>BSEG01000001.1:12793333-14177500 GCA_036245055.1 Diospyros kaki | reverse complement strand
ATTTACCAATTTTACGTTGGGGTTATTCTCTGTCCTTCTTTCTCTAAAGCCTTAGTCTACTTGGTTGTTTCTTAACTTGAGGTGGTTGAATAGTTGGATTCTGTGCATCTGACCACAATTTAATTCCTCTTGCTGGTTCCAAAAAGAAGCTGTATGCCTTCAAGTAAGTCTCATTTCTATACCACTTTGCAATGTAGTCTTCAAGATTCAACTGTCTATGAAACAAAGCACATATAGAATGTTGGCAGGGTATCCCTTTCAGCATCTAGCTCCTGCAAGTACATGTCATGTACTTAAGGTTTACATTATGTCCATACTCCCATTCCAACATCTCAAACCCATTGTCTCCATTCCACCAAATGTGACAGTTCATTGTTAAGATCTTGTTTGCCTCCAACTTCTACATTGCATGAGGTGAAATCTTTGATATCCATGTTTCTGTAAATTGTCTCATGGTTGCAATCCTTTCCATCACTTGTACCCTGATTTCTTCTAACATTGTATGAATTGACTTCATTCTAGCATTAAGAATCCATCCATTGAAAGCCTCAGTCATGTTATTCTCCAATGTATCACACTGATAATCTGTTCTAAAGAATGCCCTGCACCATGTATTATGATTGTAATACAATAGGTCAACTATCCCTTGTCCAAGCTTATTTATTTTATTTAATTTTTCCTTTGCCAACTGCTTAAACGGTGCTCGTGCAACCTCCCAAAATTTCTTCCTCTTATTCTCACCTCTCCACTTCTTAGCCCAATTCGACCATATGTGTATATCAATTAGTATCAGAGCAAAGGTTAACACTATTTTCACTGGTTTAACAACCTAGGGACAAAAATCTTTTCAAATGGCACACTTTGCACCTCAGTTATGGCCGTGACCTTTGGATGCCATGACATAGACAAACTTCTTAAGATTTTTTGTACTTTTTCCCCATTACTATAAGTTTTTCCTAAGGCTTCTAAAGTAGAGACAATATCGTTTAATCTAGTGTACATGTCTTTTGTAGATTCACTTTCTTTCATTGAACATAATTCATATTCATGAATACGAATATTAATTTTAGTTTCTTTTACTTGATTTGTACCTTCATGAGTTACCTTGAGCTTATCCCATATTTCCTTTGTTGTTTTGCATGTTGAGACACGATGAACTCTTCTGAGCTAAGAGCACAAATTAATGTGTTCATAGCCTTGGCATTGATTTCCATGTCTCTCCTTTCTTCCACTATCCACGTTTCAATCTTTTCCATATCAGACAACTTTATTTGCTTTTGAATAGCCTGCATCAAACTACAGTCTTGCATTAAATAGATTTGCATCCTTGTTTTTTAGTAGTTATAATTAGTTCCATCAAAAAATGGGGGACGAGTGGTGCTTTGACCCTCAGTTTGGGATGTAAATGCAAAGTGTGCCATTTGAAAAGATCTTTGTCTCTAGCTTGTTAAACCAGTGAAAACAGTGGGAACCTTTACTCTGATACCAATTGATATAAACGTAGTAATGACACCAAAATCCAAGAGGGGCGGTGAATCGGGTTATTTAAAAATTTGGCTTAAGTTTACAAAAATGCTTGATTGAAAATGATGTATGATAAACAAAAAATGAATATTAGTTTGCAATGCTAAATGAAATGAAAACTAAAATACAATTGCAGGAGACAATGATATATAGTGGTTCAGTTTTCCAAACCTAGTCCACTACCTTAGTTTCTCACTAAGAATTTTGCAACCAATTCTATTAAATCTCCCTACTTAACCAAGTAGGTAATCTGTTCCAAGACTAGGAAGAGATACAACCCTCCTACACACGTAGGCCCTCTAGCTATAGCTAGATAAAATACAGCACAAAGAGATAAGAGAATCTAAGAGTAAAAACACTTAGTTACAAATTTCTCTATAGAAAATAAGAGGCTTGAAATGAATATTACAACTTAGGAACAAAGCCTCAAAAAAAGAATAACAGAGAGAATAAAATTTAAAGCACAAGTACGACTTGAATGCTCAGTAGTTGTGTAATGAACATTCTTAGCAACCTTTATTGTTTCTTCAACCACCTATTTATAGTTGATGGTGGAAAAATCCAAAAATTGGACCGTTGGGGTGGTTGGGTGAGCATTTAATGCCCCTAAAACTAGTCGTTGTGGCTTTCTAAGAAACAAACTGTCGACAGACAAATTAGTTAGTCGACAAAAATAAAATACAATTTTGAGACATAGTCGACAAATAAGAATCATTTGTCGACATATTTGATATAAGCAATCACTTAGTCGACAAAGCAATAGGCTTAGTCGACAAAGCAATGGGCTTAGTCGACATCAACACAGGATAGTTGACAAAGCCAAAGCCTTAATCTACAGAACAAAGCAAGAAATCAATTTAGGCATACTATTAGTTGACAACAATATGACATAGTCAACAAAAATGAAAATAATTTGAAAACCAGATTTATTGTTAGTTGATAGAGTGAAGGTCTTCTATAGACAGATACAAAATACAAAACATTAATAGTCGACAGAATGCATTACTTAGTCGACAGATGCCATTTTAAAAATAAATCCTTTGTCGACAGATTTAAAGAAAAACATTAAATATTTGATTCCCAAACACTTGAACCAAATTCAAGATAACTTAAACTAATTTCAACTCACGGAATCATTTAATCATTTGTCTTTATTTCTTTTGAATTTAAGTTAAGATAAAATGAATTTGATTTTGAATGCTACTAAGCATTAAATCCTTGATTTTCATATTGATTGAAAAGTATGTCATTATCAAAACTTCTTTAACCATAAGGAGAGTAGAATATTAAGATTCCATATCCATCTCTAATTATCGGATTTGTTAGAAGGGACCAAAAATGATCCAAAAATATCTGATTCAAAACTTGTTAACAAGTTAAATAAAGTATCCACAATGCCAACACCAATAATTACACAAATTACTATAAAAGCACAAAATTATCAATTAAATAAAATATTATCACAAGTATTCAAATTATACAACAAATATTAATAATCAATAGTTATCATCAAACTCATCAACATACATGTCATTAGTTGGGTCATGATGAGCTGAATTTATTGGGTCAGATAAAGCGATTGGCTGACCTGGAACCACTAAAAGGGTGAAAGCTGATGAAGGATGACTTGGGATATCTAGTTGATCCCCAAGTGTAGGAATAGTGGTCGTATCATTTTTCCCTGAGATTTTATTATCTTTTGTTAGGCAGGTACCATCTCTTGTTGTGATTGCATTTCTATTAACAAGCTAGAGACAGTCTGGGGCATAACGTCCATCTTATTTGGAGTAACTGTTGCACTAGATGAAAATGTCTAACAATACTTCGAACATGATGTCTCGAGGCTAAAAATACGTCCGTTCTTGTTTTGTTATCCAACCATGATGTGTAATTTATGCACAATTAATTCGGACAAGTGCACCCTAGTCAAATTTGCATATAGTGATAAAAAGATGTTGATCCCATGAGCACTAGATCATAATACCAAAATGATTCTAAATTAACCTAAGTTGAATCAATTAATTAATCGATGAATGAAAATAAAAACTAATGATAAGAAACTAATGTCAAACTAAATTGTTTTAGAAGAAAAAACAAATAAGTGAATGCAACTAGGGTTTAAATTTCATTTAATTTAGGTTATATAATTATCTATTCAACTCGATTCAAAACCGCAAATACCCTTACAGTATTTTATAATTATTTGCATGTGATGGTGGATTTCTCTCAATTAATTAATAAGCTTTCTCAAGTCATATTAATCCTTTATTAATTCAATTTCACTGTCAGATTTCTGAACAGATATCAACGAATTAAATAAGTATTAAATTCTTTGGAAACCTCTAATCTCGGAAGAAGATTTGACTCACTAAGCTTCCTCTATTCCCACACATGAGCTAATCATCTTTCGATCTCATAGTCAAATATGTGATTTATATTACATACGGATCTAATTTATAATAATCCTTTAGTCAATCATGCATAAATAATTAAATTATTAAAAGGTGGTCAATCTTTTAAAGCATTAAACACAACAATATAAATTCCTCACACAAATAATAATTGGATTTTGAATCGAACTAAACAAATAATCACATAATCCCAAAATTAAAATCCATCCAAACCTTAGTTAAAATAAATTAACTAGACATTATTAAAGTTCAAATAAAAACAGAAAATTGAAAGGAGAAGAATGATGCTTCCTGCCTAGATCTGATTTCAGATCTGGGTCACAGTTGCACCAAGTTGAAATTGTCGCTGCGTTCGTGAAGCGTCCCCTGAAATTTTCTCTATCTGCAGCTTCAAAATCTCTCCAATTCCTTCTTCACTGTGCGTGCCTCAATTCCTCGGCCGCTTCCTCTCTTCCAATCTCACTAGCCTTATTATAATATATATATATCTGGGCATGTAGTTAACCCTAGCCAATTCCAATTCACGCCACTGCCATTGAATTTATTTAATAATATATATATAAATATATATATGTAAACATGCACATGACATTCACGCCATTTATTAATATATATTATATATAATAATTATCTTATTGTAATATTATATATATAAATAATATAAGATAAAATATAAAATATATATAAATATTATAATTTGATATATAATATAATATATAATATTTAATATATTGTAACTTTAATTATATTATAATATTAATTATTTAAAATATTTATTTATTTTTTAATTTATAATATTAATTTTAAAATTAACTTTTTATATATATATTTTTCTTTTTACACCCAAATCTTCGAATTTATTTCCTTTACTGGATTCCTACAAAACAAGATTAAAATAATATAAAATCCATATAAACACACATTTATGTAGCAAAATTAGCATAAGGTTAAGATAAAAATTAGGTAAAAATATGGAAACAATTAAGCCCTATCAAATACCCCAACACTTAACCTTTTGCTTGTCCTCAAGCAAAGTAGAGAGGAAATACAAAATAAACAATTCATTTTCATGCTAGGCCAAAATCAAGAATTCCAATAACATATCAACGCATAATTAAACACAAAATTGGTTACCATCCATATTATCATATCAACTCTAAATGCAAAAGTATTAATTGAAAGAATTAGTCATGCAAAATCATCACTTTTGATGCCATGCATATTTAAAAATTAATTCCTAAAACATTGTAACTAACACAATTAAATCATGCAATAGTTTTCTTGCAATCACTTCTTTCCACTACTACAAACATAAGGAGTAATAGGGATCATTTTTTTGTTTCTTTTTTTTTAATCACTCTTTTCTAAGCATTACTTGGTTTTTGACACGAATGTCGACATTTTGTGATGAAGACACCCGATTACTCCCCTAAATAATTGCTTAGAATACATTTGCATACTCATATTTTGAACTACTGTTTGACGTGAAGGATGATGCAGGAGCACACTGTCAACCCCCAGTTACTACTAAGTAGGTCAAAACATAGGAGTAGATAAATATCAATAACAATTTTTTTTTCTTTTTTTTTATTGTTTTGCTCTTTTTTTTTTTTCATCATCACATTTTACTTCAACTCTGTTTAGGCCTAGTTTCGAGAAGTAATCACAATATTATTCTCACATAATCAATCATGCATAATCACAAAATCCTATGAATTTTATCAAGAAGCATACATTTCAATAATCACGATAATCTAACATAATTAATTCCTTTTCCTTAACATTGTTAAACCTAGAATCAATAATCAAATAGAACAATTCTCAATCTGGAATTAACTATGCATTGAACCAAAGTTAATATAGAAAACATGAAATTGGCCTAGACATGAAAATAAAATATTTTTCTAAAGAAAATCATCATTCATGCACATTATATATTTCTTCTTTCTTTTCTTATTTGGTAATCAAAAAAAAATTGAGAATTATTGAATTTTCCACCCCCACACTTAAATTAAACATTGTCCCCAATGTTTAAAAATAAGAAAAAAGAAAAGAAACGCAATACTCTCATGATGTAAACCTTCTTGAAATGCTTGAAAATTGCTGGGCTTATTCTTTTGAAGAAGAGAGGTCAGATTTCTTTATTCAACACGTCCTAAAAAGAAGAAAAATAAATTAAAAAAAATGAAATAAGAAATCAATCCAAAAAATAAAAATAAAAAAATAAAAATAAAAATAATAAAAATAAAAATAAAAATAAAAAATAAAAAATAAATAATAAATAATATTTTGAAAGGGTTGCCTCCCATCAAGCGCTTCTTTATAGTCATTAGCTTGACTAAGTTTCCGTCTTCACAGAGACTTGAATTCTTCGTTCATTAAAACTTTGTTTGTGCCAATTGATGGACTTATTTCTTGAATACTAGCAATTCTCAATCCAATTCCCTTCTTTTGCTCCCTCAACACCCTTGTCAACTTTTATTTTTCATGACCTGGTGGCTTGGCTTTTGACAAAGAAGAAGAAACATCCAAAGGCAACAACTTGTTTCTTTTGGATAGACAACACTTTTGTTTTTTTTTTCAGATAGCCCATAGCCACGACCTTGTTCTTAGCATCTAAAATTTGTTTCTGCTCATCAAAAGAGTTAGCAATGCAATTTTCTATAGGTTTATCTAATCTCTCTACCAAATCATCAATGTCATCTATCCTTAAGACTTCTTTTTCATTGTCATTAGAATGTTTTGTAACCTTAAACACATTGAAAGTAACTGTCTCATCATAAATTCTAAGGCTAAGTGTTCCTTGCTGGACATCAATCAAAGCTCTCCTTGTGGCAAGAAAAGGTTTCCCTAAAATTAGGGGCATGTCATAATCTTTTTCAATGTCTAGAACAATGAAGTCAACAGGAAAAATAAATTTATCTACTTTTACTAAGACATCTTCCACTACTCCTATTGGGTATTTTATACTTCTATTGGCCAATTGAAGATAAATAGTGGTGGGTGTTGGTTCTTCTAAGCCAAGCTTCATGAAAACAAAAAAGAGCATCAAATTAATACTTGCACTAAGGTCACATAAAACTTTATCAAACTTAATTTTCCCAATAGTACAAGGAATAGAAAAGTTCGCTAGATCTTTAAGTTTTGGAGGCAATTTATTCTGTAGAATTGCAGAGCATTCTTCATTAAGTTTCACCATCTCAAATTCCTCCAACTTTCTTTTATTTGCAATTATGTCTTTCAAAAATTTGGCATAACTTCGCATCTGTGATATAACATCAAGAAGAGGGATGTTAATATGCAATTTTTTAAACACCTCTAAAAATCTAGCAAATTGTTTATCCAACTTAGCCTTTAGAAATCTTTTAGGAAAAGGAAGAGGGATTTTGTAAGATTTTAAATTAAGAGAAGAAGAACTCCTATTTTTCTCTATTGATAGCTCTCGGTCCTCTTCTTTGGCTTCAAGCTCTTGGCTTTCTTCCTCTTTTGTACGTTCTTCATCTTTTTCTTTATTTTCAAGTTCTTTTCCACTTCGCAAAGTGATGGCTTTTACATGCTCCCTTGGATTTTTTTGAGTATTGCTAGGCAATCCTCCTTGTAGTCTTTCTGAAATTATTTGAGCAAGTTGTCCAATTTGAGTTTCCAAGCTTTGCATTCTTGCCTCTATACTATTGATAAATTTTTCCATCATATCTTCCAAATTTTGCTTCTTCTCCTGTGGAATTTGATGTTGTTATTGTTGAAAGCCGGGTGGCACTCTTTGTTGATTATTACTCCAAGAAAGATTAGGATGTCTCCTCCATCTTGGATTGTAAGTGTTGGAGTAGGGATTAAAATTTGACCTGTTGCCACCACAAGAAATAAAATTAGGTTGTTTAGATGAACCAGAAGAAAAAATATTTCCTACTTGACAATCAACACTAGCATGTCCCTCTCACCCACAAAGCTCACAAGAAAGAAAATGAGAAGAAGAAGAAGAAGAAGAAGAAGAAGAAGAAGAAGAAGAAGAAGAAGAAGAAGAAGAAGAAGAAGAAGAAGAAGCATTCATAGCTGAAACTCCCAAATTACCCAAAGTCATATTTAATTTAGCAATTTGAATAGATAAGGCAGTAATAGAATCAACATTATAAATTCCAACTCCCTTTTTATTTGCTCTCTCATTGTCCCATTGATAATTGTTAACTGCCATCTTCTCCAAAAGTTCATATGCTTCTTTAGGAGTTTTCCTCATAAAGGTACCACCTGCAGTTACATCTAACATCGAACGAGAAGATTGATTAATGCCACTATAAAAAGTTTGCACTTGCATCCAAACAGGTAGACCATGGGCCTTAGGTGGCATGGCATGTGGTGCAAAGTGGTTGGTTAGAAAGTTCTATAAATAGGCTAATAATTTCACCCCAAGCCATACCAAGGAGATTTGATCCAAAATTATGTTATGTTGAGAGATTGTGACGAGAGAATTCTGTTCTAGATGGTGAAGAGGGTATTCTGGAAGAAAGAAGGAAGGTTTTCGACAAGAAATGAGAGAGATATTAGGTTTGATAGAGTTCAAGCCAAAACTGCAGGAACACAGCGAGGTAAGTCCGAGCTAAACTTATATTCCTATAGAGGGGGAAGAAATGGAGTCGTATGAACAAACAGTAGTCGAATTGGAGTTAAAACAAGGGAGAAATTGCGAAAAAACTGAGGCTGTAGCAAGTCTGTGTTCGTCGTCACCAGAGAAGATAGTTGGTGCATGCACTGCACGCGCCAGTCTGTCTTGCATGTATGGGCATGTGAGCCCACTTCTTGGAGCTCATGAGGGCGGGTGTGGCCTTGGTTTTCCCTGCAATTTCTCACACAAGTAAGTTAAGACATGTAGAACAATATTATGTAAAAATATTTGATGTTAGGTTTATAGGAACTCGTGTTTTCTAAGGGAAATCGAACCCTGCTACTATGAATATTGCTCTCATAAGGTAAACAATCAAGGTGAGTAGTTCTTGCATGCTTTTTGCTTTATTTGGATAATTCTTGGTTTCATTTGTGTATGGTTTATGACTTACATCTCATGTTTCCTTTGTTCCAAGCATATCCTTTCTATTTTTTATGCATCATAACATTTGTGGTTGTGGCAAGCTTGTGGGTCAACATGTGTGGTCAGGGACGATGTGCCCGCATGGGCTGAGGTGTTTGGACATGTTGACGCAGGGTGATTGCAACATCCTGACTAGGGCTTCCACATAAGGGAAGGATTTCCTGACATTTGACATACTTGCATACACATGCATGTATCTTCTTTTCTAAACCATTTCACTTAAATGTAATTATCTAACTTAATTGTTTCATAACCTTGAAATATTCAACGTTCCATGCATATCAAACATGTCAGGTGCCCCAGAAAATGGCAAAAGAAAGGGCAAGGAAGTGGTCGAAGTCTAATTTGTTTTTCTGTTATTCATGTACTACGAATTTTGTGTAAGTAGAGCTACTGTGCATCTTTGGGGCTTTCTGTCATTTTTTTAAATTTAGACGGATAAGGGATGTACAAATCCACATAACTTAAGTGTTGTATTACCGATGCTAAGAGCTACTGTAAAGCTTAGGTCTGTCTTTATCCCTTTGAATGTTGTTGTCCTAATCATTATGTACATATCTCTAATGATGCATTGTAGATGCTAAATAAGGAAGCTGTGCTGATACTAGAGGTTTATTGGTTGGAATTTGAGGATTTATGTTTCACAACTGCATAGTGGAAATTTGTAACGCCTAACTTTTCAATTACACAATGAAGCAATAAGATATTCATTATATGCTAATAATGACCTTGGGCGTTATTGGAAATCCTTTATCAACGAAAGTAAGGATCGAACCTAAGTGGCTAAATATCTAGGATTTCCATAATGTCACCTTAAGTCAAGTCCATAGAATAAACACACACACACACACGTCCTCATAATAGTTGTCATGTCTCTCACAAATTCCAAACATACATCTCACACCCTTATAGAGTTACAAAAGTTTCATATATACATACATTTTGTAATCTAAGTATCGTAATCGCTATTTACAGTACAACAGTCGAGCTATAACATCATCTAAACGTTTCAAGAAGGCTTAACAAAACATCCACCACCTCCTCGCCACTTGCTCGAGCTCGCACCTATAGGTCTTGGCACTTCTGTTATACCCAGGATGTTGAATATCCCAAGGGTATGAAACACCCAAGTTAGATAATTACATCTAAGTGAGTGGTACAAGAAAGGAAACCATGCATGCAAGAGCAATATGCAGTTATGCTAGGAGATATACAAAAATAAGTACAAAGTCTCCAAAGATCATATAAAACCTCCCATGTGGTAGCAAGGTCAGGGTGTTGCAATCACCCTCGCAGTCATCATGGTAGCTCACCGCAATAGTACGAGATCCCTCCGTGATGTCCCAGCAACCAATCACAGATACAAATATCGAGATGCATATAAAATAGGCAAGGTATGCTCAAAACCAATCAAACATGAGATGTAAGCCACCAACCATGACATGTTATATGACAAAGCAGAAGGAATATGATATGCAAGCCACAAGCCACGCACGAAAGCTATCATGGTCAAACTCGATGTAACAAAGTAGAAAAGATATGCTTGAAACAAAGGGAACATAAGACATAAGCAATAAACCATCCACAATGAACCCAAGAGTGATCAAGAGGAAGCAATGAGCATGCACAAGAACCACTAAACTCTGGGTTCACCAAGAAGTATCGCTTTCACGCCAACTAAGACTGTTTGTTGCCAAAAAATGAGTTTTGCTAAGTAAAATGCAAAATATTTTTATACAGAGTTGTAGGGATGAATTCAAGGGTCATTACTGCAGAATTTCAAGGAAAAATGAGATTGCACACGCCTTCACGCACCTTGGGAAGAGGCCTCACGCGCTACCAAGCGCAGCCCCCTTCTGACTCGTGAAGCTCACACGCTGCCCCCTATTTTCAGCCAGCTTCGCATAGTTTCCGTATTTCAACTGTATCTCTCTCGTTTTAACTCCGATTCGACCCTCGTTTTTTTCAACTTGCTCCTCTTTCATCCCTCTACCCGATTATGGAAAGAAATCAGTCTTACCTTGTAGTTTTGCTAAAGTTTGGAATGCTTTAAGGTGGCAGTCTTGAAGTTTCTGGTGAGCCTTTTCTTCCTCGTTCTTTGGCAGATTTTTCTCCTTTTTTGGGCAGCGTTTCCTCTCTCAAACTCCCTCCATTTTCCACCTTGCTTGATACCCAAAATGAATAACCCCAAAACCCTTATTTATAGGAAACTCTGGCGAATCAAATCCCGTCACTTGTCGCGTCATCATTCCATCCATGAGCATCCAATCAAAATATGCCACGTGTCCCATCCTTGGAGGTTAAGTAATCTTAAAGATTAAGCAAAGACTTGGAGAAGACTTTGGAGGCTAAGCAAAAGACGTGGAGAAGACTTTGGGCTTAGACTTCAAAACGACCCAAAACTACATTTGATTTGAGTTTGAAATCCAAGATATTTTGAAGAGATATTTTAAGGTTTCAACAGATGACGCTTTGGCTCAAAGTTTTCACGTAACTGCACTTAGACCCTTTGCAACTTGGTCCCCAGGCCATTTTTAATTTGCACTTTTTGGTCCCCAGAAAATAGATAAATTATGCTCATACCCTAAGATTTTAGGTAAATTATATTTTTACCCGAACTTCAATATTTACGATTTTGACACTAGTTTAGAAACAAAATTTTTCCTCAAGGCTTCCACAATTCCTTGAAAGGACTTATTTCCTCAATTATTTGAACCTGAAAATCTCGAGTACTACCTCAAATTTGAGTCTAAAAATCTTGGGTATTACAAAATTCTTATTATTTAGCTTTAGTTAGTTTTCAAGTTCGATCCTATGCTTCTATTGGTAAGGATTTCCATCACGCCCGTGTGAAGTATTAGCTTGTATTTAGCATCATTGTATATTTAGAAAATGGAGTGTTACATAATCCATTCCCTTAGCTCTTCACTAAGGATTTTAAAGCCTTTACTATAACCTCCTACTTGATCACAAGTAGGCCTTCTAGTCTCCAAGACTAGGAAATACAATCCTCCTACAATAAATGTAGGCTCTCTAGCACACTTGCTAGGAAATTACAACAATATTACAAGATGAGATGATCTGAGAGATAATCCCTCAGTTACAAGCTCTCTCAAAATGATACAAGACTTGAGAAATAGATACAATGAAGCAACAAAGCCTTAAAGAGAGAAAACCAAAAAAATGAACACTTGAGCACTAGAATGATTTGAGCACCTAGAATCTTTTTCAATAATTTCTCTAACCCCATAAATGCTTGATTAGACTTGTATTTATAGAGGAAGACGCGTACTTCCAAAAATATTGTCGTCGGTTGTAGTTGGTGTGCATTTAATGAATTAACGAACTAACCATTGGAGATTTCTGTGATAAAAATGGTTAATAGACTCAAAGAATTGGTCGATAGGTTAGTTCATAAATTTGAAAAATAGTCGACAGTATTTAAAAATGGTCGACACTTTCTGATGCAAAGGCAATTGACAGCAAACTATCGAAAGCAAGTTTTTTGGCGGTTGACAAACTAAGAAGGCCAGTCGACAGTAGGGACAAGGGTGATTGATAGTTAATTAGAACTGGTCGACAGCTTCCCTTTGCTTTTTAAAACATGTTCCTCCAATTTTTTCAACATTTTAAAATCGATTTTAAAATACATTTTTGGAGATTTATTTGAAACATAAAACTTTGTTTTTCCAATCTCCATCACAATAAATTTATAAGAAATAATTTGCATATTTGGCGAAGTGTTTAAAATTGATTTTCATTTGAAACCAAAAACCTCTTATAAGTTGAATTCAAGCATAGATATAAAGATAGTGCTTTTCATCATCAAAACTAAAACCAAGAGCAAAATAACAATGTGTAGTGAGAAGCCTTCTCCGGAGTGTCTATTTTGGACATCCTTTAAACTCTTTTTCACCCAATCCAAGTCTTGTCATTTTTCTTCTAGAATTTTTCAAATATTATCAAGAATCCATTCTCTTCTATTATGTCCATCCCTTACTTTTTTCATCACATTTTTCAGTAACTTTGAGCCCTTGCTGTTGAAGTGTTTCCTCATTCCATGCTCATCATGTGGTAACCACTTGTATGTTTTCTACACGCATGTGAGAATATTTTAAACAATCATGAAGAATTAACATTTTACGTAAAGAATGTTATTACTCAATTACTAATACACTTTAACCTTATACTCTTGAAATCACATATCTTTCACAATAGCATCCACATCGTTCCATGATCTCCAAGTGCCCCTGAACTTGGATTTCAATAAGGCCGATGGTCTCTTAGTTGGCTCAAAACTATAATTATAAAAAAATTGTAAGGTCTAACGTATATATTTATTAAATAACCCTAATAGATAGGGTTTAAGTTGTAAAAACTCACTTTATTCCAGTGATAGGTCGTATCCATGTATGCTCGTTTGTAGAATCCACCTCTCCAGCTAGAGGTGGATGAGACGACTGTGTGGTTGTAGAAGTCGATGAAGTCACTAGAGATAGGGTTAGAGTAAAAGATGGTTGTATGATAAGAGTATTGGGTTGTGGGAAGGTGAGAAAGTATGGTTGTATAGTAATCCGTGGGCTATGTCAACCCCAGCTTTTTTCCTGACCCCCACCTCGACCTGTAGCTTGATCATCTACCATCTATATAGAATAACAACATGCACATAATATACCCAATAAACCTTGAATCAAATTAGACTTTGTGTTATACATATAGTACAGTCATATGATACATTTATATAATACATCAAGTAAACTAACTAGACCCTATGTCAGTAAATTCTTTTTCATCAGGACCCGACGAAGTGAACAAGTTCTCCTTTGATTCTTCTAAGTCTACTTGAATGAAATGTGTGCCATCCATTTCTGTTGCATCTCCTTCTCTATCTACAATTTGGTTTAGAACCTCGAGGGATATTGTTAGCTGTAGTTGGGGTGACTCATCATTCTAGTATAGTTGATTTGTTTCATCATTTGGTGCATCTGGGGCATTAATTATATTTCGGGCTTCTGTCTTGATAACACATAACCATTTTTTATGGCCTTCGAGATATTGTGCGTAATAAACTTGTTTTACTTGTTTTGCGAGTATAAATGGATTATACAACCTATATTGCCCATTTGCTTTGACCTCAACAATCCTATAATTTTTATCAAATTTTGTCCTTTGACTAAGAGTTAGATTAAACCATTCACATTTGAATAAAACTAATTTCTTTATAAGCCATCTAGTAGACTCTAATTCTACAACATCAAGTAATATTCCATAAAAATTATTCTCTGATTACACCATAATTAGAAGTAGATTTACCTTTACTCTAGTCTTTTGTATGAAACTTATAGCCATTCACAAAGTATATAGGTCATGTCTCAACCATATTTAAAGGCCCCCATGCTAAACTCCTTGGAAGAGGGTCTTTAATCCTATGTTTTGGATTGAGAACCTAGTATCATAAAATATTTGTTAATTACATCTACCTACTGAAACATGGAGAAATAGAAACATATGAGAATAATGAAACTTACATATTCCTTAAACCAAGAGGTGAACTTTGTAGCAATTGTATCGACCCGCCCTTCCTAACGTGTTGTTATTCTCAGGATTTCTTTTTTTCATCACAAATGATTTCCTCTATATAAAATACCCATATACATACAATATTCCATATGATAATCAAAGAAATGATAACTTAAACACTTGCGAAAGCTAGAATCGAAACCTGAAGGATATCATAATTTCATAAAAACACCAAACGTACACTACTGTTCTCAACAGTCGATAAATTACAATATCCAATAGGTGAAATAATATATAAAACTACTTCAGACATAGGGGACATCATGAATTGAACTAAACTACGCTTCGACCACTCATTTTCCCTTCTTACTGCTTGATTCACCTAGAATATGGAATATTCCAAAGACAAAGTCCAAGTCAGAAGATGAATCTTCTAAGTGAGGGTTTAAAACAGTTTCATGAATGTATGATGCATGGACCTAAATAAGTAGACACCCTAGCGTAGCTTTCATTGACATTCTAGCCCCGGCACGGAACCCCTAGGCAGTCACCTTAGCAATCACCCTTGGGGAAGATCCATCCCCGGCACGGGAGACTCCTGCGGTATCTGACAAACACCCTTGGGAAAATGCGGCTACACTATCAGGGCAACATCCCACTCCAACACAAGTATCAATATGGCAACAATATCATGATAAGTGAAATATCACAATTATCGATGCATCATAATATAATAATATGCACATTATTTCAAAATGAACGTGTACATGAACCAAGAGATGCATATAAAACAGATGCGTTTTAGGGGCAAACAACTCATCTTGACTTAGCTTTGAAAGCCTCTTCGATATGCGTGTCCTAACCTCAAAACGAGTGCTCGGATAATTTCCTAGCCAAAATCTTTAAAAAAAAATCAATAAAACATATTTTCTTATTTCCCCATAATTTTCTAGAAATTTTTCACATTTTTTATATTTTTCTCTTTTTTCCTTTTTTTTTCCTTTTTCCTTACTACACTCGTGGCCCAACGCATGTGCTGCACACGTCTTCTTCGATAGTACTCTTCGCCATCGACCATTGGTCCACCTTGTTTCTCCTCGATTCCTCATCCTCTCTTATCGTATTTAGCCTCCCGAACACGATGACAACTTTAGTTTCTCAAGATTTTGGCTGAAACACCCTCAAATCGTTGATTTTCAGTTAGTCTTCGGTGACACGCAATTTTTTCGGCAAGCTTCAAAACAACCTTAAATTAACACCAAAATGCTTCAAATTTTCCAGAATCGATCCTTGTTACCTCGAGAACAAAATCCCTCTATCAAATCCTTATGATCTTTCCAAAAACACAAGCATTTAAACTCAAGTTTTGATTTTGAAGAAACCCTCAGCACATCTCGGCTATTTATAGCCATCTCTAGTTGTTTTTCCGGGCAATCAAGTCGCCCCACAATCCTGGCCTTATCCCTTAGGTCATGATGGCCTTTTCCTCTTCTCTGGCCGGCCATTTGATTCGATGGCCGGTGGCCATGTGCGTTGTAACGACCATGATAGTTTTCACATGGCGTCTTGCAATCCAATCCCTCTTCTTTCATCCTCTCTCACTTTGGCCTTCTTCCTAAGCCCTCCAGTTTCTAGAAATTTGCCTTGTTCTCACAACTTTAGAAAATTACACTTATCTCCCATAATTTTTGGGAAATTTCACTAACGCCCCAATAAAAATTACACTTAAGCCCATAAAAATTATACTTAAGTCCTCAAGGAATTTTTGGGTATTACAACAATCTCATTTTCAAGTTGTATATCAAAACTGTTAGGCATAAGTTCATGCAACATATTGTATACATATTACAACGAAAAATATTTATTACTCATTTTTAGATTTTTTAGATGATATATATATATATATATATATAGATCAATAGTATTAACACCTTGAAAAATAACTTACTGGAGAAATGACTGAACCTCAGGACAATTTTTCTATCTTTGTGATTTTTTCCCCAACCAGAGATGGAATTTTTTTGTCCCTAATTTCAGAGACGAAAAATTTTTCATCTTTGGTTTAGAGATGGAAAAATTGCATCTCTACAATGTGGGTTTGAATAGACCTAGATTTGGGTTTCATCAAACTTGGAACATAACGAGAGATAGAGAGAGATGGAAGGGGATTGGATTTCTAGTAGGAGTTTGCTAGAAACACCATCCCATTGATGAGGTTTCCATTGAAACTCCATTATAAACTAAATTGAACCCAGATTTGGGTTTTGATGTAATCTAGATAAATCTAGGTTCCATCTAATCTACCACTTATATAGAGAGTGAGAGTAAGGAAGGAAGGGAGATAAAAAGAGATCGGGTTTCTAGTGGGATTTTGTCGAAAACCCTATCACTCTAAACCTTTTCAAAAACAAAATTGAATTTAGATCTAGGTTTATAAAACCCATTTGAATCTAGGTTCCATTCGAACACACAAAGAGAGTGTGTGAGTGATAAAGAGAAAGAGAGAAGTAGAAAGGGAAAGAGGATTGGGTTTCTTATAGGGTTTTGCTAGAAATCAAATCGAAGTCGTCGTTGTTGCCACCAAACCATTGGTGTTGTCTCATCTTGTAGGTTGTTTTAAATGTAGAAAGATGGTTTTATCTTTATCGTCGTTGTTGCTCCTATCATCTAAGAGAGAAAAAGATATAGGAAAGACTTAAGAAGAAAGAAGAAATTATAACAAAAATAAGAAAAAAAACCTTTAGATATAATGGTTTTTTGGTCAATTTTAAATGTTTTACATCCGTTAACAAATGGTAGAAGAGACATTACAATACAACATTAAATGTCAATGGTACTTACTATATTTTTTAAATGTAAGTGGTAACTCTTGCAATTACCTTAAATTTCAAGGCTAACGAGTGTAATTTTTTTTATTTTCATATTTTGAGTAAAATATATAAAACATATTTTAAAAACTTTATTGACAGACGTTTGTAACACTAAAATACCTTATTTGTTTATATAATAATATAGGTAATATAGACACCATGCTTTTCTTTTTGACATAGCTAGTCGCTAATTAAGGATGAATGGCATGTTCATTACAGTAAATCTACTGAAAACAAGAAAGAAATAGAAAAACGATTATATCGAAGAATAAAAAGAAAAGAAAGAAAAAGGGGTTGAGATAGGAAAGGTCCACGTAGTAGACTTCAGTAACTCACCAGCCATGGAAGCACTGAACCATAATGCTTGTTTGGTGTACCAACCCCGAAGGCCCACGGCTCACCACCTAATCTATCTATCTATCTATCTATCTATATTTATTATATATACGATAATATATCGAAGCGAGAGACTAAGCCACCAGTTATACAGCAACCAAACAACAGCCGGAAAAATGGAAGTCAAAATCATCGAAAGTGCCACTGTCCACCCCTCTTCGCCGCCCTTCCACCGTGACCATCTTCTCTCTCTCTCCCACCTTGACAACGACCGTAACCTCAATGTTACCTTCCGTTACCTCCGCGCCTACGACCGCTCCAACCGCCGGGATGCAGCGGCCGACCCCTTCCACGTCATCACGACGGCCCTCTCGGCGGCCCTCGTCCACTACTACCCCTTCGCCGGAACTCTCCGCCGCCGCGACTCTGACGACCGCCTCGAGCTACACTGCGAAGTGGGCCGAGGCGTTCCTGTGGTTCGCGCCGAGGTGGACTGCTCGTTACAATCGGTTAACTACCTCGACGACCCGGCCGAGCTCTGGATCGAAAAACTGGTTCCGGACCCGGATGCGTCCGAGGCTCTGGCAGATCCGTTCGTTCTACAAATCACGATGTTCAGGTGTGGCGGGTTCAGTCTCGGGGCGGCGGTGCACCACTCACTAGGCGACGGACTCGGGGTGACTCAGTTCTTCAATGCCATGGCCGCGTTTGCCCGCGGGTCGACCCAGTTGTCGGTGGAGTCGGTTTGGGACCGCGCGAATTTGCTAAGACCTAGAGACCCGCCAAGGGTAGAGTTCCCGATCCACGAGTTTCTGACGTTGGAAAGCGGCACGGCCGGATACCGGTCGAGTGAACCGGTTTGCAGAGAGTGCTTTCGTGTGAAGGAGGAGTGGTTGGACCGGCTTAAGCTGTTCCTGCATGAGTGCTCCGGTCATAACTTCACCACTTTTGAAGCTTTGGGTGCCTTCATTTGGCGAGCGAAGTAAGTTTTCGGATCCTATTTCTGGGTTTTGTTTTTGGATGCTTGGAGCTGATAAAAAACAAGTGTTTGTGCTGTGATTGATGAAACAGGGTTAAAGCGTATGGAATTGCAGGCGATGAGAAGGTGAAATTCGTTTACGCCATGAACATGAGGAAGGTAGTGAAGCCTCCGCTGCCTGCAGGCTACTGGGGCAATGGCTGCGCGCCCATGTACGTTCAACTCAGCGCCAAGGACTTGGTTGAGCGACCCCTCTGGGAAACGGCTTTGCTGATCAAGAAGAGCAAGCACAACGCCACCGACGAGTACGTGCGGTCGTTCATCGACTTCCAGGAGCTGAATTACGAGAAAGGGATCACCGCCGGCGGCGGCGTGACCGGGTTCACGGACTGGCGGCACTTGGGGCACTCGACGGTGGACTTCGGCTGGGGAGGGCCGGTGACGGTGCTGCCACTCTCCCGGAACATTCTGGGCAGCACCGAGCCCTGCTTCTTCTTGCCATTCTCTTCGGCCAAAGGCGGCAATAAGGACGGGTTCCAAGTTCTAGTTCATGCAAAAGAGGCTGCCATGGCTGGCTTGAGAGCTGAGATGGAGGAGTTTTCTCAAACTGGGTACCCTTACCCTCCGTCCTAAAAATGTCACCGGATGAGATGTTGAATTGAAAAAGTTAAATCACAAAAGATTTTTAAATTATAAGAATTTAAAATCACAAAAACAAAAGTAAATCTCCCTATAAATTACCTACAGAGCTATAAGCGCTGCTAACGTTTCATGTTATATCCTCTGTTCTTGAGTCGAAGCCTTGCATGTAAGTTCTTTATATATTTTTGTGATACTTTATTTTCGACCAACATCAGCTGTGATACCCTGCAATTTTGTTGTTTATGATCCACGACAAAAGGCATTAAATTATACTCCACATCCCATACATTCAGTGAGTTGATGAGATTTTTCATATGAACCACGGAAATGCTTTCACTAAGATGACCTTTATTCGGCCTGAATTCTTAAAACCGTACGTGTTTGGCACAAAGGTTTGAACTGAGAAGAGATAAATTTTGTTGCATTTTCACGAGTCCAAGAGTAATCGATGAAACTCAATGATGCCGTGTGGAATTTGCGCCAAGAAATTTACCTGTTTGGATTAACTAATTTGCTTGATCTCCTTGGAGTGGTATTCATCTGCTGAGATCTCTTACAAGATAAAGAAGTTACGATTACTCGAGGCGCTTTCGGAACTGTTCTCCAATACTTAAGTCGGATGTAAGACGAGAGGATAAAGACATAAGAGGAGATAAATGTTCGTGAGAGACAATTAGCTGAAGAGAGGGGAGGGGTGAATTAAGCTCATTATAAATTTCAAGCTTAATTAAATAAAAAAGCAAGAATACAGTATACACAGTAATGGTTTGACCCCAACTACTTACTCCACTATCTCAACTCCTTATTAAGGATTTTCATCTTCAACCACTTGCTATATTATCTTTTACAAGACTAACCTAGAACCTATACACAGTTTTTTAATATGCTTTTTATGACTCAAGCACTTATCCCTTCAGCTTAACAAGCTAGGAGTTTCACAAAAAAATCACTCAAAAATGCTAAACAATATTACACTCGAAGGTGAATGAGGTTTCTCACTTTCAGATCAGAGAATAGGAGGATACATCAAGTAAAAGCATTCTCCGAAATAGTATAAAAGATATGATTTGAAGAGCTTTGAGTTTGAGACTTCAATTGAATATATTCAGATTAACATTATGTTAATCTTCAGTCTCTCTTTGGTATTTATAGCTTTTTCCTTTTTGATGCATTTGATTGTTTATCCAATGGATAATGGATAAAAGCATGTGTTAAGAAATTTGTATTTTGATTTATGGATAAAATAATTTTAAAAAATATATTTTCTATAAATTTGATTTATTGATAATTTTTAAAACATTATATATATATATGTTGAAAAACCTCTTACTCATATATTTATATATGTCTTTCAAAATAACTAAATATTGATTTTTGTTGATCAAGTAGTATGAAGCTTATAAAAATATTTTTGTTTAAATTGAAGAACTTCATGCTCATATATTCTTATATTCTTCAAAATAGAAAAACATGGATTTGTAATGATCGAGCTTGATGTTAAATGTTGGAGAAAATATTTTGAAAATTTGGCTAAAGTATAAAAGGCTTTTGTAAACTAAGTATGTGTATTTTTGGAAGCCGTTGAAGGCAAAATATTCAAACATTCTTTTAAAGATTCTACACTTCCCTTCAATCTAAAAATAGCTTTGAATCAATTAAGTATTGCTCAATAGAGTTTTTAGTATAATTGAGTATTGTTATGGGTATTTTCTGTCCTATTCTATAAGGGCTGGGCCCAACTTACTGGGCCGGTACAACTGTCAAAGGAGCTGATAGGCCTCAAGCTGAGACCTATCAAAGCGAGCTCGCGCATGGCCGAAGCTCGGCTCGGAATAATGTCATCTAGGCGAGCTCCCAGCGACCTCGCTGGTTACCGGCTCAGCCAACCATCTCGCGTGATAAAAGGCCAAAATCCTGACGAGCTGACGAGTTAACAGGCCAAGGGCCGCCCCCAGCCATGCGGTCCAGGCCCATCACTCTCGGCCCATCTGGCTAGTCCATGTTAGTCCCATCTTGGTCCTTTCATAACGACATCATTACCGCAGAGCTTGGATTTCCGTGCGTCCGCCCCAAATCCCATCTTCATTAATGACGGGTTTGCTCGCCCTTAATGACTGGTCTCATCAACATTAATGAAGGTTCCATCGGTACCTTCTTGCAGCATGGACATCCTTTGCCGGCATTAGGTATTCTGTCCCATCTCCTAGGACAGACATGCTACACCTGAGGAAGAACATCCCTCGATATATATGGGCCGACTCTGGTAAGAAGGGGTAAGACTTTACTTTCCAATTAATACATTTTTTCTCTCTGAACTCCCCACATGCTCGCTTATTAACTTAAGCTTCGGAGTACTTTGCAGGGACGAAGACGAGGCTCAGAAGAATCAAAAAATCAGACATCACCAATACACTCTCCGGATCCATTGCGCCAGGCGGGCCAAAAGAATCATAGTCGACCAATTCTGAACGTCGACATTTTGGCGCTAGAGGAAGGGGCCGCTTTGGTCAATACATCAATGCCGAAAACCAGAAACACGAGAGGTTCCGGAGCAATTACCAACTGACCAGTAAATCATCTCGGTCGCCAACCAGGAATCCCACAAATTGGAGATACCACGGCGTCCATTTCCAGGCCCCCTCCTATCGAACCTACTTATAATGTCCCCGGAGAATGCTCCTACCCGCCCATGGCTCCTGCCACCGGTGCAGAAATGACGCGAATCTGGCAGCAACGTCAAGAAACTTTGGAGAATACTTTATGCAACTCGCTGATGCAGTTAAAACTCTCGCACAAGTACAAATTCAGACGGCCAAAGGCAAGCGGCCGTTTCTCAGCCCTTAAATGAAACACCCCCCCAGAAGGGAAAAACGAGGCCGGAAGGCGCCCCCGACGAGCTGGCTCAGTCCGCTCCTCCAACCAGCACTCTCGGGAGATAGAAAAGCGGCGTCACCATGATAAAGGACCAAGGACGCGCGTCACCGAACAGAAGACAAGAGCAAGCTCGATTCGGAGTAGCCACGAACAACCCCGTGGAGAGAATCACCAGCCTGGAAACCGACAGCAGGGCGACCCCTTGGCAAAGATCAGCAGCAGCTATGCCAACCATCACCGTACTCCTGATCACGAACGCAGGGTACGGCCCACCCCGCGAGATCACTATCACTCAGAAAGGGACACCGTACCAGAAGAACAACTTACTGCCAGGCAGTCGACGAATCAAGACCTTATGGTGGGGGAATTACTTCTGAGAATTCAGCAATTGGAGGCCAAGCATGGAGCGCACAATCAGAGGGGGAGCTGCGAGGAAAGAACCCCATTCTCCCGAGAAATCGAGATGGAGCCCCTACCTCGCAGGTTTAAGGTCCCCAGCATTCCTCAGTATAATGGAGATAGTGACCCTTACGATCATCTGGACTCTTTCAACGTCCAGATGGACCTGCAAACGTCTAGTCCATTAGTTAAATGCCGAGCTTTTCCCGCGACATTGGGAGATATACGGAGTATGGCTACGAAGGCTTCACCCCCGCAGCATTAATAGTTGGGAAGAATGTCAGAGCAAATTTGTGGATCAATATAGGTCACTCCGAAGGCAGCTCGCCCCAACGTGCCACCTCGCTACCTTTTTCCAACGATCCAACGAGTCTCTGAAAGATTACATTGAGAGGTTCAGGCGCGAGGTAAACAATGTAGAGAACCCATCTGACGAAGGGATACTGACCGCGACCTCCGCCGGGCTCCGCAAAGATGGGAAGCTCTACGAGAGCATCTACAAGTCCCCTGTAAGAGACCTTGGCGAGTTTTTTGAACGAGCTGGAAAGGAGGTCCGTTGGGAAGAGGCATTCGATTTAAAGAAGCCCAGCGACCAGAAGAAGGGAGAGGGCCTCTCGAACCAGAATAAGAAAAGGGGTGAAGAAGAATCTCGCAAAGAGGGGCAAGGGCGGGCTCCTGATGATCAGGTTGCTAAAAAGGCAAAGTTCGCCCAGGGAGTTGAGCGACCGGTCCGTCAAGGTCGTTACGAAAATTACAGTGTCTTGTCGGATTCCCGCGATAGGATCTTCGCCACAGAGCGTGATAGAGAAGACTTCGGAAAGCCCAATCCTCTGAGGACTCTCGACAAATACAGAACGAAGAGCAAGTTCTGCGCCTATCACAACGAGGTGGGACACACAACATCTGAATGCTGGGCGCTGAAAGATGCGATTGAAGAATTGATTAGGAGAGGCCGGCTACGTGAGTATGTGGTGCATCCCAGAGAGCAGCAATCCAAGCAGCCAGCCCAACAGAGTCCACGCCGAGCTCCCGAACCGGACCAGGCACCCACAGTGAGAACCATCTTCACCATTCACGGAGGACCTCATATCGCGGGGACCTCCAACAGGTCACATGAATGGTACGTACGAGAGGCCGGACACCTTCTGCTCGTCAGGAACAACAGTCAAGCGGGACCTTCCAAAAAGGCCAGAATCGCCTTGGCCGACATTTCCTTCACCGAGGAAGACTCCAAAGAGGTGCACTGCCCGCACAACGACGCCCTCGTAGTCCGAGCTCGCATCGGAAACATGAAAGTGCGGAGAATCATGTTAGACACCGACAGCTCGGTGAATGTCATGTTCATGGCATGCTTCGACCAGATGGGGCTAAAGACCGACCAGTTGATATCTTCTCCGGAACCATTGTACGAGTTCACTGGTGATGCTCTAACACCCAAAGGATGTATAAGGCTCCCATTAACGGTGGGAGAGTCAGACCTCCAGACCACTGTGATGGCAGATTTCCTCATCGTCGATGGCCCTTCCGCGTACAATGTTGTCATGGGAAGGCCTGCCATGAATGACCTGGATCTCATTATCTCGACCAAGAGCCTGACGGTTAAATTCCCAACACCAAAGGGCACTGGATGCATAAAAGGCGAGCAGCAATCAGCAAGGCGCTGCTACGAAGAAGCATTAAAGATAGGGTCCAAAGCAAAGGGGATAAATATAATCACCAGAGGCGAAGTTTCAACCCCCAGTGGCCGAGAAACCGACCACGATCTGGATCCGCGCGATGTGGATTGCGACCGCACCGCTAGCCCGGCCGACGAAGTGGAAGAGGTGGAAATCAGTTGCCATGGCATTAAAAGATTCCTCCAAATCGGCAAGAACCTTTCCCTTGGTATAAAGGCCCAGCTGACCGAATTCCTCAAGGCAAACTTGGATGTGTTCGCATGGAATCATGAGGACATGGAAGGAATAGACCCGAAGATAATGCAACACCGACTCAATGTCAACCCCAACTACAAACCAGTGCGACAGAAGAGGAGGTCGATGACGGCCGAACGATACACAGCATTAAAAGAAGAGGTGGATAAGCTCATGGCCAGCGGGCTCATCAGGGAGGCCCAATATCTGACCTGAGTGTCAAACCCGGTCCTTGTAAACAAAAAGAGTGGGAAGTGGAGAACTTGTATCGATTTTATAGATTTAAACAAAGCTTGCCCAAAAGATAGTTTTCCTCTTCCAAGAATTGATCAGCTCGTTGATGCCACCGCTGGCCACCAGCTCCTAAGCTTCATGGACGCTTATTCAGGATACAACCAGATCCCTATGAACCCTGATGAAGAAGAACATACCTCTTTCATAACGAATCGGGGGCTATACTGCTACAAGATGGTGCCTTTCGGGTTAAAAAACGCGGGAGCTACATACCAACGGCTCGTCAACATGATGTTTGGAGACTTGATTGGAAAAATCATGGAAGTATATGTAGATGACATGCTGGTAAAGTCCAGACGGGCCGATGACCATATCAGCGACCTCACTGAAGCGTTCCAAATTCTAAGGAAATATCGGATGAAGTTAAATCCGCTCAAATGCTCGTTTGGCGTGGCCTTCGAGAAATTCCTTGGATTCATAGTCAATGAGAGAGGAATTGAGGCCAACCCCGAGAAAATCCAAGCTTTGCTGAACATGCGGGCACCAACCAAGACTAAGGAAGTCCAGAGCCTTAATGGACTAATCGCAGCCCTTAGCCGATTCGTCTCCAAGTTATCTGACAAGTCCATCCCATTCTTTAACATCTTGAAACAGGCGAGAAGCTTCGAATGGACAGAGGAGTGTGAAAACGCTTTCCAGCAACTAAAAGAATACTTGGGGCGGACTCCCCTAATGTCTAGACCAAAGGACGGAGAGGAACTGATCCTCTATCTGGGAGTATCTGAATACGCAGTCAGCGCCACACTTATACGAGAAGAAGATCGGGTGCAATACCCAGTCTATTACGTCAGTCACAGGCTCGTCGATGCCGAAACAAGGTACTCCCCTATGGAAAAGCTCGCTCTCTCTCTCGTTGTAGCGTCTAGAAAACTACGCCCTTATTTCCAAGCTCATCCAATCGGCGTGTTGACCAAACACCCATTGAAACAGATCCTTCAGAAACCCGACTCATCCGGCCGCTTGCTCAAGTGGGCTATTGAGCTCGCCCAATTCAACATTGAATACAAGCCTAGAACGGCCATCAAAGGGCAGGCACTTGCTGACTTTGTCGCGGAATTCACGGGACCAATTGAAGAGCCCCCTCCTTTATCCTCTCCCGTCTGGGAGCTGTTTGTCGACGGTTTTTCCAACGAGCACGGATCTGGAGCTGGCACCCTCCTGATAAGCCCAGAAGGACACAAGATACCCTATGCACTAAGGTTCGGCTTCAAGGCCACCAACAACGAAGCAGAATATGAGGCACTTCTGGCTGGCCTACGCTTAGCAAAAGAGGTCAAGGCAAATCGACTAAAAATTTTCAGCGACTCTCAGCTCGTGGTTCGCCAGGTACGAGGAGAATATCAGGCAAAGGGTCAGAAGATGTCGGCATACCTCCTCAAAGTCCAAGGACTCCTTCACTCCTTCGAGGAATACGACGTGAATCAAATCCCGCGGGACCAAAACTCACATGCTGATGCGCTCGCTCGTTTGGCGTCAGTTGGTGATGCAAATTCGTTGGAGGCAATCCCCATAGAATTTCTAGCAGCACCAAGCACGGAGGATAAAAATGAGATTTTGCGGATAGAGCTAAGGCCAGACTCATGGATGCAGCCAATCGTGAATTACTTGCAAGACGAAAGACTTCCAACTGATAAACTGGAGGCGAGACGCACTCTAGATCGCGCGGCCCGATACTGCATTGTTGATGACATGCTGTACAAAAGAGGGTTTTCGGCCCCGTTACTCAGATGTATTGATAAGCCTGACTGCCAAGTGGTCCTCACTGAAATTCATGTGGGACACTGTGGCAATCATGCTGGGGGGTATCCTTAGCTCAGAAGGCATTTCGCCAAGGTTTTTACTGGCCCACCATGAAACGAGATGCTACAGATCTAGTAAGAAAATGTGATGCATGTCAAAAATTTGCCAAGGTACCACGGGTTCCCCCTGCCTACTTACAACAAATGAGTAGTCCTTGGCCGTTTGCCATGTGGGGGATCGATCTGATCGGTCCACTCCCAACAGCTCGCGGTGGCTGCAAGCACGCTATTGTAGCCGTGGATTACTTCACCAAATGGGTAGAAGCAAAGGAGCTCGCACAAATATCCGCTGCAAAGGCAGAAGGTTTCGTATGGAACCACATCATTTGCAGGTTTGGAGTCCTTCAGCAGATCATCACCGATAACAGAACACAATTTACCAGCGAGCAATTTGTCCAATTTTGCGAATCGCTGGGGATCAAGAAAAGCTTCACAGCCGTAGATCATCCACAAGCTAACGGCCAGGTTGAAGCCGTCAACAAGATAATCAAGCAGATATTGAAAACTAGGTTGGAGGCCAGTAAAGGAGCCTGGGCAGACGAGCTACAGACTGTACTCTAGGCCTATCGAATTACTGCCCGTTCGACCACAGGAGATACCCCTTTCTCCATGGTCTATGGATCTGAAGCAATGATCCCCGTGGAAAACGAAGTAATAAGTCAGCGGAGGGCTACTTTCGACCCAGAGAACAATGATCAGCTACTCGCTTCACATCTTGACCTGATCGAAGAAGCAAGAGAAGCAGCTCAATTAAGGATCGCAACTTACCAACAACACGTGGCGAGATACTACAATCGGCGGGTCCGAGTTCGACAGTTCAGTGAAGGAGATCTTGTGCTACGCCTCGTCCTTCCCGGAGCCCGCAAGAGCAGTGAAGGGACCTTAGGCCCAAATTGGGAGGGTCCATACACGATAAGGGAAAACCTTGGCAACGGAGCATATCATCTCACAGATCAGGACGGAGCAATCCTTCCTCGGGCATGGAATGCAGAGCATCTGAGACAATATTTTCGATAAGAAAGCACTTCTCTCTCTCTCTCTCGTGTATTTTTTACTTACTGGACGAATGCTTCACTTTTGAGTGCCACTTTATATGAATGTTTTGTTTCGTATATGAGCGATGAACCTTTCATACTTGAATTATATTTCGCGACTGCCAAAAAAAAAAAAAAATGGCCTGCGAGCTGGGGCCCATTCAGCTTAGCTTTTATGCTATGGTTTGTGGCTAACCTGAACAGTCATTTTTATTTTAGTCTCTTCCCAAGATCGTGGTTGACAAATTTAAAATCATTCATCTTGACCCTAGCGGCATGGTTTAATAATAAGTCACCACGCAAAAAAAAAATGGCCTGCGAGCTGGGGCCCATTCAGCTTAGCTTTTATACTATGGTTTGTGGCTAACCTGAGCAGTCATTTTTATTTTAGTCTCTTCCCAAGATCGTGGTTGACAAATTTAAAATCATTCATCTTGACCCTAGCGGCATGGTTTGATAATAAGTCACCACGCAAAAAAATGGCCTGTGAGCTGGGGCCCATTTAGCTTAGCTTTTATGCTATGGTTTGTGGCTTACCTGAGCAGTCATTTTTATTTTAGTCTCTTCCCAAGATCGCAGTTGACAAATTTAAAATCATTCATCTTGACCCTAGCGGCATGGTTTGATAATAAGTCACCACGCAAAAAAAAAAAATGGCCGGCGAGCTGGGGTCCATTCAGCTTAGCTTTTATGCTATGGTTTGTGGCTTACCTGAGCAGTCATTTTTTAGTTTCTTCTCAAGGTCGTGGCTGACAAATTTAAATCATTCATCTTGACCCTAGTGGCATGGTTTGATAACAAGTCACCACGCATTAAAATAATAGCCTGCGAGCTGGTCCTATTCATCTTAGCTCTTATACTATGGCTTACGGTTCACTCGAGCATCAATCTTAACTTCTACCCAAGACCTGTCAGGGGGGTTATCGTGTTGATCGGATTTGAGAGCATCTTTATGTTCAACTTTCAGTCTACAAAAAAAAAATATACATATATATATATATATATGTAAAGAATAGAGAAACAAGAACTTCAAGCAATGAGGAAACTTTACTATTCAAGGGATCCGAGTACAAGATTGAAGGAAAAGAGAAACAAAAATCTAAGGGCCTAGAGGGTTCGAGGTCGGGGCCACAACATCCTGAGGACTTGGATCGGCGGCGTCTTCCGTAGATAGGTCGACCACGACCTGAGAAGGTCCGGGCTCAAGGACTCCAGTTTGGGAGGTCGCGGCTTCGGCAGCATATCTCTTCACCGCCATTATCGCTTCCTCGCCAAAGCAAGAGACGTCGAGATCTGGGTGCGCCTTCCATAAAGTGTAGAGAAACGAACTACAGATGTCAGACTCAACCTCCTCACGCTCCTTCGAGACCCGAGCCTCGACATCGACCTTCAGCTGTTCGATCTCTTCCTCTGCCGCTTTGGCCCGTTGAAGAGCCCCGTCCAAGTCACCCCGCGTCGTGGCCAGCTCCGCTTCGGCCTTACTCAGGTTCGAGGTCACCTGAGAGAAGGTCGATTGATGCATCCTTCTTTCGCTGTCTAGCTCATCTTCGGCCTCCTTCTTGTCCCTCTCGGCGTCTC
This sequence comes from Diospyros kaki, assembly GCA_036245055.1. Classification (NCBI taxonomy): domain Eukaryota; kingdom Viridiplantae; phylum Streptophyta; class Magnoliopsida; order Ericales; family Ebenaceae; genus Diospyros; species Diospyros kaki. Next base: position 14,148,250 of record BSEG01000001.1, on the reverse strand, counting down.
GCGCCCGATCCTCCACGCCCTCGACCTTATTCCGGTACTTCTTGGACTCATTGGTCACAAAGGTCAGGTTTTCTTCCAGTTTCTTCTTCTCCTTCTTCAGCGCCTCCACGGTGATCTCAAGCTTCTCTCGTTCCCTCAAGGAACGAGCTCTCTCCTCCTTCTGCTTGAAGACGCCCAGGGAAGCCTGCAAAGCTCGGAGGTCAGCACATTTAAAAAAAACAACAACAACAAAACACAAAAAGAGAGCAAGTCCCTTACCAGGAGGCAGTGGCGCGCGACATAGTCTTCGAGTGCGTCGCCAGACACCTCCCTCCTATCCAAATTCCTGGCGTAGTTTCCAAGGACGTTGTTCAGGTTATCCAGGAGGGGAGCGAAGTATGTCCCGCCGGCCGTAACCGTGGAGGCGCGAGGCGCAGCAACAGTGTCCGCTTTCTTCCTCTTATCGGCCTGAGGCTGCTGGGCGATCTGCGGGGCCGGCGGTGTTTTCCTCTTTCCACTCGGAACCTCCTCATGGACCACTTTTTTCTCGCGATTCGCCATCACCGCATCAGCCCCAGACCGCGAGGAGGCGCAAGCAGGAGCCGGTTCCGGGAAGCCCGTCGCTGTCGTACGGGGTTGGGGCCTGGCAAATTTGCGGGGCCGCGGGTCGCGCCTTCCGCATCGCTAGGGGTATCCAGAACTTGAGCCTTTGCCGGAGAAGAGACCGCGCGAACAGCCTGAGGTATGCTCGAGATCGCAGGAGCCCTAAGGCGCTGGAGTTGAAGCTTCATCACTCCCGATAATGGTGGTGGGGCTGCAACGGTGACCACTTCGCGAACTCGATTTTCTCCAACCGGATTCACCCCAAGATCTGCAATGTCCAGGGCCGACCTTATTTCCCTCTGACCCCGGATCCCTATGTCTTCCTTCCTAATTTCTTTAAATTTTAGGGGAGGAGCGAGCTGATAATCCCTGAGCAGGCAGTCGGTAAACTCACAATCGTCTCCGTCAGTCTTTGCTTCGGAACCACTTTTTAGTCCTGCTGCCTCAGAAGTGGTCAGTTCGGGTTTCCCACCAGCAACATCTGCAAAATCAAGACGGATGAAAATTCATAAATACAGGGTATACAAACAGGTCACAGTCATAGGGATGAGTTGAAAGACCACTCACTCGACATAAGGACAAAGCTGAAGTTGTTAAGGTCGTGAAGGGAGCAACAAGAGATATAGAACCAATGGGACTTATAGTCCCCTACGTTAGACCTACCCTTTTCCTTCCCTTGTGGCAAAAGTCTTTTATGGTCAGACGAACGAGCTTCCATGTAATACAGCCCGTCCTTGGTACCCTTGAAAGAGTAAAGGTACCTAAGAATTTTGGGAGTAGGGAAAGGGAGTTCGTGTTTTCTAAAGAGTAAGGCCAAAGAGGTTATTTGGGCGTAGGAGTTAGGGGTCAGCTGAAAGGGGGCAAGCTTCAGATCATTTAGAATGGTGACGAGGTAGGAATGGAGTGGGAACCTAAGGCCAAATTCTAAGTGCTGAGGGCTAACGGCCACATATCCTGCGGGAGGGAAAGCAGCGTGGTCGCCGGCTGAAGGCACCATCACGCGAGCACCACAGGGGAACCTATATTCTAAAGCGCACGACTTCAACTCAGCAAACGTCATCTTCGAAGGATAACATTTGAAAACCTCGCGAGCCGCACGCTCCTCGGAAGCTCGTGCAGCCACTGTTGAGGCAGTGCGTTGAGGAATCCTCTCAGCGACCTCAGAGTCAGACGAAACCACACTTCGTGAAGCTCGCGGTAGCACCCTCCCTCCGGCGCTCAATGAGCTGGAAGTGTCGTCGTCTTCCACCCCGATGTTGCGGCGCTTCCGACCTGATATAGACATCTAAAAGGAAGGGGGAAAAGAAGGTCAAATCAGAATGGCGAGTCAGGAACACCTAAGAAACTCCCTAAATATCAGGCCGCGCGCTTCGCAACAGGGCGTGACCCAAAATGAAACCAAAAGAGATAGGAAGAAAAGGGGAAGACCAGAGCCGGGCTCCCTGAGTTTAATAGGACCCCCTAAGATTCCCAGGAACCATTCTTGTGGAACGGACCACCATTATCGAATGGCGTAATATGGAGGTCGAATAAAAAAAAGGGGGGAGGAGGCAAGGTCAAAAAACAAGATATATCAAAGGGGTTTAAGAGACTTACAGTTTTTCGATGAATAGTTGCTGAGTTTGAATGCAAAAAACCGTCGAAGAATGAGGACGAGGGAATTGCAAGATTAGCAACGATGGAACTTTGGAGTCGGGGAGAAAGTGGTTTCAGCAGCTAAGGGAGTTTTCGAAATAATGCAGTAGAGGGAGAGGAGGGTAAGTTTCCATCCCTCATTTTATAGTTAGGGGTACACCACCGTCGGATGGAAAGACCGACGAGCTTCCCCAGATCCAACGACGATGCACAAAAGTGTGGGACCTACGGACAAGATGATTGAGCGGTTATGGGAAACGTGCGCATTAAATGCGCCGCAGACAAGATGTGCTACATGAAACAGTGTGATATGACGCGATTGGGAGGAAAGTTGAAAAGGCACTTTGGTTACAGGGATAGCCGGAACATATCAGCTCTCAGTTCGAATGTCGCACTGCGAGCTGGGGGGCTTGATGTTATGGGTATTTTCCGTCCTACTCTATAAGGGCTGGGCCCAACTTACTGGGCCAGTACAACTGTCAAATGAGCTGATAGGCCTCAAGCTGAGACCTATCAAAGTGAGCTCGCGCATGGCCGAAGCTCGGCTTGGAATAATGTCATCTAGGCGAGCTCCCAGCGACCTCGCTGGTTACCGGCTCAGCCAACCAGCTCGCGTGATAAAAGGCCAAAATCCTGACGAGCTGACGAGTTAACAGGCCAAGGGCCACCCCCAGCCATGCGGTCCAGGCCCATCACTCTCGGCCCATCTTGCTAGTCCATGTTAGTCCCATCTTGGTCCTTTCATAACGACATCATTACCGCAGAGCTTGGATTTCCGTGCGTCCGCCCCAAATCCCATCTTCATTAATGACGGGTCTGCTTGCCGTTAATGACTGGTCTCATCAACATTAATGAATGTTCCATCGGTACCTTCTTGTAGCATGGACATCCTTCGCCGGCATTAGGTATTCTGTCCCATCTCCTAGGACAGACATGCTACACCTGAGGAAGAACATCCCGCGATATATATGGGCCGACTCTGGTAAGAAGGGGTAAGACTTTACTTTCCAATTAATACATTTTTTCTCTCTGAACTCCCCACAGGCTCGCTTATTATCTTAAGCTTCGGAGTACTTTGCGAAGGAGACGAGGCTCAGAAGAATCAAAAAATCAGACATCACCAATACACTCTCCGGATCCATTGCGCCAGGCGGGCCACAAGAATCATAGTCGACCAAGTCTGAACGTTGACAAGTATCTTTATAGATATTGAAATCTAAGCATATTTTCAGTCGAGTATTGCTTTATGTGTCTTTTAAATCAATCGATTATGTGCTTTAACAAAACCTTTTTTCAATCGACTATTAAGGTTTCTTACTCGAGTAATTTTTACAAACTCTTTGTATTTCCAAAATCAATCGAGTAAGAACTATTTTCAATTGAGTATCTTTCTGCTATTAAAAAGTCTAAGTATCTCATTAGTTGAGTATATCTTTCTCTCAATCGACTAATATATTTTTATAATCGATTATTTATATATTTTAATCGAGTAAAGATTGGATGAAATTTGACTAAGTCTTTGTGCTTAATTTTAATCAAGTATCAGTTATCTGTACTCAAGCATATGATTTTGTTAGTCAAGTAAGCTTAGCCTAGTTGTCGAGTGCTTAATGCAAAGTTTCTTTGACTTTTGAGTTAGTCGAGTAAAGCTTCCATATAATCAATTATCTGATTTATTCAAACAATTGAAATGTTTCATTAGTCGAATAATTGAAATTTGATTTCAAATTTTATAGTCTTTAGAAAGAAAAAAAAAGGAAAAATTTTGACCATTTAAGCTTTATTTGTTTATTCCCACACGTTTAAGTATATTCTTTTATAAAAGAATGTTAGAAATACTTATGCATAGTGTGGTTAATGCTTATTTATATAAATTGCATATGAATATAACAAATTTGACCATTAGTGGTCAAATCAAAGAAGCTGTGAGTTGCGCAAGTTTCAATGCTGAATCCAACCATCAATTTTCTATAAAAGGCCAAGAACAACAAGAGAAGGAGTGGCTGCTCAGGAATCAACCTAAGCTACTAATGTTATTCTAAACTTAGCTAGCTATATTTTTTTAGTCCAATAGCAAATACTTGAAGTGAGCATTCCTCATATTTATTCTTCTTTACTTCAAAGTGACTATTTAGTTAGATTAATTGTATATCTTTCTAAACCAAATTATATAAAAGAGTTGAGTGCTGAATTCATTTATTCTTTCAAACTCTCTTTTATCCAAGAGAAAAGTGGTATCTTTGTATCATTTTATATTTTTCTCTTGAGAAATCCTTACACACGTTTTGTGTAAACTTGTAAAAGGTTATGATTGCACATTTGAAAAACAATGTCTTGGTTGTGGCTATGCCAAGTATGAAAAAGCCTTATGTAAAGGGTTATTGCTTAACTTGTGAAAAGCGGAGGTTCCTACTTAACTTGCAAAAGTGGAGATTCTTACTTAACTTGTAAAAATAAAGGTTACTGCTTACCCTATAAATGCTAGGGTTCCTACTTAGTCCGTAAAAGTGGAGGTTTCAGTTGAACCTATAAAAAATATGTATGGGTTATAGCGGAGTTCTAAAAGCTAATAAGTTTAGTAGATGTTTTCTAAATCCTTAGTAAGAAGTTAAGGCAATGAACTAGGCAATTGGCTAAACCACTCTAAAATTATTGTGTTCATGGTGTTTGCTTTTATTTTATTTTAACTTTAATTATATTTCTCTAAAACTGTCATACAAATGTTTTTATCTTATGTTTTATCTCATAGTTTTACTAGGAATAACCTGTGCCTTCAAGCACGGTGCAACTAAAAAAAATCAAACATTGAATTTGAACGCAAAATAATCAAGCATTGAACTCAGACACGTATAAACTCATGTTGCCCTATGTCACGTGTTTGAAGACAATATATATAATTCTTAAACACAAAATAATCAAACAATGAATATAAATATACATTAAACTGAAAATCGTTTGATCATTTTTAATATAATGACTTTAGTGAAATAAAAAAGGTCAAAAAGTGGATACTCAGTCAAAAATTTGATAGGGTATCCTCTGAAATTTTTGCAACAAATAATTTATACGTATTATGTTAAAATTTGTGAAGAACTTGTAATAAATTTAAATATAATAATACCAGCTTGTATTCTATAATTTCAACATGTACTCTATAATTAAATACCAGTCTGTATTATACAATTCCAAACAAATCAAATATAAAAAAAAATTAAATATCAAATAATGCACAATAGCCAGCACTCTACAATCTAAAAAAATTAAAATTAAAATGCACACAAATTAGTACTACTGCATCAAATTATAACTACATAAGGAAAACAAACATTATATTGTCATACACAAAAAGAGTGAGTTAAAACTTTAAAAAAAGGTGGGTTAAACATTTTGAAAATCTGTATGATTTACAAAAAATCTTTCAATAACATGTCTTCAAATATGTGTTTGCCCAAACTTTCTCCTCATTACTTTCCAAAAAGTCTTTGTATTGACTTGTATGTATCCCCAATGAGGAACATGCACAACAATCTGGTAATTTGTGGAAGCAAAAAAAAATATAGATTAGTATATTTGTTGAAAATATAGATATATCAAAATACTTTGAGATTGAAATTATCTTATTATATCCGCATCAAAGCAAGCTAATCGTATTTCTCCTTTTAAGCTCTATAGATTTTTCGATCCAATCCTACAAAAATCAATATTTTAAATTATTATTAAATTAAAAATTTATAAAAAGTTACATAATCAATAGAAATATAAATGTACATGGTTACCTTATGATAAAACGTGATTTAATCTACATAAAACACTACAACAACACTTCAGGATAAATAATATTTATAGTAAAATCCAAACTATCTTTAGGGAGGAGAATATTTATACAATCAAATGATATACATGTGGACAATGTCACATATAATTGCCCATGGCTAAACACTGGCATGCGCAAATCAACCCCAACAAATTGAACAGATTGTCCTTGAGATTTATTAATGGTTAAGGCATATGCCAATTGGACTGAAAATTAATGTCTTGTCATTTGAAAAGGCATTTCTGAAGAAGATAGTGTCAAAGATGTCCTTGGTATGAACGCCAAATTACCAAACTTTTCTCCAGTTAAAATTTGAACTTCAATTATGCGAGTGTCGCACCTAATAACCATCAATCTTGTACCATTACATAGTCTATCTTTCGGTGTAATGTTTCTCAACAATATTATAGGACAACCCACTTTCAACTCTAACTTAAAAATTGGCAGCCTACGAGGATCCAATAAATTTAAATATTTATTAGGATATCTATTTGAAATGGTAGAATCAATTTCATTATCTTCAGACATTTTATCTACTGCAAGATAAGTACATAATCTCCCTGGAAAGATATTCAGTGTAGTAGTATTAATCTCACTGACATCATCATTACGTGCAGACAGAATTGTGCATTCGGTTAAAAATGTTGGAGTTGACGTCTCTATCATATTCAATTGTGGGTAAACTGTAGAGAGTAATTCATTCAAATCTTGATATTTGTGTATTGTTGATGGGAGGTTAACGATTTCTTGAGGATTTGTCCCAATCTAAAAAAAGTGAAATCAATAAAAAAATTAAGAGTGTAAACATAATTTATTAATTTAAAATAATCTATATAATAAGGAAAAAAGTTAAAGTAATATTACCTCCATCAAGAAATTTGCAAAATTAACATTTTCATGGTATTTATGATTCAAGCTCGTATTCAAATCTAAAGTTAAGATATATATATATATATATGCTTCCATAGAACAGAGTGTTTTAATGATGCATTCACAATTTGCTCACGAACTCCTTTGAGTATAACTGGCAAGATTTGTCAAAAGTCTCCACCAAGAACAACAATAATACCCCTAAATGGATTTTCACTATCACAAATATTCCTTAATGTACAATCAACTGCCTCAACACAGTGTCTATGTTGCATAGAAACTTCATCCCAAATTATGAGTTTTGTTTCTCTAAATAACTCAGCTTGTAATGCTTGTTTGCTAAGCCCACAATTCGAATTGTCCAAGACATTTAACGGAATGAAAAATGTTGAATGTGCAGTGCGACCTCCTACCAGTAACAATGATGTAATTCCAGATGAAGTCACAGTAACAACGATATGCCCAAGGTTGAGATATTTTAATACAATCGTATTGTACATAAATGTTTTTCCTATTCTAGCACCCCCATTCAGAAATAAAACAGTTCCTTTATTTTGAAAAACTGAAAAAGTTGATTGTGTTATAAGCATTTCATTGTCCATTGTTGAGACAATCAATAGTAATTGTGGATCTATCTGTTGTGCCTCACTCTATAGTTGTTGATGTTCGAATATCAATCAATTACTAACTACTGCACTCCAATTTGCAGTAGGTTATGGCATGGGTAGGACGTCAATTAAACTTTTGCCTGATTCATAAAACATTTGATTCAAAAGATGGAGACCATAATCTTTAATTTGAGCCTCAGTTGGGTTAGAAATGACAAACAATGTATGAATCTTATGTGGAAGGTCATCACATATATGCGTTGAGAATTGATTCTATAATGCACATGGATTTAGTGGAGAGCACTGGGTGAGAATAGTACTAAACAATCTCCTCAATTGATATCCACTTTTCATAACTACAGTCTCTTTCAAGCATTATATCCATTCTTCATCATCTTCTGAAATCCCCATTGCAACACATGCTAATTTAAATGTATCATGCACAACATTATTGACCGTGCGTAAAGATTGAAACGACTTTGGTTCATTGACAACGGTTAGTAACAAACGCAGATAAAATCTTTCACCACAATTAGGGTTAGCAAAGTACATTCTACCAATTGCATATCCCTTTTCTCTTGATTTCTATCTTTTTTCCGACTTGAGCCAAACATAATATTATGAAAATTCTTGATAAATGAATGGACATTCATCTTCACTGCCAACATAATATACAAAGAAACCAGTAAGAGTTGACATTTGTTGACCAGCTCTAAATTGAACAGTTTCTAATGACTCTTCTGGGTTAAAAACAACGCGATGCATTCTAGGTAAATGAAGTGCCAATTGTACGACTATTGGCGTCTCTGCATGCAAAGGATGACCAAATATTCGCTAAGCAGCTTTTGAAGGTCCAATATACCTTGCATCGAGATATTGTTGAATCTCATTTATCATTCCTAACACCATCATTGTACGATCATAACCCTTATAAATGTACTTATATATATACTTGACACAACTCATCCCAACACAAACTTCCACATTTATATGACAATTGAAAAGTTTAGAAAGATATGCATTGTATGGCACGACATCCCTATTATCAATTTGTTACCCCCTCACAATATGTACTTAACCATTATTGCGACGACGATAGATAGGGTATCCATATTGATCCATAGTTGTTGTTTCTGTGAAAACTCGAGGGTATCTCTTAGTATATCTACCATTTTCCATACATGGTGCTAGTGGATTTTGAGCACCACACGGTCCATGTACCATACAATATTTGATATTTTCAAAAAACATAGGATTATCTTTTGGGTCTAGAAATTCTACACAGACCAATTTATCTACTTGAGCACATGTTTGAATTTTGTTTGGGCCCTTAAGAAATAAAAATGGATACATATGAGGGAGGCCTCGTTTTTGAAATTCATTTGTAAAAACATGTGCAATTTTATTTCCAAACACTTTATTTGTTTCTATCACCTTCATTAAACATTTTCTCTTCAACTCAAAAACACGGGCAATTAAATCAGGACGATCAATAGGTTTTTGATTTAGTAATAATGCTAAAGTAATTTTTGGTCAATTGGGATTTATAGTCATGGTAAGACAAATATCTAGGTGTTGGTTGTATCGCATGATAGCCATTGAATGTTGAAAGATTTCAAACGTATGTCTAGGACTACCAGTAAAAGAAGATGACAAAATAAACCTTTGACCAATTTGACCAGGCCGCACATAATCTGGATCCATATTTGACAACTCTTAGTAAACCTCAACCCAAAGTTTTCCTTGATTAAGCTTGTAGTATATCAACTGATTTTTCTTAGTTACAGCCCAAGCATCTACCAAAAACTCTTGAAATGGCTTTCCACCTCTCAAAATTGTTGAATACTCTGTGGATCATTGAAACAAATGATAGTTATAACAATCCATTTGAGTAAGTCAATCACTTAAAGGTCGATCATACTGAACATTCCACAATTTCAACTTTGGCTCCCATCCAAGCTCACCAAATGGAAATAATAGAACATAATCTAATGGCAAGTTTGTTGGGTAACATTCATTAATTTGTATCAACTCATTATTTCCTCAAAAATGTGAGATAATATCTCTCATTCCACTTGCCTTTGTTCCATCACCTAGTATTATAATCACAATTTCATCTGCGGTTAGTAGGTTATATCGATGTCGATCAGTTCTTGAATTGTAATGAAGATAAGCAGGTAGATTGTGTCCTGCCGAGTCTAATTGATGTAAAATGGCGTGAGTCTGGCGAAATTTATCTACAAATGCATTGACTTATAATAAACTATCCTGAAATTAGGATTTCTATGATTACGAATTTCTAAAGATGAATCAGAGTCATAGATATACAGTTGAACATAACTTGTATCCTACCCTGGTTGTGGTTGTAATGATCCTATTCGATGTCGCAACTCCCCATGAATTGTGAACGATGTAGGGCCCCTTCCACTAAATGCTCTAGGATCCAATGTAACACCAAGACTCGTAAAAGCATTGACCGCATTGTACACTCGAGTATAACTTCGAAAGGATCTTGATTGATCATTATTCCCATCATACAATGCCTGAAGTGGTAGAGTGGGTGTAATAAGTAAAGGAAGCCTAATCTTTCCTTCCAAATAGCAAGTTTCGAATGAGGGACGCTTCATAGATGATTTTGTCAATTTTTCATCTATCTAATGTAAAGCTGAACAATAAGGACATAATACATCCATTTTGCCAACATAATGGTGGAAAGAATCTTTGTGTGCCTGGGCGTCAATTGATGTACTCATAGGAATATCTTTTAATTCATCATCAGTACATAGATCTTCTTGAAGAAATCGATTTACAGAAGTAGACCTACGAATATTTGTGTATAAATAAAAATTTGTAAAACAAAACGATATGAGTAAAAGTATGTATTTCAATATAATACACAGTAGTTTATCGATTCCTTTGTGGAGCCAACGATGTGCTTGGCATAGAAAATGAACATGTAGAATGATGGGTAACCATTATTCATTTTTGTGCTGAATGAAAATCTTCAGTTATTGTTTTCCACTCCAGGTGAGTGCGATCGCGACGAATTGGTGTTAAAGAAGGTTGTCTTAATTGAACATATTATGTTATTCCCTCTTATTCTCGTTGCAAGCATTGAAATTTAAAGTATGACTTATGATTTTTTTCATGCTCTCGCCGTGCACATTGGGCCAATGCAACTTTTGATATTATATTAACTTTTTGTGCCTAAAATGAAAATATTTTATCATTGGTGCAAAATGAAACTATCTTATTTATTTTTTTCTTTCTTCATGCATTTTGTTTTTTGCTATTTTCTTTATATAAGTAACAACTTATGGATGGTACATTATAAATGCACATGTATCCATGCAAAATAAAAATAAATAAATTTGAAAAACACATACAAATAATAACAAGTTATAGGAAAACATATTACAATCATTCTACAAAAATAATACAAAACAACAAATTCATTTTATGCACTGATATCACTTGACATGCATTTGTCATTCTCTTGTCAGAAGAAGCCATTTATACTTACTGCGCGGACACAATGTTTGTACTTACCGTATGAACACATATAATATTAAGGTTGTGCTTATCACGGATGACTACACCAACATTTCTAGATGGGGTTATTGGAGCAGGGCTACAAAAATGAATTGTGATCAAATTAAAATCTATATAATAAAGTGGTAATAGTAAGAGTATATATTTCAAGAATTAAACATAATTGTTTATCAATTTCGTGTTAAAGAAGATTGTTTTGGGTTAATACATTCCTTTGATATTTCTCGTTCTCGTAGCAGACATTGGGCCAATGCAATTTTTGATAACACATTATTATTGAGTGCCTAAAATGAGAATATTATTTATGTAGGTGTATAAAATGTGAAGATTATCTCCTCTCTTGCTTCTTTTTCATCATGTATTTTTTTTTTTTAACTAACTTTTCCTGTTCACTCCGTTGAGTTGTTAGTCACATAAGACTCACTATACACATTAAGCACACAAAACTGCAAACTTACTATGCACTTATCGGGTTAAAGACACTACCCATCTCTTTAGCGTGTAATGTGTTCTACTTTCCTTTTCACTCTTCTTATTATTTTCTTAAGAACTTCTTATAAGAAAAATAAAAATTAAAAAAATTACATTATGTAGTTTCTTTTTCATCACATATTCATTTTCTTCTCTTATATTTTTATATTATTATGCTATGCTGTAAATGCAACATGTGTTTTTCTCTTATTCATTTTCTTCTCTTTTTAATGCTTATTTTAACATGCTTCAGAAAAACAAAATTCAGATTAAATATTTGAAAAAGAAATATTTTAAAAATATACATAACAAATAGCATATGATACTAAATTCCTTAAAAAAATTTATATGACAATATTCGAAAAAGAAACTTTTAAAAATTGTTGAGAAACCATACCACGAGATGAGCATTTTTCTTCCATTTGCTAGAAGGGATAGCCTTTTCTTTTTCTTTTGTCTTTGCCTATAATAATAAAAAATAAGTAGACTATATTTATAATTTTTTTTAAATGATAAGAAAATGTATGTCCAATGTTGAAGTGACTTTTAGGCTTACCTCATGAATGTGAATAGTATTAAGGTCACGGTCATCGCGAATAACAACATTAACATTTCTTTTTTGAAGAAATCAAACCTATATATGTAAACACTTTACACTGATAAATAAAACTTTATATACATAAATCAAAAAATTAGTAAACGGAGTCGATATTATGGTTCGGTGTAAGTCTTCATCCATTTGTAAAGTATGAGTAAAAAAGTATTTTATTAGAAAAAAATTAGATGTGATAAGTATTTTTTTTTAAAAAAAAATAGGCCTTACATTAAATTTATATGAAGAAAAAAAAAAAACTTACTGGACAAAAAATAGTAATATTGTCCATAACTATTGCACTTAAACCTAAAAAACAAATCAGTTGCTATCAAATCAGATAATAAAATTTAATATTTTATTTAAATAAATAACTACCTTAAATAGAATAGATGATGAGGAGAAGAAACAAAAATATAAACCAAAATTGTAATGACCCAAATCTATTTTTCTTTTTTATGTTGTTCATGCTTCAACAATTAGACGCGTTGCTCATAAAGATGGCAATTGTAACTGAAATTGTGGGGAACCGAACCGAAACCAAACTGGTCAACGCGGTTAAAAACCGTTTAACTGGGTAATGGTTTGGTTTGGGGAAAAACCGAACACTGTTTCAATGGGTATGGTTTGGTTATGGTTTTCACTAAAACCAAACCAAAACCCGAACCGAAACCAAACCGTTTTGTGGGTAAACGAACCGAACCAAACCAAACCGAACCAAATATATATAATATATATATTTATATAAAATATTAGAGGAGCGGCTGGAAACCCAGCCCACCCACAAACCTGCGACCCGCGAACCCATCCCAGCCCAGCCCGTAAACCCGCCCCAACCCATTAACCAACGAACCCACGCCCACCCTAGCCCAACTCGCAAACCCTTCTCTTCAGTCTTCTCCTTCCTACAAACCCTTCTCTTTCTCTTTCCTCTCTCAACCTCGCTCTCGCTCTACCTCTCGCTTTCTACCTCTCGCTCTTGCGCGTCCGATCGTGCTAGCCTCTCTGCCCCTGTAGTCTCGCTCTCGCTCGCCCTCTCTCTCCGTCGCTCGCCCTCACTAGTTCTCTCTTTCTCTCGCTAGGGCTCGGCCCATCTTGCTCGCGTTCGTCCTCCTTCTCTCCATCTCTTACTCTCGTTTGTCCTCACTTGCCCTCCGACCGGACCGACCCTCGCTGCCTTTCCTCTTACTCGACCCCTCTCGCTCTCGCCGGCCCATTGCTGCCTATCGACTCGTGCTAGGGCTCGACCCTCACTGCCTTTCCTCTCGCTCTCTTGCTCTCGGCTCTCGCTACCTCTCGCTCTCTTGCTCCGGCCCTCTCGGCTCTCGCTGTTGCCTCTCGCTCTCTTGCTCTCGGCCCTCTTGGCTTTCGCTGCCACTCGCTCTTTTGCTCTCGACCCTCTCAGCTCTCACCCTTTAGGTATTTTTTTATTTTTAACAATATTTTTTTTTACTTATTTATGCTTGAATCTTGATTTGTTGTTGAAATTGTTGTCATTTTGATTTAGGTAGTTTTTTTATTTTTCAGCAATATATTTTTTACTTGTTTATGTGTGAATCTTGATTTGTTGTTGAAGTTGTTGTCATTATGATTTAGGCAGTTTTTCTATTTTTCAGCAATATTTTTTTTACTTGTTTATGCTTGATTTGTTGTTGAAGTTGTTGTCATTTTGATTTAGGTAGTTTTTCTATTTTTCAGCAATATATTTTTTACTTGTTTATGCTTGATTTGTTTTGTTGTTGAAGTTGTTGTCATTTTGATTTAGGTAGTTTTTACATAATATGGCATGCTCGCAAAGTGGGAGCACACAACAATGTTTTGCGAGCGGATCTTCGTCCAGTGAACAAACTCATCAATCAATACCGGTGGAGAGTTCTCAAGACGTAAATGTTTCTGATAAGGAAATTGGTGGTAGGACTAGAAGTGATGTATGGAAACATTTTCAAAGAGTGGTCATTAATAAAGAAATTAAGTCTCAATGCAACTATTGTAAGAAATTACTTGCGGGGAAATCAATGAATGGTACATCAACTATGAAGCAACATCTCAATAGGTGTCCTAAGAGAAGATTGGTAGGAGATATAAGGCAAATGTTTATAAAATCTGATTTGAAAGGAGAGATCTCTTCCGGTCCATATGATAAAAGAAAAGGAAGAGAGAAATTAGGAAAGATGATCATTATGCATGATTATCCTCTTTCGATGGTGGAGCATAGTGGATTCAAAGATTTCACAAGTACCATTCAACCTCTTTTCAAGTGTCCTTCTCATAATACTTTGAAGAATGATATCATGAGGATTTATAGTGAAGAAAGGGATAAAGTGATGAGTTTGATTGAAAACATTGACAGTAGGGTGGCTATTACAACGGATATGTGGACTTCTAGTAACTAAAAAAGGGGTTTTATGGCTGTTACAGGACATTTCATTGATAAGTCTTGGACATTGCATAGCAAAATTTTGAGGTATGACAAGTATTTTTTAACTTAGTATATTGTTTTATTGTTGTTAAATTTGATAATTGTAGTTCTAAACTTTAAATTTACTAATAATTTATAATTGTATGTCATTTAGGTTTATCTATGTCCCTTGCCCTCATACAAGTGATGTGTTGACCGATGTGTTAATTGATGCTATGCTTGGGTGGAATGTGGACTCAAGATTATCCACAATTACAGTGGATAATTGCTCTACCAATGACGGTATGATTGGTAAGATTAAAGCAAAATTAAATGTTGGATATCTTTTGAATGGTGGATCTTTATTGCATATGCGTTGTTCTGCCCATATCTTGAATCTTATTGTTAAGATTGGTTTAGATGTAATTAAGCATGCCATTGATAATGTGAGGGAAAGTGTAGTTTTTTGGACAGCATCTCCAAAAAGAATAGAAAAGTTTGAGGATGTTTGTCGACAAATGAAAGTGCCTTATACTAAAAGGTTGGGTTTGGATTGTCCTACTAGATGGAACTCTACTTATTTGATGCTTAAAATTGCTTTGGTTTATAAGTCTGTGTTTCCTCGACTTAAATTATTTGAATCACAATATAAGAATGTGCCAAGTGACGGGGATTGGGAAACTGCAAAAGATGTTTGTGACAGATTAGAGTTTTTTTATAATGTAACTGAGTTGTTTTCTGGGACAAAATATCCAACTGCTAATATGTACTTTCCAATAATTTGTAAGGTCAAGTTGACATTGAATGAGTGGGTTAAGTCTCCCAATGAAGTGATTAGTACAATGGCAAAAAGCATGTCAGATAAGTTTAATGCATATTGGAATGTGATTCATAAGTTGATAGGTGTTGCTGTAGTGTTAGATCCTAGGTATAAGATGACTTTTCTTGATTTTTACTCTCCTAAGGTCTATCCTTATGACTATGATGAACAAATTAGCAGCATCAAGTACCTTTGTTATGATTTGATGGAGGAATATCACATTAAAAAGAACAAAGTGAATGATGTGAATAACCAAGAATGTACATTGGATGGGAGCGTCACTCCAAGAGAGAATTTCATTTCTTTTGATGATGAATATCAATCTTTTCTTAAAAAGAGGAAAACTACTAAAGTTACTAGTTTCAGAACTGAATTGGACCTTTACTTGGATGAAGATGTTATAGTAGATAATGGTCAGTTTGATATTTTACTTTGGTGGAAAGTGAATGAGGTGAAGTATCCTACCTTGCAAACTATTGCAAGAGATATATTAGCCATTCCTGTATCTACTGTTGCTTCGGAGTCGGCATTCAGTTCTAGTGGGAGACTGGTGAGTCCTCATTGTAATCGACTTCATCCAAAGACAATAGAAGCATTGATGTGTGCCCAAAGTTGGTTGTCAAATGAAATGAAAAAAGGTGAATTTATCTCATTTACTAGTTATTTTTTATTGTTAAGACTTTAACATTTTCATATTAATTTATTTTCTATATTTATAATTTTGTTAGATGGAGTTGGCTCATTCATTTCAGATGGATATGCATCAATTTACGAAGAAGATATTGATGTTGTTGATGAAAGTGTTAACTTTCGTAGCTAAATTTTTTTAGTTTAAATTACAATTTAATTATGCAAATATTAATTTATTGATCTTAACAATTGTAGGTTTGGAGATGTGATTTTACATTCAAGAAGTTTTGTAACTTTATACAAGAATAAGGTAACTTTATTAGTATTTATCTTTATTTGTTGTGAAATTATCAAAAAATTTTATGAATATTATTTTTCTTTGTTTGTTGGTATGGATTAAACTAAAAAAACCATGGTTAAACCGAAACCGAACTGAAACCTAATGGTTTGGTTATGGTTTTAAATTTTTAAAACCAAATGGGTTTTGGTTTGGTTTTGGTTTTAGGAATTTAAGTTTGGTTTGGTTATGGTTTTGGCAAAAACCAAAATCGAACCGAACCATTGCCAACCCTAGTTTGCTCATGTGTTAGTGGGTTTTTATTTAAACTTTGTATGCATATTATTATTATTATTATTATTATTATTATTATTATTATTATTATTATTATTATTGTCGTCGTTGTCGTTATTATAATTAGTATTATTATTACTACTATTCTCACTGTTATGTTTATTACCATTGATAATATTATTAACATTATTATTATTATTACTGTTGGTGTTGTTATTATTTATATGCTGAGCCATACACTGCCACTGCTGCCTGAGAACCATCATAATGTTTCCATTAGCCTCAATTCTTAAGCCACTGCGTAAAGCCAATTGAACCGGTAGATTAGTGGAGGTTCATATGGAAATGTGCTGAAGTGTTGAATTGGAGATTTGAGTGGGAAGAGAGAGAGAGAGTGTAGTGACCCGTAAATTGCGATTTAATTTAATTATTCATTCTCGGGGTAAGTTAATTTAAAAAGAAATATTAAAATTAACTTGTTGTTATTAAATAAAAATAAATTAAGTGATTTTAAGGAAATAAGGAATTAGGATAATTAATTATGTTATTTTAGAAAATTTTTGGAATTAGAAAAAAATTAAAATAAATCAAATTGTGTGATTTTTAGAAGTTTCGGGCGTTAGTGTAAATATTATAGGGGGTGATTGTGTGAATAATGAAAGTTAGAGGTGGCTAGCGCGATTTCGTAAAAGGGGCCGAAGTCTTCTTTAAATTTAATGGTTGCAGTATAAGGTTAAGGGCGAGTGTGTGGCGCGGGCGGTACGCAGGCGTGCGGGCACAGGCGAGGTCTCGAGTTCGATTCGCGGCAGGTGCACGTGCGAGAGCTGATTTTAATCAGCCAAAGACGTCGAAACGACGTCGTTTCAATTGAGGCGGTGGCCTCCCTAGCAGCCGCCCCAGCGCTGCCACGTGGCCCCTCCTCCTCCTTTCATTTTTGTCTTAAATTGAGCCCGTTTTCGGGCGTTTTTCTTGCGTCAGAATAGCAACAAATTTTGGGAGAAAACAGCGCGCACGCGACGTGAATTTGGGAGATTTTAGGGCTGAAAATTGGATTAAATCAGGTCTAACTTGCGGTTTAATTAGCCAGGTATGTAGACGAACTAGTAATAAATATTCTGTGTAGTCAGAATTACTTTTAGAACCCAATTTTATTAATTTTGGCAAATAATTTTGGGTGTTGCAGTGTGTATAATTTTTACCATGTTGGGTTGAACCAAGCTTAAGGATATCTTCGTAAAGGCAAGTTCTTCTTACCTACCTCGTCAATTCTTTCGTTGTCAATTTATTTGACCTCCCTTCGTTTATTTTGGCTGTTAATAAATTATGAAATTTTAAACGGTGTGTTTTAAAAATTTAATTTATTAACCTGGACTCGAGGGTTTTATTCGTTGATTGCCTACGGGGGTTCGTACCACCCCCAAGCCTATGGGAATGATGTCGTACTCACCCGGGGCTAGGGTCTAGCTATTCGGGTATTATTATTGAATTTTTGGTTGTTTATAGGCTAAGCGGTTGTGCGGTGGGGGCAAGGATCAGCTATTCGGTGAGGGTGTGACTGTCGTACGGTCTATCTTAGGCCGTCAAATGGTTTCTCTTAGTCACTGACTGCTGACCGGTGCCAGGCACTGCTGACTAGCTTTGCCGTTATGTGATTATAGCATGCCTGCTTATATTTCATTCTTATTGCATGGTTTGATGTGCACATGGGTACGGGCTGCATGTTGGGATTAACATGATTTGGTTATGCTTGGTCATAGGCATTCTAGCTTGGTTATGCTGCACCCGGCACGGGCATATGCATCGCATGTGATTTACTATATGGGCAGAGCATGGCCTGATGCCTGGATGTATGGGCGCCATGTATCATGTTGATGCTCATTACGCCATTGCATTTTATGTGCATTGTATGGTTACTGATAGTATTTAGTTGTCAGACGGGAGTACCGTTCCGAGGGAGCCTATGACTCGGCTGTCGAGAGTACCGACAGGGATACGGGTGACGGGAGTACCGACCCGGGACAATGCGCACAGGTTTGTGGAGATTTATGTTGCCTTTCAGGGCAGCGGTAGGTTGGTATGGGACTTGGGTGCCAAGTGTCTTATGTGGACCCCAAGGACCGGTATGTGTTTTTATTACGCGACACTAATGTATTGTTGCGTCACATGGCTTGTGTGTACTTGTGGGTCTATATGTGGGGGATCTCCTCTTCTATTCATGTTATAGCCTTCCTTTTCATATAAACTTGGTGAGTCTTGTGACTCACCTTGCTTTCCATCATTCTAGGCAAGGGGAAGGCGAAGGCCGATGGCGAGGACCGCTCCACCTAGCAGCTAGCCGTGTCGGTAGGGTGTACAGTTAACCGCCCCCATTATCTCTGATATTTTGTCGGTATTTTTATCTTTCATTTTTTACTGCGCCGGATTATTCCCTGTATCTTTTAATTGTTGGCACAGGTGTCTGTATATTTTTATATACTCCTTGATCGCTATTCCAGCGGGGTACTTGTGGGCATGCATGTTTACCAATTTGCTTCTGTAGTTGTATTTCTTATGTATACATGCCATGGTATTTTTATCTTGTGTTTATTTCTTTTCCCTTCCATAAGCGCTTCCGTTCGGATAGACCGGGTGGTTGGGATATCTGGGCGGGGGTGCTTACAGAGATAGCAGTGTGTTCGGCCCAGAGACGAAGAGGAAGAAGAACAGTGACGAAGAAGAACAAGTAATTTTCAAACAAGCTCTTCTCCTTCCAGTTACCTTTGATTTCCAAGCCTCTTTATTCATTCTCTTCGCAGCCTGCCTCTTCCCTCTTGTTGTTACACGTTTCATATAGCAGTGGGTTATATATATATATCTTCATGTAGCAATGGGTTTCGGTGGTGGAATACGTATGTATATACGGTCCCTGTGGCCTTCGTGCAAGTGATTGTGAGTTATGCTAAGGTGTTTGGTAGTTGGCAATGGGAGTTTCGATAGGTTCTCGGGTGGCTGCCATGGCTGGGGAGTGTAAGTGTCTGGGGAGTGCAAGTGTATATATATATATATATGTATAGATAGGCAGCAACGTGACCGTGGGTGAGGGACTGTGTTGTGTGCGTGTGTAAGTTTGGATAGTGAGTTGTGAAAAATGGCCTTTGGCCGTGAGTCCACAGGGTGTGTGTGTTGGTGTGATACACGAAGTAATGACATATTTATAATGTTGTAATGTATGTGGAAAGTTGGGAGTGGCAAGCAGCACGTCCTTGTACATTGGGAGCATGAAGTGTTAATATATATATATATATATATATATACATTTGTGTAAGTGTTGCTTAAAGTCTAAAGTACAACTTGAGATATCTAAATAAATAATAATAGTTATAGTCAATATTAGTAAAGAACATGTAATGTTATTTTTATTATTACCTTTCTTTTCTAATAATAATAATAATAATAATAATGTTAGTAAATAATATGTATTGTGTGACATAATTCATTAAATTCTATAAATTATTAATATGTTATTAATAGTTATGTATTATAAGTAATAACTCATCGAATTATTATAATATAAAGGTATAATTTAATAGGTCAATAGAGGCTGTAAATGTATCAAGTCTTGACTGCATTTCTAGAGAGATTGTTCACTCTCTACCATCTAAATGGAATGAAGATAGGTACATTCAGGTTAAATGCTAGCTAGTGTCTATAGGGAACGGGTGTATGTATAACACTATTTTCCCTGTTTCAACCAGTTAAATACAATGGTGTTTTCAAAAGCATGTCTTGTATGCTTGAGACGGGTTTACGTATTTTGGGGTTGTTTATTTAATTTTGAGTGCTTATCACACGACTATGATATTTATTTATTAGTTGTTAAGCGTGAGTATTTACATTCGGTGCGTGTTTTACTAGTTGAGCGAGGCTTGGCGGGATGCTTGGCTTATAGGGGCTTTGTATCCTGTTTGGTCTACTACACCACCCCTTATTTGTTGCATTTGTAGAGTCTTGGCGCTAGTTCATGAGATATAGTTGTATGGTATCGGGTTTCCAAAATTGAGATATTTAGAGACTCTTCGGCGTGCCCAGTTTCTATCTTGGATGCTTATGCGTACCAGCGGGTGTTGGTTCTCCCACCTGAGCGAGTTTTGGCTCGAGTGATAGGTATCGCTTGCCTTCATGGCATCAGTAGGTTTGTGGTATGGACTTGGGTGCTAGTGCATTTCTCATTTGGGCCCCAAGATCCTGTATGCGAGCATTATTACTTCTACAGTTGGTACATGTATCAGTTTATGAGATTGCATAGCATGTTATGCATGAGTTTCGGTTTGTTATGCACTTGAGATGCAGGTTTACTCTCAGCACCTACTCTATCTGTCTTGCATTTCTTTATGATCTTACTGAGTCATTTGGACTCACCTTGTTTTCTCTTCATTCTAGATGAAGGCAAAGACCCGATTGGGGGCTTGTTTAGTAGATCCCAACTTCTTGGTTAGGCGGTGTACAGGGCCATGCAGACGTAGCAGTTGTCAGCCTGGGGGTTTCTTTTTATCCATTTTGTCGCTTCCGAATTGCATTTTGATTCAGTTTACTAGGTGTGTATGGATTATATTTTATTTTGTGGCCAGTGTACTAGTGTTATATGTTATGCATGTTTGGGCTACGTAAGCCTAGAGATCAGTTGTTGTATATCAGGTTAAGGTTTTGATATACATGCCGGGATAACAAGTTTCCTTTATTAGATTTTTCTGCTATTTGAAAGTTACATGCATAACTGATTCATCTAGGTCTAGGTTGTCTCTATTTTAGTAGGGTACCCGCTTTGGTTCTTTGGGAATCTGGGTAGGGGCCTTACATTCCTTTGTATTTGAGCAAGTTTGGGTTATTTAGGTCAAGTTATCCCTGTACACCTGGGTTGTCAGGTAGAGTTAGGTTATTTTGGTATTGAGTTAATCTTTGAAGTTGTATTTTATCTTTGAGTATTGTTTTTGTGCAGGGAGTATGAATACTCGTAGAGGACGAGGACGACCACGCCATGTGAATCGTGGACAGGATACTCTTCCACCTAAGGTGCATGGAGATGCAAGTGGAGCACGATAGCAGGGGACTCCAAGTATGCAAGATACCTTGGTGGGCATTTTGCGAGTAGTGGATGTGTTGGCTGCCACACAGCTGAGGCAGGGGTAGTATGATTCGGATTGCAGTCGAGTATTTCATTCAGGGGCACTGAGTGTTAAGGGAAGCTCTGGGTGTGCGCTTCTTAAGAATTTCATGTCTTTGCGTCCACCTGAGTTTCGAGGGGGTGCAAATGTAGCTGAGGCGAAGAATTGGCTCCTGGAGATAGAAAAGCATATGAGGTCCATGAGTTGCGCAGAGGATCAGAAGGTGCAATTGGGGATTTTTCTCCTAAAAAGTGACGTGAAACGCTGATGGGAGACTACTAGACAACAATTTGGAGATAGGGTGCCTTCTTAGGTTGAGTTTGAGGCTTTGTTTTGCGAGACCTACATTCCTGAGTGGGTTCAAGAGCAGAGAGTTTATGAGTTCATAGAACTGCAACAGGGGAGCATGATTGTTACTCAATATGAGGTCGAGTTTATTGCACTGGCCCGATATACTCCAAAATTGGTGACTCCAGAGTCCCGGAAGATCAACAAGTTCGAGAAGGGTCTACATTTTGAGGTCCGAAATGCTATGGCTAGAGTTCGGGCTGAGGACTTTCCTACTATTGTGAGGCGAGCCCATGCTATTGAACAGAATTTACAAGAGGCCAAGATGCTGCGAGCAACGACTATGGGGAAGACCACATGGAACAAGGGTAAGAAGAGAGGCCAGGATGCAGGTTCTAGCCAGGGATCAGGAGCTATTCCAGAGTGCAAGACTTGTGGTAGGAGGCATCGAGGCTAGTGCAAGGTAGCTCAGGGGAATGTATGTTATCATTGTGGGCAGCCAATTCATGTGCGAAAAGACTGTCCACGCAGATTTACAACTGCATTGAGCCAGGGGATTGTTTGCTATCGTTGTGGCCAAGCTAGTCACAAGTCTAATGTATGCACCCAACCAGTATCAGTTGATGGATCAAGGACTAGAGGGTCAAGTTAGAGGTCAGCCCAGAGATCAGCCATTTCTAGAGGGCAGGGAGTAGCTCAGCGACCTGTCACTATTGGCACTGCTGACAAACCTCAAGTAGCGAGCAAGGTATTTGCTTTGATAGCTGTGGAAGCTAAGGGAGGCAACGAGACAGTGCAAGGTATACTTTCCTTATATGGATCACATGTGCTTATTTTGTTTGACACAGGCTCTACGCACTCCTTCATTGCACCACATGTTTTGCATTTAGTCCCTGTTGTTAGTTGCTATCTACCGTATGTTTTGTCTATCACGACCCAGGGCGGTAATATGTTGCTAGGTGATGCAGTGGTAAGAGACTGTGAGATTATGGTGCATGACCGGGTTCTGGCGGGGGATGTTGTGGTGTTAGCTATACAAGATTTTGATCTTTTATTGGGCATAGATTGGCTATCTCGTCATTATGCTAAGGTCGATTGTCGACATAAGGTGATCACGTTTGAGCCTCCTGATCAGTTAAAGATTGTATACCAAGGAGTTAAGCCAGTTATGGTGACACCTATGATCTCAGTGATGCGAGCAGAGAAGCTGATTTGACAGGGGTATGAACATACTTAGCTTTTGTGACTGTTGGTGCTAGGGAGAGGAAGGAGTTGACTGACCTTCCTATTCTTCGGGCTTTTTCGGATGTGTTTCCGGATGAGTTGTCGAGCATACCACCCTATAGGGAGATTGATTTTTTTTCATTGAATTACTGCCAGGCACTTAGCCCATCTCTAAGACTCCCTATCGCATGGTTGCCAACGAATTAAAAGAGTTAAAAGTGCAATTGCAAGACCTTTTAGAAAAGGCTTTATTCGACCCAGTACTTCGCCGTAGGAAGCACCAGTGTTGTTTGTACGCAAGAAAGATGGCTCTATGTAGCTATGCATTAACTATAGGCATCTTAACCAAGGAACAATCAAGAACAAGTATCCATTGCCTCGTGTGGATGACTTGTTAGATCAGCTGTAGGGCGCCTTAGTATTCTCCAAGATAGATCTACGTTCTAGGTACTATCAGGTCTAGGTAAGGGACAAAGATATAGCTAAGACTGCCTTTCGTACCAGGTATGGACACTATGAGTTTGTAGTCATGCCATTTGAGCTGACTAATGCGCTAACAGTGTTTATGGACTTGATGAATCAAGTGTTCAAGGATTACTTGGATAATTTTGTCATTGTCTTCATCGATGATATTTTGGTATACTCGTCTAGCCCAGCAAATCATGAGATTCATTTGAGGATGGTGTTGTAGCGACTTAGAGAGAAGCAATTATACGCCAAATTTTTCAAGTGCGAGTTTTGGGAATCTTAGGTGATATTCTTGGGTCATGTAGTATTTGGGGAAGGCATATCAGCGGATCTTGAGATGATCAAGGCAGTACTAGATTGGCCAAGGCCTACTACGGTGACCGAGATATATAGTTTTATGGGGCTAGTTGGTTATTACAGGCGATTTATTAAGGGTTTTGCACACTTAGCCTCCTATATGACCAATCTGACGCTCAAGGGAATTCCTTTCATTTAGGATGATGCTTGTGAGTAGTGTTTTTAGGAATTGAAGTAGCGTTTGACCTTGACCCCAGTATTAGCTATTCCCAATAGTGGAGAGTTGTTCACAGTTTACAATGATGCGTCATACTCAGGTCTGGGTTTTTGTATTGATGCAAGAGGGACGTGTTGTTGCCTATGCATCCAAGCAATTGAAGAAACACGAGATGAATTACCCTACTCATGACTTGGAACTTGTAGCCATAGTGTTTGCTTTGAAGATATGGCGACATTATTTGTTTGGAGAGAAGGTATAGATCTTCACTGACCACAAAATTTTAAAGTACTTGTCATCTTAGAAAGAATTAAATTTAAGGCAAAGGCATTGGTTGGAGCTACTGAAAGACTATGATTGCGAGATTCTCTACCATCCTGGGAAGGCGAACATAGTAGCTAACACCTTAAGCCGCCGAGGAGCGTTTATTGTAGCAGTGTTAGTTCAGGAGTGGTCTCTGTTGGAGCAGTTAAGCGAGCTGACTATCTCAGATTCTGATAGTGCTCCAGCTTTTTATTGCGCTTTCATGGCTATTCGCTTAGACTTGGTGGACTGGATCTGTAACAGGTAGCAGCATGACGAGAGGCTGATGCATATTAGGGCAGACATGGATAGATTCAGGCCTTTGGGGTACAATCTGAAGGATGATGGTTTATTGTCATATCGGGGCAGGATCTGCGTGCCAGTGGATGAAGAACTTAGACAGGAGATACTATCAGAAGCACATCATTCGCATTATACTATTCATCCAGGAGAAGACAAGATGTATCAAGACTTGTGCCGCGAGTACTGGTGGAGTGGTTGAAGAGGCATGTGGCAGGCATGCTAGCAGGTGAAGGCAGAGCACTAGAGACTAGTTGGGTTGCTTCGTCCATTTTCCATTCCCGAGTAGAAGTGGGATAGGATTGCTATGGACTTTGTTTCGGGGTTGCCACATACTAGCAGGGGTCACGATGTAGTGTGGGTGCTTGTTGACAGGTTGACCAAGTCTGCACATTTTCTAGTCATTAAAAAGACTTACCATATGCACCGCTTAGCCAAATTGTATGTGGATGAGATAGTGAGACTGCATGGAGTACCAGCCAGGATTGTGTTAGATTGGGATCCGCGTTTTACCTCATATTTTTGGGAGGCATTGTAGAGTGCCATAGGGACTAGGCTGACTTTTGGCACTGCATTTCATCCCCAGATAGATGGGCAGAAGGAGCGGACTATCAGGATTTTGGAGGATATGCTCCAGGTTTGTGTGTTAGACTTTCATGGTAGTTGGGATGAGCACCTGTCCTTGGTAGAATTTGCTTACAATAACAGCTACCAGTCTAGCATTCAGATGGCACCTTTTGAGGCCTTGAATGGAAGACCTTGCAGATCTCCGTTGTGTTGGACTGAGGTTGGTGATAGTTCCATATTGGGGCCAAATATTGTGGTAGAGACTACGGACAAGATCAAGTTGATAAAGGTCCGAATGAAGACCGCCAAGGATCGTCAAACAATTTATGCGGATAGGAGACGTCGAGACTTGGAGTTTTCAGTTGGAGATCACATGTTTCTTCATGTCATGCCTATGAAGGGTATTCGACGTTTTAGAGTTACAGGAAAACTCAATCCATGCTACGTGGGTCCATTTCAGATTTTAAAGCGAGTTGGGCCGTCAGTGTACCGTCTAGCCTTGCCATCGCAGTTGGCGCACGTGCATGACGTTTTTCATGTCTCCATGCTACGCAAATATATTGCGGATCCTAGTCAAGTTATTGACTATCATCCCCTCTAAGTGGAAATAAATGCCTCATATGCAGAGTTTCTTGTATGCATTGTAGATAAGAAAGGAAATGTACTTTGAAGCCGCTTGATTTCGTACGTCAAAGTCCAGTGGTAATGGCACGGGCCCGAGGAAACAACTTGGGAACTAGAAGATGCAATGAGGCACGAGTACCCTTACCTATTCGAGTAATCATGTACGAATTTGGATGACCAAATTCTTTAAGGGGGGGAGGATTTGTAATGACTTAAATCCATTTTCTTTTTGTGTTGTTCATGCTTCAACAATTAGACGTGTTGCTCATGTGTTAGTGGATTTTTATTTAAGCTATGTATGCATATTATTATTATTATTATTATTATTATTATTATTATTATTATTATGATAGTATTATTATTACTATTATTCTCACTGTTGTGTTTATTACCATTGATAATATTATTAACATTATTATTATTATTATTATTATTACTATTGGTGTTGTTATTATTTATATGCTTAAGCCATACACTACCACTGCTGCCTGAGAACCATCAAAATGTTTCCATTAGCCTCAATTCCTAAGCCACTACGTAAAGCCAATTGAAGCGGTGGATTAGTGGAGGTTCATAAGGAAATGTGCCGAAGTGTTGAATTGGAGATTTGAGTGGGAAGAGAGATAGAAAGCAATGTGTTTGGCCCAGAGACGAAGAGGAAGAAAAACAGTGAGGAAGAAGAAGAAGTAATTTTCAGGCAAGCTCTTCTCCTTCCAGTTACCTTTGATTTCCAAGCCTCTTTGTTCTTCCTCTTCGCAACCTGCCTCCTCCCTCTTGTTGTTACACGTTTTATATAGCAGTGGGTTATATATATATATATATATATATCTTCGCGTAGCAGTGGGTTTCGGTGGTTGAATACGTTTGTATATACGGTCTCTATGGCCTTCGTGCAAGTGATTGTGAGTTATGCTAAGGTGTTTGGTAGTTGGGAATGGGAGTTTCGATAGGTTCTCGGGTGGCTGCCATGGCTGAGGAGTGCAAGTGTATATATATATATATGTATCGGTAGGCAGCAATGTGATTGTGGGTGAGGGACTGTGCTGCGTGCGTGTGTAAGTTTGGATAGTGAGTTATGAAAAATGGCCTTTGGCTGTGAGTCCACAGGGTGTGTGTGTTGGTGTGATACACGAAGTAATGACATATATATAATGTTGTAATATATGTGGAAAGTTGGGAGTGGCAGGCAGCACGTCCTTGTGCATTTGGAGCATGAAGTGTTTATATATATATATATATATACATTTGTGTAAGTGTTGCTTAAAGTCTAAAGTACAACTTGAGGTAACTAAATAAATAATAATAGTTATAGTCAGTATTAGTAAAGAACATGTAATTTTATTTTTATTATTACCTTTCCTTCCTAGTAATAATAATAGTTATAATGTTAGTAAATAATATGTATCGTGTGACATAATTCATTAAATTATATAAATTATTAATAGTTATGTATTATAAGTAATAACTCATCGAGTTATTAGAATATAAAGGTATAATTTAATAGGTCAATAGAGACTGTAAATGTATCAAACGTGTCTTAACTACATTTCTTGAGAGGTTGTTCACTCTCTACCTTCTAAATGGAATGAAGATAAGTACATTCGGGTTAAATGCTACCTAGTGTCCATAGGGAACGGGTGTATGTTTTATAACACTGCTTTCCCTATTTCAACCAATTAAATACAATGGTGTTTTCAAATGCATGTCTTGTATGCTTGAGACGGGTTTACGTATTTTGGGGTTGTCCATTTAATCTTGAGTGCTTGTCACATGACCATGATATTTATTTATTAGTTGTTAAGCATGAGCATTTACATTTGGTGTGTGCTTTACTAGTTAGGCGAGGGTCAGCGGGATGCTTGGCTTATAGGGGCTTTGTATCCGGTCTGGTCTACTACGTCACCCCTTATTTGTTGCATTTCCACAGTCTTGGCGCCAGTTCTTGAGATACAGTTGTACGGTGTCGAGTTTCTTGAACCAAGTTATTTAGAAACGTTTTGGCGTGCCCAGTTTCTATCTTGGATGCTTATGTGTGCCAGTAGGTGTTGGTCACTCCCACCCAAGCGAGCTTTGGCTCGAGTGACAAGTACCGCTTGCCTTTATGGCATCAACAGGTTTGTGGTATGAACTTGGGTGGTAGTGTATTTCTTATTTGGGCCCCAAGATCCTGTATGTGAGCATTATTACTTCTACAGTTGGTACCTGTATCAGTTTATGAGATTGCATGGCATGTTATGCATGAGTTTCGGTTTGTTATGCACTTGAGATGCAGGTTTACTCTCAGCACCTACTCTATCCGTCTTGCATTTCTTTATGATCTTACTGAGTCATTTGGACTCACATTGTTTTCTCTTCATTTTAGGTAAAGGCAAGGACTCGGTTGGGGGCATTTCAAGTAGATCCCAACTTCTTGGTTAGGCAGTGTACAGGGCCATGCAGACCTAGTAGTTGTCAGCCTGGGAGTTTCTTTTTATGCATTTTGTCGCTTTCGGATTGCATTTTGATTCAGTTTATTAGGTCTGTATGGATTATATTTTATTTTGCGGCCGGTGTGCTAGTGTTGTATGTTATGCATGCCTGGGCTATGTAAGCCTAGCGATCAGTTGTTGTATATTAGGTTGAGGTTTTAATATACATGTCGAGATGACAAGTTTCCTTTATCAGGTTTTTCTGCTATTTGACAGTTGCGTGCATAATAGATTCATCCAAGTCCAGGTTGTCTCTATTTTAGTAGGGTACCCGCTCTGGTTCTTTGGGAACCTGGGTGGGGGCCTTACAAAAATGATAAAAGACCAATCCAATGTTTGGAGTAGATGTATTTTAACAATCACATTAAAATGATAAAATTAAAATCGGAGCACAATTTTGTGGATATGAAATTAAAACCAAAATCAAAACCTGGTATGAATAATTATCATTTGGAAAGTCTAAGAGGAATAATTGTTGGAAAGTAAAATTAAGTAAGATGACAACCT
Source organism: Diospyros kaki (assembly GCA_036245055.1). Taxonomy (NCBI): domain Eukaryota; kingdom Viridiplantae; phylum Streptophyta; class Magnoliopsida; order Ericales; family Ebenaceae; genus Diospyros; species Diospyros kaki. Next base: position 14,119,303 of record BSEG01000001.1, on the reverse strand, counting down.
TGATTTTTTACACCCAATAATTTTTTTACAAAATTAAAACTAAAATAGAATTTATTATGTTTTGGTACATGAAATTACCATTAAATTGAATATTTTTCCATTTTGATTCACCATTGATGTTGGGTTAAATGTGCTGTAACAGCCCACCTTGTCAGGGCGTGTTATGCCTTAGGAAATTTGGTCTATTTTTTTTTTTTATTACATTATTCCTGAAATTCCCTAAGGCCTACCTAGTGTTGACACAATCATAAAATAAGCGGAACCTGAATCGAACCTGCTCATATATATAAGAATAACTAGACATAGGATTTATTATAAAGTTATTACATAAGCTTCTGAAAATAAAAAAAATGTACATAATTCTTAAACTGTTCATATTACAACATAACAGGGCACATTTCCTCGTTTCCTGACGTCTCGCGTCACTACACACTTCCAATCTCATTATCATCATTGCAAGTCCCGACTGGAACGTTGAATGTTCTAGGGGTGAACCCATGTTAGATAATGAACCATCTAAGTAAGGGTACATAATGTTATGTCATGTATGTATGCAATGTTTTTCATCGTAGGTGTCAACTGCACCCCTCATGCTACCTACCATTTTAGCGGCCACCTCTTTCGAAGCCGGGGTGTATGGGTGCATTCTTGGTAAAGAAGCGGTGCCAGTTCATACTCCCTACGGCCTCATATGCGTGTGATCAATAACATCAACGTGTATTTATGCATCTCATAACCATGTCATGGGTACAATCTTCGTGATGGGTACATTTCATAGTATGTCAATATGATATAAGCATTTTTGAAGATATAATCGTACTAAGCTTGAAGCGGTACACTTACACCTAAGTTATCTCGAAAGGCGTGTTGGCCTCGAAAATTGTGCTGAGCGGCTATTCCTTAATCTTCTTGCCCTCAGAGACCCCTAACACATTAAACTTATTTTTAGAATATCAGTTATCTATTTTTTTATAATTTCTTCCATTTTTCTTTTATTTCTAAGTCTTATCTTCTCAAAAATTGCATAAAAATTATCTAAACTTTCAAAAATCTTATTTATTTTTACTAATATTCCTTAAATAATATTTCTAGCATTCTGGAATTTTCTTGGAATTTTTTGAATTAAATTCCTATTTTTCCTTATTTCCATAATAGAAGAACTATTTAAATAAACAACTAATTTAACATTTTCCAAAAATATTTTTCACAAAATATGATATAAATAAAATTCCAGATTTAATAAAATTATTTTCAAAATTTTATTTCTTTTATTTTTATTTTTTTCTTTATTTCTTTTCTTTTCTTTTTATTTTATTTTTCTCTAGCGGGAGCGTGGGCAGCACACGCCTTCTTCCTACTCGCAGGTGCGTGCAGCCACGTGCCCGTTTTGGTCCATCTTCTCTGGCGGCTTCCTCGTCGCCGGCGAACCTTTTGAGCCTCCGAACTTCGAAACGAAGCCCTACCCCCCTTAAACCTGACCTTCCGAATCCAAAAATGGCATTAAATTTGCAAAAAAAACATAGCTACATACCTCGATTTTACGTTTTAACCCTCAGCTCTGGCGACTTGCGACTTTCCGGCGAGTGCTTAATTCTCCCTTCTTGCTGCTCCGTTGGCCACGAAAATCACCAGAAAGCTTGCCCATGACCTAAAGACCAAGACCCCGCTCTCAAATCTCTCAAACACTCTCCCAATCGACTGATCTAAGCTATAAAATTTTCGGATGCATTGCCTGGCTCAAATAGGGCTATTTATAGCCCAAATCCGACGTGACTTGCCTTATCATGGACGGCCACGCGTCCTAGAGGCCATTCCGGCGGTCACCTCGGCATTAAATGCCCCCATTCTCCCTGATGGCTGATTGCAAGCGCGGCCATGCTCTGGCCGCGCGTCTGCTTGTATAATCCAGATTTTCTGGATTTTTTTTTATACACTGATATATACATATATACATATATATACCACTATATCATACATACATACGCATATGCTTCTATACATTTATACTTATTACATTTATTTTTTTCTGGCATAAGCATACTTAAACTAGCTAAATTATTTAATTAAACTAAATCCATTAATTTACATAGCATAATTTAATTAGACATACTTATTAAATTTATTAATAATGACTTAGGGTATTACATGTGCTTCCAGGCAAATTGGGTCTTGATAGAGGTGTTTGGTTTTTCGCTTGAAGTTTTCACCTTTATTTTATGAAGAGACTCTTTTCAGTTGTTTAATTTAAATTTATAGTTCTCAATGAGTTATAATTTATGTACACTACTCTTATGAGTTATAATTTTTCACGTTTCTTCATGAGTTATAATTTAAATTCGAGTTCAGTGCCTTTAAGCACGGGTTATCTCAAATGAGTTATAATTTTTCTCAAAGAGACTTAAATAAGTTCTAATTATATAATTCTTTTTTATATTTAAAGCAATATTCATATTATAACATTTCAATTTGAGAGTCAGACCTACATAAACTCATATATTTGGGTCTAACTCATGAAAAAAATAAAATTGCATAAACACATAATTTCATAAGAGTGGAACCTATATAAACACATATAAAAAAAATATATTTGTATAATTGGATCCAACTCATTTTTGTCCCATAAAATTTTTAAAAAATAAAATTGTATATTTGAGTCCAACTCAATTGTACCCAATGTTTGAAATTGTTAAAATTAAAATATTTGAATAAAATTTTTAAGAAAATGTTTGAATAAAATTTTATAAGAGTGGGTCCAACTCATAATTTTTTTTTGTTTTGTTATATTTTTTGGTGCTTCCAATACTAAATTTCCTTTCTCTAGAAAGATGGCAAAAATTACAACTTACAATTTTTACATGGATACACATACACATGACACTGATTTACAATTTCAATTTAATTTATTATTAAAATTAATACACATACACATGACATTGATTTACAATTTAAATTTAATTTGTTATTAAAATTAATATAAAAACAATTCTCAATTAAAACTAAAGCTATATTACGTGGAAATGTATATGAATGGGTGAGATGAATTGTATAATTGTATAATTCTAATTTCCATTTAATACTTCTGATCAAGGTACTTAATTAAGTAGCTTTCATTCATTTTAATTGAATTAGACCAATGGCCCACTACCTATATTCTAAATTTTTAATTTTATTTATAAATTATTATGAATTCGTATTTATTATTTTGCGTTATTATTAATTTTAAATAATTATAAATTCATTTTACATGATTGTGTTGGACCACGCCAAGTCTAAGCGAGTTGGGTTGCCCAAGCAGTGGCAGGCTCTATGTTAGACCTATGTATAACTATATTAAAAAATGTAAAAATACATACAAAATGCCTTTAAAGTGCAGCACACCCATTTATATACATACAAATCTAAAAAATGCACAAAATACATATAAAATGACTATAACACACACAAAATGACTACAAAATACACATATACGTACACACACACACAAAATACATAAATACACACAAAATGTAGTTACACACACACACACACACACTCTAAATGACTACAAAATATACATACACACATATACATACACACACGTGCACATACAAAATACATATAAAATGACTACAACACACAAAATGACTTCAAAATACACACATATACATACATACATACATACATACATACACACACACACACACATACAAAATGCAGTTACACGCACACACACAAAATACAGAATGTACATACACACATACACACATACACACACAAAATACAGGCAGTGGTGATGGAGCTGGAGGCATACATGATGAGGCGATGGAGCTGGAGGCGGCAGGGCGGCAATGAAGCTTGGGACGATGGCAGCGATGGAGAGCTTCAGGCAGGCCGGTTGTGATGGAGACTTGCTTGCTGCCTGCGATGAACGCAGGCCGTGCGGGGATGTGGGGAAAGAGGGAGGGGCAACGACGGGCAGTGGGACGACACAGGGGCCGGCTATGGCATAGGTGGGTGGGAGGGAGAGAGAGGGAGAGAGAGAGGCAGTGAGTGAGAGAGGTAGGTGGGTGGGAGAAAGAGAGAGAGAGAAAGAGATAGGGGGAGTGGCACAGAAAGAGAGAGACAGTGAGTAAGAGAGTCATAGAGGGAGAGGGAGATAGAGAGAGGGGGAGTGACTAGGCGAGAAAAAAATTAATCTGAGCCATTCATCTGAAACATTGAATCTCAGCCATTGAAATGTAGACATTTTCAAAAACCCTTGTGTTTTATTATATAGATTTTGCAATCTATTATTCAAGTGTTTTGCTGGTTGGAATTATCTTAAAAATAGTTTCAGCTTCAATCTTCATTTTTGCATAAGAAACTTATTTTCTTGCTACATACATACTCTAGGATTAAAGCATGTTTAAAATCCAATTCTCATAAAAAAAAATACCTTTATAAATGTATATACATCATACAATGCATACTTAGTTTATCTAGATCATCTTTAAAGATTTCTATTTATCTTGAAATTTCTATTTCAGTTCTTATATCTTGCATAAAAAAAATTTTATGCATCAGTTTTCATTACATAAATAAAAAGTCTTTCAAATCTATCTATGTATTCTTATTTCTCAAATATACATTTAATTTGATGTGTTTCAAGCTGTTACTTATATATGAAAAAAGATTTCTTAAATGCATACATCCACATATCAATATTTTCATACACATCATATGATTAAATGTTCCTCAAAATATCTTTAAGAAAAATCTTTTCTGTTGTATACATATTCATGCTTATTCCATCTGTTGCTGCATCTATTTATAGTTTAAGATAATTGTTTTTTTCAAATAACTTTACTTCATCATATATGTCAAGATATTTTCATCATAATTTGTAAAAGTTGTCAAAACACCCAATTCACCTCTTTCTTAAGTAATCATTCAACATGATTATTGAAACCAACATGAACATTCTTCTTTCTTACTATTCCAATGGTTAGTAATAAATCCAAACACAATTTGCATACAAATTGTATGAAAGAATGATTAGATAACATTTAATGTAGGTATGATTGTCTGAAAACTAAGAACTGTTTGCATTTAAAGCAGTCTGTAATGATTATAAATTTGAATTTTTATAAAGAATTAGTCGAGTAAAGTAGAGTACTATTACTCGAGTGATCTCAACAGTTAGTTGATTAAGATAAACATTACTTGACTATTTAATATAATGTTACTCGATTAAGATTATCAGATATATAGTCATTACTTGACTAAAAAGATTTGTTACTCAACTAAAAATGATATTACTCTATTATAAGCATTTCTTAGTCGATTAACTTTTTAGCCACTTATAACTTTGAAATGTTACTCGATTAATAAGCATTTTTTAGTTGATTAAATTTTTAACCACTTGTAACTTTTACTCAATTAATCAATTTTGATACTCAACTAAAGCATATCATTACTCAATTAAAAGTTTCTCTTAGTCGATTAATAATTCGAGTACAAAGATTTGACATTTTGACAAATAATTATTACTTAATTAAACTATTATGTTACTCAATTAAATAAGATGTTACTCGATTAAGAATAACTTAAAAATTTGAGTATGGAGACTTGTCATTCTGACTAAAATTTATTACTCGTTTAAAATATTTTGTTACTCGATTAAGGTAGATTTTACTTGATAGAAATAACTTCTTAGTCAATTAATTGTTTGAGGATAGAGACTTGTCATTCTAATTAAGATTTATTACTCGATTAAAATATATATTACTTGACTAATATATATCTTAGTCGATTAACTCTTTGGTTACTTGATTAAGATTATTCAATCACTTATTCGAGTAATGCAAGTGATTAATCAATTAATCTCTTAAGTATTCTGATCTTACTTGATTAAAAGAATAAATTAGTCAAATAAGACACTTGTTACTTGATTAGGATATTTCCTTACTTGATTAAACACTATTACTTGATTGAGTTTTGTTATTAGTTGATTAATCTTTAAATCTTAAAATATTTTACTCGATTAATAATATTTAATAATCAAGTAATGTTTAAAATTTTGTTAAAATTGACTTTCCCAAACATAATTACTTGATTAAATTGAGCTTTACTCGAGTAAAAGGCATGTCAATCGATTAATAATTACTATTACTCGATTAACAACCGATTTTCAAATTTAAGCATATATTTTGTATTAAGTATCAAAATCAAGAATTCAACAATCTCCTTGACATTGAAAAAACAATTTTTTCCCTTTTTTTGTATTAAGTATTAACAATTTTCTCTTCATCTTATTTTATATTTCTCCTCCTTTTTGTTGGGATTAAGAAAAATCTTACAAAGAGTCGGGATTAAAAAGGAGACAAAGATATGAGAAAATTTTCATTACATTTTAAAAAATAATTTTTTTGAGTTATGTTTTGATGAAGAAATTTAAACAAAAATTTAATGATTTTAATGATATATTGTTAATCGAGTAAAACCAAATATCAATTGACTAACACATTTACTCACTCGAGTAAACTCCACTGTTAATCGATTATATGTTTTTGGGAATGTTAGTTTTAATCAAATTTCAAATCATTACTTGAATACTCAATATTGTTAATTAAGTAAGACAAGTTATGGGCTTAAGTTCAATCGAGTAAGGAAAGAATTACTGGAGTAACATGTGATCATACTCGACTAAGTTATAGGTTTAATCAAGTAAGACTTGAATTCACCCAAGCTTAATCAATTATATGCATGATATACTCGAGTATTGCACTGAAAAGCTTTAATTAAGTGATCTAAATGATATTTGACCAACTGTGATATTAGTTGTGTAATTGTATTCAATAATTGAGGAAGAATTAAGGCTAAAATGACAAGTCATTTGAGCTAGAAAATTTAATTTGAATATGATGTACTACATACTTGAGTAATAACATTTTGTAATTGAGTAATAGAGGAACTTAGTTGAGTAAGATTTATTGGATAGTGAGTGGGTCTCTGTATTTGAAATGATAATCGACTAAGTAAATCTTATAGTTGAGTAATTGCTGAACTTTATTGACTATCATTTAAGCATACTTGAATATCTACTAATTTTATTTGAGTAATGCCCAAATATACTTAAGTAATTATATGCTGAAATTTGAAAATATAACCATCATATAGCATTTAATGCGTGTTGAGTTAACTTTTTTAGACAAGACTAGTTCATTAAATGCAATCTCATGCTTCTTTCATGCAACTAGAATGAAATTTAAATTGAATTCTCAATTACTAACCATTGGAATGCATGTAGTGGGAATGTTTTCTATAGATGACAAGATTTTTTCTTTTATCTATTAGATAAAGCTACAGTGCATTGAAGATCCTAAAGTTATAAATACTCAAGAGATGCATGAGAATGAAGTATAGACATTGAAGAGATATAAAACCAACCTAAATTGAAAATTCTCAAGTTATTTGACTAGAAGAGCTTTTATCATATACATCTTCTGTTTAGTGTAAAACCAAGAGAGATTGTGCCTTAATTCTTTTATCCTTTCAATCTATGTATTTTTGAGAAGTCTTTTTATTGTTGTGTACTTCATTATAAGCTTCTCCAAGTGTTTCAAACCTAGTTTGTTGTGAGTTGTCTGTGGTTTGTGCATGAGCCTTGAAAAAGCACTTGGAAAAGTTTTATTTTAGTAAAAGTTGTGTAAAAGGTACTAGCTTATCCTGTTAAAACCTATGTAGTAAGTTGGTTGGAAAATTCTTAACGAGGAGTTAAGATAGTGGATGTAAGAAGTGGAGCCGAGTCACTATAAACGTTGTGTTCTTTATTATTTGAATTTATTTATTTTCAAAAAGTTTAAAAATTAATTTTGGCCGACCTTAATTCACCCCTCTCTTAAGCTAACAATTTATTTCAAGTTCTTACAAAGCACCTCAATTAGTATAAAGATCAATCTAAATTCTAGTTTTGATTGTCACTAGCTACTATTGCCAAAATACAACAATTGAAATTTGTAATGTGGGTGTGCTTAGATCATGGTAGAGAAAGGTGAACAACTGAAAAATGTTTACTCGTGTCTGAGAAGAAGGAAATGAGTTTCTCGGGGGAAGTCTTGCTATCTAGGAGAACTGTACACGTGGAACTAGGTTAGGAGGCATGCAAGAATTTCTCTCGTGTATGTCCTCTGATACTTAAGTCATTACTGGAATGAATTAGTTACTCGAAAGAAGAAATAGTTGATCTTTTGGATCGTCAAGTAGGTAGATTATGCAGTAAATATGACTAATACCAATATACCAAAAAAGGTCATTTTCCCTGTGAGGAAAGGGATATATATATATAGTTTTTTTTTACCATAAATGTTGGAGGTGGATGTGTGTCACTTGGGTTAAGGGAAACTATCTTAGGTTAGGCTCGGGTGGGCTTAAGAGGAATCCCCCTGAAGGGCTTTGTGGCCTAGGGAGTCCTTTAGGAGAAGGTAGGCCTTATGGCAAGCTACTATTGCTAGAGCAACATAGCAGGGCATTAATTTATGTGTGACTTACTTGGGGAACATCCCGTATAAGCATTATTACATGAGATTTCTTAGTAACCAAGGGAGGATTGTCCTCTGGGGGTCCTTTTGGGAGGACTTCCATCCTTTAGGAGGTCTTCAATAGACTGCCTCTACTTTAATTTTTGCTGGGAGAACACCACCCGAGGGGACTCATGTCCTTTGGAAAAATGTCCAAGAGGACAACTATTGTCCCAGGTTGTCCTCTCAGAAGAACTCCAAGAAGACTGACATAACCTGAGAGAGTATTTTTGGAGAACACAAGAGGACTTCATTGTATCAGGCTAGGAAAACATCTTCCCCTAAAGGATCCCTCTATGTTGTCTTGTGTCTTTTTCAGTAGGCTATGTTTCAACAATGACTCTCCACTTTTTTATTTGATTGAAAGTCAAAGGGAAAAGTAGCATTTTTTTGAAGTAAGTTTCCTCGAAAGAAGTGAGGTTTCCTTATGCTATTGCTATCTAATAGTTGTTAGGAGGCATAATTATTTCACCTGTAGTGTAACGGTTTACCTCCCACGAAAGCTCATGGAAGGGAATGGGGGCTTGAGGCAAAAAAACCAACTCTTGGTGGATCCATGCAAGGGTATACCAGTTTTAAAATATTTTCAAAATCAAAACAAATGCATAGCGGAAACAAAAATAAACCCTTGCAATACTCGGTGTTAAACATCCATATGCATTGAAATGAAAAACCCTTCATAGGGTGTTTAGGGATATTCCTCTACAAATGATGTCTTTCGTCGGCTATCCATTACCTCTCAAGCTTACAGCTTCCTCTCGGTTCCCTGAATTTTCTCTTGTACCTACAACACTTGGGTGACCAGCCCACCTCCTCAATTGTTGAGGACCTAGTCCCTCCATGCTTGAGCTACCTTAGAACCCTTCATTAGAGCCATACTAAAACCCTCTCAATGAAGATGGATTGGAGCTATTGTGGTTTCTTTCGAGTTTCTTATGGTTGTCTCACAACTGAGATTAAGTAAGGGAGACAATAGATGGGTAACTCCTTATAGAAAGAAGAAGAAGAAGAAGCAAGGAAGAAAGAGATGAAAGCTGAAGGAAATCGGGACTCTCCTGATTTTTCTTCCCTCAATTTTTGCTTCACCCTTAAGTTCTCTCTCTCTCTCTCTCTCTTATTTATTGCTACATCAAAGCATTAAATGCTCTAATGTGATGAAGCAGCGAAAAGTAGAAGCATGTAGATTAATCCCACTCTCAAAACTATCGACCGTTTATGAAGATCGGTCGACCAAATCATAAATATTAGTCGACAGTGTCATAAAGGTCGATCGACTATTTGTGCCTGAATTTGATACTCTAATATATTGTACTTAGGCCCGTTATTAACTCTTAATAGCCTTTCCATTAACTCTCAATGGAACCAAGGCCCCCGGTTAACTCTTAACAGCATGCCCGTTAACTCTTAACGGTCTTCTAAACATATTGATCCATTTTAGTTAACTCTTAACTACAACCTACATCATTAACTCTTAATGAAGTGGAACATAGTAACAACAAAAGTTCATTATTCCGATACATTACTTAGTGTGCTTGTGACTTTCTAGGTTCATAGCCAAGTAGCAATTAGGACACGTGAACTCTTTGACGCTGATCAAACACTTCAACTTACTAAGAGGATCTCTCCAGCTCCCCAGAGTATCTTGAAAGATCCTAAGTATTCTCTAGTTAAGACTCAAGACGATCCTAATGGCAATGAAGTGTATACTTTGAATAAACTTATTAAGGCTCTTTGATTACTATGTACTATAATTCTTCCATTAACCAACATCCTAACTAAGTGAGAGTCATGGATTGATTAAACTCACAGGACTTAGTAACTATGCTAGATCCAGTATGGTGTGATTGAGGTAGCATATTGGAACTCCTTTTGACATTGAAAACTCCTCTCCGATCGAGCTTACCCAGGTTAAGGGTTTTCTAATCACAACCAACTAAGACCTCATAGAATGTTCACTCCCATCAGATGGAGGATAATAGATCTTATCAGCGAGCATCTACCTCCATACACCATTGTATAAAGACCACACATAGAGCATCTCCACCTCTCACATTAGATGGTTTTACTCAATGGTAAATCCTCGACACCAATGCACAAGGCAACTCTGTCACTTCTGGTCAAATGAACTAATATACAATTGAGAACCAATAACATATCATTAATCCTCATAGCCATGTAATTTGTTACAAACATCACATTTAGTAGGTGTTCAACTAACATTTATCCACATGTTTACTATCTGCATCTTATGCAATATGGTATGTGACTCACCATCTATTATCATTGACATCTGATGTTAATCAATGGTAGTAGCCTATGTGACGGTTCATGATTGATAAATCACATTATCTTTTTGAAAAATTTAAGAATTGAAAATTCCTTTAAGAAATCTTGAACTAAAGATTTTCATCACATATTCTTAATACTTAAGAATAAGATCTTTACTAGAAAATTTAGGAACTCATTCATAAAGAAAAATAGAGAGCATGAATGAAGATATGACCTTTTATTTATGAACAAAATTACATCATTAGCGCTACTTATATACATCTGATACAATGTAAATCTGGCATTTGAGCACTAATACCAACAAAAATTACTTATACCACTTGCAATTTTATGCGTTCCAACACTTTCCATTTTTACAATGTAGCAACAAAGGCCAGAAATAAAGATGAAGTAAAATAGCTATTGGTAGTAGTGAACCTTTTTTAAAGTCTCTTGTCTAAGGAGCAGCTTCAAAGAATTGCAACTTTTCATATTTTATTAGTTTCGATAATAAACTATTTTATTTTTTTTAAATTCATATTGATTAACTAATTGATTTAATGATTAACAATTTAACTCCATAATGCATAAAAACTAAAATCATGTAACATAATGAATCAATATGAATAAAAATCTATCACTAATAAATGCAAAGAATGATCCAAAAGTGGTGTGACGCCAAATGTCATCACATAAAGTTATCATTTTATTGCTAATTTCAAACACTCAACAAGGACCACAATGGTAAGGTTGTAACATGAAGAATTAAAATTATACTTGTGAATCAAATTCATGTTGCAAAGAGAATTACAATCATGGTCTCATATTTATTCACATATTAATTTTTGGAATACTTTGACTGATACTATGTATTGATATTTTTTATATTTATATTAATATAACACAAAATACAAAAATATTAGTTTAAAATATCATTACAAGTGTCAAATTTAAGTGTTAATTAATTTTACTTTCATATATAAGAACTATTCACATGCAAAGGGACCAAACATCAAAATGTTGAATAATATAAATAGGGTCATGCTATTTGTACATCATTTATGTACACCTTGGGCTATACAAGACACATAAATGACATAAATACCCCTCATCTCACTACGCCTCACCGCCTTGGGTGAGGATATTTTAGACATTGGTATATCATTGTGTAGCCCAAAGTGTACACAATGATGTACCAATAGTATTTTCCATATAAATATTATAACATCTCGAAATTTGAGATAATTAGCAATTTTTAATTTTGGTGTTTGAAGTGATTATTGAATATTCAAGAATTTAAGAAAAATATTTAGTTCATGGATTTTAGGGTGGTTTATTGAGTTATGTGAAGTTTATATTAAATTTGGTATGTTGTTGGAATTAAAATAATGTATTTGAGGTTATTATTTGAAAACTTTAGAAAAAAATATATATTTATGATATTTGAGGTTACTATTAAATATTTAGAGATTTAGAGAAGATAGTTATTTCTGATGTTTTGAGGAAATGAGGAATTAAGGCAATAAATTAAATTAATCAGAAGCAATTATGGAGGTAATGAAGTGAATTAAATTAGTGGATTTTGGGGCAATTGGGGCGTAAGTGAAATAATGGATCTTGGAGGGAAGAAAATCACCTTAAGATTGAATCAGGTGATATTTTAATCAAAGGTGGCAACTAGCCCAGCGGTCGCGCATGAGGGCTTCTGAGTAAAGGGCGCAGGTTCGAGTCACGCTGGGGAGGGGAGAAAAGGAAAATAAGCTGGGATTTTGCTCTTAGCAAGGCGCCGCATGGCGCCCATGTGCACGGCATGGCCGGACACATGCCATGTGCGACCACGTGGCCGCGCGGCCTTCCTGGCCGTGCCAGGTGGAAGCCGTTAGGCTGCCCCCCTGCCCTTGTTCGCCACACCCATTAGTTCTCTAATTTTAATGCAAAATTTTTTGGACTTGAGTGAATGAAATGAATGATGATGTTCTCTAATAAGGGGCCTTATAGAGAATAAATTGAGGGGCTTTATAGAGAATTAAATGATGAATTTTGCAGAGAATAATTTAGTGGAGTTTGCATTGAATAGGGGGTAACAATTGGAGTATAAATAGGAAGTAAGGGTATGAAATTGGAGGCATGAAATGAAACAACTTGTGGAGGAATGGTGGCAGTAAGGTATGGTTCATATTAATTTATCATTAATTAAGTTGTGAAGTTAATCAATTAACGAATTGATTTGATAAATAATGTTGAGAATTAGATAAGGTAGTCTATTAGCTAAACTAACGACTTAACTTAGTAAAATAATCTAGTGGAAATTCATTAGAAGATTTCAGTAGAATTGCTGCCATGGATCTATTTAATTAATTTGGGTTATGTATGATTTCATAGGGAATTTTGAGAGTGTCAACATTACGCTATTGAGTTATCGGCAGCTTGAGGTAGATAATCTACTTAAATTAGTTAATTAGTAAGCTAGTAGTAGATAAATTATTAGAAGTATGGTATGTTTTATTATAAATTTTATACGATTAAGTCTAGTTATTTTAAAGTCATGATCTCATTATTTTTCAGCGAGAGTACGATAAGGACGAGAATCGGTCATTTAAAGGCAAGTTCTCTTCCTAGTTTTTGCAAGTTCTGCTTCCTCTTTGTTTCACTTAAGAGACAAGATTTCAGTCTTCTTATTAAGATGCAAGTTCCTGTATCTGCTCTCTAATTTGTAAGTCATTTTTCCCATTTTATAAGTTATTTCCCTTGTTATAAACTACTCCATGATTTGCATTAAGTCTCAAATAGGGTTTTGTGTCACCCTATCCTCCCGTGGGAATGACACTTTATTGAGAGCATGCAAGGGTTTGATGTTGTCTTGCATGATTATTTCTTTTTATGCTGTTTCAGGTACTCATGTGTAAGAGAATTCATTTTAAATATGCATGTTATGGTGACGTATGGAGCATGTGCATGAAAATATTTTTTTTAAGGAATGTAAAAGTTCATGATGTGCACAACAAACAAGTCCGCGGAATATATTCGCAGAGAAAGTGTTAAGCTCAAAGTTGGATTTCGGTCCAAAGTTTATGATACGGACTTCGGTCCAAGTTTATGATATGGACTTCGGTCCCAAGTTTATGATATGCACTTTGGTCTCATGATTATGGTTTTAAAAAAAAAAAATTCATATAAGCATGATTGCATTTTTACCACGTTATTCATGATATTTATTGTTTCCCGTTATCTATAAATCTTATGTCCTTTTATTTTAGTTATAATTGCTGGGTCTTGTGGCTTATTGTTGTTTGCATCATTCCAGATTAAGGAAGGAAAGTTTGAAATCAAGTTTAGTAGTATTAGTTCTCTGTCGATATCGACGTTTGCGAGTCTCTCCCGACCTAAAAGACTATTGAAGGTAAGTGTGGACAGGGGCTCAGATGGGATGTTTTGTTAGGTTTGTTTAGCTGATGCTATGGGATATATGTAAGAGCCCCTAAAATGTGTAATATTTATCAGTCTGCTTCCGCTGTTGTAAATAAAAGTTGAGGGGAAAATTTTTGACCGCTACAAATATTATAACCAAACGCAATAAAGCACAACTGAGTTTTCAAATTGAACCAAATATTGCGCAGTGTAAAGTATATTTACAGTACAAGCAAAAGGAATCATTCACGACTCCATCCCTCGTTTTGTAGGATGAAGAGAACATAGGATTTAAATTAATTAAGTTGTCAAACATGGGTTTGATTCATGTTTTAAACAATGATTTTGATTTACTAGGCACTCGAAAGAAAAAGTTCAGTGTGCCTACTAAACCAATACTAATAGGGTTTATATATACAAAGTCTAAGACGCGGGTAGGTGGGACTTATGATGTTAAAAAACTTAAAAATGGTGTTGTTTCAATGTTTTTAAAACGTTTCGTACCTTAAAACTTTATAAAACTTCAAAAATATATTTTGGGACTATTTCGATAATTTTAAAAACATTTCAAAATATTTGATTATTGTTTCTGAAATTTTGAAAAAATTAGAACACATTTTCACTTTCCAAACACATGGTGGATAAGCTAACAAACATGTGTATGATTGAATTAATTATATTATGTTTGATTATTTTCTTTTTCTAAATTTATTGTTTATTTTTTAATTATTAAATCATCATTAATGGATAATAAAACTTGTGTTTATGTTTACTTGAATAGATGATGAAAATTATTTTTATATTTGATTGAACAATTATTTTTTATAATTTTCTATATTTAAAATTATATTTACATAAAGACTTATATTTTTATTTATATTTACATAAAGTATTTGTTTCTGAATCTTTTGATAAATGTCATTTATCTATTTCTATTCCATATTGTATTTGTTTTCGTTCAATCTAAATTTTAAGAAATCCATACTAGTCACAATTCCAATCAAGACCATCAATAGATTTATAATTTTAATAAAAAAGGATTACAGACTAATCATGAGACCCTTTACATATAATAATATTCCTTCCACTAATTAATATTCTATTGTAGGGTGTCCTGAAAAAATCAAAGTTAAAAATCCTAAATTCATGAAAATAATTGAAGTAAGTCTTATTAGGGATACAGTCCAATCTAATTCTAACGCCACAAGTATAATCACATAACCAAAATTACTCAGTCAAAACAAAAGAGATTGCAATTGATATTCAAAACCAACAGTTACATTGTGATATTGTTTTTTATTTCAAAATAACTTATGTATAGGAGGAAAGTTTGTATATAAATATTATCTTTTGTATACACTTCAAATTACTAGAATGAAAATCATCTATTCATCTTTTCTCTTCCAGTAAAAGTTTACAAGCCTTAGAGCTAGATGATCCCAAAGAGTCTCCCGAGGCAAAAGTCCCTCGAAGCATCCCAAGAGTTTTCGGGGAAGTCATGCCTCATTATTGCTAAGGCCCAAGACTCAATTAGAGTGTCCTGGGCCCAAGTCATCTGATGGTTTTGAAGAGTTTTTGAACCCATTCGGAGGATATTCATCAGGGGACTTTAACCCTGAAGGTACCTCTAGGCTCTCCGGCGTCATCCAATGCATTTTCTCGAAAAGTCGAGAGACTTTCATTTACATACCACGTGTAACGTGGTCCCTACCACCAAATGTGTATAAATAGTTTCCTATTCCACGACAAATGAACCTTTTTAGCCAGGACCTTTTTGAACAGACACTTTTTCTCTTAGACCCTAGACCTAAAGACTTAGACTCTGAACCACACAGAACCCTTTGGGAGACAACCCATTGAGAGACTTCTTTACAGAGTGTACATCACGTATACATACATACATCTACATTTCTACTTCAAGACATCACTATATGACTTAGGCATCAGAGGGCCTGCATGGGAAGATCCCTTCATGCATTCTAATCACTTTTTCTCAATCTGCTAGTTACCAAAAGACCCTCAGGAGGTAAGGCTCCTGAAGACCCATCCGGAGACACTTGAATCCTCTTGTCTCTCTTAGACAGCAGATTGAGCTCTGCACCAGTAGACCTTTCTGTGGTGCCCTAAAACTTGCGACTCTACCTAAACTGTTTTTTAAGATAAATAAATAAATTTAATTATTGTAATTCAGCAACAACATATTCCATATAAGTTATGGCATTAGACCAATACAATCATTATTGCTCCCCAAATTTATATATATTACCATATACAAAATAAATATTTATAAAATCTATTTCAAATTAATTGGCTAGATTTTATCCAAAATTCAAGGAACACAATCATAAATATTCTCTGTTACAATGGGATTGGTGGTTTCATTATCAAATAATCTTACATACTCATTATATAATCCAACGTGTCTGAGTACTATCCACTTATTAAGCATTATGGATTGACAGTGTTAAGACTATATAAATCATATATAATACTTAGGGACATTTTTAGGTGGAAGAACTTTTTGTAACATTAATAATACTCTTTGATTACAATAATATGTCTAATAATAGTTTTGTATAACGATCTTGTTTAATATTTCTCTCTATTAATACTCACATGTTACTAAGAGTCTCCCACTCTAGCCACTAAACATGCCGCTTTGTTACATATGGCAGTACAACATGTGACAACCATTTCAATGAACATCCTATCCCATAATGTTTATAGATTGTGAACAATTATAAAATTCCAAGAAAAATAATTGATTTTTCCTTGTTAGCAATCTCTATTACCAACTCAATTTAATTAATACAATTCAATGTGAGGACAAAATATCATCCAATATGATATATTAAATAAATAGTACCCATGCACGTAAGAAATAAAATGTTAAACTTCATTATCAAATAATAGGAGTTATTGGTTTCTCGTAGGGCATACAAAACTTTTGCCATATATGAATGATTTCATTTAAATGTGACTAGTTGGTTTTGAAACTTGGTTTTTAAGTGCTTGGAGGACCTTCAAGAGAAATCGAAGCAACAAACCGAGCCGAGCAAGAGTAGAGAAAAGCCTTATCATTTTGACCAAGGCTACCATAAAGCCTAAGGGTACCTTTGAAAGTAAAAATTGAGTTTGAATGGTGATCTCTTATGGCATGTTTGAGGTTAACGAGTCACTTGGTGGTTGTGTGAATATGTATGGATGAAAACCCTCAAGAGTTAGGGTTTTGAGGTTATAGTTCACTTCTGAACAGTGAAAGATGTTTATGTTAATGTACTGACTTAACAATCATTGATGATCATGAAGAAAGCATGAAAAGCAAGGAGTTAATGAGCCTTGAAGAGTCATTGGCCAATTGTGGTAAGAAAGGTAAAATCTCATTCTTCATACTCTTACGGATGTATAGTATGAATTGAGTATGATATGACGCTAAAAGCAATAACAAGTAACTTGAAGCTAAAGCTTAAGTGTTAGTAGTGACATAGAAGAAATGTTGACTCTAGGTAAACAATTTGACAAAAGGATTTTAAGTATGAGTAAGTCACTATGATCTTGTCATTGAAATGTGAATTACATATTAGTTATGCTTCTAACAAGTTTTGGAGACTCGAGGAAACGATGAAGGGAAAAAGTAAAGTGAAAAAGGTAAGGGGAACCTAATAGTCCCAAGTAAGGGTTGTGCATGCATTGTAATAAGTTTATAACCATGTTATATTCATAGGCCTATAGTGATAACTATAACACCAATGTGTTATGGTGTTGCTAAATGCATAGAGAGACATCTAAATTTTAAGTGATAGGCCTTGAAGTTGTCCTCTAGTGTTGGAGAAGTAAAACCAAATTAACTTTTCTACAGAATCATTCATGTATTGAATTATTTGAGTCAAATGTCTCCTAAAATTCTGGTGATTAGATAGATGTATTCAAAGAATCAGATTAATTCTTCTGTTATGTTTTATGTTATCTAGATGTATAAATTGGACTACAATCAGATGTATTTGGTGTGTGGGCATTGAAATGAAAACCTTTTATAGAAAATATTTTGTCTTCTTGCCTTCGAACTGTATCAGAGCCCACCTACAAAAAATTGCAAAACTCGTGATCTGAATACAATAACAACTACAACAGATCTTGGAAGGGAAAAATGGAAAATTCACATAATCTGGTTTCTCTTATTCCTCATTTTAATGGGGAAGATTATGATTATTGGAGCCACAATATGAAAGTTTTGCTGAAATCATTAAAGTTGTGGAGTATTGTTGATGAAGCATACGTAGAACCAGAGAATGAAGAAGGATTAACTCAAGCATAGAAAAATGCTTTAAATGATAAGAGAGAAAAGGATAGAAAAGCTCTTTTCCAGATCTACCAAGCAATTGAAAGACCGGTGTTTGAACGAATCTCCAAGGTAGAAACTTCAAAGCAAGCATGGGAAATTTTATAAACTGGACATCAAGGAGAAGAGAAAGTAAAAAAGGTACGATTGCAGTCTTTGCAGTTAGAATTTGAGAAACTTGAAATGAAAGAAGAAGAAAATATTTCAGATTACTTTACAAGAGTGACCTCAATAGTAAATCAAATGTCATTCAATGGTGAGATTTTACAAAATCAAAAGGTTGTGGAGAAAATTCTTTAAAGTTTGCCACAAAAAAATGATTTTATAGCAGCCGTTAGTCAAGAATTCAAGGATTTGTCAACACTTTCATTAGATGATTTGCTTGCATCATTAAAATCTCATGAATTGCGAGTAAAGCATAGGACTCTTCCTTCTCCTGACCAAGCTCTTAAATCTCAAATTTCAGGAGGTTTTGGTTCAAAAATTACAGTGGACGAGGAAGGGGAAGAGGAAGAATTGGAGGTTGAGGAAGAGGTTACAATTCTCGTGGAAGAGGAAGAGGATTTCAAAATGGCAGAGAGTCCAAAGAAGAAGAAAAGGATGAGCATACAAACAACTTTCAATAGGGACGGGGCCGTGGATATCAACAGAGAGGTAAAAAAGAATACATTGAATGCTATAATTATCATAAACCTGGGCACAAAAGCAGTGATTGTTGGTATAAACAAAAGTATATTGAGTGCTATAATTGTCACAAACTAGGCCATAAAAGGAATGAGTGTTGGCATAAGAAGAGGAATGAAAAAGATGGAACAAGTTTTATCCATCAAGATGACACAATCGAGAATAATAATTGTGAAACTTTATTGCTTACATGTCATGATAATCACAAGAATGGTGTTTGGTATTTGGACAATGGTGCTAGTAAGCATATGACGGGAAATAAATCATTATTTTCCAAATTTTTGGAATCAAATTTGGGGCAGATTACAATTGGTGATGCAATAACCTATGCAATTAAAGGCATTGGAGATATTACAATTGAAACCAAGGATGGAAAAATTGAAAAGATGTCAGATGTATATTATGTTCCTGGTTTGAAAAGCAACTTACTCAATGTTGGTTTTCTTGTGAGAAGAGGATTTGATGTTAATTTTCATGATAATATGTGCACTTTGATGAGAGGAAATCAAATTGTGGCAAAATTCCTAGGGCATCCAATAATATTTTCCCTATTCATCTTAAAGTCATTGGTATTACCTCTTACTTTGCTAACATGAAGGAAGGAATCTCCAAGTTATGGCATGATAGGTACGGTCATTTAAATTACGGAGGCTTGAAGTTGTTATCAACAAAGCAAATGGTGATTGGTCTTCCTCAAATTGATCAAGTTCATGATGTGTGTGAAGCATGCCAACTTGGAAACAACATAGAGATTAGTTCCCTCACAAGTCATTCTGGAGAGCCAAACAACCACTTCAACTTGTACATTCAAATTTGTGTGGACCAATGTCAACTCACTCTCTTGGAGGTAGCAAATATTTCATTTCTTTCATTGATGATTACAGTAGAAAAGTTTGGATATACTTTCTCAAAGAAAAGTCTGATTGTTTTCAAGCATTCAAGAATTTTAAGGCCGAAGTTTAAAATTTAGTGGTTTTTCCATTAAGACATTAAGAACGGATCACAGAACTGAATATCTTTCAAAAGAATTTGAAAAATACTGCAATGATCTTGGTCTAAGACATGAATTGATAATTCGATATACGTCGCAACAAAATGGCGTATGTGAGACGAAAAATCGAACAATCATGGAAATGGCAAGATGCATGATGAAAAGGAAAAAACTGCCTAGAGAATTTTGGGCAGAGGCAGTTTCTTGAGCAGAATATTTGATTAACAGGTCACCTTCTAAAATTTTGCAAAATTTGACTCCCCATGAAGCCTGGTATGGATCTAAAGCATCTGTTGGGCATTTGAAGATTTTTGGCAGCCTTGCTTATGTTCATATTCCTGATGCAGTGAGAACCAAATTAGATGATAAAGCTGAAAAATATATTTTCATTGGTTACAGTGAAAGATCTAAAGCGTATAAATTTTTTAGCCTAACGACGAAGAAGATTTTGATTAGTAGAGATGTGAAGTTTGATGAAAGTGCAGCTTTTGAAGGTTCAAACAAGAGCACATCTACAATTATCCATGAAGAAGAAAACATTCCCAGTCAGAATGATTCATCTCTTACACCTTCAAATTCTCCATTGGAAAATGATTCTGATGAAGATCATAAAGAAAGAAGAATGAGAAGCATGCAAGAACTGTATGATGCAACTGATAATCAAGAAAGTGCTATTATATTTGTATTTTTCGCAGTAGAAGATCCAATTTCATATGATGTAGCAATAAAGAAAGAAAAATGGAGGCAAGCTATGTAAGAAGAAATTGAGGCAATTGAAAAGAATAACACATGGGAGCTAATTGATCTACCACCAAAGAAGAATTCAATTGGAGTAAAATGGGTGTTCAAAACTAAGCTCAATTCAGATGGATCGGTCAATAAGCACAAAGCCCCCCTTGTTGCAAAGGGGTATGTTCAAAGAAAAAGTGAAGACTTCAATGAGGTATTTACTCCCGTCTCTAGACTTGACACTATTCGATTAATTATTTCATTGGCAGCTCAAAATAATTGGAAGCTTTTTCAAATGGATGTTAAATCAACATTTTTAAATGGATCTATCTAAGAAGAAATATATGTTGATTAGCCACCTGGATTTGTAAAGGAAGGAGAAGAACGAAAGGTTTACAAGTTAAGAAAGGCTTTATACAGTTTAAAACAGTCACCAAGAGCATGGTATAGTCGGATCAATGAATTTTTTTGGAAAGAATGGATTTCAAAAGAGTCCCTTTGAACACACTTTATATGTTAAGAATGGGCTATAAGGGAGTTTTATCATTGTTAGTTTGTATGTTGATGATCTTGTCTTTACTGGAAACAATTCAGCAATGATGGATGAAGTCAAAACTTTGATGATGAAAGAATTTGATATGACTGATCTAGGAAAACTACATCATTTTTTGGGCATTGAAGTGTATCAATCAGAAAGAAAAATTTTCATCACCCAAGACCACTATGCTAGAGAAGTTTTAAGGAAATTCAATATGGAAAATGCAAAGGCTGTGTCAACTCCATGTATTTTGGGACTGAAACTAGAAAAGAAAGGCAAAGAAAATCTTGTTGATGCCACCATGTATAGGAGTTTAGTGGGAAATCTTATGTATCTCACAGCCATAAGACTAGACATCATGTTTGTTGTTAGTTTAATAAGTAGGTTCATGGAAACACCATATTCAGAACATTTGGAAGCTGCTAAAAGAATTTTACGACATGTGAAGGGCACAATTGATTATGGCATCTTTTATCAAGCAAATGTTCCAACTACTCTTTTTTGATACATTGACAGTGATCTTGTAGGAAGTATTGATGATAATAAAAGCATATCGGGTTATGCTTTTAGCATTGGAAGTGGCGTAGTTTGTTGGAGTTCAAAGAAACAACCGATTGTTGCTCTGTCAACAACTGAAACTGAATACATTGCAGCATCTTTTGTTGGTTGTCACATTGTATGGTTGCGAGATGTTTTGGAGAATCTCAAGCACAAACAGGATGGTCCAGCAACTCTATTTTGTGATAACAATTCAACTATTTCAGTCACAAAGGAACCTATTCTACATGGGAGGACAAAACACATTCGTATAAGGTATCACTTCTTAAGAGAACTAGTTCATGATGGAATAATACAAGTCAAGTGTTACAAAACAGAAGATTAAGTAGCATATGTCTTTAAAAAGTCACTTGGAGGTCAAAATTTCAAAAAACAGGTTGCAAGACTTGGAATGAAAAGCAAATTTGGTTTACGGGAGGCAATGTTGGAGAAGTAAAACCAAATTAACTTTTCTACAGAATCATTCATGTACTAAATTTATTTGAGTCAAATGTCTCCTAAAATTCTGGTGATTAAATAGATGTATTCAAAGAATCAGATTAATTCTTTTGTTATGTTTTATGTTATCTAGATGTATAAATTGGACTACAATCAGATGCATTTGGTGTGGGGGCATTGAAATAAAAACCTTTTACAGAAAATATTCTGTCTTCTTGCCTTCATCCAGTTAGTGTATATTTATGGAATTATGGAATGATGGTCATAGTTAGAAGGGGATATGCTTGATTCCCAAAGGTTTGATTTTCTAAGGTTAAAGGTGAAGCACATGTTGTAATGTGCATATTTATATTGAATTTATTTATTTGGTTTATGTTAGATGATTGTATTCAGCTAGAGGCTTGTTTATTTAATTTGTGATGTATGTCGAATGTATATAGTAATTGACTGGTTTGAGGATAGCTAGTATATGTATTTTGCTATTAATGTACCTAAGTTTGATGTATGATTGTTTGGAACCAATTTACATACCTCATATACAGACAGTGCATATAGTCGAAAGCTATGATGTTAGTCATATCATTTGTGAGTTGTATGCATGTTAATGGTTATGCGGGTGGGTTTGATTATGGGGCATAACTCCTCAAAGCTTTCCCTTGAATATCAATTATATTGACTTCGATTTTATTTCAATTATAGGGAAAATCTCACTGAGGATTAAACTTTTGTAATTTCGCTGCACTAAGGCTTTGCTTGTTTTTATACAAAAAATTATTTTTCTTATTTTCTAATGTTTGTTTTCTTTGCAAAATATTTTCAAAAATTAGTTATATGTATATATAATTAAACGCACACACATACTTATATATGTATGAGTTATAACTGTAGATGTATGCGTATGTATGTATATGCGTGTGAATGTGTGTATGCATACGCGTTGTACGCGCGCACATATATCTTTGTATGTATGCATATGTGCATGGATGTATGTATGTATATAAATGTATATGTGTCTGCATGTGTACATGTGTGTGTGTGTGTATTTGTACTTGTATGCATTTATATGTATGCGTAAGTGATGATACACAAGAATCGGCACACTAGCTAGACCTCGTTCGACCTTAGCCCTCTAGTTAGGCCTCGTTCAATCTCAACCTACTAGTTAGGCCTTCCCCAGTTTCAACCCACTCACCAGGCCTCACTTTGCCTTGGCCCACTAATTAGGCCTTTCTCGATCTTGATATTCCATAAAAGGCTGCTTCAGTCGAAGTAGAGGAGCTTTTGTAAAATCACGGGCAAGCCAATCTTGCTCAATATTAGAATTCCTACGTCAACTTAGACCATCACTAAGAATCTAGGCCTCAGTCCCAATACACTTGGGATAAACCCTTTTTCCTAAATCTTATGAAGGCAATAGGCAAGAGTAATCTTGATCCCTCCGAGTTCTTCTAGCATAACTACTCCTAATGTTGTCCATCAAGGAGACTTAATCATAAGTGAAGAATTATCTCTACATGGTTATAAAATAGGAGAATCTCTTATGTAGTACCCCAAGAGCCTAGAGAAGGGTAGTATATATCGAGGATAAGTAAGGAAGGAAACAACACCAGTTGGATACCTTTTAGGTTGAATGAAGGTAAAGAACTCTTGGGTTAAGCGTGCTTGAGCAGGCAAAGCTTAAGGATGGGTGACCCTCTGGGAAGTTCGATCGCGTAGGCCCATCAGGGTAAGTTGTTCTGGTCCTTTCTATCGCTTGATGCAGGAGGGTTATGCATGATGGCGCGTGGACCACATTCCTAGGGCGAGTGAGGGGACACCTTGCCTTGAAATTTTCCAATTATGCTCCTAATTTAATGCCCTTCAACTCTATGTAAAAATATTAAAGGCTAGGTTTATCGAAACTCATATTTTCTGCAGAAAAATAGGCCGTTTGCGGTGAAACCGTAACTTTCAGAGATAAACCTTCAAGGTAAGGCTCCTATACTCCAAATCTTATATTTTTCTCTCTTACATGAAACTTCTATTACATGAAACGTGTTTTGTAAGACTCCGGTACTCAAACTCCTATTTTTGTGTAAAGCTCCTATTGCATAAAACGTGTTTTGTGTAACGTTCATGTATGCAAATTCCTATTGTCCTCTTACGTGAAATCTTGTTGCATATATGAAATGTGTTTTCTTGGAAAATATATGTCGTTGGTTTTTAACTGTTGCATTTATAAAAAAAAAAAAAATTCATGTAGCTATACCGTTATACCTATTTGTTGTTGGTCGAGGGCAAAAGTCTAGAAATCCTCCGAGAGGCGTTATGCGTGGGTCATCGAGAAAGCTCTCGTGGGGAAGACCGTGAGCCTAAGTGATAATAGATGTGGTGCTTGCATGAGTTTTATGAGGTTGGGCCAGGGTGGCATGGTTAAAGACCTCCCGAGAGGCATTATGTGTGCACCATTGAGAAAGCTCTCATTCGAGGAGACTGATATGTTCACAAGGCACTTCGAAGTAGTCCTCGTCATTTACTCATACGTTTTATACTTGTTCATGCATTGATATAAATTGTTTTGGAGTTCTCATTAGAAGATTCATCTTCTAATTAGACTATGTCCCTAGAATATTCAAACGTTCCAAGTTTGACAAGCGACTCTAAGGGAAAGGAGAAGAATAAGCTCGTTTTACTAATTGTAACACGATTTAACATATTTTTAAGTATGTATGAGAAATTCAGTTGATGCGAACTTTAGTACGTTTTGGTTATGTTTAAGGTATTCGGTTAACGCTTTCAAGAGATGATATCCATGTAATCTATTTTGTAGACGTCTTGAACAGTTTCCTATATGAAAAATAAAGCGTTATGGTTGTGCACCACATCAGATTTGATCTAGCTTCTGTATTTGTAATTATATCACATGTCTTAGCTATTTGTTTATTGAGTTTGTTAGGCTGAGAATGTGATATTGGGAGTTTTAGGAATCATATGTTATTTATCAGTGGATATGGTGTGAAAAAAAAAAAATCTCGAGATTCTAGGTTACAACACGCTCGAAAAATTTGGGGTGTTATAGGTGGTATCAAAGCAACCCAGGTTGTGTGTTGGGACCGTGTACTAGCCAAAAGCTGGGGATACTGGACTGGGGACACTGGACGGGAGAGAGCTGGGATCAATTGTAAGGTCACATAACGAAGACGTCATGTGCTCAAGTGAGGAGAATGTAATACCCCAAGAGTCCAGAGAAGGATAATATATATCGAGGATAAATAAGGAGGGAAACAATACTACCTGGATACTTTTTGGGTTGAATGTAGGCAAAAAACTCTCGGGTTAAGCATGCTTGAGTTGGGATAGCTCAAGGATAGGTGACCCCTGGGAAGTTCGCGTAGGCCCATTAGGGTAAGTTGTTCTGGTCCTTCCTATCACTCGATGCGAGATGTTACATCTTATATGTGGTAAGCATCTATTCTCAATATTAATGTTAAGTTGTCTCTAGCTCCATAGCCTCATTTCTATTACTTCACATCTAACTTAGGCATCAGAGTGATTTTCCCAACCAGCCCCAAGGTAATCTCACCATTTCATTTTCTTGTCTATTAGCTCCTATGATCCTAGATTGAAGTTTCTCACCCTACCATTCTCACCATTTCATTGGGTGATTAAATTTGCACATCAATAGTCTTCGTCTATGGAAACAAATGATACTTTTCATAACTGACCCAATGGCTAAACAAGAAATTCCAATAAGAGTTTGCCTTGCAAGGCACCAAATTCAACCAATTCAACTTCTACTAAGACTTGTCAATGTCGAAAATGGGAACCCATCTATAAAGAGGAGTAAGAAACCAACCCAACTTGTATGAGTAAGCATCAAGAAACGAATTTTAGTTCGATGTAGAAACAAAAACACAAGCAACAAGAGAAATCTAACTCCAGTAACAAGTTTAACTAATGGCTAGTTAAAACCCATTCCTCAAGCAATTAACAAAAAGCTTTGCAAAAGTCGACTAGCCTAATCTTTATACCGGTGTTAATCTTTTTATTCTCTGTGAGTAATATCGGTGTTAATCTTTTTCACTGCCATCAACGAGCTCGTGCCAAGAAAGTTCAACTACCCTTTATGCTGCATTTTTTAAGGGACAGAAGGATCCTGAGGAACATCTCTATCAATACTATAATGCCATGAAGTCTAGGTATGCAACTAATGCTATATTCTGTAGAAACTTTTCACAAACATTGCATAGGATGGAAAGGGATTAGTTTGATAAGATTCCGAAAGCTAGTACCTCCAAATTTAACAACTCACAAAGCAATTTAAGAATAGGTTTCAAGATCCAAAAAGATCTCATGATTTTAAGGATGTTTTGATGATGAGTATTTAAATGTAAAACTTTAATACACTTTCTATATCAGGATATTTTGATAATAAGATATGCTAGGACTTGAAGTTTAATCAACTAACATTTGAGTTTATTAGAGTAATATTTTTTTAATCGAATAAGGGAATGTTTTAGTTGAGTGTTGTACTCTAGTAATCATTATTTTAATTGAGTAACACTTGAAAACTCAGAGGATTAATCGATTATGCACTTGCATTACTCGAGTATGTGATGAATAACATTAATCAAGTAACTAAAGAGTTAATTCAGTAAGTGGTATATTAGTCGAATAACTACATTCTTTAATCAAGTAATAAATCTGAGACAAAATGATATGTCTTTGTATTTGTATTATTAATCGACTAAGTTAAACTTGTAATTGAGTAACTATTAGTGATAGTGCCCTAAATGCTAGATTTACAGATGTAAGTGAGTGGCACTAGTGATGTATTCTTGATATTAACAAAGTGTCATGTCTTCATTCATATCTCTCTATCTCGCCTTTATGAATGAGTCCCTAGATTTCCTGGTGTTGAGACTGTGTGACTTGGACCTCTAGTTTATGATTTCTTAAACGTATTGTTGGTCTTTAGATTTATCAGAACGAGAATATGATTTATCGATTAGTGGACTGGCACATGGGCTACTACCATTGTTAGCATGGGATGCTAATAGGAATGTGGTGTTGAGTCATACGTCACATTGCATGGGATACATATAATAGACATATGAGTGGTTGTTGGGAGAATATCCACTGAATGTGATGCATGCGACAGATCACATGGTTTGAAGATTAATGATATGCTGCTAGCTTTCGATTGTGTATCCGGTCCTTAGACCAAAGGCAACACAGTGTCTTGTGCACTGGTGTTAGGGATTTGCCATTGAGCAGAACCATCTGGTGTAAAAGGTGAGAATGCTCTATGTGTAGTCTCTGTGTAGTGGTGCATAGAGACGAATGTTCACTGATGGGATCCATTGATCTCTATTAGATGAAAGCATATGTTTTGTGTTGTCTATATTGGTGGTGATTGGAAATCCCCTGGCTAGGGTGAACATGAGATTGGAAAGAATTCCAGTGTTGCATTGGATCAAACATGCTACCTCAATCACACCTTACTAGATTAGACACAACGACCAAGTCTTATGAGCTTAATTAGTCCATGGCTCTTACTTGGTTGGGAAGTTAGTAAGTGGAATGACTATAGTGTAAGGTAATCGAAGAGTCTTAATAGGTTCATATGAAGTTAGCTTTATTACCATTAGGATCGTTTTGAGTCCTAATTAGAGGATACTCATAATCTTTCATAGTGCTATTTGGATTTAGAGAGATCCTTTTAATAGGTCAATGGGATTGGCTGACACCAAGGAGTTTATGTGTCCTGATTATTACATGGGTATGAACCTAGAAAGTCACATGCATACTGATTAATGTAGCGAATTAGTGATCCATTGTTGTTAGTGTGTTCCTCGTCACTGATGGCCAGTAGTGATGTTGCTTGCTGCCGTGTGTTGGACACACATATCTATGTCAACCCTTTAATATAAAATTTTATTAAGATAAGTTTAGAATATTTTTTTAAATTAAAATATAAAATATTTAAAATAAAATTGAAAAGTATTTTAAATTTTTTAGAATATACTGAAAAATATAAGTGTCATTTTTTTTATCTATAAGATCTAAAATATGTTTATCTTGGGGAGGGATAGATAAACATATTTGAAAAATGTCAAATAAAAAATCACGTGACTTATTTTTTAAAAATTATCAGATATAAGTTTAACAAATACATTGAAAAGAACAAAAGTCTGAATTATTTTTTATATTTTATTTTTTTCGGTCCATATCTTACTTTTTTTCAGGGTAAGACCTTCACTGGGCTTACACTAACTTTGGGCGTGATGTTATTCAACTTCGTAATAAAATGACATCCAATACTTATATGTTGAAGCATAAGTTATGTATATCTATCTCATTAAATGCTGTTTTACCCTTCTACAGTTGAAATACGGGGAAATTAGATTGGGATTGACAAAGACTGGAGTGCCCCATAGTCAAACACTGATTAGAATTGTATCGGAAGCATATGCTCTTAATTAAATTTAGACGATTTCAGTTACACGTCGGAAACAAGATTAGTTCAAGCAACGGAATAGAAGCTAACATTTCCTCATCCTATAGTCTGAACTCTTAACGGACATGCTAGAGAAAATTCAAGGAGCCTGCTCACGTTATTAGACATACTAGACATCCTTAGTCTTACCTCTTTAATTAGTCAGTCAGTCTATATGACAAAGCAAAGGGTTATTTCATTCCCAACCACCACAAACCACCCAAAGGACCAGCCTGTGCTAGCTAAGTCAACCAAGCTCTTATCATCAACTCATTTCCATTTTAATTTATTCTCCCCATGTGTATTCTTTAAATCCCTCATGATCTTCCTTTCATATTCATTTGAGGGTCAGTTTCTTTATGAGCTTTTGCACATATTCTTTAAATCCCTCATAATCTTTATAGTAGTTCTTGATACAAAGCAAATTTTTTCTCTAAAATTACTATAAGAGTGTGTTTGATTGCACACATTTACCATGAAAAATATGTAATCATTATATATTTTCTATGGAAATCAATCAAACACTATTTATTTTTCTATGGAAAAATGTATAAGGTACAAACATTTAAAACTTTTTTCCATGAAATTCATTTTCCAAGGGGTGAGATGTTTTTATTTTCTAGCCAATATTACCTAGAATTTAATTCTAGGTAATGCAATCAAACACACCCTAAAGGTCATAGTTGAACCTTATAAAAGTTATTGTAAAAGTTGTACCTAAGCCTTATAAAAGTTACTCTAAAAGTTGTAACTTAGCCTGGTGAAAACTACTATAAAGATTATAGCTGAACTTTGAAAAGCTACCCTAACAGACTGTTAAAAATCATTGGTGAGAAGTTAAGATAGTGGAGTAACCCGAATTGTGCCAAACCACTATAAACTATGTGTGCACTGTCTTTTGAATATATTTTTACATTTTATTTTTATATCATGGGCACTTTTCAGGATCGATTTTGAAGTTATAAAAATCTTAGCATTTTCAATCTATAACCAAACGAAGCAGCAGATGACAAAGCAACAGAGAATGGCATTAATACCGCTTCTAACCCTTCCTTGTTCTTGAATCGCCAATGAAGTAGAGAATGACATTGGCATTGCCGTCAATCTCTTTTCTATGCTCCATCTCAACAACTTCTCCTCCGCCACTGCAGCAGACACCATAGTCCCTTCTGTTGAGCAATGCAATGCCGGTAGCGGAGCCATGAAGAGACCCATGTCATCGTCTTCTTTATCTCCCCTACAACCCAACTCTAAGAAAATCAATCTCCATCCTTTCTCTGCCTATTGCCTCTATAGCTTTACCAAGAATCCTCTTCCGTTCAATTCTCCAATGATCTGGGACCCCACCCTGCCACTATCACCTACATTATGGCGCTCTACCTCCGACCCCATGAACTCCCTTAGTTTTGGATGAAACCCACTCCATTCAATTTTTTCTCTTTATTCTTTTGGTTTTATGTTTCTTTCAATTCTCTTTTAATTTGATAGAGCGAAGGTCAACGGTGATGTTGATGATGTTCTTTGCTTCGTTGGCAATTCAATAATAAGGAAGGGTTTGAAGCGGTGCCAGTGTCGATGCCGCGTTCTCTGCTACTTCGTTGTCTGTTACTTTGTTTGGCTGTTGGACTTCGTTGGCCATTTTTGCTTCTCAAGCGCTGAAGGCACGCGCATGTGTTATAGATACTTAAAAAGTGTTTAGGGATATATTTGAAATCTCGAAGAATTTAGAATTTCACAAGAAAGAAATGTAAGAATTTAGAGATATAAATATATATTTGTCCACATTTATATGTGTATATGTGTATGTATATATTTATGTGTATCTATGTGTGCATAAAAAAGGCGCACACAAAGCAAGTACCAATACTAGAATTCACCTAAAGGAGTGTACCAACGGAGGGGACACGGCAAGGTATTCGCATCCATGAATCATCGACACGGCAAGGTATTCGCATCCATGAATCATCGCCTACGACGAGCCCAATCTTGGAATAAGGGGATGAACCAAACGGGGATTGAATTTGTGACGTGCAATATAAAAATGTGTGAAAGTATATGGTAATAGTTTATAAGTCTAAATGATGATTAGTTTGATCCAGTATGTGTATGTACACCATACCCTGTATCACATAAATGATGTAGTATATAACAGCAACAGTATATCTTATAAATGCATTGTATATATGATGAATTTTTGCATAATAATTTTATAATACATATTTTTCTTGTACAGTGTACCTTATCAATTTAATAATATTTTCTTATAATATTTTTTCAGATTCCATTTGCTTGGATGTGTTGAATAAGAAGTCATGAAGAAGTTTAAAGGGGGAGGTTTTGGAGATCTTCCTAATGGATTAGTCCCCAGAAGATCTTCCTAAGTATTTTTGAGAGACTTTTTCAGAAGCCTCTCTTGGATATTAGAGATGCACTCTTGGGGGATTGTCTAAATTATGGTTTATTAAAAATGCATCAATTATCTTTATCTAAATATCAAAAATAAATAAATCCAAAAGACATGAATGCTTCCACGTACACTTATTAGTCTCAACCACTATGAATAGAAAGTCAGTCTTCTCATTGAGGTACACAAAAAATTCTACATAAATTAGTTGAACACTTTTATGTTTTTTGACTGAGATTAACTTAAGTATTAAAGGTTTGCGCAAAAAACGTCATCGTCTTTGATTGTCTTTTATTTTACTGATTTTTCAAAGACTAGAAACTGAAGACGTATACTCTTTTATAACTATAATTTTATTGTTGCAATTTGACAATAATAGAACATAAAATATTTTCTTATTTTTTAGTGTTTAGTTGACAAAAAATAAAAATATTTTTACATCCAATGATGTAAGATAAGTTATGCACTCACCTTGAGCATGTGAAATATTGGTCCTTAATATATTTATTATAGGTAGGATTTTGAGACAATGAATTTGTAAGACAATGATTGTAAGATTATCTCACGACTAAATAAAAATTATAATTAAGAATGTTAAATATTTTTTCTATTTTTAATAATTTAGGTATAATTTTTTATTTAATATTATGTCTTCTTATTTAATAATAGTTATTTTACACAAATTTAGAGAGATTAGATTTATCTCTAAGATTTAAGATAAACTGTTTATTTCAAATTTATTTAGATTTAAGATTAATTGATAAATTATAAAAAAAATATATTTGAGTTTTGTCATTTATTTTTATGTGAGAATTAAACAACTTAATCATGAACCAAATTAGTTTATTATTATCAAATATGTGAGAAATCATCTTACGAAATTGTTATGTTATCTGTATCGGATAACATAACAGTTTGTTTCATGCTTAGTAAAATTAGAGGGAAAGTGGACCCCACCCTCTCTCCCATGCATGCTCCAAGAACATTTTTCTACTCCAGACTAAATTGCGCAATTATTTTAATTTGGATCCGTTTCCCTTGCGGTGTTTGATCACAATCTTTCCCCTATCCTTCTCCTCCTCATTGGCTGTCTCTATTTCAAATTTATTTAGATTTAGGATTAATTGATAAATTATAAAAAAATATATTTGAGTTTGTCATTTATTTTTATGTGAGAATTAAACAACTTAATCATGAACCAAATTAGTTTATTATTATCAAATATGTGAGAAATTATCTTACGAAATTGTTATGTTATCTGTATTGGATAACAGAATGTTTGTTTTATGCTTAGTAAAATTAGAGGGAAAGTAGACCCCACCTTCCGTGGTGAATCTTGAAACAAGGATCAGGGATCAAAACTCATAAGCGGCAATGTGGGGGTAACTTCTCTCCAAAATGAGGGGGGTTCCTTGTGCGCAGTGAGAACGGTCTAGCCACTGCATCCAGCTGAGTCACCATGATTAAACCCCCCCCACATCTTATCGAGCTGGGAGTAGGAGGCGCCCGGAATGAGCGATTTCACCTCTTGGAACAAGAACATTTTTCTACTCCAGACTAAACTGCACAATCATTTTAATTTGGATCCGTATGCCTTACGGTGTTTGATCACAATCTTTCCCCTATCCTTCTCCTCCTCATTGGCTGTCTGTATTTCGACGGTGGACTAAACCATTATCCATCGTTGATCTTCTTTACTTTGTTATTCTTTTCCCATTGTAATTTCGGCCCATTTAATTTCCCGCCCGTAGAATTTGCTCTACCTAATTCGTTACCTCCATAAGTCTACGTTTAATCCTTTCACCGACCAAAACATGTTTAGTTCAATGCATGCCCTTGCAATAATTGCTGCAACGCACATAGAAAAAATAAAAAAATTAACCAATTAATGGTTTTCCTTAAAATGAATGCATATCTTAAATAATCTATATTTTAAAAAATATTATAATTGTATATTTATCATACAGATGCTGGAGCTTGTTAGTCATGGAGCCCATAATATAATTCCTAGCTCGCATGTTGTGGTCCCTCATTTCTTTCTACAAGACAAACTCCTCAACACTTGATCCCTCAGGTAACGAAGATGGGACTATCCTATCCAACGGACATTCAATTTTCTCCATTATTAAAACAACTTTTAAGTTCATTAGTCAATCCTTAAAGTTTGGTTCAATTAATATTTGTTTGTCCAAAATTTGAAAAATTGGGTTTGAAAAGTTTGCCATAGGAGAATAAGAGATAAAGTTGCAAAAGAAATTAAACAAAAGATTGTTAGTTGATTTTTTCTTACATAACCATCCAATTTTGATCTCAAATTAAATGGTATCTCTTACTAATTTTTTTAAATCTCATACTTCTCGAGTGGATAAACATGAATCCCACAAGCGGCGTTAGTGTGCTATCGTAGACAACCAAAAATAAAACTTATGTTTCTAAAAGTTTATGTAGTGGTGCAAGTAAGAATCACTTCCATGAAGAGTATCTAGCCTAGTTTATGCTACGTGAACAATAATGGGGGTAGAGTAGAACGAAAACAATTTCAAGAAAAATAACTAAAGAGCAATTCAAATTGGAATATTGTAATCAATCAACAGGACAAACTCTGGTCTAAATCAACATCCACCATCGAAATCTTATAACTGATCATCAATACAAATATATATTAATTCACACTCTAAATATTCACCATTAGAACTATTTTCTTATCTCTCTCTAGTCATAGCTAATTAGAAAATAAGCCATCTAATCAACCCTAACTAAATAATCCAAAACAAGCGCTAAAGGTTTAATTTAGTAGCAGTCTTAAAAATTAGAGAGATCGATGAAACTCAACAACATAAGTGCAAGCAGTTGCATTTAATTTAGTTAAGTGATCTTCTTAAGATCTAATAATTTTTTACGTAACAAATCATTAAATCTTAGTTGATTCACAAATTAGAGGGATAAAACAACTATAGATTTGATATCTAATTTAGTAGTATATTACAATAAATAATAAATTAATAAGCTTCATAATAATTAAACGAGACAATCATGAAAATAGAAATAAAAGAAAATCCAATACTCAAAATATAAATTAAATATTAAAAATAAATTAAATTTCATAATTTTATTGATTCTGAGGCTTTCGTTTCGTTAAACTCAAGTATAAAAAATTAGTTAGGTAGTGCCATCATGAAAACTGAAAGGAAAATTAAGAAAACGAGAGAGGAGTTCCAATCTGTCGTTGCCCTTTCTCTTCTACAATTCCATGCGCCTCCCTCTCAATTCTGCCGCCTTCCTAATTCCTCCCGTGGAAAGCCCTCTTAAAATATTATATATGTTGCATGTGCAACACCCTAGCCCATTTCCAGTTCTTTTCATGGGCACACTTCAATTCCAAGTTAAATTGAGTGCAGCTGCTTCCTGACCTTCAATTTCTTGCTTCCTATTAGTCTTTCCACTTTATAATATAATATATAAGTGAGCCGCCCGCATAGACAGTCCAGTTGGTCAAAAAAGAGGCATAAAATGTCTTCCATGGTGAATCTTGAAACAATATATAAGTGAGCCTCCAATTTTTCCATGACATCTTCAATTGCAATTTGGACTTCAAGTTCCCAACGCATGGTTGCTTTCCAATTGGTTCATAATTAATATATATAACATGTGCTTGGCCCTTATTACGGCCTGTCTCCCGGAGAGCAGGAGACCGGTAAAAGAGTCACTAACAAAATGGTACAAAAATAAAATTCATAAATTAATTACATCATCTATATATATATTATAAAAAAACAGCCATCAAATTTTTTTCCACCTATTTCCAGTTACTATTTTAATATTTTATTATGTTTTTTAATTTTTTTTTACTTACCCAAAATAGAATTTTTATAAGTCATTAATTAAATTTAGATTTACGAAAAACATGTAGTTCTTGGAACATGTAAATGATTTTTTTCATGATTGAATAGTATTTGGAGAATGTGTAAGCATGTTGATATATAAAGAGTCAAGATCTAATCAATATTATTAATTTTTAAATATTAACATAAAATTTTAATTGATATAAATTATAAAAAAATGAAACTTTTTTAAATCGGGAGAAATCTTAAAATATCAAGTAATACCGTCGAATACCGACCACCAAGTAAATTTTTTATTTTATTTTTATTTTATATATAGTTTAATTAATTTAAATTTATTTTTTTATAATTTTAAATGTTATAATTTTATATATAACTTAAATGTTATAATTTTATTTTTAACTTTATTTTTTTTTTGTTACTTTCTTAAAAATGTGACATGTCTTAAATGTGATAATTGATTGCTAGGAGGAATATGTAAAGTCATGTATGGATAATCAATTTTAAAATTTTGATTATTATTATTTATATAATTAATTGATTATTTAAATTATCTTTATTTTATCTATAGTTTAATTATTTTAAATTTATTTTTTTATAATTTTAAATGTTATAATTTTATATATAACTTAAATGTTATAATTTTATTTTTTAACTTTATTTTTGTTTATTACTTTCTTAAAAATGTGACACGTCTTAAATATGGTAATTATTTGGCAGGAGAAATATGTAAAGTTATGTATGTATAATCAATTTTAAAAATTTGATTATTATCATTTAAATAATTAATTAATTATTTAAAATATCTTTATTTTATATAGTTTAATTAATTTAAATTTATTTTCTTATAATTTTAAATGTTATAATTTTATATATAATTTAAATGTTATAATTTTATTTTTAACTTTATTTTTTTTGTTGCTTTCTTAAAAGTTTGATCTGTCTTAAAGGTGATAATTGATTGTCAGGAGAAATATATAAAATCATATATGGATAATCAATTTTAAAAATTTGATTATTATCATTTATATAATTAATTGATTATTTAAATTATCCTTATTTTATATATAGTTTAATTAATTTAAAATTATTTTTTATATTTTTAAATGTTATAATTTTATATATAACTTAAATATTATAAATTTTTTTAACTTTTTTTTTTTCGTTGCTTTCTTAAAAATTTGACCTGTCTTAAATGCGGTAATTGATTGTCAAGAGAAATATGTAAAGTCATGTATGGATAATTAACTTTGAAAATTTGATTATTATCATTTATATAATTAATTGATTATTTAAATTATCTTTATTTTATATATAGTTTAATTAATTTAAATTTATTCTCTTATAATTTTAAATATTATAATTTTATTTTTTAACTTTATTTTATTTTTTTATTTTTTTTTTACTTCCTAAAAAAATTAACCTGTCTTAAATGTGGTAATTAATTGTTAGAAAAAATATGTAAAGTCATGTATGGATAATCAATTTTGAAAATTTTATTATTATCATTTATATAATTAATTAATTATTTAAATTATCTTTATTTTACATACAATTTAATTAATTTAAATTTATTTTTTTATAATTTTAAATGTCATAATTTTATTTTTTAACTTAATTGATTATTGTCATTTATTTAATTCTCCTTTTTCCCATTGGTCTACTCCAAAAAGATGTGTTATATGTTGGACTTGGGGAAATTAAATGTAAATTAAATTTGTGTTTTGAAAATTTTGTTAAGTGAGTAAGATTTGGATTGTGTGGTAAAGCGTGACAAAAAGGGAAACTTAATGGTGGCATGTGATTTGATAAATTGAGAGAAATAGGAGAATTTGAAGGAAGAGAAATTAATAAAAGAAAGCAAATATCTCTCTCTCTTCTTCCTCTCCATTCCCGTTCAACCATTCCATTTCCTCTCTTCTCCTTCCTCAATTCTTGTTCTCAAATTTTCTCTTCTTTTTTACTTTTATTTAGTAAATTTTAATCATGTTTTTTTTATCCAATTTGGTCTTTGGATGTAACATAGCACCACTATTATGTCAAGTGAGTACTGTGAATGCAATTAAGAAAAATTAGGTCTTGAGGGTTCGTGTGATATGCACATATGAGACAAATACACGTGAAAATTCAGAAAAAAAACATCTACCCTTGAATGCATACAAGGAAATCTTTCAAAATCTGTAATTCTTTTGTTGTATTTTCATAATTGTAAAATGATTATTTTGTTTATTTTTTACTTCTTTATTGTGATTTTTATTTATTGTAACTACTAAATTATACTACTTTCACTTTAACATTTTTTTTTTTAATGATATCCATGCATCGCATGGGTGATCCACTGGTCTCTCATAAACAACAAGACCACAAATATATACATGTATATATATATATACATATACATCACACAGCCTTACACTATTCTTTTTCTGGGCTCAATTGCGTGTACATAACAAGATAATGAGAAAGGTAATGGAAAATACAATCAAAAAAAAATTTCAGCCCTTCACCCTCAAAACAACCCCCAAAGATCTTAGACTTGGAGCGACTCTGTACACATATCTATCCTCGCTCAAGCACAGGTAAACTCACCACCCTCCTTTGTCTTTCTTTTGCTAGAATGATACAAGGAAATAATATAAACTACAAAGCTCAGCAAATATAAGCAACAAATGAAGGCATATTGTAATGAGGCATAATAAATCAATAACAAGAGTAAGAGAATATCCCCTTCGATAGGTGAAAACACAACAAATATCATCATATGCAAAAGTAAGGAAATCCCACCATGTACTAGATCATACAAGTCATGCCCTTATGCCATGCATTGATAAATTTATACTGGGGCGGCATTACGAGCTATAGCTCCCACAATCAACGTAAGTCCACCAGCATGACAACTAGTGTTAGATATAAACCCACCGGCATAATAACTACGGTTGGGCATAAGTCCACCGGCATAACAACCACGGTCGGGTATAAACCCATCGACATGTTAGAATATCTTTAGTTTCCTCATAAACACCCAGCCTCTTAAAAGTGTAAATGTGCACACATATGCCCACGTATATAACATGTATTATCATGAACATCTACCACTTTCTTATCCTGAGGAAATTTTATAAAAACATCTCCCCTTGTTATGTTTATATGTGATAGATAGCACCCATATTGCCCTTTTCCCCACCTCCACACTATAAGAATCCATTTTTTCATGAGGTTGCCATGTTATTTAAGCAAGTTTGGAATAGCGAAAAATTGGCTTGATAGCAATTATAAGTACTGAATCGACTGTAGAGAATGCCTCGAAGTGAAATTATCTAAGGAAAATGATATAGTCTCGATGAGCGTTCTGAGATAAAATTTATGGTATCGAAAGAAATCAGATCGGGAACGATTTTCGGTACAGCTAAAATGTAGTTGCCATTTAGGCTGCAAAACCAAATTGTCGTATGGGACTTCCAGAAATTCAAAAGAAACTTAAGAGGGATTTGATTTTCATAAGGAACAACCCTTCAGTGGTTTCAAGATGAAACGATAGCCCGGTAAGGATACTAGGATGGAATCGTCGTTATCAAGTAATCTTGGATTATTAATTTTGCATTTTCGATATCGGAATGCAATTTAATTCAGCGTGTGAGGATGTAATTGTAATTGCACAAGTGTAATAGGGATGAAATTTGAGATTTAAATATATAATTTTTCTATTATTATAATGTAATAAGTAGTTATATATATAAATACGTATGCGTGTTGTGTGTGCGTGGGATGGTAGCCATCCATTTACAACGTACCCATGCCATGCAACTCCAAATCTCTAAACCCTACATGATTTAGAAGATTTTGCACGCAAGGAAGAGTGGGCGAGGCAGGCGTGAGGCAGTGGTGGGAGCCTATAAATAGAGGAGTGGAGAGATTGAGGGAAACAACAAGAAATGAAAGGAGAGAGAGAGAGCATGGCAATGGAGGTGGAGTGGCCGAAGGCAGCCATGGCCACCGCAGCAAGCTTGGTGAAGCCTCAGGAGTTTTCTGATGTGGGTGGAGGCGATGGGGATGGATCGCCACATCAAGCGGCAAC
Source organism: Diospyros kaki (assembly GCA_036245055.1). Lineage (NCBI taxonomy): Eukaryota > Viridiplantae > Streptophyta > Magnoliopsida > Ericales > Ebenaceae > Diospyros > Diospyros kaki. The sequence continues at coordinate 14,080,014 of BSEG01000001.1, read as the reverse complement.
CATAGCCTCGACCATGGCAGCAAACTAGGGAGCTTGCAGGCGGCCATGGTCGAGCGAAGCAAAGCAAACGAGCGACAACGGAGCAGCAAGGGAGGTGGTGCGGATGATGGTGGTGACTGACGACGGCGATGGAAGCGCAGCTACCAGCGGTGGCCAGATTGGACAGCGGGCATGGTTGGTGCGTGCAGGTTGCGCGGTGAAAAAGAAGGAAGAAGTAGAGGAAGGAGGGAGGAAGAAAAAGGAGGAGGAAGAAGAAAAGAGAAAAAGAAAAGAAAGGAAAATAGGGGAAAAGTTGTCGAAAAATCTCAAAAAATTCTAGGAACTAATTTGGGGCTAGAAGAGCATTCCTAGAGCCAGGAAATTGATCAAGCACGCATTTCAAGGGCAGAGCCCGCATTCTGAGGAAGCTTGAGAGGCTAAGTTAAGATAAGTAAAATTCTCTAGAAAATTTCAGAAATTCAAGAATGTTATTTTATGAATTTTCATAGTGAAATATTTGAGAAAATATTTGAAAAATATTTAGTTTGGATTTATTGAGAAAAAATAGGAAGAAATAGAGAGAAAAATAAAGAAAATGTAAGAAATTATGGAAAATAGGTTTTAATGCTTATTTAATCAAATATGATGACTATGATTTTTTGAGTCTTAAATTTGAAGTGACTCGTGCGAATTTTGAGGTTGGCACACAAATCAATGCGATGCACGTATTTCGAGGCAAGACACGAATATTGAGGTAGTCCGATAAGCTTGAGAAGATAAGTGGTACTTCCCAACTGGATTTAGTTATGGAAAATGATTGGTTTGTAAGTGATTCAACCCAAAACCCGATTTTAAGTAAATGATTTTATTATGTTGTCATGCCTTGATGTGAATATATCATGTAGATTGCATTTACATGTATTGATGATGAAATGTGCATATGTTCACGATGATATTACTGATCATGCATCGCATAAGGGTTTGAGATTATGGACTGACACCATTGCTTTACCAAGAGTGCACCCATATACCTCGGTCTGGTAAAAAGGCTATAAAAATGGGAAGCAGTAATTGGGTGCGATCGACTTAAACCGAAATGATATGGAAAGGACATTTTGCATTTTGCATTTTGCATTCATGCACGAAATATGTTTATTGTTCCCTTATTTAGATGATTCATCATCTAATTTGGGCTTTGCTCTTGGAATATTCAAACGTTCTAGATGGAGATTATAGCAGAAACGAGGATGAATGAGGCATGAAATGGCACTTAACAGAATGCATGATGAATGAAATGTATCTTATGTAGCCCATATATTTAAGTTCTGCTACTTTGAATTCTGAACATTTTGAGGAATGATGATGTATAACCTTATTTAGGGTTAATGTTAGTTGAGAACCTAAGTTATGTATTAAGTTATGTTGAGGAACGATGATGTAAGAACTGAATTTCGATTAATCTTAAGATATTAGGTTCGATCCTTGCTTCTGCATTTGATATGTATAATGATTCTCTTTTGAGAAAAATGATTGAAAATTATGAGATGGATATGAGGAATGATGTGATTTAGGATTAGTTTGAAAGGAAAAAAATTTATTGTCCCAAAATTGTCCTAATTTATGACATGCTCGAAAAATGGGGCGTTACACACACAAAATATACCGACAAATGCACAAATATTTGGAACCCTTTCAATTCCCACCTTCCATTAACAAATTTCAAGGTTCGACATGTTGGAGGGTTTTCCTAAAAGTTTCCAAAATGATTTGGGGCAAATCGGAAGCACCAAAAAAGAAGGCAAGCAAAAGGGGAAACAACCGGTCAACAAGCAAGGAGGAACGTTCAATAGTTTCATGGGTTTCGAAGGAAGTGGTCAACAGCCTTGGCCAATCGATCAACAGCTTGTACGCTTTGAGAAGAAACTGTCGACAGTCTCAGCCAACCTGCCGACAGTTTAAAAATTACCCTTTCAGTATCTAATGGTCGACAACCACTGTGCAAAACCTGTCGATCGTTTCTTGAAAATGGTTGACAACTTCCCAGAGGATGCCGATAGGTAAAAGTCGAGAGCTGCAGAACGACCCCAAAATGCATGCTATTATCACCAAACTCATGCATGCTTCTACACCTTAATAACAAATGCATCATTCCTTTTAAAAACATGGGGAGAAACAAGTCCTTATCTAGATGTTACGAACGGTTATCCAAAACTTCGAAGAAAAGGACACAAAATGAAAACAACCAGATTTCTCAAAATAACCCCCTTCCAAATGAAGGGTTTTTTTCTAACTTTCACCCAAAAGTGGGTATTTCAAGGACTACAATGGAAGGGAAAAACGCAAAATTTCTGACAACAAGGATCGTAAATGGAAACTTGCCATTTAAAGAAGTTAGATGAGAACTTGCCTTGATTCCCACAGTTGAGTTTGGGGAAGAAGAAGAACCCCAAGCTTTGGCCTCCAAGTTTCCTAAGTGGAAACTTGCCTTGATTCCCACGGTTGAGTTTGGGGAAAAAGAAGAACCACAAGCTCTGGCCTCCAAGTTTCCACCAAAAACCCTTAATCTCGGCCACTGATCCCTTTCTTGAAGCTTCGAATTGAAGGAGAAGAAATTTGAGGTAAAGAAGGAAGAAGAAAAGAGAGAAACGGGAGAAGAAGAGAGAATGGCTTGGTTTTCTCTCTAAGGCACCCTTTTATACCAACTCCCTTTTCCCATTTTTCCCTCATGAAACACACATATACCCACTTAATCCTTTTTTCCTTTCAACAACTTAATTAATTATAAAATCACATATATATAAACTTACAACACTTAAAACACCAATTTCAATTAATATCCCAAAATTTCACTCACATAACATTAATACACAAAATACCAAAATATCTTAGATCCATAATTGGGTCATTACAACCCTAGCTTCTCCATGGGTTGGGCCTCAATTCCTCTCATTTTAATTTAAATATAATATTATATGTAAGGCCTTTCAATTCCGATGCTAATTACAATTTCTTCATGGCTTCAGCTCCAATTTTTCTTTGTCTTTCCAAATCTAGGAATTTCAAAAAACAAATTGCTTCAAATCCGTTTGTAGGCTAAGGGACATTCCATAACCCCAACAGTGCTAGAGTAGAAACTTAAAGCTAGATTTCGACCTTAATGCAACCAGTATCTCTTAAAAATTAAAACATGAAAGTTATAGATATTTTTTTTTCGTTCGATAATATATTGAATCATCTCAATCAGAGCTCGGATGAGAGAGTTATGCCTAGATAACGAAGCAATGTCAAAACTGTCCAAAATCGCCCAATTAGCTTTATTTTGCACTTAATGCCTCAATTTGCATCCTAAATCAAAATATAAAAATAATGAGTACATTTAGGCACCAAATAAATATAAAAGACTAAATATTAAGGGAGTAAATTATGACATTTTATATTCTCATTAAGGTCGTAGTGGGTGATCAAGTTCTCTCATACATGAATACCCCACAACACTATGGTGGTTTCTAAAGATACTCCTATATTCGAGTAAGCAACTCTTCCCTTCCACATCTCATGTGGGGTTCAATCTTTGGCCCTTATGCCATCAAATCCGCAATGCTATGATGGTTTCTAATTAAGCAGATAACACAGTTAGATTTTCCCATCACCTCATCAAATGATCCACTTTAACGTCTATGAACACAACACTATGGTGATTTCTAGACCATATCTATGTGGGTACACTGGCAGCATCTTATGCTTTAGATAGAAAACTCAATCAACTCTTATGAAATGCACCCTACCGCCTATGGGCGGCTAAGTTACACCCAATCGAGCAACGAATTCCTATGACGATTGAGGGCCACAATAAATCATATTTATTATTTTAATCTAATATTAAGTTTGCACATGATGAGAAGATTTATGGTCTTTATTTCAGGTCTCACTTTACATATGAAGATGTTTTAATTTTGTATCTCATTCTCTAGATTTAATCAAGGAAGCACAAGAGACATACAAACGCAACCACATATCACATATGCAACTTTTTATCCATTCTACTCCATCTTGAGCATCAACTCTTGACATCTCCATGCTCCATCACATTAACTCTTGATGCTTCTTCTTTATTTACATAGTCTATTGTACACTACAATTCCAATCTACTAAATGAAAAAGAAAATGAAGACTTATGTCTCTTACATATCAAATGAAACAATAAGTTACATATTTAATCAAATCAAATACCTATAACATCCATTCAATAACATTGAATCTAGTCCATGATCATCCATTCAATCACATTAAACAATGGTGCATCAAAATAAAATAAATCTGTATTTATGTAATATATGCCATTTTTCGGACCAATAACATCTCATGTTACATATTTTGGCTCTGTCACACAATGTAATCTCATCGCATTTGGACATCCACCACACATTGCAACCGGCTACCCAATAGTTTTCATAAGTGCCAAAGGTTTTAGGCAGAAATTGAGAAACGATCAATTGTTTTCTCAAAACTATTGATGCCATGAAACTGTTGACTCTTTTTAGGCATACACTAGAATCAATCGATAGTGGTTGGCAATCGGTCGACAGTTTCTGCAAATTTCACAAAACCATGTCCGAAACACGCAATACAGTACACAAATACACAACATAGATTGAAAATACCAAGCTGAGTATTACTTTTCTTTCCTCTCCCAAAAGGATTAGCCTAGTAATTTTCAGCAATTTCAAGGAGGTCTACATCACGAGACTATTGCTTTTCTTTTTCTCTTTTCTTATTTTTAAACATTGAGGACAATGTTTAATTTAAGTGTGGAGCTGCAAAATCTAATATTTCTTATATTTTCCTTGATTCTTTGAAAATTAAAGAATAATGTCTAAATGATGATTTCTTTTAAAAAATATTTTATTTTTATGTCTAGACTGAATTCATGTTTCCTAAATTAATTTTGATTCAATGCATAATTAATTCAAGATTGGGAATTGATCCATTTGATTATTGATCATAGGTTTAGCAATATTAAGGAAAATGAATTGATTATGTCAGATTATCATGATTGTTGAAACATATGATTCTTGACAAAACTCATAGGATTTTGTGATTATGCATGATTGATTATGTGAGAATAATATTATGATTATTTCTCAAAATTAGGCATAAACAGAGTTGAAGTAAAAGGGATGATAAAGAAAAAAAATAAAAAAAAAATTCATCCATATTACTTCTTATGTTTGTAGTAGTGGAGAAAAGTGACTACAAGAAAATTATTGTATGATTTAATTGTGTTAATTGCAAGGTTTTATGAATCAATTTTAAAGCATGCATGGAAACAAAAGTGATGATTTTACATAATTAAGGTTTTCAATTAATTTTGTTGGATTTAGAATTGATATAATAATATTAATGGTAACTAATTTTGTGATTAATTATGGGTTGATATGTTGTTGGATTTCTTGATTTTGACCTAACGTTAAAATGAAATATTTACTTTTTAGTTTCTTCTCTACTTTGCTTGAGGACAAGAAAAATATTAAGTTTGGGGGTATTCAAAAATTTGATGGACAAATTTGTAAGTATACAAAATGGCTCAAGTAATAAAGTAATGAAACAGATATTGTTTCCACGGAGATTGTATATTAACTACTAAAATTGAGTAACATTATTATTGTTTAAACTATTCAGAAAAGTTGTAATCAAACTAACGCTAAATGAAATAGAACTAATTAAGTTAATTTCAACTAATCAGAGAATAATAGGAAAATTCAATATTAATTTATCACTTAGGTGTTTTGAATTCACTTAAATCAATCATATTTAGTTTATTTGACTAATATCCAATTTTAATTATCTATGCAGTGATTGAACAAATCTAAAGTAATTAATATTCTCTCTCCAGTCATACCAATTATATTGATCAATATTTATTATCTATTTTCTAATAACAATAATAAAAATTAACTAATTCATTAAGATCAATGGTTATTCAATTTAATTTCACACAGGTCAAGTCTTTACTCTCGTTCCAACTATTTTCTTATGAAATTTTTACTTAGGTCAAATCATGAAATTTTTCTTCCGGTCTCATTCCAAACAAATCAATTAAATATTGGTCAGATATTTAATAGCTTTAAGAACAATAAAAAATTCTTTGCATAGATAAAGAAAACCAATTCAAATAAACATAAATTATCACTGATTTAAGTTTCATTAAAAACCTTAGTAAATAAAATTAATTCATGAAAGATTTAATGGAATCCAGTAAAATAAACAAAAATTAATTCTCCCCTGTCCCTGGGTTGGATCTAGATTTGCCCAACAGCTGCTTCAACGGATCTGCCTCAGTTGCTGTGTGGTCTAAGCCTTGCGGCTTTGCTGTGTGCGTGAGGCGGCTATGTGAGTGAAGCAGCTGTGCGGCCAAGCCTTGCTGCGTTCTTCCTTTCCCGTTCTTCTCTCTACCGCACTGCAATTCAATCTCCTTCAATTGCCTTTATATTATTATTATTATTATTATTATTATTATTATTATTATGAATCATGGCCGCCCTAGTCCTCCTCTAATTCTGATTCTCTTTAATTGCAATTCTTCTCTAATTCTGACACCAATTGCCGCTGCCTCCTCTTTTAATTCTTTAATATTAATTTATCAATTAATTCATAATTAATTTATAATATCAAATTTAATATTATAAATTAATCAAAAATGTCTTCTTTAAAGTCCAATTTCTTGAATTTAATTTCTTTGCTTGCTTTCTACAAAAAGATATTTAAATTATATAAAATCTATATGAACTCATAATTTCTGTAGAAAAAATAGTATAAAATTAAATAAAATATGCATAAAATTAAAAACTATCAAAAGTCTCTCCGGAGTACTTGGGAGGATCTTGTAGGGGACTAACATGTTAGGAAGGTCTCCAAAACCTCCCCATTTGGACTTTTTCTTCTTGGATTTGAACATACTTTCTTGAATGCAACACATCCAAACAAATGGAATCTGAAAAAATATTATAAGAAAATATTTTTAAATTGATTCATCATATATACAATGCATTATTTGTATTATAAGATATACTATTGCCATTATATACTACATTTATGTGATACAAGGTATGGTGTTCACATACTGGGTCAAACTAATTATTGTTGTCAAATTACAAAAATTAAATTTATTTGTCTGGGATCAACCAAAGCAGAGTCTTTCATCGAAGTTGAGGGTCTGAGATACTGCTAGTAAAGCCAATTGGTTCTAAACTAGATCAGAGACGGATGGGTGGTCTTCAGGGCCTTTGGGATAGGATATCTGGAAAGGCCTTCATTGAGACGATGATAAGGGGCCCTGATAGGTCTTCGGGAGGTAAGGCTTTCAGTCTTTGGGAGAGCAGGACTTAGACTTAGCTTGCGGGCAAATGAGTAGCCAGAAAGGCACACATGAGACTCCCTTATGCAGGCCCTCCAATGCCTAAGTCAGACAACAGTTCGAGAGAAATATTCAAAGTCTGTATATGAATGGGCAATGTAAGATGTATTCTATGTCCAGAACAAAGGGGTGTGTAGTTTATTAGATGGATGTTAGAAAAAGTGATGGTTGAATGGCTTGAAAGAGTCAGGAGAGAAATCAATCGACCAAAAGATCCATTCACCTTTGAAGAGGTGCATATTTATAGACGAGCTTGGTGGAACCCACAAATGACTCTTTCAAGAAATGTATAAAAGAGGCCAGAAGGCCTAGAGACGTTTTCAGGGTGAAGCACCTCGATGGCTATCTCTGGGTGGCTCGAAGAGGTTTTGAGGCCACCAGATGACTTGGGTCCGAGAAACTAGAAAGGTGTCCTCAGACTTATGAAAAATGAATGAGACCAAACTATTCCTAGGGGACCCTTCGGGGGGCTCGGGAGACTCTCTAGGGAAGGACTTCATTAGGACCTTTTACAACTTAGGAAAATTTTAAGACACCTCACAACACTAATCATCATTTATACTTATAAACTATTATGATAAAGTTTCACACATTTTTATAAAAAAAAAAAAAAAAAACTATTATGCCCTAGTAAACAGTACACAATCCAGATATGAAGTGGATCTAAGTGGCAAATTCGAATCAAAATCTACGAGTCAACATCCAAATCAAGTGCATGTCTAGATGGGCCAAAATCTACTGAGTAAGAGCAAAAAATGAAATTAATCAAGAAAATTATAACAAAAATTGAAAATAAAGACATAACAATTAAATATTTCAAGACCATATATAATTGAGTGGCCGCTCAACCAACAACAAATTTGAATATGAAGCAAGTGCGACAGTAGGAGGTGGACATGCATATATATATATAATAAATATTATTATGAAAGGAAATGGAATTGGAGGAAAATTGGAGATGGCAAGAGGAAGCAAAATGCAAGTAACATCTCACAAGCCGCAAGTATCTTCATCTCCCATGACTCTTGGTTATATTGCTAGATTTATTTATGTATATGTGCAGTAGCAACAATGTATCTAAATAGAACCAGATGTAGATGATCGATCATATTGTATATATAGTTTAGTAAGCACATGTTTTGAACTTATGGAATTATGATTCAGAAAAGTTTTATATCATTTCTCTCTTATCTGTTTTGAGCGAATTTACTTTTTTCAGTTATTGATTTCTTCACATGGTATCAGAGCAAAGATCAGTGGGATAACAGATTTCATTCAACGTTCTCTGATCAGTCATCGAAGTGATCTTCAATTTCTAGAGTCTTTGTTTTTAATTAAACAAGCGACAGCATTTCAGGGCTTCGAACAAATCTAACATTGTGGAAATTTATTCATACATTTATTGATCATAATTAAGTAGTGTTTTAAGTATTTTATATGTGTTTTATCTATAATTGTCTAGTATTTTGAATTTCTTTTATATATATTTAATTTTTAATATTTTTTGTTATTTTAGATGAATGTTACTTTGTGTTTGGATTGAAAAAAATAAAAATAAAAAAGTAAAAAAGATATTATAAAGTTAATACTATAAATTAATATTACAATATAAATAAAAAATAAATATTATAAATAATTAAAATTATATTAAATATTATATTATCTATTATATTATTTATATATAATATATATTTTATTATATTATATATATATATGTGCGTGAGTTTGTGGTGTGTGCATATAATAATTTATTAATATAATAAATGGAGTCCAATTGCAAGGCAATTGGAACTCCATGCCCTACATATATATATATATATAATAATAAGATAAAAATGGATAAATTTTGGCAGAACTTGGGAGGTGGTAGAATTAGAGAACGCAACGGAGATTTAGCAAGGCAGTGAACGCAAGGGTTAGGGCTTTGCGCAAGGATTGAAGGGGCATGCAACATCAGTAAGGCGCAGGCAGATGCGGGCAACGTGCATCCAGCACTCAGATTTGTTTTAGATCTGGGCTACGGATTATCTCTTCTTGATTTAATTAATTCCCTTATACTTCTACTGTTATTTTGGACTTTAATTAATTCTGCCACAAATTAATTTGTTAAACTAAGGCCATGTATTGGCTGAAACTATGACAATGTATTTTTTATAATTTTATGTGATTGAATAATTGGGTTATGTTGAGTTGTGTGATATTGAATTTAATGCTTGTAAATAATTGATCACTATTTACATGATTTGATGCCTAATCTTGAAACCGAAAGGAGATAGTTTGGAAATTGCATCGTAGGTACCATACACCATAAAGTAAAACCGACTAGAAATAGAACTCGGTTTCTTTGTGCGGCTTTTAGTGATATGCTAGAAATTTCACAAATTATAATGCATTTTCATTTGGTTAAACTTTCATAGAGATATAGGAAGTTATTAAATGAGAATAGACTCGTTATAACCTAGAAATAGAGTAACGAATACGTTAGGAGATTCCACCGTCACATACTCAATTTACCAATTCATTCACATAAAAATATATGATTTGCATTGCATAGTTAGGTTCATACATGCGCCTTTGTTATTAAAATTCACTTGTTTCTTTAATTCAAGTTGCCTTCCAAATTAATTTTATTTTATTAATCTAATTAATTTATTTTTTTTCCCGTTCTTTATTAAATCTGAAATTTTTATTGTCTAAATAATAAAGAGGGTTTAAAATTTTGGTATTTGAAATCTTTCCTCATGGGAACGATATTCTTACTTACTATTATATTATTTGTTCGACCTGTACACTTGTGGTATATTTTAGGATGATCAGAGATCCACTACAAATTCATGCTTCAAATCATCCAGGTATGATCTTACTCCCTACTCCATTAACTGGTTTCAATTATAGATCGTGGAGTAGAGGAATACAAATTGCCCTAGGCGTTAAGAACAAGCTAGGGTTTGTAAATGGGGAAATTCTGATTCTAGATGAAAATAGCGAGGAGTTTAATCTTTAGAAGATGTGCGATTATATGGTTACCTCTTAACTGTTAAATTTGATTTCTAAGGATTCTTTAGATGCCTTCATTTACACTATCAATGCTAGACAACTTTGGCGTAAGATAGAGGAGAGGTTTGGGGAAAGTAATGGAGCTCTTGTGTATCAACTCCAATGCAAGATAAGCTCTGTTAGTCAGGATAATCTTTCTGTGTCTATGTATTACACTCAACTCAAAAGATTATGGGATGAATTGGCTGTAGTAAAGCCTTTACCAAACTGTTCTTGTGGTGCCTCTAACGCTATATCTGAATTTGCTGAAGAAAACAAGTTAATGCAATTCCTTATGGGATTGCATGATGGTTATGATCAGGTGAGGAGTCAGATTCTATTACTTGATCCTTTGCCAAATGTTAATAAGGCTTACTCGATGATTCTGAGAGTAAAGTCACAACATCAGGTAATCTCTACCTTGAATGAGTCTAATGAAAAACCAGTGTTTTTCTCTAAGAAAAGTCCAAACAATAAGAGAGATAAGAAGAAATTTAAGAACACAAGTTTTTGTGAAAACTATAAACAGTGTGGACATTTGAAGGACTCTTGTTTCAAATTGATTGGTTATCCTGATTGGTATAAGGAGAAGATGAATAAACATTCAGCACAAAAGGTTATTGAAATGTGACTAACAAGGCTGAATTAACTTCCGAAACACCTCTAGATGTTGTCTTGTCGGATAGTCAAGAATTGGGAAACTCAATTGCAGTGACTCTTCTAAAAATGCTCAAGCCCAATGCTGCAAGTATTAGCGTCAATACTGCTCTGAATAATTTTGCTGGTAACCCAAAATCTGTTAACTCTTGTTCTATTGGTATGCTTGGTGAGGGTACATGGATTCTTGATAATGGTGCTACTGACAACATTATGTATCATAAAAGGTTGTTTTGTTCTTTGCACAAACTGTCACACTGTGTTTTAATTCATTTACCTAACACACCACCACATTTGTTACACAAGAAGGAATTGTTTGTTTAAGTCCTTCTATTAAGCTTTTTTAACCCCAAGAGCCTCTCTCGAAACCAATAGACCTTCTTGGGGCATTTTTCGATCCAAATATTTCAAGAAAATAGTCGATTGTTCGTAAAGAATTCTAATTTTAAAGAACTTTGGAATAATTGAATTAAACACCCTCCATGAGAAATTTCATGATAAGCATCATTCATAAGAGATAGTCATTATCCATAATAATCTTAGTGCCAGTCAGACTAGGAATAATGAAAATAAACGTTATTTGCAAAGAATCCTAATTATGGATTAATTAAGATTGTTCCATGTTCCTCTATAAATAGGATGTCTGCCTCTTCCTTGAGGTACGTTCACTTTGATACTTAAACTCTAACTTTGCGCTCAAACACTCGAAAACTGACTTAAGTATCGGAGAGTTTGTGTGGGAACAACCTCCCACGTCTTTCACCGTTTGTTCATTTTGGCAGGCCTCTCGATTATTTGAAGCCTCTCGATTATTAGAGTCTTCTCAGTTATTTGAAACCTCCTATTCTAAGCAACCACTTATTAGCATCAACAAGTCACCATCTCTTAAGGTTTTTTTATCACTTTTGATCTCCTAATCATTTGCCTCAAGGCTCCTGATCATCTTTATCAAAGAACATAAAGATTATTTTTTCTCACCTTACAAATTTATTGTTGTATCCTGCCAACAACAAAAACAAACATGCAATTTCATTTATTTTTTCTACAATTCCACGTGTTTCACGTTTCAAATTCGATCCCTCTTTGGCCCCATATTCCAACATTGGGCTCATCGTAGGTGATGATTGATGCATGCAAATGCCTTGCCGTTTCCTTTAGGTGAATTCTAGTATTGGTACTTGCTTTGTGTGCACCTTTTACTTGGTGTAATGAATGTCGCACTCACGTCGACCAAGTGAAATATTTGTCGTTAATATATTTATTATTATAGGTAGGATTTTTAGACAATGAACTTGTAAGACAATGATTGTAAGATTATCTCACGACTAAATAAAAATTATAATTAAGAATGCTAAATATTTTTTCTATTTATAATAATTTAGGTATAATTTTTTATTTAATATTACATCTTCTTATTTAATAATAATTATTTTAGACAAATTTAGAGAGATTAGATTTATCTCTAAGATTTAAGATAAATGGTTTATTTCAAATTTAGGATTAATCGATAAATTATAAAAATTTATATTTGAGTTATAATTTATTTTTACGTGAGAATTAGACAGTTTAATTATGAGTGAAATTAGTTTATTATTGTTGAATATGCGAAAAATCATCTTTTTTTTAAATCATTAAGAAATTATTATATTTTTTACGTCAAACCGTGCAATTATTTTAATTTGGATCCGTATCTCTTACGGGTGACTGATCACAGTCTTTCTCCTATCGTTCTCCTCCTCATTGGCTGTCTCTATTTTGACGGTGGACTAAACCATTATCCATCGTTAATCTTCTTTACTTTGTTGATCCTTCTCCCGTTGTAATTTTGGCCCATTTGCCCCGTAGAATTTTCTATACTTAATCCGCCAGCAGCAATCCACGCGCAATTCATAAACAATTCAAGCATTGGAAATCAAAATGAAGCTTGACAATTGGAGTTAAAAATAATTAAATAATATGTGGAGCTTGAAGTAGCAATTGAAGATTGAGGATTGAATTAAAACTTGAGGAAGCAGGAGGTTCACAAGTAAAGGAATTAAGAGGTGGCCAGAGGCCTCTCAGTGCCAAGCGATCTCGTGGCCATAAATGTTTTTCAACCCGGGAGCCTCCCTCAATGTCAACCGACTCCTCCAAGGCATTTCTCAATTCGAATATTTTAAGAAAATATATAGTAGATTATCTATAAAGAATTTTAATTTCAAATTTTTTTTAGAATAATTAAGATAAATACCCTCTATGAAAAATTTCATGATAAGTGTCATTTATAAGAAATATACATCATTCATAACAATTTTAGTCTCAATCAGACTAGAAATAATGAAGATAAACGTTATCTATAAAGAATCTTAATTTTGGATTAATTAGAATTACTCCATACTACTCTATAAATATAGGATGTTCGTCTCCTCATTGAGGTACACTCACTCTGATACTTAAATCTTAATTTTACACTTAAGTATTCAAAAATTGACTTAAGTATCAAAGAATTTACGTAAAAACAATCTCCAGTGTCTTTCGCTGTTTGTTCATTTTGGCAAACCTCTTGATTATTGGAGTCCTCTTGTTATTTGAGACCTTCTGCTCATTAGCAAGCAATTGCTTATTAGCATCAACAAATCACCATCTCTGTATGTCTCTTGATTAGTTTATTTTATGATTTTGTTTCAAAACAGAAACTCCAACATTTGTACTTAAATAAATATTTAAAATTACAAACATTATCAAATCGCATTAGCTAAGATAAAATTCTCATAATCTCCCAAAATTTTTTTATACTATTCATTTTTTTTTTTATTAACAATGTTTTGACTTTACTTTGTTGATCCTCCTCCCGTTGTAATCTTGGCCCATTTGCCCCGTAGAATTTTCTCTACCTAATTCATTACCTCCAGAAGTCCTACGTTTAATCCTTCCACCTACCAAAACATGTATAGTTCAATGCATGTGCCTGCAATAATTTCTGCAACACACATAGAAAAAAAAAACAAATTAACCAATTAATAGTTTCCCATAAAATGAATTCATATCTTAATTATCACTTATTACGACGTAATTAAATCAAATCGTATTAGTTGAAATTTAATGAAAATAATTAGGTGTATTATCTCACATTCAACGTCATATATAATAAATTAGATAATTTCTAAACATTTTTAGGGTCGAATACACTACTCCTTGTCACGATATGTAAAATCCACACTGGGAGCCCTATCTCCAAGGGACCTACCCATTTGACGTGACCAAACATTTGTTAATAAATGACCAAATAGCTGAGAGAGAGCTTGTCATTATTCGGTCTGGAGTTTTGCAGAAAGAAAGCTCGGTTCTGGCAATTACATGGAATGTCACTCTCCATAAATAGGAAAAAAACCAAAAAAAAAACAAAGCAATTGAATAATTTGACTTTACCAACCAAAAATAAAAAGAAAAAAAATGAATAATTGGACTCTACCAACCCATGGATAAAGAAAGTCTTCAACTTAAGTGTTTAAGATGAGAATGAAAAAAGAATTAATTAAATTTCATAAAATAGATAAATGATCATTAATTTTCTTTAATTTTTTGAGTTTTATTTCTATATTTATATTAATATGTACTCCAAACTAGAGCTATTAATAAATCACATGATGGGATTATCTAACCCGAATTCAACATGAAATTAGTGAATTGGAATCGACTCTTAATAAGTTTAGATTGTTATTAGATTAACTCGATAAAAATTTATTGAGTTTAGCTTGGTTGATAATAGATCTATTCAAAACTGAGTCGATAACAAGACAAGTTTAAATGAATTAATACAAAACTCAGAACCAAAATCGATCGACATTATGACCCATAAATTAAGATATATGTTAATTTTCAAAACACCCTTAACAACTTTTTCAATTTTTATTTTTTCACTTTCTTCGTCAAGTTATTTTTCATACAAGATTTTAATATTTTGATTATTTTTGAATCAACTAATCATTTAATTAGTAATTTGTGAGTTATTTTATTTTATTTTTAGTTTTAATATTTTGATTAATATTTAAATTTAAATAAGTATTTAAAAGTTAATCTGTTCAATTAACATTAATAAGTTTGAGTTGAGGATTCTTAGCTAACAAATTTGATTCAATATTCACAACTCGTGACTCGTTAATAACCTAACCCGTAGGACCCGTCCTTTTTAGCTCGGATTTATCATTCAACGAGAATAAGCTGACTTCCACCTTCACCAACCAGCAAGAAGATAAAACGTGTCTGGCTTTAGTGCTAGCTACGTAGGACACTGTCAGTTTGTTTGTGTGTGTGTGTGAGAGAGAGAGAGAGAGAAAGAGAGAGATAGAGAGAGAGTCTTATCTTCTGTTATTGGTCATTGAAGAATCGATATTGTTGACGTCGGATAACCCACCAACCCAACACAGCAAGAAATTAATGAAGCAATATTATTATTAATACATATTATATATATATATATAAGCATTAACTGATTCAAGACGCTCACTTTTGACATATTAATTTCACCATATTTTAATCTTGGTCTTTCGGGGATTTCTAGGTTAATTAAATTTGGACATACATACGTACCCATGATGAGTACTCTTAACTAGCTGTTGAATTATATTACGTCTGATCTCCATTATATGTGTAACCACAAGTGTACATTGAATTGAATTACAAAGAAATTTAACAGCTTCTGTGTGCTTTGTCCGTAAAAGCACTTTTGTTTTGTGTGAATGAAAAGTTACTTTGTCGCTATGGTAATACGATCGATCAATCGAGGTACAATTATATGACCTTTGCTAATGACTTTACGTACTCGCATGTTCAAATTTTCATATATTAGGTAATGCATATTATTTTGAGAATGAAGGCATGCTTGGGCGTAATGTAAACCCCCAATCCCTTGAGTCGACCCGATTCCCAACACCATAGAGAGGACACGTACGTGTTGTCGATGTCCAAAAAATGGAGCATATATATCTTTTGTCAGGGAATCATGCTAGATGTACAACAATTTTGTATATTTTGAGCTACATAAAGGATATAATAATCAAAATATCTTACGCCTCACATACACTTCACGCGCTTCTATGCATCTCATGAGAGACTTTTTTGTCGTTGATACACCTTTGTATAATTTAAGATACACACAAAGATATATCAATAGCATTATCCTTTGTCAGAAGCTTGGATTTGATGTATATATACCCAGAGAATGAAGGCATGCTTGGGCCCACAACCTCCTGAGGCCCTTAACTTTAAAGGAGTTATATGCCTCTTGGATGCAAAAGCTCCCTGAGATATCCCAACTCCAAAGCTTATGAATTGCTGCTGAAACGGATTAATGGTAGAACTTTTAATTACATATATATATATATATATATATATGCCTAGCTAGCTAGCTAGCCAATTGGATCCATTTTTAAGAGTAACGGATGGGCGGCCGGGGTCATCTCAAATTTATTCTCATTATTAATTGTAGAATTAGATTTGCATTTTGTTTTTCATATTCTCTCATTAAGATATTGTAGAACTTTATATTATCTATCACTACATGATGGAAAAACTTTATATTATTCGTCTTGCCATTAGGGTTACATGATTAGAAATATATACACAAAACTTTAATTAGAATTGAAAATGAATTTTACAAAAATTTGTGGAATTATATTTTGTATTTTTATTTTAAATTTTAAATTGAATACGAAAGCATAAAAACTGAAATAAATTAAAATTGAAAGCTGACGGAAAATAACGAAAACGTTTTTCCTGGACGCGGCGCTGGCGAAAGAATTCAATAATGATGGGCTGAGAATGTCTGAACCATCAACAGTAGTAATACGTGGAGGTGGCTGATCCGATCATCACACTATATATACATCCATCTAATGCTCATTAAATTCATTCCATCATCGCTTCATCTCCAAGTCCAATATATAATTCCTCCTCTGTACGCAGCAACTTCCAGGCAAGGCAGCTATGGCTCCTACGATTTCCACCAGCGCTCATGAATCCAACTCCACGGATCTCATAAGCTTCGTAGTGCACCAAGGCAACGGAGTGAAGGGTCTTGCAGACATGGGCCTGAAAGACCTGCCCAAGCAATACATTCAGCCTCTGGAAGAGAGGATCAGTGGCTGCAACGTGTTGCCGGAAGTGGCCATTCCGGTTATCGACCTGTTGGATTCCGACGACCCGAAGGTGGTGGGTGCCATCTGCGATGCGGCGGAGAAGTGGGGGTTCTTCCAGGTCGTCAACCACGGCGTTCCCACTGAAGTGCTGGAGAAGGTGAAGGAAGCCACGCATCGCTTCTTCGCGTTGCCGGCGGAGGAGAAGAAGAAGCACTCCAAAGAAAATTCGCCCACCAACAACGTCCGATTCGGCACCAGCTTCACTCCCCACGCCGAGAAGGCTTTGGAGTGGAAAGATTACCTCAGTCTCTTCTACGTTTCTGACCACGAGGCCAATGCATTCTGGCCTTCAGCGTGCAAGTAATATTAATTATATCATGTATAAGCATACATTAATCCAAAATGCATTTATAGTTAATTAGTGTGTTTGTTTCCTTTCTGCAGAGATGAAGCTATGGAGTTCATGAGGGGGTCCGAAAAACTGGTCAAGAGGCTCTTGGAAGCCCTAACCAAGAGGCTCAACGTGGAGGAGCTTGACGAAGACAAACAATTGCTGCTAATGGGTTCCAGGAGGATTAACCTCAACTACTATCCCATCTGTCCTAACCCCAAGCTCACTGTCGGCGTTGGTCGCCACTCCGACGTCTCCACATTGACGATCCTCCTGCAAGACGATATAGGAGGGCTTTACGTGAAGAAACTCGACCAGCACGACACCTGGGTTCATGTCCCTCCGATCAGCGGATCTCTGGTCATCAACGTCGGTGACGCACTTCAGATCATGAGCAACGGCCGGTACAAGAGCGTTGAGCACCGTGTGATGGCCAATGGAAGCAAAAACAGGATTTCGGTTCCCATCTTTGTGAACCCTAGACCCAGTGACGCAATCGGTCCTCTGCCTGAATTGCTGAAGGACGGAGAGAAACCCATCTATAAACAACTTCTCTACTCCGATTACGTAAAGCATTTCTTCAGGAAAGCTCACGACGGGAAGGAAACAGTTGAATTTGCTAAGATATGATTGTCTTTGTCGTGGATTTTATTGCTTAATGATCGTCAAGCATTTCCTATTTTCTTATATGTGTCAGGATTTCTTTGGGTGTGTTAGCCTCCGGACCCCGAAGACATTCTAGAATAATTCAAAATTAGCCGTTAAAAGTCTAAAAATCTGCGCTACTTTCTTAGTGCATGATAGGAATATATCATTATGCACGTTACCTTGGTATTAAGTTGGTCAGCATCATGCATCTAGTCATTAATAGTCATGTTTGTATTTGACTTGGTCATATATAGCTCCTATATCTGTAAGTATAAGAGTGCCTTACATCTCCATCACTTGGAGATATATTTTGATTTCTTAAATGACTTTATAGGCTTGCTGCGTCCCTCATTTTGTTAATTAACTGAGAGTATCATTTAGCTTTCATTTTCTATCTTTCTTCTCTCTTTTCCTTCTTTTCAGCAAACGTACTCCTCTTTCTTCAACACAAATTACAACGTTTGAAGAGAAACTTCCCTCATGCGGGCAGGCTGGTGCTAATCGAAGTCGTGTTATATAACCATCCTACTTACTATATTTGTTTATTCAAGTTTTCATTCAAAGAAGATTATTCTGGCGGGGCTCTTGTGATGATGATAGGAAAATGGCACTTAATCAGAAAGGATTGGTTGAGAGAGCTAAAAATTTTGCGATGACTCAGGGGTGGACTCATTGTTACCTAAAAACCAGGCCTTTTGGTTCTAATGAATTTGGATATATCTTGAAAATGATGGTCAACACAAAGTATAAGGCGTGTTCAGACAAAAGATCAAAGTTCAAGGTGTGTACATTCAATGTACCCATATATTTATACATTAGAGGGGTTGCCTGTAAAAGATATGGAAAATTTCAAATGAAAACTCATCTTTTAAGGAGTAATGCTTGCAGTTGCACTTATATATATATATATATATATATTTTGTGGCAAGGTTTACATCGACATGAATATTAGTACGATGGTAAAGTTGTTTACAAGTTCATTCAAACTTGAGCTTATGATTTCAAGTTGACAAACAATTTTTATAGTCGTATTTTTTTAAGCAAAATATATAAAGAGTATTTTCATAAATCCATCGATAAGATTTTACGCACCAAAATGAATATGCTGATACTCTAGAATAGATACACACAAAACATATAGTAAAGTAGATATACATAAAACATATTGAGTTACATCTAATCTAGATTCGACCCAATTCACATTAAATGAACTTTTGAAGGACCTTTTTTACTTTATCTTTTAGATCTGTTATTTGAACACTTAATTTAGATATTAAGGATGGGTTAATGTATTGTACTGTGTATTATACCAATATAAATTAATATGCAATACATCCATATAAAACGTCACCCCTAGTGTCAAAATTGAGCTTTTAAGTAGTGTTTTTGTTTTATGACAGCATGAAAGTTCTAAGTGAACTGTGAGTGCACCTATCCTTGGCTTAAATTCAGTAATGCCATGTTAAGCATTTCTCGTTTCTTAATTGCTCTCGTTATCCATAGATCTTGAAGTGCATTGTGGAAATGCATTGTTTTCTAAACCTGAAATTATGTTATAATTAAGCAGATTTCAGTACCTTAGGTGGATTATATACTTTCAGTTTTCATCACATTTATTTAATCTTGTCTTGGGATGCGCTCGCACCGAGGCCCCAATCATGTGGAGAGGAGATAAATCCTAGCACACCTGAGCAAGTGGCTATGGGAAGATTCAAACCTGGACTTCCGGGCTTTTCCACTCCCGTGAAAACCGCTCAGGTGCCCGAGGGGCTTGTCTTGTTGCAAAAGGTGAATTCCCTCACCCCGGGGGCCCCCCACGAACTGCCCCACGCCACGTGAGGGGGGTAAATCAGGAACCCAGCTGGCAGGTGACGGGGAGGAACAGTGCGAGTCGCCCACAAGGACCCCTGAGGAGCAGGAAATCCCACACTGCGGCTTGCCCGACTCAATCCTTGCTCCTTGTTGCAAATCTGCCCGCTCCTTACCAACTGAGCTATGCCCTGGGGGCCCCGAGGGGCTTGTCTTGTTATTATATATGGTTGCACTTTAGCTAAATCTCTTTTACTAATTCAGTCTCTTTGATAATTAGCAAGTTTTAGCGGCTTTTGTTGGGATTTCAGTTTCTACATTTTCTATTGCAATTCAAGCTCAGATATCTTTACGCGCTTGCAATTTTCATGCTTAGATATAATTGTTTATATTCTTTTTAATCATGCTATATTTTGTCATGTACATAGTTTCAGGCACAGAGACTTAAAAGTAGATGCGAAGACTAACAAAGCTTATATCGATGCTGTAGCGAATTCATTTTTTGAGGTGGAAAATCAAAGTTTGTGACAACTATTTTTGTGATTTTTTATTATTGTTTGAATACAACAATAATATTTAAAGTCTTGAAGAATTTTCCTTTGAGTTTATAAAATCTTGTAAGAAAGAACATTGCCAGAGGGCACATGGCGATTTTTACATAAAACACTCTGATGCTTAAGTTAATAGATAATAAGATTGTTGAAGAATTCATAAGATAATTGATACCAGTAAAAATGACTTACCTTAGGATTATGGGTTCTCTTCTATTTGTAAGAATGATTTCCTAAAACAGGTAGGGATTTTTGTTGTTGGATAAACATTACTAATAGATAAGTCTTATTTGTTGAGAGATTCTTGAAGTGAACATAAGAGGTAAACTGCACATTTTTTCATGAGATGTCCCGTGACTGGTCACCCAAGGGACTCTCTCAAAGGAGATACTTGGGACTCTCTCAAGAGTCTTCTTGAAGAGTAGACGCAAAGGGTCTCTCAAGGACTCTCTCGTGCTAAGGAGACTGTCGAGTCCCTTGGTCTGATCTTATTTTTATTTCATTTTTTAGTTATTATACACATCTATCTTTTTTGTGATCTCAAAACATTCTAAGACCATACAACAAGTTCATGTATTTATTAATTTGATGTCAATTATGCTCTATTTTTTTACAGCTTTTATATTGTTTATTTTATTTATTTATCTTTTTTTGAGTTTTACTTGAATTTAGAAACACTACACACACACATATAATATGGTTTAAATGATAGTAGAAAAGTTTAAAAGAAATAAAAATCATTTTTATTTTTCTATGATTAATTGGTTATAATAATAAAAGAAATGGATATGGATTTGGTTCAGATCTAGAATCCATTATCTAGATCTATGAGATTCAGTCTAAATATAAATAGATTTGGATTGGATCTTTACATACACAATTTGGACCTAATAGATTTGGACTAGATCTAGACCATATATTGACAAGCTTAGGCTTAATTACCAAAGATGAGTCAAACTTGGTAGTCTTTTCCAAACCCACGAAACCATTGTTGCACACATTTATCTCCCTCTTTCTTTTCAACAATAGCTTGCTCTTAATTATTTCCTTTTTCGTTCTTTCTTTGTCTTTCTTCTTACACTTCCAAACACAAATGATTAAATTGTGTGGAAGATTAGAGGCCCTAGAAGCCTATAGGTTTTGGGTTCAAATTGAATCAATTCCATTGGGCAGATGAACAAAATATCATTTTTGCCCCTTTTTGATTTGCTTACAAGAACAACGATGAAGATGAAAGGCAAGCGTCAATCTCACCCTCCGTCTCTTCTCTATTGCTCCATCTCCCTGTCCTACACTGTTGACTTTCATTGTTTATTTATTTATAATTAAGATGCATGTAATTAGGATCCTACGTTATAGGAGTGATTTGTATCCATGATTATAGTAATAGGATCAATTATAGGGATGATCGCAATTATAGGAATGATTATTTCTACAAATATTCATGTATAGAGCTGTATAAATCAAGGTGTAACAACTGTGAAAAGTGAATAAAATATTCATCTTCAAACTCTTGCTTTACTATCTGTTCTCCGCCTCTGTCCTAATCTCTATATTCCGATTTTTGATTTGGTATCAGAGACAGGGTGCTAAAAAGATGAACACTGCTGCACCCATAGTTGTTTAGTCCGAGACCTCCAACTTTAATATTGGAGTGGTTCTAGATGAAAACAATTATGATCTTTGGGCACCTCTTGTTGAGATGCATATTGCTGGTAAGAGAAAGAGAGGTTACCTACGTGGGTCATTGAAGGCTCCTAAGGAAGACGATTCGAAGTATGATGATTGGTTCTTTGAGGATCAACGAGTTAAAAGCTGGTTGCTCTCTGCTATGAAGATAGAGTTGATGAAACGCCACATTTGTTTGCCGACTGCAACAGAAATATGGCGTGCATTGAAAAATGAATTCATGGATGAGAAAAATGGAGTCAAAATTTACACTCTTAATCAGAAGGCATTTCACCTTCGCCAAAGTGGGCAGCCCATATTTGTTTACTTTCGGGAATTGTATGAAATTTTTCAAGAATTGAACCACTATAATAAAATAGCTATGACATGTGAGAAGGACATCAAAATATACTTGGAGCTTCAAGAGCAGCAGCGTGTATACATTTTCCTTGGTGGTCTAGCACGATGATGAGTTCGAACAAGTTCGTGGCGAAATTCTTCGAAAAGATCCTCTCCCTAGTCTCCAAGCATCTTATGCTTATGTTCGTTGAGAATATGATCGAAAAATTGCTATGAAAAGTGAAGCAGACTAGGTTGAAGCCATGGTTGCTCGGAATCATATATCTCAGTGCCAGATCCAAGGAGATTGTTCAGAAGGTGATCAGGTGTCACGGGCCCACTGTGGGTGTACATCCTGGGCATTCAAAACATAAATGTTATGAGCTTATTGGATATCCGAAAGGATAGGATAAAACCAGGGACTCACGCCATGGTAAACCACAGGCATCCATTGTGGGAACAAAGGACGCGTATGTTTTGTCTAAAGGGGATGAGCCGAACCTTGTAGCAGAATTTGCCATTGACGATTGTAGTGTTGCCTTGATTACGATTGCTAGTCATGAAGGTAAGGCCTTATCTACTTGTACTTCTGTTTCAAATAATGCTTGGGTAATTGACTTGGGAGCTACCTCCCATATGACTAATGATTCCAAATTACTTAAAACCATATATACATCCTCCCAAACATATATCACTACTGCAAATGGTGGTACTGCCCCAATCATTGGGGAAGGTACTATTGATCTTTCGAATAATCTTCACCTACTGTCCTTGTTGTGCCATCACTCGACTATAATCTCCTCTTGATTGCTCAAATAGTTGCTGCTTTATCTTATCTTGTTATTTTTTCCCAAACTCATGTATTTTTTAGGATGTTTGGACCAAGATGGACGATTGGCTCTGGCACTAGACAAGGAAGGCTTTACTATCTGGACCTGTCATCGGAAAATTCTTGTCAACTTACTAGAGCTATGTTGCTTGATGGGCCTCGGATGAAGAATTCCAAGTTTGTAGGTGATATTTGGCTTTGGCACCGACGTTTAGATCACGCATCATTTAGTTATTTGAAAAAGTTATTTCCTAAGTTATTTGCTACAGTTGATGTTTCCTCATTTAAGTGTGGAATTATTTCCTAAGTTATTTGCTACAGTTGATGTTTCCTCATTTAAGTGTGGAATTTGTGAACTGGCCTATAGCCATCGAGTTTCTTTCCCCCCTAGTTTGAATAAAAGTTATGTGCCTTATATGACAATCCATTCCGATGTATGGGGACTTTCAAAGGTTTCTACCTTTCATGGAGCTCATTGGTTTGTTACTTTTATTGATGATTGTACTCGTATGACCTGGGTTACTCTTATGAAAACAAAGAGTGAAGTATGCTCAGCTTTTCAAAAATTCCATGAGATGGTTACTATGCAGTATGGTGCTCATATCAAGGTCCTTCGAAGTGATAATGGTCGTGAGTATGTGAACATTGCTCTAACATCCTTCTTGGATACTCATGGGATTATTCACCAGACCACCTATCCGTACACTTCTCAGCAGAATGGTGTGGCAGAGCAAAAGAATCGTCACTTGCTTAATGTTGCCCGGGCTTCTCTATTCAAAGCTCATCCACCGATATCATATTGGGGTGAGGCTCTTTTTTCTGCTACCTATTTGATTAACCGCGTGCCTTCCTGTATTATCAATTTTCAAACCCCATACCAGACCTTATCCACCTTGACTGCAGCCCCATCCACCACAAATTTGCCTCGAGTTTTTTGTTGTGTGGCGTACGTCCATCTACATAAACACTAGCATAGTAAGTTGGAAGCCCATGCCATACGATGCATGTTTCTTGGTTATGGTCCTTACCAAAAGGGGTATCGCTGCTATCATCCTCCAACTCAACACATGTTTACCACCATGGATGTTCATTTTCATGAATCCTCCATGTATTTTTCAGATGATGAATTTTCGAGGGAGAGCAATCGTGTAGAAATTTATAATCTTGATTATAATGATATAGCTCTACCCATGTGGTCCATCATGATAAAATGAATGACCAGGCTCCAGAATTGCCCATACAACTGCCAATGGTTAGAGAAGAACAAGTGTCAGATGAACTGCGCGTGGTTGGAGGAGAGCAGATGTTGGGTGATATACAAGCCGAGACCATAAATGATCATTTGGCAGATGATGATACAGGTGATCAGGTCCAGACCGAGTCCAGTGGTTTCCCATGCAGTGATGATAGGTCTAGCAGCCTAGTGCCACCTCTGATAGTGTCTAACAAATCAACTCTAGCTCCGAATTTCCTTGATTTGGTACCTCCGCGACACCTTCCACCATGAATCAATCGAGGTATTCCTAAACTTACATATGAACCCGATCCAAAATGCAAAATTCGATATCCTTTAAATAATTATGTGTTTACTAAACGGTTGTCGGAATCAAATAAGTCATTTGTGTGTCAATTATCCAATGTATCTATTCCTAATAGAATGTAGGAAGCTATGCCCGATCCCAAGTGGCAAGCAGCCATGAATGAGGAATTGCATTCTTTAAAAACAAATAATACTTGGAGAATAGTTGACTTACCAGTTGGGAAGAAACCAGTGGGATGCAAATGGGTCTTTACTATCAAGTACTTGGCAGATGGCTCGATTGATAGATACAAAGCAAGGTTGGTAGAAAAAGGGATACACACAAAAATACGGCATTGATTATATAGATACATTTGCACCAGTGGCAAAGATCAACACTGTCCGTGTGTTACTGTCCTTAACAACAAAACTCAGATGGTCATTACATCAATTGGATGTGAAGAACACGTTCTTGCATGGAGCACTAAAGGAAGAAGTTTATATGGATCTTGCACCAGGATACTAGATTCTAGATACAAAAAGAACCAAAGTGTGTCGATTACAGAAGTCATTATATGGTCTCAAACAATCGCCTAGAATGTGGTTTGGAAGACTTACTCAAGTAATGACACAGTTTGGCTACAAGTAGAGCAATGCTGGCCACACTTTGTTCATTAAGCGGAAAGGAGGTAAACTAACAATTCTCGTAGTATATGTTGATGATATGATAATCATAGGAAATGTTGAAACTGAGAGAGTAGCTCTCCAACAATATTTTTCTACGGAGTTTGAAATGAAATACCTTGGCTCCCTCAAGTATTTCTTGGGAATTGAAGTATCCAAGAGTAAAGATGGTATTTTCTTTTCTCAAAGAAAATATGCACTTGATTTGTTAAAAGATACAGGGATGGAGGCTTGTCAACTGGTTGACACACCTTTAGAGGAAGGGTTGAAACTTGGAATAGAACCAAACCAAGTACCCTTGAATAAAGGAAGATATCAGCGCCTAGTTGGCCGATTATTGTATCTAGCACATACTCGACCAGACTTGGCACATGTTCTTGGAATTGTAAGTCAATTCATGCATAATCCTGGAGAGCAACATATGAATGCAGTCATGAGGATACTAAGGTATCTCAAAAGGAATCCTGGGAAAGGTATATTGTTTAGAAAAAATAATCATCACAAGATTGAAGGCTATACAGATGTAGACTGGGCAGGATCAATAGACGATCGAAGATCAATATCAAGCTACTTTACATTTGTTGGTGGGAATTTGGTTACATGGAGAAGTAAAAAGCAACATGTAGTTGCTTGATCTAGTGCAAAAGCAGAATATCGAGGGATGGCGCTTGGAATTTGTGAAATGTTATGGATCAGATATTTGTTGAAAGACCTTGGTTATATCAGTTGTCAACCAATGAAGCTATTTTGTGACAATCAAGCTGCGCGTACTATTGCTCACAATCCAGTTCAGCATGATAGAACAAAACATGTTGAAATTGATTGATTTTTTATTAAAGAAAAGATAGACGGCAGGATTATTGAAATACTGCATATCAGGACAGAAATTCAAATCGTTGATATCCTGACAAAAGTAGTATTAGGGCATGTGTTTGAAATGTTCTTATCCAAGTTGGGAATATGCGATATCTACTCACCAACTTGAAGGGGAGTGTTGACTTTCCATGTTTATTTGTTTATAATTAGGATGCATGTAATTAGGGTCCTACGTTAT
The DNA here is from genome assembly GCA_036245055.1 of Diospyros kaki. Classification (NCBI taxonomy): domain Eukaryota; kingdom Viridiplantae; phylum Streptophyta; class Magnoliopsida; order Ericales; family Ebenaceae; genus Diospyros; species Diospyros kaki. Next base: position 14,053,320 of record BSEG01000001.1, on the reverse strand, counting down.
AGGAGTGATTTGTATCCATGATTATAGTAATAGTATCAATTATAGGGATGATTATTTCTACAAATATTCATGTATAGAGTTGTATAAATCAAGGTGTAACAACTGTGAAAAGTGAATAAAATATTCATCTTCAAACTCTTGCTTTACTGTTCGCTCTCCGCCTCTGTCCTAATCTCTATATTCTGATTTTCGATTTACACCATATGTTCACTCTTCTCTAGCCACCATCGCTACCCTTTCCACCTTCTCGACCACGCCTTCAAAAAACATCTTTTCTTTCGTCTTTGTTCCACAAACTTTCTTCCATCGCTTACACTCTCCAACTCCTTGTCTTTTCTATCTTCTTCTTAATGTCTCTAACCATCACAATAGTATCCAAACAGTTCGTTTTCTGTGGGTCAACTATTGGTCCAACTACATGTCATCATAAAACCATTCTATCCACTGTGGCTTACTTTGGTGCTCCACTACCCAAGCCCTTAGTTGTGGGAAAAGTATGGAAAACTGCTTCTCGAATGCTATAATCTTCTTGATGTCTCCAAACTTTACAGTAGTATCCAAACAGTTCGTTTTCTATGGCTTGGCTATTGGTCCAACTACATGTCATCATCAAACCATTTGATCCATTGTGGCTTACTTTGGTGCTCCACTACCCAGGCCAGTGGTTGTGGCGAAAAGCAAGGACAATTGTTTCTCTGAGAAAAATTTATATTAGAGAGGCTAAATTTTATTTTAGGATATAGAACTACACATCACAGATTTTGGGGTGGGTTGTAATTTTTTTTATTAGGTTATTATAAAAAATATTTTTTTTTACATTAAAAAATTAATTTTAATTGTGAGCTACCCTACTCATATATAGATCCGCCACTGTTCTCTGATGCTAAAATTTGTAGAAAGAGAGAGCATGCCAAATTAATGGTAAATGTGAAACCAAAACAAGAGATGGGTCAACGTCATCATAAGTAAGCAACCATGGGAGGTTGGATATATATAGACATAAGGTTATGCAAGAGAGAGATTTATCTCTCTTTGTTGTTTGATTCCTATATTTTCTTTATAATTTCCACTTTCATTTGCTTGATGGTGGGTTTTGTATCCAAATGTAAATATTGTTGAGTTGAAATAAAAGTGAGATTCTTCATTTGTGTTCTTCTTACTAACAAGAATTATATTTTTTTCTTTGTTTTTTGATTTTTTTTCCTTCTAATAGATAGTTCAAATCTCCTTGCTTGCCAATATATAATCATGGTCATAATTGACCACGATTTGATTTATAGTAGCACACCAACAATTGATGTTAACATTGTTGGAGTAAACGGAACTTGACCATTGATCTTCTAGAATAATTATGAAGTCTAATCACTTATTAAATCTAGACATAAATAAAGTCTATTCTAGAGTCTCCTAAAGTTACATAGACATAAATAGAGTCTAGTCTAGAGTCTTCTATAGAGTTACATGAGTTATGTAAGTTAAAGAGTCATTTTGTCTTTTGATTTTTCAAATTAATGTTTTGATGGTTCCTATGCCAATTGATACATAGGACCACATGATGAAGTATTTTATAGGGCAAAATAGAAAGTAAATTTTTAGATTATATTGCTCCGCAATTATCCAAATTTCTTGCCTTCAAACACACTATAACTTTTGAAAAGACAAAAATGCTACAAATGCTCCACCCATAACTCTCAATGCGCCATTTTCCCATCTCCCTATTGTCGATCTTTGGCAATGACATGAGCTTCGACCATCGTCTTTCTCCCTCTCCATTGTGGCTTCTAGCGACTCCCAACATTGCCACCACTGTGTCACCATCTTTATCACCTTTTTTACATCACAATTGTTGCACACCACCACCACCACCACCACCTTATTCTTTAGTACTCTTGTTCCTCTAATCTCATATCTAAGGGATCATACTACAAAAGAAAAAAAAATCAATTTTAGAGATGGAAAAAATTTGTCTCTAAACGCGTAAAATCCCATCTCTAAAGGTTTAGAGATGGAATTAGAAAAGGAAAATTTTCTATCTCTAAGAGATTCGTCGCTAACCAATTAGAGACAATTTTTGTTCCATCTCTAATTAGAGATGAAATTTTTTCCATCTCTAATTTAGAGACGAAATTTTTTCGTTTAAAAAAAAAATTTCCATCTCTAATTTGGTTGTGTAATCGGTCTCAAAGTCGATCAAATTTTTTCGTCTCTAAAGTTAGAGACGACAATTTTTCCGTCTCTATTTCAGATTAGAGATAGAAAAAATTTCGTCTTTAAACTGAGTTGTGGACTTAAAAAAATTAGAGATGAAAATAATTCCATCTAAATTAGATGTAGAGGAAAAAAAATAATTTATATTTCTGTCGCCAGTACTGGCCATTGTCCATGGAAAATTCTAATGATCGAAACCTATTGTTACTGGAATACAACAATTGAATTTATATGTCATATGAAACAGCTCGACAAGGCCTGGTGAGGAAGTGAGGGGCAAGGTCTGTGTTGGCAAAAGGGCGTTGGCAGGCACCTAGCTAGAGGATGGATTGATTCGCTATCTAGGAGAACAAATTCCTTAAGGGTAGGCTCAATTCGTTATTCAAGAGAGTAGAAAATATGCCCCTAGTCTTCGAATGCCTACTTTATCGAAAGGTCTTCGGGAGACTGGATCCCCAAAGACTAGGTCTTCAGCTGAGGGAGTCTTTGGATGACTAGGCTTCGAGAGAGTTGGGGAAGTCTCCAGAAAGTGCTACGCCTTGATGTCTCTAGATGAGTCTGTGGCACAAGCACAAACATTTAGAAGGCACATGAGGAACTCTTCCATGTGGTCCCTCTGATGCCAAAGTCAGATGATGCCATGATGCAGAATGAAGTGAAATAAAAAATAGTTACCAAATAGGGGAATGAATTGGGTTTTCAAGAACTTTTTAGATTTAAAAACTTTGGTGCAAATAAACTATTTTTCCTTTTGGAATCTTTGAAAGATGAATATAAAAGATTTTATTGAAAGTTTAAATTCTTGGAACTTTAAAAAATAACAATGCAAATATAACTTGAATAACAATGAGTTTTGTAAGATCAAATTATGTTGTTAAAACAGAATTTGAATTCTGGAAATGAAAATTCAACTTGTTGAAATGAAAAAAAGGAAATAAATAATGCAGCATATAGAATTTATAGTGGTTCGTCTCAACCAGCCTACATCCACTCCCTTGGCTCCTCATTAAGGATTTAAACAATCCCCTATAGCTTTTGTAGGCTCACTTATAATCTCAACTTTTCGCAGGTGCAACTGTAACCTTTGCTTTTCACAGGCTCAGAAATAACCAATACAAAACTTTACAACAATTTTTCAAAGTTTAACCGAAACCACTGCCTTTTAAAGGATAAGGCGTAACCACTTTCTTTTCAAAGGATGAAGCGTAACCTTTTCCTTTTAAGATGAGGCAAATAATAAGATTGGTAGTAATCTCTTGCCTTTTCAAAGGATGTGGCGTAACCTCTTTCCATTTAAGGATCAAGCAAAACCATAACAAGATAATAAAAGTTTACAATTTGAACCACACTCAGAAGCTTTTACAGAATAGAGAACAAATAATAAGATTGGCTTCTCACAAAGAAAAGAGAGATAGAAAGAATATAAAGATAATAAGCATTCCTCCTCTCTTTTTCTAATTGAAGATGAAAGCTTGAAGAGACTCTTTGGCTTAAAGAAGTAGAAAGAATTTTAGAACAATAACCTTTATCTTTATCTTCTTCAGAAGATGGGTATTGAATACCATGCGATGATTCGGTAGTTGTTGCTTATAAATTAGCATTATTACAAGTGGGAGTTTGCTAGTGATGGTGCCCTAAATGCTAGATTTACATTACATTGTATGTATGTGAATGACACTATTGATTGTTCTTGATATTAATAAAGATCTTATCTTCATTCATATTTCTCCAAAATGATGAGACTGTATGACTTGGATCTTATCTTCCTACTCTCAAAATGATGAGACTATATGACTTGGATGTCTAGTCTAGGATTTCTTATAAGGTATTCTCAGTCCTTAAACTTATCAGAATGGTACTATGATCTATCAATTAATGGCCTAGCACATGGGTTACTACCATTATTTAGCATGGGGATACTAATGGGATGGGGTGGTGAGTCACACGCCACATTGCACAAGGATGCATATAATAGATGTGGGTGGGTGTTGGAGAACATCCATTTAATGTGACATCTGTGATGATCACATGTCTTGAGGATTAATGATCTATCGCTGGCTCTTGATTGTGTATATGGTCCTTTAACTAGAGGTGACATAGTGTCTTGTGCACTAGTGTCAGGGATTTGTTGTTCAGGAGAACCATCCGGTGTAAGAGATGGGAATGCTCTCTGTGCGGTCTTTGTGTAGTGGTGTATAGAGAAAGATGTTCACTAATAGAATCTGTTGACCTCTATTGGATGGAGTCATACGCCTTGCGTGTTCTGAGTTAGTGGTGATTGGAAATCCCTTGGCCAGGGTGAGCATCAAATTAGAAAGAGTTCCAATGTTAGATGAGATCTGAAATGCTATGTGGATCACACCTTGTCAAACTAGACTCAGTTATCGAGTCTTATGAGTTTAATAAGTCAATGACTCTTACTCGGTTAGGATGTTGGATAATGGAAGGACTATAGTGCATAGAAATCGAGGAGTTTTAATAGGTTCATATGAAGTTTCACTTTATTGCTATTAGGATCATCTTAAGTCCTAACTAGAGGATACTTAGGATCTTTCAAGGTGCTTTGGGGATTTGGAGAGATTCTCTTAGTAGGTCAATGGAGATTGATTGATGTCAATGACTTGACGTGTCCTAATTGCTGCATGGCTGTGAACCTAGAAAGTCACATGCATACTAAGTAATGTCTGGATTAGTGATCCATTGCTCTTGGTATGTTCCTCGTCGCTATTGGTTAGTGATGTTGGTTGCCTGAATGTGATGGACACATTGATCTATGGATATGAGAGGTCACTATTGGATAGTGTGCAGCCTTGGTTGCATTATTGTATAGTGCAAGGGCTATTATATGATAATAGTGGGGCCGAGATGCAAAAGGTGAGGAAGTGGGCAGATTGTGACTGCTTCGATCGATCGAACCTTTTCAGTCAGTCAACCAAACATGAGATGTAAGGATCTGGCAGGGTTAGGTTGACCGAACTTAAGTTTGTCAACCGTGATGTTTTGGACGACTTCAGTAGACCAAACCTCTAGTTTAGTGGACCGAAATTCTGCCACGCCTTGTCTCGTTTGAGTATTAAATGCTCTAACCAGTTGCATGATTATGGGGTTATGGATGAATGTGAAGTGTGCAAGAGAATGAGAGAAAGTTGATTTTGAATTTGGGGTTTTTAATGAGAAGACAAATTAGATTTTGTAACTCCCATCTTACTCTTCTTCTTACTCTTTCTCTCCCTCTGTCTCTCTCTCTCTCCTGTTTCTTCCTTCTGCTTCTTCTTCCTCTCCTTAGCTATTTCCATTTCCTTGTTCTTTCTCCAAGAGGTAGGCTTGTAATACCCAAGAACTTTAGGCTATTATTTTAAAGGAAAATTGGAAATTCAGGAAAGTTAGGTATCTGAAAAGCCCGAAAAATTTACCGAATCAACCGAAGGGAGTACCCAAAGGCTTAAATGTCTAAGGAAATAGGAAGGTCTCTAACGATCATCTTGAGGCATGATTTTTAGGATCGAAAGAAATGCAATCCGGAACAATTTTCGGTACAGTAAAAATGCAGCCGTCATTTAAGCTGTAAAACCGAATTCTAGTAGGAGACTCCCGAAATGATAACGGAAGCTATGGGAAGCTTCGGTTTGTCGAGTAGAGTAACCCTTCAGAGGTTTCAGGAAGAAATGAGTAGGTTTAAAGCCTAAACGGGGAAACGGGCCTAAGTACAATTTTTTAAAATTACTCGAGGGGGGTCAAAATGTCATTTTTTGCAAAAGTGGCAAAGAGGAAATTGAAAGGTTGGAACTTAAGGGACTAAAATGAAATTGAGGAAAGTGTTGGGGTTGTGAGGAAAGGGGCCAAAATGGAAAAATTGAATCTGAGGGGGTGAATCTGTAATTTTTGGAAACTCCATAGCCATGGTTTCTGACAATGGCTTACAAGCTCTGGCTAGCCGTTTCAGGCAATGGTCTAGCATGATGGATGGTCGGGGATCTCGTTAGAGTCATCATGAGCCGACAACGGCCACCAGAATGGCCAGAATTTTGAGAAAATGGGCCAAGAAAGCTGACCAAAAATGGGTCACATGCAACTCGCTTTTGTAGGCGAATATCAGTGCTTTTGGATCAATCTAGGGGCGGTGAAGACTCCTCAGGCGGTGGGTAAGCCATCCAAGGCCATTTCGAAGCTCGACATTCGCCTATAAATAGAGCTCTTGATGGCCGAAATTTTCAGAAGTTGGAGGCTAAAATCGAGGGATTTTTCGAACAAATTGAGAGGTACGGATAGAGGGCTTTTGTTACCCATAGCTTGAAGGTCATATCTGGAGCATTTCGTGAGCAACGGAGCAGAAACGAAGGCGAATCGAAGCCTCGTCAAAACCCTAGGCGGACCGTCTGGCCGAGAGTTCGAGCCCTTCGTTGAAGCACTTTCCGACCTCTTTTCGAGCCATTGAAGGTACCACTGTGATCGATTCAGTATGAGCTTTCATTTGGTATAAATTTTGCAATTTTTCGGCATGCCGTCGCCGGAGAAGATGACTGGTGCGTGGGCCTTACGTGCCAGTCTCACTCACCCTAGCACGCGCTAGGGCGTGTGGGCGTGTGCGGCCTTAGGTTTTTGTGAAATTTTTTTAAATGGCTTAGAAAAATATTTTAGAGTTTTCTGTATAAAAATATTTGGAGAAAATTAAGTGTAGGTATTTATTTTGAGATATTAGTAAGGAAAAATTGAGGGAAAATAGAGAAAAAGGCAAGAAATTGAGGGAAAATAGTGTTTATTGATTATTTAAATAAATATTTTTCCTAGGGTACTTTTGGACTTGAGGTGAAACATTTGGTGCGAATTTCAAAGTTGGCACTCAAATTGAGGCAGTTTACACGCAAATCGAGGTATCCCGATAGTTGTGAAAGGTGGGTGGTTTTGTCCCTATGTCCCATATATGATATGATTCCTTTCTATGCATGATATTTTCATATGCTATGATCATTTTTATTCATATACTGTTACATGGGAAAACGTGATATATGCACGACACGATATTTTTGTCATATTGAAACTCGTGCATGGGGTTGAGATGATACCCTCAGAGTGTAGCCGTAATTCCCCTAGGGCATTGAGGGAATAACGTTAGGCCTATCTTGCAGAGGTTCGAGATTTGCCTAGGATTCCTAGCCGGGCTGGTGGGCCTGGGAAGTTACATTATGGGTATATGTTTATAAATGTTCATGCATCATCCATCATTCATTCATGCTTATCTAACCCTCACTTAGAAGATTTCATCTTTTAATATTGGATTATGTCCCTGGAATATTCCACGTTCCAGGCGGGGCAAGCAGCCAGAAGGGCAAGGAAGTAGTCGAGGCATGATCGTGGTGGAAATTTTATGGGTCCCATGTGGGACTAAGACTATCTATTTTATTCGGATGTATTGTTTAAGATTTTAATATTGTCCATAATGTTATGTTAGGTGAGCAATATGTATGTACTCACATATGTTATGTTTCTGAGGTTTCCTACAGGTTTTGATTTTGCTATATTTGAAGTGTATCATTCATTTACTATGTTTGGAGTGTTATTAAATAAAAGCTAAGTTGAGAATTTATTGCCGATTTATGTTTGATGAAGAGAAAAAAAAAATCCTAGCATATATTAATGCCCTGGAAGTTGGGGTGTTACAAGGCTTGTATAGCTTTCCTTTCTTGTTCTCCTATTTAGATTGGTTGTGAGACAACCAAAGTGCAATCGAAAGGGAGCCATGATAGACCTTTGGGTCACCTTCATCGAGAAGGTCCTAGCACAGCTCTGTTGAAGGGTTTCAAAGGCATCTCTGGCATGGATCAACTAGGTCTTTCACATTTAAGGAGGTAAGCTACTCACCTATTGTTGCAGTTGGTTCATGGCAGCAAATTGGGTCAGATTAAAAGCAAAAGGAGGTAGAGCTTATTTTGGACAACTAGCACATATCAAGTCTTATCTTTTGATGCATGTGGATGATACATATCATGTCTTGCAAGGTATTTTCGGTTGTGCTTATTTTCATTTATGAAAATGTTTTTCACATAAAACCCGTGCATTTATCCACCTATATTTGGTGTTTGTAATGCACTATCTAGGCCACCTTTCAAGCATCACTCCACTTACGCAAATAGGCCAGGGATTCGAATCGTTGTGCGTGGAGAATGGGGTCTCCTCTTCCATCGAACTTGGGTAACTGTGGGAGCTTAAACTTGGGAGGAAGGGAGAGACTCAATTTGTCCCCAGAAAATAGGACTCTCTATGGCTGCATATCATTGAAAATTGTCCCTGCCATTTTTCACTCAAAAACTTCCTTAATCAGCTTCTTAATTTTTGAACTCCAAGAAGCTGGAAGGGCTCCAAGATTAGAGTCCAATGGTCTTCTCCACATATCTTTAGCAATGGTGGTGCTCCATAATGTCTTTTCCTGCACAATTGCTTTACCCGTGTTGCTGCGCCTTTTTGCATATAACTCCTCAGGCATAGGAATATGCATCTATGACCTTGGTAGGGCCACTGGTGGTTGTGATGAATGTTCTAATGAAGGTACTAAAGTTTTCCTGGGGGAGGCACCAATTTGAATTCCTCCCAAGGTAAGAAGCCTAAGGATGTGAGCCTCCTTAAGAGTTGGCAAAAGTGCATGTAGCAGCTTTGATAAATGTTTTAGTGCCTTGGACGTTACTTCGTCGCTCCCTCTCAAGTCCTCACATCTCTATTATAACTTCTGAAACTCAACAAGAGATACATTTGATGATCTCCTAACCCTAGAGGTTTTTGGTGCATAAACCTAGACTTAATCACCTTTTATGTCATGGGGTTGGTCAGGCTTAGGAACCTGTCTAATAGGATGCCCTTGTTGTTTGGAAGGCCGTTTGCTCTAAGGAATATTGTTGGGCGTACTGGGGAGGCATGCATGGGTGATGACTACTGTAACGACCTGCTTTTCAGAGCATTACTTCTACTTAGAATTTTGGGAATTTTTTTTTTCCCAATCAATTTCTAAGAACTATAAAATCCCAAAATCCAAGTCTTGCCTTCTCAACTTAACAAATTCAATAAATAGACAGTTAAGACAGGCAATAAAATAGCGTCTACGGAAGACTGATCGAACCTGATATAGTGCATAAACATATTACATCACTTAATATATGAAATCATTCCAAAAGTTCTCCAAACGAAATACATGATGATGTCTCCCAATACATTAACTGAATGCCTCAAATATAATCAAAACATGCTAGGGTTTACATCATTTAATACATCATACATAATAAAAGACATGATAAGTGTGCCATATGCGGCAACATAAATCTACCCTTCCGCTATTTCTTTTCCTTTTGCGCTGCTGGTCGAACCTGGAATGTTGAATATTCCAGGGACATAGTGCAATTAGAAGATGAATCTTCTAGTGAGGATTTCAAAACTGTTTATATGCATGGTCAGTTATAAAGTGAATGCTAAACATTTGAGATCTATTCTGATGTGCCATGTGAACATGTTAGCATCCTTCAACGAGAGCTTTCTCAATGGCGCATGACAGCGCCTCTCGGGAAGTCCCTAACCATGCCACCCCGACCCAACTTCATAGAACTCATACAAATACCACACACGCCATCCCTTAGGCTCACGGTATTCCTCACGAGAGCTTTCTCACTGGCGCGTGCATAGCGCTTCTCGGAGGATGTCCGGATTTTGCCCTCGGTCAACAACATGTAGGTATAACAGTATGGCCACACGAATTTTCATGAATGCAACAGTTTAAAAACATATTTCAAGTATGTAACGACACATGAACCGATATTTTGATATGCACAAAAATCACATAATTTGACAACGTAGCATGCTCATATAGGCAAATCATAACACGTATAGGTTTATAAAAAACCTCATGCAAGAACAACAGTTTGAAGGTAGAACCATTCACAAAATCAGGTTTGGATAGTGTAATCACTCACCTTGGACTATTTTTCGAGATTCCTCGAGATGCGTGCCCGTCCTCGATTTACGTGCCAAATGCACTTTTGCTCAACCTCGAGACTTAAAGATGCCCTAGGCATTATATATATTCAAAGGAAAGTCAATATCTAATTTTCTAAGATTTTTCATAATTTTCCTCAATTTCTTCTATTTTTCCTATTTTTCCATAACCACCGTATCCTTCGAAAATTCACAACAATACCAAACCTAAATATTTTTCCACTCTTTTCCTACCAACATTCATGAAATAAGGCCTAGTAATTTATATACTAAACTCACTAGGCTAACAAATTAATTTACTAATTTAACTAAATAATTTACTAAACTAATTTAAACTAAATTAATTAAATAACTAAATTGCTTAAAAAAATAAATAAATAAAAAAAAACTTACCTATGAATTGCCCAAGTAGCTCTCATCCAAGCTCCAAGCTCTTCATGGAAATCCAAATGGCAAGCTTGCCTATTTATAGGAAAAATTTGCCTTGGGCACCAAGATTTATCCCCAAACCATGGTTTTGATCCATGGTTTTGATCCACAGATTGGCAAATTCCCAAACCATGGTTTTGATCCATGGTTTTGCTTCAATCTACCAAACTTTAACTCATTATTTTAATTTCTAAACCATGATTTTTAATCCATAGATTTGCTTCAATCTAGTGGCCAAATTAAGCCACAATCTCTTGGCCAAGAAACCATGGGCCATCACGTGAACACACCACACACACACAAACACACACATATATATATATTTATATCTTAATATAATATATTATATTACTTAATATACTATATTAATAAGGAAAAATTACATCAAACCCCAAATTTCTCCCTCATTTCACTTGAGTATTTCCTCAATTGCAATTACATCCTCAAACATCAATTTCACTTGGATTCAAATACCGAAATTCTAAAATTAATAACTCTAAGGTACTCGATAAGTACATTTTTGCCCCAGTCTTTTTACAGGGTCATCGTTTCATCTTAAAACCACTCCAGGGTTGATCTTCACATAAAAACAGAGCCCCCTGTAGTCTCCGTTGACTTTTCGGAAGTCCCGTATCATCATTTGGTTTTGCAGCCTGACCCCCAGCTGTACCGAAAACTGTTCCCAATTTGATTTCTTTCAATGTCATAAATACTATTTTGGGATGCCCAATGACATCGTATCATTTTCCTTTGGAATCTATACCTCGATGCAGTCCCTGCAGTCAATTCGGTAATTCTATAACCCTATTCTGTATTGGTTTGGTCTCTCTTTAAGCCCAAAAATTCTTAAACTTCACAATTATTTTCGAATTATCTCTATCTTCCATTTTCTAATAATTTCGGGTATTACAATCTACCCCCCTTAAAGAAATTTCATCCTCGAAATTTAACACATACTCGTAATCATCAAAAGTTAAGTATATATATTGCACTCTGGAATACAAATTTCGAAAGGAAAATACAAATTTCCTACACTATTTCCATTTCCCTGAACATATGAGGATATTTTCTCCTAATTGTCTCCTCAAGTTCTCATGTTGCCTCGTCATCTGAGTGCTTTCCCCATTGGACCTTTACTAACTAAATCTATTTATTCCTCAACACCTGAGTTCGGCGATCCAAAATTGCTCCCGGCAACTCAGGGTAAGTCAAATCCTTCCTTAGCTCGATCGTTTCCACCCGAACTCTGAGAGTTGGATCTGGTATATGTCTTCGAAAATGGGAGACGTGGAACACATTATGAATCCCAGTCAAACTTGGTGGAAGTTCCAATCTATAGGCCAAAGGTCTGATCCTCTCCACAATTGGATACGGTCCTATATATCTCGGCTTTAGCTTTCCCTTGCCACTTCCACGAATCACCAAATGCTGGGGCGACACTATGAGATACACCAAGTCTCCTACCTCAAACGCTAGATCCCTTCTCTTTTGATCAGCATACGATTTTTGTCGGCTCTGAGCAGCTCGAATCCTCTCTTGGATTATCTGAATCTTATCTGTAGTCTGCTGCACAAGTTCTGGTCCTAACATCCGTCGTTCCCCTACCTCGGTCTAACAGATGGGCGATCGACACTTCCTTCCATACAGAGCCTCATAAGGAGCCATCCCGATGCTGCCGTGGTAACTGTTGTTGTATGCGAATTCCACTAATGGTAGATGCTCCTCCCAATTCCCACCAAAATCAAGGACACAAGACCTCAACATGTCTTCAAGTGTTTGAATGGTCCTTTCCAATTGCCCGTCCGTCTGTGGATGATAAGTTGTACTCAATTTCAGCTGAGTCCCCATACACTCTTGTAAACTCTCCCAAAACCTTGAGGTGAACCTCGGGTCTCGATCCGAGACTATGCTTACTGGCGCACCATGGAGCCGTACTATATCCTTTACGTACTGCTCCGCAAATTTTCGCATTAGTTGGTCAATCCTCGTAGGCAGGAAATGTGCCGATTTTGTCAATCTGTCTACCACTACCCAAATGGCATCACACCCTTTTCGACTCTTTGGAAACCCTATCACGAAATCCATCATGATATGCTCCCATTTCCATTCGGGAATATCCAAGGGTCTCATCAACCCTACGGGTTTCTGGTGCTCGATCTTCACTCTCTGGCATACATCGCATTGTGCCACCCTCCTAGCCACACTGGCCTTCATCCCAGGCCACCAGTAGACTTCCCGAAGGTCTCGGTACATTTTTTTGGCTCCTGGATGCACAGTATACTTAGCTCTGTGGGCTTCATCCAAAATCTTTTGCCTCAGCTCCTGAAGGTTTGGCACATACACTCTACCCCGAAACCTGAGAATTCCATTCCGTATCTCAAAATTCGAACTCTTGGGCTGGCCATGCTCGTCTACCCGTAAATGAATACGTCTATCACTTCCACTAGCCTTTCGTATCTCGTTCTCCAGATCCAGCTGAACCGTTAGGCCAACTACTAGAACAAACGATCCCTTTGGTACTACACTGACCGTCATCAGGCTAAAAGCCTCCAATAATTGCCACTCACGGGCCATCATCCCGGCTATAGTAGGCACAGTCCTACTCAAAGCGTCGGCCACCACATTGGCACGCCCCGAGTGATACAAGATGGTGCAGTCATAGTCCTTCAGGAGTTCCATCCACCGTCGCTGCCTCATGTTCAGCTCTTTCTGCGAGAACACATACCTCAGACTTTTGTGGTCTGTGAACACATCAAACGTCTCTCCGTATAGGTAGTGCCTCCATATCTTCAAAGCATATACTACTGCTGCCAGCTCCAAGTCATGCGTTGGGTAGTTCACTTCGTACCTTTTTAATTGGCGGGATCCATAAGCGATCACCCGACCATGCTGCATTAATACACAACCTAAACCAACCTTCGAGGCATCGGTGTATACAACATATCCACCGGGCCCACTAGGCATTGCCAGAACAGGTGCCGAGGTTAGTCTGCTTTTGAGTTCCTGAAAACTTTCCTCGCACTTGGCAGTCCATTCAAACTTGACTTCCTTCCAAATAAGCTTCGTCATAGGTGCAGCTATCTTCGAAAATCCTTCCACGAATCTTCGATAGTAGCCTGCCAATCCCAAAAAGCTTTGAACTTCAGTCACGCTCGTCGGTTGCTTCCATCTCTGAATGGCCTCAATCTCCCGATGGAGCTATCCGGTATGGCGGGATTGATATTGGTTGGGTCCCTAGTATAAGGTCGATTAAGAACTCAATCTCCCGAGGTGGTGGTAGTCCTGGTAATTCTTCTGGAAATACATCCTCGAATTCCTGTACCACTTGCACCTCATGAAGCTTTCGTACCTCATTTGCTTCTATTTGAGCATAAGCTATGAATCCCTGAGCTCCTCGGTTCCACCACTTCATTGCTTTCATTGCTGAAATCATCTTCCCAACCTCAGGGTCACCTTGCCCCCGAAATTTGACCCACCCTCCATCGGGTTTTCGAATGGTCATTACTTTCTTTCGGCAATCTATTTTAGCATCACATTGGGATAGAAAGTCCATCCCGAGGATCACATCAAAATCATACACTACTAATAAAATCAAGTCAGCCTGAAATCGATTATTGCCCAAATTAATCTCGCATTCCTTTACCATTTTAGAGGACTTCATACTTTTACCCATAGGCGTCGAAATCACCATTAGACACCCTAAAGGTTCGGTTTCTGCCTTCAAACTTTCAGCCATTGCATGCGATATGAAAGAATGAGTAGACCCTGGATCTACCAATGCATGCACAGAAGTACCCATAATGAAAACAGTACCTTGAATAATTGCAGGATTGGCCTCTGCGTCCTCCTTGGTCAAATTGTATACTCGTCCCTGTCGAGTCCCTTTTCCACTTTCAATCTTCAACTGCTGCTCTTTCTTCTTCTGGCAATTCCAGGAGATGTGTTCGTGCTGGTTGCAGTTGTAGCAAACCACGCCCCCAAGTGCTGCTGTTATGGCCTTATCTTCTCGGGCCACATTCTTCTAGCAATTTCTAGAGACATGCCCGAGCTGTCCACAGTTGTAACAAATGATGCTTTGGCCATTGCACCTCTTCCGGGTGCCTCTTCTTGCATCTAGGGCATGCCTTGCCCGTCTTAAAAATCTTCCCATCCCGAGTTTTCAAGTTCAGGTTTGTTTTCTCTGTCGGTTCGCCACTTTGAACTGTCATGGCCTTCAGCTCCGCTACTCGCGTCATGTTCTCTTCGGCTGTCATAGCTTTGAAGACTATGTCTGCAGAAGACTCCACGTGAACAAGACCCATTAGTTGTTGGAACTCGATTCGCAAGCCTTGCAGGAATTTTCGTCCTTTCTCCACATCATCCATTCCGTACAGCGGCATATACTTGATTAATCGCAGAAATTCAGCTTCATATTGGGCCACTGACATGTTCGGCCCTTGGTGTAGACTCATGAACTCTCGAGCCCTTGCTAGTTTCCAGCAAGTGGGAAAGAACTTCGCATTGAACAATTCTTTAAAGCGATCCCATGACATCTGGGGTGCCGACCCCTGAGATCCGGTCACACTCAGTATTGACTGCTGCATGGTCTTCCACCATTGGGTTGCTTCTTCTTCCATCATATAGGTCGCACACTCGACCTTGTCTTCATTTGGGATCCTCAACCTCAGGAAGATCTTTTCAGTCTGATCCAACCAGTACTCACTGATAGTAGGATCATCCGTCGGCCTTCCTCGAAATGCTGGCGGATTTTGTCGAAGATATCTCTCCACGGCATCTGCTCTTCTTTGCTCGGGTTGCAATTCTAAGATTCTCCAGGCCATTCCTTCTAGGATCCTCTCGATCCTATCCAGCCGACTATCGCCAAGATCAGCATCTCCTTGCCTTCCCACACCACCTCTCGGATGGGGGTTGGTGTTACTTTCCTCACCATTGCCTCGTCCGCGCCCAGTCCTTCTTATGTTCACCATCTTGCAAGAAGAAAAAGGCGGATCGCCATTAGGCATGGCAAAAATTAATTCTAAGAAGCAACAAATAAAAATTCTGACCAGACTTGGGTCCCATGAGGTTGCCTATGGCATAACCTAACCACATGTCCCATTCTAAAGATCGTACCCAGACTACGTGTCTTCCTTACACGTATATACTATTTCTCACTTACCCTCAAATTTGAATAACCTTTATTAGTTTTATTATGCATTCCTTTCTCTCGAATCAGATTATTCCTACTTCCGCTCTAATACCAACTGTAACGACCTGCTTTTCGGAGTGTTACTTCTACTTAGAATTTTGGGATTTTTTTTTTCCAATCAATTTCTAAGAACCATAAAATCCCAAATTCCAAGTCTTGCCTTCTCAACTTAACAAATTCAATAAATGGACAGTTAAGACAGGCAATAGAATAGCGTCTACGGAAGACTGATTGAACCTAATATAGTGCATAAACATATTACATCACTTAATATATGAAATCGTTCCAAAAGTTCTCCAAACGAAATACATGATGATGTCTCCCAATACATTAACTGAATGCCTCAAATATAATCAAAACATGCTAGGGTTTACATCATTTAATACATCATACATAATAAAAGACATGATAAGTGTGCCACATGCGGCAACATAAATCTACCCTTCCGCTATTTCTTTTCCTTTTGCGCTGCTGGTCGAACCTGGAATGTGGAATATTCCAGGGACATAGTCCAATTAGAAGATGAATCTTCTAGTAAGGATTTCAAAACAGTTTATATGCATGGTCAGTTATAAAGTGAATGCAAAACCTTTGAGATCTATTCTGATGTGCCATGCGAACATGGTAGCATCCTCCAACGAGAGCTTTCTCAATGGCGCATAACAGCGCCTCTCGGGAAGTCCCTAACCATGCCACCCCGACCCAACTTCATAGAACTCATGCAAATACCACACATGCCTCTCGGGAAGTCCCTAACCATGCCTCAGTTTTTTTTGTGTTTGTGGACCCCACAACCCATTTTGTATATGTGGATATATAAATCCATTTTAGCCTTGCGTTCCAAATCCTGATGTTATCTAAAGGTCTTATGAACTGCTAGGTAGGACAGGTCATCTTCCTTATTAAGCGTCTTATTGTGAAATATTCTCTTTGAGGAGCAATTGTAACGAACCGTTAGTGGGTCCGGGATACACTATTAATGTTCCTATGAGTGGTATATTTTGTTAAGTACTTTGATTAGTATGTTGTAAGTGTGGAAAGTTCAATAGGAAGAATGTGTTGAATGTTGAAAAGGCTAGTAAAACGAAGTTAAAAGTAAAAATTGGAAGGATATGGAAAATGGATATGGAGATATGTGTGTGTTATGTTTTTTTTTCTTTGGTTGATTTGATTAAAGAGATATAAGTGTGGTAAGTTAAAATGAAGTGGGGGTTAAATATGAAAATGGTGACAAAAGGTAGTAACTGTCGACCAGTTGCAAACGATTAACAAATTCCTTTATTGCTGTTGATTGATTGCTACCAGGTAGCTGCGAAAATATGTATATGTGTGATGTTTATGTGTTATAAATGGAATTGGAATGAAGTTTGTGTGTATGGGAAAATTCAAAAGGGAAAAGGGGTGGAAAAGTCCAATGGAGTGGGATTGTGAAATGCTTGAAAAGTCAAATGGATTGTTAGTAGAAAAGTCAAAATTAAGGGGGAAATGGGAAGAAGCAGTTGTTTGATTGTGTGTGTGTGTGTGTGTGTGTTCCTTTTGTATTATTTAAATGGATGAAGAAAATGGGAGATTAATGGATAAGTATGTAAGTTTAAATAAAAGGAAAAGAAAAAATGAAAGTGAAAAATATAAAAGGAGGGGAAGGGGGAACTTAGCCTACAAGCCATATTCCTTTCTCCTTTTTACTCTATTTTCTTCCTCCTTCTCTTGTCTTCATTTCTTTTTCTTCAATTTTCTTATCTTCTCTTCTTGATTTTGAATCTCTTGGAGGTGGAAGGTTGTAGCTCCAACACCATTGTTCATCGGTTGAGCCATCTAAATCCATCAAAGGCAAGTTCCTCTTGTTCTCTTCTTTCATATGAAGTTTTTTTTTCTTTTTCCTTTGTTCTTCCTTATGCAAGACTCTTTATTTGAAACCTCTTAGTGGTTGCAAGCTTGTCCTCACTTGTGGTTATGGATGCAAATTCTTATTCTTTTTCTTTTTCCATAATCCTATGATATTTCTATTCTTGAGATTTGGTGCAAGAAATTCTCATTTTGATGTAAGGGGCATGTATTTGTTATTTATTCAAAAAGTTTGTAAATCTTTCTTGTTTCACGTTGATTCATATTGAACTCCTTTTGAGCCTCAAATAAGGTCTTGTGTCAAACTATATCCTTATGATGATATGATAAAATTGTTGCTATGTGATGCGGTAAGGTATGGAAAAGGGTTATGTGAATGTTGTGAGTAGCTCTTACTTATTGTGTTTCCACTACTCTATTCATGCTTATAATTTATATTACTACTAGCATGCTTTGAATATATTTGTTGAGTCTTGTGACTCACCCTTGTTTTGCATCATTCCAAGTGAGGATAATAGCTAAGAAAAAGGCCAAGTGTGGTAGAGTTTGAGTCTTGGGTAGCATATGTATAGTGACATCCCAACCAAAGGTCCATCAGGGTTTTTGAGGGCATGAGGAACGATCTCATTTTATATTTAAGATATTGTACTTTTTTTGCTATGTAATGTATGGGTGGCTAAGCCCAAGGAGATTATTATTGTATATATAATGTTGAAATCAATTTTTGTGGGCTTGCCACTAAGCATTTGGAATGTGTGGATATTTTGATTTAGTTTGTATTTGTACCACTTCCTTTGACAGCCCACTTCCTTGATTTCTCCTAGTAGCGGGATCTCTAGGAGGTGGGTGTCACAATGATCCCCCAAAATTTTTCTTCCTAAAAAAAACTACGAGCTAAATGAAACCCAAACTTAGCGAAATCACTCACATAAACTTCCTTACGCCAAGAGCATTTCCTAGAAAATTCATTATCTATAGCAACCCTTGAGTGCTCAACTCCAATCTTTCTCTATTTATACCCTTGCTCGCGCACAAAAATCTTATCACAACCCTGACATTTTCGACTCTTCAACCATTTGGCTATTTTCCTAGTGTTACGACGCAAATGATACTTATTCTTCCACAAGTTCCATTTATCGTACCTTAAAGGCACTCTTGTGTCTTTCCCCGAATGGATTATTCTTTATTTTTGGTGATGCTTCGAGCTGTGGCTTCAAATCATTCACCACCCATTCGGCACGCTGAGCTTTGCCCTCGTGTCGCGACCCAACCTCACTTTAGTAAAGGTTTTCGTTTTTGTGTCAGCACGAAGCCATGAATCCTCTAAAGGACATACTCTTCCCTTCGACTTAAAAGTCAAAGCAAAGAGTGGGGGGGTTATTATTGTGCCATAGAATTGTCAAACTTCCACCTAAGAATATTTTTAATTAATAAATACAAGTGACCGTATTTTTTTCAAGAATAAATCATTAATAAATAACAAAAGAATGATTAATAAATGTTAATAATGTCAATAATCATGGTTTTGAGGATAAAATTGTCCAAGGAAAAAAGTGGCAAGTCACCCTATAAATAGGACATTCAAATGAGCAGAAAGGGAATTTTGGGTGGTAGGAGAGACCAGAAAAGTCGTAGCTATTTTCTTCCTGAAAGAATGTTATTTCTTCTCAGGCGGTGCCCTTCTCGAACTCTCTCTCTCGAGCTCCTCTCCTTTCTCTCCGGACTCAGCTTCTTCTCTGGTTCTCTCTAGACTTAGCTTCTCTCTGTCTCTCTCTCTGAACTTAACTCCTTCCTGGGCCGTGTTCTTTTTGGACTCACATTCTTTCCTAAGTCATGTTCTTCCTTGGCCAACTCCTTTCTGGGCTAAGCTTATTCCTAGATTCAGCCCTTTTCTGGACAGAGCTTCTTTCCTGGGCCACTTTTCTTTTTCGAAAGAGCTCATTTCTGGGTCTAAGCCGCCATTCTTCCCGGGCTGCACTTCCTCTCTGGGCCATATGCTATTTCCAAACCGCACCTCTCTCTGGGTCGCACTTGCGCATGGCCCGCTTTTTCTGGCCGTATGGTGGCGTGCCTGCATGGCTGCTCCTAAGCACCCGCTTAGGGGCGGCATGTGGTGCTAGAAAATAATTCCAGCATTGCCTCTCATAAGCCTCAAACCCGCGTCTAGTTACTATTTCACGCGCCCGGGTGCAAGCCTCATTTATAGGCCATTTATTCATCCCGGGGGGATTCCTCTTAAGTCCATCCTAATTCAACCAAGGACTGTAATCCTCATGCCTAAAACATGCATGTTTATCCCCGACACCTGATAAAAAACACTATAAATGGCCCTTTACCCATCAAGAAATGTACTTTTTTTATATTCATTAATTGCATATTTTATTGTGCACCCAACAAAACCTCCACGAGTTCTCCAGATAACTATTTTCCTTCATATACTAACTTAAGTATCAGAGGGCATATGCGAGTGAGGAATCCCTGTGTGCCTTCTAAGTTGTTCTTGTGAGTGCAATTATGCCCTGAACGCACAAAAAGTTACTCCCGAATGGATTAATCCTCTATCAAAGATGCACCCAAGAGCTTATTCGAGACTTCTACTTGGCAATCGGAGACCAAAGGCACCTGCTGTATATTTCCACAAGCAAACACCTGCTAGTTCATCTTATTTCGCCGCAGCCGCAACATTCCTGCTTAACAAATCTTCATTATTGTATTTTAGCAACAAGAAGAACAAAATCAAAAGTTCACTATGTTCCTAAAATTTATTGGGCATGAAGTCACTTATTCTCTAGCTTTTCCCATAACATACTATGCACATCACAAGATATAAATCTAAAAGAAATAAACATTCGTGTCTATGAAATTAAATAAATTTGCATGAATTTATAGCACATAAATTCCAATATCTTGTCCATGGTAATATGCATGTTCATGGGATTATATATAAAAGAATTTATAATCAATAAAACAAAAAACATTCACACTTCACACTTATGTAATTGAATGCAAATTCACACGATTTTATAATTAATTACTTATATTATTTGTTTCATATCTCTTATTCAAATTTTGGTTTAATTTTCAATTGCACCACACCCACAATATAAATAAAATGACTCGAGTTTTGTTTTAATGTAAAACAAACCGAACAAGCCTTGGATTTAAGAGACCAACCCAGCTAGTTTTAAAATAAAGCTCAAATCTATAATTTAACTGAAATAGGCCCAAAAACTCTCTTAATTTAAAAAACCTACCCAGTGGATCAAAATTCAAACCAAATAGATCTAATTAAAAATTTGAAGGCCTAATTTTTTTTTATTTCAAAAAATAACCCAATTGAATATTGAAGGGAAAAAGAAAATATGAAGAGAAAGAAAGAAGAGTTGAGCTCAGACCCATAAGCCCAGAATTCAAAACTAGGTCGCAAATGAGTCAAGTCGTTTGCGAGCAGTTTAGTGTTCGACTCAATAAAATTTTATTTAAATTTGTTTGTTAAAGTAAATGAGCCAAGTTTGACCATAACTTTGAAACTCAATTTATAAACGAGTCAAATTTGAAATCAGTAAAACTCACCTCGTTAAAGTTCACAAACATATTCGATTAAAGACTCGTAAATACTAATAGACTTGATGAAAGACCCGTAATCATGTTTGATTAGAAGTTTGCTAATAGTTCATGAACAAACTTATTTAGAAATACATTAATACATTTATTTATAATTTTATAAATATATTATTTAACATAAAATTATTAAAATTTTAATTATTATAATAATATAATTAAATTGAATATGTTTAATATTATTTAACTCTCTTTGAATTATTGTCCCATGTCTCATTGTCTAGGTTAAATGATCAAAATTTTTTAGGATGCAAGGTCAATCCAACCCAGAACCAAAACTAACACTACCGGGTTAACATATAACAAGTACAAATACATGTATACATATATATATAAATGTGAGAATATTTAATATATCTACTATAATACATATACATATATATAAAATATAAACTAGTAGATATATCTATGCATAAGAAAATGAATAGTTGTAGAAAACAAATCAATCAGGGAAATATTGGGGACCCATCGAGGACTCGTCGATGACCGTTGACGATGAAGGGTCGAAAGAAGAAGCCAATGAAGGTTGCGATTATCCATCTTCTCTAACAACAGCGTGCAACTCTATGCTTATGATCGTTCGTCTTCTTTAGTGAGGGGGATTTCCTGAGGTTGTGACCATTAGCCTTCTCCATTCGATTCACCTTCTTCGATCGAAATGATGCTTGTTATAATACCCTATTTCGGCATAAGGTTACCACATAATTTAAGTGACATTAGAATACCAAAAATTGGCTTGATAGTAAAAATAAGCTCTGGAACCTTGATGTCTAAGGAAAATAATAAAGTACTGATGAGTATTCCAATATAGGATTTATGGTATTAAAAAAAATCAGAATCGAATCTATTTTTGGTAAAACTATGATTCAAGCTGGAAAACTGAATCGCCATAGGAGACTCCCGGGAAGTCAACGAAACCTTAAGGGGGTTCTGATTTTGCATAAGGATTAAACTTGAAGTGGTTTCGGGATGAAACAAGGGTCCGATGAGGGCACAAGGATGAAATCATCTTTATCGAGTAATTTTGGAGTTATTAATTTTGAATTTTAAGTATCGTAATGTAAATTAATTTAATGTTTAAAGATGTAATTGCAATTAGAGAATTACTCAAAATAAATAAAGATAAAATTTGGGGTTAAAATGTGTAATTTTTTTATAATATAGTATAATATATATAGTTATATATATATATGGGCGTAGCTATGTGCGTCCTTGGAGGCCATGCCTCTACAAAATTTCATGGCCATGCCCTGCAACAAGTTGGAGAGGTTTGGTAGCGAGATTTGAGGAGAGAAATCTGGGAAGTAAGGTAAAGGATTAGATATGATGTATAATATAAATATATATATATATATATATATTTCGTGGAGCATTAGTGGGGGCCTATAAAATGCAGTGAGCTTGATTGAGAGAGAAAGAGAGCTGGAGCTGAAATGGTGGTCAGAAATAGCAATAGAGGTGGGTTGCGGCCATGGCAGCCACTAGTGGCATGGGAACGAGTAGGGGGGACCAACGAAGGTGTGGCAACGACAGTCGTCAACGATCGCGATGGAGGCTGGCGAGGCCACGGTGGCTGGTGGTGGCGGCGGGCATGAAGACAGCATGGCGAAGGCCACTAGTGGCTAGCTGGACATGCAACAGTTCACACACAGGAGCAAGAGCAAGGGAGGAAGAAGAAAGAAGAAAACAAGAAAAAAAAAAAGAAAAAAAAAGAAAAGAAAAGAAAGGAAAAAGAAAGAGAAAAATAGGAAAAATTATGAAAAAATCTTTGAAAATTCTAAGAATTAATTTAGGGCTTGAGAAGTATGCCTGGAGCCAAAAAAAATTCATTGGCCACGTGTTTCGAGGTCATGACACATTCCAAGAAAACTTGAGAGGCTAAGTTAAGGTGAGTAAAATTTTTTAAAAAATTCTATAAAATCAAGAAAGTTATTTTATGAATTTTTTTAGAGAAATATTTGAGAAATATTTAGTTTGGATTTATTGAGAAAAAATAGGAAGAAATAGAAGGAAGTTATGAGAAAATTAGGAAAAATAAAATATTAATATTCTTTTGAATGAATATGATGTCTAGGGATCGTTGAGGCTCGAGGTTGAACATTAGTGCAATTACTTGAGGTTTGGCACGAAAATCGAGGTTGGACACATTATTTGAGGCATTCTGAATTACGTTTGAGGTAAGTAGTTTACTACCAAAACTTGGCTTAGTTATACAAATGGTTTGATTTGTGAGTGGTTCTTACCCCAAAATTGTGTGTGTTCTGACTTAAAAACTTGATTTACTATGAGTAGTTTACCATCAAAATTTGGCTTGTTTATATATATGATTTGATTTGTGAGTGGTTCTTACCCCAAACTTGCGAGTGTTCTGACTTAAAAACTTGATTTACTGTGAGTAGTTTACCATCAAAACTTGGCTTGTTTATACAAATGGATTTGACTTGTGAGTTTTCTTACTTAAAAACTTGGTTTATTTTGGGTAGTTCGAGCCTGTACTTGATTTATTTTCTACAAACGATTTGACCTGCTATAGGTTGATTTTATGTGGAAGGATTGTCCCAAATTGTTTTATGCATGTGCATCGAATTTCGTACATTATAAATTCATGCTTTGAAATGTTGAGTTTATACGATGCATGTTTTATGTTGTGGTATTGACATGTTTATGTGTGGTCCATGTGAGATGCGGGTTGTTAACCTATGTGTGGCACTTGAGTGATAGCACTCGGGATGCGTGCTAAGGATTAATACTATATGACCCACTTGGGATGGGGATGAGACGGATTTCACCCTACGGTACTCAAGTGGCGGGGCTAAAAGTGGACACCGCCCCGGTTGTTGGCTCAAGTGGCAGAGGCTGAGAGTGGACACCACCCCAGGTGCCTTTGAGAAATATCATTATTACCTAGGTAGACGTTGATTTTGGGGATAGTGTTGATCATCTCGTGGCCAGGGCTGTGTAGAGATCTGGAATGCTTTTGTGTGGGAGCGTAATGCCTAACATGATATAGGGGTGATACCTGGGTTCATGCGTTGGGGTTGTCCTTCTTAAACAGGATTGTGTTATGCTAATGTGTCGATGAGGTTGTGTTACCTTTAGAGATATTGCATTTTCCCTGATTGAGGTTAAGTGTTTTGTGGGATTTTCTTAGGCTGGGACATGTTGGATTGTTTTCATGGTCTTGCATATATTCATGAAAATATTTTTGAACTCTCACTTAGATGATTCAGCATCTAATTTGGACTTTATCCCTGGAATATTCAAACGGTCCAGGTGAAAGCAGCGACGCTAAGGGAATGACGCTATCTAGATGTAGCTGATAGTGACATAATAGATCTTTTGTAGTTTTTTTATTATGTACGAGATATTCAGCTATAAGTGTATTATTTTAGTGATGTCATTTTAAACATCGACAATACGAGTTATATATTATGAGTAAAGGAATTATGGTTTTATATTATTAAGGTTTCTATTCTTGCTTCCGCTAATGTGATGTTATTACTAGTTTTAGCTTATTCATTTAAGTTGATATGTTGAGAAGGTAGATCGGCATTGTCGAGGTTTAATTACGTTGAGTGTATGTTGAATGATTGTTGAAAAAAAAAATATCCTTGAAATTTCGAGTTAGCACGCGATTGGAAAAAATGAGGCATTACACTTGTAATCATTCCCATTCTTTGTCGCCTACAACTGCCTGCAACCATTTGCTTTCTCTGACCGTTTGCATTCACCGCTAACATTACTAGTCGTTGTCGCCTCCCACCATTGTCGCCACTTGCCAGTAGGCACTGTCAAGCTTGAGCCCAAGCGTAGATCATCAACCTTTTGATGAGTTGTGCTTGAGTCGTGAAATTGGCTTGTTGAGCCGAGCTTGAACATAGCGAAACTCGGTTTGGTCGATTGCATCCCTATTCGAGACCAGTGACTACTAGCATCATCTTGCCTCAACCACCACTATAGGTCAATTGTAGCAGGGTTGGAGAAGTGTCCAAAGAAGACGGTTGTCATCGTCACAACATCGCTAATACTATTATAGATATACTGGCATCTAGTAGAGGGTGATGGATGTTGTCTTAGCTAGTGTTGCCACTGTTATTGCAGTGCTGTCCTCCGGCGTCCCCGTCATTGCTTTCGTTGTGTTTGGTTACACCCTTCACAGGTGGCTAGTCTAGGCCTCGTTGTTCTCACTAATGATAGGTCCTCTAACCCTTGGCCTAAAAGTAGCCAAATGTTGAAGGAGTCCATCGTCATGAGCCTACAGTCACCGAGGAATCGCCACTGTCGTCTCCGTAATTGTTTAAAACCACCACCGTTACCATAACAATCTGTTTTGAACGTAATCTCTAGTAGACGGTTAACAGAAGTTACACAACTTCAAATCTACTTCTTCCTCTCTTTTTATAGCAAACACTGTAATATCCTGAGAGTCCAAGGTCAGGTCTAAGAAGGGACTCTAGATAAGCTAATATATATGTCGAGGATAGTAAGGAAAGAAACAATACCAACTGAATACCTTTTGGGTTAAATGTGGATAAAGAACTCATGGGTTGAGTGTGCTTGAGCTAGGATAACTCAATGATGGGTGACCCCAAGGAAGTTCGGATAGGTCCATCAAGGTAAATTGATTCGGTCATTCCTATCACTCAATACGGAATATTACATGTGGTATCAGAGTTGACCCTTGCTGAAGACGATCCGATGAGGGTGGGAAGTGGCATCGGGGCACAAGTGCCTGAACAAATAGCAGCTCTTGGTAGGTTTCTAGGATGGCAACCCCAAATAGGAGAATATCTGGGATCAATTGTAAGATCGTATGACAAGGACATCATTGTTCATGGAGGGAGAATGTAATATCCCGAGAGCCCAAGGTCAGATCCAAGAAGGAAACTAGATAAGCTAGTATATATATCGAGGATAGTAAGGAATGAAATAACACTACCTGGATACTTTGTGCTTGAGTTAGGGTACCTCAAGGATGGATAATCCCTAGGAAGTTCACGTAGGCCCATTAAGGTAACTTGATCCAGTTCTTCCTATCACTCGATGCAAAATGTTACAAATACACACACAATGTATTTTTGCAGTGAAAAGGGAGACAATCCACAAAGAACAATATATATATATATATATATAGATTTACAGAAATAGGCTATAATACCAATATTGATGAACTTAATTAATTTGTGAAATTTGAAAGACAAAATGAAATACTTGTGTCGCGCATCTTTTTTCTTCTTGTCTCATCAATCTTTGAATGAAATGACCACCCAAATGCTAGTCTTAGGATTTGCCCATGTCAATGATAATTCAAATTAAATTAAAATTTAAAATAAACACATTATCTTTCACAGTGGTCTATAATTGAATATCAAATGCAAAAGCTCAATTTGTCTAAACTATAGCTATATATATATATATATTAAATTGTACGGAAACGAAAACAAGCACCGTTTCTGATACGAAACATGAATAGGGAAATGAATTTTTTTAAAAAAAATAGAAAACAAAAACGCAAAATAAAGTGTAAATTAAAAAAATATAAGAGTTTTTTGTAAATATAATTTTTAATATAAAAAAATATAAAAAAATACTTCAAACATAATACAAATAAGAAGTAATAAGCAATCGACAACACAAGCATCGAGTAATGGCGAGCGGGAGAGGGAATGATGGCAAGTGCGAAAGGGAGACTGACTGAGGGAACGACTGCGAGAAGGAATCACTACCAAAAAATCTGAATTTAGTGGCAATTTTTTTTTGTATTTAATGGCGGTTTTCAGCAATTGCTGGAAGAATCGCTACTAATTATATTTTTGCGGTGGTTTTAAAATTGGTTTTAAAATCGTCGCAAAATAAGTGATTTAGGGACGGTTTCTATAATATTTAGTGGCAGTTTCAAAATCACCACAAAAATTAATAAAAAAATTAAATTTTTAATTGCCCACGCGGGCCAAGCCAACCCTCCCAGCCTTTGCGCACCACGTGGCGATGCTGAAAATTAAATCCCAACGCTTCCCCTCCCCAAATTTCGAATCCAAGATCTCAAGTGCGCGCGCGCGCACGTGAACCACCTGATCTACGAAGCACCCCTTTACATGTATGCACATATATATTATATACTAATCTAATAACTAATTTTCATAATTATATTTTATATTTTTAATATATATTAAAAATATTTATTAATTGATTATTTTTTAAAAGAATAATAGAATAAATTAAAAATAAATTAATTGAGTTAAATTAAATAAATTAATTGATTAAAAGTAAAAAGAAAGATTTTATATATTTTTTAAAAATTATTAAAATTTTATATATTAAAATTTTGTTAAATTTATTTTTATTTTTTAAAATTAAATTTTTAAAGAATTTAGCTATTAATTTAAATGAAATTTTAAATTTATTTTTAAGATTTTATATTTATTTTTAGTAATTTAATTTTTTTAATTATTTTCTTAAGAAAAATTTAACTCTTTTAAAGAATTTTGTGGTAGTTTTCAAAAATTGCCGCAAATGTTAATTTAATTTTAGATTATTTAATTTTTTGAATTTAGCTATGGTTTTTAAAAAATCGTTGCTAAATTTAATTTTTTAATGAATTTAGCGATGGTTTTCAAAAACCGCCGCAAATGTTAATTTAATTTTAATTTTAAATTATTTAATATTTTTTAAAATTTTGCTACGATTTTGAAAATTACCACAAATGTTAATTTAATTTTAATTTTAAATTATTTTTTGAATTAGCAGTGGTTTCTCAAAAATCGCCGCAAAATTGAATTTAATTTTTTAATTTTTTAATTATTTTTTAAATTTAACTACAGTTTTTTGGAAACTCCTGCAAAATTAAATGTTTTACTAAATTTTGCCGCGATTTTATGAAACCGTCGCAAAATTTTAAAAAAACCGTCGCAAAAAAATCGCTGCAAAAAATTAATATTTTTGTAGTGGATGACAACCGAGAGACCAAGGCTTGATTGACGATGACACAAGCACTGAGTAAGAAGGAAGGAATCGGCAAGGGAACGACGACGACAATCTTCAGGATTCAAAAATGGAAATTAGATTTAGAGTTATAGGATAGATGGCATGAAAAAAACTGAATAAGAGAAGGTAATATATATAGTTGGTGGTTCGAGACGGAAGCAATTTCGTCTTTAATTGTAATCGGTCATCGAAAATGCATTTTCAGTCATAAACGAGTTTCTGACAATTTTCTGTAATTTGCAAAATGCCCTTGAAATGTTTCACAAATTATAGAAATGGCTCAAAAAATATTTTAGATTATCTTTGACACTTTCGAAATGGGAAACATCTCAGAAATGCCAAAACGACGTCTCTGAACCATTTTCGTTCATTAGAGTATATATCCCCTTTCAAGTTATTCTTAATTAATTAAAATGAGAGGAAGAGAAAATAGACAAGGAGGCAAGAAAGGAAGCCATTTAGTTATGGGAACATTAGGAAATTAACTCAAATTCATTACATATATATTAAAGTGTTCTTCCATGGCCAAATAAAAACAAAGTAGATCATGAATAAGTCATTTGAAGCGCAACACGTCTTGCATGGGCATGGATGCGCTAGCTGGCATTCGCACCCAGAAGTTTATTACCTTCTTAATTATTCCTTTCATCACACCATCACACAACAAAAGCCAAGAAAATATGCTTCAGATTTTGGCGAAATCAACAGTAAGTTTCCCATCATGAGCTTTCTTGAAGAAATGTCTGACGTAATCCGAGTAGAGAACTTGTTTATAGATGGGCTTCTCTCCATTCCTCAACAGCTCAGGCAAAGGACCAATAATGTCACCAGGTCTAGGGTTGACGAAGATGGGAACCGAAATCCTGTTTTTGCTTCCATTGGCAACCACCCGGTGCTCTATGCTCTTGTATCGGCCATTACTCATGATCTGAAGTGCATCTCCAACGTTGATCACCAGAGATCCACTGATGGGAGGGACGTGAACCCAGCTATCATCGTCCAATTTTCGCACGTAAAGCCCTCCTATATCATCCTGGAGAAGGATTGTCAACGTCGAGACGTCGGAGTGGCGGCCGACGCCGACGGTGAGCTCAGGGTTGGGGCATATTGGGTAGTAGTTGAGGTTAATCCTCTTCGAACCCATAAACAACAATTCTTTGTCTTCGTCAATGTTCTCCACGTTCAGTCTCCGAGTTAGGGCTTTCAGAAGCCTCTTGATCAGTACTTCAGACGCCCTCATGTATTCCAATGCCTGATTCCTGAGAATCAAAATAACATTACTAGAAGCAAAACAGAAAGCATTGCAAAATATATAATATGAAATGATACGTGACAGGCACCCAGATAAAGGGTTTAGGGTCGTGTTTAAGCCAACTATTAGTATGTATACACGTGTCCTCTAATACTTGCAAATTAATCAAAAATTTACTTGCACACAGAAGGCCAGTATGCATTGGCCTCGTCGTCCGAAACATAGAACAGGCTAAGGTAATCCTTCCACTCCAAGGACTTCTCTGCTTGAGGACTAAAGCTCGTGCCAAAGCGCATGTTGGTCGTCGGCGAATGCTCTTTGGAGTACTTCTTCTTATCCTCCGGCGGCAGCGAGAAGAACCCGTCAGCGGCGTCCTTCACATTCTCAAGCGCTTCAATGGGAACTCCATGATTGATGACCTGGAAGAACCCCCACTTCTCTGCGGCGTCGCAGATTGAATCTGGCACCTCGGGATCGCCCCAATTCGACATGCCGATGACTGGGATCGACTCCTCTGGCACGACGCTGTAGCTGGTGGTCCTCTCGGTCGGAGGTTGAATATACTGCTCCGGTAGGGTTTCCAGGCCCATGTCGGAGAGGCCCTTGACTCCATTGCCTTGGTTGACTACGAAGTTTACGATGTCCAACGAATGAGTACTTTGGGCAGTGGTGCTGGAAATTGCGGGAGCCATGTGTCGGCAGCAGTGAGGTTACAGGGAAGGCTGAAGAGAGCTGTGAAGGAAGTGATATGGTGGAATGTGGAGGGCATGAAGAAGACTATATATGTGTGTGCGTGCGGATAGGTGTATGCATTTGTAATTAATCATAATTAAGAATTGTTTAAATAAATTTGTGGTGTCTGTTGATGGAAGCTATGTTAGGCGGCAATACCCATGTCGCCTTACCGGTGCTGGGGAATCCGCTGGAGATTTTGAGCCGTGTTCTATTTCAAGTTTTTTTTTTTTTAATTTTGCTGCAAAGGCCTCCGAAGTTCAACCCTCTCCTCTAAGTTCAACCCCTCTTTAGAATAATATATTTTTAAAATATAAATATAAACATAAAATAAATACTTTAAAGAAATATAACCTAAATATATAGTTTTAAAAAAAATACAAGAACCGTACTGCTCTATTAGGCCGTGGGCTCACAGCTTGATACTTAGCCTAGCCTAAGACTAGATCTAAACTCAAGAAATTCGTATAATCTTTCCATCTAATTCAAGATTCTTGCGCCAATAACGAATTTTATTAATCTCGAACAATTCACACAATAATTCTCATTAGTTCGTAATCTTCATCAAATCCAAGATTCTCAAGGATGATCATTTTCACTACTGTATATTTCGTCCCTTAATCTTCACACGATAGTTAATAACACGTAAGGTACTGATGAGGAAAAGGACCTCGGGTCCCGAATTACGTCGATACCTAGGACGAACAGCCAAATGCGAATTGAACACGTGTTGCTCGATAAAGAGCTTCGCCTATGATTATCTCTCTGAGAACTGAAAGACGCGTGGCAAAAGATCATCGCCATGATAGGTGACGGGACACATGGAAAAGAAGCCCCGAGTTCTTAGGGATCGATCGCCTTGCCGAAGGTTGCGGGGATAGGGTCTATCTCGAAGATCTCTATCTCAAAGATCTCAGGAGCGGATGCCACGACGGAATCCTTATCAAGAAGATCCCGAAGTTCCCTCAGGGATCCTAATCTTGAGGAGAGGATAAAATGAAGAACACGAGGTAAGAATAGGGGATTTTTGTATGACAATTAGATTCCTAATTAAGTAAGTGAACTGACTTGACCATCGGAGATCGACCGGGGGAGCAAGTCCCCGTCTCCATTGCAGGTACAGCTAAGGAGGCAGAAAAGAAGCGTTCGGACACCACTTCTCGGATCTCATCATCAATTGGCGCCCACCGTGGGGCCGAGGCACTCTTTCTTTTCTGTCTCTCCAGCGCAACGGGTTGTGGAGATTTTCGATAATTTTTCCTTTGCTTAGAATGGCAACCAGAAGACAACAATCTCGAGCGGTAGGGGGCAACCCTATACCAGAACCCAGTCAGCAGAACCCACCTAGAAGCCCGATGGGGAGGGACCGGAGCCCAGAAGGCCCTCCGCCACCTCCTGATCGGATAGCGCTCCTAGAATGTCAGGTGCAACGATTAACAGAATTACTCATGGGTTTCCTGGATCGACAGCAGCAGCAAGCCCAACAATTCCGGACGGAGGGAAGACAGGAACCCCCGTGGGAGGAGGAGTCCTCTTTGCCGGAGGCGAACCCGCGGAGGCCGGGCGAGAGGATGGCCAAGGTGAAGCGGCGGAATCTTCGGACTTATCGTTCCTGTAGCAGCGGCAGGAAGAAAGGCTACGACAGCTTGAGGAAGAGATTGCTGCCCTAAAGCCCAAAGCTGTGGAAGGGCAAGGGGCAATGATAGCTTAGCCTCTTAGCCCGGAGATCATGGCGGCTATACCACCGGAATGTCTTCGCATTTCGGCCATTAAGCCTTATGCCGGGACCTCCGATCCGATGGATCATCTTGACCTCTTTACCTCGCATATGATGGTGCAGGACGCTTCGGACGCAATGTGGTGTAGAGTTTTCCTGGCCACCTTGGAAGGACACGCACGAGCTTGGTATTCGAATCTGGCTCATCATTCTATCGTGAGTTTTGCATAGCTTCAAGGCAGTTTTTTGGAGCACTTTGCTCCCCTCCGGAGGCATCAAAGGTCCACCATGGCCTTGGTAAGTATGAAGCAGAACCAGGGAGAGCCCTTGAAGGAATTCGTCTCACGCTTCAACATGGAGGCCTTAAGCATAGAGAATTTTGACCATAGCGTGGCTATGGTGGCATTCCAGAATGCCTTAAGGCCTGGTCCTTTCGCACAGTCATTAGCCAAGACGCCCCCAATTACGTTCACGGACATACTAGGCCGGGCTACGAAGTACATAAACGCCGAAGAGGTCATGCAAGCTAAAAGGGCGGAACATGTGGAGAAGAAAGATAAGAAGAAGCCTCTCGAGGAAAGGAAAGGGGAGGACCGAAGGAAGAAACATTGTCCTCGATGGGAGTCGGGTGGATATACCCCCCTAAATGCCTCGAGGGCAGAGATCCTTGCCACTATTGAAGGTAAAGACTATCTAAAGAAGCCGAGGCCAGTGAAGGCTCCGTCTGACAAAAGGAACTGGAACAAATATTGCCGCTTCCATCGGGATCATGGCCATGATACCGAGGAATGTCACCAACTAAAAGAGAAGATCCAAAAGCTTATCAATCGGGGTTTCCTGAGGAGTTATGTGGCAAAGGAAGGCGATTCTCGGAGAAGCAAAGACCAACGGTCGCGATCACGAAGCCCCCCCAAGAGGGACCGCGCAGACGATAGAGATCAAGCCCAGCGGGAGAGATTACACCGGGGAAGAGACGATCATCCTCAGCCTTCAGTATTTCATACGTTGGCGGCAGGAGAAGTCCCAGTCATGAAGGAGGAAGGGGTGGGCCCCACATGGCTAAAGAGGTCACGTAATGTGGAGCCAATCTCTTTCTCCTACAATGACCTCCCGGGATACCCGAATCGGAATGATCCGTTGGTGATAACAGTCGAGCTTAGAAAGTGGGAGCTTCGGCGGATCCTCGTAGATCCGGGGAGTTCTTCAAAAATCTTGTATCGGTAGGCTTTCCTCGGCATGGGATACGAAATGGCACAGTTAAGGCCAGCAAGGGTCCCTTTGGTGGGATTTGATGGGGAGGCCGTGTATTCAGAAGGGATCATTCAGCTCCCACTAACGGTAGGGAGAGGCTCTTGAACTTCTCGAGTTATGTTAGACATCCTGGTGGCAGACGTACCCTCGGCGTACAACATGATTCTTGACAGATCTGGTCTCAATGCCCTTCGGGCCATTCCAAGCACATATCATATGATGTTAAAGTTCCCCACCGATAGGGGGATGGGAGAAGTGCGGGGAGATTTGCGTTCTACTCGCGAATGTTACATGGCATCTATAGGCATAGCAAGGGACAAGGGGGCAGGGTTGCAAAGTGACGTTTCGAGCCCCTGAGCAGACCCCCTGAAGGAGGTCAGCTTCCTATTAGAAGGACCCAAAGATCCAAAAACAGCAGAGCCGGTGGATAAATTGGAAAAGGTACCTTTGAAGGCAGACTGCCCAGATCGTTGTGTGAGGGTGAGTGTGGAATTAAAAAATCCACTAAGAAGTCAGATAGTAGCACTCCTTAGGCAATACGCGGACGTCTTCGCATGGACTGCTTAGGACATGCCAGGAGTGAATCCAACGGTCATGACACATAAGCTGGGGATCCGGCCAGGTTTCCAGCCGGTCAGACAGAAGAAGCGAAGTTTTGCCCCGAATAGAGCTTGGGCAATCGAGGAGGAAGTTGCAAAATTGATCGAAGCCAGATATATTCGGGAGGTAGATTATCCGGATTGGTTGGCAAATGTTGTGTTGGTCCCTAAAGGAGAAGGCAAGTGGAGACTTTGCATCGATTTCATCGATCTTAATAAGGCTTGCCCAAAGGATAGCTACCAACTCCTGAGGATCGACGCCTTAATTGACGGGACAGCTGGTTGTTCACTCATGAGTTTCTTAGATGCTTTTTAGGGATACCACCAGATTCCATTACACCCGGAGGACTAGGAGAAGACTGCATTCATTACCAGTCAGGCAACCTACTGCTACACTGTGATGCCTTTCGGTTTGAAAAATGCAGGAGCCACTTATCAGCGTTTGGTGAATAAGCTTTTTCGGCATCAGCTCAGGAGGAATATGGAAGCATACGTTGACGACATGTTGGTAAAAAGCCTGGAGGCAGGAAGTCATCTGGAGGATTTGGAGGAATGCTTCAAAACCCTTCGTAAGTTCCACGTGAAGCTTAATCCTGTCAAATGTGTTTTTGGCGTTTCTGCAAGAAAATTCTTAGGCTATATAGTACATCACCGAGGGATTGAAGTAAATCCAGCGAAGGTCAAAGCTATCATGGACATGCCCGCACCGAGTGTGAAAGAAGTACAGAGCCTCACGGGTAGAATGACCGCCCTAGGTAGATTCCTTTCTCGCTTGGCGGAAAAAGGCCTTCCTTTTTACAAAGTCTTGTTAAAGGCAAACAACTTCGAGTGGAATTCTGAATGCCAGAAAGCTTTTGAAAAGCTGAAAGAGCACTTGGCCACGCCCCCAGTTCTCACCAAGCTGAAGCCAGGAGAGCCCTTATATATATATTTGGCGATAGCCGATGAGGCCGTGAGTTCGGTACTGATACGAGAAGAAGACAAGATCTAGAGGCCTGTCTATTATGCAAGCAAGCGGCTGACGGGAGCTTAGGTTCAATATCTTCCTATGGAATAATTGGCCTTCGCCCTAATAATATCGGCCAGAAAACTCCGACCTTACTTTCAAGCTCACACGATTATTATGCTTACTAATCAGCCTTTACGGCAGGTCCTTAGCAAACCAGAACTTTCGGGGTGAATGTTGAAGTGGGCGGTGGAGCTCATTGCTTTCGACATTGAGTATAGGCCGCGACCAGCTATTAAAGCTCAGTCGTTGGCAGACTTTATTGCAGTAGGAATTGGGGTCCCCGAGGGTCCGAAGGAGGATCAGAGGCCATGGATGGTGACAGTAGATGGAAGCTCGACCTCGGGTGGTGGAGGAGCAGGATTGTTGATTAAGAGTCCCGAAGGGCAGATGTGGCCTTATGCTTTACACTTCGAATTCCGAGCATCCAATAACGAGGCGGAATATGAGGCCTTGCTGGCTGGATTGAGATTAGCTGAAAAATTGGGAGCTCAAAGCGTTGAGGTGAGCTCAGACTCTAACTTGGTGGTACAACAAGTGAACGGAGAGTATGAAGCTCGAGAAGACCATATGGCGAGGTATTTGACCATGGTCAGAGAGCTGATGACACGCTTCCAACGCGTGAAAGTGGAGTATGTCCCTCGGGTAATGAACACAGAGGCAGACCTACTGTCCTGAATCGCCTCTTCCTCTTTCCCTATGAGCTCTCGAGAAATTCGGATTGAGTCTCTTCCGCAAAAAAACATCGAAGAGGTTGCTGATCAGTTATGTGTGGAGGACGAGCCCAGCTAGATGGATCCGATGTTGTTATACTTAAGAGAAGAGAAACTCCCCGAAGGCGATTTGGAAGCTCGGGAGGTCAAGCGAAAAGCCCGAAGCTTCGTGTTAATTGGGGAAGAATTGTACATAAGGTATTTTTCACAACCATTGCTCAAATGCATCCGACCTCGCGAAGCAGATTATGTCCTACGTGAGATACATGAAGGTATATGTGGAAGTCATATTGGAGCTCGGGCTCTTAGTCAAAAGGCTCTCCGACAGGGGTATTATTGGCCAACAATGGTACAAGATTCGGAACAGCTGGTTAGGACCTATAACCTATGCCAGCGAACGTCTAACCTAGTCCATGTGCCGACAGTCGCGCTAGCCCATTTGGCCACGCCTTGCCCCTTCGCTCAATGGGGTATCGACATCCTGGGAACTTTTCCCCCGACAGCAGGACAAATCAGATACAGCATGGCTACTATAGATTATTTCACAAAATGGGTCGAAGTTGAGGCAGTGGCCTCAATCACCGCCCGGCGGGTAAAACAATTTTTATGGAAGAACGTGGTCTGTCGTTTTGGAATTCCTCGGGTACTGATCTCAGACAATGGCACTCAATTCTCTGATCGATCTGTTCAGGAATGGTGCCAGGAATTGGGAATTAGGCAACAGTTTACCTCGGTGGCCCATCCTCAGGCTAATGGTCAAATTGAGCTCGCTAATAGGACTTTGTTGCGAGGCTTAAAAGCGAGAGTGGATAAGGTGAATGGTAGCTAGGTAGAAGAATTACCGAGCATTTTTTGGTCTTATCGAACCACGGCGAAAGCTTCCATAGGAGAAACCCCTTTCAGTCTATGCTACGGTTCAGAAGCATTGATCCCAGTCGAGATCGGGGTACCTACGTTGAGAGTGGAGTTTTTCAGCCCTGAATCTAATGAGCAGAATCTGAGGGACAACCTTGATCTCTTGGATGAATTTCGTGATCAGGTGAAGATTCGACAGACTGCCTACAACCAACGCATAGAGAGGTACTACAATCAAAGGGTGAGGGCGCGAAATTTTCTACTAGGAGACTTGGTATTAAGGCGAGCAGACGCTCGGGGAGCTCGGGAGGCCAACAAGCTAACACCAAATTGGGAAGGTCCTTACAAAGTAGCAGAAGTCCTCAGCCCTGGTGCCTATAAACTGCAAACCCTCGAAGGGGCACCAGTAAAAAATGCCTGGAACGTGCAGAACTTGAGGAAATTCTATCAATAATTATTCTTTATTATTTGTTAGTCCAAATTCATTATTACATATCTTGTCAGTAGTATTCTCTTTGTTCTTTTCATATGAAATTCAGGAATAAATCTACTCTTCCTCCTATGCGTAAGAACTCGTCTTTCCCAAGAACTCCTTAGTAAAACAAAGGATCAGATTTGATCCTCGGGGGGTCCGAACCCTCGATCGAAACAAAGGGTCAAATATGATCGAAACAAAGGGTCAAATATGATCCTCGGGGGGTCTGAACCCTCGAACGAAACGAAGGATCAGATTTGATACTTGGGGGGTCCGAACCCTCGATCGAAACAAAGGATCAAATATGATCCTCGGGGGGTCCGAACCCTCAACCGAGACAAAGGATCAAAAATGATCCTCGGGGGGTTTCAAACCTTCAGCCGAAACAGAGGATCAGATTTGATCCTCGACAGATTTCAACCCACGAGAAAGGATCAGATTTGGTCCTCGGGGGGTTCGAACCCTCCACCGAGACAAAGGATCAAATATGATCCTGGGGGGGGTTTCTAACCCTCAGCCGAAACAAAGGATCAGATTTGATCCTCGATAGACCTGATCCTCCCAAAGCTGAAAACCTTCGGAGAAGAGATAGAGATCATGATCCCTTAAAATACGAAGGATCAAGCCCGATCCCTAATGATCTTTTCTGTATCTTAATAGAATGCAGAGGAAATAACAAAAGGAAAAGTGACGGAAAAACAAAATTTTTCTATTACAGCAACAAGTTTAAATACTTTCTATTACAGCAACAAGTTTAAATACAAAGGTATCTACTCTAAAGAAGATAAGGCCGCGGCTACATCGAAAGGAATCGAGTCCACATCCAGGTTGGGGAAGCGCTGTTTAACAAGTTTCTTCATATGCTCAAAGCCACCTCGAAGAACTTCTTCTAGATCCGCAACGTAAGCTTCGGAGCCTCGGAAATCCTCACGACCATTCTGGAAAGCCACTTGGGCATCCTTGAGGGCAAACTGGAGCTGGGCATGAGCAATACGAAGATCTTCCTTACACCGGGAATAAGACTCCAACGCTTCGACTTGCCCTTTCTTGGCCTCCTTTAACTCTAGAGTAAGCCTTCGTAGATCCTCTTGAAACTGATTATTGTCTTCCCGAAGTTGACTATTGGTTCCCTGCGCGGTGTCCAACTCCTCCCCAAGCCGAGAATTAGCCTGGTTGGCCTCGAGCATGTTTTTCTGGACTAATTCCAGATCCTCGTGCATTTGAGCCTCGGCTTCATTGGCGAGTCGGGCGTCTTCCTGGGCCAGCTCAACGGACTTGGTCAAGATATGGACACGATGTTCCAAATCCGATAGCTGGGAAGAGAGGGACTTAAGCCCTCGGAGCCTTTCGACCTCGGATTCTATGGAGGAGATCTGGGTGCGTAGTTCGGATTCTCGCTGGGATACTGAACCCTGGAACCCTGCAAGGCTCTAGAAAAATGGAAACGGAACAGAGATTAAGATTTACTAGTATAGAAGAAATCAAAAAGAAGAAAGATTAGGATCATACCCTCAGGATCTCGGCACAGTAATCTGGTTCGTTCGGTGTTTGAGGGATGTCAGGAAGAGCCAGAGCTGCCGAAGAAGTAGCGAAGGCTTCAGAAGTTGGGGGTTCGTAAGGAGCGGTAGCCGAAAGGATGGCTTATGTCCTACGGCGTTTGGTTCGGCGCGCAAGGATTTCCTTTATAGACAATGTAGAAGCCTCTTCCAACGAAGCTTCCCCCGTCAGGTTTGAGCGTCTTGTTGGGGCTAAGGGCGTTAATATTCACTTAAAAACAGAACCGACAGGAATGCTGGGAAGGTTCGAGGATCCCCTTCCGCTGTTATTCGGGACCTAGAGGACGTCGGAGCTTTCTTGTTCTTTCTACTCCTCGGGGCTCGCTCGGAAGGAATCACCCTCTCCAACACCTTCTGGACGCTGGGAGGGGCTGAGAGGCCCTTACTCTTGGGGAAATCCAAGATCATTTCCTCGGCGTTGGGGGAGTAGGATATCTCCTAGAGATCTTCGACTGGGAAGAGGAAACAATAAAAATCAAACGCTGAAAAAGAAGAAAAAGGGAGAATAAGGAAGAAGATGAAAGGAAAAGAACTCACAATTCTTGCCGTCCAAGCCCGCCTTGGTGAGGCTGGGATTGGAAAGCCACCCCTCTTCCCAATTCCGACTGTTCTTCATAAGTTGGCCGGCGGACTCTTCGATAGCCTCAACCCTCGGACGTTTGCGCTTCGTATCTAGGGTCCATTCGTTGCAAACGAACCAAACCTCCTAAGAAGAGCCAGAGGGCTTAGGGCGGATAAAAACGAAGCGCTCCTTCCAATAGTCAGAATCTTTCGACCCACCAGATTGCATGAGGGTCGAAGTGCCAATCTCGAGTTCAGGGCGCTCTTTCCAAGCAAGAAGACGGCCATCTTTCACGATCCGGGGAGAGATGGAGATCCAACCTCCAGGATCGCGGTTGGTAGTAAAGAAAAAGTCGAAGAGATCTCCGGACGGTTCAATTTTTCCAGTATGGAAGATGAGAAGAAAGCCCATCAAATATCGCCATCCGAAGGGGGATAGCTGGGCAGGGGCGATGGTAAGGTGTTGGAGCAGTGACATCACTCTTCTTCGGGGGGGGGGGGAGTCAAAAACCCTATCAAAGGCACATTTGTAGACGCAAAGCCGACCAGCGACAGGATGACACGCTTGCAGGTGGCTGTTGAACTCGACCTCCCGCTCTTCGGGGATATGGTACTTTTCCTTGAACTGTTAACATTCCGCTTGGCTCATCCACTAGCATGGAATAGATGCGGCCGGGTGGTTTTCCCATTCAATGAGCTCTGCGCCGGTGGAGTTGAACTTCCCAGAACCGGTGATCACCATGGCAGAAGAGTAGAAGAAGGAAATGAGGAAAGAGGAGGAAATGTTTATCGGCACAAGAAGAGCTAAAGGCTGGAGGAAAGTCGGGTGAAAAAGTGACTGAAGAAGTAAAGAGTTCCAATTTAAACCGTGGGTGAAGAGAGGCCAAAGGACGAGCAATGATGAGCATTAATTACCGCAGGCTAGCATTACTCGAAAGACGAAAAGGTTTTGGACAACGTATGGGGAAGGGATATCGCCGCAGAAATAAATCGATTCTTGTGCCCTCCAAACACGCGCAAGGGGAAAATACGGTTAACCCCTCGGATCACATAACACGACAACCAGCAAGTGATGAGGAAAAGGGCCTCGGGAGCTTTACCACTCTTTAAGTCCTTCGAACCGAAGAGCTCAAAGAGTGAGGGGGCAAGTGATGAGGAAAAGGACCTCGGGTCCCGAATTACGCCGATACCTAGGACGAACAGCCAAATGCGGATGGAACACGTGTTGCTCGATAAAGAGCTCCGCCTATGATTATCTCTCTGAGAACTGAAAGACGCGTGGCAAAAGATCATCGCCATGATAGGTGGCGGGGCACACGGAAAAGAGGCCCCGAGTTCTTAGGGATCGATCGCCTTGCCGAAGGTCGCGGGGATAGGGTCTATCTCGAAGATCTCAATCTCGAAGATCTCAGGAGCGGATGCCACGACGGAATCCTTATCAAGAAGATCCCGAAGTTCCCTCAGGGATCCTAATCTTGAGGAGAGGATAAAATGAAGAACACGAGGTAAGAATAGGAGATTTTTGGATGACAATTAGATTCCTAATTAAGCAAGTGAACTGACTTGACCATCGGAGATCGACCGGGGGAGCAAGTCCCCGTCTCCATTGCAGGTACAGTTAAGGAAGCAGAAAAGAAGCATTCGACCACCACTTCTCGAATCTCATCATCAGGTACCTTAACTTCTATATAAAATAATATATATTAAAATAAAAAATCACCAGCCCTCCATGGACATATGGAATATATTTTTAAGAATTAAAGCTAGCGAAGAGACATGAAAAGATATTTTTTATGCTCTGACTGTTTTGCAAGATGTTGGGGGTATCAATTTAAGACATAAAAACTTTAAGTGATGTGACACCAACACTGAACTACCTTTATATCAAATTTTAGCATGAAGAGTATTAGTAGCAGAATTACATAAAGAATACTTTTAACAAACTACTCCATGACAATTTAGATTTATTGTAGCAGCGTGCTTAGGCATGCATGCATGCATTATCCACGCCCACCTCTATTGCTCCATGCTCTAGGGATCGCAAATTTTCTGGTTTAATTTTTTTTTTCTTGAGAATTTTTTATTTAATTGAACGCCAATTGCAAATTAAGAAATTTCACCTGTATACATATAAAACATATATTGCAGGGAAAATTACACTGACTACGTACCATGACTTTTGAGGAACTAACATAGATCCCTTGACGTTTTAGAAATGACAAGTACCTCTGTTATTGTTAAATTATTTCATAAATTGACCATTTTATTTCATAAATAGAGGTGGAGATGTAATGGTGGTCTTGCGATGGTGACACGATTGTGGTTCTGTGTTTCTCTCTTTTCCATTATCGATCCTTCTATCTTTCATTTTGTCTTTGTTTCGATTTCTTCTTCTCCTTCCCTTACCTCTCTTAGCCGAAAGAGCACAAATCTTGGCTATTTGGTGGCTTTTCAATAGAGAAACCCAATTTAGGTTCTTTCATTACCGACGTTAATGGCCAACAACGATTGCCAACCACTATCAATAATCTTTTCATTTTAAAAATTATTTTTCTCAATAAATACACAAAAGAGAAAAAGAGAACAAAAAGAATGGAGGGTAGTTTGCACATTTTTCAAAATTAGCAGACTTTTATTTGTTGTAAGGGGCAAAGTGATACATGGTTAATAATCTCATATCCTTGTCATTTTCAAAAGTTAGGGGAGTTTGTGTAATTCTTATCAAAACTCAAGAATACTTAAGTGTAATTTACCTATATAGAATATAAATGACCATAACCATAACATGTCTTTATATTAAGTATGGTTACGGATGTATAATAGGCTGGCTCATTCTTTATTATTAGGCCGAACATTGTGTATATTAGTCTTGACCACTAAAGGGGGTGGCCTAACATTACTTGAGCTAAGCCATGAGCCTAGGCTATGTTAGTGTATGTCCTACAACTTAATGTTAGTGTTAGTGTTTAAATGTTAGATTTACATTTCATCAGATGTATGTAAACGACATTAATGATATAATCTTGTTCATTAATAAATATCATATCTTCATTCACATTCTCCTCTTGTCATTATGAATAAATCCCTAGATTTCTTGATAGAAATCATATTCTTAAGTGTTGAGAATATGTGACAAAGATTTTTAGTTTAAGATCTTTTAAAGGTATTCTCGGTCCATAGATTTATCAGAAGGGGAATATGATTTATCAATTGTTGAGAAATTTGTATTTTGATTTATGGAGAAAATTATTTTGAAAAATATATTTTCAACAAATTTGGTTTATTGAAATTTTTTTAAACATTTTATATAAATTCTTTTAAATTAGAGAACTTCAGGTTTTCATATATATATATATATATCCTTCAAAATAGCCGAATATATTTTTGTACTAGTTAAATATTTTGAAAATCTTTGAAAATTAGATAAGTATATAAAAAGCTTTTGAAAGCAAAGTAATAGCATAGAGCTTTTGAAAATGTTTTCTAAATAAGCTTTCAATATAAATCGAGTATTGTTTGCAAAATAATTGAGTATTGAGGTTATAATTGAAATGCCACGCTTTTTTTAGCGTTAAATAACTTAGAAATTTCGAGAATATTTTTTTTTATATATAAATCATTTCTTAACAATCTCATTTTACCTTCTCAGCGTACCAAAATAAAAATCAATAAGTTAAGGTAGGTAATCAACACATATGCGGAAGTTTAAAATCGAAACTTGATATGGTACATAACTGAATCCACTTAATCATAACATAAGAATCTGTACCATCATATCATTAAATACTTAAATACATGGAGACTTAATATCAAGAAATAACAACTAAGTACTTCAAATGATACAAT
Organism: Diospyros kaki; assembly: GCA_036245055.1. Classification (NCBI taxonomy): domain Eukaryota; kingdom Viridiplantae; phylum Streptophyta; class Magnoliopsida; order Ericales; family Ebenaceae; genus Diospyros; species Diospyros kaki. Next base: position 14,010,508 of record BSEG01000001.1, on the reverse strand, counting down.
CTAATGATACCTCAAAAATACATTAAACCATAACAATTATATATGATCATCAATATAATAATATATCCTGAATCCTCACGAGAAAACAAATATCGGGACAACTCGCCAAACCCATCGGCCACATCATCACGTGCCGTTTCGTCTCAATCATCTCCTTGCCATATCTGCAAGTCCTAACCAGAACGTTTAAATATTCCAGGGGCATAACCCGATTAGAAGATGAATCTTCTAGTGAGGGTTTAGAAACATGATACATGAATACATAATGCAATAACATAAACAATCATATGCCCTAGTGTAACTTCTCTGGCCCACTAGTCTGGCACGGAACCCTAAGCAGAATCCCGACTTGCTTTCAGGATAATTCTAACGTTGTTCCATCATTTGTCTTTAAGGAATTTCGACTACACTATCGGGGCGACATCTCAATCCCATGCACGAGTATCAATATGCCAATAATATCATGCCATGCAAAAATCTCGACTTTCCATGCAACATGACAAAATGATCATAAGTTCAATAAATATCATGCATAATGAAACAAACATGTCATATATGGTTTCTCGGGATAAAACTACTCACAAAACCATACTTAAAAATCCCAATAAATACCCTCGAGACTATTTTCTCGAATCTCTTTCCACAACAATTCATAATATCCAATTAACTTTAAAGGAAAAATACTGCACTTAATTGAATGTTGCATTTTTACGCAAAACGAGGCTATCTGGCAGCAAAAATACTTAGAGCCGGGTACTATTGGCCAACAATGTAAAACGACTATATGGCCTATGTGAAACGTTGTGACATGTGTCAAAAATTCACGAACACACATCACTCCCTCCCGGAAGAGCTCCACAATCTTGGCAGTCTTTGGCCGTTTTACAAATTGGGGATAGACATCTTTGGACCCTTTCCAATAGCAACCAGACAACTTAAATTTATGGTAATAGCAATTGACTACTTCACAAAATGGATCGAGGCCGAATCCTTGGCCACAATCACAGTTGAAAGGATTTACAAATTCATCTGGAAGAATATTGTTTGTCAATATAGCCTCCCTGGAGTGCTAAGCCAGGACAACGACACTCAATTCACCAAGGGCATACTCCAAGACTTCTGCCAAGAACTCGGTATCCACTAGGTTTTTACCTCGATCGAGCACCCTTAGACCAAAGGCCAGGCCGAGGCCGCCAACAAGGTCATACTGGCAGGACTGAAGAAACGACTCGATAGTGCCAAAGAAGCCTGGCCGGACGAACTCCCCATAGTCTTGTGGTCATACCACACCACCACTCAAACCTCGACCAATGAAACTCCTTTTCAACTTACTTACAGGTCATAAGCGATGATCTCTATCGAGATTGAGGAACCCAGTCCTAGGTTACAATACTTTCGAGAGGACACCAACAGTAAAGAATAGCAGGCCGACCTTGACCTCGTCCAGGAAATTCGAAACCAGGCCTAAATTCGTGAACAGGCCGCAAAACAAAAGTAGCTCGAAAATATAAGAAAAGAGTTCGGCCTAGGCGATTTCAAGAGGCAAACTTGGTCCTAAGGAAGATCCAAGGCCCAAGGAAGCAACCCTCACAAGGGAAGTTGGGTGCCAACTAGGAAGGCCCTTACCGAGTCACCAATAACCTTGGCGCATGAGCTTACCACTTAGCCAAACTCTTAGGAAAACCCTTGACCAGGTCATCGAACGCAACCAGCCTGTGGAAATATTACAGCTGAACGACTGTTTTCTTGTAAATAATTCAGAAAATATGTACTCACTTATCACTTGTCAAAATCTTCATATGGGCCTGGAACTCAAAAGCTAATTTTCTTATCGCAGGCCTTGGCCTCAAGCTACATTAGCCTATCTCCAACAAAACTTTATATCAAACAAGCCTTGATGGACCTCAAGTTACCTCGGTCTGCCGCCTTTGGCCTCGAGTTACCTTGCCCTATCTTTAACAAAGCTTTATATCAAACAAGCCCCCGCAGACCTCGAGTTATCTCGGTCTACCGCTTTTAGCCTCAAGTTACCTCAGCCTATCTCTAACAAAGCTTTGTATCAAATAAGCCCCCGCGGACCTCGAGTTACCTCGGTCTACTGCCTTTGGCCTCGAGTTACCTTGGCCTATCTCTAACAAAGCTTTGTATCAAATAAGCCCCCGTGGACCTCGAGTTACCTCGGTCTACCAGCTTTGACATCGAGTTACCTCAGTCTATCTCCAACAAAGTTTTGTATCAAACAAGCCCCGGTGGACCTCTAGTTACCTCGGCTTATCTACAACAAAACTTTGTATCAAACAAGCCCTGGCGGACCTCGAGTTACCTCGGTCTGCTGCCTTTGGCCTCAAGTTATCTCGGTCTATCTATAACAAAGTTTTGTATCAAACAAGCCCCCGTAGACTTGGAGTTACCTCGGTCTGTCACCTTTGACCTAAAGTTATCTCGACCTATCTCCAATGAAATTTTGTATCAAACAAGTCCTGGCGGACCTTGAGTTACCTCGGTCTATTGCATTTGGCCTCGAGTTATCTCGGCCTATCTACAACAAAACTTTGTATGAAACAAGTCCCGGCGGACCTTGAGTTACCTCGGTCTGCCGCCTTTGACCTTGAGTTATTCTAAAGTCGCTTGGTACTCACAGCCGCTTAATCAATCAAACTTTGCAGCAAACAAAGCGAAGAAAAAGTACAAGGTACCCACACTTCGGGAAAACTCTCATTTCATTACAAAATATGTCCACAATACAAAACTTTATTATGTTTTCGATAGCCTACACAAATACAACCAAACCGTTAAAAGTCCTACCCTAACCAAGTTTTAGCACAACAAGACCGACACAGCTAACCAAGCTTTAGCACAACTAGACCAACCCTGCCAACCAAGCTTTAGCATAGCAAAAATCACTCAGACTCCCATTTTCTAGCTCAAATGCCCGTTACTTGAGCATCCAACCTAGGGGGATGTGAACCGTCCAGGTCCAATCTCGACCATTCTCTCAGGCCCAGTCTCGGCTCCTTCCCTCAAGCCCAATTTGATCTTCTTTCTAGACCCAACTTTAGCCTAGTGCCAGCCTACCACGACATCATATCAAACCCACTGAATATCCGCGCAACCGTCTCAAATCCCATCATCATTAATGGCAGATCATGGCGGATCACATCCACATTAATGAGGGTCCCGTCGCTACCATGCTGCCACCTGAGAACCTCCACCGGCACTGAACAGCCAGTCCCATCACTTGCAAACGCACGTCTCATACATGCTAGAGGACATCTCCTTCTCCTATCTCAACTAGCTCTCTTCAGAACCAAGATATATTCTCATCTCTGACCTACTAATACACTGCTTCATTTTACTCTCCTACTCACTCGACCGTCGGAGTGCTTGCAGGTGTCAGTCGCCCCCCGGACGGACCCATCGTCGGAGCCCGCACCCCACCTCCGATCGTTCTCCTTTGATCAAGAAGGAACAGTACTAGAAATTAAATAATAAAAATTAAAATAATAGAAATTAAATAGCAAAAATTAAATATAATAAATTAAAATGATAAAGTAATAACAGAAATTAATAACACAATGCAAATGTCAACAGAAAATGAAAGAAGGCAGAATGAAATTACTGAACAGTAAGCAATTTAAAGTTATTAAAATTAAAGCGTAATCCTAATACTGAAAATAATCTACAGAAAATACAATAACAATAATTAAATGAACAGAAACTGCAAAGAAAAAACTGTGCGAAGCTGCTGTGCGGGACTTCTTCCAGCGCTGGCCGAGAGAAGCTTCCCCCTTATTCTGATTTCAGCAACGGCGAATGGGGGTCTAGGGTTTCTGTGCGCTCCGTATTTGTATATATATGTATTACGCACACCTCCAGATTGCCCTTCAGTTTCAAGGAATTTACAAGGCTGGGACCGCATGAAGGCCACTGAAAAAGCCTTCCAATTTCAGGTTAATTACTAAAGTGGCACTGCTTGCTTTCAACACATGAGGTTAATGGGCCTTCAAATCTCCTTTGGGCCGCATGGGGCAGGGAATTAAATCCCAATTAATGAGGTTAATGGGCCTTCAAAATCTGGGCCTTCAATCTGGCATGCGCTGGGCTCCAATTGCTTCACACAAGCGGCTGGATTTGAGCCTCCCTTGCACTTGATTTATGTCTCCAAAGCCCACTGCTTCACGTGCATTAACAGAACATGTATTAAATTATATATATATATATATATGGTATGTATGCTTATATTATATATGCTTCACGGATACACCTACATGAATATATGTATATGTATTATATATAGATATGTATTATAATATATATTATAGAGATATATTATATATATTTATATATATTGTAAATTCTTTTTTTTTAATTTCTTTTATCAAAAATTAAAGAAGAATATTCTTTTTTTCTAAAACTTCTAATTCACTCCTAATTCTTCTTTAAATTTTATTTTCCTCTAAACATGCATATATCTACTAATTGCGCATAAATATTCACTTAAACTAGTTTTAAAATCAAAATAGGATTATAATTAAAATAAACTTTTACAAAATTGACCACTAATCATTCAAGGGTCGTATGTGAATAATGGAATGAGTGCATGAATTGTATGGTATTGGAAGGCATGGCATGGGTATATGTTTTATGTTGTGGTGAGGCATGTTGAGAAATAATATAGTTGTTGCAAGTAGTTCTATTCTATTTCATTCCTTAATATGCATGCCTTCATTAAAAATGCCCTCACTTACTTTATACTATACTTGTTGAGTCTTGTGTCTCACCTTACTTCTTTGCATCATTCCAAGTAAAAGGAAAGAGGTAATTGCGGGTGAGTTTAGTAGAACTAGAGCTCTAAGATAGTATGTGTACAGAGATGTCTCAACCAAAAAAGGTCCATGGAGAGTTATTTTGAGGGTGTGTAGAAAGAGATTTATTTTGTATTTAAATTTTTGGTTGCCCTTTATTTTGATAGGCTATTAAGCCCAAGGAGATATGTCAAATGAATGATATTGTAGTCATTATTTTGGGCTTCTATTGTTCGTAAATCAAATTGGAGTTGTAATAATTTTGAATTATATCTATATTAATTTTGTGAGGACCTCCTTTTGGATTCCTATGCTAGTGAGATATTTGAGAGTGGGTCGTTATAAAAGCCCATGAGTGTAGCCCCTCTTCCATTGGATTTGGATTTATTTAAACATTTTAAATCAGCCACTTAAAACCTACATTAAATTCCTTAATCAAGCCCATTAACCCTAGGTAAGTGGTAAATAAGATCAACTAATAATTTTGGCTAATAAGTCACCAAACCCTAAAGCCCAATAAGGATTCATATCCAAATTAGGGTTTGCATTTTTCCCAAGGATACTAAGTGACTTTAATCCCATATTATTAGGGTCATTATTTACATTAATTTCCTTAATATTAATCTCATTAATATTTATAAAATTCCATCTCTTACACTTGGGTTTACTCACAAAACCTTTCGAGCCCACAATTACCTCATCATCCTGTCCTATTACGTGTAACCCATTAGGTTTCTACGCAATAATTATTTTCCCTAAAAGAACCATAGACTTTGACCGGGATCTAGCAATCTATCAAGGCTCCCAATAAGTAAAAGAATAAATAACAATCACTAACCTTTCAGTGGAGGCTACAACCATGTATGTGTAATGTTATCCCTTCATTGGTTTAAAGTGTCTCAACCAAACAGAGGATTGGATTAGGTGTCACCTCTTCTAAGTTTGATCTTGTTATCTTTGATATATCAAAAGGATAACTTCAAGAGTATTTGATTTAAGATCCGATCTCAAATCAAATTCTCATTGTGCACAAATTTAACAGTTACCTTTTCATCAAAGGGGCCCAAGAGACATTCTCCCATCAAGGGTCGATGAATCCTCTTTGGATCACTCACAACCTTCATATTCTTCATGACATACCCAATCACCACCAAGTTCACACCCTTTACCAGATGCTTTCATAACGAATTCAAAGTATGTGAATCCACACACAAGATACTATGGTGTACACAAGTCAAAGGATAACTTTACACAATCGCCACCAGGGTTTCCATAGATACCCGTAAACCTTATGGAATCCCATGTCAGGTCATGTCCATTGAAATTGTTCTCCAACAAGTACCCATACACTTATCTTGGATCCCACACTAACAGTCTTATAAGGTTGGTTGTTGTCTTTCTTAAGACAGAGGCAACATGTATACTAGTCTTGCATGCATCATTGATATCCCTTCTCAATGCATCTTGACCAGGGACTAAGTTTTAAGGTACTAACCTTTTGGTGTATGTGTTTAGTGCTATTACAATTAAAATCATATTTTAACCACTCTCCACATAGGTTAGTCCTCGAGATTTCATCCTTAATCATTTATATACATTGAAGTACAAAGGATGAATTGTGCGTAATTTATTTTATGATTACAACAATCATTCTGTATCTTTCACCAAACCACCACACTTGATTTGTGAAGCCTACATTGACTTACATCTTAGTGTATCATTTATGAGTTCACCACACTTGGCTCATAGGGCATACATTAACAATCTCCCATTTACACTTGAGCTAAGTCCAACGTATGCCTAACGTTTTATGGACTTTGCATCCCATCACGCTTTCGCTTCATGGTGTGTGCATGTAGGTAGATAAACAATGTCAATAGCATTGTCAATCTTGGTCAATCTTTCTTTTCTAATTTCATTATCTTTTAATGAAATAATGTTCCAACGAAATTTTATGCAGTTGAATCTTTTGATGAGACCCTGATTCAAATTGTTAGTTCTAGTAAAGGGCATTCCGGGGTTAACAATCTATTGAATCAGAAAGAACCATTTCCATAAACTGCCCTTGGAAATTAGCATAAAATCACATAGATAATGTTGTAGCTTGCAATGTCCCTCATTGAATACTCACAATTCAATAATTGCAACTATCATGGCAAAATTCTTCTCTTTCATAGTGACTAATACCATAGTGTAAACTATCTCTTAGTGCTTTAAAACTATTTGAAAACTCTTTTAGAGAACTCCCACTATTATCTAAATTCTTGAAAAGAACTATAATCTTATAATTATACTCCCATTAAATTAATGATTTCATTTAACTCATTCTATTACCTAGTTAACACATTCGTAACACATTTTTATAGTAACCAAATTAACTAGACTAGACAAAAGAACCCTTTCTTTTGCCTTATCATACTAAAGCCATAATATTCATGTTAATATCCTTTAACATCATGTGCTAATCCCTTTCAGTATCACTAATTCATTTTGAACAATTCAACATCTTGTTTAGTTCGAGTATTAGGCATATACTTAATTAATTTAAAGATCAAAGTTCAAGGTATAACTCACATATACCTTTACCATTAATAACTAGGCTCCTAGTTAACACTAGATATACACCTTGGGATTGGAAGATAACTAATTAGGGTGATGTATCAAATACATGACTCGGCCTTAAGTTTATTCCTTATATAGTCAACTTAGATACCCATTATATGAATGTCATATTGATTATCCTTTTAGTAGAACTTGCATCCACTAGATTGTCTTAGTAGAACTCACATCTACTAACATTCCCATGAGTTTATGAATAACTTAGATACCCATCACATGGATGTCTTAGTTATACTAATTAGTAGAATTCTTATCTACTAATCCTCTTTGTGTTAGTAGTAGTGGCGACCTCGCTCCTGGAGATCTCGCCACTAGGAATCTGAGAGGAAGCGCCAAAATGGTTGATATAGATATAAACTTAAATAAACATTTCCAAAACTTTTCTCATTCAACAGTGGAAGCAAAATAAATAATCATTAAATCACAACTCATCTAATCATTCACATTCAGGTTTAACCACCCATCATTCTCAGAAGATGCCATAAAACTTGGCATTACAAAATAAAATTGTTTATTTCTACACTTTAAGTAAAAAGAAAATGTCCCCCAAAGATCGCTTAGTCAGGAAGGCTCTGTACACAAATCTGCTCTATCAAGGATCAAGCTTCACTGGGCTAGCCCTCGTCCATAGCTTTCCCCCTACCTGGAATGATGCAAAAGCAAGTATGAACCACAAGGCTTAGCAAGTATAATTTGAATGGAACATGAATCAATAAGAATCAAGGAAATGTGAAGTAATAAGAATCAACGCAATATTAAATTACTCATTACATCACATGCACCCATGCTATGCTTCACGATATCATATAAAGATATATCCATGTATATATATGGTCACATACAACCCATAGGCCTATATAGGTATATGTCAATGTGACCATCAATCTGTAGATTGAAGTCCTTTCTTGTGTCAGACTTGTGTTTACCGAGTTTCAAACATAAAAGTCGTAAAATCTGAGCCGAAGCTCCCTTATGTCAGGTAAATGCCTACCAAGCTTCAGGATACCCCCTAGACATAGTCCACTGTGTAAAATAATAATTGCGCAAAATAATTATTGTGCACACATAAGCTTATCAAAGCATATTCATGATTGTATGCATACACGACCATACTCTTAAAAATATTCCCAAACATATGCTCACACATGGCTATGTAATACACTCATCATCATGCTTAAGAATGTATTTTTACCCCTAATAATGATTAACCATAACATACAAGATAACCAAAGTCTTGCATGGAACTAATTAAGAAAGCATCATTTCTTAGGAAATATAGGGTGAACAAAAACACTATTGAAGCCTTTATCGAGTTTAATCAATAATCTAGGAAGAACAATAAGATTAAACACGATAGCTGTTAGTGTAGGTGCTCTAGACCCAATCAAATTGGGCATGTTGTACACTGACAATTGTAATCATGTTTATTATTTAAATAAAGAGTTGTTCAAATTCACAAGAAGTCATTCTATTAGTTTCTTGTTATTATTGTAATTGATGTTTTGTCTTTGATATAATTTTGATGATGAAAAATAATTGTATTTTGATGATAAAATATAGTTAAGAGAGTTCAATGTTAAAGAATTTTATGATTCAAATATTCTTTTTTCATGTTATCATTTAACGATTCAATTTTTATAAAAAGAATAGTTGACTATGTGTTTGTGTTCTGTTGACTATGTCTATGGATAGTCGACTATGTGGTTTAGTGGTGTCGACTATCCCTAAGGATAGTCGACTATGCTTGTATAATCTGTCAACTATATATGGCATTTGTCGACTATTTTTCATTCTATCGACTATCATGTAAGGATAGTCAACTATGGTTTTTCTTCTGTTGACTATATTTGTATATGATTTTCAAAATCTTCTTCATATTTTTGTATCTATCGACTATGTGCATGTGTTTGTCGACTATGGGTAATTTGTGTTAGAAGATAGTCGACTATGCTTTCTTGTTTGTCGACTATGCATTAGTTTTACATGAAAATATAATCAACTATACATTATCTTCTGTCGATTATCTCTTTTCACAGAAAGCTTGCAACGACTAGTTTTTCAAATTCTAATGGTCATAAATGGCTAGTTTCGGGCAAAGCTTTTGGGAAGCCTATAAATACAACTCAAGGATGATCAAGAGAAGACTAATGGACGGGAATGAAATGATTTGAGATAACTGTTATTCTCATTTGTATTTAAAATCATCTCTGCTTTATTTTTCTCTCTTCAAGGCTTTGATCTAAATTTGTATATATTCATTTAAGATTTGTTTAATTTTTAGAGACATTGTAACTAAGAGATTCATCTCTTAGATTCTCTCCAATTGTACATTTCATGTATTCCTAGCTTGTGTAGCTAGAGGGCCCATTTGATTAGGAGGTTTGTAAATTTCCTAGTCGAGGACTAGAGGACCTACTCGGGTTGAGTAGGGGGTTGATAGTAGATTGTTTTGAAAATTCTTAGTGAGGAGGTAAGGTAGTGGATTAGGCTTGGGTTAAGCCGAACCACTACAAATTCTTGTGTTCATCTCTTACTTGTGGTTTTATTTCATTTATTATTTTAAGCATTTCAATAATCCTCACTTGTATCAAATTTTCTATCAAAATGATTTCAAGTTTCTATCAATTTTTTTTTAAATATCCAATTCACCCCTATCTTGGTGTGTGCCTCATCATTTTAGTTCTAACAATAATAACTGAATGAAACTAGATAGAAGTCCATATGATGTATACTATGATTAATCTATAAAGATGTGAGATGATACATTACAGTTTCTAGACATCATTAAACGTCCCAAGTCGTAGCAATGTCAAGAATGGACATTGACAATTACGGTAAGACTTGTATGTGCTATATTTTTGCTATGTGATAGCAATGGGGGTCTCACATTTATAGGCATGGGGATGCCTAGACAAGTACATAGGTGACCAATGTTAAAAAATGTGTCACTGGACATGACTCGCCATGAGAATCCATTTTGGTTATATATTGATGGAATTCTCATACAAGATAGGTTGTCATGGTCATCTCATAAGAAGACCGGTATGCTTTGACATTATTTCGATGGGCCTAGATAAAGGCTGCATGTGGGCGATTGTTGGGCATATCGCAAGGCTTATGGAGATGGGTGCATAGCCAAGATGGGACTCATCTATCCCTTGATAGATGATGATGTATCTAAGACGCCTTTGGTGGATATTCACTTTAATCCATAGTCATGGTGAAAGAGATCAATAAGGAGTTATTGATTCACTTTCTATTAAGTGAAAATATCCGAATGACCGAAGAAAACTCATGTGATCATAATCAAGCAACACTTTGCCAGACTTGAGATCACATAAGATACATTGACGAGAGGATCATATTACACGGTAACAATGCTCGTGAAAGGTTATTTGCGGATTATGAATCCTTCTGAATAATTGGGTAGGCATGATGCCTTGTTAGAGGCCAATCTTATCTTATGTGTTCGTACTGACACATTGTCAACATATTTGGAAGTCTAATGAGTCATGCGTAATAGACACGGTCCCTGGCTTAAACAAGGAGAGCGGACATATGATTAAGTGGGACAATTTGGAAAGAAGTTATACTGTCGTAGGTTCTTACGAAAAAGAACAAATAGACATAATGACGTCGATATGACGAGGGGTCGTCATAAAGAAAAGAGTTTCCTTAAATGGCAATTGATTAAATTAGGAAGGAGTTTCTAATTTAATAATTTTCTATTTGTTAGAGTAGCAAATAGGAAATAATATATATTTGGGCTTAAGTTAATATTTAGACTAAATTAGATTTGGGCCAAATATTAAATTAAATATTATATTTGGACTAAATTAGATTTGGACCAAATATTAAATATTATATTTTGGCTAAATTAGATTTGGACCAAATATTAAATAATAAATATTTAGGCTTGAATTAGATTTGAGCCACTAATTATAATTCTAGTTGGACTAGAATAAGTCCATTTAAGATTCTAGTTGAACTAGGATTAATGGGCTAGCCCAATCCATTAGGGTATAAGAAAGCCTAGGATGTAACTCTATAAATACCCCTTTATGGGTTGCCCAAACTAGTGATTATTTTGGTATAGTTTTTCAAGAGTTGAAAAAAAATTGCCGTTCACTCTTCCCGTTTCTTTTTGCCAACGATTTGAAACGTGGGAGTTCTTTTTCATCCATACACAAGCTGCAAAAAATAGAAGGAGCTAGCACTCCTATTCCACTCTCCTTGCCAACGAATGCATGCTGCGCATCATGAGTTAGAGGCTGGACACTTGGATGGCTCGAATCCGTGAACGACTCGAAAATATAAAGGTCAGATTTATTTTATTTGTATGTGAATGATTTAATTTTGACGTTGATCCAATCGTCGGGATTGGGGTAAGGTTCAAACTTTTGAACTATGACGCTTGCCCCATAGCGATTTTGCTTTACTTTCAATAGCATAGGCAAAAACCATAATATCAAACATAGGAAGCACAACTAACACAAAAAAGGAATCGAATAAGCTAAATTCTAGAGATTCTAGATTACAAACAGTGAATTCAAGGACTTGTTTTGGGCTCATAACTTGGACAAATACTACGAATAATATGGGTAAATTGAAGCTCAGGATCTGTACTTTCTAAAATAACAAGAGGACTATAAATTGGATATAACCACAAAAAGGTATACCCAAAAAACTGAAGCAAGTTTAATTTACCTGAAACAATAAAATTTTAGATTTAGGCAGTGATTCACAAGGCTATTACGGGCTCAAAACATAGCCAAATAATTCAAGTAATAGGTCCAAAATAAATCTTATGATGTCTAGTTTGTGCAACAAAAAGAAAATCTTAAATCAGATATAACCACAAGAAATTATACCACAAAGAGTACAACATGATCAATTTATCTAAAAATAAGAGATCCCAAATACAAACATTCTAAAATGAAATGAATGAATTTCTGACATGGAAAAAGAGTTTAGGAACTTGAATCAAAAAGAAAAGATATAAGAACTTGCATATGAAAGGAAAAAAAGAAGTAAGAATTTGCATATAAAAGGAAAAAGAGAAGTAAGAATTTGCATATGAAAAGAAAAAAAAAAGTAAGAACTTGCATATGAAAGGAAAAAAAGAAGTAAGAACTTGCCTTTGATGGATATAAATACCATGACCCAAACCAAGAATGGAGTCGATGAAGGAAGAAGATGGCAAAATTGAGCTGCTGGAAAAAGAAGCAGAAACGCTGGAACTTGCACCACCTCCAAGTGCTTCGAAAACTAGAGAGAAAGAGAGAACGAGAGAAAACGCCAATGCCTTATGGCTTATACCCTCACCCTTCTTATAGTCTTTGAAAACCAGGGTGAGAAAGGAGAAGTAGAATAGAAGAAGGTGGCTCCTTTTCACATCAAGACTCCTAGTCGACTTCTCATTTTTTATTTATACCTTTGCATATATATACACATATATATCATGAAATAATCCCTTTTTATTAATATAATATATATATATATATACATACATGGAAACCCCTTTTCCTTCAAATCCCAATTCCATTTTGACTTTCAAACATAAATCATAATCCCATGCTTTGACTTTTTGAAATCATTATAACTTCATTTATATTTATTTATTTATTTTAACTTTTTAAACATCACACGCAAATCCTCAAAAGCATTAACCAATTAATAAAAAAAATGCAATATAGGCGCTAATAATGACTAAATGTTCTAAACTCGCTAATCGGTCGTTACAATTTCTCCCCCCTAACAGAATTTGGTCCACTAAATTCTTACCTCGTTAATCAAATAACTGAGGGTGGAGACACTTCATTTCCTCTTCAAGTTCCCAAGTACTCTCGTCCAGAGAATGATGCTGCCATTGAACCTTTACATAAGGAATAGATTGGTTGCTCAACACTTTTTCTTTTCACTCCAAAATACTAATAGGCAATTCTTTATGTGATGTGTCCTCCTTAACCTCAAAGGTTTTGTAATCAATGATGTGTTGTGAGTCTAGCACATATTTCTATAACATGAACACATGAAAAACGTTATGCACATTGGCCAATTGAGGAGGCAAAGCTAATCGATAAGCTAAGGATCCTACTCACTCTAATATCTCAAAAGGTCCTATGTAACGAGGACTGAGTTTCCTAAAATGTCCAAATCTCCGCACGCCCTTCATTAGCGTTACCCTCAACAAAACATGGTCCTTGATGACAAACATCCCATATAGATAACACTCTCAGCCCCGTCATAAGTAGGTCACATAGCATTAATCCTTGGCATGCACCCCTAGTGCTATCACTCAAAGCTATACCCTAGGTTGACATCCCACATCCCACATCCCACATAGATAACACAAAAACATGCTAATGCCACAACACATACCATGCATCATATAAAATCAACATTTCTATGCATGTATTTTAACGCATCAAATTCAAAGCACGTGAATAAAACATTTTGGGATGAACCTTCCACATAAAAGCAACCATTCACATGTTAAACCATTTGGATAAAACAAATCATGTATAGGGTCGGACCACCCATAATAACCCAAGTTTTAGGTAGGAACACTCACAATAAACCAAGTTTTAGGGGTGAACACTCACCTTAAATGAAACTCAGAACACCTCGAATCTCATGCCCAACCTTGATTCTCGTGCTAGGCTTCTAAAGATTCTTGAATCCGAGTCTCAACGTACCCTAGCCATCGTATATATTCAATCTTTTTCCTTTCTCCATTCCTTCTCCCATTTCTCTAAATGGTGTCTCGTATTTATAAGCCTTGAAACTTGGCCACCAAGTATGTTATATTATATTATAACATTTCTTAATCATTTCAAATCTTTTCCAAATCTTCTAAGATATTCAAATCATTCCAAATCTTCTAAAATTTTCTCAAATCATTCCAAATCTTTTAAAATCTTCTTCAGTCATTCCAAATCTTCTAAGATTTTCTACAATCATTTCAAATCTTCTCAAGTTAATCCAAAGGTATAATGAAATGCTTGAGCTCAAATCCATCCATGGCCTATTTATAAGCTTTTATGGCCAATCATGTGTCACCTCCTTAGAGGGTTATTATGAAGCCTTATCCTTATCTTCAAGTAGGCAATGGTCGCTTGCCACATGTCCTTAAAGATAAGATTTTGAATCCAAAGTGATCCAAAGTTAAAATGGAATGTTATTTGAAATCCAAAATGATCCAAAGTTGTATTGGAATGTAAACTCACATCCACAACCTCATCATGACTTCCAATGGTTTAGTTCATTTCTCCAATGGTCTACTTACGGGGTTTTAAGAATTACACTTTGTCTTGAATTTTTGGGGTAATTGCACTTAGACCCCTTGTAACTTGGTAAAGTGTACCTGAACTTTTGGGCTAATTGCACTTAGACCCCTTCTAACTTGGTCCCTAACCATTTTCTAATTGCACTTAGAACCCTTGCAACTTGGTCTTGACCATTTTTTAATTGCATTATGCCTTGGAGAAATGATTTATTACGCTAATACTTCAACATTTTAGGTAAATTACACTTTTACCCGAACTTTAATATTTACAATTTTACCCCTGGCTCAAAAACTGAACTTCTCCCTTAAGACCTTCATAACCCTTTGAAATGTTCTACTTCCTCAAATATTTAAATCTAAAAATCTCGGGTATAACATCATATTTGAGTATAAAAATCTCGAGTGTTACATTTCACAAGCATGGTTATCGTGCAATTCGATCATTTCGTTAATGTATCTTTTGTGATCTCAAGTCTAGCAATGTGTTGCATGATTATGATCACATGAGTGTTCTTCGATCCTCCAGATATCTTCAGTCAATAGAAAGTGAATTAATAACTCTTTGTTGATCTCTTTCACCATGTCCATGGATTTAAAGTAAATATCCACCAAAGGTGACATAGATACATCATCCTCTTTCAAGAGATAGACGAGTCTCATCTTGGTTATGCACCCATCTTCATAAGTCTCATGATATGCCCAACGATCGCCCATGTGCAACTTTTATCTAAGCCCATCGAACATATGTCAAAGCATACTGATCTTCTTATAAGATGACTATGACAACCTCAGGTCTAAGGATTAGTTACACCCATCTTGTATGAGAATTCCATTAACATATAACCAAAATGGATTCTCATGGAAAGTCATGTCCAGTGACACATTCTCTAACATTGGTCACCTATGTACTTGTCTAGGTAACCCCATGCCTATGGCTATGAGACCTCTAATGCTATCAGATAGCAAAAACATAGCACTCACAAGTCTTACCGTAATTGTCAATGTCCATTCTTGATTTGCTACAACTTGGGACATTTAATAATGTCTTCAAACTGTGATGCATCATCTCACATCTTTATAGATTAATCATAGTATATATCATATGGACTTCTATCTAGTTTCATCCGGTCATTACAATAATAACAAGAAACAGATATAACGACTTCTTGTGAAATTGAATAACTCCTTATTCAATAATAAATATGATTATAATTTTCAGTGTACAACATGCCCAATTTGATTGGGTCTAGAGTGAAATTTTGAAATATTAATTGAAATAGATGTTTAAAGTGTTGTAAGTTAATATATGTGTGTGTGTGTGTGATTTTATAAATAATTAAGTGGTGAAAAAATGAAGAAGGACTAGATAGGAATATGTATAATAGAATGACAGCAAAATGGGAAGTGGAAATGCTATAAAAGAGAGAGTAGAAAGCAAGCCTCATTCACTCCTCTCTATCTCTCTTGTTCCTTTCTCCTTCTTTCCTTCTTCATTCCCAATTTCTTCTCATTCCACTTGGAGCTTCAAGGAAGGGATTAGTGGTTGAGATTAAGGGGCTTTGGTGGAGTCTTAGAGGCTAAAGCTTGTGGTTCTTCTTCTCCAAAAATCCTCCATTTGGAACCAAAAAGCAAGTTCCCTTCAATTGTAGTCCTTGAAATTTCCACTTTTGGGTGAAAGTTAGAAAACTGGTTGTGTGTGTCTCATGTATTTTTCCTTTAATTTTTGGTTAACCGTTAGTATCATCTGAATTGGGATTTGTTTCTCTCCATGTTTTTAAAAGGAATGATGCATTTTTGTTAGGGTGCAGTTACATGCATGAAATTGGTGAGAATGCATGTATTTTTTTTTTTTTGGGGGGGGAGGGGGGGATGGGTGGGGTTTGAAGCTCTCAAATTCTACTTGTCGACAGCCCCTGGGAGGCTGTCGACCATTTTCAAGAACCGATCAACAGGTCTCGTGCAGTGAATGTCGACTTGTAGATACATAGAAGGTGTTTTGCAAGCGACCGACCGGTCTTCCCCGTAACCCACTAACCTGTCAACAATTCCTATTTGCCTATCCATCGGTTGTTTCCCCTGTTGCTTGATTTCTTTATTAGAGCATCCATCTTGACCCAAATTATTATGGAAACTTCTAGTAAGCTCTCAAACCTATTAAACTATAATTTATTCATGGAGGGTGGGAACCACGTGTATGTTCCAAGATTCGTGTATTATTCGATGAATCTTGTGTAAAGGAAGGAATGGGGCTACGGGTGCTACTTCTTGCATTAAGTATAACAAGGGGAGATGCTCTTATAAAATGTCTTCGGGGTAAGAAAATGATATATGCTCATGATAATGCATGTTGGATACATGGGTACACGTGCACATTTAAGCTTTTAAAAGTCTAGGTGTTTATGAGAAAACTAAGGATATCCTCACATGCTGGTGGGCTTTTCACTAGACCGTGGTTATCATGCCGGTTGACTTGTCGCTCGTGGGAGCTTCGGCTCATAATGCCACATAGGTTGGACTAGGGCATGGGTGGATGATGGTCCACACTTTATATGGCATATATTTGTTGATGGATTGGTATATAACTTGGAATATGAGCATGATTTGCATGATTCTAACTATGATATTAACCTTTGGAATTCTACCTTGGGATGTGGGATATTCTTTTATTCCTGTCATTGTTTCATCATGCCTCATTCTCTTATGCCTTCATTTATTACTTATACTTGCTGAGCTTTGTAGCTAATGTTGTTTCCTTGCATCATTCCAGGTTTAGGTAAAGGAAAGGCAAATGAGGGTGGTGAGTCTAGTCATGTCTGAGCGGGGATAGATATGTGTACATTCACTCCAAAATTGAGATCCTTGGGAGTTGTTTTGAGAGTGTAGGGCTGAGATATTGATCTAATAGTACTTTATATTACCCTACTCACTATTTTTGTCATGTATGGGCTGATATGCCTGGTTAAAAGAATGATGTAATACTACATGTTGATGTGTATTTCTTTTGAAATCTTATAGATGATGTGGAGATTATGTGGTGGATGTTTGGATTTTGTTTCTGTACCTTTTTCGTGGCGACTTTCTCACTAACCTCCTATGCTAGCGAGAGTTTCGGGAGGCGAGCTGTTATATAAAGCACCTACACTAACATCTTATGGGTTAGGTGTGTACAGAGCTCTCCTGACTTAAAGGTCTTGGGGATGCTTTAGGTGCAAAGGAAGGTAGTTTATATATGTTGTAATTCTATTAAGGGGTTTGGGCAATTATGCCCCAATGTATGTGTTTGTAAGTAAAGGTTTATATCTCTCGCAGTCATATGAAAAAGATTAGTGTGATGTAATGAATGATATTTATTTTTTTTTGAAATAGAAATGGTTGTAGTCTCTATTATTTTGTGTAATGGAGTGAATGATCTTAATTGAGTTTTATTCTATGTTCATTCTTTCCAACGCTCCCTCTCCGTTTCCTTGGTCATGGGCACTCTAGGAGCGGGGTCGTTACATAAGATATATAGTGGTTTGGCTATGCCTATTCCACTACCTTGGCTCCTCACCAAGGATTTTGTCCAACCTACTTACTTGAGTAGCTTGTAAAATAAACTCAAATACAAACCTTTACAACTATTAGATTTTATTGTATTTTTGTGCTGTCATAATTTTATGATGTTATTTTTATTTTCTGCTATTAAACGAAACAATGGCATTTTTGTCATTTGATGTATTAGTTCTAGGGATATATAATAGAGGAGCTGAAACCCAAATGGGTTAATGAGGCATTTATATTTTTTCTCTCTCTCGAATAGGTTCTCGGTTTCAAATATGGTATTAGAGCACTATTAGGGTTTGGGTTTGCCTCTCTTCTTGTTCGTCGGCTCTCTGTTTCTAGATTCTTCTCCGGTTATTTGCTTGGCTTCGGCGATCCATCTACGGTAATATGTATCGTCTCTGTTCTTGTTTATCTTCTCCTATTTTCTGAGTCGATTTTCTTCGGTCGGTTTATTATCTTGGACAGATCTGTGTTTCTTTCAATAGATCTATGTTTCTTCGTCGATTTCATCCGACGATCTTGGACAGATATGTGCTTCTCGTCATTTTTATCCGGCGACTTGGCGTTCTTGTGTCTTTTTCAACAGATCTGTGTCACTTCCTGGTTTGTTGTCTTCCTTTGTTTCTTATGGCATCTATCGCTTCTGATCCAACTTCCTCATCGATGAGTCATTCCGCCATCGACGATGGTTCTAGCCCGTTCTTTATCCATCATTCAGATAGTCCCGATCTTATCCTTGTATCTCAGCCGCTAACTGGAGAGAACTATGCTTCCTGGAGCCGTTCGATGACAATTGCATTATCGGTAAAGAACAAGCTAGGTTTCATCAATGGTACAATTGTGCGACCTTTAGGTGATATCACTCTACTTAATGCCTGGATCCGAAGCAATAATATTGTCATTTCGTGGATCTTAAACTCTGTTTCTAAAGAAATTTCTACAAGTTTGATATATTCAGAATCTGCGTTTGATATATGGAATGATCTTAAAGATAGATTTCAACAGAGTAATGGTCCTAGAATATTTCAATTGAGACGTGAAATGTAAACTTAAACCAAGGTCAATTATCTGTAAGTGCATATTTCACTAGACTTAAGGCTGTCTGGGATGAGTTAAACAATTTTAGACCTATGTGCACATGTAGAAAGTGTTCTTGTGGGGGTACAAAGTCACTTGCAAATCATTGTCATATGGAATATGTAATGTCCTTTTTAATGGGCCTGAATGACTCATATACTCAAATCTGTGGTCAATTGCTCCTTATGGATCCTTTACCTCCCATAAATAAGGTTTTTGCCTTAATATCTCAAGAAGAAAATCAAAGAGCAGTGATGAATACTAATGGAAATGATTCAGCCTTATTTTCAGTGAAACATGAAGCGACTAGGTCTAACTTTAGTAAGTCTCAACGGAAAGAAAAACCTGTATGTACTCATTGTGGTTATAGTGGGCACACAATTGAGAAATGTTATAAGCTTCATGGATATCCTCTGGGATCCAAACCTAGGTAAAGGAACAATATGAATCAGTCAAAGTCTAATCAAATCAATTCTGCCATTAATCAGGTGAACGGTGATGGCAATAATCAAGTTAAGAGTCAAGACATGGGCAATTTTATGCAGTCTTTGACTCCCACACAGTATCAAAATCTGCTAAGTATGTTGAGTACTCACCTGTCTGATGTTAAGATTGATGCGGATGCTTTAAAAACTCCTGATCAAGAGTCAGGTATATGTTTTTCAACAAATATTACTTCCAGCTTACGTTGTCCTAGGTTTTGGATAATAGACTTAGGGGCTACAAGTGATATATGTTATGATCGTTCATCTTTTCATCAATTAAGGCCTATTCAAAATGCATTTGTGACCTTACCTGATCATCGACGATTTTCTATCTCTTTTATTGGAAACGTGAAGTTGTCTCCTTACATATTGCTAGAGAATGTTCTCTACATTCCTCAATTCAAATTTAATCTGATATCAGTAAGTGCTTTGGCGGCACAATCTTCTTTATATTTCAGATTCTTATCTGATTCATGTATTATTCAGGATCTCTGTCATTCGAGGATGATTGGTAAGGCTGAACTCATGAATGGTTTTTATGTGATTGACTTTGATTCACTTGTCTTTGATAAACAATCTGATGATAGGTTGTGTAATTCTGATAAAATAGTGGCATATGTTGTTAGTAGAGACCTTTGGCATAACAGGCTAGGTCATCTAGCTTTTGAAAAACTGGATATGTTGAGTGAATTGTTGAATTTTCAAAATAATAAAAGGGACAAGGTTCCTTGTTCAATATGTCCATTGGCAAAACAGAGACGACTATCTTTTGTTTCACATAATAGCATGTCTAAAAAGGCTTTTGATCTTATTCATTGTGACACATAGGGCCCTTATCACATACAAACACATGCTGGTTATAGATACTTCTTGACCCTAGTAGATGATTATACAAGGTTTACTTGGGTATTTCTCCTGAAACAGAAATATGATGTTAAGGCAATTATACCTAGATTTTTTGCTATGGTAAGCCCATTTCTCTTTGTGCTTACCCACAATATAAAAGGGAATTTTCCCCTTTTGTGCCCTAGGTGTGGTGGCCGATTGTGTGCTCTCTCTTGTTCCCTCTCTCTCGGACGAATCTCCTTTCATTGATGGCAATCCTCTTGGGGTTTCTTTTCTTCTCAGTCAGATGCTTCTTTCCTTTGCTGTGTCCCATACTTTCCTTGTGCGTGGTGACTGTTCATCAATGGCTTTTGTGAAGGACCAACGCGAGGATCAAAGCATGCAACGGAAGCGTTTTTAATAAATAAAAAAAAACATTCCTCATATTGATTAGAATCTAGGAAAACTTACTTCGCCTATGGATTATCGGACGGAATAGAGCGACGGGAAGAGGAGGCGAGGCAACTTCTTCGCGTGGTGGAGATGACGGCTGTCCTGCAATCCGTCGGCTCCTTCACATCAGATCTCTTGATCTTCCAAGGTATGACTCAAAAATCGTGGCCTCTCTTGGTGAAGAAGAGAAAAAAGACTTAGGTTAAAAAACAACTAGAGAGAGAATATATATAGGGAGAACCCTAGGGTTAAAACCCTAGTGGGCCAAACCCTAGTGGGCCAAGTCCATTTAATTAATTTTCTAATTGGGTTAGCCCAATTAATTAATTAAACCAATGAACTTATTATTTTATTATAGCCCAATGGACTATTCTGAATAAAATAATTCTCTCAATGTAATTCACCCAACAGGCCAAATGTATTAAAAAATACATGAGTTATATCGAGCTACCCCGGGGACCAAAAGACAAATTATTCATGGCTACTAAAATGACCAAAATATCCCTACTACCTAGTAGCTATATTTTGTCATTCTAAGTGTTCCAACTATCACCATATGATAACACTGACCCCACGAATAATTTTGCATGTGCAATGTCTTTGACCTACTAGTGTAATGACGAAAATACCCCTCTGCGTAACACCCATCATTTAGAAAGGAATAATGTACTAACACCTCTCTAAATGATTTCTACCATCCTTAGATCACTAGTCCAATAATCCGTGACTACTCGAATGTACTTGCTTATCACTGGGAGCTACCTAGAAGCACACACTCTTAAGTCACGTTCCCAGGGCCCTGGATTATTTGATTATTCTTGGACAATCACAAGGGGGTGAATCACAGAAACTATCTTGTATTAGTCTGTCTTAGCTAATTAGAAACCATACTCCCAACTCACAAGGTTACTGATCTTTGATAGACCTCACCTATAGTGAATCTAAGAATATAGCTCTAGGTTCACTAGACCACCAACTAATACTCAAGTATTAGAGTACTCGTCCACGTAGTAGCAGTGATAGACTAGCTCCATGATAATCAGTACTTTGTCATTAGCTTCTATCACAGGTCCACTCTACGCATTCCAAATGCGCTTGTACAATTAGAGTAAACAGACTGTTTACTGGCTAAGGCAAGCCATCCTCCATTAGCATCTATTGCACAATGATCTTATCATGATAGAATGCCCAGTTCTATCAAAAGATCAAGAGTAATATTTTTATTGCTTATTAAGTACCCATGATTCATGCCTAACTGTGAAGAACGACCCATCACATGAATCACTTACTTAATAGCATGGACACTTTTCCAACAATTAAATGCAAATAATATATGTGCCATAAACTGACTAAAAGAAATATCATTACCATAAATTAAATAAAATGTGTCTTTAGGGCATACATTTCCAATAGTTTGCAACGTCTATTTAGTCTAAGTTGTTGTTTTCTCTTTAAGGTAAGTCTTCCCGCCATTATGAAACCCATATCTTCGTGATTTCTCTCAGTTCCTTGGTGGATCCTACTGTGTGTGGAAGCTTGTGTGGCTTGGGTATGGGGTGTTGATCGGCCGAGAGACTTGGGGGGTTTGACAGCTTCGGTTCCTGGGGCTTTTAGGCTCCTTTATGGCTTGGTGTCCCTATTCATTGGTTGTTGCCTAAGTGGTGTTTGAACGAGCCCAAATCTGAGTCTTGTAGTAGTCTTCGTGACTACCATTGTTGCCAAATAGGGATTTTAATTTTCTGCCTTGATTTGTTCTTGCATTCGGTTGTTTTGGTTTTGATTTCGATTGAGTTATAACCCACTATTTTGTAGAGTTTTTCCACAACAGCATCATTAAATTGGAACCTTGATTGATAAACTAAGGGAATGTCTAATAATGCTTTTTGTTTCTAGTTTCTTGTTCTTGTTTTCATTTTTATAAAATAAAACCAGAAAAGTGAAGACTGTTCTTCTTTATGGGAAAGTGAAAACAAAAATAAAAATCAGAAAAAAGAAAATTGAATGCACTTGTTTTGAAAATAATAATGCTCAAGTTTGATTTTCTAATAGTAAATAAGATGTGAACACAAAAAGGATAAAGGAATAAAGAAATATAAAATAATAATACTCAGGTTTGGTTTTTATATATTTTTAATTTTTTAAATTTTTTTATTAACATATTACTTTGTCGGTTTGGTTTTAACCAAACCGAAAAATCCGCAAACTGCAAACCGCATGGTTTGGGGATTTTTCAAACCAGACCGAACCGTTGTCTCCAAAAAATCGCACAGTTTGGTGCGGGCGGTTTCCACGGTTTAGCAGTTTTTTTTCCCACCCTTAAACACAAGCACAAGAGAAGAACACAAATGATTTATAGTGGTTCCGCTTAACCCAAGCCTAATCCACTACCTTACCTCCTCATTAAGGATTTTCAAAACAATCCATTAAAACCCCCTACTTAAACCAAGTAAGTTCTCTAGTCCAAGACTAGGAATTACAACCTCTTACTTATACAAGCAAGCCTTCTAGCACCTAGCTAGGTATTACACCCCTTGCTTCAACAAGCAAGTCCTTAGCACAACAAGCTAGAAAAATAAGAGTGATACAAATGTGAACGAGGAGCTAAGAGTTGACACTCTTAGTTACGAGTTCTCTCAAAATACAAGACAAGGCTTGAATGAATTAATACAAATTAAAATCGAAGCCTTGAAGAGAGAAAAATGAAGCACAATCACTATAAATACAAATGACTATAAATGTAAGTTCAATTCAATTCATTCTCGTCCATTAGCCTCTACTTGATCTCCTTCATATGTATTTATAGGCTTTCCAAAAGCTTTGCCCGAAACTAGCTATTATTGAGCTGTTGGAGAATGAGAAACTGGCCATTGGAGATTGTCAGAGACACAAACTATCGACAGACAAAATAGGTTAGTCGATTATATTTTCAAATTAAACTAAGGCATAGTCAACAGACAAGGAAGCATAGTCGACTATTGTCCAACCAAATCTACTGATAGTCGACAAACACTTTCACATAGTCGACACATCCAAAAATATAAAGAAAATTTATAATATCATGCACATACATAGTTGACAGAAGAAATCTCATAGTCAACAGAGCTTGCCCAATAGTCAACAGAACACAACATAGTCGACAGAAGCTTGGGCATAGTCGACAGATCATAACCCATAGTCGACTATCCACAGGCATAGTCAACAGTACTTAGGCACATAGTCAACTATTCATAGGCATAGTCGACAACACTTAGGCACATAGTCGACTATTCATAGGCATAGTCGACAACACTTATACACATAGTCAACTATCCATTTGAAAAATATGAACACTTAACATTTCTTCTTAAAACAAGTTGAGATTAACAAAAAGATATTTATTTTGAATTTAAACACACTCAACCTCACTCTAATATAGATTTTCATAACTTTGCTTCAAACTCATTTATAGATTTGAAGATTGATTTTCTCATTCATATAGATTGATTCAAACTCAAACTTATTCATATAAATTTAGAGATTGATTTTCATATAGTCATTATCAAAACTATTTTATTTTCCAAGCGTAAAATATCAATCTCTCCTTTTTGATGATGACAAAACAAATATGAAAATCAATACATTCATTTTATCTCCCCCTTTTTGTCAAAATCAAAAAAGATTTATACTCCCCCTTTTTGGAACAAACTGAGAGCATATAAAAAAAGGCTCATCCTTAAACCAACAGTTTTTTTTAAAAAAAGAGTTTGAGGGATACTTACATTAAGTTTCTTTAGCACTAACTCCCCCTTAAGATAACATAACCAACATCATGTGGAAATCAAAATGGATAAGTTATGTAATAAATGCACAATCTATATATGAGTCATTCACAAGGCATTCATATAAGAGGCCATAATAATCTCCAAATAGGTCAAAACTTTTGGTGCCATATCCCATTCTCATGATCTTATAAGACCAAAACGATATCATTCCAAATAATTCACTCATATTTTGATTGTTTGAAAATGTCAAAACATCATATCAAATTCATATCCATTTATCATATAAGAAACAAAGTAGTTGAACCACAATAGTAAAATATTCCTTTTCTTTAGATGAAAACTCCCCCTTAATATGACATGAATGAGTCATGTTACTTAAGATGTAAAGATCATCATTAGAAAGTCACAACATGCACTCATTTTCCTTGAATTCAAAGGATAAGTGTTCATTCATCATACAAAACCAAACAATGATACAAATTGATACTAACTGATGGACTTGGATAGCAAAGGCAAGTTTCATATCTGAAAATAGTATTATAAGTGATTCAAGGCATAATCATTAAAGTATTGTTATTCATAACTTGACTTATCTCATCTTTGTCTAGGCACAATGCACTACTCATAGGGGTTTTCTTTAAGATAGGCTTTATAGAAATCCTATTCAACATATAGCATGAGGTGTTAATGGCTTAAACCAAATGATTTTTGTCATACAGCACAATTCTAGCCATTTCTTGTAAAGATCTACTTTTCTTCTCGACTACCTCATTTTGTTCGAGCACTAGAAAATTATGATCAATATCATTTTCCTTACAATAGTGCTTGAATTGTTCATTTCAAAATATCCTCATGATTACTTCTAATTTTTGAAAATGCATATATCTTAATCTTTTTTAACTCTTATACAAGATATTTCAAATGACCAAAATGCCACTTTTAGATGCAAGAAACATTACCTACGAGAACTTAGAGAAGTCATTTACAATGACAAGAGTATAATGTTTTTCATCTAGGTTTTGGATTCTCATAGGTCCAAGAAGATCTAACTGAAGTAGGGTTGGAGACCTAGAGGCTGAGACTTCATTTGAAGGTTTAACGGTTACATTTAGTTGTTTGCCTTTCATACATGCACCACAAATGTAATCTTTTTCATATTTGAGCTTTAGGCAACCTTCAACAAGATCACGTTGGATATCTAGTCAACAACATTTATGCCCACATAACCTAGTCTTTTATGTCATGGCCAAGTTTTGAGAAATGGATGATACTAGACATTTTTCTATAGTAGATAAGAATAAATCTATGCACATTTTCTATCCTATTACCTATTATGTTTGTCTCATTTGTTTTTAGAGATGTAACTTTACAAGAATTAGCATCAATGCATTCGTTATGAGTCATATCACATAATCGGTAACATTGATCAAGTTATGTTGTAAGGCCATTTACCACAAACACATTTTCCAGCGCATATCAACAAATATTATTCTCCCCCTTAATCAATGCATATATCAAAACACTATAACTCTCCCTTAATTTTAGAAACCAATATAAGTTTTCAATAAAGCTACACTTATAACTTAAGATCATCAAAACTTATAAACACAGAGTGTTTAGTGAAAGAAATATACCACCAAGATTTTATTTAATAAAATCTTACTCTTGGATGGCAAATCATCATTTGGGGTTGAATTTCTTTTTCATCCCCTTTTCCTTCATGCTTTATTCATCCGCAAAGATTTCACTTTAACTTCCAATTGGATGTCAAGCAAGTCTGAAAAAATAAATCATCCACAAGCTTTTTGTAATACCTAGTATTAAATAATAAGAGAATTTTTGAAGATATGGGTCAAAATGATATTTAGCAAAGTTTTGGGCTTAAGTTCAATATTCAAACAAAAGACGAATGACTAAGTTAAGATGAGCCAATTGAGGAGAACAGGCACAATTGGGCGATATTTGATAAAAATCAAGGGATCCCGAAGAGTTAAAGTCAAAAGCACGCAGTTAGGAGCATCCGGGCAAAAGTGTAGATTTTGTAAACTGCCCGAGGAAGGTCGAGAGGGCAAGTTTTTCAGAAATTTCGAAGGGAAATGGAAAATATAGAACTTGAGGGTCGTTGTGGAAGTGCTAGAAAGTCTAGGGGTACCCAAGAAATGGAGGAAATGCAATTAAAAGAAGGCTGAGGGCTAAAATGCAATTTTTGAAAACTTACAAGGTGTGAAACCGACCGGCCGCCTGTGGCCGCCAGTAGTCGCTTCTGGGGCATCAGGCAGGTCGCCCGGAGGCTCAGGCTAGCCTCTAGGTGATGATGAGCTCGTTGGGAGCTTCCATTGGCCGAAAAATGGCGTGATTTGATCGGAAATCATAGCCAAAAGATTTTCGATTTGGCCGGATCTTTTGAGGGCTTAGGCTCGCGATTTGGTGCTTTTTAATTGGTTTAGAAGCTAGATCTAGGGTTAAGGGGATAAGGGCAACCAATCTATGGTGGAAAATCGGGTCGAGAGAAGGTATAAATAGACGTCGAGAGGTCGAGGATTTTTTTTTTAAAATCGAGTGAAATTAAGGGCATTTTGGCTTGAATTGAGGAGCAAGGATAAGGGGCTTTTGTTCTTAGTGTTCTAAGGATTGATTCTGGAAAATTTGAGAGCATTTGGTATAGATTTGGAGGGGTTTCAGTGTCTTGGCCGGAAAAGTGACCTGCAACTGGCTTTTAAAGCCACTTCCGGTGACTTTTTCCGACGGGTGAAGGCACCATTGAGGTCGCCTCAACAAGCTCTACAAGCCCCTATAAGAATTTAGGACATTGGAGGTCGTCGGAATCGGAGAAGACGACCGGAGAAGACAACCAGACGGCGGCGCATGGCTCCCACTCGCAGGACCTCGGGGTGGCGCGTGAGGTAGGGTTTTTGTGTGTTTTTAATTTCAGAATTTAGGTAGAATTATTTTAGGAATTGTCATGGAAAAATATTTTGTAAAAGTTGATATTAGGTATTTTTAATGAATTTTTGAAGGTATAAATGCTTGAAAAATAAATAAAAATAGAGAAAATTATGGGAAAATAGAAACGTTGATTCCAAAGGTCTTAAATGGTGAAATAGGAGTCAATTGGGTCGTTGGAAGAAGGATTACGCGATTTTCAAGGTGTGTGATAGCATGCATATTTGTGCTATATTTTGGCATTTCACCTCAATCTTATTATACCATTTGAAGTAATTTTGCTGATCTTTCATTGTTTCCATTTTATTATACGTCAAATCCTCCTTACACTATTTTCTTTCTTATTTCTATGGATCCAAGCTTGCATAGCTTTAGGGATTATTGGATGGGCTAGAGAAGCAACTAGAAAGGACTTGAAGTGGCAGATTTGGGCTGCATTTGGGCTACTCAATTCTACCTGTTTTGGGCTGCATTTGGGCTGCTCGTTTTTGTTGTCTTGGGCTCATATCTAGGCCCAACCCTAGCCTTCCTAGCTCTTCCTTTCTTGGCCATGTATTTAAGGCCTTTTAGCACTTATTTCCACAGGAGATTGAGAGGAGAAAAGAGAGGAGATTCTGGCCGTTTTTTGTTGTTAGCATATTTCTGTGTTCTTCATTTTTGTTTTCCATTTTTTTTGTCTTCTTTGCTGTAATGAGAGGCTAGAACTATTGTAACCGGTTGTGTATCTTGAACCCATGAGAAATCTGAGTCCCGGATGAGCTACAAAAACCTGGTTTGTTTGTTTTAATCTTATTCATTTCCATTTGGTTTAGTTTGAACAGATTTTGGAATGCATGAAGTTCATGGCAGGTTTGTGTGAATTTACATGGATTCATTTTCTGTTAAATGCTTAAGAGAACAGAGTGTTGTAGCCGGTTGGTATAACATCTCGGAAATGAATATAATGTGCTTGAATGGTTGTTCTTGCATAGCTTCGGATGGGTTGAATAGAGAATGAATGGCTGCATTTTGTTTATAAGAGATTTCTGTATTCATTTTGTTGTTCCAATCATTCTAATCCTTGGACGGTTGTTGGGGATGCTTTGAGTTTGATATCCAGATATTAAAACCATCTAACAAACCAAGATATATAGGTTGGACAAGGAAGATTTCACAAGGGGACAAATACACAACTGATTGCTCTCCATTTACTGATTTTCATCTATATTTGTGTTTCTGTTTTGTTACTTAATTCTCTGTCAAAACCCCCCCTAAACAAACTGTTGTGTTGCTTATATTGGTTCTTATTGTTGGTAGAAGAAGATAAGGCTCCTTGTGAGAGACGACCTAGGTTGTGCTTTGCTGCAAACTAGAGAAGATAGATGAGATGCATTTGTATCTAATTCTGGAGCGGTTTAACAGCCGGTCAGAATTTTGGCGCTGTTGCCGGGGAGCCAAGTTTTTCTTCTAAAAATATAGAGGACCGAATCCTTGTTTGAGTGTTTTCTCTGTTTTGTTCTTGGTGATAAGGCTATCAGTTGTTGCTCACAAACTTGAAGAGCTATTTTGTTTTGTTCTTGGGATAAACTAATAGCAAGCAGCAACAGAAAAGCCTTATTTACCTTTTCGATCTTCTTTTTGTGTGTGTGTATTTTTCTTTTATGTTTTCTTGTCTCTAAAACTATTTTTCAACCAAGAAGTGGCTGTTGGAGAAGGCTGCACGACCTGCAACTGAAAAAGCAATCTTGATTAACAGAAAAAGCAAAAAAGACAGCAACTGAAAAAAAGCAAAAAGACACACCTGCAACCCCTCTCTGATTTTCAGCATCACCTGCAGTCCTTCCTTGGTCTTCATATGCTCTGATAGGTGCTGAAAAGCGAGCTCATAACAAGTAGACAACCCAACAAAAATCAAAAAGAGGCTGCAGCAGATCAGGAGCACAACCATTCCATTTTGAGAAAGCTGAAATCCACTTTTCTGCCTCTGACAACAGATCACTTGACCAAGAGGATATTCAATTTTTCTTTTTCACCTTCTCTCTCTCTTTTAACATTCCTCTTGGCGTTTTCTTTCCCTTCTCCACTAATCTTCCTTCTCATTTAACAGATAAACACCAGCAGCTGCAACCAAGAGAAGAATTAGCCAGAATAGCTTCCATTTGACAGCAGTCTTGACCACCTCCATGACAGATAGCGATATTTAAGGATTGAGCTCAAGATACTGGTTCTATCTTCTTGCTTTCTCATCCTTACTTGATATTCTTTCATGTCCATATGCCCCCCTTGATATTTTCTTGCATATAGAGTAGTTTCTGAGGCAAAATAGGAGGCGGTTTGAAAGAAAATTCAGTTTCCCAGTTACTGTTCATCGGTTTCCACTTGCTCCGATTGAGCTGATTTTTGGTGTCCAAAGAAATGGAGGTGTAGGGATCAAGACTCACAGCTTTGCTGTGATAAGAGCATTTTTTTAGCCAAATTCGAACGTTTAGACCACTTTTTTGGCCATTTTGTGTTTCTCAGTGGCTGATTTTGTGTGGTTTTTAGTGTTTTTAGGTCCCTCAATGTTTTTGTGTTGAAATCTTGTGAAAAATTGCATAAAAAAAATCATCTAAGGGCTTCTTGTTTTGTGTTTTTGCGTTTTTGTGTTTCTGTGTTTTTGTTTTTAAGTTCTTGAGTTCTTGAGTTCTTGGTATGCATAGGCCATTTTATGTTCTGTTTTTGTGTTGATTTCTAGTGCATTTTGTGTTCTGTTTTTGTGTTGATATCTAGTGCATGACTAGGTCCTCTAAGGAGAAATTACTTGATTTGAAACTTGAATTAGAGAACACTCTTAGAAGGCAAGCTAGAGAGCTTAAGTCTAGGGATAGGATTGATCCTAACAGTGCTTCCAATACTTCATCCGAACCTATTCCAGAATTCATCAATATGGCAGATAATGGAAGTGGAAATGGAAATGGAAATGGAAATGGTAATGGAAATGGTAATGGTAATGGAAATAATGGAAATCATGGTCATTTGGATGGTAGAACCATTAGAGAGCTGGCTGCACCTGATGTGCATTATCAGCCCCTATGTATTCAATACCCACAATTGGATGCTAACTTTGAACTAAAGTCTGGACTGATCCATTTGTTGCCCAAGTTTCATGGTCTTGCAGGAGAGGATCCGCACAAACATATGAAGGAGTTCCATGTTGTTTGCTCAACCATGCGGCCACAAGGAGTAGATGAAGAGTAAATCAAACTGAGAGCCTTCCCATTCTCACTTGATGGATCAGCCAAGGATTGGTTGTATTACCTGCCACCAGGTGCCATTACCAGCTGGGATGGATTGAAAAGAATCTTCTTGGAAAAATTCTTCCCAGCCTCTAGAACAGCATCAATAAGGAAGGAAATTTGTGGTATAAGGCAGATAAATGGTGAGACTCTACATGAATACTGGGAGAGATTCAAGAAGTTATGTTCCAGCTGTCCTCACCATCAGATAAGTGACCAACTCTTAGTTCAATATTTCTATGAAGGTCTAATCCCCATGGACAGGTACTTGGTAGATGCTGCAAGTGGAGGAGCATTGGCAGAGAAGACCCCAGCAGCTGCATAAGAACTGATATCAAAGATGGCACAAAATGCCCAGCAGTTTGGCACCAGAATTAACACTCCTGCAAAATCCATCAATGAAGTCAATGTGGCTGCCACCATGGACCAGCAAAGGATAGAAAACAAGCTTAAGGAATTATCTTCCATGGTCAGGCAGTTGGCATTAGAGAGAAAGCAACCCCAGCAGCAGCTTTGTGGCATTTGCTCCTTGCCATCCCATATGACAGATCAATGCCCACAGTTGCAAGAGAATAATGAGACATGTGCAGGCATCTTTCCTGGTAGACCATTCCAGCACCAGCAGCACAGCCAACCCCAGCCTCCAAATAGATATGATCCATTTTCCCTCACCTACAATCCAGGTTGGAGAGACCATCTGAACCTCAAATATGGCAACCATTCCAATCAACATGTGCAGCAGCAGCCATACCAGAATCAACCATTTCAGCAGAGGTTCCATCCTTCAAATTCCAGCAACCATGCTCCACCACCAAGGCAGAATCAAGCCATGCAACAAGCATCACCATTACCCAAGTTAGAACCTAGCTTGGATGATCTTGTCAAACAACTAGCAGCCAATACACTCCAATTCTAGCAAAAGACAGAAACAACAATTCAAAATTTGGAGACCCAAATAGGCCAGCTAGCCACCAACATCAATGAGTTAAGGAGTCAAGGTTCAGGGCAGCTTCCTTCACAACCAGTTGCCAATCTGAGGGGTAATGTTAGTGCCATCATGCTTCGAAATGGGAAAGAAGTAATCATCCCAACCCCTCCACCATCATCAAACATGAAGAAGCAGCATGTAGAAGAGCAGCATGTAGAGAAGCAGCATGTAGAGGAGCAGCATGTAGAGGGCAGCAAAGAGCAGCAACCCTCCTCAATCCAAGAAGCAAAGCAGCCAAACTCTAGCTATCAAGAACAAGGAGAAGGAGAGTCTTCCAACGAACAACCCCTGCCATTCCCACATCGAGCAACTCAAAATAAGAAAAGAGCAGAGGTTGAACTAGACAAAGAGATCTTGGAGACATTCCAGAAAGTGGAAGTGAACATACCACTCTTGGAGGCCATTAGACAGATTCCCAAGTATGCCAAGTTTCTCAAAGACTTGTGCACCAACAAAAGGAAACTGAAAGGAAATGAAAAAATCAACTTGGGAAGAAATGTGTCAGCATTGATTCAACCTGGCATGCCTCAGAAATGCAAAGATCCAGGGACTTTCATCATTCCTTGCACTATTAGAAATTTGCAATTTCATAATGCTATGTTGGATTTAGGAGCCTCTATTAATGTGATGCCTAAATCTGTGTATTCTTCTTTGCAGGCAGGTGCAGGTACATTGACATCTACAGGAGTGGTGGTCCAGTTGGAAAATAGGAGCACAGCATACCCTGAGGGAGTATTAGAGGATGTATTAGTGAAGGTAAAGGATTTCGTATTCCCAGCTGATTTTTATGTTCTGAATATGGAAGATGATAGCACACTTGAGCATGCACCTTTGATACTAGGGAGACCATTCTTAAAAACTGCTAGAACTATTATCAATGTGCATGAGGGTACACTTTCCATGGAATTTGCTGGTAATACAATTAACTTCAAGATACTTGATGCCATGAAATTCCCTGCTGAAGATCATTCCACTTTTCAAGTAAATAGAGTTGACCTGTTAGTGAATGAAGCATGTTTTGAGTCTTCTGATTTAATTGATAAACTCCCCACTGTGCATGAGTTTCCAGATACAATTATTTGCACTGATTGTAGTGATGGAGAGAGTCAATGTGCTGCATGTTTAGAGATTGCTGAATTTTTGCATAGGCATGAGTTTGATTTTGATGCTAACATTTCCCAAGTGGAAGATAGTGTTGTTGACCTTGTTGAGCAGGTTGATAGTGTTTTAGAGTTAGATTTGCAGTCAAATAGGTCATCCCCCTCTTTGCAGCAGCCACCCACCATTCAGTGCAAGCCCTTGCCTCAGCACCTCAAGTATGCATTCTTGGAGAAAGATGAGAAGCTGCCAATCATCATTGCAAACAACTTGCAGCCTGACCAAGAGAGAAAGCTGCTGGACATGCTGAAAAAGAATAAGAAAGCAATTGGGTGGACTTTAGCGGATATAACTGGAATCAGCCCATCTGTTTGCATACACCGTATTTTATTGGAGGAAGGAGCAAAACCAGCAAGGCAGCCTCAAAGAAGACTTAACCCAACCATCCTTGATGTGGTAAAATAGGAGGTAAGTAAATTACTTGCAGCCGGTATTATTTACCCTATTTCTGACAGCAAGTGGGTGAGTCCCGTGCAGGTTGTTCCAAAAAAGACGGGTATCACGGTGGTCCCAAATGAGCAGAATGAGCTTATCCCCATGAGAGTGCAGAACAGTTGGAGAGTCTGCATTGATTATAGAAAGCTGAACCAAGCAACCAGAAAGGATCATTTTCCCCTCCCATTCATTGATCAGATGTTGGAGAGATTGGCTAGTAAGTCACATTATTGTTTCCTTGATGGTTTTTCTGGATACTTTCAGATTTGCATAGCCCTAGAGGATCAAGAGAAGACCACCTTCACCTGCCCCTTTGGCACATTTGCTTATAGAAGAATGTCTTTCGGTCTATGTAATGCTCCAGGTACCTTTCAGCGATGCATGGTAAGTATATTTTCAGATTTTCTAGAGCATTGCATGGAAGTTTTCATGGATGATTTTTCAGTTTATGGCACTTCTTTTGATGATTGCTTGGTTAGCTTGGGTAGAGTCCTAGAGAGATGCATTGAAAAGAACCTTGTTTTAAATTTTTAAAAATGTCATTTCATGGTAGAATAAGGAATTGTTTTAGGGCATGTTCTGTCTAAGAAGGGTATAGAAGTGGATCGGTCTAAGGTTGATGTTATTGCTTCGTTGTCTTACCCCACCTCTGTGAAGGAGGTGCGTTCTTTCCTTGGCCATGCAGGATTTTACAGGAGGTTCATCAAGGATTTCAGCAAGATTGCGCTTCCACTGTCCCACCTCCTCCAGAAAGAAGTGACCTTCCATTTTGATGAGCAGTGCAAGCGGGCATTTGAGGAACTGAAGAGTCGATTGATTTCTCCACCCATCATACAGCCACCCGACTGGGAGTTGCCCTTCGAGTTGATGTGCGACGCCTCCAACTTTGTAGTGGGTGCCGTCCTTTCCCAGCGTGTGGAAAAGAAATCCCATGTCATAGCCTACGCTTCGCGTACATTGGATGCCACACAGACTAATTATACCACTACAGAAAAGGAGCTCTTGTCTATTGTTTTTGTATTGGATAAATTTAGATCCTATTTACTTGGTTCTAAAGTTATTATCTTTACTGACCATGCAGCTCTTAGGTACCTCTTGAAGAAGCCCGATGCCAAACCTCGTTTAATAAGGTGGATGCTCTTGCTCCAAGAATTTGACATTGAGATCAAGGATAAAAGTGGAGTAGAGAACTTGGTAGCCGACCACCTCAGTCGCATTCCTTCCACCTCAGATCCATCTGTCATGGACTCCCAGCCTATCAGGGATGATTTCCTAGATGAGTTATTATACCACATTCATGGTGTTGAGCCCTGGTATGCTGATTTAGTAAATTATTTAGTTGCTTCTGAATTACCTGCATATTTTAAGAAGGAACAGCTAAATAAATTTAAGAGTCAGGCTTGATATTATGTGTGGGATGATCCCTATTTGTGGCGCATGTGTAGTGACCAGGTCATCAGGAGATGTGTGCCTAACCATGAATTTGCATCTGTCTTAAATTTTTGTCACACACTTGCATGTGGTGGTCACTTTGGTCCCCAACGTACAGCTAGGAAAGTCCTAGATTCTGGATTATATTGGCCTTCACTCTTTAAGGATTCATATGAGTTTTGTAAGAATTGCACACGTTGCCAACACACAGACACTATATCACGTAGGAATGAAATGCCTCAACAACCCTTATTGTTTTGTGAAATCTTTGATGTTTGGGGCATTGACTTCATGGGCCCATTTCCTATGTCATTTGGTTATGTGTACATTCTGTTAGCTGTGGATTATGTTTCTAAGTGGGTGGAAGCTAAAGCCACCAGGACTGATGATGCTTCTGTTGTTGTAGATTTTGTTCGTTCTCACATCTTTTGCAGGTTTAGCATGCCCAGGGCCATCATCAGCGACCAAGGATCCCACTTTTGCAATAAAAAGATAGACACCCTACTTCGTAAGTATGGGGTAATACACAAAGTGGCGACTCCTTATCATCCATAGACTAATGGGCAAGCTGAAGTCTCAAATAGGGAGATCAAGCAGATTTTGGAGAAGACTGTCCATCCCAATAGGAAAGACTGGAGCATGAGATTAGAAGATGCGCTATGGGCCTACCGCACTGCCTACAAAACCCCCATCGGCATGTCCCCTTACAGGTTGGTTTTTGGAAAAACGTGTCACTTGCCGGTGGAAGTGGAGCATAAGGCATATTAGGCGGTGAAGCAATGCAATATGGACATCAGTCAAGTAGGGTCCCAAAGAAAGCTCCAACTTCAAGAGCTTGAGGAGATTAGGATGGACGCATATGAGAACTCACGCATCTACAAGGAGAAGACCAAGGCTGTGCATGACAAGCATATTGTGAGGAAGTCATTTGAAGTTGGCCAGAAAGTTCTGCTATACAATTCCCGTCTCAAGTTGATGCCCAGTAAGATACGTTCCTGTTGGACTGGTCCTTTCATAGTTACTCATGTTTTTCCCTTTGGTGCAGTTGAAATCAAGGACGAGTCCAATGCAAAGCAATTCACAGTGAACGGGCAGCGACTTAAGCCTTTCTACGAGAGCTTTCAGGAGCATATTGTGGAGGAGATGCATCTCCTCAACGCCACCTCCATTTGATACATCAGGCTGTTTCTCTCTCCCTAACATTTTACATTTACTTGTCCTATTCTTAATTGGAATTGCATGTTTACATTGAGGGCAATGTAAAGTCTAAGTGTGGGGGGGTAGCATTCTTATTTTTGCAGCATTTTCTTTATCTTTTCATATTTCTTTTTCCTTGAGTCTAGTTGAGTCTGTTTTGTGTGGAAATGCAAGTTAAGCAATTTAAGTCTAAAAGAACCCAGCATGATTAGAACTTCAATCTTATCTTCCTTGATTTCAAGTGGCTTGGCAATGAGTTTGATTTGATAGATTGATTGGGTAGTCTACAGCCGTGAGGATTTTGAGCCTATTGTCTTTCTTGTGTGTGCATTCACCTATCATGATCTCCACTCTAGAACTTGTTTTGATTCTTGGTTGAGGCTATATTTGTTCATGCATGACTCAAACATGATTAAGGCATTCTTTCTTGTCCCCATTTGGCCATTTTGTTACCAAAAAAAAAATAATAATTAATTAATTAATCAATCCCTTTCGCTTGCCACTTAGAGCCATCATTCTTACCCTTCATTTTCATACACCTTTTTGGACTTTCCAACCTTAGGAAGAGGAATATTAAGTGCATTCTAGAGAGAGAGATTGAATTCATCAAGCAAGTCATAAGGCCAAAGGCCATTTGCATCCATGAAAAAAAAAAAGAAAAGAAAAAGAAAAAGAAAAGCAAGCAAAGCAAAGAATGGTGAGAAGGAGCGTAAAACGCACTCACCTCTTTCAAAAAAAAAAAAAAAAAAGCAAAGTTGAGACGGAGCGTAAAACGCACTCAACCGAATAAAGATGCAATGTTTTTCATAATGCTTGGAAATTCTATCTCTTGATCTTGGAGTTGCATGAAATATTTTCTCGACCTAAGGCATGTTTTCCTTTTGATTTGTGGCATGCATGTGACATGGATAGTGGAGATTGAGAAGATAAACAAGCTTATGGTAGTGGAATTGTGATTGGGTGAATTTGAGCGAAACAATCACCACCACCTCTTGAGAGATTTTTGAGCATACACTTGTCCTGTGAGAGGCTTCTACTTTTGATTTGTCTTATTGAATGAATTACCATGTCACTTGTTTTCTTGGAAGTAGAGGAAAGATGATCTTTGAATGATGAATTCTTGAAGACTTACCTTGCATCTGATTTGTGTTTTTCCACATTTTTATTCTTGAGCCATAGAGTCTAGTGTTTTGCCCAGGAGTGCAAAAGTCTAAGTATGGGGGAGTTGATAGCATGCATATTTGTGCTATATTTTGGCATTTCACCTCAATCTTATTACACCATTTGAAGTAATTTTGTTGATCTTTCATTGTTTCCATTTTATTATACTTCAAATCCTCCTTACACTATTTTATTTCTTATTTCTATGGATCCAAGCTTGCATAGCTTTAGGGATAATTGGATGGGCTAGAGAAGCAGCTGAAAAGGACTTGAAGTGGCAGATTTGGGCTGCATTTGGGCTGCTCAATTCTACCTGTTTTGGGCTGCATTTGGGCTGCTCGTTTTTGTTGTCTTGGGCTCATATCTAGGCCCAACCCTAGCCTTCTTAGCTCTTCCTTTCTTGGCCATGTATTTAAGGCCTTTTAGCACTTATTTCCACAGGAGATTGAGAGGAGAAAAGAGAGGAGATTCTGGCCGTTTTTTGTTGTTAGCATATTTCTGTGTTCTTCATTTTTGTTTTCCATTTTTTTTGTCTTCTTTGCTACAATGAGAGGCTAGAACTATTGTAACCGGTTGTGTATCTTGAACCCATGAGAAATCTAAGTCCCAGATGAGCTACAAAAACCTGGTTTGTTTGTTTTAATCTTATTCATTTCCATTTGGTTTAGTTTGAACAGATTTTGGAATGCATGAAGTTCATGGCAGGTTTGTGTGAATTTACATGGATTCATTTTCTGTTAAATGCTTAAGAGAACAGAGTGTTGTAGCCGGTTGGTATAACATCTCGGAAATGAATATAATGTGCTTGAATGGTTGTTCTTGCATAGCTTCGGATGGGTTGAATAGAGAATGAATGGCTGCATTTTGTTTATAAGAGATT
Organism: Diospyros kaki; assembly: GCA_036245055.1. Classification (NCBI taxonomy): domain Eukaryota; kingdom Viridiplantae; phylum Streptophyta; class Magnoliopsida; order Ericales; family Ebenaceae; genus Diospyros; species Diospyros kaki. The sequence goes on along the minus strand of BSEG01000001.1, from coordinate 13,972,205 downwards.
TCTGTATTCATTTTGTTGTTCCAATCATTCTAATCCTTGGACGGTTGTTGGGGATGCTTTGAGTTTGATATCCGGATATTAAAACCATCTAACAAACCAAGATATATAGGTTGGACAAGGAAGATTTCACAAGGGGACAAATACGCAACTGGTTGCTCTCCATTTACTGATTTTCATCTATATTTGTGTTTCTGTTTTGTTACTTAATTCTCTGTCAAACCCCCCCCTAAACAAATTGTTGTGTTGCTTATATTGGTTCTTATTGTTGGTAGAAGAAGATAAGGCTCCTTGTGAGAGACGACCTAGGTTGTGCTTTGTTGCAAACTAGAGAAGATAGATGAGATGCATTTGTATCTAATTCTGGAGCGGTTCGACAGCCGGTCATTGTGGCACATTTTTTGAGGTAAAATCTGGACTTTTTCGAATTGAGGTGAGTGGTTTGATTCTAGCTTTTCCTTGTTTTGGAAGTGTTTTTAAGTGCTTTTGGTGGGTTTTAGTGAGCGGTTATACCCTCTTAGACATAGATTGTTTTACAAGGCTTTTAGTTATGATCATTGTGTCGATATTCGCTACATTACATTAACTGTTTTATTTTAAAATGTTGGTGCATGGCATGTAAATTTTCATATCATTTGGGGTCAAGTTTAATTGCATCGTTGAGTCCGTATGGGGCGGGATGGGGTCTACTTGAGATTGGGACAATGTTAATCTAGGTGAACGGGTGTCACACTGGGGCACTCGAGGGAATAATGTTAAACCAGGTGAGCGAGTGTCACAACGGTGCACTCGAGGGATTAACGTTGGACCAGGTGAATGTGTGCCACAGTGGGGCATTCGAGGGATTAAGCATGTTAGGGTGATATCTCGAGTTAGACGTGTCTTGCATGTTGTCGTATAGTATGCCATGCTCGTATGTCTTTCATGTATTGTATAACTGTCTCATACCTTCACTTAGATGGTTTATCATCTAACATGGGTTATGCCCCTGGAACATTCAACATTCCAGCCAGGGACAGCAGTGAGGTCGAGGACACGACCGATGAGCCAGTGGTGTTTGTTTGATAGTTGTTGTATTATTTTGGAAGCATTGATATTCACTATGTTATATATCGCTTGACGATGTTGTAATCATTAGTATTGGTGTTGTATACATATGTCGGTATGGGAACATTTTGTGTGTAACACGTGGTAGGCCACGTCATTTTGATTAATTAAGTATTCTGCTGTGTTTATAATGTCTCGTTCGGTTAAGATTATGTTATTGTTAACTAAACGAGTAAGACTGGAACTCTCGGGGTTTATATTTGCATGTGAAGATTGTTCATGAAATCACCGTGGGTGCCAGCTGTAGTTTTACGACGAGTGTTCATCTGCATGTAAAGATTGTGCTCACAGGTGCCGTGAGTGACAGCTTGGAAAAAAAAAAAAACCGAGAATTTCCTTATAGTGACACGCCTGTATAGGACGGGGTGTTACACTTTTGGTGCCCAAACCACTTTGGGTTCACCATTGTTAGCATGGAGCTCCTTCTTAGGAACCCAAATTTGTTTAAACCTATGTGGATGGTTTCTTACAAAGCCTTTGTTTTTAAAATGATACCAATAGCTAGGATGTGAAGCAAAGGATTTTTCTTTCCTTTTTATGAAGATTGTTTACTTCTTATCCTTATACACATTCCTCTTAAAATGAGAATATTTAGGTACCAAAACATGCTTGGATCCTTGGGGTTTAATATGAGAAACAGTAGACACCTTAGTTCCCTTAGGAATCTATTTCAAATTAGGACCACTAGATGATTTCCTTTTAAAAGGACAACAAAATGCATTGTGGCCTTTCTTGTAACAGTAAAAACATTTAACATCATGAGAGGTGAGTTAAGGTGAGCTTTTGACATTAGCTCTTTGACTATTAAAATTTTGAACACCTAGTTCATGATGACATGAATTTGTAATCTCCTCTTTGAAAATGGATTTCTCATTTAATGCACTGTTTGAGGATTTCAAATCAAATTCTTCCAACATCTTTTCCTTTGAAAATTCTTTATTGGAAGCAAGTAAATATTCATTATTTGATCTTAAAACTTCCAATTCATTTGACAATAAATCTAATTGCTTTTGAAGAGTTTTATTTTTTAAACATAGCTTTTCAAAATTGACGTATAAATCATTAAAAACATTCAATAACTCTTCATTTGAAAAACCATTCTCATTGTCATCATTATCATCAATAACATAAATAGAAGTAGAGGTTACCTCTTTTTCTTCTTGAGCTATGAAGCACGAGATGGGATTGGAGCTTTCTTCATCCTTTCTTTGTTGATGATTCAATTGATTTTCAACCTGTAAATTTTCATCAACATGCTCACAACATTTCTTAGTAAGATAAATTGAATCAAGCGTATTCAAAATATCTTTAGCATTAGTGCACTTAGAAATTTTTTCATAAACATTTTCCTGCAAAGTTTGATGCAAAATTTTCATGGCTTTGATATTTAAAACAAAATGATTTTTATCATTTTCACTCCAAATGGATTTTGGTTTTGAAACAAATCATTTTTCTATAATATACCACAAATTAAAATCAATAGATTGCAAGTAAATACAAATCTTTTTTCTCCAAAAATCATAATAAGAGCCATCAAAATATGGTGCCACATTTGTAGGATAACCTTCCTTAAGAGCCATGGATCTCTCCACAGATTGTTAGACCTTTAAATAAGGAGTTAGGCTCTGATACTAATTGTTATAATTGAAATGCAATGGCACACACCAAGAGGGGGGTGAATTGATTATTTTAAAAACTTAGATTAACCCAAGCTTAATCCACTACCTTAGCTCCTCACTAAGAATTTTCAAATTAATCCACTAAAACCCCCTAGTTAAACCAAGTAGGTCCTCTAGTCCAAGACTAGGAATTACAACCTCTTGCTTATACAAGCAAGATCTCTAACACCTAGCTAGGTATTACACCCCTTGCTTTAACGAGCAAGTCCTCTAGCACAACAAGCTAGGAAAATAAGAATGATACAAATGTAAATGAGGAGCTAAGAGTTGACACTCTTAGTTACAAGTTCTCTCAAAATACAAGTGTTGTGCCAAAGAAATTGAGGGGGAAAAATTGAAATATTGTTTAAATTCACAGTAGTGTGCCGCAAGATCGTGGCACAAAGCCGCAAGCTCGCGGTATTGTGCATTAGCTAACGGCACGATGCCGCCGCTTGAATATGCTTGCGGCAATCTTCTGCAAGCTAGTGACAACGAGATGTCGCAAGCTTGCGACAAGAAGGTGGCCTCGCGGCAGGGTGTGGCCTCGCAGCAAGGCCACACCGCAAGCTCGCGACAAGAACGTGGCCTCGCGGCAAGGCACGCCGCAAGCTCGCGGCAAGAATGTGGCCTCGCGGCAAGTCGCACCACAAGCTCGCGGCAAGAACGTGGCCTCGTGGCAAGGCGCGCCGCAAGCTCGCGGCCATGCCATGCCTACTAGCCTACCAGCCTTCCCAGCAGTGCGGCTCGCAGCGCAGCACTCAAGCCTCGAAGCATCCACGACAACTTACGGTAGTGTGTGCCTTCCGAGAAAACCAAGAGCTCCATCCAGGAGAGGCCACGTGTTGACACCAGGTACCCTTAAAAATTGTGCCCTATAAATACCCAACTTAAAGACAATGAACAAGACTTTTCGATTCTGGTAAAATTTACACTTTAAATGCACATTTATTGCTTTTCGTGAATAGTCATTGGGATTGGGGACTAACTTTGGCATCGAAGGGTCTTCGCGAGGAAGATTCTCGTGAGCCTTCTAACCTATTTTCTCAGCGCTAATAGGGTCAGATCCTTGCAGTGAAGGCTAGTGGCAAAGGCTAATGGCAAAGGCTTGTGGTGAAGCTAGTGGCAAAGGCTAGCGGAGAAGGCTTGTGGCAAAGCCAGCGGCGAAGTTAGTGGCAAAGGCTAGCGGCGAAGGCTTGTGGCGAAGCTAGCGGCGAAGGCTTATGGAAGAGCTAGCGGCGAAACTAATGGCAAAGGCTAACGACGAAGGCTTGTGACGAAGCCAGTGACGAAGTTAGTGGCAAAGGCTAGCGGCGAAGGCTTGTGGCGAAGCTAGTGGCAAAGGCTAGCGGCGAAGGCTTGTGGTGAAGTTAGTGGCAAAGGCTAGCGGCGAAGGCTTGTGGCGAAGCCAACGGTGAAGTTAGTGGCAAAGGCTAGCGGCGAAGGCTTGTGGCGAAGCTAGTGGCAAAGGCTAGTGACGAAGGCTTGTGGCGAAGCTAGTAGCAAAGGCTAGCAGCGAAGGCTTATGGCAAAGCTAGCGGCGAAGGTAGCAGCGAAGGCTTGTGGCGAAGCCAGTGACAAAGTTAGTGGCAAAGGCTAGTGGCGAAGGCTTGTGGCGAATCTAGGGGCAAAGGCTAGTAGCGAAGCTAGTGGCAAAGGCTAGCGGCGAAGGCTTGTGGTGAAGCTAGTGGTGAAGCTAATGGCAAAGGCTAGTGGCAAAGCTAGCAGCGAAGGCTTGTGGCGAAGCTAGCGGCGAAGTTAGTGGCAAAGTCTAGTGGTGAAGGCTTGTGGCGAGTATCCTAGCAGCAAACTCCCTCGAGGCAGCTTCTCTAATGACAACCTAACTTCACCCGACACCAAGCACGAGTGGACCCCACACATCACAAATTTTAATTGTTGTATTTTGACAACAACAACAAGATAAGGCTTGAATGAATTAATACAAATTAAAATCGAAGCCTTAAAGAGAGAAAACTGAAGCACAGTCACTGTAAATACAAACGAGTATAAATGTAAGCTCAATTATATTCATTCCCTTCCATGAGCCTCTACTTGATCTCCTTGATATCTATTTATAGGCTTCCCAAAAGCTTTGCCCGAAACTGGCAGTTATTGAGTCGTTGGAGAATGAGAAACTAGCCGTTGGAGGTTGTCAGAGACACAAACTATTGACAAACAAAATAGGTTAGTTGACTATATTTTCAAATAAAACTAAGGCATAGTTGACAAACAAGGAAGCATAGTCGGCTATTGTCCAACCAAATCTACTGATAGTCGACAAACACTTTCACATAGTCGACACATCCAAAAATACGAAGAAAATTTATAATATCATGCACATATATAGTCGACAGAAGAAATCTCATAATCGACAGAGCTTGCCCAATAGTCAACAGAACACAACATAGTCGACAGAAGCTTGGGCATAGTCAACAAATCATAACCCATAGTCGACTATCCGCAGGCATAGTCGACAGCACTTAGGCACATAGTCGACTATTCATAGGCATAGTCAACAGCAAGTATACACATAGTCGACTATCCATTTGAAAAATCTGAACACTTAACATTTCTTTTGAAAAGAATTTGAGATTATCAAAAAGATATTCATTTTGAATTTAAACACACTCAACCTCATTCCAATGTAGATTTTCATAACTTTGCTTCAAACTCATTTATAGATTCAAAGATTGATTTTCTCATTCATATAGATTGATTCAAACTCAAACTTATTCACATAAATTTAGAGATTGATTTTCATATAGTCATTATCAAAACTATTTTATTTTCCAAGAGTAAAATATCAGATACTACTTCTAACTTGAACATCTCAATCACACCTCGTCACATGTCCAAAATTTCCAGTTGTAGCTCTTCACAGGCAGTCACACACATATCCTCAAAACAATTTATATCATTTTCGAACCATGCTTGATCCTAGTTCAAAATTTTCGTTTTCTTAACAAGATCCATGTGTTCTCATGTTTCTACTTCCGACGTTCTAAACCTCAAGCCTTAATCTTAACCCTAGACCTAATTTCCAAGTTTTCTTCCAAGCTAATGCATATGCTATGATCATAAATGCATAAAAATCTATCTAAATTAAAATCAACATACCTTTGGTCATTATCGGATAGCTCTCTTCGTCCTCTCTCGCTAAGCCAGGGTAAACCTCATCGTCTTCTCTTGTCAGGCAATAAACTCGTTCGGTACGAGGTCTTGGCGCCATGTTTACCTTCTCTGGTTGCTCCGTCTTTTGTCTTTTCAGACATTTATTCACGTAATGACCGGGTTAGTGGCACGTGAAACATGTAATCCCTATTCGATCCCCGGTCGGAGGTGCATCTTTATTCTTGGGGCAGTCATTCTCCTTATGTCCGCCTTCACCGCACGTATAACAACGGATATGCCTCAGGAAGCATTGCTTCCCTGGGTGTACCTTGTTACATCGGGGACACAGTTCGCCATCCTTGGAATTCTTTTCTCCAGACTTTTGCTCCATACCTTTTGAATCTCTTTTCTTTTCGTCCGACCTTATCAACCTTACATGGAGAAGATTCATCTCAATAGTTAGGGCTCTATCCAACGCCTCAATGTAAGTGTCAATAACACACGAGCTAAGAGCTTCATGTAATTCCATCTTCAGACCACCCATGAATTTATGTGCCTTCTGCCTCTCGCCGGCTTCGTACATAGGCATGTACCTAATCAATTGGGCAAACTTGACATTGTACTGAGACACTGACATCTCTTCGGTCTGTCTCAACTTCATAAATTTCCAAGTCTTTTTTCCTGCTAGCTTTGAGGAAAGTACTTAGCGTTGAAAGCTTCTTTAAATCTTTCTCAAGTTATCGGCTGAGCTTGTCTCGGCCTTAGATCTTGCTCTGCTTGCCGGGGTGTCCTTTGCAAGGCTCGCTGAGTCAATTGCCACTATTGCCCAACTTCTTCCTCTAGCATGAAAGTAGCGCAGTTGACCTTCTCCTCATCACTGCACTATAGATATTGGAGCAACTTCTCGATTTGCTCTATCCAGTACTCAGCCATACTAGGGTCGTCTCCCGTGCTTTCTCTAAACATCGGGGGTCTTTGCCGGCGATACTGATCCAGCACATGGGAGGTGTGCCTTGGCATCTCGTTTCTTGTTACACATGTTAGCATGCTATCTAGGATAATTTCCATTTGGTCGACCCTATTCTCATTACGACCTGATCCCTCTTCTTGCTGACTATTGCTTATGGAGTGATTCGCAAAGCAACCATAGTGACTGCTACTATTGTCACTCTAATCTCATTCGTTGAGATCAGTGATTCTTGGAGTTTTCACCAACTGCCAAACTTACTTAGAGATAACCTCAATCTCGTTAACAGGTTTTGGGTCCCACAACTGTCTTAGGGGTAACCTACCCATGTATCCAAATCATGAATCGTCAATTTTTCTTTTTTTCAACTCAAAATATCTACAAGGTTCAAGACTATACCTTGGCCATATCATCTTCTAAGTCGATACTAAACCAAACATACTTGACTCGTTCCAGGAGTCGTTTCCTCAAGGTAACCCTACATCAATTCTCGTAACATCTATTTCGAGATCCCTATCATCACAATCGATTTTCAGAATCCTTAAACTTTATTCTCAATAACACTAACCGAACCATCCTAGGTTTCACATTTCCCTAGGATCCTCGATCAATACCATATCATTATAATATTTGAACCTCAATAATTCATATCACCTATTCACAAACCTAATTTGACAGCTAGGTTAAGTCACGTCAGACTAACCATCAATGATTCAATCATTCTCAATTCTCACTAATACCCCTAAATCTTTAAATCGGGGTTTTTTGCAAGTTCGCTCTGAATTCACAAACTAAAATAACAGTTAATCTCTAATGCTACATGCAGATTTCTCCTAGTAGAATCTCATACTCAAAGTTTTATAGCTCAAATCCTTGTCATTCTCCAAGATTTGTCCTAAATCACTAATCTATATATTTTCAATAATCCCTAAAACTTCAACCGACAATCCCCAAATCTCCAAGTAGGGATTTCGTTTTGTGAATCATCAGTTTTCTCCCCCCCTAAGTCTCCACTTGGGGTTTCTATTCAGTTTACTCTGATACCAACTATAACACCCCGTTTACTTATGAATCATCGTTTTGTGAATCATCAGTAGGGATTTAGTTTACTTGTTATCCCAATTCACTTTCTCAGCATATCAAACTTAATAATTAATAAGCTAAGATAGGTGACATCATCATAAATGCAGAAACAAGATCGAAACCTCAAATGGTACATAATTGCAAACGCTTAATTCATAACATTGAAATCATACCATTGTTTTACATCATAACCTCAAAACTTAATGCATAGAGTCTCATCTCTCAGAGATAACAAGTAAACACTTCAAACATAATCAAAAGATATGTTAAAGATCTAATACGTAAGATAACGACAACAACTCGAAAACCTCCTTCCCCTTGGCACCGCTGCTTTCACCTGAAACGTTTGAATATTCCAGGGATAGTCCAAATTAGATATTGAATAATCTAAGTGAGAGTTCAAAAACATTTTCATGAATATATGCAAAACCATGAACAATCTAATATATCCCGATATGTCCCAGACCAAGAGAATCTCATACAGCACTTAACCCATACCCTGGGAAAAGAGCAATCCCTCTGAAGGCAACACGACCACATTGACACATTGGCATAATACAATCCTAGCTTAAGAGGGGCAATATCAATGCATCTCTCTGACATCTCGGGAACAATCGTTACCACTCCCAACACGAGAGGGTCAACATCAACACAAGAACAATTACAAGAAAATTAAGTTTTAGTGACGGAATTATTCCGTCGCTAATTAGCGACGGATTCGTGACGGAATTAGAGACAGGAGACCCATCACTAAATTTAGCGACAAGCTAACTCGAAAGAAAAAATAAATAAAATTTCAAATTTAAATTTTAGCGACGAGAAAACCTGTCACTAAAAAGAAAAAAAAAATTTAAATTTTAGCGACAGGATAAACCCGCTCTATGAAGAAAAAAAATAAACTTTAAATTTTAAATTTTAGCGACGGGACAAACCTGTCGCTGAGAAGAAAAAAATAAAATATAAACTTTAAATTTTAGCGATGGGTGAAAAGAAATAAATAAAATTTTAAATTTAAATTTTAGCGAAGGGCAGACCCGTCTTTAAAAAGGAAAAAAATAAAATTTTCATTTTAATTTTTAGCGACCAGACGAACCCATTGCTAAAAAGAAAAAAAAAATTAAATTTAAATTTTAAATTTTGGCGATGAGACGATCCCGTTGCTAAAAAGAAAACAAAAATTTAAATTTAAATTTTAGCGGTAGGCTAACCTGTCACTAAAAGAAAAAAAATTAAATTTTAAATTTTAGTGACAGGATAGCTCGTCGCTAAAAGGAAAAAAATAAATTTTAAATTTTAAATTTTAGTGACAGGCAAACTCGTCGCTAAAAAAATAAATAAATAAAATATAAATTTTAAATTTTAGTGACGGGATAACCCGTCGCTAAATGGAAAAAAATAAATTTTAAATTTTAAATTTTAGCGATGGGAAAACCGTCACTAAAAAGAAAAATAAAATTAAAATTAAAATTTTAGCATAGTTTATATTTAAATTAAAAAAAATCCATAATTTATATTTAGTGTGAAATTCATACTTTAATTTCACATTTTAGCAACTAAATTTATATTTTTGACTCAATTTAATCAAATATATTTTATTTTATTTTTATGATAAAATAATTTTTTTATTATTTTGATTACATCTATGAACTTATATTTATCTTTAATTTTTAATTTTTTTATTACATTTATCTTTTATTACATCAAAGTAACTCGATTAAATTGATTAAAAAATAAAGATATAAAAAATAAATTAACTTAAAAATACAAATAAAAAAGTGTAATTAAATAACAAAAAATCTAAACGACTTTACAGAAAAAAAAACGTAAAAGTACATAATTGAATAATATGTTGTCCTTTAGTGGATACCCATCTTTTAAATTTATCTCTTCTTTTTATTTTAAATTTATCAATTAACTCATTTAATTTAATTTCATTCAAATAATTTATTTTTTAATTAATTAATTTAATTCAATTAATTAGTTTAAAAAATTTTAAACTATGAGCTTCCCCGCATAATTTTCATAGTTAAATGTAAAATTTATAAAAATTCCAATTAATTTCAAAATAAGAACAAAATTTTTCATTGATAATATAATAATTTATAAATTTCTATTTGAATTAGTAATGAAATAAAATTAATATTCATTAAATAAGTTTAGAAAATTTTGGAGTGTAAATGTGATATTGAAAAGTTTGGAAGAAATACTATAAATATATTTTTTGCAAATTAATAATCAAGGAGTCTTCCAGATAGGTTGGTTCACGCGCGTGACTTCCTTCCAGGTGGTTGAGGTTTCAATTCATGGAGCAAACAACTAAAGGATTATTGTTGGGAAACAATACTAGCACGACCACGTGGAAAGTAACGGGAGGGTTGGCACACGTGTGAGGGCTGGCCATTTTGCGGCCAGGGCTAAATTCAGCGACAGAAGCCAATCCCGTCGACGGGATTGGTTTCCTTCGCTGATTAGTGATGGGGGTTGCCCGTCGCAAATCAGCGACGAGGTTGTCCGTCGCTAATCAATGACGGGATTCCCCCGTCGTTGATTTCGTCGCAAAAAATTGCCCGTCGCTAAACTATTTAGCGACGGAATTTTAGGATTTAGTGACGGAATTTTCCGTCACTAAACGCAGGATTTTTTATAGTGAACTCGGCTCACCACAATCACGTCAAAAATTACATTCCCACTCAAAAGCATCTCAGAGTCACTACCCATGTCCAGGGTCGGTCCTGGATTTTTGGAGGCCTGGGACAAATTTTTTCAAGTGTACCCCTTTATATAAATTAAATAAAAAATAAAAGTTATTAATTAATTAATTTTATTAAAATTATAAGAATTTACAAAAGATAAGAAAAAATAATTTGGGGCCTCATTAAAATCTTATTTGGGAAAAATTCAATGGAACAAAACTCTAAATGAATAAAAAAGAGTACCTTCCATTGTAAATATTGCATTAAAAAATGAAAACAACATATTTGAGTCTACATACTTTCTTCTGAATCTCCGTAAACATTTCTTGATTTGATCATTCTTCCTTTCATCTAGGGTTGTTAAAAAATATCCAAAAATCGGTGAAATGTACCAAATCAGACCGAACCATGCCGTTTGGATTGGTTATATGGTTCAATGGTTAGGTTCTGGTTCTAAAAAATTAAGAACCAATATATTTAGTTTGGTTACTAATTTTTTTTTTTTAAACCATGGTTCGAGCCAAACCGGAACCGATATTATACTTATATATATTATAATTTTTTGAGTATATATATATATATATATACATATGCATAAATAGTATTACTTCTTAGAAAATTAGCAAGATTCATGAACTCTTTTATTTTTAACATTTTATTTGTTATTGCTATACTAAATGGTCGATGTAATCTCATTTGATGAGATAGTCTATGAATTATTTTGTTCTACTTTTACTTCAAGACTTGAAACATTAATGAAGTTATGGGTTTATTTTAATTAACAAATTCGTTTAAAATTTGATTTTTTGCGAAAATGTTTAGAAGTTAAATGTAAATTGGATAGAACCGAAACCGGTCCGGTGTGATGGATTGGTCATGGCTTGCTTTTATATATGTAATGGTTAATTCAGTTACAGTTCTTATTTTTTCAAAACCTTTAAAAATAGTTCGATTACTGGATTCTTATAGAGCCGGACCAATCCAAACCATTGACACCCCTACTTTTATCCTCCACAATTAATTAAAGTAAAAACAATCATCACATATACCAACAAAATAAAAATAGCAATGAAATCTTTTTTTAACAGGGTACAAGTGACAATTTTTTTTGCTAATTTCTTTTTTAATTTTTTATACACATATATACATAAATTTTTTTAAAAAAAATTGTGCCCCCCTCACTTGTGGGCCCTGGGCTATGGCCCTGGTAGCCCTGGCCCACGGCCGGCCCTGCCCATGTCCAACACATATGCCAATGCCACAACCACAACATGCATCATTTAAAACTAACATTTTCATACACACAATTTAAAGCACAAAATTCAATGTACATGTAAATAACCACTTTGGATAAATGATCCACATGAAAATAACCTATCACAAGTCAAATCATTTGTATAAAACAAATCAAGTTTCTTGGGTTGAACTACTCACAATAAAACCAAGTTTGAGATAGACACACTCACAAGTCAAAATCAAGTTTTTCGCTAGAATACTCATCTCAAATGTAACTCAGAATGCTTCGAATAACGTGCTCAATCTCGATTTTCGTGCCAAACCTCAAGGAATCACACTAATGCTCAATCTCGAGTCTCAACGATCCCTAAACATCATATTTATTCAAAAGAATATCAATATCTATTTTTCTCAATTTTTCATAACTTTCTTCCTATTTTCTACTCACTAATATTCTAAAATAAATATGTATTCAATTCTTTTCCCAAATATCTTTTTACCAAAATTCCTAAAATATTTTTCTAAGAATATAAAAAATTCCAAAACTCACCTTAACTTAGCTTTTAAAGTCTCCTTGATATGCGTGCCCAAATAATTTTTTTTCTAATTCCAAGGTCTTGGCTATCTTCACTTGCTGCCTTCATTTGGCCATTGTCATTTGCTTACTCCCCTTCTCATTTCTCCACCTCTATATAGCCATCCATTTGCACAAAGCTTAACCATTAAGCTTTCCATCCCACTTCACAAATCTTAACCATTAACCTTTTCATCCCAGTTCACAAAGCTTAACCATTAAGCTTTCCATCCCACTTGCACATATATATATATATTATATACCAATAAAATATAGAAATTTACACATTTAAATTGAAAATTTCCTCTTAATTCCACTTGGACAATTCTCTAATTACATTCTCAAACATCGAATTAATTTACATTACGATACTTAAAATGCAAAATTAATAACTCAGGGCTTACTCGATAAGGATGATTTCATCCTCACGCCCTCACAGGTCTCTTGTTTCATCCTGAAACCACTTCAAGGTTAATCCTTACAAAAAATCGGAGCCCCTTCATGGTTTTGTTAACTTTTTGAAAGTCCTCTACAACGATTCAATTTTTCAGCCTCAATCACAGCTGTACCGAAAATAATCTTGATTCTGATTTCTTTTAATACCATAAATCCTATATCGGGATGTTCATCAATACCATATCATTTTCCTTTGATATCAATGTTCTAGGACACTCCCTACGGTCGATTCGGTGACTTATTTTTACTATCAAGCCAATTTTCAATATTTTAAACTCATCTAAATTACGTGACAACCTTATGTCGAAACGGAGTATTACAATAAGGCTATGATGGTTTACGCCTCTCTCTGATTGATCATTCTCTTGCACTTTGGCCCTTAACCCTCAAGTACTCAAATTTCTAAAAAATTATACTTGGTCACCCACAAAGTTTTGGAAAATTCCACTTACGCCCCAAAATAGTTACACTTGAGTCCTTTAGAAATTCTCAAGTATTACATATTTCGATAGCTAAGTTTAAGTAAGTATTAGAGCTGCTCAATGTCTTGCCAACATAGAACGTAGATGCCTTAGTCTTTCCACTGTAAATTTTTTGAGTTAAGGTGGAATTTGTTAAGTTTGCGACTCAATAACTCATTGGGCCTTGAATATATAAATAAAATGGGTTGGGTCGTTGGTGATTGCAACCCAACAAGCCTAGGCCCACATTTATCAATTTTATTAATTCCATCCATGTCCTTTGGCCTATGTATATAAAGCAACAAATTGGGGAAAGTCAATTAATCGAGCATTCGTGAAATCAGAAGCAATCTTCGATCTGGAAACCCTAGTTTCTTTCTCTTTCATTGTGTGAATCATTGTATTGGGGAGAGATTGTGAGGATCGAGTGTTGGGAATGCTCTAGGATGAAAGAGCTTGTATCTGATGATATGTTCATGTAATCTTGTAACTTCGGTGGCCACGATATAATGGATTGACTAAGGGTTCTAACCTCTTCCATGAGTGGGATTCGATTCGAATTTGAACACATAAGTTCTTGTGTTCTTCTTCGTGTGATTGGTTGATCTTGTCTCTGGTTGCATCGATTTCCAGGTTCTATTTTTTATTTATGTTCTATTCAATTGCTTGTTAATTGTTGAGGTATTGCCAAAATGGGAAGTAGATCAGAAAGAGGTCTTCCAGGGAGTTATCCCGAAAGAGTTATTTCGGGATTCAAGGTGCTGAAAGGCTCTTTTCGGGAAGGCTCCCCGAAAGAAGTCTTTTAGGATTGAAGCCATCCCAAACACGTTTTTTTCAGATTTCATCTCGAAACGATCTTTTGGGAAGCTGACACATGGTAGCCTCAAGATTCGAGCCTATATAAATCGAGCTACAGTACATGGAAAGGAACCTTGGCTCGACCGGTACACCTAACCTTCTCTTTTCTTTTCTTTTGGCAATTTTTTTTCAAATTTCCTTTCCATAACAAATTTCTTTTAGGATTCTAACTTGAGCGTCAGAGGGCCTTTGCGGGTGGCCATCCCCACAAGCCTCTAACCCTCTTGTTGTTTTTACAGCTTTGCCAAAAAAATTGTTTTGTCTTAGAGAAACCCAAAACCCTTACTGACCCAATCTCATCCTTCTCGAAAGAACTCTGAAGTTCATCCCGAAAGCCCCCCTTTAGGAAACCTTCATCCTCTTGAGAAACCTCATTCTCTCAGGGAAGACCAATTCTTTAGGGGAAAACATTCTTTTCAGGAACCTTTCTTTCTCTCCAAAAGATCTTTTTGGGTAGAATCATTTCAGATCCAACCAGTTTCGTCATTGTTTGAGACCTGACCCTTCAGAGACTTAGATTTCAAACACACAAGCCTACCTTCGAATCCTGGTCTATTGATTTCCCGACCTCACCAAGAAATTCTAATTGTTGTATTTTGGAAACAACAATATTCGTCTCATCTTTTATGTGTGTATTTTGTTATAGTTTGTGTTGTTGTTGGATTTGGTTTCTATCACTTTGTTTTGTGCTTGCAAGATAGATTGTTCGAGTTAGAGGCATCAAACATCAACACCTTGTATGGGAAAATTATCCATTGACATGATTGTAAATACGATTATGATGACTCACCTCAATGACAAGTGTGTGATGTTGCGACAAATAGTTAGCTCAATCCCAAATGGGAAATGTACAAGTCCTTTCTCAAACCACAACTTCACATGATTATAGATATGGCACACCCTACTATGTATAGACAAAATACTTTAAATGCGAGTTACCTACTCCATTTACCTTGAGTAAATCTGATTAAAGAAGTGGGGGCCTCCGAATATGAAAGAATTCCACTAAGCCCCATAACCATATCACCATGCATTCGCCAACTCATATCTCTATGTTGCTTCTAGGTATAGTAGATCAAAAGCCCAAGTACGGGAGAAATTACAAGATATATATTTGGAGAACTAGTCTCGAGGCTACTAAACATGCCCCTATCTAAACATTCTACACCTAAAAGGGGTGGAATTACATACAATTGAAGGTGCACAACTGTCACCCCTCAACTTTTAAAATTGCCCTTTATCCCCTTGATATTGTGCATATAAATTATTACACCTTCTAATGCTTGCGTCCCCCTCCGATGAAATAAAATAGATGGGGGCAATTAAGTAATGCCTCTTGATCCAAAGTCCTGACTTCGCCACTCCTAACACATCTTGTTAAGCTTCGAAACTACTAACACACAATAGACAAATTATGCGAGATAGATGGTTATCTCTAGGGAAAGATATACGTTCCATCTTATTTTATAGTTTACTCAAAATAAAAAAGAGATAACATCAAAGATCACGATCTTCTCATCAATAGTGTGGATCGCTTATCTCACAATTATGTTTTATCCACGCCTTCATGATAACTCAACACAATCACAGATAATTCAATTCTCCAATTCCATGGGTATCTGAATCTTGATTTCCACAACCCCAGGACAAACAACAAGATATGAATATCTCTTGCATGTTCGCATGCTAGTAGTATCGATCTGCCAATGTTGATGCAAGGACCTAAATTCGAATTCAAAAGTGAAGTAAAAAATTCAAACGAAATGCGTTCCAAACTTGAAGGATGTGTTGGTCAATTTCAGCATTCTATCCTATTTAGTGGCATGCCTGTATAATTCATCCTTCTTTATAATAATTAATGATGATCATATCAGTCATTAATTTTCGTTAATGCTAGGGCCATGCTGTGCGGCTGAACAGATAGATTATTTTATCACTCTAATTAGATACACTATTTTGTAAGTGAATATTATATTTAAAAACTATCATTATCACATCATTTTTTTACTCATTTGTTCAAAAAAGTATGATAGAATAGTATTTTTTATTTTTATCTTTTTCATTATTAAATAATTTAAATTTATCAAATTGATTTTTTTAATAAAGTTTGAGATAACTATCTAACTAAGATATTGGTAATGATTTAAAGTTAGCGAGGGACTCGAATTGTAGTTAGTTTTTTTCTGTTAAGATATTGGTGATGATTTTTTAATAAATTGATTTTTCTTAATAAAGTTGGAGATAACAACTATCTAAGATATCGGTAATGATTTAAAATCAGAATCAAACTCTAATTGTTAGTGCAAATTATTCTAAGATATCGATAATGATTTAAAGTTAGAGACGGACTCGAAATGTAGTTAGATATATAGTTATGCAGTTCTATTTAGATTTAGTTTTAGATTATTTTATTTTATTTTATAAATATTAATAGCTATTTTTATGGTTGAGGGTTGACATAAGATAAAGAGGAGGTGTTGTAAATTTTAATTAATTAGTTGCAGACATAAAGAATAAGTTCTTAAGGTCTTATTTAAAATGGAGTGGGATTTGAAACCAAAGAGAATCTTTTTCTCTTCTTTTTCTATGGAAAAGTTCTAACCAAATCACAATCACATGCGGTATCTATACTAATCTGAATAATTCTTTAAATTACGAGGGTTTAGTTTATATATTTATTTATGAGATGATGATTTAAGCAATAATGAAACTTTATTATAATCAGAAAGCGAATATTGAGCAATGAGACACAATGGGGCTGAGTGATAGATATATAGATAAAGATAATAGGCCCACCAACATAGCCAAACGATTGAGGGCGAGCATAAATTGCTCTCAAAGATAATGGTATAAGTCAGAAACAAAGAACAAAGTAGTCAAAAACACTACCCTACATACGACTTGATCTGTGTATCCCCCGTTATATGGACGCAAACTCCCCCCCAATAATCTTGCCAATTGCTGTGAATAATGACAAACTAAATTAATTCTCTCTCTCTCTCTCTCTCTCTCTCTCTCCATACTCCTTCCATCCTCCATCCTCTCCCTCTCCATACTCCTTCCATCCTCCATCCTCCACCCTCTATGATGGAGAGAGAGATCCAAGCACAACACAGCCCAAATCCTCCTCCAATAATGGCAGCGAATGGCAGTAAAATTGGAAAACTACAACCCTCGCCCACGCCGGCAACAACTACAACCTCCCAACTCCTCCCCATAACCACAACCGTCGCCTCCCCCAAGAAACTGACTCTCATCCCCCTTATCTTCCTCATCTACTTCGAAGTCGCCGGAGGCCCCTACGGCGAGGAGCCCGCTGTGCAAGCCGCCGGGCCGCTATTCGCGATCCTGGGCTTCCTCATCTTCCCCTTCATATGGAGCATCCCGGAGGCCCTCATCACGGCGGAGCTATCCACCGCCTTCCCAGGCAACGGCGGCTTCGTCATATGGGCTCTCTCATGGGCACCTGGAAGTTCCTCAGCGGCGTCATCAACGTCGCCGCCTTCCCTGCCCTCTGCATCGACTACCTCAAGAAAATCTTCCCTGTATTCTCCTCCGGCCTCCCTCGCCACCTTGCCATCTTAGGCTCCACTTTGGCCCTCTCTTTCCTCAACTACACCGGCCTGACCATCGTCGGCTACGCCGCCGTCTTTCTCGGAATCATCTCTCTCCTTCCCTTCATACTCATGTCCTTGATTGCCATCCCCAAGATTCATCCCCACAGATGGCTCAGCTTAGGCCAAAAGGGCGTTAAAAAGGACTGGAATTTGTTCTTCAACACCCTCTTCTGGAACCTCAACTTCTGGGACAATGTCAGCACCATGGCCGGCGAAGTCGACGAGCCGCAGAAAACTTTTCCGATGGCTCTGTTGTCTGCAGTAATCTTCACTTGCTTGGCTTACATAGTTCCCCTCCTGGCAGTAACTGGGTCGGTAACTGTCGATCAGAGTGAATGGGAGGCCGGATTCATGGCCAACGCAGCCGAAATCATATCAGGAAAATGGCTCAAGTTCTGGATCGAAGTGGGCGCTGTTTTATCGGCAATCGGACTCTTCGAAGCCCAGCTGAGCAGCAGCGCCTATCAGGTCCTGGGCATGTCGGAATTAGGGTTCCTGCCGAAGTTTTTCGGGGTAAGGTCGACGTGGTTCAAGACGCCGTGGGTTGGGATCTTGCTATCGACGGCAATCACTCTCGGCGTCTCGTACATGAACTTCACCGACATCATATCGTCCGCTAATTTCCTGTACAGCCTGGGCATGTTGCTGGAGTTCGCGTCGTTCGTGTGGCTGAGGCGGAAGTTGCCGGCGATGAAGCGGCCTTACAGGGTGCCGATGAGGATTCCGGGGCTGGTGATGATGTGCTTGATACCGTCGGCGTTTTTGGTGCTGATAATGGTGATCGCAACCAAAATTGTCTACTTGGTGAGCGGGCTGATGACCGTGGCCGCCATAGCCTGGTTCTTCTTCATCAAGTTGTGCAAGTCCAGGAACTGGTTTAAGTTCATGAACCGCGGCGATGATGGGGAGGTTGCTGTTTATTAATTACTAAGACAATTATATCATTGACTATCGGAGAAGAAAAGACGTGTGACGCATGTTTATTAATTGTGTTAGACTTGGGTTGGGTGTGCCTTCTACAATCAAGAGCCCTTCTTTTTTCTTTTTTCTTTTTAGGGGCTTATGATTTCCATTATTTATAAATATATATATATATACATTCATAAATGAATTAAAAAGTTGACAATTTGTTACTAGTTTATTGCACAGATAATTAAAATATATAATATTTTATCAATAAATAAGAACATAAAAAATAGATTAAATGCAATATAATAAGGGTTGAATTCACATTTGACCAAAATCAAATGTATAAAATTGTTTCTGTACTTTTTATAGAAAAAAAACGTTTTTAACTATTCAAACAAACTAATTACACTCTATAGCCATTTTTATGTAAGATACCAAAAATACCCTTAATGAGATTTTAAAATAGAAAACCCACATTGTCCTTAGTCTCTTTTACCAAAATGTCCTTGTCTCTTTCATATAACTTTTCTTCTCTCTCCTCTTCCAACATTCATGTTACTCTCTTTCTCTCCATTATCAAACTATCAAAACTCAGTAATTCTTCATACATTCAATCTTTTTGCTTGTTGGGTCATTCAATCTTCTTCATCAATCGCAGCAACCTTATAGAAGTTCTATTCAACAAGTTTTTTTCTCTTCAACAAACAATTTCACTCAATCTCAAGATATAAATTTGATTTGTATTTGTTTTATTTTTTAAGATAATTTTTGTGTTCACATTGCTTATTAAGGCTGTATAGAATTATTATGATTGTGAACTGAATATATTTTGATATATATCATTCTAAATCTGTACTAATTTGGGTGACAAAAAAAAATTTCAGACCTGCACATCGTTATCGGGCTTTGTGACCCACAAAGTCCCCCATCGGGCCTTGTGGTTCACGAAGCCCGATCGGGTTTTGTCCCATCGGGCTTTGTGGGCCACAAAGCCCGAAAATACTTTTTTTTAGTTTTCTTGATTTTTTTTTCAAATTAATGTATTCCATTAGTATTAAAATGATGTATTTTTACTTTTATTTGATTAATTGAATGTATATATCACAACAAATATTACTATCTTTCAATTTGTGTGAAAATATCCATCCACTATCAACACAATCAATACATGATAAATTGTTTTAGTTAATATTGGAAAAAACAAATATAATGCTACGATAATAAATTTACTCAAGAATAAAAATGTAATTTCTTAACAATAATTTATGTTTTGAGACTACTAGTGGACAACTTAAAAAATCTCATTGCAAAAAAAAATAAAAAATAAAAAAACAAAAAAAAAATCAGGCTTTGTGACCCACAAAGTCCGCCATCGGGCCTTGTGGTCCACGAAGCCCGATCGGGCTTTGTCCCATCGGGCTTTGTGGGCCACAAAGCGCGAAAATATTTTTTTTTAGTTTTCTTGATTTTTTTTTCAAATTAATGTATTCCATTAGTATTAAAATGATGTATTTTTACTTTTATTGGATTAATTGAATGTATATATCACAACAAATATTATTATCTTTCAATTTGTGTGAAAATATCCATCCACTATCAACACAACCAATACATGATAAATTGTTTTAGTTAATATTAGAAAAAACAAATATAATGCTACGATAATAAATTTACTCAAGAATAAAAATGTAATTTCTTAACAATAATTTATGTTTTGAGACTACTAGTGGACAACTTAAAAAATCTCATTACAAAAAAAAAAAAAAAAAAAAAATCGGGCTTTGTGACCCACAAAGTCCCCCATCGGGCCTTGTGGTCCACGAAGCCCGATCGGGCTTTGTCCCATCGGGCTTTGTGGGCCACAAAGCCCGAAAATATTTTTTTTTAGTTTTTTTGATTTTTTTTCAAATTAATGTATTCCATTAGTATTAAAATGATGTATTTTTACTTTTATTCGATTAATTGAATGTATATATCACAACAAATATTATTATCTTTCAATTTGTGTGAAAATGTCCATCCACTATCAACACAATCAATACATGATAAATTCTTTTAGTTAATATTGGAAAAAACAAATATAATGCTACGATAATAAATTTACTCAAGAAGAAAAATGTAATTTCTTAACAATTATTTATGTTTTGAGACTACTAGTGGACAACTTAAAAAATCTCATTGCAAAAAAAAAAAAAAAAACAAAAAAAAAAACAAAAAAATCAGGCTTTGTGACCCACAAAGTCCGCCATCGGGCCTTATGGTCCACGAAGCCCGATCGGGCTTTGTCCCATCGGGCTTTGTGGGCCACAAAGCGCGAAAATATTTTTTTTTAGTTTTCTTGATTTTTTTTTCAAATTAATGTATTCCATTAGTATTAAAATGATGTATTTTTACTTTTATTGGATTAATTGAATGTATATATCACAACAAATATTATTATCTTTCAATTTGTGTGAAAATATCCATCCACTATCAACACAACCAATACATGATAAATTGTTTTAGTTAATATTGGAAAAAACGAATATAATGCTACGATAATAAATTTACTCAAGAATAAAAATGTAATTTTTTAACAATAATTTATGTTTTGAGACTACTAGTGGACAACTTAAAAAATCTCATTGCAAAAAAAAAAAAAAAACAAAACAAAAAAAGCAAAAAAATTTGGTGGAAATTACAAAAAATAACACCTCTACAAATACAAAATTCGTTTTTAGCCCCTTTTTGACAAAAAAACGTTTTTATCCCTTACAAACAAATAGTTGCAAGAAATAGCCACTTTCCCACTTTTGACCTCAATCTTTGACTTTTCAACTCTCCACTTTAATTAAAAATTAAGAATAAAAATAAAGACAATAAATTACCAAACTATCCTCCCTACAAAACAAACAAAAGAGTTGAATTTGTATTTAACTCACAGCAAACCCGAAAAACCCCTCATAATTATAATAATAAATTTTAACTCTTAAAGTATTATTATTATTTTTCAATAATAATTCTTAATTTTTAATAATTTAAAAACTAGGTGGGTCTTGAACCCATGGTGGGTCCCACCCTTTTTTTATTATTAAATTTATATGTATTATTACATATAAATAAAATTAATAAAATAATAATAATTGAAAATTATAAATATATATATGTATTATGAAATAAATAATTGAAATTTTTTATTCAATGATTATTATTTTATTTTTCAATTGTAATAATAATTGCAAATCATAATTATAAAATAAATTTTCAACTATTAAATTATTATTATTTTCTAATTATTATTATTATTTTTAATAATTATTATTTTTTTTATTAATTTAATAACTGCTTGGGTCTCTAACGCACGTTCAATACCTCTCCTTTTTTTTTATTATTAAACATATATATATAATTATATTACATATATAAATAATAAAAATTGAAAAAGTGACTTATATATATTTATTATTAAATAATTGAAAAATTGTTATTCAGTTATTATTATTTTACTTTTCAATTATAATAATAATTGCAAATCATAATTTTTAACTAAAAATGGATTATTAGAAAAATTCCATAGACCAAAAAAATTTTTAAAAAATCAAAAACTACATTTTTTTTCAAAAAATCAGGTTTTGTGGGCCACAAAACCCGGAGCCGGGTTTTGTCGGCGCACAAAACCCGAAATCGGGTTTGTTTGCCCACAAAACCCGAATTTTTTTATTAAAATGATATTTTTGATCTTTTTTTTTTCTTTTCTTGGCCATTGGAATTTTTCAAGTTCTCCCATAGTTAAAATTATAAATTATTGTTTAAGAATTATACTTTTATTTTTGAGTAAATTTATAATCATTACATCAATTTAAATCAATATTGTTAGTAGTTAGAACCATTAATCATATATTGGTTGTGTTTTATTATCATTCCATTTTTTTTTATTGTCAAGTATAAATTCAATTAAGTCCAAAAATGTAAAAAAACATCATTTTCTATTGGGTAACTTTTATTAAACCCATGGCCCAAAAAAAATTAAAAAAAGATCAAAGAATTCATTTTTTTAAAAAAATCAGGTTTTGTGGGTCACAAAACCCGGAGCCGGGTTTTGTTGGCCTACAAAACCCGATACCGGGTTTAGTTGCCCACAAAACTCGATTTTTTTTATTGAAATGGTATTTTTGATCTTTTTTTTCATTTCTTGGCCATGAGAATTCTTGAGTAAGTTTATTATCGTAGCATTATATTTGTTTTTTTAATATTAACACAAACAATTTATCATGTATTGGTTGTGTTGATAGTGGATGGACATTTTCACACAAATTGAAAGATAATAATATTTGTTGTGATATATACATTCAATTAATCTAATAAAAGTAAAAATACATCATTTTAATACTAATGAAATACATTAATTTGAAAAAAAAAATCAAGAAAATTAAAAAAAAATATTTTCGGGCTCTGTGGCCCACAAAGCCCGATGGGACAAAGCCCGATCGGGCTTCATGGACCACAAGGCCCGATGGGGGACTTTGTGGGTCATAAACCCGGATTTTTTTTTTTTTTTGCTTTTTTTTTTTTTGCAATGAGATTTTTTAAGTTGTCCACTAGTAGTATCAAAACATAAATTATTGTTAAAAAATTATATTTTTATTCTTGAGTAAATTTATTATCGTAGCATTGTATTTGTTTTTTTCAATATTAACTAAAACAATTTATCATGTATTGGTTGTGTTGATAGTGGATGGACATTTTCACACAAATTGAAAGATAATAATATTTGTTGTGATATATACATTCAATTAATCCAATAAAAGTAAAAATATATCATTTTAATACTAATGGAATACATTAATTTGAAAAAAAAATCAAGAAAATTTAAAAAAAATATTTTCGGGCTTTGTGGCCCACTAAGCCCGATGGGACAAAGCCCGATCGGGCTTCGTGGACCACAAGGCCCGATGGGGGACTTTGTGGGTCATAAAACCCAATTTTTTGTTTTTTTTGCATTTTTTTTTTTTTGCAATGAGATTTTTTAAGTTGTCCACTAGTAGTCTTAAAACATAAATTATTGTTAAGAAATTACATTTTTATTCTTGAGTAAATTTATTATCGTAGCATTATATTTGTTTTTTCCAATATTAACTAAAACAATTTATCATGTATTGGTTGTGTTGATAGTGGATAGACATTTTCACACAAATTGACAGATAATAATATTTGTTGTGATATATACATTCAATTAATCCAATAAAAGTAAAAATACATCATTTTAATACTAATGGAATACATTAATTAGAAAAAAAAATCAAGAACATTTAAAAAAAATATTTTCGGGCTTTGTGGGACAAAGCCCGATCGGGCTTCGTGGACCACAAGGCCCGATGGGGGACTTTGTGGGTCACAAAGCCCGATTTTTTTTTTTTGCTTTTTTTTTTTTTTTTTTGCAATGAGATTTTTTAAGTTGTCCCCTAGTAGTCTCAAAACATAAATTATTGTTAAGAAATTACATTTTTATTCCTGAGTAAGTTTATTATCGTAGCATTATATTTGTTTTTTCCAATATTAACTAAAACAATTTATCATGTATTGGTTGTGTTGATAGTAGATGGACATTTTCACACAAATTGAAAGATAATAATATTTGTTGTGATATATACATTCAATTAATCCAATAAAAGTAAAAATACATCATTTTAATACTTATGGAATACATTAATTTGAAAAAAAAAAATCAAGAAAATTAAAAAAAAATATTTTCGGGCTTTGTGGCCCACAAAGCCCGATCGGGCTTCGTGGACCACAAGGCCCGATGGGGGACTTTGTGGGTCACAAAGCCCGATTTTTTTTTTTTTTGCTTTTTTTTTTTTTTTTGCAATGAGATTTTTTAAGTTGTCCACTAGTAGTCTCAAAACATAAATTATTATTAAAAAATTACATTTTTATTCTTGAGTAAATTTATTATCGTAGCATTATATTTGTTTTTTCCAATATTAACTAAAACAATTTATCATGTATTGGTTGTGTTGATAGTGGATGGATATTTTCACACAAATTGAAAGACAATAATATTTGTTGTGACATATACATTCAAGTAATCCAATAAAAGTGAAAATACATCATTTTAATACTAATGGAATACATTAATTGGAAAAAAAATCAAGAAAATTAAAAAAAAAAATCGGGCTTTGTGGCCCACAAAGCCCGATGGGACAAACCCCGATCGGGCTTCATGGACCACAAGGCCCGATGGGGGACTTTGTGGGTCACAAAGCCCGATTTTTTTTTTTTTTTTTTTTTGTAATGAGATTTTTTAAGTTGTCCACTAGTAGTCTTAAAACATAAATTATTGTTAAGAAATTACATTTTTAATCTTGAGTAAATTTATTATCGTAGCATTATATTTGTTTTTTCCAATATTAACTAAAACAATTTATCATGTATTGGTTGTGTTGATAGTGGATAGACATTTTCACACAAATTGAAAGATAATAATACTTGTTGTGATATATACATTCAATTAATCCAATAAAAGTAAAAATACATCATTTTAATACTAATAGAATACATTAATTTGAAAAAAAAATCAAGAAAACTAAAAAAAAATATTTTCGGGCTTTGTGGCCCACAAAGCCCGATGGGACAAAGCCCGATCAGGCTTCGTGGACCACAAGGCCCGATGGGGGACTTTGTGGGTCACAAAGCCCGATTTTTTTTTTTGCTTTTTTTTTTTTTTTTTTTTTGCAATGAGACTTTTTAAGTTGTCCCCTAGTAGTCTCAAAACATAAATTATTGTTAAGAAATTACATTTTTATTCCTGAGTAAGTTTATTATCGTAGCATTATATTTGTTTTTTTCAATATTAACTAAAACAATTTATCATGTATTGGTTGTGTTGATAGTAGATGGACATTTTCACACAAATTGAAAGATAATAATATTTGTTGTGATATATACATTCAATTAATCCAATAAAAGTAAAAATACATCATTTTAATACTTATGGAATACATTAATTTGAAAAAAAAAATCAAGAAAATTAAAAAAAAATATTTTCGGGCTTTGTGGCCCACAAAGCCCGATGGGACAAAGCCCGATCGGGCTTCGTGGACCACAAGGCCCGATGGGGGACTTTGTGGGTCACAAAGCCCGATTTTTTTTTTTTTGCTTTTTTTTTTTTTTTTTGCAATGAGATTTTTTAAGTTGTCCACTAGTAGTCTCAAAACATAAATTATTATTAAAAAATTACATTTTTATTCTTGAGTAAATTTATTATCGTAGCATTATATTTGTTTTTTCGAATATTAACTAAAACAATTTATCATGTATTGGTTGTGTTGATAGTGGATGGACATTTTCACACAAATTGAAAGATAATAATATTTGTTGTGACATATACATTCAAGTAATCCAATAAAAGTGAAAATACATCATTTTAATACTAATGGAATACATTTATTGGAAAAAAAAATCAAGAAAATTAAAAAAAAAAAAATCGGGCTTTGTGGCCCACAAAGCCCGATGGGACAAAGCCCGATCGGGCTTCATGGACCACAAGGCCCGATGGGGGACTTTGTGGGTCACAAAGCTCGATTTTTTTTTTGGGCTGAATTCACATTTGACCAAAATCAAATGTATAAAATTGTTTCTGTACTTTTTATAGAAAAAAAACGTTTTTAACTATTCAAACAAACTAATTACACTCTATAGCCACTTTTATGTAAGATACCAAAAATACCCTTAATGAGATTTTAAAATAGAAAACCCACATTGTCCTTAGTCTCTTTTACCAAAATGTCCTTGTCTCTTTCACATAACTTTTCTTCTCTCTCCTCTTCCAACATTCATGTTACTCTCTTTCTCTCCATTATCAAACTATCAAAACTCAGTAATTCTTCATACATTCAATCTTTTTACTTGTTGGGTCATTCAATCTTCTTCATCAATCGCAGCGACTTTAGAGAAGTCCCATTCAACAAGTTTTTTTCTCTCCAACAATCAATTTCACTCAATCTCAAGATATAAATTTCATTTGTATTTGTTTTATTTTTTAAGATAATTTTTGTGTTCACATTGCTTATTAAGGCTGTATAGAATTATTGTGATTGTGAACTGAATATATTTTGATATATATCATTCTAAATCTGTACTAATTGGGTGACAAAAAAAAATTTCAGACCTACACATCGTTATCGGGCTTTCTGACCCACAAAGTCCCCCATCGGGTCTTGTGGTCAACGAAACCCGATCGGGCTTTGTCCCATCGGGCTTTGTGACCCCACAAAGTCCCCCATCGGGCTTTGTGGGCCACAAAGCCCGAAAATATTTTTTTTTAGTTTTCTTGATTTTTTTTCAAATTAATGTATTCCATTAGTATTAAAATGATGTATTTTTACTTTATTGGATTAATTGAATGTATATATCACAACAAATATTATTATCTTTCAATTTGTGTGAAAATGTTCATCCACTATCAACACAACCAATACATGATAAATTGTTTTAGTTAATATTGGAAAAAACAAATATAATACTACAATAATAAACTTACTCAAGAATAAAAATGTAATTTCTTAACAATAATTTATGTTTTGAGACTACTAGTGGACAACTTACAAAATCTCATTGCAAAAAAAAAAAAAAAAAAGCACAAATAATAAAAATCGGGTTTTGTGACCCCACAAAGTCCCCTATCGGGCCTTGTGGTCCACGAAGCCCGATCGGGCTTTGTCCCATCGGGCTTTGTGGGCCACAAAGCCCGAAAATATTTTTTTTAGTTTTCTTGATTTTTTTTTCAAATTAATGTATTCTATTAGTATTAAAATGATGTATTTTTACTTTTATTGGATTAATTGAATGTATATATCACAACAAATATTGTTATCTTTCAATTTGTGTGAAAATGTCCATCCACTATCAACACAACCAATATATGATAAATTGTGTTAGTTAATATTGGAAAAAACATATATAATGCTACAATAATAAACTTACTCAAGAATAAAAATGTAATTTCTTAACAATAATTTATGTTTTGAGACTACTAGTGGACAACTTACAAAATTTCATTGCAAACAAAAAAAAAAAAAAAGCAAAAAAAAGAAAAATCGGGCTTTGTAACCCCACAAAGTCCCCCATCGGGCTTTGTGACCCCACAAAGCCCCCATCGGGCTTTGTGGGCCACAAAACCCGAAAATATTTTTTTTTAGTTTTCTTGATTTTTTTTTCAAATTAATGTATTCCATTAGTATTAAAATGATGTATTTTTACTTTATTGGATTAATTGAATGTATATATCACAACAAATATTATTATCTTTCAATTTGTGTGAAAATGTCCATCCACTATCAACACAACCAATACATGATAAATTGTTTTAGTTAATGTTGGAAAAAACAAATATAATGCTACGATAATAAAGTTACTCAAGAATAAAAATGTAATTTCAAAACAATTATTTATGTTTTGAGACTACTAGTGGACAACTTACAAAATCTCATTGCAAAAAAAAAAAAAAACAAAAAAAAGAAAAATCGGGCTTTGTTACCCCACAAAGTCCCCCATCGGGCTTTGTGACCCCACAAAGTCCCCCATCGGGCTTTGTGGGCCACAAAGCCCGAAAATATTTTTTTTTTAGTTTTCTTGATTCTTTTTTCAAATTAATGTATTCCATTAGTATTAAAATGATGTATTTTTACTTTTATTGGATTAATTGAATGTATATATCACAACAAATATTATTATCTTTCAATTTTTGTAAAAATGTCCATCCACTATCAACACAATGATAAATTGTTTTAGTTAATATTGGAAAAAACATATATAATGCTACAATAATAAACTTACTCAAGAATAAAAATGTAATTTCTTAACAATAATTTATGTTTTGAGACTACTAGTGGACAACTTACAAAATCTCATTGCAAACAAAAAAAAAAAGCAAAAAAAAGAAAAATCAGGCTTTGTGACCCCACAAAGTCCCCCATCGGGCTTTGTGACCCCACAAAGCCCACATCGGGCTTTGTGACCCCACAAAGCCCGAAAATATTTTTTTTTAGTTTTCTTGATTTTTTTTTCAAATTAATGTATTCCATTAGTATTAAAATGATGTATTTTTACTTTATTGGATTAATTGAATGTATATATCACAACAAATATTATTATCTTTCAATTTGTGTGAAAATGTCCATCCAGTATCAACACAACCAATACATGATAAATTGTTTTAGTTAATATTGGGAAAAACAAATATAATGCTACGATAATAAACTTACTCAAGAATAAAAATGTAATTTCAAAACAATTATTTATGTTTCGAGACTACTAGTGGACAACTTACAAAATCTCATTGCAAAAAAAAAAAAAAAAATACAAAAAAAAGAAAAATCGGGCTTTGTGACCCCACAAAGTCCCCCATCGGGCTTTGTGGGCCACAAAGCCTGAAAATATTGTATTTTAGTTTTCTTGATTTTTTTTTTGAAATTAATGTATTCCATTAGTATTAAAATGATGTATTTTTACTTTATTGGATTAATTGAATGTATATATCACAACAAATATTATTATCTTTCAATTTGTGTGAAAATGTCCATCCACTATCAACAAAACCAATACATGATAAATTGTTTTAGTTAATATTGGAAAAAACATATATAATGCTACAATAATAAACTTACTCAAGAATAAAAATGTAATTTCTTAACAATAATTTATGTTTTGAGACTACTAGTGGACAACTTACAAAATCTCATTGCAAACAAAAAAACAAAAAAAGAGGAAAAAAGAAAAATCGGGCTTTGTGACCCCACAAAGTCCCCCATCGGGCTTTGTGACCCCACAAAGTTCCCCATCGGGCTTTGTGGGTCACAAAGCCCGAAAATATTTTTTTTTAGTTTTCTTGATTTTTTTTTCAAATTAATGTATTCCATTAGTATTAAAATGATGTATTTTTACTTTATTGGATTAATTGAATGTATATATCACAACAAATATTATTATCTTTCAATTTGTGTGAAAATGTTCATCCACTATCAACACAACCAATACATGATAAATTGTTTTAGTTAATATTGGAAAAAACAAATATAATACTACAATAATAAACTTACTCAAGAATAAAAATTTAATTTCTTAACAATAATTTATGTTTTGAGACTACTAGTGGACAACTTACAAAATCTCATTGCAAAAAAAAAAAAAAAAAGCAAAAATAATAAAAATCGGGTTTTGTGACCCCACAAAGTCCCCCATCGGGCCTTGTGGTCCACGAAGCCCGATCGGGCTTTGTCCCATCGGGCTTTGTGGGCCACAAAGCCCGAAAATAATTATTTTTAGTTTTCTTGATTTTTTTTTCAAATTAATGTATTCTATTAGTATTAAAATGATGTATTTTTACTTTTATTGGATTAATTGAATGTATATATCACAACAAATATTGTTATCTTTCAATTTGTGTGAAAATGTCCATCCACTATCAACACAACCAATATATGATAAATTGTTTTAGTTAATATTGGAAAAAACATATATAATGCTACAATAATAAACTTACTCAAGAATAAAAATGTAATTTCTTAACAATAATTTATGTTTTGAGACTACTAGTGGACAACTTACAAAATCTCATTGCAAACAAAAAAAAAAAAAAAGCAAAAAAAAGAAAAATCGAGCTTTGTAACCCCACAAAGTCCCCCATCGGGCTTTGTGACCCCACAAAGCCCCCATCGGGCTTTGTGGGCCACAAAACCCGAAAATATTTTTTTTAGTTTTCTTGATTTTTTTTTCAAATTAATGTATTCCATTAGTATTAAAATGATGTATTTTTACTTTTATTGGATTAATTGAATGTATATATCACAACAAATATTATTATCTTTCAATTTTTGTAAAAATGTCCATCCACTATCAACACAATGATAAATTGTTTTAGTTAATATTGGAAAAAACATATATAATGCTACAATAATAAACTTACTCAAGAATAAAAATGTAATTTCTTAACAATAATTTATGTTTTGAGACTACTAGTGGACAACTTACAAAATCTCATTGCAAAAAAAAAAAAAAAAAAAAAAAAAATCGGGCTTTGTTACCCCACAAAGTCCCCCATCTGGCTTTGTGACCCCACAAAGTCCCCCATCGGGCTTTGTGGGCCACAAAGCCCGAAAATATTTTTTTTTAGTTTTCTTGATTTTTTTTTCAAATTAATGTATTCCATTAGTATTAAAATGATGTATTTTTACTTTTATTGGATTAATTGAATGTATATATCACAACAAATATTGTTATCTTTCAATTTGTGTGAAAATGTCCATCCACTATCAACACAACCAATACATGATAAATTGTTTTAGTTAATGTTGGAAAAAACAAATATAATGCTACGATAATAAAGTTACTCAAGAATAAAAATGTAATTTCAAAAGAATTATTTATGTTTTTAGACTACTATTGGACAACTTAAAAAATCTCATTGCAAAAAAAAAAAAAAAAAAAAAAAAAAAAATCGGGCTTTGTTACCCCACAAAGTCCCCCATCGGGCTTTGTGACCCCACAAAGTCCCCCATCGGGCTTTGTGGGCCACAAAGCCCGAAAATATTTTTTTTTAGTTTTCTTGATTTTTTTTTCAAATTAATGTATTCCATTAGTATTAAAATGATGTATTTTTACTTTTATTGGATTAATTGAATGTATATATCACAACAAATATTATTATCTTTCAATTTTTGTGAAAATGTCCATCCACTATCAACACAACCAATATATGATAAATTATTTTAGTTAATATTGGAAAAAACATATATAATGCTACAATAATAAACTTACTCAAGAATAAAAATGTAATTTCTTAACAATAATTTATGTTTTGAGACTACTAGTGGACAACTTACAAAATCTCATTGCAAACAAAAAAAAAAAAAGCACAAAAAAGAAAAATCGGGCTCTGTGACCCCACAAAGTCCCCCATCGGGCTTTGTGACCCCACAAAGCCCCCATCGGGCTTTGTGGGCCACAAAGCCCGAAAATATTTTTTTTTAGTTTTCTTGATTTTTTTTTCAAATTAATGTATTCTATTAGTATTAAAATGATGTATTTTTACTTTTATTGGATTAATTGAATGTATATATCACAACAAATATTGTTATCTTTCAATTTGTGTGAAAATGTCCATCCACTATCAACACAACCAATACATGATAAATTGTTTTAGTTAATGTTGGAAAAAACAAATATAATGCTACGATAATAAAGTTACTCAAGAATAAAAATGTAATTTCAAAACAATTATTTATGTTTTGAGACTACTAGTGGACAACTTACAAAATCTCATTGCAAAAAAAAAAAAAAAAACAAAAAAAAGAAAAATCGGGCTTTGTTACCCCACAAAGTCCCCCATCGGGCTTTGTGACCCCACAAAGTCCCCCATCGGGCTTTGTGGGCCACAAAGCCCGAAAATATTTTTTTTTAGTTTTCTTGATTTTTTTTTCAAGTTAATGTATTCCATTAGTATTAAAATGATGTATTTTTACTTTTATTGGGTTAATTGAATGTATATATCACAACAAATATTATTATCTTTCAATTTTTGTGAAAATGTCCATCCAGTATCAACACAACCAATATATGATAAATTGTTTTAGTTAATATTGGAAAAAACATATATAATGCTACAATAATAAACTTACTCAAGAATAAAAATGTAATTTCTTAACAATAATTTATGTTTTGAGACTACTAGTGGACAACTTACAAAATCTCATTGCAAACAAAAAAAAAAAAGCAAAAAAAAGAAAAATCGGGCTTTGTGACCCCACAAAGTCCCCCATCGGGCTTTGTGACCCCACAAAGCCCCCATCGGGCTTTGTGGGCCACAAAGCCCGAAAATATTTTTTTTTAGTTTTCTTGATTTTTTTTTTCAAATTAATGTATTCCATTAGTATTAAAATGATGTATTTTTACTTTATTGGATTAATTGAATGTATATATCACAACAAATATTATTATCTTTCAATTTGTGTGAAAATGTCCATCCACTATCAACACAACCAATACATGATAAATTGTTTTAGTTAATATTGGAAAAAACAAATATAATGCTACGATAATAAACTTACTCAAGAATAAAAATGTAATTTCTTAACAATAATTTATGTTTTGAGACTACTAGTGGACAACTTACAAAATCTCATTGCAAAAAAAAAAAAAGCAAAAATAATAAAAATCGGGTTTTGTGACCCCACAAAGTCCCCCATCGGGCCTTGTGGTCCACGAAGCCCGATCGGGCTTTGTCCCATCGGGCTTTGTGGGCCACAAAGCCCGAAAATATTTTTTTTTAGTTTTCTTGATTTTTTTTTCAAATTAATGTATTCTATTAGTATTAAAATGATGTATTTTTACTTTTATTGGATTAATTGAATGTATATATCACAACAAATATTGTTATCTTTCAATTTGTGTGAAAATGTCCATCCACTATCAACACAACCAATACATGATAAATTGTTTTAGTTAATGTTGGAAAAAACAAATATAATGCTACGATAATAAAGTTACTCAAGAATAAAAATGTAATTTCAAAAGAATTATTTATGTTTTTAGACTACTGGTGGACAACTTAAAAAATCTCATTGCAAAAAAAAAAAAAAAAAAAAAAAAAATCGGGCTTTGTGACCCCACAAAGTCCCCCATCGGGCTTTGTGGGCCACAAAGCCCGAAAATATTTTTTTTTAGTTTTCTTGATTTTTTTTTCAAATTAATGTATTCCATTAGTATTAAAATGATGTATTTTTACTTTTATTGGATTAATTGAATGTATATATCACAACAAATATTATTATCTTTCAATTTTTGTGAAAATGTCCATCCACTATCAACACAACCAATATATGATAAATTATTTTAGTTAATATTGGAAAAAACATATATAATGCTACAATAATAAACTTACTCAAGAATAAAAATGTAATTTCTTAACAATAATTTATGTTTTGAGACTACTAGTGGACAACTTACAAAATCTCATTGCAAACAAAAAAAAAAAAAAGCACAAAAAAGAAAAATCGGGCTCTGTGACCCCACAAAGTCCCCCATCGGGCTTTGTGACCCCACAAAGCCCCCATCGGGCTTTGTGGGCCACAAAGCCCGAAAATATTTTTTTTTAGTTTTCTTGATTTTTTTTTTCAAATTAATGTATTCTATTAGTATTAAAATGATGTATTTTTACTTTTATTGGATTAATTGAATGTATATATCACAACAAATATTGTTATCTTTCAATTTGTGTGAAAATGTCCATCCACTATCAACACAACCAATACATGATAAATTGTTTTAGTTAATGTTGGAAAAAACAAATATAATGCTACGATAATAAAGTTACTCAAGAATAAAAATGTAATTTCAAAACAATTATTTATGTTTTGAGACTACTAGTGGACAACTTACAAAATCTCATTGCAAAAAAAAAAAAAAAACAAAAAAAAAAAAAAATCGGGCTTTGTGACCCCACAAAGTCCCCCATCGGGCTTTGTGACCCCACAAAGTCCCCCATCGGGCTTTGTGGGCCACAAAGCCCGAAAATATTTTTTTTTAGTTTTCTTGATTTTTTTTTCAAGTTAATGTATTCCATTAGTATTAAAATGATGTATTTTTACTTTTATTGGGTTAATTGAATGTATATATCACAACAAATATTATTATCTTTCAATTTTTGTGAAAATGTCCATCCAGTATCAACACAACCAATATATGATAAATTGTTTTAGTTAATATTGGAAAAAACATATATAATGCTACAATAATAAACTTACTCAAGAATAAAAATGTAATTTCTTAACAATAATTTATGTTTTGAGACTACTAGTGGACAACTTACAAAATCTCATTGCAAACAAAAAAAAAAAAGCAAAAAAAAGAAAAATCGGGCTTTGTGACCCCACAAAGTCCCCCATCGGGCTTTGTGACCCCACAAAGCCCCCATCGGGCTTTGTGGGCCACAAAGCCCGAAAATATTTTTTTTTAGTTTTCTTGATTTTTTTTTCAAATTAATGTATTCCATTAGTATTAAAATGATGTATTTTTATTTTATTGGATTAATTGAATGTATATATCACAACAAATATTATTATCTTTCAATTTGTGTGAAAATGTCCATCCACTATCAACACAACCAATACATGATAAATTATTTTAGTTAATATTGGAAAAAACAAATATAATGCTACGATAATAAACTTACTCAAAAATAAAAATGTAATTTTTTAACAATAATTTATGTTTTGAGACTACTAGTGGACAACTTAAAAAATCTCATTGCAAAAAAAAAAAAAAGCAAAAAAAAAAAAATCGGGCTTTGTGACCCAAAAAGTCCCTCATCGGGCCTTGTGGTCCCCCATCAGGCTTTATGAATGGTTTTTCGGGTCTGCTTTGAGTTAAATACAAATTCAACTCTTTTGTTTGTTTTGTATTGAGGATAGTTTGGTAATTTATTGTCTTTATTATTATTCTTAATTTTTAATTAAAGTGGGGAGTTGAAAAGTCAAAGATTGGGGTCAAAAGTGGGAAAGTGGCTATTTCTTGCAACTATTTGTTTGTAAGGGATAAAAACGTTTTTTTGTCAAAAAGGGGCTAAAAACGAATTTTGTATTTGTAGGAGGGTTATTTTTTGTAATTTCCACTCTTTTAAAACAACAAACCAAAAAGCATCTGAAAGCATCTGTCTCTGTCCAGTGGAGAGCAGACACGTACGTATTTTCTCTTTGTATAATTTTGCTTAGGGATCTTTGAAAATACTCTATGTTATTTCTCTTAATATAATAATAAAATTTGTAGTTGAGAAATTATTTTACAAATTTTTGGGAGCTTCCAAGACAAAAGCTAGTTAAAAGGCACTAGGTGTTTTTTTTCTTGCACATACATTCTGATGTTTAACTTAGTTCAGTCAAAAACTAAGAGATAACTCAAAGAGCTATTGTAGTATTTTTAACATACGTAGAAAGAATATTTTTGTATTTATAAAGGTGAGAGTTGATAAATGACAAAGACTTCATTCCTTTCAAGATTGAGGTTAGTGTCATTTATTCCAACATTTAAGGTGAAAACATCAAAGATGAGTTGATGTAACGATCCACTATTGACTCTATGTAATTATTAATATTTTTATTTTATTTTAGGTGCATATATATATATACATCTTGACATTATAAAAAAATTTAAAG
The DNA here is from genome assembly GCA_036245055.1 of Diospyros kaki. Classification (NCBI taxonomy): domain Eukaryota; kingdom Viridiplantae; phylum Streptophyta; class Magnoliopsida; order Ericales; family Ebenaceae; genus Diospyros; species Diospyros kaki. Next base: position 13,936,292 of record BSEG01000001.1, on the reverse strand, counting down.
ATTGAAAATTTAATAAAATAGGTGGAGAATTTAATGAAATAGGTTTGACCCAATAGGAAAAAGCCCAAAGACATGGGATAACTAAAATTTAAATAAATTCATTTTAAATAGATTGGACCTAAGCCATGTGTGGGTTGTGTATTTAATTAAATTCAAATGGAATGGGTTGGGGCTAGTTGAAAAATAAACCTTTGAGCCTAAATTAAAATGATTTGGATTAATAGGTTGGGCTTGAGTCTAATTGCAAATGATCTTTTAAATTAAAAGGAAATTAAATGAATTGTGAAATGACAAGAAAGGGCTTAATGTATTTATGTTGTGTGCGAAAAAGTTAAGAGTAAATGGAAAATTTCATAAATGAGTTAGATAAAGAAGATTGATATATTTATGAATATGTGAATTCACTTATATATGCTATGATATAATATTTTTGTATTTTTGAATATCTGTGATGTTGTACGTTTTACCATATTTTTATATTTCATGTAATTCTTAAAAACTAATGTCAGGACATTCATCTCCCGAATTAAGTAGGGATAAGAGTAGTAAGGGTAAAGGAAGACATCGATCCTTTAGGGAAACACCTTTCCTAGATCCTAGAAGTGCTGGTTCACAGTCTTCTCCTTTTGTCTCCACACATGCTATCCCGTCTACTTCTTTATATCCTCAGTCATCACACCCACATGGTTTCGTTCCCATAACTCAATTCCAACAACCATTTCCTTCTATGCCATATCATATGGGTTATACTACAGTCTCACCCACCTAAGACTGCACCACAATTTGTCCCCTATTATGGGTCAACTTTTCATCCCCTATGAGGTTCATACCCATACTCATTTATGTCGACACCACATGCACATCTTTCAACCTTCCAGCCAGAATGTTAAGCCGACTCCATCTGAGCCAGTTAATATCAACTGAACTGATCACCGAGTAAAGTTATCTTGCAATTAGAACTGTGATTAGTGAGTATCTTATATATATTATTTTTAATTGATTGTTTGTGATTGTTATACACATAAATACAATTCCTTGCTTGATAAATATTGATTTTACAGTTTTTTCCCTGAGACTGACGCACCATGTGTACAATCAAAGATTTGGAAGAGACGACACACTGAAGCTTGGCTTCATTGGGATAACGTGCTTGAATTAACACGACGGATGTGACTGGACGAATATAGCATTAGTATAATTGCAATTCTTAATTATAGAAAGTTTCAATTTAAAATTTAATACATATTTATTCATTTTTTATTTCTTGTAGAAGGAGTTTAAGTGACAACCCGATGAGAGTGATCGTATATGGATCACTTGAAATAAATCTGGTCGGAGAAGTTTCAGCAATAATTTGAACAAAATTAAAAGAGGTGCAGATAAGGGTGAGTGGATGGATCCGATGGTGCAGCAAGTATTGCAGGTCAAATGGGATGAAGACAAGTACAAGAAACGAGTAGAACAAAACAAAAAGAATCGCGCCTCCGAGATTGGTAGGTCAATCCATACTGGCGGATCCATTCCTTTCATTAAGAGTCGAAGAAGGATGATAATTAGTTTTTTTTACTTAAATGTAAATTTTATAAACTCATATAATGATTTATATTCTTTTTTTACTTACTTTATATATTTGTCATGCAGACAAGGGAATTAGACCACAAACCCAATGAATTTAAGATTTTCAGGAACCCACACTCAAAAGGATGATCGATGACAAGAAGTGTGGGTTGATAATAAATCAAAGGCCATCGCAGTAATTGTATTTATGTACAATTTAATTAACATTACAATTTAATGATTTTTTTTATTAATTGACAATGTCAATATTTTAATTTATATATATAGGAAGCGTTCGAGAGATTAAGTGTAAAGGCATCTTCAGCATCAATCGACGGTAGCGAGTCGTCATCTCCACCTATAGTTGACGAACGTTAGATTTTTTATCAAGTTGTCTCTGGTAAGAACAAGAAGAGTCGTGTCTACTGTCTCGGCTCTCAAGGTAGGCAGTCCTACCCAGTTGGATCCGATAGCAGCTCCAGTGGTTCATATGGATTGTTGTCGGAATTAGAACAAATAAGATTGAGAGTCATTTAGATGAACGAGGAGTTGCATTCCATTCGGACCCAGGTGGTCGAGGTGCAAAATGAGCTGCATTCCACTCAGACTCGGAAGGATGAGGAGCTGCATTCCGCTCAGACCCAGGTGACAGATCTGAGAAATGAGAATGTGCAACTGCGTCAGTGGCAGCAACAGATGATGGCATAGTAGAAGCAGATGAATAAACAAATGATGGCGTTACAACAACTTGACCCGTCTTATCAGCAACTTGGACCGTCAACTCAACCATGATCGAGTAACAAGTTTTATGATAATGAGGAATAAAATGATGATTTTAATGATGATGATTGTAACTGAATATTTACGAATTAATCAGTTTGAATTACAAATTCAATGTTGTTATTTTATAAATTTATATGAATTTTAATTTTTTTTAAATTAATGATTATATAAATATATTTTTAATTTCTATTTAATTAAAGTAAATTGTTAATTATTATCAATTTTATTTATATATAAATTTTATTTTAAATAAATATAAAATATAAAAAAATTTGAATAATAATTAAATATAAATTTTTTTTATATTTAAATTTTTATTTACATAAATTTTTTATAATTTTATTTTTGATTTACATTTAAAAAATTTATTTTTATTTTGTCTTTTAAATTTATTTATTTAGAAAATAATTTTTTTATTTTGTTAATTTTTTAATATTTAAAAAATAAAATTTTTATTTATATAAATTTTTAATAATTTTATTTTTGATTTATTTTTTAAGATATTTTTGTTATTTATTATAATAAAATTAGCGTCGGGTCTTTCACCCGTCACTAATTAGCGACAGGTGAAGGACTTGTTGCTAATTCTGTCACAAAACTCCTCCGTCGCTATTTTCGGTCGCTAAATTTTAACGACGCCATCTTTAGCGATGGAGAGGCCCCCATTACTAAATCTGTAGCTAAAAAATTTAGCGACAAATTTCAATATTTTAGCGACGAAAATTTTCATTGCTAAAACTCTAAGGTTGTGTTCTCTTTATTGTTTTCAAGTCATTTTTAGTTTTCAATTTTCTAAAAAAATGAAAACACGTTCTCTTTACTGTTTTTGAAAATGCATTTTTTAAAACAAAAAAAAATTTACAAAGAAAACTCAAAACAATAAAAAGTTGTTTTGAGTATTTTCATTAAAAAAAACTCAAAACTCAAAACATATTTATTTATTTATTTATTTATTTATTCATATTTTATTATTGTAATTGAAAAAAATTATAAAATTCATTAACTTTAAAAAATATATATATTTTTTAATAATATATTAACATTAAATATTTATAATTTAGTTACTAATCAAATTTATTGAATAAAATATTATTAAAAAAATATTTTCAAAATTTCAAAGAGAACGCATTTTCTAATTTTCTGTTTTGAAAAATAGTTTTTCAAAATGACAAAGAGAATACGTTTTCAATTTTTTAAAAACAAACTACCAAAACAGAAAACTGAAAATGAATTCAAAACTAAAAATTAAAAATTAAAAAGTAAAGAGAATGCACTCTAATTTTTTTGTAGTGTTAATTTTTATCAAGTATCAATTATTTGTACTCGAGTATATCATTCTATTAGTCAAGTAATCTTAGACTGGTAGTCGAGTGCTTAATGCAAGTCTCTGTAGCTTTTGAGTTAGTCGAGTAATGCTCTCAAATGAGGCTTCCATATAATCGATTATCTGATTTATTCAATCGATTGGAGTGTTCATTAGTTAAGTGAGTCTAAAACTTAGTTGAGTGACTGGCATCTGATTTCAAATTTTATACCCGTTACTTAGTGTGACGCCTACCTCCTAGAGATCTCACTACTAGGAGAAATCAAGAAAGTGGGTTGCCAAAAAAGATGGTACAAATACAAACTGAATCAAAACATCACACATCCCCATTGCTCAATAGTTTGGTCATAAATTCTATATACAGCATTAGCCTCCTTGGCTTAGTCACCTATACATTACAAAACAGAGAGTGCACAATATATTATAGACATATAAACACTTTCCTCACACCCTAAAAAAATCCCCCTCATAGATTTTTAGTCGGGATGTCACTATACACATGCTACCCAAGACTCAAGTTCACAACACTTGTCCCTTCCCTTAGCCATTTTCCTCATCTAGAATGATGCAAAAGAAGGGTGAGTCACAAGACTCAACAAATATAAGCAAAACATATTAGAAACAATATGAATTACAGTCGTGAATAGAGCAATAGAAACACAATAGGTAAGACCTACTCGCAACGTTCACATAACCCTTCCATACCTTGTCGCTTCACATATTAACAATGATATCATCCCATCATATGATCATGATGACCAATGTCCTCCCATGCACTAGATCTACACCAAGTGAGCATCAATAATATTATCAAACCATTACGAGGACTAATGTCCTCCCACTCACTGGATTTACACCAGGCGAGCAACTAGAGCGGAAGCTTCCCATGCACTCGACCACGCTGGCAGACATCATGAGCTAACGTACCTCATGCACTAGATCACACTGGGCAAGCATCACGAGTATTCTCCATATATCCTTCCAAACATTATTCAACACAATTACATGTTAGCTCTTCATCATACACATACACATATGCCATTTCCAACACATTTAATACAATCATGTCATACCACAATTTATGTGTATAACCACATAATATAGAAGCCAATAATGGCGTACATACACACATTATAGATTTTCCACCCCCCAGGAATGACGATCAAGATTATAATTTGTGGAAGAACTTTTTAGATGTTAACATGATAAATGGAGGGTGGATTTCAAGCATTACAAGAAGAATCAGGCGACCACAGGGGAAAATCGGTCAATAGACAAGAAGCATCTATCGACCGCCAAAAGACTTTCTTCTCGATCAATCAACAGATGAAAGGCAACAGTTGACAGCTAAGGCTAAAACGCCATAACGGTCGATAGATCTGAGTCGAATTGTCAACCGATAGAATGCAAAAAGCTCACAAATAACACAAAATCATCAAACGATTGAAAGTTTAGGCAAAGTGGTTGACAGACAGCATTGAAGAAGATACGCACCATGCCCAAATACATGCAAAATACACCAAAATCTTGCATATTCTCAACCCTAGCCAACAAAAGCATCATTCCCAAGAAATATAGGGTGACACAAGACCCCATTCGAGGCTCAAAAGGAGTTTGGCTCGAATCAACGAAAAATAAGAGAGATTTACAAACTTATTGCATAAACAACAAATACATGCCCCTACACCCAAAAAGGGATTTTCTTGCATCAAATCTCACAAATAACAATATTATTGGATTATGACAAGAAGGAGAGATAAGAACTTGCATCTATAACCACAAAAGAAGATGATCTTGCAACCACCAAGAGGTATAAAATAAAAAGTCTTACATAAGGAAAAGCAAAGGGAAGAAGAACTTGCCTCTGAAAGAAAATAGGAAATAAAACTTGCCTCTCAAAAGGTAAAGAGGGAGAAAAACTTGCCTTTAACAGATCCAACTTGCGAATCCAACCGAAGAACATGGCCAAGAAGAAAAGAAGATGGCTAAACCAAGAGTTCACTTCCACCCCTTCTTGGGGTCTTCATGCAACACAAAGAAAAGAAGGAGGATAAAAAGAAAGAAGGAAATAGAAGAGAATGAGAACCGCCTCACATAGCTCCCCCTTTCCACCGACTTCTCCAAGCTTCTACTAGTTTCTACCACCTTCATTTCCCACTGATTTATATACTAGACAGTAGGGAAAATTGTACCCTAACTGAAATCGATTAATAGCCTGAAGGCATCTATCAATAGTCAGAGGCCTGCCTTCACAATTGGTCGACAGCTTCAACACCATCGGTCGACAGTTCCCTTATTTTCTCCTCACGAATAGTCGATAAACCACATGAGCAGGTGACCGACATAAACCAATTCCTCTCAAACCGCCTCAAATAGTCGACAACCTTATCACCATTTGTCAACCGATAGTGTCCATTGCATTAATCGATCGACAGCCTTGCTCCATCTATTGACTGCTAGCAACTTCCTCATTTGACTTGAACTTCCAACATCAAATTTAGCTACGTTGGCCATCAAACATCACATGTGATCTTCCACTTAGCCCACAAACCACTAGTAAGCCAAAATTAAATCAACATAGAATTAATTGACTTGTTCATTTCCATTTGTTCTTTCCCCAAAATATCGGGTCAATACAATCTCCCTTCCTTAACAGAATTTCATCCTTGAAATTCTCACCTAATTAACCAAATAACTGAGGATAGACACCCTTACTTCCTTAATTTTATCTCCACATATAAACTCACCAATATACATATACCTTGGATTAATGAATTTTCAACCCCACTTGAGGTTTCTTCCTTCCTTGACTATGCTACAATATTATACTTCATTTATTTGTACCTTCAAACATACATCAAATTCCATCTATTTTAACTTTTGAACATCACACATACAGTTTTTCATGACTTTATATAGTAGACACCAAGTCTAGCAGAAAATGATTGACAGATAGAAGGAGAATGGGCGACCGATAAGTAGCTCCCTTGCCAACAATCAACTACCTGTTGTGCCTTCCCTGTTTTCCCTTTTCTTTTGTCATTACGTATATGTATATTGTTTGATTCTCTGTTATTAATCCATTGTAGTGCATCTCTATTTATGTATGTATTTTTTTCCTCTTGTTGTTCTATTCGGTGGTATAGGGAAGCTTCATACATAAATATATACTCATACACACAGCCTTGTTGAGCTTACAGTGGGGACTCACATCACCCCTATTCCTTTTCTGTGAATGGCATTTCCTTCCTCGTTATAATGAAGTTTTATTTAGTTTTGTTGTCCTCTGTTCATGTGTTATTAAATGTATATATGGTTACACTCATTGACCCACTTTCAAATACACTTATATATATATATATACATATATAAATGCTTAGAAGAGAAGTTGTGGAAGTTCTCTCTCTTTTATATGCTAACAACCCTTATATATATATAATCGCCCCTTGTATCAACTGCCCCTATTCTAGCCAACCCAACCATTTATATAAACACATATGTATATACTTTCATGCGTGGCAGTATTCAGCCCCACGATTCGGTTAGCCTCATTCATGCGTACCATTTGATTTTAACAACCCTTAAAAATGTGTCCAACCCACTTGTCTATATATATAAGCGCATCAGTAGAGAGAGAAAGTAAGGGCATTAAAACCCAAGGGAAAATATGATCTCAACTTATATTATGTTCAAAAATAGAACAATTTCCTCTCATTGTAAAGGGGAATTTTTGATACATAAGCCTTTTCTTGTTTTTCTTTAATTATATTTACTTATATATCTGTACACACACATATATATACGCACACACCTAGTTTGCATGCCCAACCTCTGTTTATATTTGGAAGCCCCTATATATATATACACTTATAATTAGTTGAACCGCCCATAAATATATATATATATATATATACACACATAAGCATAGTACGCATGCCCAGCCCCTATACATAGTTGGAAACCCACACACACACACACACACACACATATATATATATATATGTACATATAATTATTCACACCCAAGCTACTGGATGCTCTGCTCAAGCCAACCCATTTACATTCGCTTATATATATATATATATATATATATATTCAAAGCCATTTAGATTTATTCATAGCCCATTTGAACGCCCCTGCCTTGCACCTCATCCTTACCTACATGTTCATATATATTTATAATAGAAAATATCTTATATGGTAGGTGATGTCCTAAATTTTAATAGCTCAAAGTATATGTATAAATATATATATATATATATGAATACTTGTTACGCATCCAACAAATTGTAAATCTTAGTAATTGATTTAATGAATTCTTGAATAAATTACTGTAGCGTGTGCATACTTGATGTGAGTGAAAAGCTACCCAGTATTGTGGGATGGGCAAAAATTATTTGTATAAGTATGGCAAAAATTTGTGAGATGAAATTTCGTGATATCTGTATATATGTGGAAAAGATTAACGCATGATATGTTCCGTACACGTTCATCATGTGCATGTTATGATACTTTGCATTATTTATCTTTGCGCACCTATTATTTTGCGAGGAAAGAAAGGATACCCTAAATCACCTGGCACGGGACGAGATGGCCATAGCCCGGCATGTTGGCTCTATATTTATCGGTGAATTTTTATTTACATGATGCACATTTTCATGTGTTAATTGATGGCTTGCGAGCCTAAGAGATTTGATTCTGACACTTAATTTTATATGCAAATTGCATGGTGATATATGGTGGTATGATAATTTAACTTAGGATAGATCAAGTCATAAATCGCGAATCTTGTATAAAACTGTCGACTTCTTGATTACTCTTTTTGGTGTCGTCGTATTCTTAATTCCTATTCATTGTTCATTGCTCCTAGAACTTGTTGAGCCTTGTGGCTTACTTGATCTTCTTTGCCATTCAAGGTAAAGAGAATGTCATTTTTGGGGGCGAGTCCAGTGGGATTAAAGCCCAGGGATAGTGGTGTACGGAAACGCATTCTAACTTAAAAATTCTGATTTGTATTTTGGTGAGACTTGAGATGAATTGATTTTATTTTGTTAGTTAACATTAGAGTCTCTTATCTATTTTGTAAGGCCGTCGAGCCCAAACTCATGAGATATTAGAAGTATAACTGAGCTTTAATTTAGTTTTCGTTGCTAGTAATGGAATGAGTCGTCTGTTTATTTATGGTTCGTTCTATGTCATCTTTGTGATGATCTCCTTTTGAATATCCAATGCTAGCGGGAATATTCGAGAGTGGACCTTTACACATGGTCATAGCTTCCATGCAAAATAATAATCGCGCAAATGTATTTGTCATCTATACAAACTCAATCTGTAAACATATATAATTCATGCATGATCACATGTTCCTCGCACCACCATGATTATGCAAATGCTTGCCCGTACCATAATACATACCCATATCCGGGGACATTTCACCCTACTCATGATCACAACCTCAATATTTCAAATACAATTTCTGATTACAACTTACATTCAGCCATAGGACATAACTTACTGATCATATTTATAAACCTGAATGGGTTCTCGAAGGCTTCGAGATGAGTTTCCCTGATGGGCCTTTGGGGAGTCAAGAGAATGGGTGCCCTAAAGGGTCTTCGAGAGGCAAGGCTTTCGATCCTTCAAGTGAGCTAGGTTGGGACTTAGCCTCTAGTCACAAATAGAGAATTCAAAAAGGCACAAGTGAGACTCCCCACGCGGGCACTTCGATACCAAAGTTAGACAATAGTCCGAAGTATGCCCAAAGTATTATGTATGATGCAAGTGTATGTCTATTTCGTGTCCTAAAGGGATATTTATGTTCTCAGATGGGGTTCAGAGAGAGATTGAGTGTTGGGACAAAGCCATGAAAAGAGTTCAGACGATCAGTGGAGCGAAAAGATCAAAAAGATCCGTTTGCCTTCGAAGAGGCAAGTATTTATAGAGAGTCACGATTGAGCCAAAAGACTCTTTTAGGGAATTCCTTAGAGAGATCAAAAGGCCTAGATAAGTCTTTGGGGTGGGACACCCCAATGGCTATCTCTAGGTGGCCCCGAAAAGGGCTTCGAGCAACTGAATGGCTTAGGTTTGGGGGACGTCGAAGGGTGTGCTTGGACTTGAGCAAAAATGATGCATGCTAGGCCGATCCTAAGAGACCCATCGAGGATTTGAGAGGCTTTTGTCTTGGAGATTGTCCAAGGGAAAATGAACTAGGAAATTGCTTGAGACTTAGGAGGATTTTAATGCATCCCACAACAGTAGTGGAGTAGGCATAACCGAACCACCATATATCTTGTGCGCTGTATTCTTTCAATTTATTTTTCACTTACTATTTTAAATTTCTATTTTTTAAAAGGGTGAAAAGGCTTAATTCATCCCCTTTTAAGCTAACAAAGTTTTATAGTTAATTTTGGAAGAATGCTTGACATTCAAATGAAGGTATAAAGTTAAATCATTAAAAGATGAATCAAGCATGAAGGACAGAAGGAAATGAAGCCTCAATTTGCCAACCAAGAGTAAGGAATTCATTTTAACGTCAACCTTTGGTATACCTCTCAACTCTTTATGATTGTGATAATTTTGATGATTTTCAATCATGTGTTAACCTTTATGATTTTGTTTGCAAATTTCATTATAAAAGCTTCAATCATATTGACTTCTCAAATTAATGGGGAGTCATATTGTCAAAATTGTTTCAAATCTTTGATATATGTATTGATTAAGGAGGAGTATTAAATTTTAGATATATGTCTTTAAGTGGGAGTAATAAATTTTTTATCTTACTCCAATTGTTCTCAAATTGTTGTTTTGTCGCTATTCTCTCCTTTGCAAATGGAAAATTCTTTTCAAATTTTTGCAAAAATGCCCTTTTCAAATTCTGACAAAAAATGAGAGAATTTTGAGTTTTTCATAATAGTTTTGTCATCGTAAAAAGGGTGAGATTGTTATTTTGTCTTTTATAATGAAAAATATTATATATTTGGCGTTTGAAAATGATTTATATTTTATCTTTGTAAATTGAAAATAATCAATCCAATTAATGCCAAAGGATAAATATGCTTTCATTGTTTAGAAAATATTTTATATTTATTTTGAAATCAAATTTTTTTGTATCTATTTTGAAATTAAATGTGTTAAAATATCAAAATATTTTTCTTATCATGAATACTCTATTTAAAAGCAAAATTGTCGACCATGTTAGTGAAATTGTCAATCGTTTTGTGCATTTGAGTTTTGGGTTGTCAAAACAAGGTAAAACTATCGATCGGTTTGTTATAATTGTCGACCATTTTCGGTCTTTCGATAAAAACAGTCAATCATTCTTTTGAATTGTCAACAAGGCAAATTTCAAGTTTTGGTTGTTTTTACGTAAGTTCAAAAATGTCGAAAACCATTGTATAGTGTCAACTTTTTCTCAAAATTGTTGACTTGTTAAAAATTGTCTATCATTTTTATAAAAATATTGGCCGTTTGTTCAAAGTCATAGTGTGTTTCAGATTTCCTACAGAAAAGTGTCGACCGATTTGGTAAATTGTTGACCATTTCTTTACTGACATGTTTAATGACTAGTTTTTGTAGGCTTTAAAAGCTTTCAACAAATAACAACTAGCTAATTCAAGATTGGGAGAAACCTATAAATATCAGCCAAATGATGCATTAAAGAGGCTAATGAAGTAATAAAAGCTTACAAGTGATTTTATTCTTCTCACTAGTGTTTGTATTTTTAATATTTCTCTCAACCAAGACTATTTATCTTTTGCATCTTCTTGTTTAAGATTTGTTGTAATTTTTAGATAGACTTTTGTAACTGAAACTGTCAACTATCAGATTATTCTCTTTGTATATTGTGTTGTATTTCCTAGCGATTGTGTTAGATGACTACTTGGGTATAAGTAGGAGGTTGTAAATTCCTAACGGTTTTGTTAGAGAACCTACTTCAAAAAGTTGGAATTTATAGTAGATTTGAAATATCTAGTAAGGGGCTAGAGTAATAGAGTAGGTTGGGTTGAGCTTGTTTACAATTATCCATTTTTTGAAAATCTCCACAAATTTTTAAAATTTATAAACACCTAATTCACCATCTTGAATGTAAGGTGCTATTAATTACACAAAACTAACAAAAACTAATCGAAGGGTCTTAAAGGTGCAAAAAGATTGTAACTTTGAATTCAAAACAACGACAAACTTAAACTTATTGACAAATTAACCACACATTCTCTATGTTTAAGCTTGTTTTAACAACTTTTCTGTTTCTCTAATGAATTTTTTGGAAACTTCCTAGGAAACTTCCTATCTCCTTTTTTCCTTATTTTCTTTCTTTTTTCTTTTTCATAGTGAAGGAAAAGAGAATGTGGGGTTCAGATATATATGTGTGTGTGTGTGTGTGTATATATATATCCAACGTTTGGGTAATTACATATTTACGCCTCACTGTTCCATTTTTTTTCATAAGGTTTCAAGAAACTTTACATACACCCCTTCTTGGTTACTTATATCTCACTTAGACCCCTATTTTATTTTAATAATTCCATAAATACCTTCATTACATGCTCCTTGATAAAGGAAAATACCCTCGGGACCAAAATTACTCTAAGACCCCGGCAATATAGCCATTTGTAGCAGTGCCTCGCGTCCACTAATAAGATATTCCACTGACGTTAGCTTACTCAGATCTGGAGGAGACACGTGGCAGACGTGCATCTCCACACCAACTAGCTTGTTACTCGATGAGGATTCTCCAGATTCTTCGAGATCAACCAACTCGTCGAGTATCATGGAGAGGGGAGTTAGCCCGAACTCCTCGGAAGCGATAATGGGATTCGTATCAGTAAGATTCTAGCTCCGTGAAGAATGGGATTGAGATCCCGGTGATTTGAAAAGAATCCTTACCTTAACAAGGTTATAATGAAAGAAGGATTGATGACGAGTAAGAGAGAAAAAAAAAAAAAAAACTCTTTCTTTCTCAAAAGTTCGTAATTACACACCTTAAACTGGTTTTTTATTCTAGCCATCTGACTTGAACGTTCGAGTGAGACCGAGGGAGCAAATCCCCACCTCCATTACAGGTACTCTATCTGAGACAAAAGAAGGTAATCAACCATTGCATCATTACTCCTCATTTACTAATATCCCCATTTAGGTTCCAAAATTTACATTTTTAAGTTCCTTGAGCACTAAAGAGTTCTTAAAATATTCCAAGTCCACCATCTGGGATCTACTCATGCCTATTCGAGATATTCGAATTTTACCTTTTTACCTGCATCTTTCCTTAAATCAAGTGAAGCATGTATTTAATCCAAGGTATTATTTTTCCCACTTGAAAAACTTGTTAATTTCCTATGTCATCTTCACCTTTAAATAATTTTTTCATCAAAAGTTTATAATGCCATGCATATGGCAGTCTCTCTAAAATCTTTTGTGATTGAAACTTATTTATACATATAAAATTAAAATTATGGTAATGTTAACAAATGCCTTTAAGACACTTAGTTAATGTGTAATTAATATATCTTGTTAAAGTGAAAATGACACTTACTAAACCTTATTTCTAATGTACATCATTAAATATTTTGGGTCATACTATTTGTACATCATTTATGTATATTTGAGCTACACAAGGCACATAAATGACATGAATACCTCTCACCTCATTGAGCCTCACCACTTTGGGTGAGAGTATTTTAGACATTGATACATCATTATGTAGTCTAAAATATACACAATGATGTACCAATAATATTTTTTATTTTTAATTCATAAACACTCCAATTATTTATTGCTAAATACATCGTACTTCAAAACAATTCATCTAGGGTCTCTATATGGGTCAGAATAGACCCTAGAACAATATACAAACCCTAATATCTAGCATTGCACCCATATATATATTTTTTTTGAAACCATAACACCAATTTTATATAATCGCAAGAAATCTCATTTTCTTACACTACACCTCATTTTCTAGAATCACAACACTAATTTTCTACAGGGTTAATTACACTAATAATAACTCAACTTTACATTCTATTACTGTTTGGTCATTGAACTTTGAAATATTACCTGTTAGTCACTGATATTTCAAAACGGTTACTGTTTTGTCACTGAACTTTGAAATATTACCTGTTAGTCACTGATATTTCAAAATTGTTACTACTTAGTCACTGAACTTTAAAATATTACCTATTAGTCATTGATATTTCAAAACTGTTACTGCTTAGTCATTGAACTTTAAAATATTACCTACTAGTGATTGATATTTCAAAATCGTTTTTCACCCGTCACTCGATAATCACTGAACTTTAAGTTCACGAGTGACGAATGAGAAACAGTTTTGAAATATTAGTAACTAACGTGTAATATTTTAAAGTTCAGTATAATAATTTTGAAATATCAGTGACTAATATGTAACATTTTAAAGTTCAGTAATTAAACAGTAATAGTTTTGAAATGTTAGGGACTAACAAGTAACATTTCAAAGTTCAGTGACTAAACAGTAACCGTTTTGAAATATCAGTGACTAATATGTAACATTTCAAAATTCAGTAATCAAATAGTAACAGAATGCAAAGTTGGGTTATTATTGTTGTAATTAAACCATTTTCTACAACTATGTAAATTTTATTTTTTTTTTTGGTACCTTATCGCTTTCTAGTATTAGGGATATTTTTTCCATCTTCTAACACCATACCTTTACTTCTTTGGAATTGTAATACTAATTTTCTACAATTACAAGAAATACCTATTTTTAGTACCATGAACTTCGCTTTTTGTACCGTGGGGATAAACAATAACTTCTACTACCACACCTTTTTTTTTGGAGGGAACGATAACATTAGTTTTCTAAAAGTACAAAAAATCACAATTTTTAGTACCACATTCCCCATATTTTAGTACCGCAGAGGTATATCCCAATTTCTAACACGGTCCATGCCTCTCATCTTTTTGGAACCCAGACATTATTATTCTAAAACCATAAAAATTGCAATTTTTAGTACTATATACCTTATTTGTTCAGTACCATAGAGATATTCCTTAATTCTAGTACCGTACTCCCTTTTTCTGGTACCACAAGACAATATCTAGAACTACAAAAATCCCAATTTCTAGTATTATAAATCCCATTTTTTTGTACGGCAAGCACAAAATTTAATATTTTAGAGGCTTTCTTAAACTTTAATACGACACTCCCTTCTTTTGGGTTGCAACACCAATATTGTAGAATAATAAAAATAGTATTTTGAAATTGTTTTAAGAATTATTATAAAGGTCTAAAAAATTAATATAAAATTATGAAATTATTTTCAAATTATAATAATTTATTAATGATAATATATATTACAAAATTATTATTTTTATAACGTAATTATAATATTGTAGTATAATTATAATATTATGAACTATAATAATATTGTAACATAATTAATTATAATATTGTAATGTAAGTATAATATTCCTAAAATTCACACATAATCTGTATGATATCTTAATATATTATCACATAATACTTAATACGTTATATATAATAATATTTAAAATTTTGTGAATTGTAGTGTATAATGTGAAATAAAAATATAATTGTTATCAAAAAAAATTTGGGTCTTAGTGGATTTTATTGAAATTATAAGAATAGCCCAATATTTAAAATAATTTAGAAGCAGCCAATTTTGCCACCGGCTGCCAAAGGTGGGAGGTGGCAGCTTCCCACTTGTTAATGCCGAAGGCCATATGCTACCACGCTGGCACCATAGCATTTTACGTACAAAACCCAATTCAGAATCTATGATAAAGCATCGATACATATATAGCATTTGGCGGAAATATATATCTCAATCCAAGGCCAGCTAAGCTTCTAGTACTATACAGATAGACAGTGGGCTGGAGGCTGGAGAGACCAAAGTGTGACATCTTGCATCACTCAGTAATAAAAAAGATCGGATGAACTTATTTTGATAGATTTAATGAATTTTTTAGGGGTTACTTATCTTTGAGTTATTATAACTCAATCACGCTCAACCCAAGAGTTTTTTATTTATATTCAGTTCAAAAAGTATCTAATTGATATTATTTTCTTTTTTACAATTCTCGATATATATGTATTATTTTCTCTAAAGTTTATTTTTAGAACTGATCTTGGGTTCTCGGGACATTAGACTTATCCTAAATAATCTTATGTAATCAAAGTCACTTTACCTTGTTGGAGGCACAAATATCAAATTTGGCTATTTTAAACAATAAGTTAATAGAGATTATGTTTGATATAGACATAATTTGAAAACACCAATAATTGAAAATTTATATGAATAACAAGGTGTGCCACCATCTTACACAATTTATATCAAACTGGAATAATCAAGTATCTATTATTTTCTGAAATTGTATTGTATCACAATCATATATAATAACAACAAATAATTAATGGAGCCCTAATTATAATAAAGATTAATGCTATAAACATTGTTTAATTTCATTAAATTCAGTCACAAACAAATCATCTCAATTACGATAATTGAGATTCAAAGAATAGTTTTAAAGGGCTAATTCAAACTCTAAACTCCAAATTTGAATAACACCATATAATTGTAGAAGCCTAGAACATGAGATCTAGAATTTAAAGAACATGATACAATCACAAACACTTCGAACCCTAGATCTAAATTCAAAGAACTCGATACAATCGCAAATGAATCAAAATGCTAGAACTTTGATCACAATCACAAACGCTTTCCTATCTAGTGGGTTTGGAAACTAATTTTGGGTCTATATTCAAATTAGCTTTGAGTGAGGACAAAAACAATATCTAATGACTAACATGGTCTTAGATCTGAAATTACAATATCTTATTTAGTTTGTTTTTTTTTTCAAGTATAGTAGTCAACCAGACAAAATTTAATTATTTCTTTGACATTTCACCTTAAAATTTTTTACGATAAATTGAGTTTTCGCTCATGGCCAACTAATATAATTAAAAGGTCAATTCTCGCCTTATTTTCTTTTTCTCAAAAAAACCAAAAAAAATTGAAGCAATGACCTGCGCGCATATATAAATGTTTTAATGTATAGTAAGAGTAGTTAAAAGGACAAAAGAAGACAGAAAGAAACCAATGTGTGTGATGGGGTATCAGAGGTGATACAAGATTCTCATTTCGGTTGCAAAAGAAGACAGTTCTCTTCAGCAATGCAGCCTGGACAACTATTAGTTCCATCCAAATGGGACAAATCCGCATCTTCTGCAACAACATAGTTCACATCCCCATCATTATTCATCATCCTTGTACATATACTATGCTATTCCAATCTAATGGTTTCTTTCTCTGAATCCTCTTGACAGTTTCCACTGCTAATCTGAGAAGTTAAGCCGATCGTTCACAAATTAACCCAAATGGGTTGCTCGGCATTCTTACTTGCAGCTAAGCCTTGCAATATTGCTACCAGATTTCAAGTTTCCCACACTAGAAGTAGTAAGCTCACAGCCATGAGATCTGAGGTTGTCTCCTCTCCCAAGCAGCAGGCTGCCATAACCGAGCTACTGCTGTCGGTTCAAGGCATCCCTCACTCGGATTTCCATCTGCGCGATGTTGTCCAGAGGCAGTCTCTGACGAACAACTCGATCATGGCTGACGTTTGCAGGAAACCGAGCTTCAATCCTTCGTTTCTCCCCGAAGCATATGAGAGATGCAGGAATATTTGTGCAGAATATGCCAAGACCTTCTATCTAGGTCCGTCTTCAATTTAATCATTTCCAAAATTCTTGATTACACCTTCAAAAATGATATTGAGGATGATGATGATGCAGGGACACTGTTAATGACAGAAGAGAGGAAGAAAGCAATATGGGCTATCTATGGTAATTACAAAATTACTGCTTGATTTAGAGAGTGAGAAACTACATTTATTTGAAGCATTCCTCGATGGATCGATCGAACTGTGAGTTTCTCATCTCCAAGCATGTTAATTTGCACCATTTCTTGTGCAGTTTGGTGCCGGAGGACTGACGAATTGGTGGATGGCCCCAACGCCGCGTACCTTAACACAGCAGCCCTGGACAGGTGGGAAGAGAGGCTGCAAGACATCTTCAATAGCCGCCCCTACGACATGCTGGATGCTGCACTCACTGACACTGTTTACAACTTCCCCATAGACATCAAGGTGCCTAGCTACAAACTTCATTTACACACACACACACACACAAACACATATATATATCCATCTCCTAATTCACCAACAATTAATTAATTAATATATAGAGAGAGAGAGAGAGAGAGCTCAAAATTTATCCGTCTGAC
This sequence comes from Diospyros kaki, assembly GCA_036245055.1. Taxonomy (NCBI): domain Eukaryota; kingdom Viridiplantae; phylum Streptophyta; class Magnoliopsida; order Ericales; family Ebenaceae; genus Diospyros; species Diospyros kaki. The sequence goes on along the minus strand of BSEG01000001.1, from coordinate 13,918,349 downwards.
AACAAATTTTGATTCTACTTCTGCAAATTGATGGCAGCCTTTCAGGGACATGATAGAGGGCATGAGAATGGACACGAGAAAGAACCGATACGACAACTTTCAAGAGCTTTACCTTTACTGCTACTATGTCGCGGGCACTGTTGGCCTGATGAGCGTTCCGGTGATGGGGATTGCACCGGAATCTGCAGTGTCTGCTCAAACTGTGTACAATGCAGCATTGCATCTGGGCATTGGAAATCAACTCACAAACATTCTCCGAGATGTTGGAGAAGAGTGAGCATCATATGATCATACTTGCTTTAATTTGCCTTTTAACCAATCTTCATGATCATAGCTCTGAGTAAAGCACTATATGGATCGTTTCAGTGCAATGCGAGGAAGAATTTATCTTCCCCAAGATGAGCTTGCACAATTTGGGTTATCCGATGAGGATGTTTTCTCAAGGAAAGTCACCGACAAATGGAGAGAATTCATGAAAGAGCAGATTGCAAGGGCGAGGTTCTACTTCAACCAGGCCGAGGAAGGAGCTTCTCAGCTCGACAAGGCCAGCCGCTTGCCGGTAAAAACACAAAACAAATTAAAACAACTATTTACGTACTACTCTTAAACATAACTATTTATCATCTTAATTAGGGTAAGATGTTAAATTTCTGGGTGATTTTGCAGGTCTGGTCATCCTTGTTGCTGTATCGAAAGATCCTGGACGCGATCGAGTGGAACGATTATGATAACTTGACAAAGAGAGCTTATGTTGGGAGGACTAAGAAGCTTCTCACGCTGCCATTGGCCTACAGTAGAGCTACTGCATCACTAAGTACCAGTACTCTGGTCTCCCATTAAAATTAATGGATATCTGAGTCTGGAATCTATTTCAGGCAAAATACCTACAAATTTAGTGTTTGATTTTACAAGAAGCGGGCAGTGTACTTGTGTGGAGTGTGTTAATTATGGGGATCGCTTGCAGCCATCTATTAAGGAATTCTAGTGATCATGTCCATGGACAAACTCAGAGATGTATAGATTAATTATCAGGTTAATCTCTGAAGAGATTTGATGAACTGCAGCTGATATTATCAGTTCTACACACCCTACCAAAACCCATGATTCAAGCCTTCACACTTTGATTTGATTTGGGTCCCAATCTTAAGCGTAAGGACAAACAGAGAGAGCAGGAAAAGTCATTTGGGGTGTTTGGTTTAGCAGTTTTACCTTATTGGCTACTAGTGAAGCTTAAATGTTGCATAATTTATTTAGTTGCACATTTATTAAAAATTAAAAAAATTAAATACTATTAAGCTTAAACATTATTTGATAGCTTTTTAGAAAACTCACCCCCCCCCCTAACGCTCTTCTTAAAGAGTCATTCTACACCACCCAAATATATCGTATCGAGAGATTACCAAACCCCATATTGCGCGATATTTTGGCTATCAAAATATCGCCATTCTTGAGAACAATTCAGAGCAAGGTTTATCAAAAATTGCGCCTCTTTCTACACAACCTCTCCTCTTCCTCCTTCCTAGTCGACTGCCTCTTTGTTTCTCCTTCCTCCTCGTCGACAACCTCTAGCCAAAGACGTGCCATCTTTTTTCTCCGCCTCCTTCACACAACCTCCTTCTTCCTACCCAACTTCCTCTTGCCACCACCGGTCTAAAATCTCCACCCACCTACAGTCGGACAACCTTCGCCCCCACCAGCCACCACCACCACCAGTCGTACTGCTTTCGCCTCTACTCCCCACCGACGACAATGTCAGACCTAGGTAAGATTGGCCCCCGGTCTTTTACATTTTCACTAGAGCCTTTTTTTTTGTTAATGGATTTCAGTTGTTGTTATCTTAATGAATCCACATTTTTATCTTACATTGATGGTTGTTATCTTAATGGATTGTTTTATCTTACGTTATGGACCTAGGTAAGATTGTTTTGTTAGTGGATTTTGTTTTGTTTTGTTGGTTGTTATCTTAGATTTTCTCTAGGCAAGATGCTTGGTTAAATGGATTTTGTTTGTTTTGTCGGTTGTTATCTTATTAATTAGGATATTAGACGATCTTTTGTGTTCGTGTAGAATTGCTCTAAATGTTAAAGACAAAGATCTAGGGGAAGGAAGACAATTAGGGTTTAGGTTAATAGAGGCAAATTCATGAAAACAAATGGAGGCCATGTGGATTGGGTGGATAGGGGAGAAATCAAACAAGAGTAAATTAGGTGAAGACCCTAGTTTGCAAGAAAGAGACAAATTAAATCTCATGTTGCTCATACCCATAAAAGAACATTCATTGTCAAGTTAAATTAATTACTCCTTCCAAACTATTATAACTATAGTGAGAACACACCCATGATTAATCACTTTGTTTTATAACTATCACTATCTAGTGATACAGCCTAATTTGAATTCAGGATAACAGATCAAAACCTAAGTTATTTAACATTTTTAAATATTGGGATAGTGATTTGGTAAACAAATAAATAAAAAAAATAAAAAAGATTCAAACAACTATCTAACCTACAACAGTGCCTACTGGCTAAGCTAGTGTTTTCTAAGATGTGTATCAACATTAACCAAAATTATTGCAGCTTCTTTTGTAATTCAACTCACCTTCATTACTTTGATCAGATTTTCATTTTGGTTTATGATGATCTGAGTTTTTGAATTAGATCAATTTCCGTATGCTGGTGAAGAAAATGTAGTAGTTTTTGACAATGAGATTGAAGTAAGGGTAGACAATGAATGCACATTAGAGGCCAGGGAGATTGTGCCTACGATTGGGATGAAGTTTAGGGATCATAATGAGATTTTTGAATTTTACAAAACATATGCTTATAGTGTGGGTTTCCTTGTTAGAAAAAGATCTTCAAAAAAGGGCAGTGATGGATCGTTAAAATATGTGACATTTGCTTGTAGTCGAGAAAGCGTGATAAGCAGCGATACAAACAGCTCGTTCAAGCCTCATCAATCAATAAAACAAGGTGTTTAGCTAGACTGATAGCTACGATAGATGTGATAGGAACATGGCATGTTACCAAAGTCATTTTGGAGCATAATCACAAAACAAGTCCTTCAAAATCTAGGTTGTATTGATGTAATCGAAAATTGAGTGAACAAGTGAAATGAAAGCTTGAAGTAAAGCACCCATTGGCTGGAGTGCATGGAAGGTCAAGCGCCTATTGGTATAATAACTTATTAGGATAGGGAAGTGTAAAATGACATTCAAATTGTTTTTTTAACGATGGTTATTAGAGTCTTTAGTACCATCCAACTTTTGAGTCCTTAGGTAGAAGCAAGGAAGAAATAGGTTGATCAGAGAATTGTTGGCTATATAAATACAAATACAAACAACATTGATAGAAAAATTAATATGAACACAGAAACAAAAAGGCAAAATAGAATCAACAAAATAAGGATTTTAATGGCACTGAATCCTTTCTAGATGCTTCAGCCTTGCTTTTATTGTCTTCAAGTTGTTTTGATAATGCTTTTATTGTCTTCAAGGTGTTTTGAAAATGCTTTTATTGTTTTCAGGGAGATGCTGACAATGCTCTAGACCGGTTGTGGCAGAAGAAGAAAGTTGATGCTCGACAATAATAGAAGATTGTTGTTAGAAGAAGAAAGTTGCTTATTGACAAAAGAAGAAAGATAGCTGCTTAGTGGTAGCTACCTAGTGCTTAGTGGTAGTTGCTGTTAGCATTCATAAATTTATGAATGAAGATATGTTGCAGATTCTTTATTTAGTTGCTCTACGTTGAGGATTTATGTTGTCCTCATATCTTGTTACAACATTGAACTAAATTTTATTTTTGGATATTTTTTGTTTGATTTGAGATTGAGCTATGTTGGTTAACTGCTATTGAACTAGGTTTACATCATATGCTTTAGTAGTGAGATGCAGAAATGAAGAGCGGTGGTAGCTTTAGCTTCAGTAGTTTTAGTTTGAAAAGATTTGGCAGGAGGATCTGCTACATAAATGCTACTTCTCCAACCATTTGTCTAGAATTCATGACAAAAGATCTCATGATTTTTACTCAGGCCATCGGTTGCATAATGCATCCCTTTATCAGGCTGCCTTGTACTCAACATTGTTATATCCATTTATTAAGAGGTTACAAACCAAGGGGCAAACAGTGATTAATAATGAAATTTTCTTCATATGCTTATTTCTTGTACAAGTTTATAATCCAAAACCATAAAAGAAAGGTTAAAAGCAAAAGAAAGAAAAGAAAAAAAGGATAAAAGGGAACCGTGTAAGTAAGACGTTCAAAGAACCCTAAATGGAACATAATAAGCTATTCTATTCATGTTCTAGGCCCTCAATTATATGTTTTTTCTATACATGGTATAGGTCCTGAATTCCTGTTTGGATAAAAGGAACTCTATATCTTAGGGGACCAGTGATGATGTAACCCTTGAGATGAATTGCAATATTGCGTATTAAAATTCTGTGAAGCACATTCTCTAAACTGAAACAATAAATAAGCAAGATGATCCAGACTGAGCATAAGTTGTATCACCAAACAGAAGATCAAAAGTAAAATGATCAAAGAAATTCCCATCTGGCTTCCATTACTAGTTTTGATAAAGTTGCCAGTAATTCATGAATACAACATGCTAATAGCTTGATTACTCATACTCACACAATCTCTATTACATAAATAGAGAAAAGCCATAAAGGCACAAATTATAAGATACATATTGAAAACAAAGAGGAAGTAAACTCCTCACAATGTATACAATTACAACTAAAATTGCCTCCACCTACAACTTTTCTTTCCCCTTCCTATGCATAGTTCCATTACCCTTTCAAATGGTTATGTTAAGTGATATCTCCACGTCGTCTTCATCACTTATTTGTGCACACATTTTTAGTAGTCGGGCCAAATCTTCAGTGTCAACCTTACTGCCTGATTTATCTGAGCTACGTTTACTTGATTCCCTTTCATCCTACTTAAGAAATCCACATTTATTATCACAAGAGAAGAAAAATCTCCCTTGGTTCGGTCACATCTTTTCCACCTCTAGCCATCTTACAAATCCTTGTCCATTGTCTAGGCAACGCCATTTTTTCGGGTAGTCATCTAACCAGTGCCCTGATTGTGTACAACTATGGCATATTCCATAGTTCTTTCTCATTGTTATAGTTCTCGTTACAGTTCCTATTGTTTAAAAGGATAAACGGTAATTATTGTCTAAAAATAATCAAATCAGTAGACAATCTACTAATAGAAGAGGAGTCAATGTAAACAATATACCCAAAACAAGTGACTCTATTATTGTTTCAAAACAATAATAGAGGATTCTTCGCAAAACAAATAAGATAATAGTCAATGTAAACAATATACCCAAAACAAGTGACTCTATTATTGTTTCAAAACAATAATAGAGGATTCTTCGCAAAACAAATAAGATAATAGTCAATGTAAACAATATACCCAAAACAATCAATGTAAACAAATAAGATAATAGTCAAGTAGAAATAGTATCGCTAAACAATCAATGTAAACAATATACCCAAAATAGTTCAGAGGATTTTTCTTGCTTGCAGTTCAGATATGATTTGGGTATACCCCATTGCTAAACACCATGGTATCAAATCAAAAGCCAAACAAGTGAAGGGTTTGAAAAATTAATCGGCTAAGACAAATACAAATCGACTGAATCCCAAACATTACAAATATATAATAACTAAAATTATAAATGTATAATAAATAAATAACTTAAGCAGTAGAGGACAGCCAGAATGATCCAAAGGGTCGCCGAATACGCTCAAGCGTGCGTGGGAGAGAGAGAGAGAGAAAGACGTCGTTGATGGTGAGGAGTGCCGATGGCAAGAAAATAGTGAGAGTGAGAGACACCGTTGCTGGTGAGAAGTGTAGACGGAAAGAGGACACGCATGCCGGATTGGAGAAAGAAAGAGGTGGAGATAGTGAAAGGGAGAAAGAGACGGTGGACAGTGGGAGAATGAGTAAAAGGAAGAACTCATTCAACTCCTTCACTTGGCTTCAGTAAATTTGTCAGACCACATGGCTTCGGTATTCTTTCAGTACGATATATTCGAGCAGTTAGACTTTATCCTTCTTAAAAGGCTGCACATAGCTTATTTAGTTAATCAAGTATTTTATAATTTTGCTCTCCAATAATTATAATATTTTCAATTTTATCCCTTGCCCTTCTCTCTTTTGTCGCCTCCCTCCATCTCTTTCTCGCCACCTCTATTACATTGGCTCCAACCCTATCGTCATCATCATCTCTCACCTCCAGCTCCTCCATCACGGCTACTATCTCTAGCTCCTTCATCGCGGTCGTCGCCTTCTTCCATCTCCTTCTCGTCACGTCCATTGCACCGCCTACAACCCTATCATCACTACCACCTCCAATTCCTCTATCGCTGTAACACCCCCTTCCTCAGACATCCCCAACACCTAGAGAGCCCTGGGCAGGGAGAGTCATACAGGAGAGTAGGAACCTAAATATTCTCAGCATAATATGCATAAGAGAAACTGAAAGAAACATTAGAATTTACATAGCATTCATCATTATACAATCCAAAACATGCATGGAGACTTTCATCACTTTACAAATATACATTCACAAAATATTACATTTACTTCAGGAGGAAAATCCTAAGATACTAGTCTCCCAAAACACTCCCAAGACCTTTGTTGAGGGCGCCCCAGCACACATGGTATTACCCAACCACCTTACTTGGACTAGCATCCGCTACATCCTTGCCCTTACTTGGAATGGTGAAGAATACAAGAGTGAGCCACAAGGCTCAGCAAGTAATAAGTATAAAGGAATGATAAAGTTGAAAATAGGACATAGGTTTTGAAATATAGAGACCTTGTTTCAAAATGTAACTCTCTGTTGGAAAAGGTTTTGAAATATAGACCTTTAGGTTTCAAAATAAACCATTCTGTTTATCTAGGTTTCGAAATATACAATTTTGTTTTGCTATGTTTCAGAATTTAAGATATCCAGGTTTTGACTCATTTTGAAGCCAAAGGGAAACCATCTAATTCTTGTACAAATGATTGAATTTTATACCCATTCGAAGCCTATTGAGTCTTTTTTACAATGCTTCAAACGATTCATCAATCAGATATCTACATAAAAAGTTATGGATAAAACCGTATAGGGTACACAGACTAGTAAACAGACATGCAATGTAACAATTTCAGTGGCCACATTCAAATGCTCGTGCAACAGATAAAGTATATACTCCATGCTCACTCATGTATGAAATGTGGTAAGCTCATACAAATCATTGTCCATGATGCACAATTACCACTCTTTCCAAATCATGCCATGCCAAAGCTTAGCATTCATAAAATTAAAGACATCTACATACCATCATCATTTCCATGCTTTCTTTAAAACTTCATTAGAACTTTGGGGCATTTAGAATTATAAGGATATGCACCCTAGCATTGGTTCAACACATTTTTGATCATTTGGGACCAACCATGACAAGAATACATAAATATAAGGCATGGGAGAAGACCAATTCTCTACCGTGCTTAATTTCAAGAACACGCCATTCCTTAGGAATTGTGGGAAAATACAAACCCTACTTAAGCTCACAACAAACATGCACAAAACTTAGAAGCCTTCAAATTCAAGAATTTACCCAAAATAAAACCAAAACCCTACTTCACCCAAAACTTGATTTCTTTTCCCCAAAACCACTACCAACACATAAACACCATACTTTACAACCTTTACACACTTTCAATTTCTCACTTCAAGGCTTCAAATTAGAGAATTAAACCATAACCTAAAAACCCCCAAATCTAACCCCAAGAGAGAATTTAAATGACCATAGAGAAGATATGGGAAGAGGAATTTGCCTTTACTAGCTTCCTTAGTTGATGATTGAATGAGTTGAAACCTTTGGAAGATGAGATTTGGCTTGAAAATTGAAGAGGGAATTTAGAAGATGGAGAAGTAAGAGACCCACGAGAAGGATTCACGTTTTGCTTCCCTTTTTTCCTCTCCAATTTTCAGATTTATGTGTTTATATAATTCCCTCAATTTCCTTTTAACTTCCACCACACAATTTGCTCACATCTCTCTTAACCATGCATGCTTTACACCTAAACCACACTTAACTTATCTTCTAGAAGGTCTTCTCTTCTCTTAAAATTGCTACTCGAGAATGCTTAATTTCAATCCTTCTCTTAGTTGAATTTTGACTTTTAGTTGAATTTTGACTTTTCCAAAGCCACATAGACATTTGCCTTTGAATTTTCAGCATTACATTCATTATACATTACCAATACTTCTAGATTCTTATATTTTCTTGCCTTCTATCACTTGGATAATTTACATTAGCTACAGGATACAAGTTTAGCGAGGATTCTACATAGCTGGCATGTCCGCAGTCGGTTTTCGATTTTTCCCGAGTGACTGTCACCTATCTTGGGCTCCTGACAACAAATAGTTTAAACTATTTAAGCGAAACAAATTCCAAACAATCAAAATACCCGAAAACGGGGCATTACAATTGCGGCCACCACCTTTTGCCTCCAGCTCCTCTGTCACCATTTCCAGCTTCCATAATATAATATATTTTTAATAATTTTATTTTTTAAATAATTATATTAATTCATTTTTTAATAATTGTATATAATTTATCACATATAATTATAAAAATTTTATCAATTAGACATCAATTTATAATTTATTTTTATTAAAAATTAATATTTTATTAATTTTATTTATATTATTCAGTAACATGTCCATTTTACTCTTTTTATTAAGTTCTGATAGCTTATCAACTTTTTTTGAACCAAACATATAATTATATAAATGACAATTTAAAATACATTTATTCAAATACAATTGCCACCTTCCTCCATCTCCTTCTCACCATCTCCATTGCACTGCCTCCAACTCTATCGTCGTTGTCACCTCTCGCCTCTCAACTCCTCCATCACAGCCCTATCGTTGTCATCACCTCTCGCCTCCAACTCCTCCGTCACAGCTATTGCCTCAATCACAGTCGTCCCCTTTAAAAAAGGGTAAGCCAAACATTCTCTTGGACATGGCATTAGTGTTTTTAGCATAGGCGCATAGCTTTCCTATCAATTTTTAGTTTTTTTTTAAAATATTTTGAAAATAAAAACAAAAGATGTTTAATTTCTTATTTTGTTTAATAATAACAAATGTGCATTGTAAGTAATAATAAACAATTTAAACAGTAAATAATTCAGCAATATCATTATGTGAAGACTTATAAAAAATAAATGAATTAACAATAAACTAAATCAGCATGAATTAAGTGCTAGAAACTAGAAATAAAGTAAATAAGCAGTAAAAAAACAATCAGTAAGAAATAAAATTAAAAGTATAACAGAGATCAGATCATAAAGATAAATGAACACCAATATAAAGGACATTTGGTATCCATTTTCTTCAGCATATCAGATCAGATCAGATCGTATATACTCCATCTTGATGTCCACTTTAGCATTTATTTTCAACTTTGAGAAGTCTATTTTCTCTTGATATTCTGAATGATTTAATTTGTTTGACTTCTCTCCTTTGCTTGTCTTTGAATATTTTCTTCGAAACAGTATGATGAAATCTGCATTTATAAATCTCACAAAAGGACATTTTGGTACCCATTTTCTTCTCTTCTCCATTTTCTTCTAAGCACTTGTTTGAATAAATGCAATCAATAGAGCTGTCCTTAAGATGCAACCTTTTCAAACTACGTTAGGAAAATGATGACAGATAATAGATTTTTGTGAAGAAACAAATATTGAAAACACATTTTTATGAGAGAAACATATGGCAAAGAAATTTATCATTTCAAACAAATGATAAAAAAAAAAAAATTACTCCCTTGATCATAAATGGTGGCATCATAAGTAAAAAGCAGCATATAAAATATCTCTTCCTTAACATTGGAATTCTAGAATGACTTTAGATCACTCTGGCCATTAAGAAACACACACACACAAAAACACCTGCTTCGATAACACTTGTAAGAAATCTTCAGCAGTGTGCACTTAAGAGAGAGGGTGAATTGGGTGTTTTCAAAACTTTTGCTAATTTTGAAAACTATGCATAAACATTGATTTTGAGTGAATTTATATCCGAATAGAAACTGCTTTTGAAAATAATGATAAACTATTATCAACATATGTGCTTTCAAAGTTCACATTTCTTGTGAAAATATTTATGTTTAAAATGTAAAGACAATGCCTAAGATATGTTGTGAAAATACATAGCAAGTGAAAATCAAATGCCAAAAAAGACATGAACCAAATAAAGGACACAACATTTGTAGTGATTCAGGCAAAAGGCCTATATCTACTCCTTGATTCCTCATTAAGAATTTTAAACACTACACTAAATGAATAGTTTTTCAAGGAATCAACTATAACCCATATGCAGCTTTTACAAATTTAGTTGGAATCTCTATTTTTATAGGATTTACTAAAACCTCAACTTTTAAAGGCTGAATTGGAACACCTGCTTTTACAAGTGCAGCAATAATCTCTGCTTTATGGAGAAAACAACAACACTACATACCTTTCATGGGATAAGATAGAACCCTTACATCACTATATTAAGAAGAAATAAGAAATAAAACTCATAACAAAGAATATATCTCAAAGAATAAAAAACAAGGCTCATCAGGGTTTGCACAACTAAAGTGTAAAGAGTAGGAATTGGATCACTTCACTCTATAATGTTTGCTAGTTTTGTAAGAATCAAAGTATGTCACAACCAGACAAAGAAATTGAGTTGAATCAAAGAATATAAGGCTATGTTTTCTTTGTTGTTTTCAACCCATTTTGAGTTTTCAGTTTTTCAAAACACTGAAAACACATTCTCTTTTCTATTTTCAAAAACGCATTTTCGAAAACAAAAAAAAAATTGTAAAGAAAACTCAAAACAACATTTTGTTGTTTTGAGTGCTTTCAGTCAAAACTAACTGGAAACACCCAAAATATTGAAAATGCGAAAAACACTAGCACCCCCCCACCTGCATAGACCCACATCTCTCTCATATCTTCTCTCCATTCTGCTTTTACAAGTGCAGCAATAATCTCTGCTTTATGGAGAAAACAACACTACGTACATTTCATGCGATAAGGTAGAACCCTTACATCACTTTATTAAGAAGAAATAAGAAATAAAACCCACAACAAAAAATATCTCTCAAAGAATAAGAAACAAGGCTCATCAGGGTTTGCACAAGTAAAGTGTAAAGAGTAGGAGTTGGATCACTTCACTCTCTTAATGTTTGCTAGTTTTGTAAGAATCAACGTATGTCACAACCAGAACTTGAGTTGAATGAAAGAATATAAGGCCCTATTTTCTTTATCTTTTCAACTTGTTTTGAGTTTTCATTTTTTCAAAACACTAAAAATGCATTCTTTTTTCTATTTTGAAAAACACATTTTCGAAAAGAAGAAAAAAAATTGTAAAGAAAACTCAAAACAACATTTTGAGTTTTCAGCTTTATGGAGAAAACAACAACACTACATACCTTTCATGGGATAAGATAGAACCCTTACATCACTATATTAAGAAGAAATAAGAAATAAAACTCATAACAAAGAATATATCTCAAAGAATAAAAAACAAGGCTCATCAGGGTTTGCACAACTAAAGTGTAAAGAGTAGGAATTGGATCACTTCACTCTATAATGTTTGCTAGTTTTGTAAGAATCAAAGTATGTCACAACCAGACAAAGAAATTGAGTTGAATCAAAGAATATAAGGCTATGTTTTCTTTGTTGTTTTCAACCCATTTTGAGTTTTCAGTTTTTCAAAACACTGAAAACACATTCTCTTTTCTATTTTCAAAAACGCATTTTCGAAAACAAAAAAAAAAAATTGTAAAGAAAACTCAAAACAACATTTTGTTGTTTTGAGTGCTTTCAGTCAAAACTAACTGGAAACACCCAAAATATTGAAAATGCGAAAAACACTAGCACCCCCCCCCCACCTGCATAGACCCACATCTCTCTCATATCTTCTCTCCATTCTGCTTTTACAAGTGCAGCAATAATCTCTGCTTTATGGAGAAAACAACACTACGTACATTTCATGCGATAAGGTAGAACCCTTACATCACTTTATTAAGAAGAAATAAGAAATAAAACCCACAACAAAAAATATCTCTCAAAGAATAAGAAACAAGGCTCATCAGGGTTTGCACAAGTAAAGTGTAAAGAGTAGGAGTTGGATCACTTCACTCTCTTAATGTTTGCTAGTTTTGTAAGAATCAACGTATGTCACAACCAGACAAAGAACTTGAGTTGAATGAAAGAATATAAGGCCCTATTTTCTTTATCTTTTCAACTTGTTTTGAGTTTTCATTTTTTCAAAACACTAAAAATGCATTCTTTTTTCTATTTTGAAAAACACATTTTCGAAAAGAAGAAAAAAAATTGTAAAGAAAACTCAAAACAACATTTTGTTGTTTTGAGTGTTTTTAGTCAAAACTAACTGAAAACACCCAAAATATTGAAAATGCGAAAAACACTAGCAGCCTCCCCACTTGCACAGACCCACGTCTCTCTCCAATCTTATCTCTATTTTGTTCTTCTCTTCTAGCCTTCGACAACCACTGCAACTGGGACCAGCGCCATTAACCGCACCCCTATCGCCACCGTGACTAGTGCAGTTGACCTGCCCCACTGCCATCGCGACCAGTGCTGTCGAACCGCACCCACAGCCATAGTGACCACCGTCATCGACCGTGCCCCCCACAGCCACCAATGCCGAAGAAGATGTAAGTCACCAGAGAAGAAGAAAAGAGAAAAAAAGAAAAGAAAAAGAAAAGGGAAAAAAATAAAAGAAGAGAAAAAAATAATTAAAAATTTTAATAATAAAATTTTTAAAATAAAATTATATATTTATTTAAAATTTAAAATATAAAGTATATTTATATTATAATTAAAAATATAAGATAACATATGCTATATTATTAAGTGTATAATTTAATATAAATTGTTATTAAGATGTTTATTAGTAATTTATTAATTAAATTTATTAATTTATTTTAATAGTAGAATTTTATTATTCAATAATTAAGTTTATTAAATAAAATATCATAGTAACAAAAAAGAAACTGTTTTTTAAAATTTCAAAGCAAACGCGTTTTCTAGTTTTTTGTTTTGACAAACAGTTTCTCAAAATGACAAAAAGAACACATTTTCAAAAATTTCAAAACAGACACTCAAAACTTAAAACTGAAAATGAATTCAAAACTTAAAAGTCAAAACTGAAACAAGAAAACAACACCACCTAAGCTTTGGAAGAATTTCTAAAGTGGCCATAGATGCAATAGCTTTAGCTTGAGTCGGTTGGGAATCAACAACTTGATCTTGTGCAGCTTATAGCCTATAGAAGTTTTGAGTTCTTGAATATCTGTTACCTATACATCTCAACAATTTCTTTGATTTGACTAATAACAGTCAAACTAGTTATACAAGATATGCACATATTAAGGATAAAACATTTTGCACAACATATATAAACATATTGTTCTTTCTATCTAAAAGAGAAAGTAATTAGACCGCATAAAATAATGAAAAAAGCTCAAATGATCAAAATTGTCATCTCTGATCACTTTCTGTAATGGCTAGTTAACAATTATATTTTTCAATTTTGTCACACATATACTCGAGTGAAAAATAAGGATAATTGATTACATTAGCACATACTCAAGTTAATATTTAATATAATTGATTGAGCATAAGCTTTACTCGATTGCAAGAATCACACAATCGATTACTCTTTGGAATATAGACTCACTCTTTGTTCAAGTGAATTCATTTGACTGAGTTATACTACATACTCGATTACATGAATAAAACTATTTGAATACCAGATGACTTACAATTGATTAGCAAATATGCTTTAGATAGACCACTCGATTGAATATTTTTGGTATTCGATTGGTCATGTTATCACTCGAGTATAAAATACCTAATAGTTAATTTGGAAGGAAAGACACAGATACATGCTCTATGTTCTTTTCAAGGTATTCGACTATGGTATTGACCCTACTCAACTGAATGAATTAATATACTTGATTTAGCATATACTTCAGTCTATTATTGTTATAGTCCAAATGCTTGACATTTTTACAGCCAATCTAATACTCAATTGTAGATTTTATTACTGGATTAAAAATGCAAACACAAAGGTTTGATATTTAAGCTTGTCTTGTCATGTCACTCGATTGAATAAATATTTTAACTAGATTGATGACTAAGATACTTGAAAACATTTTTCATCACTCGATTAAAGAGTATTAGGAAAATATTTGAGATTAACAACCAGATACCCGATTGACTCTTACCAAGCTTGTTTGGATACTCATTTACAATAGACCCAAATATTTGGCTACTCAATTGCGAACATATAGATACTCGAGTGATGGTTTGAAAGATGGTTAAAACTATCTTTGCATTGCATTCACTCAAATACTTAGAAAGCTCCTACTCGAATAGGTAAAAGGATTGAATCTCTTGATTTATTCACAAGGGCTCACTTTATTATTTGATACATTATTAATTAGAGTTCACATGATTATTAATTAAAGTTTTGCATGAGAATTTTATCATCAACATCATTAATATATTAACTCAACAAATGACTTGAGCATATCTGATAAGGATATAAGCTTTGGTAGCAATCTACTCAAGTGGCTTTTGGAAGTCACACAATTCTGACTTTGAGCAACAACCAAATTTCATGCATGACTTGGGCTTTTATATGAGATTTGAGTCTTTTTAATTTGAATTTCAATAACCTGCACACTCAACAGATATTTGACTTGACTAATAACAATCAAATTAGTTCACAAATATATACATACATATATATATATACAGATTTAGCATTTTACATAGCATATGTAATTTAATTTAAACTCAATATGCATTTAATCTCTATGAAAGAATAATCAAACATCATTAAATGCAGCAAAATAACTTAAATGATCAAAAGTGAGTGCATTAAATGCTCTATGTAACGATTATATTTTTCAAATTCTTCATATAGATCCTCAAGTGAAAAACAAGATTACTCAATTACTTTCAACAGTTACTTGAGTGGATTTTAGTAATAGTTGATTAAGCTCCTTTACTTGATTGCACAGTTTACTTAGTCAATTACTATTTAGAATACATAGATCCACTCTCTATTCAAGCAAATTTACTAGACTAAGTCTCATATATACTCCATTGCATAACAACACTACTTGAATACCAATCAGATTTCAATCGACTAGCATATTAGCTTCAAAGAAATTACTCGATTAACCATTCTTGGTACTTGATTAAGTCATGTCTGTTGAGAAATTTGTATTTTGATTGATTGAGAAAAAAAATTTTAAAATCTATATTTTTAGTATATTTGGTTTACTAATGATCTCCAAAACATTTTATATAAATTTGTTTTAAATTGGAGAACTTTAGACTTATATACTTGTATCTTTCAAAATAGCCAAGTATGTTTTTATATTAGTCAAGTATATTAAAATCTCTTTGAAAATTGACTAAGTATGAAAAATCTTTTTGATAAAGTTAGTTGAGTGTATATATATATATGTATATATAAAACTTTTGAAAGAAAAGTAATTGTGTAAAGCCTTTGAAAATGTTTTCTAAGAAAACTTTCAATATCAATCAAGTATTCTTTTCAAAATAATTGCGTATTGAAAGTCATTCAATCGACTGAAAAGAATAATTGAGTATTGAAAGTCATACATAATTGAGTATTGAAAGTCATACAATCCTACTCAAGAACGTTCTTACAAAAGCTATGTTCCTTAAAGTTATAATTGAGTATGGTACTTTATATGATCGAGTATTGATTCTTCACACTCGAGTATAAACTTTTTGAGTTAATCGAGAATCTTTATAGCTATGAAGTCTGGGCTTGTTTTTCAATCAAGTAATGCTTTGTGTGTGTTTCAAATCAGTCGATTATGTGTTTTAGTAAAATCGTCTTCAATCGACTATTATGGTTCTCCTACTCGAATATTTTATGAAAGTTTTTTGTGTACTTCAAACTCAGTTGAGTAAGGAGCTATTTCTCAATCAAGTATTGTTTGGTATCAAAATTCTGAGTATCTTCTTAATCAAGTATATCTTTCTCATCAATCAACTAAACTATTTTGATAATAGAGTAGTTATATGAGTTAGTCGAGTAAAGATTGGATTGAATCTGACTAAGTCTCTATTCTTAAGTATAATCAAGTATCAAATATTTGTACTTGAGTAAATGCTTATGTTAGTTGAGTAAGCTTAACCCAGTAGTCGAGTAAGCAACGCAAAGTCTCTGTGACCTCATGAGTCAGTTGAGTAATGACTTGGTCATACTCGAGTGAGGCTTCTATATAATCGATTACTTGATTTGTCCAATCGATTGAAGTGTTATAATAGTCGAGTAAGCCTATAAGTTAGTCGAGTAACTAGTGTCAAATTTTGAAAAATATAACCGTTACTTAGAAGTGAAAAAGATGATAGTTTTGACCGTTAGAGCCTTATCTTTTCATTCTATGAAGTCTAGCTATGTTCTCTTATAAAAGAATGATAAATATGAATATGCATAGAGTGCTAAATGTTTTATCTATTTAATATGCATATGATTTTAACAAATTTGATTGTTATCAGTCAAATCAAAGAAGCTGTGAGTATGTCTAGGTATCAAGACATCTTCAAGCCTCAATCTTCTATAACTAGCAAGAGATGAAGCTATCGTTCAAAAAAAGACCTAAGTTGTTGTTGTCCGAGCAATGGAAAATCCAAACTTAGACACAGCGAAGCCATACCCTTTCAAGCTAATATTCACTGCTTGAGTGATTAGTCTTCATGTTCATTCCTTCCTTACTCCAAGCAATTATCTAGTAATGTTTTCATATAAATCTTCTTAAACCAATACTAGATTAAGAGAGTTGAGTGCTTTATTCATATACATTCCTATAACTCTCTTTTGTCAAGAGAATGTTGAAATCATTACAATATCTTATATTTTTCTCTTGAGAAATCCTTTTGCAATTCTTTTGTGAAACTCTTGTAAAAGCTACGTCTGATCCTTTAAAAGGTAGTGGTTGTGGCTCAGTCTAGAATGAAAAAGCCTCATGTAAAGGTTACAGCTACTCTTATAAAAGCTGGGGTCCTACATAGCCTGTAAAAGTGGAGGTTATAGTTGAACTTATAAAAACTATGAATGGGTTATAGTTGAGCCCTAAAAACTAAAATCCCTTAGTGGATGTTTTAAAAATCCTTAGTGAGAAGCTAAGGTAATAGACAAGGCATGTTGGTCGAACCACTCTAAAATTGATGTGTTCATGTTGCTTGCTTTTCATTTTTCTGGGCATAATCCTTCATCTACCATTCAAATGTTTTCATATATATTAACAGCTCATAGCATTATCTTTTAAGCTATCATTCAAATGCTTTCTTAGTTGGAATCATCTTAGAAACATATTTGTTTCAATCTTTATTTTCTAGCATAAAGAACTTATTTTCTACCTACATACATACTTCTTTCATGAAAATTGAAGATTAACATTTAGGAAAATCAATATGACCATTTTATATCTTCGTAACTATTTTGCACATTCTTATTTATAGATGTTGCACTTCATCTTAACATATATTTTCTATGATTGAAAATTTAAATTAGGTTTTCATAAAATATTCTTTTATTCTATACAATGTATTCTCATATTATCTAAATCATCATTATGCATTTCTATATTAGTTTTCATTGCATAAATAAGAGCTTTTCAAGTATCTCTAACTATACATTTATTTCTCAAATGAATATATTTAAACTCACGAGTTTTGTATTTTAGAAATTCATTCTGATTCTCTCTTGATGCTACAAGGTTTCTTACATCTCATCCTTAAAATGTTTTCTTCTTTATTTGAGTATATTCTTACATCATATGTTGAAATATTTCTAAGTTATCTTTATAAAATATGCTTTGGTAAATATAAATCTACTGCAACATTTTATGTTAAAAAGAGCATTTCTCTTTACCCTATCTTTATGTTGTTATACCACTTCAAGAATGAGGGAGGAATAAGAAATTTTCTCTAAGAAGATATTCTTGGCCAAGACGTCCTCTTTACCAAAGAATGACCCTCTTGGCCAAGACGTTCTCTTCCCCAAAGAGTAACCCTCTTAGCCAAGATGTTTTCCCTGCCAAAAATTAATTCTCTCTACAGAGACGTTCTTCTAGAAAAAACATTTCTCTCGGTACAAACATTCTCCTCGAGTAAAGGGTTCCTCTCACCGCAAGGATTCGCATTTCCAAGAGATTCCTCCCAGGCAAGCAAGTCTCTCCGAAGAGAATTTCTCACTAGGCAAGTCAATTCCCAGCACCAAAAGACCCTCTCTGAACCATATGGATGTGAGGCACCTATCCTCCCATGATCCATGGGGTGTGTCACCTATGTCCCCCGACATCCTTAGGAATCGTGCCCTACAAACACCTAGCTACAAGACTCAGAAATGAACTTCCACATTTGGTAAAATCTAGAAACTTATTGCAATTCTTATTGTTTCTCTTGGGTAATTATTTGCTTCGAGTATTGACTTAGGCATCAGAGGGTCATTGTGGGTGAGCATTCCTCATGAGCCTTCTAACCTTTTTTGTTGGTATTAGCAGTAACGTGAAGGAACCAATGGGAGCATTACTCCTCCTTGCGAAGGGCACATCCTTTTCATCAACCCAAGTTGTCCTGCCTAAGAGACTTTCAACTCTCTCCAACAGCCACAGGTGCACCTTCTATGAAGAATCTCGATCTTCCCAAAGGTCGTAGACCTCATTCAAAAAAGAACCTCTATTCTTCTCGAAAGCCTTCACTGTAAAAGACATTTTTTTCCCTGATTCTATCTCTCGGGTAACTAATTCTCTCGGGCAACTAGCTCTCTAGACCGCCTTGATCCTCACGAGCAACTGTTCCTCTCGGCCACTTAAGTCCTCTCAGACAACTATTCCTCTAGATCATTTTGATCCCCTCGATTGACTCTTCCCACATCACGAATTCTGATTGTTGTATTTTGGCAACAACAATTTGGCATCATTTGTGGGAAATTGCAACAAAAAGTCAACACAAGATGGTGAGGACAACAAGGTCTGTTGGTCTAGGCAACGCGCCTAATCAAACACAGAGGAGTGCCCAGACCCAAACTGGTGCCACGAGTGAAGTGGGTTAAGGCCAACCCATGGCACCCTGACCTTCTAAGAACAACATAAATGAAGAAGTCCACTCTGGAGGTGTTCCCCACTTTGGGGAGTACCCTGTTATTGGAATGGGGGGGTCGGGACCATCTTAACAAAGAGAAGTTAACCTTGCTAAGCTTGGGGGGTGAGTCATGAGGCAAGGATGCCACGTTTCACTCGCGGCACTGATGATCTAGGAGCAAAATTCCCTTGGGCAATCTTTAATCCCGAGGAGAAACCTAGTGGCTACTTTCAGTCATCCTGGTCCTTTAGGGCAATACCCCCCCTCCCCATAATCTTGTTAACAGAATATGAGCAACTCAGAAAAAACTGTGAGGATCTAAAATGAAGAAACAAGAAGTTTCTTAAGAGTAATGAAGAGAACGCCCAAAAGATGCAGGGAATAAGCTTCTTGTTACAAGGAAATGATGCTTGATATCTAACTCCCCCAAATGGGAACCTCTCCCATGGAAGGGCAGGTTGCCTTCTTACGTTGGCCGCTAAGGTGCAAGCCAGGATGGGGCGTAGTTAGGGACGTCTCACCCACACAATCGAGCAACATGCCATGGAAATTCATGAGCTAAATGTGTTTGGTGGTCTGGTAAAGCACCGATGTATGAGGAAACAACTGAAAGCACCCTATTCAAGGCCCTCTACATACCTTCTCCTATGAAAGAATATGCATAACAGGAGTTACTTAAGGCCACAAATGTAAAGCGGATTGTTGAGGAAGTGATAGAGTAAAAGCAAGTAATGATTGCCCTTAAGGAAGCACCCTCGAAGAGATTCCATTTGTCCAATGAACTCTTATGATAATTGGTGCAGTCAGGGTTCAAATTGCCTTAACTGCCAGTTTACTTCAAAAAGGAAGATCCAGAGCAGCATGTGTAGTGTTTTGTGGCAATATCCATATTGCATGGATGGAACCAGGTTACTAGGTGTCGTGCCTTCCTTTTCTCTTTAGTTGGACATGCTCATCAGTGCAAGGTTGTTGAAATCAAGATTTTAAGTAAGATCATAAGAGGGTCCATACAATCGGATCGTAAAATCGAATCGTAAAATTGTAAGATTTTACAGATAATTAAAAATATCTTTTAATTTATGTAAATATATGTTTATAATGATATAATTCTTAATACAAATGAAATACATGTACCTATTTTAAAATCACTTCATCTATTAATTTTGAAAATACTACATTAACAAATATTTGCTCTCTAGGCAGCAATAATGGAAACTCAAACACATAGTAATTCATTTCCTTTTAACTAAAACTCAAACCCAATCCATATAGTAATTCAAAGTGATTTTGAAAATTACAATAATTATCTTTTTAGCTAAAACATAAACACATGAATATAGTAATTATACCCATTCACATAGTAATTAATTACCCATTAGGAAGGAAAATCCACAATCATCATAATGCCAATTAGAGCAAGCTGCAACAAGCCATAGCCATGAATTGTTTTCTAGAACTTCATCATATAGAATATAATACATATAGAACTTCACAATGCTAACTAGCAAAACATATAGAATATAATATATAACTTTAGCCTTTGAGGCTTTAAACTTCAAGCTACAACAAGCCATAGCCATGAAATGTTTCCCAGAACTTCACCATATAGAATATAATATATAGAACTTCACCATCCGACTTAGCACTTAGCAGTTAGCCAAATATATAGAATATAATATATATATGTATATTTTGGGCTTTGAGGCTTTGAACTTTGAAGTTTGAAGGTGAACGAACAAACACAGAGCAGTACCAACAATCAGATACAGCACTAGCCACCAGCAATTGGATGTAGAGTAGCAAGGGCAAGGGGGAACGCCATCGTCGCACGTAGCAAGGGGGAACGCGATCGTCGATCACTTATGAGCAAAATGAGTTTAGGGTTTGCACAAAAGGGGAAACCGGATAATCTGTATATATATACTCTAGTTAGAGACGGAAATATCACCGTCTCTAACCTGGAAACATGGCCAAGAGTTAACTCGATAAAATCTGACCGTTTTTAGCGATTTTACTGAGTTCACCGAGTTGACTCGTTTTATGCTTCCGAACTCGTAAAATCATACGACCCGACTCGCGATTTTAACAACAATGCACCAATGGTTCACTAAATTGCCCGTTGGTCACATTTGGTCATTTGAGCAATTGAAAAATGAGTTTTTGGAAGCATTTGCCACTGACATCCTGAAGAAAAAGAATGCAACGTACCTAATGAGTCTCTAGCAGCAGTCGAACGAGCCACTAAAACAGTACATAAATTGTTTTCAAAATGCCACCCAAAAGGTGAAAGATCTCCCAGTTAGCTTGGCAACATCCTCCTTACTTCTTGGGACCACATTCTCTCCACTTAGAGAATCCTTAGCCTTCACCCATCCCATTTCGGTGATGGAAATGTTTGCCCGAGTATACCAGTTTTTGGTACAAATGGAGAATTTGGGGTCATATAAGGCCAAGAAAAGGGTGAGATAGAATGAAGTAGGGACCAACAAAGCAGAAAAAGTGCCCCGACGAAAGGAGCCCCCGAAAGTGCAATTCTAGAACTTTACTCCCCTCAATGATCCAAGAGCGACCATACTTTCCTCAATAGCACACACCAGATTTATCAGTTTTCCTCCTCGCTCAAGCCAGCCCTTGGGCAGGAATATGGGGGCCTTTTGCAAATTCCATGAGTCTCTTGGGCGCACTACTAAACCATGTCGGGAGTTGCGCAACTAGATTGAGCAGTTGATCAGATAAGAGAAGTAGGATAGGTTTTTTCTTAACAAACCCAAACCATAGCCTAATAGGAGGCAAGAGCAGAGACAAGAGAACTAGGGGCAACCTCCCCATCCTAGGTAATATAATGAAAGAAGGATCCATGATGGAAAGAATCCATATCATTTTTGGAGGAAACGACAATAAGCCCATGATGGAAAGGATCCATGTCATTTCTGGAGGTGAGAACTTGGCGGGGAATTCCTTAGTAGTACGAAAAGCCTACCTTGGTGATAAAGATAAAGATATGATCATACCTTGAGAAAGATAAAGATATGATCATTTTTATCACCATACCTTGCACGTGGACTCGATAGCACGAATTGAGAAAGATAAAGATATGATCATTTTTATCCCAGAAGACCAGGGTGATATAATGATTCCCCACGATGATCCCTTGGTGATCTCAATTATGATTGCCAAACACCCGATCAAGCAGATTCTGCTACCTAGTGGGAGTTCATCTAATCTTCTTTATTCGAATTATTTTGAGAAGACGTGCATTGTAAAACCCCAAGAGTCTAGAGAAGGTTAGTATATATCAAGGATAAGTAAGGAAGGAAACAACACCAGTTGGATACTTTTTAGGCTGAATGTAGGCAAGGAACTCTGGGGTTAAGCGTGCTTACGTTGGGGAAGCTCAAGGATGGGTAACCCCCTGGGAAGTTCACGTAGGCCCATCAAGGTAAGTTGTTCCGATCATTCCTATCACTCGATGCAGGATGTTACAGGTGGTATCAGAGCTTACTCTTGGTGAAGGCAGTCCGATGAGGGCAGGGAGTGGCATCGGGGCTCGAGGGCCTATACAAGGAGCGGCTTCTGGCAAGCTCCTAGGATGGTGGCCTCATCAGAGCTTACCCATGGTGAAGGCAGTCCGATAAAGGCAGGGAGTGGCGTCGGGGCTCGAGGGCCTGTACAAGGAGCGGCTTCTGGCAGGCTTCTAGGATGGCGGCCTCCAAAGGGGAGAAGATCTGGGACTAGTTATAATGTCGCATAATGAGGACGTCATGTGCTCAAAGGGAGTAGAATGTAATACCCTAAGAGTCCAGAGAAGGGTAGTATATATCAAGGATAAGTAAGGAAGAAAATAACACCAGTTGGATACCTTTTGGGCTGAATGTAGGTAAGGAACTCTGGGGTTAAGCATGCTTGAGCTGGGGAAGCTCAAGGATGGGTGACCCCTTGGGAAGTTCACGTAGGCCCATCAGGGTAAGTTGTTCCGATCCTTCCTATCGCTCGATCTGGGATGTTACATGCATCACACATAACTAGCTAAGAGCATTTTCATCCCCTCTCTATAGCTTTACTGGAGAAGCAATCCCGATGGTGGGGTCAATATAGTTGCCCATCACCCTAGGAGACCATCCCCAGGTTATCAAGTGACAAGTTAACTTCATGGTTGTGAAAACACACTTTCCTACTTACAACATAATCTTGGGACAGTCCCTTATCAACAATATGAGAGCAATCATCTCCCTAGTGTATTTACTGATGAAGTTCCCCACGCCTCATGGAGTTGGCCAAGTCCAAAAGGATCAGAAGAAAGAAAGGGTTTGCTATGTCAGCTCTACGAAGAATAACAAAGGGAAAGAAAAAGTGGTCTCGAAGGAAACACTGATGATCAATCGGCAGGCTCTTAACAACGTTAAGCCTCAGTCTGTCAAAACTCTTAAGCCAATCTCCCTAGAAGATAACAACAAAGAGTGAATGGTATATGTTGGGAGCTAGCTAAAAAGGTAGGATAAGGATGGGATCCTTGAGTGCCTCAGGTCCCACACCGATATATTTGCATGGATACCTGCCAACATGCCCATGATTGACCCTGAGATCATTTCCCATCACTTAAACGTCCACCCGAATGCGTGTTTAGTGAAGCAAAAGAAGAGACACATCACTCCGAAGTGTCTTAAATTCCTTGAAAAAGAGGTAGACAAGCTCTTCGAGGTAGGTTTCATTGGGAGGTATAGTACCTAGACTAGTTGGAAAATGCAGTTGTGTGTTGATTTCATAGATCTTAACAAGGCATGCCCTAAGAACTCCTACCCTCTCCCCTGGATCGACCGCCTGGTTGACAAGACTTCAGGATACACCATGCTGAGCTTCCTGGATGCTTTTTCTGGTTATCATCAGACTAGCATGTATCCGCCTAACGTCGAGAAAACAGTTTTCATCATAGAGAAATGGGACTTATTGTTATAAAGTGATGTTATTCAAACTAAAAATATAGGTGCAACATATCAACGCATGGTGAACTAAGTGTTCAAGGACTTGTTGGGAGATGTAATGGAAGCCTATGTAGATGACATGATTGTAAAAAGCAAACAAGGGGAATCACATGCCGAGAAGTTGGCTAAAGTTTTTGTTGTTCTTCGAGAAAACAAAATGCGCCTGAACCCCACAAATGCACATTTGGAGTTCGATCAAGAAAGTTTTTGGGATATATGATTACTCATCGAGGGATAGAGGCCAATCCAAAAAACGTCCAACGATTAACGAAACCCCTAATAGCCTTAAGGCAATTCCTTTCCAAGTTAGCTGAGTGAAGTTTTCCATTCTTTGGAGCCTTAAAAGGAGGCACAAATTTCCAGTGGACAGGGGAATGTGAGAAAGCATTCTAGGAGTTGAAATCCTACTTAAAGGAGATACCTTTGTTGACACGGCCAAAAATGGGGGAACCTTTGTATCTATACTGGGGTGTCAGCCACTATACGGTCAACGTTGTTCTAATTAAATGGGCGGAACAAATTATTCAGTCAGTCTATTATGTGAGACAAGTACTATAGGGGGATGAATCGCGCTACTCGTATGCAGAAAAGGTAACCCTAGCATTAGTGACAACAACAAGAAAGTTGAGGCCATATTTTCAAGCTCACATGGTAACTGTTTTAACAGATCGTCCCTCACGATAAATTCTATAAAAACCAGAGTGTTCAGAGTAATTAACAAAGTGGGACATTGAGCTCAATTGGTATAACATCATCTTTGAACCAAGGAAAGCCATTAAGGGGCAAGCCCTAGCGGACTTCACCGTTAAGTGCACTCATGCCCCCGAGCAAGAAAGACACTCTCCTAGAACGCCCCATCTCAACTAAGACATATGGTACAAATTAATATAATACTTACATGGGAGTTATAGAAAATCCCATAAAAATATAACTAGGATCATAACCTGAAATATATAAGGACTTTCACCAAACATTTAGTTGTATACATAACCATCTTGTTTTGTTTTCTAATATTATAAATATGTCTTTTCTTTTCTTTTCTTTTCTTTTTTTCCCTTATACAACATGATAACCAAGAGTTTAAAGTTCTGATACATCACTTGCAAAATTATTACAAAACCTATGGTATAACAGTACAATAAAACGACTAAACTTGTGTAACCTCTTTCCCTTCTCTTGACCTTAACCCTGGGATACTTGGCACGTTTGATATACCTAGAACGTATAATATTGTAGGGGTATGAAACACCCAAGTTAGATAATTACATCTAGGTAAGGGTTCAAAATTAGTTTCATGCATGTAAATGCAAAGATGCATGCTTTAGGTGGAAGTGACACCAGGGTGTTGCAATCACCCCTGCTTGATACATCATGTAACACAACCTCACATCATGGACAAGTGAAGTCTCCCCATACCCATGATAATCACATCCAGTCACAAGCCAAACGTAGTGATGCATGAAAATACTGATAAGGAACATGTTTACCAACAAAAGGATGTGTTATGCACATGAAGCCACTATCAACATGCTTAATAATATGTCCAACGTGTAGAAAAGACTTTTTAGAAAAAAAAAAAAAAAAACTCACCTTTGGGTTCACCTAAAAGTACTATTTGCATGCAAATCGAGGCTGTTTACTGCATAAATTGAGATTTTTCTATAAATTTTTGCACTAATACCTAAATTTATATTTTAAGGATTTTTGGGAATTTTTTAAGCATTTATGGACTTACCACGCGCCCTCAAATGCCCCTAGAAGTTGCTTCATGCGTGGCCACATGCAACTCTTGTTAGCGCTTATATTTCACGCACCACCTTCTTTTCCGTGGCATTCTGTAATAGCTCGACCTACCTCAGGTATTTTGGCACTAACTCCCTCGTTTTAGCACCAAATTACTCCTCGTTTGTTTTTATAGCTCCCCAACTTCCCCCTTTTTCCAAATACGTGCTTAAATCCCACGTTCCTTGCCATTTTCTAATAACTCCAACCCAATTTCTGCTGAGGTTAAAAAATCATAGAAACCACCTTTCTCCCTCGTTTCTCACCCAAAACGACCCCCATTTTTTGCAGAGTTTCCCCTTTCCTAAAGGAAACCAACCCTCAATCTTAGCTCCCTCAACTCCCCCACATAATTATCTTTAATTCACCTACAAAATTCATGATCCCAATGAATATATATATAGGTGTTTATGGCCATTCACCTTCAAGCAACTTGCATGCCACTTGTGCTTATAATGATTACCTTCTTAATAAGAATCCAACGGCTAGTTTATTGTTTTTGTTCCTCCAACAAGCTAGTTACATGGTTTGGGTTTATCACATATTTTTCCAAGACTTTAAATCTTTTACACTTTTGACCTTGCACTTTGTGTAATTCCATTTTCTCAAAACTTCATTTTTAATTCACCAAAGATGTTTCAAAGTGATCCTTATGCCTTATATGCCCATTTTACCCCTTTTAAGAGAATTTAAAACCTTTCAAAAATTACATTTTTCTTTGAGTTTCCTAAAAAAATGCACTTAGGCTCAAAACCCCAAATCATATTTCATCGAGTCTACAAACATCGTGTACCCTTTAAAATAAACAAACCTCATAAGAATTTGGCATATTACATCTCCTATGGAATGGCTACTCTTTTTTTATGAGGTAGCAAATTCCAAAGGCAATGGAGCTAGAGTTGAAATAATCTCGTCTAAAGGAGAAATCTTGCAATATTCCCTTCGCTTCATCTTTCCTAGTTCTAACAACACAACAAAATATGAAGCTCTCCTCGTCAGAATGAAACTAGAAAAGAAATTGGAAGTCACAAGGCTAATAGCTCACAAAGACTCATTGTTGGTGGTGCAACAGTTCCAAGGGTCTTACGAAGTAAGAGAGATTGTTTTGACCTGTTACCTGCAAAAAGTACGAGAGTTGGCAAATGATTTTAAATGTTTTGAGTTGATCCATATAACCAGATCCCTTAATCAACATGTGAATGCATTGTTCAAGTTAGCAGTTGAGAAGGATATACTAGGGAGATTAATTCATATGGAGATCCTCCAAAAGGCAAAAACCAACTATTAAGGAAAAAGATGAGGCACCCATGATTCATTGTGTTTCAACTCAAGAAGATTAGAGGATGTCGATATTGAAATATTTTCTTAACTAGGAACTCCCAAATTCTCCCTTAGAAGCAAGGTGATTGAAGACTAGTGCGGCGTGTTTCACAATTGTGGGGCAAGACTTGTAAAAGAGAGGATACTCTATACCCCTACTGAAATGCCTGGGACACTTCGAAGCCTAATAGGCATTGGAGGAAGTGCATGAGGGAGATTGTGGGGAACATCTTAAAGGGCACTGACGTAGGAAAAATTTTGCGAGCAAGCTTCTTTTGGCCAATGGGGGCTAGACATATTAGGCTCATCTTAAAAGGCATTAATCGTGAGGCCTTCTGATTCCATCCATCCCATATTCCAACCATTGTCGTTCACCCAATGGGGGATAGACATATTAGGCCCATTTCCTATAGCTTTATCCCAAAGGAAGTTCCTGCTAGTAGTTATCGATTATTTCATGAAATGGGTGGAACCTGAACCTTTGGCCACTATAATGGAGAAGAAACTAGAGAACATGGTGTGGAAGGATTTCATATGTTTCTTTGGTATTCCCTGCATCCTCAACACCGACCATGGCACATATTTTGATTCCAGGGCATTTAGGGCTTTTTGCTAGTGATGGGGAATCAGCTTGAAAATGGCATCCGAGGCCTACCGACAGGCAAATGAACAAGTGGAGGCAAGTAACAAGACCATCCTACATGGATTGAAAACACGCTTGGAGAAGGCTAAGGGAAGATAGGCAGACAATCTCCCTAGCATCCTGTGGGCATATCGAACCACTAGCCGCATGCCTACAAGAGAAACCCCATTTAGCCTAGCATACAAGATTAATGCTCTCATCCCAATAGAAGTGGACCTCCAGTTACCAAGGGTTTTGGCTTTCCAAGAAGGAGGGAATTCTGATCAACTAAGGAAGAACCTAGATATGGTGGATGAACTAAGAGAGAAAGTGTGTATTCAGTTAGTAGCATACCAAAGAAGAATTTCCAGTTATTACAACGAAAGGGTCCACCACCGAACACTTGAGGATGATGATTTAGTGCTCAAAAAGTTGGCCATTACAAACGCTCTTAGGGATGAGGGGAAATTCCAATCCAACTAGGAAGGATGCTACAAGATTCTAAAGATGTTGGGACCTAATACATGTGTACTGCAAACACTTCAAGGGGAGACACTGAGTAAGACATGGAACACTATACACCTGAAGAAATACTTCCCAACTTCCTCATGAGTCGTAATTCTTTAAGTTTCCATGTACTATTACTCCCCCCCATAAATAAAAAATTACACCTCCTGTATTCATGTGGATGTAGGAAAACTATAAGCCAAACTATGTAAAATGTCTTATGTACTGTGACCCTGTATACTTGTTGTGAGCCTTATGCAGGTACCACAACCTGAGCCTAACACAGCCAAGTGACTATGATACGTGTCAGATGGGAAGTTGACTACACCGCAATTTCATCCTTAGGGAAGCATCACCCAGTAGTAATATGGTTCCATGATTACGGACCAACCCGGACTCCCTGTTATGGTCCGATGCTATGTTATGACTGTAACTTGGATCCTGATGGCGCGCATATTTTATATTATTTATCCCTCTTATTCCATCTTCATTGAACTCTATTTAGGTTATTTCATTTGTCTTGTGTTTATTTTATTTTATTGAGCTTCGGACTATTTTTATTCTTTTTTGGCAGATTTGGGCTGCAAATTTGAGCTATTTCGATAGAGGCACAAGTGGGCTTTGCAAGGTGGACAGACATTGAGTCTGAAAGAGCCAACCATACTTCATTATGGGTTATGGGCGAATTTAAAATCCATTGGACCCTTTTAATTAATTAAATTATGGGCCATATGTAATAAAAAAACCCTAAGCCCATTTAGCTTAGGTTTTCTTTTCCAAAACCCTATAAATAAGAGCTAGCTAAGAGGCATTAGGGGGTGGCCAATTTTGGGAGGATTCTTATGATTTCAACCAAGAAGATGGAAGGCTAATTCGCTTGTAATCTACTACATTCTCGTACCCCTTGCTTGGTTTGAGTCTCGGTCATATAGTTGAATCCGGTTTGGAACTCGATTTTCATGTTTTTATGGATGATTTTGTTTCTTTCCTTCTCTAAGTTTATGTATGTTTCTTTTATGCGGTTGTGTGAATGCGTGCATGATCTTTGGATAGGTTTAATTGACGTACTCAGTTGAGGCTTTGATTAGAAAGAAACGAAACGATATATTTGTATGAGCGATTGCTCGATTTGATTTAATCTTTTACGGTTGTAGAAGAGTTTTTCAAATCAAAAGAAAATCAAACCAAACAAATTGTTTTCATAAGTGAGACAAGGATTACCGTGGTGAGGAGGTAGGGTTTGTAGCGGGTTACGTTTTAGTTTATCTTTGTTTCATTCTTGAACGATTTTAAGTTCGATTTTCATCACAACCCCCCTCGTTTAATCTTGTTTTGACAGTTCATTGGCAGTTCGTTGGGAGACGACCTGGGGAGCATCCTAACTGCAAACCAGTCCTAATATACACTAATCTGATCGGTTCGACATCCTCGATCAGATCCCTTACAGAACTTTGATGCTAAGCTCATGGGCAAACCTAGAACTTCTTGGTAGATCTGGAGCCATGACTTTAAACAAACTTGAACACTCAAAATCTAGTGCCAAGCCCCTAGACAAACCTAGATTCTATGATGTAACTTGGGAAGATGGAGTGAAAGGTGAAGCCGTGTCGATTATCAACCTATAAACAGAGTAGCCAACCTGGCTTCTTGCAAGTGACCAGTGCCATGCCCCCAAACTAAACTAGATCCCTCATAAAAGTTTGGTGCCAAGCCCCTAAGCTAACCTAGACTCCGTGTATAGATCCAATGCCAAGTCTCATGGAAAACTTGGACATCTGACTAAAATCCAACGTAAGACTAACCTGGTAAAAGATGGAAAGTTGAAGTAAGAAATGAGATCATCAGCCCCTAGATAGGATAGCTAACTCAAATCCTCGTAATGGTCTCGCGCCATGCCCCAAACTAACCTGGATCCCTCGTAGAAGTTTGGTTCCAAGCCTTTAAGCTAACTTAGACTCCAAGTATAGATCCAATGCCAAGTCTCATGTCAAAATTGGACAGTCAGTTGAGATCCGATGCAAAGCTAACCCAAAGGAAGACTGATCATAAGAAGGCCTTAGCTTGAAGACTCGAGACCTGTCTCTACTTCACCCTGTCAAAATCTAGTGCTAAGACATTGGACCGAAGTAGACCACCAAAATGGCTAGGTCCCATGCCCCGAGGCAAACTCGAATTCCCTGTGATGCCCGATACCATGCCTCGAGGTAAACTTAGATCCCTTGTTGAAGTCCATGGCCAAGCTGTTAAGCTAACCTGGATTCCTTGTGAGAATCCGGTGCTAAGCCTCTAGGTAAACTCAGGTTCCTGGTAGAAATCAGGCATTATGCCTTCCAGTAAAGCTAAACCACATGCTCTGACTAAAGGTTCAATAGCTAACCTAGATTCCCTATGGTGGATAGACCCAGGGTAAAATCTATGAGCACCAAATGGAGAAAAATAAAGAGCATGCCCCATCTAAAAGGATCCACACCCTCTATAAAGGTTATCCCGAACTATAGTAAAGGCATTGGTATTGATGCTTAGCCACCTACTGTAATACTCTAGATTTTCAAACTCAAATACGATGTAATACCTGAGATTATTTGGTTCTAATACTTGAGGAAATAGGTCCTTTCATGGGATTATAGAAGCCTTGAGACAAAGGTTCAGTTTTTGGAGCTAGGGGCAAAATCGTAATTATGGAAGCTCTGGTACAAGTGCAATTG
Organism: Diospyros kaki; assembly: GCA_036245055.1. Taxonomy (NCBI): domain Eukaryota; kingdom Viridiplantae; phylum Streptophyta; class Magnoliopsida; order Ericales; family Ebenaceae; genus Diospyros; species Diospyros kaki. The sequence continues at coordinate 13,887,202 of BSEG01000001.1, read as the reverse complement.
ACCAAAAATCTTGGGGATTAGTGTAAAAGATATGAACTTCAAAATATCTTTGGAGTTCAAACTTCAATCAAATGTAGTTTTGGATAGTTTTAAAGTCCAAGTCCAAGTCTTTGCTTAAAGTCCAAGTCTTCTCAAAGTCTTCCCCAAGTCTTCTCCAAGTCTTTGCTTAGCTTCCAAGCTTACTTAACCTAAAATTTTTCCTAAAGTCCCCACACCGTATACATAAGGACATCTGGCAAGCATTGATTGGCCACTTAGAGATAGGATTTGAAGTCTCATGATGACCTCGCAAGGTGGCAACATGTGATTGGGCCAGGAAGTCTATAAATAAAGCCATGGGTTTGTTTACATATCATTCCAAACATTTCTAAAGAAAATCTCTGCCAAATTGAGGGAAGAAAATGAAATGGTCTTGTTCTTGAGAAAGAGGGGAGAGTTCTTCCAAAAGAAGGAAGAAAAGTCCGCTAAGAATGAGGGAGAAAAGGCCTCGTTGGAAAGTTTGGGCTGCCACTATAGATCGTGCCAAACGACGTCAAAACCACGAGAAAACCATTTTCACTTGATAGAAATAGTGCTTCTTAGGGTAAACCTTTAAGGTGAGTGGTTTCCGCATGCTTCTTACTTCCCCTTGATTATTCCTTGGTCTCATTTGTGTGGGGTTGGTGGCTTACATCTCATGTTTCCTTGCTTCCAAGCATTTCTTTCATATTTTGCGTGCATCACAGACTTTGTTGTTGTGGTTCGTTGATGGGGTTAAACATAATTACTCTCGCGTGTGGTTTGTGGTTTGCACATCATATTTTCCTTGGTTTGTGCACCGTGCCTACACGTGGGGCCGTGCCTACTTGATATTCCTAGTTTGTACATATTTCTTCTACTTTGTCTTCAACATGTTGTTTGGTGACAGTGGCTATTGGTGGATCGAGAATTTGTATATGATGATTGGTCACTTGTTGGTGAATCGTCACGATGATCGGGGGGGAGGGGCAATCTTGTGCCTATAGGTGGGGCCATGCCCACAGGTGGGGCTGAGGGGTTGGACTCCGATCACGTTCCTATAGGTAGGGCTTAGCCAACAAGTGGGGCTGAGGCATTTCACACGAGGGCGAACAAGAATGATGGTGACTTGGGGAGACTTCTTGATATATTGCATTTTTGCTCTTGCATGCACTGTTTCCCTTCTTTCTTACCACTCACTTAGATGTTATTATCTAACTTCGGGTGTTTTATACCCATGGAACATTCAACATTCCAGGTATATCGGAAGTGCCAGGTTTTTTAGGTTTCATCTCAAGGGTGGGCAAGGAGGTGATGCTCGACTATCTTAGGATTTTTGGTTTCATTATGCACCTTTGTAACCCAAGTGATGTATTGTAAATAGCGGCTAGGATACTCAAAGTTGTAAGAGGTGTGTGTGGGTGTCCTACAATTGTACCTGTAATCAAGTGTTGTGTTTTTTGGAGTATTGAAGGTCGTATGCATTTCTTGTACTTGTAAAGAAAATCTAGTGGAAACCCCTTTATTTAGCTTTGGTTAAGCTTTCAGGTTCGATCCAACGCTTCTGTTGGTAAGGGTTTCCATAACGCCCATAGGTGATGTTTGCTAATATTTCACGTTGTTGTGTATTTGGAAAAGTGGGGTGTTACACCTACCCAACTAGAGCTGCATCATGGCAGAATTGGATAAGAAGGTAACGAGCATAATGTGCCCAAAAATTAATAAAATGGGCCATACATGCATAAATAGAAAAAATTACTTACCATACATAGTTAGCAAATTCAAAAAGATATATGACAAAAAATATTTCCAAAACAAACATGCATTCATACATCATACAAGGTATGTCAATCATAAACATGCGTAACATGTATTAAGTACATAGCCACCAGCAGCGTTTCGAAAAGTTCAAAGTTCTTAAGAAGTGGAAAGGTTCATCATCTATCTAAATCAACTCGAGGAGCAGCGAGATTTTCCAAATTCTCGGGAAGCGGGCTTAGAGGGGCACCTTCAAGCACCTGCTTGTCCAACACGGGCTCAATCTCCTGAAAAACCTCTATCATTCCTGAAGACTCCTCTAGTTCAGGCATGTAAGGGCTCCATGGTCTAGAAGAGTTAGTCAGATCATCCTCCAGCGCAGCTTTCACACATTCGTTAGGGATGAGAGAGTCTGGCTCATACTTCTACCAATCAAAAGGGGCAACAAAGAAAGTTGCTTTCGAGAATATTATTTTCAAAAATGACTCTCCAAGATGTTTGGATTTCAGGAAGCTACAATCGAGATTAAATCTGAATTTAGAATAGTAGCTTGCATAGGCATCCCTTCACTGGAAGCAATAATTGGAAAGGCAATATTCTCGAACAACCTCACTTGTTGCCTCCTTGATCTCTCGTCATCTGCCTTTCTCTGACTGCACGACCTCTGTCCAAGTTTGTGCTACCCCTAGTGAACCTGTGCCACTTCAATAGTTGTCAAAGCCTCCTTAATATGGATAATCTCCTCTTGAGTTCCAAAGAATGAGGAAGCCATCTCCTTGTATGCTTTTACCCGGCCCTCCAACTTCTCTTTCCACTTTTGAATGTCAGACTCGATGGCTTGGCACCTCGTGGTGAAATTCTGGAGTTGGGATTGAATGCCCTGGACTTGGGTCTGGAGGTCTGATTTGTCCGACTCCAGACGCCTGAATTTCGTGCCTAGGTCCTATGCATCCACTGAGAGATCTCTGTCTTCACGCGAGCAAGATGTGCCCGGTTCATAGCATTCATAACCACCGCACCCTGAGCACCTTGTCAAAGGAAGCTAGTTAGACAAGCAACGAAGATCCCCAAAAAATGTTTAAAAAAAGGGTTTAGGAGGAGCATAAGAAGGGAACTCACAATAGCGAGGTGGCATTCAAAGTCATCCAAATTTGCAAGAGAGTTTTGAAAGTATTGGCCTTTGTCACTACAAAGGATAGTGGAATAAAGAAGGTGTGCCCCAATGCTGACATGTTTATTGTATCGATATCTAGAACCCCTGGGCGCACCTCGAAGTTCTCCCCACAGGCCCAACGATTATCTCCTAGATCAATTGCACCCTGATAAGGTGGAGGTGGCACAAGAAATAAAGGGCCAACCGCATCGAGCGAAACATCTCCTCATTGTAAAGGATCTGACATTCAATGCACTGGGGATTGATAACCCCAAGGCAAAACTGCCCATGACCACTTACTTGAGTAATGTTGATAGAAGCTTAATCTAAACACAATGTGACCTCGACCTCATGCGCACCTAGAGGACTTGAGGCTATGCCACGCCCAGCTCCCCCATGTTTGACCCCACATCGTCTGGCTCCACTCGTAGAGGTAGATGAAGCCTGCCCCACCAAATAAGTTGAGTGTTGGAGTAGGCTTTGCAATTGGAGGTAAAGCAGAATCAGGAACAAGCATGGGATTTATGGCTAGCTCTAGAATAGTTAGGTCAATGATCGATTGGAAGGTGGAAGGATCGACCTTTACTTGCTGGCATCGGCTCCTTTTCCTGCGACGAAGCGCTTCGCTCGTCACTCTAGCACCCTCCTTAGGTTCAAGAGCTTGGACCTTGGGAAGATGAGGGATTTCAGGTTTACCAGTAGGAGGTGGTGGGGGTCTGGCTCTAGCCACACCCTCAGTGACCCTTTGTTGGGAGGATCGCATCATCAGCCTCATTTCTGCAAGGAAATAAAGACCCTTAAATTAGAATTTACAGTTACAAGTAATGGTAGGAAATGCGACAAAGAAAACAAAAGATGCAAGTGCAGTTAAGAGGATCCAAACCCTCGGGAGAAGGCTGCTCTTGTGGGGGGATAGCTATTCCTTCTATTACGACAATGGCTGTTGAAGGAGCTGGGGGTCACAGAGGTGACGTGGATGGCCCCTCGTGTCACGATGGTTCTCCTGCATGGAGTACCCAGCCAACCCTTCTCAACCTATCCTCCAAAAGATGGTCTGAGAGGTTCACTAGACCTCCACACAAGAGCTTATTTCGTGTCTTTTAATAACTCCTGAAGGTCGTGGATCAGCTTGTCAAGGTCTAGCTTAGCTACTCGATTAGCATCTGAATGCTAGCTCTGAGGCTCGAACCACGCTCCTACCGGGGGATTCACAACAAACCAATGGGCATCAAAATTATGCACCTTAGGCAGAGACTCGATAAACTAGTGATCCTCCGGACATGTCCTATGAAAGGTATACAAATGGTGGCGAGCTCTCCCCAGCCGAAGGTGGAAGTGAAAGTAAAGCAAGATCACTACGGGACAAGCAGCGTAGTTAAAAAATTTTGAACCTTACCCCAATCCTGACGATTGGATCAACGTCGAAATCAAATCATTCACATACAAATAAAATAAATCTAACCTTTAGATTTTCGAGTGATTCGCGGATTCGAGCTATCCAACCGTCCAACCTCTAACTCGTAATACACAGCACGCGTCCGTTGGCAAGGAGAGCGAAATAGGAGTGCAAGCTCCTTCTCCTTTTTTACGGCTTGTGTATGGACGAAAAAGAACACGCACGTTTCAAATTGATGCAAAAAAGAAACGGGGAAGAGTTAGTTAACGGCATTTGGTTTTCAACTCTTGAAAAACTACACAACCATTAATTTTTGGCAACCCATAAAGGGATATTTATAGAGAAAACATCCTAGGCTTTCTTAAACCCTAATGGATATGGGCCGGCCCATTTAATTTAGTCCAATTAGGAACTTAATTAAATGAGTTTATTCTAGTCCAACTAAAAATATAATTAAACGACTCAAATCTAATTATAAGTTTAAATAAAATATTTTGGCCCAAATCTAATTTAGTCCAAATATAATATTTAATATTTGGCTCAAATCCAACTCAGTCCAAATATAATATTTAATATTTGGCTCAAATCTAATTTAGCCCAAATATAATATTTAATTTAATTTGGCCAAAATACTTTATTTAGTCTAAATATTAATTTAAACCCAAATATATTTTATTTCTTATTTGCCACTCCAACAAATAGAAAACAATTAAATTAGAAACTCCTTCTTAATTTAATCAATTGTCATTTTAGGAAACTCTTTCCTTTATGATAACCCCTCGTCATATCGACGTTATTACATCTCTTTGTTCTTTTTCTATGAGAACCCACAACGGCATAACTTTTTGTCGAAGTGTCCCACTTAACCATATGTCTGCTCCCCTAGTTTAAGCTAGGGACTGTATCTATTACGTATGACTCATTAGACTTCCGAATATATTCACATAGTGTTGGTATGAACACATAAGACAAGATTGGCCTCTATCAAGGCATCATGCCTACCTAATTATTCAGAAGGATTCATAATCTGCAAATAACCTTTCACGGGCATGGTTACCATGTAATTCGATCCTCTCGTCAATGTATCTTATGTGATCTCAAGTTTGGCAATGTGTTGCTTGATTATGATCACATGAGTTTTTCTTCGATCATCCAGATATTTTCACTTTATAAAAAGTGACTCAATAACTTCTTATTGATCTATTTCACCATGGCCAATTTAAAGTGAATATCTACCGAAGGCGCCTTATATACATCATCCTCTATCAAGGGATAGACGAGTCTCATCTTGGTTATGCACCCATCTCCATAAGCCTCAAGATATGCCCAACGATTGCCCACGTGCAGCCTTTGTCTAGGCCCATAGAAACGATGTCAAAGCATACCAATCTTCTTATGAGATGACCGTGACAACCTCAAGTCCAAGGATTAGTTACACCCATCTCGTATGAGAATTTCATCAACGTATAACCAAAATGGATTCTCATGGTGAGTCATGTCCAGTGACACGTTCTTCAACATTGGTCACCTATGTACTTGTCTAGGCATCTCCATGCCTATGGGTGTGAGACCCCCATTACTATCACATAGCAAAAAACATAGCACATACAAGTCTTACTGCAATTGTCAATGTCCATTCTTGACATTGCTACGATTTGGGACGTTTAATGATGTCTAGAAACTGTGATGCATCATCTCACATCTTTATAGATTAATCACAGTATACATCATATGAACTTCTATCTAGTTTCATTCGGTTATTATAATAATAAAAAGAAACTAATAGAATGACTTCTTGTGAATTTGAACAACTCTTTATTCAAATAATAAATATGATTACAATTGTCAGTGTACAACATACCCAATCTGATTAGGTCTAGAGCACCTACAATAACAAGAAGAAGTAGAAAAAGAAATCAACTGTGTGAGTCACCTCTCTTTCTCAACACAAGACAAAAGACCGCACCAGCTAGGCCAAGCCATTAGGATGCAACTGGTTTGGCACCATCCCAATGTGGTAGAGAAACTCTACGCCGAATAAGATAAGTGGGAGGAAAAATCCCAACCAAAAACTCACCTCATGGACCACAACACCCCCTTCTTACACTGTCGTGGCACATTTTTTATTTTGCTCAGTGAGCCTAGCATGATATGAGGAGGGGACGCAGTAGTTAAGCAATAATTGGGCAAGTTTTTCCAACAACATGATGGAACATTTTCCCATAAGAAATCGATGGGAGCTACCATCAAGGGCATGAACATGGAAATGAACCTTCCTGCCTAGCATAATTGGAATAGGAAAAGGATAGGGGAACTACACTAGAAGTTGTGAAAGCTTTGGGGGGAATAAAAATTAAACTTAAAAGTTTTGCCGAAGAAAGAAAAGGCTCCACCAAAGAGGAAAAGAAATCCTCCCAAAAAAAGAAACGCTCTCCAAGAGAGGAGGGATGCTCTTTCAGCAAGTTTTCTAGAGAGAAGGTAGGTGAAACAGAGAGAAATAGAATCCTCTCGGGCAAAGAGAAAATTTTATCTGAAAGGAAATGAGTGAAGCGAAGAAAATACAAATCCTCTTGACAAAGGAAGAAGATTTTCCAACGAGAAAAGGACAGTCACAAAAATTAAAAATTGCTTCGCTGGGAGCAAAATAAATAGCTGAAAGTAAAAATTATTGAGGGTATTGAGCAAGTTCTTTCAGGAAACCCAAAGAACTTTTCCTACAGACCAAAGCAAACTTGCAGAGACAAGATGAAGTTGTTGAAGGTAAAAGCGCAAGATATAACCACCGTAACACCTAGTATTCATAAGAGAATCCTCTCTAGGAGACAAATGATTGCAGCAAAATCCTTTTCATTGAGATGATTCTTTTTGTAGAGGTGCCGGATGGAAAAATCTTTCGGACAAAGCATGATTGTACTGTTCCCTTTCACTTGAAGGTAAAAAAGAATAGTGGGGGGTAATTTTTGTACCACTTCACGAATAACGGAAGAATAAGAAATTTTCTCTAAGAAGATCCTCCCAACAAAGACGTTCTCTCCTCCAAGGAGTAACCCTCCCGCTAAGATGTCCTCTCTGCCAAAAAGTGACCCTCTCAGCCAAGATGTTTTCTCTGGCAAAGAGTAACCCTCTCAACCAAGATGTTCTACTTGCTAAAAAGCAATTCTCTCAGCAAAGACATTCTTCACTAAAAAGAAATTATCTCAGCACAAGCATTCTTCCCGAGTAAAGGGTTCCTCTCACCACAAGGATTCTCATTTCAAAGAGATTCCTCTTTAGCAAGCAAGTCCTCTCTGAAGAGAATTTCTCTCCAGGCAAGTCAATTCCCCACACTAGAGGACACCATCTAGAGCACATGGATGCGAGGCAAGTGTCCTTCCGAGATCCAGGGGGTATGTCACACGTGTCCCTTCACAACCTCGAGAATTATGCCCTATAAATACCTAGCTACAAGACTCATAAATGGATTCCACTGTAAAGGCCCATTCCCGAATATTCTCGCTATCATAGGATATCCAAAAGGAGGTCATCACAAAGATGATACAAGACAATATAATTCAACATCAGATTTCTATCCTTAGATATTATCAGTTGAAGCTAAAATAAAAGTTTACATCATTTTGGCACCATGGCCTATACAAAATGTACACAAGGGCACTAATGTAATTAACAAAATGAAATCTCTTCTCAACATGCCCTCATCAAACTACTATCATGGACCTTCTAGTTTGGGATGTCTCTATACACCTCTAGACCTAGGCTCTAACTCCACTAGACTCGCCCTCAATAGCTGCTTTACCTTTACCTAGAATGACATAAGAGTAAAGAAAGTGAGTCATGAGGCTCGGCAAGTGTATATATATAAAGAGCATGGAGAGATAGGATCAAGGGCATGAATAACCAAGATAGAGTAAATAAAGACTCTATGAAAATGTATAAGTAGGTCACAACTCATAAGTTTCCATTCACAACTATTTTCATGCTGTGATTATCATAAATGTTGTGCATTCATTTTCATCCCCATGCACATGCATTAATAGTAATGAATTCCACATGCTCCACATGGCTCCCAAGGCCACCACATCTATGCATGTATACATATATCATGAAAATAAATCAACAAGCAATTGAAATTTGAGCCTCCCCTGCCGGGCTTATGGCCACTTCAACTCAAGTCAAGTGTTCATAGGATATCATTTTTTCACCCGTAAACATTACTGCCGTGCAAAATAATAGGTGCGCAAAGATAATAATCATATTATGTAACACCCCCTATCCTAGGACTGCTTGAGAAAAGGTGCTACGGGAAAAAAAAAAAAATAAACCCTCTGATAAACTAAAATGAGTATATCAATCAACTGAAATAAAACTCTGAGACAACATAAACTGAAAACCGTAAACTCTATCTAAGGGACAATCCCTCAACTAGAATATAAAATAACCCTAACTAACAAGACGCTGAAAACTGACAATCTCCCATACATCTTTTGTCCTAAGCAGCTCCACGTACACACAATACTGACCACTGCTGCTAGGCTCCACATCTGGTACTCCCCCACTAGGACCTGGAATGGTGAAGAGTACAAGGTGAGCTACAAAGCTCAGTAAGTAATAAGCTAGAAAGAATAACTGAAACTGAATCGAGAAATATCAATACTCATAAAGATTATAACTATTCTTGTACTAAGGGATATAAGAAACACTGTAAGGTTGCATTTACAAGATGTAATGCACATAAGCTGTAAAGTAAAGACAGGTATGCAACTTTGGCTCATAAGCCCACATAACCGTAATACATACCTGACTAATCTGGAACCTGCAACATAAAAACTATAAGCATATACTATGGGCAAAGCCCCTAGCCCCCTGGTCGACATCAGGCGAGCAACTCATAACTGAGATATAACTGAAACTGATACTAATGGGATCCCCACGGACAAGCCTCTTGGTGCACATAATGCAATGCTCATATAAATGTTAGCACACGATATGTACTGTTTCATATAAAGTTATGCTCAATGCTCATACAAATATGTATGCACATAATCTCACAAATTAATGTTGAACATGTCATAATAATTGTTGAACGTGGTATATGATCTTCATCAGTTATATTGAGATACAAAGATTCTGCAATTTATGAGTATGGGCATGGCATGTTAGAATTTATCATATCTTGGCAAAAAAAATCAATATTTGAAGAATTGAGTATTTATATTAACTTTAAGACTTGCATTAAGAGTTTACTGGAAGTCATTCAGATGTCTCAAGAGAGTCATTCGAATGCAAGGAAGGTCATTCGAATATAAGACATAACACTGGAGATGCATTCGACTGGAATATGGGTCATTTGGATGCCATATGATACTATTCGGATGACAGTTGATACACAAGGAAGACATTCGACCCCATTCGAATGAAGTAAATGGACTACACCAAGGTCATTCAAATGACAGAAACTCATTCGAATGATAGATCATATATAATAAGGCTGGTCATTCGAATGACAAAAACTTATTCGAATGCTAGATGATATATAACAAAGGCTATTCAAATCTTTCAAGGACTCATTCGAATGACTCAAAAATTCATTCGAATGAATTTGACAATTTTCCAACATTAGAACGGGCAGAATGAAACTCATTTGAATGCAACAGTACCCCATTCGAATGAATGAATGGAATACACACAGGTCATTCAAATGACAGAGAGACTCATTCGAATGCTAGACTATACAAAGCAAAAGCTTGCTCAGATCTTTAAGGACTCATTCGGATGAGAAGAAAACTCATTCCAATGTCACACTCAAAACTTCAAAAACACATACAAATGATATGATAACACATGATTCATTCGAATGACATAGGACTCATTCGAATGTCTGATACATCATAAGAGAAAAACTTACGATAACACTAAGAATTCATCTTAAATCAAAAACTCAACATTATTACACCATTCCAAAAGAAATCTTGGGAGACCAATCCCAATCGACATGAACTAACAAAAGGATAAATCCAAGATCGTTTCTGAAGGAAAATGGCTGAAAGAATTTATTCATCACTTATCAAAACTCACTGGATAGTCTTATAACTGCGTGAATATATATATATATATATACATATGCATGACATACTGTTTGCTTAAACTGGGAACCAAAACAAAGAGTCTTGGTGTTCTAAGATCACTGAAAACATGGATCTTGTATTAAGATTACAAGAAAGCTACTTGCTCATGACTTTACTGAATACGTGCACATATATATAAATATGAAAACGTATCTCTTAACTGATTGTGATAATACTTGAATACTAGAACAAAAATCTAGAATAAACTGAGAACGATTGATATCATACTACTGTAAGAAAGGATTACAAGGAGAAGAAACTTGCCTTATGATCGATCGGATCAAACGCTACTGATGAAAATCGAAGATTGCTGCAACTGATGAACTCTTCGTTCTTGGCTTACTGCTCCTTCACGGTGTGAAGAGAAGCTATGGCTAATGAATCTATATATACAATGGAGAGGCAGCCCTAAAGCCCACATCTTCTTCTCCTTATACAACTAGGAGACTTCTCAATCCTTCCCCTTCTCACGTATGAACTCCCAATCTCTTAATAACTCTAATTAAATAATTAAATTCTAATAACAAATTCTTAAATGACCATCATGACCTTACATCTAATTCTCACAACAATTAAATAGAATTAAATGCTATTCTTTTCCTTCAAAATCTAAATTACCACATTAAAATAATTAATTAGCAAAATCTCTTAAACACTAATTAAGTAGGGAATTAAATAATTTCTAAATAATTTCTAGACCCTCTAATGGGTCGCTACATATTATGCATCACACATGAAATCCCATGATCATGCTAACCATGTATGTACCATGACAATTTCCCAACATGATTTTCATGCATACTTGCTTGACTCGAGTGCATATTATCTCACGAATTCCATATTTAAGCAATGTTTAACAAAGTTGTTATAGGTTCAAAATGTAACCAATTAATTCCAAGAATATGTGAAGACAAAGCTTATAAGGTCTAGATTATGTCACAAAAAGTGGATCTCAAATTGGATTACACCACAAGAAGTTATGCTCTAAAAATTGGAGCATTATCGAATTGAAACAAAAATTATAGATTTCAAATGGTTATTTCATAGGGCATTTACAAGCCCAATACTTGTCCAAATAATCCAATTTCTATCTCAAAATGAATCTTATCAAGTCTAGTTTACAATGCAAAAAACGAATCTCGAATCGGATATAACCACGAATATTTATACCCAAAAGAGTACAATGTTTGTAGTCTAAAAAGGAAAATCGACTTCCGGAATTGGAAAGTCGACTTTTGAAAGAAAAAGTTGGCTTCTACATCAATTTAGTCAATCCAGCCGACAGTTTGATATACAGAGTTGACTCCCACTCATAAAAGTTGACTCTTGAGACCCAGAAACAAAAATGGACGAAAGAATGCAATGCAAATCAACAATATTTGCATCGTTCTAATCTAACCAATAAAAATACCATTCCTTGAAGGATTTTTGGAGTGAATCAAGCCCCAAATGAACACCTCAATATGACCCATTAATATTCAAGAAATTTTACAAAATGTTTACAACCAAAAAGAAAGACCTATTTTATCAAAAGAAATGATACTATAGCAATGGAGGAGAGCAAAGTATGCTCAAAGTGAAGATAAATAATCAAGAAGAACTTGCACATAAATGAAGAAAGAAGAGAACTTGCCTTGAGTAGAGCCAAATAAGTTGCAACTTGGAGCCAAAGAGAAGCAGAAGCAACTCTTTAAAATCTGCTACCCACAACTTGAGCTTCAATCCAAGAAGAAAATGGAGAAAGAAGAAAAACAAATAAGAAGAAGATGAGCAATGGGAGAGAGAAGAGAATGGAAGAAGAAAGGAGGAAAGGGGGGGAGTGGACTGCCAACCACTCCCTTGGCATTTGACCATTTTGCCTTTCCCTTACACACACAAGCCACAATTATCCTATTCCCCTTTTTATCTTTTGCCACTTATTTAAATTTTATTTATCTTTTCTTTATTCTCCACATTTCATTTTCTAGAATATCCTTTTACTTTTTCCCTCCTCAATACATTCATTATACCCTTGATTGACATTTTAGAATTCATGCCCTTTCAATTTAAATTTAAAATATCATTTTGCAAATGGGCTCAAACCCAACCTATTAATCCAACTCATATTAATTAGGCCCAACTCACTTAAGGCCCCAAAGGATTTATTTTTCAACTTGGCTCAACCCATTCCATTACTTTTAACTCACGACCCACATAAATTATTTCCAACCTTTAATTCTTAAATAATTCCAAGACATATAATGCCCCAAAATAAAATAAAATCTTAGTAATGATAAAGACTAAATAACAGGTCGTTACAGTTTCTTCCCCCCTTCAAAGAATTTGGTTTGCCAAATTCGTACCTAGTCATACAAACAACTGGGGAAAGAGACGCCTCATCTCATCCTCGAGCTCCTAGGTAGCCTCGTCTAAAGATTGGCGCTACCATTGGAAATATTCTCAAGCTCCCAAGTAGCCTCATCTCAACACCTTCTCCTTTTGCTCCAGTATACTAACTGGCATCTCCTCATTAGAAACATCCTCTCTAACCTTTATGGTTTGATACTCAATAATGTGCTTGGGGGTCTGGCACGTACTTCCTCAACATTAATACATGAAACACATTATGCCTGTCAATTGAAGGGCTAAGGCTAATCTGTAGGCCAAAGATCTAACCCGTTTTAAAATCTCAAAAGGACTAACATAGCGAGGGTTGAGCTTGCCTGATACTCCAAATCTGCGCACACCCTTCATAAGCGTCACCCTCAACCATACATGATTGCCCACATCAAAATCCAAGTCACACCATCTCCTGTCCATGTAACTCTTTTGCTTACCTTGGGCCGCCTTCATTCTAGCCCAAATGGTTTAAATCATTTCTGTCATTTGTTCAATGACCTATGGCCCCAACAATGCTCAATCTCCAACCTCCTCACAACAATTAGGTGACCTACACGACTTGCCATACAATGCCTCATAAGGTGGCATCCCAATGCTAGAGTGATAATTGTTATTATAGGCGAATTCCACCAACGCCAAGTGATCATCCCAACTGCCATGAAAATCCAATACGCATGCCCTAGGCATATCCTCTAGTGTTTGGATCATCCTCTCTATCTGCCCATCAGTCTGCAGATGAAATGCAGTACTAAATCTCATCTTAGTCCCCAAAGCACCATGCAAAGCCTCTCAAAGGGTGAAGTGAAATTGGGATCACGATCCAACACAATACTTGATGGAATGCCATGTAGTCTCATGATCTCCTCAATTTACATCTTCGCCAAAGAGTTTAAAGGGTAAGTCTTCTTTATCAACAAGAAGTGGGTTGATTTAGTCAACCTATCAACTATCACCCATATGGCATCGTGCCCTTTCATCGTCCTAGGAAAATCTGTCACAAAGTCCATAGATATATTATCCCACTTCTACTCCGAGATAGGTAATGACTTCAAGAGACCGATTGGTTTCTCATGTTCTGCCTTAATTTGCTAACACACCACATATTGTGAAACATTCTTGGTTGCATCTCTTTTCAAACCATCCCACCAAAACTATTACTAGAGATTCTGATACATTTTCGTCGTACCAGGATGGATAGTGCAACAGGACTTGTGAGCTTCTAACAAAATCCCATTCCTAATCTCTACATCATCAGGAACATAAATCTGCCCCTAAAATAGCAACAAGCCATCACCTCTCTGACTGAATCCCACTAAGGAAAACTTTTCCTCATTTGTTAAGATCTGTGTCAATTTCACATCATGAGGCTGCTTGGCTCAAATCTACTCAATCAAATTGGATTGCACCCTCATGTAAGCATAATACATGGTTGGCCTCTCCTTAAGACCAGAGATAGACATCTCACCCATCTGCCTCAAAAGCATCCACTCCTGGACCATCATAACTGCTATGGAAAGTCTCCTATGACTCAGTGCATTGGCCACCACATTGGCATTTCCTATGTGATACAAAATTTCACAATCATAGTCCTTGAAAAGCTCCATCCATTTGCATTTCCTCATATTCAACTCCTTCTGGGAGAAGAGATATTTTAGTCTCTTATGATCTATATAAATCTTCACCTTCTCCCCATACAAGTAATACCTCCAAATCTTGAGTGCAAACACCATTACTGCTAATTCCAAGTCATGTGAAGGGTAGTTCATCTCATGTTTCTTCAACTGTCTCGAGGCATAGGCATTCACACACCTCTCCTGCATCAGAACACTCCCTAACCCATAATGTGAAGCATCACTGAAGATAGTGAACTTCTCCCCACTCTTGGGAATAGCCAACACTAGAGTTGTCGTTAACATGCCTCATTTCACTCAAACTTTACTCCCTCTTGAGTTAGTTTGGTCATAGGCAAAGATAACTGAGAGAACCCCTTAATGTACCTCCTATAATAGCCTGTCAAACCCAAAAAGCTTCGGATACTTGTCACTATAGTCAGCCTTAGCCAATTAACCACTACCTTTACCTTTTTAGGGTCCACTAAAATACCCTCACCAGACATTACATGCCCTAAAAAACCCATCTTTCGCTACCAAAAATCACACTTACTGAACTTCACATACAATTATTTTTCCTTGCGCCTATACAAGGCTATCTTGAGATGGGTCTTATGTTCTTCCAAGCTCGACTAGTAAAGAAGGATATCATCGATGACCACAATAACAAAACAATCCAAGTATTCCTTGAAAACTCTATTCATCAAATCCATGAAGACTGTGAGGTGTTCGTTAACTCGAATGGCATAACCACAAACTTGTAATGGCTATACCAAGTGTGAAATGTTGTCTTCTGCACATTTTCTTCTCTGACCCTCACTTATTGGTACCTTGATTTCAAGTCAATCTTTGAAAAGACTAAGGCTCCCCAGAGTTGGTCCAACAAGTCATCAATATGTGAGAGAGGGTACTTGTTTTTCAACATCACCTGATTTAACTGCTACTAGTCAATGCATAGTCTCATGGATCCATCATTCTTCCTCACAAACAATATTGGAGCACCCCAAGGTGAGGCACTCAGGAGAATGAATCCCTTCTCAATCAATTCTTGCAACTACACCTTCAGTTCCTTTAATTCATTGAGAGCCATTCTATAAAGGGCTTGGAAATAGGCTGCCCACCTAGTACCAACTCAATAGAAAAATCAATCTCCCTTAGTAGTGGCAATTCCAACAATTCTTTAGGAAACACATTAGAAAATTCCCTAACTACTGGAATATATAACAATTATACCTTGTTCTTCTTACTCGTCATCACAAAAACCAAATAGTCCTCACATCCATGTCGCACCAACTTCTTCGCCTTCGTTACATAAATCATGGGCGTGGAGCTTATTGTCTTGATGCCTCAATACACAATAACCGACTACTGCAGCAACTCAAAATGGATTACCTTGTGCTGACAATCAACCTTGGCATAATGATGGAATAGCCAATCCATGCCCAAAATGAGATCAAAATCCTTCATGTATAATATCACCACATTTCCTAACAGATCCTTATCATGCACCATAATTTTACAATCCCTATAAATTTCACTACCTACCAATTCCACATTCCCTGGCGTAGACATAATCAAATAATATGGTAGAAATGTTCTAGAAATTGGAATATGACACACAACTCGAGGTGCAACAAAAGTGTGTATGGATCATGTGTTAAATAAAACATGTACATCAACATCATATAAAAAGAGGATACCTTGCACTGTGTCTTTTCCCCTCTTAGCCTCAGTTGCCGTCAAAGAAAACACTCGCGCCTGAACATAGGGTCTGTCAACATCCTTCATGTGCTGTCCCTAGGGTAGTGCTAAGGGTGGAGCCATCCCCTAAACTCTAAGTACTATCAACCTCTGGCCTAGCCTATGACTTTGACTCCCAAATCTCTATCCTCCATGTTGTAGTGACTAAGTACAAACATTAGCCCCGTGGCCCCTTCGGCCACACCAGTAACAAATCACTTCTTTATTACCTATCATGCCTAAATTCTATGGACAGTCCTTCTGTAAGTGCCCTATTTGCCCGCAAGTATAACATGCTCAACATGGATCTCGGTGCCTTCTCCCATAAGTCTTGCATGGGATATCGGATGTATTACTTGCTAAAAATTGGTGCCCTCTTCCTTTTCCTGTCACTGCCATGCCCACGAGATGTACTCGCTCCCCATGAAGCTGTCTGTGTCGCCCTCAACTCATTCCTCTCATTCTCAATTATGTAGGCCCTTTGCACTAATGTAACATAACATGTGAGCTAAGCACCAGCCAACTGATACCTGATCTCTACACGTAATCCCCACTAAAACTTTGCTACATTCTTCCCCTCCATAGTTTCCATTGTGTTGTATTTCCATATTGTACTTGTTGGTTTCACCATGTCAACTAAGTTACGGAACACAACTATATCAATTATCTTCATTCACCACCATCTCATGAAATTTCTCCATGTGAAGATGGTGTTCAAACTTCATTTCATCATTACTCCGCCAGGGGATATTA
Organism: Diospyros kaki; assembly: GCA_036245055.1. Taxonomy (NCBI): domain Eukaryota; kingdom Viridiplantae; phylum Streptophyta; class Magnoliopsida; order Ericales; family Ebenaceae; genus Diospyros; species Diospyros kaki. The sequence continues at coordinate 13,870,294 of BSEG01000001.1, read as the reverse complement.
TCCACTGTCGGTCCCAAGCCCAGATAAAGGAGAGGGGTTGCGTTAGGTAGCCGACAGCCAGCGTAAAACCTAGTCGGATCCAAATATGAATTCTAGACAAACTATCTGTTGGGATGTAACCCACATAGAAGTCTAGAATTCATGTAACCAACCCCACATAGTGGGATAACGGCTGGATATGTTGTTGTTGTTGTTGAATACTTCCTTGAATTCTTCCCGTGATGGCTTTCTATCGACGAAACTCTACTCGGTGGTTTTCCACCACCTCTCGGTATCCCCTCGCAATAGAAATGTAGCCAGCTGGACCATCTGAGCATCGCTACACCCTATAGTCTAGAGGTGTTTCTCTATGGACATCATCCAATCCTCCCCTGCTAGTACATCTATCCCTCCATGAAACTCTGGAGGCCTAAGAGTCTTAAAATTCATCACTAGTTGACTTCCTACATTTCCATCCATCCCCTGGGGCTCCATCTCCTGAGTCACTGGATTTAAAGTTTGCCCATTATTGTTCTCATTCGGCCCTGGTTCATTTCCTGCCCCCTGTGGTGCCTAACCCAGTCTCCCCTAGTTTGCCATGAAGGCCTCAAAATGTCTCAACATAGTGGCCATTGTACCCCTTAACTCGCTCACCTCCTGACATAAATCTACAGTAGACTCCCTTAGGTAGTAGGTGCAAGTGGTGGTGTAGGGGTAGAAACATGGGTATGAATAGCCCAACCTCTACCTTGGGCACGAGTTGACAATCTTTCTTGACAGTTATTCATTTCCTGTACAATCAAACTACTTTTAGAACACTATCTTAACTTAACCTTATTTAAACCACTAAACGCATGCCTAATTCTACCTACCATTCTTATGTGTGCATTTAGACTCCTTTCATCCCAAACTTTTACTCTGACACCAAAACTATAAGGGCCCACTCCCAGATATTCTCGCTAGCATAGGTTGTTCGAAAGGAGATTATCACAAAGATGATATAGAACAATATAATTCAACATTAGATTTCTATCCTTAGATATTATTAGTGGAAGCCAAAATAACATTTTACATCATCTTGGCACCATGACCTATACAAAATGTACACAAGGGCACTAATGTAATTAAAAAAATGAAATCTCTTCGTAACATACCCTCATCAAACTAATATCGTGGACCTTCTTATTTGGGATGTCTCTATACACCTCTAGACCTGGGCTCTAGCCCCACTGGACTCGCTCTCAATAACTACTTTACCTTTACGTGGAGTGACATAGCAATGGAGGAAAATAAAGTGTGCTCAAAATGAAGGGAAATAATCAAGAAGAACTTTCACATAAATAGAGAAAGAAGAGAACTTGCATAACAAAAGAAGATGCAAGAAGAACTTGCCTTGAGAAGAGCCAAATAAGTTGCAACTTAGAGCCAAAGAGAAGAAGAAGCACCCCTTTGAAATCAACTACCCACAACTTGAGCTTCAATCCAAGAAGAAAATAGAGAAAGAAGAAAAAATAAGAAAAACAAAGATGAAGAAGAAAATGAGCAATCGAGAGAGCAATGGGAAAGAGAAGAGAATGTAAGAAAGAAAAAGAAACAAGGAGGTAAGGATGAGGAAAGGAGAAGAGTGGGTTGCCAACCACTCCCTTAGCATTTGACCATTTTGCCCTTCCTTTGCACACACAAGCCACAATTATCCCATGCCCCTTTTTGCCACTCATTTAAAGTTCATTTATCTTTTCTTTATTCTCCACATTTCATTTTCCACAATTGCTTTTACTTTTTCCCTCAATACATTCATTAAACCCTTGATTGACATTTTACAATTCATGCCATTTCAATTTAAATTTAAAAAATCATTTTGCAAATGGGCTCAAGCCCAACCCATTAATCCAACTCATATTAATTAAGCCTAACTCACTTAAGGCCCCAAAGGATTTATTTTTCAACTTAGCCCAACCCATTCCATTACTTTTAACTCATGACCCACATAAATTATTTCCAACCTTTAATTTTTAAATAATGCTAAGATATAAAATGCACCAAAATAAAATAAAATATTAATAATAACATAGAACCAATAATGGGTTGTTACATCCACATTCGGTAAAATCTAGACACTTATTGCAATTCTTACTATTTCTCTTGGGTAACTGTCTGCTTTGAGTATTGACTTAGGCATCGAAGGGTCATCGTAGGAGAGCATTCCTTACAGGCCTTCTAAGCCTTTTTGTTGGTATTAGTAGTAATGTGAAGGAACTAATTGGAGCATTACTCCTTCCCGCGAGGGTCACATCTTTTCTGACAGCTCAAGTCATCTTGCCCGAGAGACTGTCAACTCTCTCCGGCAGTTGCAAGCACACCTTCCCAGAAGAATCTCAATATTCCCAGAAGCTATAGACCTCATTCCTAGAAGAACCTCAATTCTTCTCGAAAGCCTTCACCCTAAAAGACATTTTTTTCCAAATTCTATCTCTCTCGACTAACTAATTCTCTTGGGCAACCAGCTCTCTCAATCACCTTGATCCTCTTGGGCAACTATTCCTCTTAGCCACCTAAGTCCTCTCAAACATCTATTCCTCTCGGTCATGTTGATCCCCTCGGTTGACTTATCTCACATTACAAATTTTGATTGTCGTATTTTGACAACAACATATGCATAATAATTTTAATATTGTAAAAATATTCAAAACATCCAATTCACCCCCCTCTCAGATGATCTTTCAATGTCATTACTCGAGTATTGTATATCTAATAGTCGATTGATAAATAAGATATAGAGACTTACTCTCTGTTCAACATAATGTACTCGACTATGATATAAGTTACTCAACTAAGAAACAAGATACTCAATTAAGCATAACTCTTAGTCAACTACTGTAAAAATACAAAGACTTGACACTTTGTAACTTATTTAACACTCATCTAGGAGATTTCTTTACTTGACTAAATAAATGATATACTTGATTACTAAGCGGCTCCGGTAAAGGGTTCTGAGATGTCTTTGGCATGGACGAACTAGGTCTTCCACATTTGAGAAAGCGGGCTGGTCACCCAAAAGTTATAGGATTGGGAGCAAATTGGATAGCTTGGAGGCACCTTAGACAACTGGAAACCTTCATCATCCATTAAGGTCTATCCTTTTTAGCACTATGGATGGTTTTATGGTTTTATGTTTGTTATGCATATGGATGATTAGTACTGAGCCTTGTAAGGGTTTGTTTTGTTTATGCTACATTTGTTTTGGTTTTAAAAATGTTTTAAAACCAGTATGCCTTTGCATGGATCCACCAAGATTTGGATTTTTGGTCTCAGGCCCTCTTTGTTTTCGGTTTCCTTTTAATGGTATCGGAGCCTTGGTTCGATATTTTCATCCTATGCATGTGTTTGGTGTTTTGTGTGCTTGTTTCAACCATGTTTGTTGTCTATTTTGTTGCAGGTTTACAGTGACAATTGACAATTTTGTCCAAACTGTCAATCGATTTTGGTGTCCAAGTGGGAGATGGTCGACAGTCTTGAGAAAATGGTTGACGGTTTCCAAAGACCCAGAAATATGGTCGACCATTTTTTGAAGATGTCAACTAGTCATGCTGAAACCAGCCAAAACAATCGACAGCTATGAAAGCTATCGACCGATTATTCCAATGGGAGGAACAGATGACATTCTTGGAGACAATAGAAAATTCTTGTAACACAAGGGAAGACTGGTCAATTATTTTATGCTATTTGCTTGCCGGTTATCCATTTTTCTTTGGTGTATGCCTGAATGTAATGAGATTATGTTTGATGGATTAAACCGAAAGAAATTTGACATGAGAAGTCAATGGTCTAAAAAGTGGCACACATTACATAAACACGAAAATTATTTGAATTTATTTTCAAATGCGCCAACTTGTTCGATGAGATTGAATGGATGATCATGGACTAATTCAATGTGATTGAATGGATGGATGAATGAATGATTACAGGTATTCATTTCATAAATTTGTAATATTATTTTTTCATTTGAGATTGTAAAAGAGATATAAGTCTCCATTTTCCTTTTCATTTTTAGAATTACTTGTAATTTACAAATAGTTCTTGTAAAATTGAGAAGGAGCATCAAGAGTTGATGGGATGGAGCACAAGACATCAAGAGTTGGTGACTCGAGCAAGCAAGTCAATTGGAATTTATTTCTAGCATCTGATGTATGGTTGAATGTCTCTTGAAGCTTCCTTAATTAAATCACGGGTTTAATTAATAGCTAAAAGTCCATGATCATCTAATGATAAATGTATGCATTTTGTTTTTTAATGTATGAGATACATAGTGAAAACTTAATACATGTGCAAAGTGAGACCTTAATAAAGACCAAAAATCTTCTCATATCTGTTAAAAATAAATATTAGATTAATATGGTAAATATGATTCATTGTGGCCCTCCACCATCGTAGGAAATCATCGCTTTATTGGGTGTGTGTTGGCTGCCCATAGGTAGGAGGGTGCATTTTATGAGAGTTGATTGATGTTCCTATTTAAGCATTTGATATTGTCGGTGTACTCACACGAATATGGCCTAAAAACCACCAAAGTGTTGAGGTCATAGACATTCAAGGGGATCATTGGCTGAGGCAGTGCATCAAATCTAATCGTCACTGTCCAAGAAACCACCAAAGCATTATGAATTAGGTGGTATGGAGGCTGAAGATCAAGCTCCACATAAGATGTGGTAAGGGGTAAAGAGTTGTCTCTTTGATCACCCACAACAAGTCTTCCAATAGGATTCGCGTTTACCACTCGAGAAGTGTGGATTCGAAAAAATTAGTGGGAGGTACCATTTAATTTAAGATGGAAATTGAATGGCTTTTCAAGGTAAAATCAACTAACTTTAAATTCTTATACATTTGTTATGGTTTTGAAAATGTTTTAAAATCGGTATACCCTTGCATGGATCCACCTAGAGTTGGCTTTTTGGCCTCGAGCCCTATCCATTTTCAGTTTCCTTTCATTCCAAGGGAGCTACCCCTCCAAAGGGGTCCCTTGAAGGTCATGCTACAATAGTAAGGTTAGGTGCTTGAGGCTATGAAAAAGCACAAAAAATGTTAGGTGCTTGAGCCTGTGAAAAAGCACAAGGTTATAGCTTGAGTTTGTGAAAAAAACACAAATCACTAGAAAAGTGATTATATAGATGATAGTGCTTGACTCTTCAAAAAGTATTCTCGATAGTTGATTTACAAAATCCTTAAGTAAAAGTTAAAGTAGTAGATGTACGCAAGTTGTCGAACCACTATAAACACAAGTGTCATCTCTATATACTCTTTTTATTTGATATTGCCTATTTCTACTATATTTTATTTTGGCAAAAAATTTTCAAAGCTTAACTCACCTGCTCTTAAGATTCACTTGGCTAATATCTTTTTCACATGTATTATTAATAACTTAAAGTACATTTTATCCAAACATTTTCCTTATAGCTTAAAATCCTACATAAGTTAAAACTTTACAAAGATTAAAGCTAAAGATAACTTTAAAGCTCTTTTAAAAAAAAGAAAAAAAGAAAGTGTAGCCAACAACCTCTAAATCTTCTAGCACTTGGGCGGTAAAAACATCAATTTAAAGTCATCTGGTGTCATAGTCTAATACTTTTTCAACCTCAGAAATTTGTGTTTTCAATTAATTCCAAGCTTCAAACACAAGCCTGATATTATACAATTAATCCCATTTGATTTAGTATATGCTTAGTATAGAAATCAGACCAAAATGGATCCTTATTGAGGATTCTTATGAAACCAGCAAGCGTTTGTCAGCTACCTGTTATATGCCATCAAGCGAACATCAGTCGCCTGATTCGCAGGCAGTTGGCCTTCAAGCGGCACAGCCTCGGCCAAACTCTAATTTCGGCACTTTGACGCCTTCAAGCGTCCCATCAGCCTAATCCACGACTGATTTCAATAATTATTATTTTTTTTTTAATTTTTCCTTATATATCCCTCATTCACAGTTAACTTTAGCTAATTACGTTCCCTAATTAAGATAATTAATCACAACATCACATCACACCCGCAACTCATTAAAATTTTAGATTCTAAAGTAATAAAAGAACCGCTTGTGTAACAAAATTCTATATTAAAATTACTTTTTCACCCTAACGAACTTTTTTGATAGCGGTGCTAGCCCAACGTGACATCTTGGGTGGCCCTAAAAGTGGCCCAAAAGTAAATTTTGAAAAGGCACCATTTAGCTTTTTAAAAGAAAAAAAAAATAGTGAAAATTTCTAATGGTCTCACACACTTGAGCAACACAATTGAAAACATGGGCCAACAAATCAACAATAGTTTTGCGAGATCCACTTACTTTTGTAGGCTATAATCACTAACGATCCATAACTCATTAGTCATATTTGTATTTCTTTGCCCTTCTAGTTGCGACATATTCTTCCACTCAGAATAATTTCAATGATCCTTGCATATATAATTGTTGTGTTTAAAAAAGTGGGTCAAAATCCTTAAAAAAAAGGCTCAAAAGCTTATTAAAAAAAGAAATTTGCAGAAAGAAATCATCGGTGCATGAAGTCATTAGATGACCGAGAGACATCAATTGAGTGACCAAAACCAAATAATCGAGTGACCTTACCTGAAAGCCTCTCTCAAGACTTTCGAGAGACCCTCTCAAGAATACACACGGTACTTGGCCAATAATATTCGAGAGACTCTTATGGTCCACCTAAACTCAAAAGTCTTTCTCCCAATCGCATGAGAAATCCTTTTGGGAGACTACAAACCCCAAGATACCTTATTTTTAGACATTGTTCATGCGAGACTGTAAAGAATAGAGTCAATCCTACCTCTAATATCTTTACTTATAAATCCGGAATAGAGCTCGAAATATTTGTCGAGAATTATTACTCCTTCCACTTGTTAGTCTCTTTCTCCTATAAAATAGAAGACGACTCCTCTAATAAAAATATCCACAACGCTATTAAAACTATAATTCCATTTGCTTTTTGCATTCTACATTTCAGGTATGAAACTAATTTAAGTATTAGAGAGTTTATGTGCATCAATGCCCCTAATTGATTTATTTCTTCACAAGTCTCTCAAAAACTACACTTACACACTATCACTATAAATAAATTTATTATTATATCTTGACAATAATAATAATAATAATAATAATAATAATAATAATAATTATATATTTATTGTTTAATTCTCACAACAATACATATACCTGTAATGAACACAAAGACATGGCACATTGTCTAGATTGTCCAAACTACTTGAGTTATTAAGCCACACATTACCCCTCAACCATACCCAGAACAAGCTCACCTATAGAAATTGTTCGTCACCAGTTCAAGAAACTGTACCCAAAGTCCCTTAGGCCATACATAAGAGCATTAACCCAGTTCCTAGTTAGTAACTTAGTAGAGTTATGTCCTAAAAATTAGTCACGAGACGATGTTTACTTTAGAGATGTGATTCGCTTTATTATTAATTTATTTGCATTTGGCAGACAGACACTTTAATTAATTTTGTCAAGTGAATTAGTTGAGAAAACAGGAACCAACATTCAATTGCAGTTAGCAGACCCTTTGGCCTCATCTTCGTGGACTGCATACATAGTGGGGTCCTTTTACCAAGATTATTCCAATTGTAGCATCATCACCAAGCAAGCAAGCGGGCAATCAATCAATCAGTCAATGCATCTTCAGATTAATCAACTTGAAAATAATAAGCTCATTTGGGACTTTTGTCGATACAAATTAAAATGGCCTAGTCCCCACCCACCACCCACCACCCACCCACTGTTGGGGCTAGAAGATAGATATAGCCGGAAGCAGCAAAATGAGTGGCAAATTTCGGCGACTTGTTTGTGGGTCTAATGCTCAAATAATTAAGAAAATGTCCGATTTCAAATGAAATGGCCCCCGTCTTAATTTGCTAAAAAAATCCATGGGTTGATATCACTATGGCGTCACTCCCACAAAATACTTGCCACATTAGCCAAGAATTCTATGGCTGCTATTGGTTTAATATAACTACTTAAAAATCTAATTTGCGCCCTTTGTCAAACTCTAAATCCTGGTGATTAGACATTATCTAAATTGCTAAAATACCTCTTACACGTTAGCCATCTTGCTCACCACGTAGATCGCCTAAGAGATTGTTACGTAGAAAGTTCGCAGTGTGGAATAGAGAACTTTCTACGACCAGTTGAAGGAAATGTGACAATACTTGCAAACCAATCCGGAGTGGAGTCTGAAAATTCGGACCGAATCATGCGACTCGTTCTAATTTGACTAAGCTCCTTGAGATCCGTGCTCGACCACCTCGGGCTTTATCTTGAATACCCTATAACGGTCTCGCTTATAAAAAGCAAGGGGCCCTCATCAGGTATGACAAGTCTCCAACTCTTATATTTTTTGTTGCTTACATTTACTCTACTGACTTAACTGTTGAAGTCTAAGTCTACCCCACGAAATCCTAATCTCGTCGCTTTGTTGTCTTGCATACTACATTCTCAAGATCAGATATAACTAAGTTCAAAATTTTTACTCTTGAATTTCATCCACCAAGGCAGCACATGGTATTCGGTCTCAAAGATCATCGTCACTTTCTAAACACAAGTTCATACATAAATTTTTATGCCATGCATCTTCGTAATTTAAAAACTATTTCTTGTGTTTTATAAGTTTAGTCAATATTCACACTCAAAGAGTAGGCACAAGTTCTTACCTAAAGCTAAAAAAAATGTTAGATTTTACCTTAGTTGAAATTTTAAGCCATTTTTGCAACACCTTTTTGGTTTAATTTTGGTATTTTAGGTTCATATGGTTATTTTGTTAAAAAACAAACCTCTACATTAAAGTCAATAAAATGTGTTTATTTTTCAAATAATATTAAATCAAATCAAATCAAATCATGTGGAGTTAAAATATCAAAAACAAAAGTCTTCCAAAACTATCTTTGACCAAATCACTTGAGGTGTGGAATTTATAACAGAAAAAAGATCTAGCATTGGTCAAAGAATCTAACCACTAATAGATCTAAAACACATATTATATAAGAGTAATCTCATAATTAAATCAAAATAATAGGTTTAATCGATTGAACCAAGAATTAATCGGCTCGATTCGTGAAAAGAAATTGGGTTGTTTGTTTGTAAATAGTGATTGCATCAACTAATTGATTGGATTGAATTAAGTGATTCGTCTATTTTTTATTTTATTTTTAAATACTAAAAATATAAAAATAATTTAAAATATTTCAAAAAAAATTAATGTCCACTTTTTGAATACCATCAATCATATTCTTAACACATGGATTCTCTCCCATTTCTCATTCATGTCCCGATCTAATGATTTTCTCAACTTTGTATTATTGCATGTGTCACATGTATAATTTCTTTTTTCTTACTTGGTCATATGAACTGTTCTATTGATCCCAAATAAATAAATAATGGGATTCGGCCAACCAAACCACCACACTGCCTGCCATTTACGTACCTTAGTGTAGTAGGAGGAGGAGGTCATATTCAGCTTTAATTAACTAACCTCTTGGGGGGTGATGTTTTGAATAAATTCTTGTATGCCACGTGGCTACCAGCTAAAGACAAATTATTAGTTCTTGTCATGGACTTCATGGCAACGTATCAAACTCCACCATGACTTCACTGCCTTTGTACTTATTCTCTGCTGCTGCAAGCCTGCAAGTGCAGTGTAGTCCACCCCTTAATAATAAACCAAATAGTCTTAAGTCATGCACGTTTGTATTCATTAGCAATTTTGTAATTTTCAACTCATTTGTCATCATTAATTCATTAGTAGTCAAATGAATGGAGGTAGTAGAAGATTTCCAATAAGCCCCCCCAGTCTATGAATAATACAACTACTACTTTATATTTATTCTTTTTATCAAAAAAAAAAAAAAGTCATATTGTCCCTCTCTTTTTATAAAAAAAAATATATATATTATCGAAAAGACTTCAAAGAATTTATGTCTTAAACTAAAGCATACCCTAAGAATCACGAATAAAATAAAATCAAAATTGAAACAACAAAGTCTAAACTATCATTCAAGATCAGACGCTCCTATTGTGTTATGTTAATTTAGTTTTGCACTCAAATTCACTCTTAAATTAAACTATTAAAAGTTAAAAATGAATTTGAGCAAAGAAGGAAAATATATAAAAAAAAGGAGTTAAATTGAGTAAAATTAAAAAAGAAAAATCAAGTGCTAAATTGACTTTATTCTTTTTTATTTATTTATTGAGAAAATATAATTTTATGTTTATGATTTCAAATATATGAGATCGAAGTAAAATTAATTTTATTTTTGTAACAATGTTTTCTCTCTCAAGTCACTCTTTTCTTAAAAGAATTAATTCACTTAAAATATATTAATGGAACTCATAGAGTTGGTCAAATGATAAGGGGTTATAATAATTTCTTTGTCGGGTAGAGTACAAATGTTTTGTATAGGTGGTTGGTTAGTTGCGCCAATTTAATTATCTAAATTTTTTAAATTAAAAATAATTTTTAAAATAATAATCAAAGAGATGGGTAACTTGTTTTGATTGTTGGTTAGCCTATTATATATATATATATATATATAAATGAAAACATAAAATAAAATAAAATAAATAAATAAGAGTTAGCCTATTAATCTAGGAATTGACTTGACTTGTATCATCTTATTATTATTTTCTAAGTTAGTTGAAGATTGATTAATAACCATAATTATTGCTAAATAGTGATCGTAAACCTTGTTTTGTCAAATACCTATGGGTTAATAAAATCACATAAATCAAATTAAGCAAGGTGTGATAATGACTGGGAAAATGTCAAAGGCATACAGAAACCCACCCACTGAATGATGATAATGTTGAAGAAAAAAAATAACATAGGAAAACCACTGTATCCAATCACACTCAAACATAAAAAAAATTTACGTAAAAAATCTTAAAGGAGAAAAATCACGATCGTTAGGACGATAAAAAAAAACTATCATTATGTAATAAAATTTATAACTATAAAATCTAATATTCTCTCTCTAAACTCAAATCCTAATTACACCCAATTCTTAGATCTCCCTCATTTTTTACAAGTGATTTGCTATCATTGACTAACCAACCCAATCATCCTTTTTATAGACTAATTTTTTTATTCAACAAGTTTAAGGTTTCGTTGTCTAAGACTAAAGTTTCCTTATCTAATAACAATTTCTAAGTGATTACAATCTAAATAAGAAATCAATTAAGAATAGAAAATAATCTTCAAGACTAATTAGAATTTCTTGCTAAAAATCCTATCAAATAAGATGATAACAAGATGCATATGACTTACCCTTGCAATACTTGAAATATTATTTTTGTAATTTTAATCTTAAATTTTGATGATAGGCCAAAGTAATAATCTCCAAGCACAAAGTTTTTATAATACATTTTATATTTAAATATGCTCAAAAATGTTTTCAAAGTGACAGTGATTGAATAAATAATAGATTACAATCATATAATTGAGAAAAATAACATTTCGTCTTGGAATAGGGAATCAGTAGTCGACTATCTCATAATAAATGATTAAATTTACATTTCATATTAGAATAAGGGATTAATAATCAATTAGTCTAAAATAAGGGACTATATTTACATTTTGTCTTCAAATAAGGGAACAAATTAGTCGACTACTCAGCATTATATATGAACAAGTTCAAACAATAACGAGAAAATAGAGACTACAATTCACTACTTTAGAAAGAAATAGATAGATAGATAAAATTACTCACTAAAAATGGAATAGACAACTATTAATTGACTATTTTGTCTCGTAATGATATTTTTTTCAAGGTGCTGGAATTTCGTGCAGAGTCACTTTCAAGCATTAAATGCACTTTTGGTCATTGAAAACGTCCAAATTGAGGTCTTAAGATTAATTTGGGACTAGTCATTAAAACAATTTATTAGTCATTTTCACATTTTTATCCCATATTGTTTATGATAACGCAAATAAAAGTGTTGATACCCTTAACTTGGTTATTTTTGAAGAGAAGTTAGTAAATCTATGCATTAGTGTCAACTTCTAATTCCTTGTGGCCAAAATGCACCCATAATTGTTTTCCAAACCTTGAATCTTTCTCGAACACTTGATTCTCTTTCAAATATTTTTGTCTATTTTTTTATTTGTCTTTTCTTTTTCTTTTTTAACATGGGATGAATGCACTCGCTTCACGAGTGTTGCCCAAGTATGCTTTAGCCACATATATGTGCTTCGCATGCCCAAGAGCTTGTTAGTATCCATTATCTTCTCTAGTGAATTGTTCATGATCCATTATCATTACAATCTTGATTAGACTCCACTATAACTTTTGTTTGACCATTTTTCTTCTAATTTCTTTATTATTTTTTTTTCTTTTTCTTTCTTCTCTTTTCTTTTTCGGTGAGACAATTGTTGTTACCATTGCTTTGCCTCACCATACTAGTTTTTTTTTTTCTTTGAGGTTGCATTTTTCCAATAAGCCCTCAAAACTTCACCATTTCACTATATTTTTCCTTCAATAGAATTCTCTCACTCTCCTCAACAAATCCCTCTCACCATAGCCCTCAAAATCAATCAAAAACAGATCGATTGCACAACCAACTGTTGACCAAAACCCATTGTTAGGCTTTAATTTTACATATTTTCTAGTACCCAAAAATCATGGTTTTATTTAATTAAATTCCTAACTGGCTTTATTATTGCACTAAATGTGTTTATTTTATGTAGAAGGGTCAATTTGGTAATTACAAGGTCAATTGGAGCTCAAAATTTCATTAAATAGGAAAAGTTCCTAAAATCCCCTAGCCAATCAAATTCTGCCAACTTTGCACACTGTTCAGTTTTTTTCTTTTCTTTTTTTTGGCATAAATCAACTTGATTCTTGATGCGTTGGAAAGCTATAAGTCACAAGACTACAAATCATATGAGACACCTCAGCCCAATTGATTCTTGATGCGTTGGAAAGCTATAAGTCACGAGACTACAAATCATATGAGACACCTCAGCCCAATTCTAAGCACAACTAGGTCAAAAGTCAGTCACAAATCACACACATAGCAGTTGGCAGCAAGTAGTCCCCTAGTCTAACAAGGATTTCAACCCCAATAGGATTTGGTACACTTGTAACAATCCGCTAATTTGTAATTTAATTTATTTTATTAATTTATGATGTTAATTTAAAATAAATATTAAATTATTTTGTTTTAGAAAAATAAAAAATTATTCGAAAAGAATTGGAGTATAAGTGTTATTATTAAGTGGGGTGTAAGTGTTAATTTCTAGAAATTATGGAACTTAGGTGTAATTTTTAAAAGTAGTTGTAGGATCTCTTTAAAATTAATGAGGGGTGTATATATATATATATATATTGAGGATGGCTATAGGCGAGATGGCACGTGCATGGGAGGTTGTGCTTGGGGTTGCAGGTTCGTGGTTGGGGTTAGGCGCGGGAGAGAAAATAGTTGGTTTTTTCTAGCTAATGAACCCTAAAATGACGCCGTTTCGGAGAGGCAGTGGTGCAGTCATTGGCTACCACATGGCTAGCATTTAGTCGCCCACTTTTTTGCATATTTAAGCCCAATTTCAGTGAGCAATCGAGCATCATTTGAACAGCAACTAGAGAGGAAAATAGAAGAAGAAGAAGAAGAAGAAGAAGAAGAAGTCTCAAACAGCAACGCGAATAATGGGAAAAATCCAAGAAAAAATGCAGGAAAATTATACCGCTGAAGTTTAAAATAGTCAGGTAAGTGGAAAAAAATATATTAGAAATTCCTTACGGTTGAAATTTAATTTAGAGTGTGATTTTACTAATTTTGGTAAAATTATATTATTTTACAGCATGTATTAATTTAACGACGCGCGAGTGGAAAAATACTAAAATCCGCTATTAAAAGGCAAGCTCTCTACTTCCTCTACAAGTTGTCTTCGCTTTACGAATTTCATTTCCTCCCTTAATTCGATTCGATTCCGAGTATTATTTATATGGATTATAGATTTTTTTAGTGTAAATTAAATTAAATTAAATAAGTGACTTCTGGGATTTTATTTATTAAATGCTTATAAGGTATTATATCACCTCTATTCCCTTGGGAATGATACTAAACCAGTCCGAGACTAGATTCCAAGAGGTTGGGGTACAATTATGAGTCTCTTAGGTGTGAGCGGTCGTAACTAGGGACAAGACCTGTCGAGCAGTGAGGCAAGTGTCAACTGTTCATCGACGATGGAGTAAACCGTCAATTGACCCAAAGAAGGCTAACAACCGGTTATTCTTAGTCACGGATTGTCGACCTGTGTCTGGTTACTATCGACCAGTTCTACTATTATATGACATACTACATGGTATTATAGGGCATAGGATTGAGCTTGCATCATTAGGAGGGTACATATGCTATGAATGCTTGGACACGAACATTTTGGAATGACTAGGTGCACAAACATTGCATTGAGTATGTATTTCTATGTGAGCGAAACATGGCCTGATACATAGCTTATGGTGGCTAATGTATCACGTTGATGCTTACTACGCCATTACATCTATTATTTGTTGCACTGCATGGCTACACGATGAAACGGTATATGGAGTTGACCCTCGATGGCTATAAGTGGAGCACAACTCATGGTAGCTATGACTCGAAAACCCTAGCATGTGATTATGTTGAGGGCCTCGGGCTCATGTGATTTATGTTATGAGGGCCTCGAACTCATGTGGTTGATGCTAGCTAGTTCATGGTTGCTGTAGGATTATAAGCCGGGACTTGAGCGCCAGGTTATGCATTTCTTATGTGGGCCCTAATGACCGTTATGTGCATTGGAATATTTATATTGAGAACTGAATACTTTGATGCATGGTATGGTGTGACATTTTAATTTATTACACGATATGTTATAGGTGGTTATCCGTGTGAGAGTTTTATTCCTAACCTTACTATTATTCTTTTTGCTTGCTTGTTGAGTCTTGTGACTCACCCTTACTTTACATCATTCCATGTAGATGAAAAGCAAAGGCCAAAGGTAAAGGCAGCAAGGTCTGAGTGATTGGGTAGCTAGTTGTATAGAATTGTCCTAGCTGTCGGTCATAGGGATGATTTTGTGGTTTTGGGATACAAGAGATTGCTAGTCGTGTAATGTATGTCAAGATCCTTGTGTCCAACTTTTGTCAAAGGGTGCACCTTATGTTGCCACCCCATTACCTTTATGTTTGTATGCATGTGTATACCATGTTTTTGCTATGCGAGTATATTATCCTTTTTGCATGTTGTTTCGTCAAGGATTTTTGGTGTCTTATCTCTCTCTTCTAAGACTCCTATCTAGGGCTCATGGGCTTTTGGGATCCCTGGGTGGGTCCCCACAATACTTAGGTATGTAAACACACTAAGAGGGAAGCAAAGGGAAAGTGAAGCAATTAGAAGCAAGAGAACAATAGGGAGAGCAACCAGCACCATGACATACTTTAAAGAATTACAAGCTGCAATCTGACAAAGTTTTTTCCGCCTTTATTCGGTTCCTTCTCTCCAGTCTATCTTCGTTTCTTTATTTTTCTTTAGTTATTCAGTGCAGCAACTCATGTATATGTTCATGGACAGTAGCATCATGAACATGAGCTAAATTAATTTATCTAGTGTATTAATAGACCCTGTGTAATGAAACTTGTCTAAATAGTCCAATTCTTGCTTGTGTTGATTGCTTTGCTATGTTTATTTTGTTCTATTCTTAACGCTTGTAATTGCTTAGCTACCAATTGCACGTTACAAGATTCTTTATGACGCTAGAAATATAAGTAAATAATAGATTCATTAGACATAATAACACATGATTTACATTAGGGTAGACATATACCTAAAGTGCTTGTGCAATCCATTTTTATGCTTAAGAGATTCTTGAAAATAATCATATTATAAGTCCTTAATCTTAATTTTTTTTCCTTAATATTAATATAGATATATAGTGAGTTAAATTAAATGAATAAACTCTTTAAAGGTACACATGGGCTATTGAATACATTAATGCACATGATTGACATAACTTGTGATTTAACTAATCAAGAATGAATTGATTCAACAAGTGAAATTGCTAGGTGAAGTTAATTAGCCTAGAACCTATAAATCATTGAGTTAATCTCTTAGTCAATTTGGTTTTTGATCGATTTTTCAAATAAAGCTAACCCTATACGTAGTTTAACATTTAGTTAGTTTAGTAACCAATTTCTGTGGGAATAATATTTTACTCATCACTTTATTACTTGTTGATCTGTGTGTGTTTGCATATTCCACAACACTCCACCTATTTGTAGCCAAAATCCAATGATACCCGCTCCAACCATTCATTATCTAAGCCTTATTCCCTAATAAAACTAAGTTGTTGTCAGCCTAACCATAGCCTCATTGCCATTATGCATGTTTGAAAAGCTATTGGGTAATTTCCAACTTTTGGAAATTACATTTTGAGCCCTTTTTTTTCATCCATTTCTTTTAAGCCCTTACTCTATGGCCCTTGAAGTTCAAAAAAATGGCACAAAGAGCCCTCTTGGTTTTAGCCTTTCACTCTCAACCTTAAAGCTTGGAAAGTTACATTAGCGCTATGAAATCTTTTGGAA
The DNA here is from genome assembly GCA_036245055.1 of Diospyros kaki. Lineage (NCBI taxonomy): Eukaryota > Viridiplantae > Streptophyta > Magnoliopsida > Ericales > Ebenaceae > Diospyros > Diospyros kaki. The sequence continues at coordinate 13,853,704 of BSEG01000001.1, read as the reverse complement.
GATCCACTACAACCCAAACATTTGAAAAATCTCAAAATTACTAAATCACCCTCAATAGGTTTAAACCCTTTGCAATATTAACAAAATTCTCTTAAATCATAATAAATCACCATTAAACCCATTTTTTCTCCAAAAATATTAACTCTTATTTCCCAATTTTTCTTAAAAATCCTAGGTATTCTAAGTTGGGTGAGCAACATGGTTTGAGCTCTTCTACTAAACAATTGGGTTTGAATTGCCTAAGGTGGTATCATCGGAAAAACCCTTTTAATGCTTAAGTTAGTAAAAGCACAGGGGTCTTTAAAAAGTCTTATGGTTGAAAAGTAAGGAAAGACAAAGGGTATGGAATGAAAGGTTAAACTTACCTTATTACCTATGGCGTAGCCTCTTTTATTCATGTGGTCTTGCATACTTTACATCCATGGTGATCGCCACGGAGTTAAGGCTGGCAGACTCCCAAGATTAAGCAATATATCATGGCTAGGGAAATTCTTCTCTTAATTGGTTACTTGTGGATGCCTTCACCAGCGTCGTGGGTGTTGCCATATCGTGGGCTTTCACTACAAGAAAACAGTGCATTTGAGACGGATTTTGAGACGAATTTTGAGACAAATTTTCGATTTGAGACGAATTTTGAGACAGATTTTGGTCCGTCAGTAAAATGCCCCTCGATAAATTTGAGACAAATTTTGAGACGGATTTGAGACAGATTTTGAGACGAATTTTTTTCGTCTCTAATAGAGACGAATTTTGAGACGGATTTTTCTGTCTCTAATTAACACGGATTTGAGACGGATTTTGAGACGAATTTTTTCGTCTCTAATTGAGACGGATTATTAGACGGAACTTTCCGTCTCTAATTGAGACGGATTTTTTCGTCTCTAATTGAGACGGATATTTAGACGAAATTTTTCGTCTCTAATTGAGACGAATTTTGAGATGAAATTTTTCTCTCTAATTAAGACAAATTTAGAGAAATTTTCGTCTCTAAATCTGTCTCAAATTTTGAAAAAAATAAAAAAAAATTATCGCATTATGAGACAGATTTTAGATACAAAAAAATCTGTCTCTAAATCCGTCTCAAATTTAGATAAAATTAAAAAAATAAAATATATTTTTTTAAAAAAATTAAAATTCAACCTGATAACAATTACAAATAACGTATCATGCATACAAATAACGTCTACAAATCCATAATCATCTACAATTATATATTACATATCTATACAAATAATGGATCATGCTAATGATCCGAAGGGTTTTGGGGCGACGAAGATGAAGAACGGTGATGTAGTCTATCTTCAATAGTCGAGATTCGCTGGTTGAAGGGTTCTGTTGGTGCCCGAATAGCTTCTTGTATCTGATCTGATAGTGAGACGGACGACAATAGCTGTGGCGGTGGCTGTGATGTCAGTACATAGTAGGAATCGGAGATTATATGTGCTTCTGACCCCATTCCATAAACACGACCATTTTTCTTACCGCCTGCAACATCCAACCATAAGGATTTATCGTCAATAGCTGGGTTCGAGGGCTGGCCAACATCACTATCTTTTGAATGGGCAACAACCGATGACTGTGATGATGCCTCGTGTTATCGAGTCTGAAAATTAGCCTGCAAGCGTCATGGATACATGTATGAAATACATTATACTATAAAAAGGCCAATTAAGCATAATAAAATAATATAAAGACACAAGTAATGTATACTTACATAAGTATCCTCAGACCTCCTATCAACGAATCCGGAATTGTCTTTCCTTCTGTGTCACGAGGAACAACTTAACTTGTGTAGGTGGACGACCAAATTGTCTTGACTACAAAGACAATTACTAACTTTTGTTGTCTTGACTAAAAAATATATTTTGTTGTGATTTGATTCACTTGCAGAAATTACTAACTTTTTATAACCCTAGCTTAAACAGATAGGCAAAAACCCATTCAGGAGAGCTCCTGTTGCCCTCTTCTCTAATGCACTTAACTTTTACCGCATTTGTTCAAAATTTCTGCATGCTTTGGCATGTGCACGCCTTAATTATGAGATCATAAATCAGAAAACAAGTTATATCATACACAGCCAATAGAAATACATGGTAAGGATTGATACTTATTTGAGTTCCCAGCCTTCTGCACGCCTGATTTAAACAACCTAAACCACATAAAGGACAAATATTAGTAATGAGATTAAATACACCGGAATCTTTAGAAGAAGTCTAGATGATACATACCGGTTGCTGAAAATATCCAAAGAGCCAGTGACCATTATCTGTGCATTATTCCTAGCCTGTGTCAATTAAAGAATGTTACCACACATGATTCAGATGTGGTAGAACTCAACCAAAAACTCAACATTTATCCACTTAAAATAGCTTGACCATAACTTGAATCATAGTCAACCTAGTTAAGTTACAAAGTGAAACATAAGAAATAAATCAATGTAGAACATAATTCATGCAAATGCAAACCACTCGTGGAATTTAATTCACATGTGACCAAGTAAATATAAAATGATCAAAAACACAAAAATGTGAATGCATAAGAATAAGGTGTTCAGTTATCCCCCCCCACCAATTATTTCTTTTGCAGATTTTATAACGAGCCATTGAGTTTAAAACAAACATCAAAGAAAAACCAGAAATGAGGGGGGGATAAGCATTGCAGAGGCCACTTAAATGAACCCACAGACAAAAGAAGATAACAAGTTGACTTGTACAACTGAAACTAGTGATATAGCAGGTCCAGTCAGGGATGGAGGATTTGACAATTTGGAGGATTTTAATCTATTTTATTTCATTACTAGATGTTTCCCAAACAATACACTAAGATTTACAATATAAATTATTATAACTCTCTAATTAACTTACATTTGAAAATACATATTAAATTACCAAAACATCAACACCGAACAAAGATTGAGATCGATTACTAATTTATAGAAAGTTAGGTAACAAAGAATCCCTTTTCTAAAGATATAATTCAATAATTTCAAATTAATTCATAAAAACAACTTAAAAATGAGTCACTTAAACCAAATCATCTAGATGAAAGAATGTCTGTACATATACATACATACATTAAATATACATAAATCTTAAACACTGTATGTATGTAAATCTTAATATACATACATACATCTTAAACCAAATTTGTATACACAAAAATTTAATTCCAGCAAACACACAAAATCAAAATATAAACAGTATTCCAGCAAACATTAATATACATAAATGAGCAAACATATAGTATTCTAGCAAACATTAATATACATACAACAATCAGTATTCTAGCAAACATACATACAGCGTACATACATTTAATATACATAAATGAGTAGCAAACACACAAAATATATGTATACACACAAAAATGAGCAGCGAACTCCATCGTTTCTGGCGTACATACATACACAGAAATATATATATATGTAAACGCACACAAAATACCAGAAAGTGGCGTTGGCAGGGGCGACCGGGGACGGTGAGGGCGGCGACGACGAGCGACAGAGGCTGAGGGAGAAGTTGAGGGCGGCGACGGTGAGCGGCAAGACCGAGGGCGGCGACGGCAAGCGCGGGTAAGCGACGAAGCTGAGGGCGACTAGGCTACGGCGACGAGGGACTGCAGCCAGCAAGGAAGCGGCGAGGGTAGGCGAGGGCGCCTTTGGCGAGTGGTGAAGGACACAAAGAGGGGCTTGACAGGGGAGATGGGAAAATAGGATGGGTGGTGAAGGACACAAAGAGGGGCTTGACAGGGGAGATGGGAAAATAGGATGGGTTTGCAGGAGGGAGGGAAATGGAAAATTTTTGGGCAGTGGGGAGGAAGGGGATTTCGAGATTGACAGGGAGAGGGATGGGTTTGCAGAGCGCATGGGAAACAGGAGAGAAGAGGGGATAGGTTTGTAGGTAGGTTTTTTTATTTTTTTATTATTTTTGTAGGTGAGGGTGATAGGCTTACAGGAGAGAGGGATGTGCTTGAATGAATGGGAGGAAAAAAAATTTCGCCGGGAAGGGGGGGGGGGGGGGGGGTTCATAATTTAATACATGAAAATATTTTATTATTTTATTAATATTTTTCTACATATCTAAAATTTATTATAAAAATATTGTAATAAAATTAAAAAAAATATTCATATGCACACATTTTGCCTTTCATGTTTTATAAGAAATAAAATTTGATGGTTTATTATTTGTATTTATAAATAAATTAAAACTAAATAAATATTTTTAAATTATAAAAATTAAAATGACGTAATTTTATAATTTAAGTATAACATCATAAATACATGGATACTCATACATATATAACATTTATAATTATGTATGGGTAATTTATAAATAATTACTTACATATTTGTAACATTTAAAAAGTGTATTTTTTAAGATAATAATAATAATATTAATAATTTCATATGTTAAAAGGTAACATATTTAAAATATTATATATTGATATGTTATTTATTTATAAACTTATAACTTATTTATAGGCTTATTTAAAAATTAAAATTTTTAAAATTTATTTTTTAAGTACACTATTCATAATATTATGAATAATAATTAAATATATGTGTTTGTTCTACTAATTGGATATAAATAAAAAGGATAATAATAGTATCAAAATTAACTGTCTAACTTGTTTGTTGAATTAATAAAAAATTAAAATATCAAAATACATTATTACTTTCAATATCAAATTAAATTACTGACTCAAATAAATCTATTAAGTAACTAATTATAATCTTGTTGTACAGAAAAAATATAGTTATCGTTCTATTTTCTAACGAATTATTTACTTTCTCTATTTCAATGACTAATAAGATTATTAAATAAATTATAATTAGATTAAAAATTGTTCCAATAGAATAAATCAACGAGTAGAGTGCTAGCCTAGCCTAATTAAATTGTTATGTAATCCTTCAATTCTATAATGTATAAAATTTAATGATATTAGTTAAATATAATCAATACGAATTAAGTATTTATAATTAAAAAATTATTTTATTATTTCAGATATTAATTAAAATAAACATATATTAGTAATGTACCTTAACCATATGAATTTCATTTACTTATTATTTAGGATTACTTCGAAACCAAATTATTCTGAAAAAAATTTTAAAAGAAAATTGATTAAACAAACAGAAATTAAAAATTATTATTAACTAATAAAAGGTCTTAATTTTAGTGTTAACTGTGTAATATATCAAGATTTTAAATTTTGATGTATTTTTCTTGGTTTCATCTTTTTACTTTAAGAATACTATTTATATTTAATATATTAATGTCATTCTATCATATAATTGAGTAAGACAAAGTATATAATCAATTGACACCTTAAATGTTTATGTTTTATTTCATTACAAATAAAACATTAATCAAGTACAATAAAGTCATACATTAGTTGATTAATTTTAAGTCACAACAAATATTTTTATCAACACATTCTATTAAAGATATATTGTTTGATTCTTTTATATTAAACAATATCTTTATAAAATTATGGATCATTTTATTAATGTATTTATAAATAAATATCTTCAAACTTATGAATTATTTTCTTAATGTGGTTATAAAAAAAATATTTAAAATTATGTATAATTTGATGAGTAATCAAGATTATGTTCGATATATACTACATAGATATTAATTTATAGGGAAATGTACAGTCTCATTATATTTGTTTGATATATATATTATTAATCTTAATTTAAAATGTTATTACAAAATTCAAAGTAAATACTAAAAACATATGCATGTAATTTAAAAATAGAAACATATATATGTATGTGAAGTGCTACTAAACTATAGTGGATGAAAAAAAAATAAAAAAACTAGTATTTCATACTTTTAAGTAAATGATTAATTAATTATGCCAAAACTCAAAGTTATTGAGTGAAATGACAAATATTAATTAATATATGCTAAATAAATACTTAAGTAGAATTTAAAAAAGTTATCATTTAACTACTAAATCTATGTTAGAAATAGTTTTAAGTTTAAATATTATTAACAATAAATTATTTATTTTATATGTAAAATATATACAAATTATCTTTTAAACAATTACTTTATTTATTGAGTTTTATAATATTAAAATATAAGTTTCTTTTACATTTAATAAATATTACCGATAGTTAACTATTACATAGTTCATATATTTTTTATATTTTTATACACATAAATATAAATTAATATTTTGGGTTCATCTTAACTTAATATATTAATATCAATTATTTATTTTTTTATTTATATTTAATTTTTTAAACTTAATATATATTTTTAATCTTAATATATATATATATTAAATTTGTTATATATTTTGGAGTTTTTTTAGTTTTGTAGTTCTTTTTATTTTATCACTTAACATATTTTTTATATATTTTTAATTAGAGACAGATTTAGAGTTAGAGACGGATTTTAATCCGTCTCTAAATCTGTCTCTAATTTGAGACAGATTAAATTTATCTCAAAATTCGTCTCTAATTTAAGACGGATTTAGAAACGGATATTAATCCGTCTCAAATCAGAGATGGAATTTTATCTGTCTCTAAATCCGTCTCTAATTAGAGACAAATTTTGAGACAGATTTAATCTGTCTCTAATTAGAGACGGATTTAGAGACAGATATTGATCCGTCTCAAATCAGAGATGGAATTTTATCTGTCTCTAATTAGAGACAGATTAAATCTGTCTCAAAATCTGTCTCTAATTAGAGACGGATTTAGAGACGGATATTAATCCGTCTCAAATTAGAGACGGATTAGTATCCGTCTCTAATTAGAGACAGATTTTTTTTTGTCTCCAAATCCGTCTCAAAATCCGTCTCAAAATAATCCGTCTTAAAATCCGTCTCAAATCCGTCTCTAATTTGAGACGGAAAAAATTCGTTTCAAAAATCCGTCTCTAAACTGCCGTTTTCTTGTAGTGTTTATTTGCGGTCGAATTTCCCTCAACATGTGATGGCTAGTGGTGCCCACAATTGAATGAATACCTTCGTTGATTACTAATTACATCAACTTTTTATCCATGTGGTACCAATTGTGTCCACTTATACTAATGAAGTTGAACCTTAGCAATATCAAGAGTTTCCTACTTATTTCAATGGGCATCCAGGTGAGAAAATAGAGGACTTTTCTTCATTCAATTTTGATAAAAAGTTTTGCTATGTAATTTGGATAAAAAAAAAAAGTGTTCTCTATATATTGTGGTTAATAATACATCGAATATCGATTTAATGGCAAGCACTTGAAAGGTTAGTTGTGCAATAAGTATTTGCTTTCATTGAGTGGAAATTTATTCAATGTGTGGTGTAGTGCTCATATGCAAGATAATTTGTCAAAAATTGCGGGACTTCTTAACAAAACTCGAGATACAATAAAGTCTTTGAACAAGTTTCCTTTTGAAAGCAAAATTGTGATGTTGCAATGACTTAAATCAACTTAGAAATAAATCTAAATATTGAATCACAATCATGCGATTATATATGGAATGACAATTTATGAAATAATTTGTTTCATGAACTCCTATTAATCACTCACAAAATGAATAATCAAACAAGCATATGCTCTTTTTTATGGTCGGATGTCGAAATGTCTATGGTGCTCCTCTAAATAAGCATATAATCTCAACTTTTCCTCAATACAACCATTTAATACATCTACTTGAATTGTGGTTGGTGATGGAATCTTAAATTTTGGATTCAACCCATTACAAAAATATTAACTCACACTCATTTTGCTTTTCTCCTTTCATAAATGAGAAGTCGAATTTTATTAAAATGGAAAGCATTGCTAAAAGGATAGCATATCCCCAAAAGGGACTTACAACAATAAAACAAACCCTAATAGAGAGCACCGTTTCAAAATAACCCCCACTAAACCAAAACCAACAACCACAAGATTCACAAAAATGAATAAATAAATCTCATTGCAGCTTAAACTTAACCTTGCTATTGAAAGAAAATAGATATAAACTTAAAAGCGAATAGTATACCAACAACCAATCTCACAAAAAAAATATACAAAATTGTAAACTACACATTAGTCCAAAGTCAAAGAAACTAGATACAAAAAATATAAATCTAAACTATAGAAACACATAAAACCAAACTCGCAAAAATTCAACAACTCAATTAAAACCAAACATAGAGAAATCTAACTAATAAAATATCAAGTAGCATAACAATAGGGTCGAGAGGCAGTGAGATAATGAGAGATCGAGAAAGACAAAGGGTAAAGAAATCAAGATAACTAGTTAGAAAAATGAGAGAACGAGACATCAAGAGGGGCAAAACGAAGAAGACAAATCACAAGAAGTGAAGGATTTCAACATACAAGGATCATGAGAGGCAAAGGTGGTACTACAACCCCTAGGGTTTTTTACTTTGATTGAGATAGAGGAAGAAGATTGTAATACTCGAGAAATTTATGAATAAAGTATTTTTGATAAATTTGAGTCGAAGTGGAATTCTTAGAATTTTAAGGAATTATAAGGCACGAAGGATTTTATTTCAATAATAAAAAAAAATGTTAGATGTCAATAATATGTATGCGAGATATATTGGAAATGTTTTTCGTATATGCATATGTTTTAATATATTAATAATTTAAGAATTTTCATTGTTTCAGATTTAACGATTTGGATTATATATGCTTAACTTATTTTCCATATGTATTATATGATGTTAATTAATAAAATTTGTAATATTTATTATAGGAATATAATATTGCATAATACTATGTTAAGTATAATATAATAGGTGTGATATGATGTTTACGCGTTATGATTTAATTACTAAATTGGTATGTTCAATTGGTATGATGGTATGAATATTATATTAACTAAGTTGATAAGTTGTGTTTAATATATGTTATATTATGATTTTTTTTTGTCATGATATAGTGTTAAATTAATATGTTAGTATTAATAGGTTGTGCTAATAAAACCATATTATATGATATGAAGATATGTTAATAATATAAATTATTGTATAAATATATTATATTATAAATTATAATAGTAATAATAATAAAAAAAAAAGCTGCAGATTGCAGGCGCGACGCCGGCAATCTCTTTTGGCCAAATTCGGCCACGATGGGGGCTGTCGGGAGAAAAGGAAGAGTGGGCTAGGAGGCTAGGGTCGTGGGCGGCTCGATTATGGTATTATTCGACGGAAAAATCAACTATAAAAGGGGGTTCCTCCATGGCCGAAAATTGCAAGAAGTTGGGGTTGAAAATCAGTGAGTTTTGGAGCGTTTCAAGTCGTTTGGTTAAAGGGTTTTTAGTCCTTGAGTTATGGGCATCATTTCTGGAGATTTTGGAAGTGTTTAGCGGCGGTTTAAGGGTGCTGTGAAGAGTCGCCGGAGCTTTGAAGCTTCGCCAGAGCCGAGGGGTATTTCGGCCGGTTTAAGGGTGCTGTGAAGAGTCGCCGGAGCTTTGAAGCTTGGCCGGAGCCGAGGGGTATTTCGGCCGATTCAAGATAATTTCGACCTCTTTTTTTGTTGATTTTTGCACCATTGTGTTCGTAATATCAAGATCTAGGGGATAGCAGGAGAAAAATCAAGTTTCAGGGTCGGATCGTCGGCCAGCGGGGAGGGTGCTCGCCGGAGAAGACCGTGGGGCGTCACGCGCAGGAGGCTCCGATTGGGGGAAGAAAAAAGAAAAAGAAAAAGAAAAGAAAAGAAAAAAATATTAAAAATAGGAAGAAAAATCTGAAAAAATTATGAAAAATCTAGAAAAATATTTTAGAATTTTTAGTGAAGAAAAATTAGAAAAAAGAGTTATAGAATAATTTATTTTATTTTTGAAGAGAAATAGACTTTATGGAAAATAGGAAAAATAAGAAGAAAAAATAGGAAAATTTGGGAGAAAAATCAGAAATTAGAATATTGATTTGAGAATGGATTGATGGCCAGGAAGCGATTCTATTTGGGAGATTTCACGTAAATCGAGGTAGTCGCCCACTCGAAATTAAAAGCACGTTTCTCGAGATTTTTCGCAGATTTCAAAGATAAGTTAGTTTTCTCTAAACTTAAATTATTTATGATAAATATTTTCTAAGACGTGCCTTATATGTTTGATATGACGTATGATTCAAAGTATATTTTGGCATGTTATCATGTTATGTTTAGATGTGCTTTCACGTAGATGCATCGGCATGTTATGTTGAGAAGCATACATACATAAATGTTACCATCCATCATGCATTGCATATGTTTGAGAGTACGGACAAGCAACGTCGATTCAGGCCGGTATGTAAGTTATTATGTCGGCTCAAGCCGGTATGAAAGTTGTTAAAGGCTTGTCGGCTCAAACGGCCAAATGGAAATGACATTTTTGCATTTTGCACTCACGCATACAAATTAAATAAATGCTTACTTAGATGATTTATCATCTAACCTGGGTAATGCCCCTGGAATATTCAAATGTTCCAGATGGAGGTCATAACAAGAACGAAGAAAATGAAGACATGTAATGGCACTTATGGAAGTGTGTAAATGTATAAGCATGCCACGTTTAAGTTTTTGCTACGTTATATTTAATGTTGACTATGTTAGTCTGGTTTGTATTATTTTAAAGGATGATGTTAAGATATGTTGAAAACCTATTCAGGTTTCAGTTATGTAATAAATTAGATATTCAGTTTGATGTTTGACTATGAAATTTTAAATATGAATTAGGTTGCGATCTAAACACGTTTCCGCAATAGGACATAATTTACCCCAGCGAAAAGAAAAAAAAAATTAAGGTAAAATAAGGAAATGAATATTGCAATTATTATGTGTCGGGGTAATAAACGCTCTTAAAAGAATAGGGCGTTACAAAGATGTTTGATGAAAATGGCTGGTGTCTAATTGTATATGTCTAGGCAATTGGAGGGAGATACCAAGGAGCTAGAAAAGGTTTGTAGCTAAGTTAGGTTTATATAGTCTATATATTATATATGATATATAATGTATTATATATATATATATATTATATATTACATATTTAATTTTAATTGAGTCTAATACTAGGTAATTGAATTGGAACAACCACATCCATATCTAATGTAATACCCAGGAAATTTTTAAGATTATAAATCGAATTTTACGAAGGATATAAGTGAAATTTTCGAAAGAATGAGGCTATAGGGTACACTATCATAAGTTTTAAGTGACCGAATCGATCACAAGAAGTGCTCTAGACCTGGAATAGTATCAACGAGTGATTCGAGGCATGATTTTAAGTGTCAAAAGAAATTAGATCGGGAACGATTTTCGGTACAACTCTAGATCAGGTTGAAAAATTGAATCGACGTAGAAAACTTCCAAAAAGTCAACGGAGTGCTTTGAGGACCAATATATTATATGTCAAACAACCGTTGAGCGATTTCAGGTTAAAACGAAAGGATTTAGGGTCAAATCAATCACCCAGGCTGAAGTGTAATTTGCTAATTTTATCCGATGGAGGTCAAAAGGATAGTTTTTCAGAATCTTCTAGGATGGAATGAAAAGTACAAAACTTGTGGGCCTTAGTGGTATTGTTAAAAAGATTAGGGGCCTCAAGGAAATGGGCAAATTGAAATTGGAAGAAACCAAGGGGCCAAAGTGTAGTTAACCAAACTGCAGTATGAACACTGCAAGAAAACGACCGTCATACTGCCACCACACGTGGAGCCTATTTCCGACGATGGGCTGGCTGAGGAAAGGCTAGGAAAGGTCATATCCGGCGCTTGGAAGCTTGGGGGCCAAGCCTCGGCCGATGATTGGTTGAAAGGTGATCGATTTTTGGTTATAAAAGGGGGCTGAGGATTTCAACATTTTTTCATCAAATTGTCATCAAATTGGTTGAGTTTTGGAGCATTTTTGAAAGATTAGTTAAGGGGATTTTGATCCTTGCATCAAGGGGAGGAGTTCTGGAGTTTTTGGGAGGGTTTTCATCACGTTTGGAGGCTGTTCGACGCTTAGCTGGAGATGCAAGGCGGACGCCAGAGCCGCACCTACAACTACCTATTTGGGGCATTTTTCGGTGCGTTTTCGGGCAACAAAGAGAGCCACCTTGATTGACTAAGTGAGGGCTTCAAGGGGTGGGTTCAGATCTAGCATCGGATGAGTCACCGGCAGCTAGATTTGAGGAAGACAATCAGCACGTGAACTACACGCGCCACCTTTCATGAGTAGACATGCGTTGGGCGCGTGGGCCAGGGGTAATTTTGGAATTTTGTTTCAATATTTTTCTAAAATTATTTTAGGATTTATCATGTTGAAAAATTTGGAAAAGCTTGGCCGGAGACGCGAGGCGGATGCTGGAGCTGTGTCTGCAACTGCCCGTTCAGGGCATTTTTCGGTGCATTTTCAGGCAACAAAGAAAGCCACTATGACCGACTAAGTTAGGCCTTCAAGAGGGTGGGTTCAAATCTGGCATCGGAGGAGTTATCGGCGGTCAGATTTAAGGAAGATGATCGGCGCGTGAACTGCATGCGTAGACACGCGTTGGGATTTTGGAATTTAAGGAGTTATCGGCGCGTGGGCTAGAGGTAATTTTGGAATTTTTTTCAATATTTTTCTAAAATTATTTTAGCATTTATCATGTTGAAAAATTTGGAAAAATGTTTGAGGAGATAATTATTTTAGAATTATCGATGTGAAAACTAGAAGAAAAATAGAGGAAATTATGAAAAATTAAGGAAAAATGGAATTTTGATGCTCCTTTAAATAAATATGGTGTTTAGGGAGTGTTGAGGCTCGAGGTTGAGTATAAATTATGGGTGTTTGAGGTGTGGCACACAAATCGAGATCATGCACAAGGATCGAGGCATTCCGAATACGTTTAAGGTGAGTGTTCGCCCCAAAACTTGTTTATTGAGAATTGTTCTTACCCTACAAACTTGGCATTTATTCTATCTAAATGAGTTGTGATATCATGCAAAATGGTTTTGTTGCATGCGAACGGTAACTGGTAATGGTTGGTTTCATGTGGAAGGTCCGTCCCTAAAACATTTTATACATGTGCTTTGTGTTTTATGCAATAAGCGATGTTCATAAAATGTTGTTTATATGATGCTTTGAGTTATGATATGTGGCATTGTCATGCGTTTTGTGTTGTTCATATGGGATGTCAACCTAGAATGTTGTCTAGATAGTGTAGCCATAATTCCCCAAGGGTGTTGCTGAAATAATGTATAAGGGTATCTTGTACTGGTGTGCATGCCTGGATAGCCGTCTAGGTTTCTGTGCCGAGCCGTATGGTCAGGAAAGTTGCACTATGACTATTGGTGGTCCATTGAGTTGGGATTGGGTAATGGTTCCTGAATGCTTTTGAGTGGGAACGTAATCCCTAAAGTAATTGTAGTAAGCCGGGTTCCTATGTTGATGTGACCCTCCTAGGCCGGGAGTGATAACGATTATTCCCGAGGTATTGGGGAGATGCGTTGACCTTGCCCCTCTTAAGTTAGAATCGCGTTATGTCGATTTGTCGGTGTGGTGATCAGTCTTTAGAGAGATTGCTCTTTCCCTGTGGTTGGGTTACGCGCTGTGAGGGATTCTCTTGGGCTAGGGCTTGTTGGGTTATGTCGGTTTATTCATGTCTTGCATGCATTCATGAAAACGTGTTTTAAACTTTTACTTGGATGATTCATCATCTAATATGGACTTTGTCCCTAGAATATTCAAACGTTCTAGGTGAAGGCAGCGGTACGAAAGGAAAAGGGATTGCCGAGGAGTGACGGCGATTAGTAGATAGTTTATAATATGTCGTTTTTAGTTATGTTGTTTATTTTGATGACGTCACGTAAAACGTTGGTTCGGTTTCTTGTTATGAATAAAGTGGTTTTGGTTATGTTCTATTGAGATTTTGATCTAACTTCCGCATTTGAGGTGATTTACCTATCTTAGTTTATTAATGATTCTAAGTTGATATACTGAGAAGTTGTAACGGGATCTTCAGGGATCGATTTATATGTTGAGTTTATGTTGGAAAAAAATATATATATATCCCCAAAATCTTATATTATCTAACGCTCTGGGGAAAGTGGGGTGTTACATCTAATTTATTTAACACATATATAATTGGATACTTGTCCAAGTAAATAAGCATACGAACTAATTCGTTCAAGACTAAATGGGTTAGAATTGGTCTAATGTCATACATGTAAAGAGTCTCAATTTCAAGGTTGTTGCAAAATGATTAAACTATATCAAATAAATATTTCCATCCATTATCCCTAATGCTTGTAACTAATTTGGTATGCTTGATTCTTACATGCCTAAGACGTAACCTTAATCAAACCACCCTCAACCTCAATCCATTTGACTAGACGGCTGGGCTAGAAAAAATTGGGGGTAGGCTGGACTAAATTTGGACTGAGCTATTACTAAAAAATTAAAAAAAATTACCTTACAAATTTAAATTTTGTTGTGAGTTGCCTTGGGCTGAAGCCCAGGGCAGCTCACTAATAAATCTACCCTTGCCTACCTTAACCTCATCCACCTAACTATGCCTTCCTTGGCCTAGGTTTGCCTAACTAGGCCATCCTAAGCCTTGTTAGCCTACTTGGGCCTGGCTAGGCCTAAATAAGGGATCTTTCACAAACCCAAGAGCAAACTAATCTTACTCTAGGTTGAATTATTCAGTCTAATCCTAAGTGGTAAGGTAAATCACAATCTAGGATTACTTCCTACAATTAAGAATTTAGTCACAATCCCAATAAACTTGGGAAAAACCCCTTCTCCTAAATCTTAAGAAGGTATTATTTGAGGATAATCCTAGTCCTTCCAAATTTGTCTAGGATAATTATTCCTAAATACTGTCAAAAAAATGAGACCTAATCCTAATTGAGTGAAGGATTATCTCTAAACTACTATAAATATAGGAGAATCTCTTCTTTGAAATAAGCACTCTTTATTATAATCTCTAGCTTCTTTGTTTTATCTTTACTATTACTCCATATCTAACTTAGGCATTGGAGTGACTTTCTTTGCCAACCCTAGGGCAATCTCATCGTTCTTTTCTATAAAAGCTCAACTTGAGAGTTTGCAAATCAAGGTTTTCCTACCACCTAGTACATTCTCTTTATAAATATATTAGCTGTCAATTTTATGCATCATCAATAGTTATTGTCTGTGGGAACGAAGGATTCTCGCATAACTAACCAAATAGTTGGAACGAGACTTTTTTAGAACAACACACAAGAACGAAACATTAGTCAATATAAGTCTAAATCATGTTGACAAAGCTTGACTAGTTCAACAATTTGTAAACTCACTACTATCAGTGGCATAGATGTGTTTATAGGGAAAAAAAAAAAAGTGGCCAAGTTATTGCATCAAGCTCCACAAGTCTAAATTTGAGTCCCTTGAAAGGAGAAAAGCTAGAAGCACCATAGAGAAAAAAAAGTGAAACTCTAGTAGTGGACTATCTATTGAGAAATTTGTGTTTTCATTTATGGAGAAAATAATCTTGAAAAATATATTTTCAGTAAAACTAGTTTATTAATGATTTCCAAAAACGTTTTATAACCTCCTATATATTGTATATTGGAAAACCTCATACTCATATATTTATATGTCTTTTAAATCAGCTAAATATTGGTTTTGGTTGCTCAAGGAGTATGAAACTTACAAAAATATATTTTTTAAATTGGAGAACTTCAGGTCTCCACATGTGTATATATATATATATATATTTCAAAGCTTTTGTTAAGCTAGGTATATGTATTTTTTAAGCTTTTGAAAGCAAAGTATTGAAATATTCTTTTAAACCTTCTCCATCTACCTTCAATCAAAAATAAATATCAAACAGATATTGGTCAGCATATTTTTTATGTATAGTCTAGTACTACAAAAACCTACTCAAGTAGATCAATCGAGTATGGTGTTTGAAAAATTGAGTGTCTTTATTATTGTTGAAATCTGAGCATCTTTTCAGTCGAGTATTGTTCTATGTATTTCTTAAAATCGTCGAATATATGCTCTAGTAAAATCTTATTTCAATCGACTATTAAGATTTCCTGCTTAAATAAGTTTTACATGTTCTCTGTATTTGCAAAATCAGTCGAGTAAGGAATGTTTTCGATCGAGTATTTTTCTAGTATCAAAACTCCAAGTATCTCCTTAATCGAGTATATTCTTCTCTTAATTGACTAATATATTTTTACAATCGATTATCTATATGTTTTAATCGAGTAAAGATTGGATAGAATATCACTAAGTCTCTAAGCTTATTTTAATCGAGTATCAGTTATTTGTACTCAAGTATATGCTTTCATTAGTCGAGTAAGCCTAACCAAGTAGTCGAGTGCTTAATGCAAAGTCTCAATGGCTTGTAAGTCAGTCAAGTGATGACTTTGTCATACTCGTGTGAGGCTTCTATATAATTAATTACATAAATTGTTCAATCAAGTGTGTTCCTCATTAGTCGAGTATGTCTAGGACTTAGTCAAGCAATTGGCAGTTGTATTCAAATTTTATAGTTGTTACTTAGTAAACTAAAAGGGAACAATTTTGACCATTAGAGTTTTATTTACTTATTCCAAGGTGTCTAAATATATTCTCTTATAAAAGAATGTTAGACTATATTTTTGCAAGTGTGCTTAATGCTTCCCATATATATTATGCATATGATTCTAACTAATTTGATCGTTAATGGCCAAATCAAAGAAGTTGTGAGTTATGCAGGTCTCAATGTTGAATCCTACCATCAAGCTTCTATAAAAGGCCAAGATATGCGATCAATCAAGATATTGTTGAGCCACAAAAGAAAGCTTATGTTGTCAACATAGCCATGGTCGCTAATGTTCAAACAACCTAGAAAAAATCCAATCACAACAAGCCTAATTCTTTTCAGGCCATTCTTCTATGCTTGAGTGTGTGCTTATCTAGTCCATTTTGTATCACTTTTAGCAATTATCTAGTGAGATTAATTATATATCTTTCCAAATCAGATTGTATAAGAGAGTTGAGTGCTTCATTCATTCATTTTTTCAAACTTTCTTTTGTCCAAGAGAAAAGTGATCTTCCTGTATCATTTTATATTTTTCCCCTTAGAGATCCTTACACATGTTTTTTGTAAACTTGTAAAAGGTTATGCTTGCACTTTGAAAAGTAATATCTGGTTATGGCTGAGCCTTTTATAAAAAAGTCTCATGTAAGAGTTCCTACTTAACCCATTAAAAGTGGAGGTTACTGCTTAGCCTGTGAAAAGTGGAGGTTCTTATTTAGCCTATTAAAAGTGGAGGTTACAACTGCTCCTGTAAAAGCTATGGTTTCTATTTAGGCCATAAAAGTGGAGGTTATAATTGAACCTATAAAAACTACTATCTTTAGTGGATGTCTTCAAAATCCTTAGTAAGGAGCTAAGGTAGTGGACTAGGTAGTTGGCCGAACCACTCAAAAATGTTGTGTTCATTGTGCTCGCCTTTTATATCTATATCCTTAACAACATTATTCTTTATTCTCCATGCATTCATTCTTCATACATATTTTCAACTATTTGCATAGCTATTCTAATTGTCATTAAAAAGTTTTGTACGGTTAGAATCATCTTAAAAACTATATTCTTGTATATCTTGAAAACTGTTTTTGTAACGACCCGTTAGTGGGTCTAAATTTATTTGATAATATTATGTTGATGCATGATATATGTTGGTATCGGGTGAATCAGAATTATATTTCGGGAATTTATTTTCCTCGGGTAATGTTTAGTATTAGTTAGTTAAAATGAAGATAAAAATAAATAATGATGTGTATGTGTTGTGGAAATGCATGAGAAGTGGGAAAAGAAGAAAAATGGTGAAATTGTATAATGGAAATGTGTATAAAAGAATTTTGTATTATTTGAGTTAATGTAAATGGAAAAGGATACTATGGGGATTAAATGAAAAGGTAAAGGGAAAATGTGTAAACGTGATGTGTGTGTGTGTGTGTGTGTGTGTGTGTGTGTGTGTATGAGAGCCCCAATTCTTCCCCATTCTCGTTCATCTTCTTCTCCAAGCCCTTAACTTCTTCTTTCCTTCTCAATTTCTCAATTTCCCATCAAATTCTTCAAGTTAGTTCATTCATTTTGGATTGGAGTTTCATTTGGGAGCTAAAGGCAAGGAAATAGCGAATCAAAATCATTTCGAAGTGATTGTTTCTTCAAAAATGAAAGCTCATTTTCATTCTTCTTCATATCTTGTAAAACCCTAGCTTGATTCTTGGGGTAAATGCAAAATTGGGTTCAAGAGTTCTTGGGTGTCTTAGTGGAATGAGATTGTCGGTTTAAATTTGAGAGTTTTGGGGTTTGTTGTCATTGGCTCAGGTTTTGCGTAGAAATCTGGTTAGTTGCATTTCATGAATATTTTGTTGAAATTTCAGTAAAACAGGTTTGTACCCCAATCTTTCAAAGGAATTTTATATTGTTGGATTAGGGATTGAGAAAATTAGAGTTTGGAATGAATTTGAGGTTTTCGGTTCATCCGTTTGCGTTTTTAAATCCCAGGAGTCGACTAATTTGGCCCCAAAGTCGACTATTGAGAATCCTGGTCTTGTAAGCCCTCTGTCGAGTTGACTATCTTGAGTCCACTTATGAAAAGTTGACTATTTTCTTCCATTATTTGACTATTTTCTTCCATAAGTCGACTATTACCCCTCATAAGTCGACTAATCCTGATTTTCTAAAATTGCGCACCTTGTACTGTATTGTCCATAATTTGTTGTAGAAATATCATAATTGAGTTTTGTTTCTTTTGATGTAAACTAGACTCGAAGGGTTTCGATTTGGTATAAGATTTGGGTCATTTGGACAAGTTTTGAAATCATGAGTTTCCTTTGAAATGCTTGCTTGAAATCGAGAATTGGGAATTAGCTTATCGAATTCTCTTTGTATGGTCTACCATTTCCTTGGATGGAATCATAATTCATGCATATTCCCTTGATTTTTTAACCTTGTGGTAACATTGAATTTATGTTGAATCTTGTTAGAAGCCAAATAGGGTTCGAATTCTGATTTTGGAAAGTTTCCAAAAGTTGAGTTTTAGTCATGGGTCCATAGTACAACACTTTAAACAAGAAAGAGACCACTGTGATTCAATCAACGATATCTTCAAGTATACTAATTTGATGATGACGATTCCAAACCTAGGAGAAAGATGACATTTTGATACACTTTATACACTCAAGAAAGTTCAAATTCTGATTTTGGATAGTTTCCAAAAGTTGAGTTTTAGCAATGGGTCCATAGTACAACACCTTAAACAAAAAACAGACCACTTTGATCCAATCAATGATATCTTCAAGTATACTAATTTGATGATAACGATTCCAAATCTAGGAGAAAGATGACATTTTGATACACAAAATACACTTAAGAAAGTTGAAATTCTGATTTGGGGAAGTTTCTTAAGAAATGACGTATTTCTTGGTTAGGGTTCAGTTATGCAAGATTTTGGTGATGTCTTGCTTAGAGTTTGTCCTAAACATTAGGGCTATCTAATGTTTCCCAATATCCACATTATTGAATAATTGTATTCATCCAATAAGCTGGGGTGCCGGTGGATATGAAAAAGGGACAACACTTACAATCACAGGGTGAAGTGGCAAAAATACATGCTTATATGGGGCTTATACAAATATGTGGGAATCTTATAAAGTGTTAATATGATCATTTACCAATGTTGAATGCCACGGGGGCCATAAATTTGCCAGGGGCATACAATATTGCAATAACAATGGCTTTGGTTTCAGAAAAGTGTGAGCATTGTGTGGAATACTAATAGCATATGAAATTTAATTGTGCATCTATAAATGAAATGATGAGCTGCAGGAAATGGAAATACCATGTGCATTACATTACCTGTTGTGGTCATATGCATCAACATTGTATACAACTTTAGCACACTTATTATTTTGTGCGGTGGTGTGTCTGCTTGAAAGATATGAAATGGATATCCCAACCAAGCAGGTGGCACTTTCCATTTGGGAAAGCTTAGAATCTATATGCCCAACTGGTTATAGCTAGGGCAGGGGTAGACATAGGTTCACGTAGAATGCTTGGCAGGTGATTACCTGACCGAGGGATTTATCATGCTTGCCTAGTCCAAACCAGAGTGAAGGTGGAGAGGATCCACATTATGTGATTTATATGTTGATATGGTCATGCATTGGTACATGGTATAGTTATGCATTGATTGATTTCACATATGGTGAGTGGGAAATGTAATGGTCACGTATTGACACATGGTAAAATTATGCATTAATGATTTCACATGTGAACGCGAAATGAATGATCTCATAATGCTATGAAAAATGTGGATAAAAGACATGATGTTATATTGCGATATGGGAAAAAGGTCATATAATTATTATGGGAAGACTTTGTCATTCTAGTTAAATGGTTGTAAAACATTGGTATTGGAAGTAAGGTATTTATGGTAGACCCTCTTCGTCATTCATGTCTTTAATTCAACTATTGTCGTTGTTTCATATATGAACTTGCTGAGCTTTGTGGCTCACTTTGTTATTCTATGTCATTTCATGTAAAGATAAAGTAAAGCAAAAAGGCGAGTCTATCAGATCGAGTTCTGGGTTAGTATGTATACAGAGATAATTCTCACCAAAAAATCTGTGGGGGTGTTGAGGAAAGAAACAATTTGGTGGTGTATTTTTAAATGTTGTTGATTAGTGATTGAGATGTACGGGCAGATAAGCCTTAATATGAATAGTAAATGTAATGTAATAAATAGTGATGTGTATTTATATATATTTGGTTTTCATTGTTATTGG
Source organism: Diospyros kaki (assembly GCA_036245055.1). Lineage (NCBI taxonomy): Eukaryota > Viridiplantae > Streptophyta > Magnoliopsida > Ericales > Ebenaceae > Diospyros > Diospyros kaki. The sequence continues at coordinate 13,832,973 of BSEG01000001.1, read as the reverse complement.
ATATTCAGTAAAAAAAAATGAGGCAAATTGTTGGGTCGTTTTAGTTTTACAACTGTAATACCCGAAAATTTGGGTTAATTAAAAATAAGTAATTTATTAGAGAAATGGGGTTTCAGAGAAAATTGGTATCTGAATAGTCCGAAAAATTGACTAAGTGGACTGCCGGGAGTACCCTGGAGTCAAAATGACAAAGGAAAATGATGTAGCATTAACGAGCACCCCAAGATATGATTTATAGCATCGAAATAAATTGGATCGAGAACAGTTTTCGGTACAGCTAAAATACAGCTACTAATTAGGCTACAATATCGAATCGTCATAGATGACTTCCGAGAAGTCAACAGAAACTTGAGGGGGCTTTAATTTTTCATAAGGAACAACCCTTCAGTGGTTTCAGGAAGAAACGAAGAGATTTAGGGCCAAAACGGAGATTCGGGCCTAAATGCAGTTTTTTTGAAATTACTCAAGAGAGGCCGAAACGATATTTTTTCAGAATCCTCAGGGGTCAAATTGATGTTTTAGGACTTTAGGGTCTTGAGAGAAATTATCAAAAGTCAAGGAGCTTGGTGAAATGGGCCAAAGTGAGAAAACCAAAGTTTGAGGGGCCAAAGTGCAATTTTAAGAAAATCTCCAAGCAACCATGGCCGACCAACCCATCAAATCACCGAAATTGGCCACAGGGATGGCACGAGGGTTGCTCAAGGAGCATCTTTTGTAAAGGGCTTGACCGACAACAAGCAATGGAATTGCCAGAAATTGAAGAAAAAGTGGCCGAAAGTTTGGCCATTTAGATCGCGAAAATGGAGCTCTTTCGGTGGATTTTGGACTTGTTAAGGGCAATAGGGGACATCAGAGGCCTTGATTGAAGCGAGATCCGTAATTTATGGGGCCAAAATCGCCTATAAATAGAGGATATGGTGGCTTAGAGTTTTACAAGATTTGAATTTCAAATCGACATCACTTTTGAACAAATTGAGGCACCAAACCATAGGGCTTTTGTTGCCCATGAGCTGAGGATCATTTCTGGAAAGTTTGAGAAATTTTGGAGTTCATTTGAGGGGTGATCGGAGCTTCGCCGGAAAAATCGGATCTCGCCGGAACCGAACTGAATTTTGCTCGGAGGGAGGTCTTCCAAGTGTTCTTTCAAGCTCAAATTTGGACAGAATGATCAACTCAAGGTAAGCTATCTTCTGGTATAGTCAGTTTAATTTTCCGGTGTGCCGGCGCCGGAGAAGATGACCGGAGATAATTTTTAATATTATTTAAATGCTGAAATAAAGAAAAATAGAGTAAAAATAGAAATAAAAGAGAGAAAATTCTGGAAAAATATCCAGAAATACAAGAAAAATGAATAGTTCAGTTTTATAAAATTTTATTTGAGAAATGTTATGATGAAATAATTATTTTGAATTTTTGAAAGGAAACTTAATTAGAGAAAAATAGGAAGAGATTTTGGAAAATTCTCAAAAAACTCATAGAGATTAGAAATGTTATTTTAGGAATTTTCATGAAGAAAAATTAAATAAATTACCTGATTAGGTATTTATTTTGAATTTTGGAAGAAATTATGACTATGAAAAATAGAGGAAAAATAGAGAAAATAAAGAAAAAGTATGAAAAAAATTAGATTATTGATTTTACTTGGAAATGATTGGCCAGGAGGTGATTTGGCCATGGATCTTGATGGTTTATGTTATTTTCAAGGTTGGCACGCAAAACGAGGTTATACACGTTTTTCGAGAAAATTTGAGTTTACGTCTAAAGGTAAGTGGTTTTATCCCAAGAACCTATATATGAAACCTTTGCTTCATTATGCATGATATTTATTGAAGTTATGATCATTTCATATTACATGGAAATACGTTATTCTTGCATAGCACGATATTATTGGCATATTGATACTCATGCATGGGATGGGGATGTCGCCCTAAGAGTGTAGCCGTAATTCCCAAGAGCAATGATGGAACAACGTTAGGATTATCCTGCAGAGGTTTGGGATTCTGCCTAGGGTTTCGTGCCAGGCTGGTAGGCCAGGGAAGTTACACTAGGGCAAATGATTGTTTATGTTATTGCATCATGTATTCATGTATCATGTTTTTAAACCCTTACTAGAAGATTCATCTTCTAATGGGTTATGCCCCTGGAACATTCAACGTTCCAGTTTAGACTTGCAGCTTAGGCAAGGATCAGGTTGAGATGAGACGGCACGTGATGGCGTAGCTGATGGATTCAGTAAGCTGACTCGGATATGTTTTGGCTGATGCTTTATTGATGATTAGTCTTGTTAGAACATTATGGAATCTCCATGTATTTATGTATTTCAATATTGAGGAGATGATGTTAATGTATGGTACGAATTCTTATACGGTTATAAAGTGAAATTGATTATGTACCATATCAGGTTTCGATTTTAAGCTTCCGCATTTATGATGATTACCTGTCTTAGCTTATTGATTCTTATTTAGTGAGTTGAGAAGGTAAAACGGGATTTTCGGGAGATGGTTTATAAAAAAAAAAAAAAAAAATCCCGAAATTCCTAAGTTATTTAACGCTCAGAAAAGCGGGGCGTTACAGTTGGTATCAGAGCATAATTGCTAAAGACATAGGAAATGTCTGAGCCTTGAGTGACTCTAGTATGAGCGAATATAAGAAAAATGTCGCATGTGGCTAGATAAGCAAAGCCACCGTAGGATTTGGGTGTTGACGGTTACTGGATAAGTGTGTTGTAGTGGAAGTACATGTCTAGGCAAGTTCTGGCTAAGGAAAGATTTGGTACTTAAGTGTGTCCATTGTGACCCACCTCTCTTTCCTGGGAACTTACCTGGTGTACTCTTCACGACAGACACTATTTCAGTAGACGACTACTATTCCCGGTGAATAGTAGAATGCCTAATAAAAGCTAGTATTGGAAAAATGATCTAGTTATTGGAATAAGGATTCGATGAAATGATTCGAGTGTAAGGTTGACTCGATAACCGTGATTATGAATCCGAGAGATTTAGGGACTGACGATTTGAGGTCAATTGTCGAAATCCTTATAATGAAAGATAAGGATAACTACGGTTATTGGGGGATGATCGGATTAGTGATGATTAGTTCAATGTGTCATGGCTTAGCTGTCGAGTTAAGGATCAAAGGATAAGGATTTTCGAGGGTCATTTAGTATCTCGAAAATAAGATAAGGGGATCCAACGGATTGGATCAAACAAGAGGCTGAATATGGCCAAGTAATGGCGTGAGAGTTGCGTCCATTGATGAGGAGACAGTGGTGCAACCGATGAGACTCGGAGAGATGGGATAAAGAAACCCTAACATCGTAACGACACTACTGGTTCGGTGTTCGCAGTGACAGATCTGGATCTAGGGACCTGCGAGCAGAGGGTTGATAGATGGCTTATGGTAAGGTACGGGAGACCCGTCGACCAAAGCATTATAATAGACTGTCTGGGTGACGATCAGATGCTGAAGATCTGGGACAAACCAGTAGGGTCTGTACCTTATATGGAGTTCAAATTCCAATGAATTAGGATACAAGGCGTACTACTAGTTTGTCGATCAAGGCTGAGAGCCTAGGGAATCGACCTAAGGTAAGATGGATTGTACTAAGGAGACACGATCTAAGGAATAAAAAGCATGTAATGTCTTGAATGCGAACTATGTGTCCTATTTAAATTGTATCTAGGTTATGATTATTTCTTGAATTGGTAATGAGACGAGGATAATGAGGCTCGAGGGGAAATTTAACCTCAGTGTCTAGTTCGGCAAATGCCAAGTGAGATCTTGAGATGGTTGTCTTGTAATTGCCTCAAAGAAAGAATTAGGTTGCAAGGAAAATATACTCGACATATGGATATGAATGCTCCTGAGCTGTTTAAGTGTTACTTATGAGGTGAGGAAATCATCGACTGTGATGAGGGTCTAGAATGAATGTTTTTACAAAAGAAGTTATACTCGTGGCAGCGACAACGAATGATAGTTCTTGAAGGACTACGATAAGACCGTGCGATTTTCACCCAGGGTGTACCCATTTGAGGGTTGACGTATGATGTAGGAGTAAGCCTACTATATGATAGGGGTGATGATGACAGCTTGTATACTGGCTGGCAGTAAGTGTAGTGCCTAGGAAGAACTAATTTAATGGTCGTGTGCCGATAGTCAGCTGGATATGAAGAACGAAATGCGAGAATCGGTGGATTCTTGATAAGATTTCAGGTAGTGGAGCATGGATAGTCCAAAAACCATAATGGCGAGTTGTGAGAAGGCAATCTCGGTTTAAAGTAGAGTTTGGGTATCGAAAAGGAAATAGTTGATTGATAGGTCGTATCGACCCTAAGGGAATGATGAAAAGACCTAGTCAACAGAGGTTATAACTACGGTTCAGTATGCCAAATGAATATGTGAAATCAGGTAAAATTGTCGGTGGTCAACCCGATAAGATAAACTTGAAAGCACCATGATGAATGATGGATAGGGAGCCACGATTGTAAGGAAATTGAATCCATGGGAGATAATTAGAACCGGATATTGTGATTTGATTCAGGATTTTCGAGGATAAATCGGTTTGAGATTCTTGAGGAATTTCTTGAAAGAACTGATTGAGGATTTAGGGATTCGTGATGGAACTTTAGAGCTTCAGAAAGAAATCCAGCAAGGATGGGAGTACCATGAGTAATGTAAGTACCTACCTGCTCTAGCTGGTAGCATGGCTATGGATTGTCGTCTTGAAGATTGTGTAAATCTTGGACATGATTAAGAGAATCAAGATGATGACAGATGTGCCAGGATGATAGGTTGCAGTAGGAGAAGCTGCAGACCCAAATTGATTGAGGATCCGAGAATTTTCAATTTTTGAGATTGGAACTCTCGTATGGCTAGATAGTTAGTCTAGATAGCCTTGATGGGCAAATCGGGAGATGTATTACTGAGTGATATCAACAAGTTATGGAAATAAAGAACCTGTCGAGATATGGTACGGGCACTTGCGGTTAATAAAAAGATGTAAGAAGAATTAAGAAATAGCAAGATATATTCTCGGAAGATTTAATTGAATTATTTCTTAATGATGAAATTGCCAATGATAACTTGAGGTTATTGGATGCTTGATTAAGTGTGACTTGATTAAGGACGTAAATTATCAGGTGATAATTAAGAGTTGATATTTTATCTCAAATTGATGAATTATTAAATAGCTGCAAGAGCTTGAGGTATTTTATGATCAAAATGCAATCGAGGCTAAGACAAAAAAATGAAACGTTAAAGTACCAAAGCATAATATTCATTCCATAGTTCAAACGATTACAGGAAATCAAGCCGTACAATTACTTAAAGGAAAAAGAAACCATGAAACTGATGATGATGCTAATGCTCAGTAACGACGACAGTTGCCAAACACGACAGGTCCCAACTCATCGATGTCATCTGGGGGTGGCATCTGGCTACTGCTGGCTTCACCAAGGTAAGGTGGAAGAGTAGCCTCTGAGAAACTGGGAGGAGGGACGTCCTCGGGGATGATGGGAAGATCAGAATTCCAATTTGGGTATTGAACAGGTTGGGGAGCAGGTTAGGGATGTGAGGCATAATATGCGAATAGTAAATCCTGCAAATAAGCTCGAAAAGCTTGCATCTCACTAACCTGCTGCTGAAGTGCAAGAATGTGGGATACACAACCATAGACAGGGTCTTGAATCCGGGCTTGAGCTTCAAATAAGAGTGTCATAACAGCTCCAAGCCAGTCACTTACCGGAAGCTGGGACAAGAGGTTGAAAGTATTTCTGGCACCAAAAATGTGGTGGATGACAGCAAAATTAATGGTTCCTTCCACATGACAGAAATAAGGAGCAAAGATGCACAGTGGGGTGCACCGTCTCCTTAAAATTCTGCACGCACCACATAGGAAAGGGTCGAAAGGTGGCATGATAGATCTGGATCTAGCTGAATCTAAGCAAATTAGATATGGGTCAGACCTAATTGGATTGATATATTAGATATGATTCAGATCTAAATGGGTCAAATCAGATATGGGTAAGATCTAATAGGTCGAATCAAGGATGGGTCAAACCTGAAGTAGATTGAGACAGGTCGGGTCGGGCCGGGCTGGATCGAGACGGGTCGGGTCGGGCCGGGCCGGGCTGGATCGAGACGGGTCGGGTCGGGCCGGGCCAAGTCGGGTCGGATTGACCCGGATCTGGCAGCAACGACAGCAGCAAGGACGGCGATGGCGCCGAGGCGGCCGAGGGAGGCCGGGCGATGGCTGGTGGCTGCGTGAGAGGGCTGGCAGCAGCGGCGGCGTACTGGATTTGGCCGATTGGGCCAGCGATGACGGTTGGGAGGAGCTGCGATCGATGGCTGGGGCGCGGGGAAGCCACGCCGAGGCTTGCGACCGATGACGGAGAAGGCGCCGGAGGCGATTGCAGAAGGGGCAACGGCCGGTGTCGGAAGTGGTGGCGATGCTGGAAGGCGACGGCGATCGGTGGCTGTTCGCACGCAAGGTCGACAGAGGAGAAAGAAGAAGAAGAAGGAGAAAAAGAAGAAAGAAGAAATGAAGAAATGAAGGAAAAAAAAAATGAAAAAGGGAAAGAAAAGAAAAGAAATGAAAATGAATTGAAAAAAAAAAAGAGAAGAAAAATAAATTTCTTTATGGGAAAAACGTGTTTTATTATTCCGGAGATTCTAGTAAAAAGAAAAAAATGATCCGGACGCACGGAAGTTGAATTCGAGGCTTTTCGGGTATTTATAATCCCGACCCTATGTTTAGAATCATGGAACAACGTGGGATTCAAAATGGAAATTTTGGAAATCATGTTTCGAAATAGAATGCTATGATGTTTTGAAATAAGAAATTTAGACAAGCTGTTGTCAAAAAGGCAGTGATAGAACACTCTGGAATAATTATGCCTACAATAGGACTCATGAGAAAGGTCTAATAAAAAAATCTGCCGGGTGCAGTGAGAATTTGTGATAGCTCAAAGGATTGGGTTGCGTATTAATGCAACATGACCTAATGATTACGTGTGGATTACACCAAGGCACCAAGAGAACTACCCGATGTATGACTTAGAGCTGACAGCTAGGACATGTACTCTTAAGGTTATGGAAACACTACCAAAATGATAGGACAATTGATGTGCTCACAAACCATGAGGAGCCTGAGGTACGGGTTCTCACAAAAAGAGCTAAATGAAAGGTAGCGACAGTGGATAGAGTTCCTTAAGGACTACGACTGCACTACTTCGTATCACCCAGGGCGTGGCCGTCAGGTGTCGACGCAGGACCGGGTGGATAGTCGTGAGTGGCAGATGAAGTTGGAGGCTTGTTGGCCTGCCAACTATGATGGTAGTGCCGAAAGGATCGTCTATCTTTATGGCTAGCCTGGTTCTTTAGCTGGATTTAGTGAACGAGATACGAAAAGCATATGTGATTAATAAGTGTTATTGTCTATAATTAATGATTGTGGTTAGCCCAAGGTTTATGATTTTTGAAATACGAGAATGCAATCTCAAAAGTTTCGGGATAAAATGTGCGTGCCTAAAATGATTGAAAAATGTGTGGTCGTCTGAAAGGAGCCACAACAAGAAATTATGTGAATGACATGGTATGCTTATAAGCATTAGACGTGTAAGGAACGCAAATCGAGGTGTCTTATCAAGGATCAAATAGATGTTTGATTTGAGATATTTAGGTAATGAGCTATGTGATGTCTCAGTTACCTTAACGGTCTGATGAAAATTTCGAGGACGAAATTTCTTTTAAGGAGGGGTGAATGTAATACCCGAAAATTTGGGTTAATTAAAAATAAGTAATTTATTAGAGAAATGGGGTTTCAGAGAAAATTGGTATCTGAATAGTCCGAAAAATTGACTAAATGGACTGCCGGGAGTACCCTGGAGTCAAAATGACAAAGGAAAATGATGTAGCATTAACGAGCACCCCAAGATATGATTTATAGCATCGAAATAAATTGGATCGAGAACAGTTTTCGGTACAGCTAAAATACAGCTACTAATTAGGCTACAATACCGAATCGTCATAGATGACTTCCGAGAAGTCAACAGAAACTTGAGGGGGCTTTAATTTTTCATAAGGAACAACCCTTCAGTGGTTTCAGGAAGAAACGAAGAGATTTAGGGCCAAAACGGAGATTCGGGCCTAAATGCAGTTTTTTTGAAATTACTCAAGAGAGGCCGAAACGATATTTTTTCAGAATCCTCAGGGGTCAAATTGATGTTTTAGGACTTTAGGGTCTTGAGAGAAATTATCAAAAGTCAAGGAGCTTGGTGAAATGGGCCAAAGTGAGAAAACCAAAGTTTGAGGGGCCAAAGTGCAATTTTAAGAAAATCTCCAAGCAACCATGGCCGACCAACCCATCAAATCACCGAAATTGGCCACAGGGATGGCACGAGGGTTGCTCAAGGAGCATCTTTTGTAAAGGGCTTGACCGACAACAAGCAATGGAATTGCCAGAAATTGAAGAAAAAGTGGCCGAAAGTTTGGCCATTTAGATCGCGAAAATGGAGCTCTTTCGGTAGATTTTGGACTTGTTAAGGGCAATAGGGGACATCAGAGGCCTTGATTGAAGCGAGATCCGTCATTTATGGGGCCAAAATCGCCTATAAATAGAGGATATGGTGGCTTAGAGTTTTACAAGATTTGAATTTCAAATCGACATCACTTTTGAACAAATTGAGGCACCAAACCATAGGGCTTTTGTTGCCCATGAGCTGAGGATCATTTCTGGAAAGTTTGAGAAATTTTGGAGTTCATTTGAGGGGTGATCGGAGCTTCGCCGGAAAAATCGGATCTCGCCGGAACCGAACTGAATTTTGCTCGGAGGGAGGTCTTCCAAGTGTTCTTTCAAGCTCAAATTTGGACAGAATGATCAACTCAAGGTAAGCTATCTTCTGGTATAGTCAGTTTAATTTTCCGGTGTGCCGGCGCCGGAGAAGATGACCGGAGATAATTTTTAATATTATTTAAATGCTGAAATAAAGAAAAATAGAGTAAAAATAGAAATAAAAGAGAGAAAATTCTGGAAAAATATCCAGAAATACAAGAAAAAGGAATAGTTCAGTTTTATAAAATTTTATTTGAGAAATGTTATGATGAAATAATTATTTTGAATTTTTGAAAGGAAACTTAATTAGAGAAAAATAGGAAGAGATTTTGGAAAATTCTCAGAAAACTCATAGAGATTAGAAATGTTATTTTAGGAATTTTCATGAAGAAAAATTAAATAAATTACCTTATTAGGTATTTATTTTGAATTTTGGAAGAAATTATGACTATGAAAAATAGAGAAAAAATAGAGAAAATAAAGAAAAAGTATGAAAAAAATTAGATTATTGATTTTACTTGGAAATGATTGGCCAGGAGGTGATTTGGCCATGGATCTTGATGGTTTATGTTATTTTCAAGGTTGGCACGCAAAACGAGGTTATACACGTTTTTCGAGAAAATTTGAGTTTACGTCTAAAGGTAAGTGGTTTTATCCCAAGAACCTATATATGAAACCTTTGCTTCATTATGCATGATATTTATTGAAGTTATGATCATTTCATATTACATGGAAATACGTTATTCTTGCATAGCACGATATTATTGGCATATTGATACTCATGCATGGGATGGGGATGTCGCCCTAAGAGTGTAGCCGTAATTCCCAAGAGCAATGATGGAACAACGTTAGGATTATCCTGCAGAGGTTTGGGATTCTGCCTAGGGTTCCGTGCCAGGCTGGTAGGCCAGGGAAGTTACACTAGGGCAAATGATTGTTTATATTATTGCATCATGTATTCATGTATCATGTTTTTAAACCCTTACTAGAAGATTCATCTTCTAATGGGTTATGCCCCTGGAACATTCAACGTTCCAGTTTAGACTTGCAGCTTAGGCAAGGATCAGGTTGAGATGAGACGGCACGTGATGGCGTAGCTGATGGATTCAGTAAGCTGACTCGGATATGTTTTGGCTGATGCTTTATTGATGATTAGTCTTGTTAGAACATTATGGAATCTCCATGTATTTATGTATTTCAATATTGAGGAGATGATGTTAATGTATGGTAGGAATTCTTATACGGTTATAAAGTGAAATTGATTATGTACCATATCAGGTTTCGATTTTAAGCTTCCGCATTTATGATGATTACCTGTCTTAGCTTATTGATTCTTATTTAGTGAGTTGAGAAGGTAAAACGGGATTTTCGGGAGATGGTTTATAAAAAAAAAAAAAAAATATTCCCGAAATTCCTAAGTTATTTAACGCTCAGAAAAGCGGGGCGTTACAACAACCTAATCATTTCTCTATAGTCTATCATAAAACTCTCTTTAAATGATTATTTCATGCTTTTTGTTTTCAAAAAATGTTCTTCATTAGACTATATAATATATTCATATAACATTTCTTAAGCAAGTATTTTTATCTCAGCATCCATAGTATACATAGAATGTTCTTCAAATATTAGTTTTCACAAAAGCATACAAAAGTCCTTTTACATATACTATTCATAATGCATACATCTATTCTATATCTTTAAACTTAAGTTTTCATACAAAAGATTTTTCATATCATTTCTCTAGTTGCATATATTTCCATGTGTTTCATCCTCTACTGCACTTGTTTGTAGTTTATGAAAAGTGTTTTCATCAAATAACTTTATTGTATCAAAAATTTCTAAAGATATTTTCAGTATTTGTAAAATTATCCAAAACACCCAATTCACCTCCCTCTTGAGTAATCTCTCACTATCTAATAACTAGTTGAAGGTAAGTGTGGTCAACAAAAGGCTACACAATGAGTCATCTAGTTGAGCAACACATCCAACACCAACCCCAATACTTTTGATATTATCAATGAACCCATGCTGGTTAAATTTAGTTATCCCTTATTTATAATATGCAAAGGGACAAAAGCCTAGAGGAACACATTCATTGATATTGTAAGGCTATGCAATCTAAGTAATTAATCCAGATGATTAGTCTAATAACACTCAATGTAGTTCCTAGAATGAATGTCGCATAAGTTTCATGTTTGATAGTCAAGTAAAGTTTGATTGAGAATATTATAAAGATGAGGAAGATGGATTCAAAATTTCGATAATGGAATGAAGAAAATGACCAAGTAAAGATATCAAAGTTTGGGTTCAAGAATAGGATACTTCAATCCCAAAATAAAATCATATGGGTTTAAGAATAAGAGAAGAAGAGTAAGTGTCTTTGTGATTAAATAAAAGTGAAATGGTAAGGACTCACAAATTGAATCAAGTGAATCTCAAAATGGGACTCGAGATAGAAAGAGTCCAACAATAAAAAGTAACACCTTGGTATGGTGTTGAGATGAAAATAAGTTGAAAGAAAAAGGCAAAGAGAAACTCTTGTAGTGAGAGTAGAGTCACCCAAGAGATAAAAGAGTAACTAGATAAGAAGTTATGCTTGGAAAGGAAGTGTTAGGATTAGAAACATCCCAAAAAAAAGAGGGGATAGTGATAGATGACAAGAACTCTATGATTTGAGAAGTGAGATAGCAACATCTATGTAACCTAAAGGATTTCAAGAAATGGAAATAGGATTTGATTCCTTGAGAAGGAAATTTGAAGCATTCCCATAAGGTAGTAAGTTGAGAAATAACTAAGGATAGTCTAGAAGGTGAAAGCTTATAGTGTTTGATGCAAGGTGAGAGATTTTCATCAGTTAAGGATTAAGACAAAAGAAGAATTCAAGAACTCAAATGTGTAGATCGCAAGAAAAGGAAGCTTCAATTGAGAGAATATAAGGCTAAGTGATGAAAAATGTCCATGAGGATGTAAGCACTGGTGATCTATGGAATAGTCTAACAAAAGACTTAAGTAATGGTTTAAGATTTGGAATCCTAAATGGAAGAATGAAGGAATGGCTTTCAGTTTAAGTATCCAAAGTAAAAGAATAAGCCATAGTGAATTTTGAGGATGAAATTACTTTTTAAAGGTATTAAATGTAAACTATATTACATGTTTACTTTGATTAAGGTTTAAGGCATGTCTAAATGAGAATTTAAGGATTACTAAAGGTCTAAAGGAACTGATTTAAAGAATAATGGCTTGAGAAGTTTGGAAAGTATCGAATCAATGGTAAGGATGGCTTTGAACCTCGAAAAGTGACATGTAAGTATTGAATGAGGAATAGGAAATCAAAGTAAGTTTAATGATAGGATTTGATCCCAACATGAAGATAATGCCCAAATGACTAAAATGTAAACCAGAAAAACCAAAACATTGGAAAAGACTTTGGGAAAGTAAATTAAACCTAAATAAAGGTCTATTTTTGGTTAAGAACAAACCCTAGAGTGAGTTTGGGTAAAACAAAGGACCCAAATGTTTGCAGTTACTAGAAATACAAAAATTGACTTTTTAAGAAGCTCAAATGGATTCTCCAAACATGCATGAGTGGACAATGAATGTCGGACTTGTAAATATTTTAAGAAATCTTAAGGAATTGAGAAACTTGAAGATTAAAAGTTTAGGGCCAAAGTGAGAAATTAATAAATGTTCATATTCATTGTAAGGGCATTAAAGGAAATTTCACAAATGGAATGGTTTATGTGAAATAGAGGAAAGTAAGGGTTAATTTGTAAATAATAGAAGTGTGTGTGTGTGCGCGCGCGCGCGCGCATAAACCATGCATGTAGGTGGTTCTTTAATTTTCTAGCCAAGAAGAACAAGAAAGAATATATGAAGGAAAGAAAGAAAGAAAGAAGAATAAGAAGAAAGTTTTGGCTAGGGGGCCTAGTAGCGATAAGAACTGTGATGCAGAATAGATGACTAAACTCACACAAGACTTTTCTTCCTTATTTGGTATGTTTTAGGCTTTGATTTGTTGGAGAAAGACTCCTAGCTAGAAATTGGTATAGATCCTAGATGTGGTAATTTAAGTGAAATTTAGCAAGTTGTTGGATTAGAGCAAGTTTAACAAATTAGCTAGATTGTAGCAAAAAATAAGGGAAGGCTAATTTGGCCAATTCTAGGTGAATTCATCTAATTTTATCTAAATTTGAGTATAAATATGTTCATGGAAGGTTTCTAGACTAGAACCAATTCTTGTATAAGTAGGTTTCAAAGAAGAAAGTAAGAAATAAAGTGAGGAATTTGTTGAATAAATTTTAACCAAGGTTGTTGTATCGAGAATAGGGTTTATGTAAGTTTTGCTTTAGTTTTTCAATAATTAAGGTCCTATGGACATGATTGATGATTTCATGTAGGAGATTTAACAAAATTGAAAAAAAAAAATTGGTGTTTAAAGCACATTGAATTCAGTTATCAAGTTTGTGCAATTTTAATAAAAATCCAAGGTTAGAAAGCAATAAACCCAAAGTTTGGGTGCTAAAATTGAAATAAAGAAAGCCCCTAAGGGTCTTAATATGGTTTTATGAAAGATTTTGGTCTTTGTGAAGTTTTGGGAAGATTGAGGGCCTTAACGTAATTTTGTAAAAATATGGGTTTTAATGATTTATTTAGAAACCTTGAGCATTTTAATGAGAATTAGTAAGAGTTTTGGCATAAATGAAGCTTCTAGAATAAAATGGGTCATAGTATGATTCCTAAAAGTTTGAGAGTTAAAGTGAGATTTCTAGGAGATCGAGGATAAAAGTGAAGTTCATAGGAAATTTCCAAGATAGTAAAAATATGGTGTTTTGTGCTTTATTTGATAGGGATGTCAAGTCTATGAAGAACCTACAAACCAAGAATGACCGGAGGAAATAGGTAAAAACTACCCAGGGTAGGTACCAGTTGGTATGGTGCATTACATGTGCATTTGAATTGTTTTAACTTGCATGAGTTATGTGATTTCCATAAAGTTTTCAACCATTAATGTCCATGGACTATTCCAGAAACTTGCTTGAGTGGCACATCTTCTTACCTCAATTTTGGAGTAAGATGAATCCATAAGTCCTTATTTCAAGGCTGGGAAGGCTGAACAAGATTGGTGAAATATTAATATCGTAAGGTTGAGTCAAAAATATCCAAGGTCGAGATAAGGTAGGCATTTACAGTAGTCACTCCAAGTAAGTGTGCACAACTAACATATTCTCGAGGTAGATGGTCAAAAAACTAGGGTTTTCACAAAGAGTTTTACAAGCATGTTTATGTTATACATCCTTTATACTCGTGCACCGATTGTATGTCTCATTGAGAAAATGTATCCATCAATTTCCCCTCTGTTTTTAATAAACATTATAGGTTCTAACAAAAACAAGATAGCAATTAAGCAGCCATATATAGGTCAAAGAACAAATAGGGATCGAAAGACATGTGTTGTTAATTCGGATAGATTTAAAAGTATGTGGCAACATTTGTAGAGGTCTTGATTGTTTTCTTTATAATGTAATTCATAGTTTGAGGCTAGGTAATAGTGTTTTATTTATTTGAAGAATGTATGTATATTTCTAGTCAGGGGCTCGATTTATGACTGAGTTTGTGTTCATCTTGGGTCACATGAATTCCATGATCCAGAACACATAATATTGCATCACTTTATTTCCACTTACATTAATATCAAGAGTGGTTCCTTCCATTTTGTCACATCAAATGATCTTATCATTATGTGGTGTGTAATGAAAAATATCCATTTCAATCTTCTTGCTTTTATCATACTGCTTTATGGCATGATTGTTTGTCAAATTATGAGCAAAACTAAAGGTACATTTCAAAATAAAAGATCTACACCTCATTCCCCTTTTGACATCTACTTCAAACATACTCTAAAAGAATGAAATTCAAATGTGTTGATGGAAAATGCCTAAAAAAAAAAGGATGAAGCAAGCAAAACAAACGAAGCAAGACCTTCACAACCTTCCTTAAACCAACCTAGCACTTCCACCCAGCTTGATCCTTCATGTCAACTAGCCACAGCCTCAGGGGGAGAGACCATGGCCTAGTTATTAATGAGAACTATCACTCAAATGGCTCCTTAACAAGAAGATCTCATGGCTAGAATGAAGAAAGTGGAAAAAAGCCTAGCAAAGGTAAAGGAAAGTCAAAAGGTCATTCTCTCAAGAATAGGCAGAATCAAAACCACAACTCAAAAGGATAAGTAGCCTATCAGCAATGATCTTGAGGAAGAAGAAGAAAATCCAACTCCAGATCAAGCTGATCAAGAAGAATCTAGGCCTAGTACATCTGATACTAAATATCAAGATTAAGTATTAACTTAGGTTCAATTGTTGTGTACTATTCTTTTTTGTAAATTTTTCTTCAAGATAAAATCAACTGATGACTTTGGAATGCCTTTTGTATACACTATTTCTTTTGATCATGACAAAAAGGATGAGAGAAAATAAACTAAAATGACATTTTAGCATATACATTATACCCTCAATGGAATACAGAGTAGCCCAAAGACAAGGGAAGAAATATAAATTCACTCATAAAATTCTAAAACAATGAGTTTGCAATGTTTTGTTAGCATTAAAAAGGAGGAGATTGTTGATCTCTTGATTTTGATGCTTATTCCAAAACATATGCTTTAGAATAATAAACAATGCTTAAAAATAATAGAATACCAATTGCTGAAATAAAATCTAAAAATAGGATGTTAATCGAGTAATATACTTGGTTAATCGATTAACATAATTTTTATTTAAGTACAACTTTGTATTAGTCGAGGAATTGTATTAAGAAAATTTAGTTTAAATTAACATTCAAACATTACTCAAGAAATGAACATTATTCAGTCGAGTAAAGTATACTAGAAATACAATACTAAAAGATTCAACCAACTAAGAATAATTTTAGTTGAGTATTATTTGCATTAGTCAAGTATTACTTCTTGACTATCTTTGTATTCAAAAATTTAATTGATTTAGAATTATTTGTTAATCGAGTAATATCTTTTTTAGTTAAGTACCATTCTTAAGTAGTAATGTACTTAAAAATTTAGTCGACTAAGAGTTATTTGTTAATTGAGTAAAATCTTTTTTTTAGTTGAGAAACATATTCAAATAATTGAGTAACTTTCTTAAGCAATAAGGTACTCAAAAATTTAAACAATTAAGAATTATTTGTTAATCAAGTAATATATTTTTTAGTTGAGTAACATATTTAAATAATCAAATAACATTATTAAATAGTAAGGTACTCAAAAATTTAATCAACTAAGAGCTATATGTTAATCAAATAATATATTTTTCAGTCGAGTAACATATTCGAATAATCGAGTAATATTCTTAAGTAGTAAGGTACTCAAAAATTTAATCGATTAAGAGTTATCTACTAATAATGTAATATCATCTTTAATCGAGTAACATAAACGTATAATCAAGTAACTTTCCTAAAGTAGGAAGGTAGTTAAAAATTAATCAACTAAGAGAAGTTTTTAATCGAGTATTATTTCTTTAGATAGTATTTGTTAAATAAGATATAGACCGAAAAAAGTGAGATATGGAAAGCATTCCAAACAAAAGTGTTTTCTATTGTATTTGTTAATTTTTTTAAAAATAAGTCACATGACTTTTTATCTTGAACTTTCAAGATAAATTTATCTCTTTCCCTCATTCGAATAACTTATTTTGAACTTTACAGATAAGTTATCTTAATAGAGTTTTATCTTAATCATTTTAACAAATACTACTTTAGTCAAGTAACCAAACTGAATAGTTGAGTAATGAGATATTTGTTTGATAATCTTAATTGAATAAGATTATTCAGTAGTCAAGTAATAAATCACTCAATCAACTAAATGATAAAACTACTCAAGTAACCTCTAATTTCACTTAAGTAACACTTAACCTTACTTGACTGACAGTTTCAGAAATTTAAAATTGTTCTTTATTTTTAGACAATTAGATTTTCATTAGATGTTGTCTGAACATTATTTCATTAAAATTATCTATATTTGGGCTTTAAAATTTATACCAACCTTTGGCATGGACAAAAAAATAAATGTTATAAAAACTTTATTCATTGGACAAACTGCCAAGTGCATTGAAGAAGAAAAGCTATATATTTTAGGAGCTTCAAGATAACAATAGATATTGCTAATCCAAAAAATATTATATTGAAGTCTTGATCATAAAGCTCAAAAGTTCTTTCAAGTTATAATTTTTATTTTAGTTTCAGATACTTAGATCTTAAAGTCATACAACCCTTATTCTCTGAACCCAAGTGGGAAATTTATTTTCATATAATGTGTAAAATACTTAATAGCGTTTCTAAATATTTATTTTAAAAACTTTTATCATTCTTTCTATTAAAAATTAAGTTATTGTTCCTTAAAAACACAAAACGAACCTAATCATAAAGTAGAGAGCATAAATTTCACATGAAACTCATGACATTTAGTGAAAAGAAACCGAGTACTCCTATGTTTTCAAAAATAACTTAAACCTCCCTTGTATTTATAATAACATGAAAATTAACTAATTTTCCCTTGCCTTTGCTTTCAAACCATTCCTTTGGGGTCTCTCTCTCTCTCTCTCTCTCTCTACATTTTTATATTGGCATAATATAATATCACACATGAGTAATATCATGCCATCATGTATTCAACATCTAATAGTAATTTTCGTACTAATGACATCACAATCCACAGCCATTACATATTAAATATTAATTTTCTCCAAAAAGTAACCTTTCTTTTGATCAAAATGTTTTGACAATTAACATTGAAAAGCAAAAAATCCATACCATGACCAACGTGCCCCCCGCAGACCCTTTCCTCCACATTTAATTCGGACACATCCCCATCATAAATGCCCACAACAGTCTTGCCTTTTCCTATATACATTGTCACATGTATATATAATATGATGGTCAAATAGCATTAAATACTTTGTTTTTAGATTTAAATATTTTTTTTTACTATAGTAAAGATATATTATTTCAGCACCAACTCATAAAAATGTTTAGTCTTAAAAATAAAATGTATTTGATATTCTTTAATTATTATCCTAAGCAATGGTTAATTGACAAAATATAAGAGTAAGAGTTGAAAATTAATTATCAGACACTAAATAGATTTGAAATTATTACATTGTTAAACTATTTTCTCTAGTTTGTAAAAGAAAATTCAAAAAAAAAATCAAAGATTAACAAAAGGTGTGATTAGTCCCACATCCTCTAAATATTAAGTTGCACGAAAATAAAAACGATAAACAAATACAATAGAAAATAGAAATAGAAAAATGATATTTTTAAAAAAATAATAAATAAAAATGAGAGAGAAATGTATAAAAAATATGGGTTTTTTTAAATATAATTTTTAATATTAAAAATTATAAAAAAATAGTTATTTAATCAAAAAATAAATGTAAATTCCATAATACATTTAAATAAATTCGAAAAAAAATTAAAAATTTTGAATTAGAGACATATCTCTAGCCTTTTCATGGATGGGAACACGTTTCTAAATCGAAAATGCATTATTGATATTTTTCTAATATTATGAAAGTATCTTGAAATATTTCTAAAATTATAAAAGTAGTTTAAAGATATTTTTTGATAAATTTCGACATTTCAAAAATAAAAATATCAAAATAATGCTCAAAAGATAATTTCATGCATCATAGTTTAAACATATTATATTGACCCTTAGAAGAAACATTCATACCAACAAACGAAATAAGGTGAAAAGGCAAAATACTTTTCATTTCAAAATCTTAAATAGATATTTTGGTCAATTCACTAAATAAAATTGTGAAAGTACAATTGCCTAAAGCATAAATAAAATATAGTTATAAATTTTAAGGGAATCTAATGAATTTTAAACTTTTTTTGTTTGGGTTTGGTAAAAGAATCTAATTATTTTACGGTAATTAAGTTGAGGGGTTAACAGAAGTGATTATTTTAATAAAATATAATATTATTAAAAGAAAAAAAAACTCAGATGAGATGGACGGCTGGACAATTAACCGTTACATAAACATTTTGATTATATACAAATCAGCGATCAGTAGTGTAAATTAAGAAGAAGTTGTTGAAGACGACGATGGGTCCAGCTGTAATCTCCGGTTAATATACCCCATGAGAGAGACAGAGAGAGAGACATAGAGAGAGAGAAAGGGCCTGACGTTTTGAAGCAGTTGCTGTAGCTTTAATTTGGGAGCTTCGGTCGCTTCCTGTTTTGTTGCATTTTGCAGGGTCAGAGAAGAAGAGGGAGAAGTAAAAAGTTCTATATTATTATTATTATATTTATATGTGCGAGATTGAGACTGAAGGTTGTAGAGTTTTCGATCTGGGTCTCTGAAGCAAATCCAACGCGGATTCTGGGTTGCCCCCAGAAATTCGTGTGGCTAGAGATGGACCAAACCACCATTGAGCGTTCTCCAAATGGGCGGAGGGGTTTTCGAGTTCAAGCTCCGCTGGTGAGCCGCACTCGATCTTTCACCCTTTTTCACTCTTAATTTTCTCCAATTCGTCTGCTTCTGCACATACCCCTTGAAATTTTCTTGATAGACGTGCAATCTTGATGTTGTTCTGCAATTGCATGCGTTTTCTTTAATTTTTGTGTGATCTTTTCAAGGCGTATTGGGGATGGAGTTCTTTATGAATGTGGAATCCTCGACATGGTTCATGGGAATTGACGTGTATATCAATCATTTTTTGTGATTGGTTGGTTCTTGTTTTTGGTCAGAGTGTTTGATCTGAAATGAATTTGTAGGCTATTTGGTTTTGTTGGAGTTGGGCCGCTAGATTTTGTTTTTTGCAGAGAGGGAACCGAGGAATTTTGGTATAGAGCATGCGAGTAATCTATCTGAAAGATAATTAAAACTGGCCCCTTGGATCTGTTTTTGGATTTAGTTTACTTGTTTGGAGGAGAAATTTGGGGAAAATTTCTTCCTTCTACAGCTTGGGTGGAATTTGCTGGGCCTCTTACTCGTGTACAGGGATTAATTTTGTTTCGTGACTGGAGCTTATTTATTTAACTCTCTCTCTCTCTCTCTCCCTCCATGGATACACACACACACACACATATTTTGTGTGTCTGTGTGAGTTCTGCTGATAAAGTTAAAAATTTAATTTTGGACCAATATTTTCTTGTTAAGAAGTAATTGGAACTGTTTCCTGGTTAACCTATACTTGTGCATCTTTTTTATTTTTAGTTCTGATTTGCTTTCTGTGAAGAACATCTATGTCTTTAACTGCAATTTCAGGGTTTAATTCCCATATATTGGTGAATGCCACATTTTAATTTGTTTTCCTATAATGCAGTTAAATCATCCTGCTCGAGTTTCATTGCTCTCTCTCTCTCTCTCTCTCTCTATCTATATATCTATCTACCTCCGCCCCCCCGCCCCCCAACCAATATGCAAGTGTGTGTGTGTGTGTTCTTATATTGATTTTCTTAGTCTTCACTAGTCTAATTCAAATGTCAAAAGCAATTTGCTGGTTCAGATGAATGTTAACCTTCTGGAGCAGTAAGACCTTAATGTAAACTCTCTCTCTCTCACACACACGCACGCACGCACGCACTTGCTATTGTTGGATATTTTGTCCTATGAGGAGAGTGGATAGAATGGAATAAGTCTTTATTGAAAAAGGTAGAAGAAGACTAAGAAAAATGTAGTGGAAAACTCTTAGGTATGATGTATAAGTTATATAGGCTTTCTAGAAGATACAATCATAGATAGGGATGATTGGCAAGCTGGAACTCATGTAGCTAAGCCCACCTAGTGGTATAAAGGCTTTATTTGCTGGTATTGTTGTTGTGGAAGTGTTGATATTTGTTTATCATATGAATATAGAGAGATTTTTTTTTTTTGTGGTTATAATTACCATTTGGTTGAATGTGTTATGTAAGTGTTGCAGAATTGCATGGCTCTGGGATCTAATTGTACCCTTAGGAGATGAAAATGATCAACTAGTGGAGTACAAAGCTCCCTTTTTCATGGATATAGGATGTACAGAGCTTGGTAATTTTAACTCCCCACACCACCCCCCCCCCCAAAAAAAAAAAAAAACTTATTTTAAGGTGAGACTGATTCTTGTGGGTCAAACCTGAGCCACATTGTTGGGGTAGATAATCACTTGCCTTCTTTCTACATCATGATCCTAGCCTCCTTTGAATAGAGATAGTGGTGAAAAGGAAAAAAATCTTGTCTGCAGAAAAATGTAGTCACTGTTGTTGCAGAAAAATGGAGTAACATCTTTTTTTCCACTTTATTAGTCCTGAAAAGTGGAAAAAAATTCAGGGTTCCAATGACACTTGTTAAATTTTTAACCACTATCTCATCTAAAAGTTTAAACTATTAGATAGAGAGTTAAGTTTATCTTTTACATTATTATTTTTATTCTCAACATGACCGCTCACATGTGGCCAGACTTCATTGCATAACTACTCCAAATGAGTGCAACAATTTAAATATTGGTTGAGGTTTCAACTCAGGACCTTTGTCTACTTTGATATCATGTTAAAATGTTAACCACCATCTTATCTAAAAACTTAAGTTGTTAGAGGATTAATTTTATCTTTTATATTATCATTTTTACTCTCAACAACACTGCACCATTGGAATTTATTGGAATGGTAAATGCTGTATAAGTTTTACTACTATCTCTTGGGAAAATAGTAAAGGGAGAAGAAGCCAAGCTTTAAAATCCAAGAGAGATCATTGATCCAATCACATCCATTAAATTAATAACTAGGTCCAGATGAGTGATTTCTTCTCTTATTGCTTCTTGGTGACTTGGTACAAAGTTTGATAAAAATGATGAAATTACTATAGAAAACCTTAAAGGGATAATTAACGTTCAATTTCTTGATGCTAGTGCTCTTTTCTTCAATCATTGTAGTGAAATTTAGCTCTAAATAGGCTCTGTAACTTCTAAGTGAGGAGTATTTATACCTCAATTTCCTGCTGCTAGTTTTTTTTTTTTAACTATTATAGTGAACTCTAGCTACAACAAGCCCTCTCTAACTTTTGATTGTTTGATCTTTGGTATAGAAAAATGTATACAGGTAATATTCATGTTTATATGCATGCAAATGTGTGTTGACTATGGTTTATCATTATTTGAGTAGAGTAAATGTGCAAATATTGCAATGGAGATGAAAATGCTATGGTGGATCTGTGGCCATACAGAATAAGACAACAAAAACAAGATCATGCCTATTCAAAATAAGATGAGCATAGTCATGATTAAGATTGTTTGGGCATATAAAAATAACAACAACAACATATCCAGCCTTCATCCCACTATGTGGGGTCGGCTATATGAATTCTAGACTTCTATGTGGGTTACGCCCTAATAGATAGTTTGTCTAGAAGTCATATTTGGATCCGACTAGGTTTTACGCTGGCTGTCAGCTACCTAATGCAACCCTCCTCCTTTATTCGGACTTGGGACCGGCAGTAGATAACATCCCCTGGCGGAGTAATGATGAAATGAAGTTTCAACACCATCTTCATATGGAAAGTTTCATGAGATGGTGGTGAATGAAGATAATTGATATAGTTGTATTCTATCACTTAGTTGACATGGTGAAACCAACAAGTACAATATGGAAACACAACAGTTGGGCATATAAAAATAAAAACCAATAAAAGCACCCATGAGGCAAGTGGATGAAGTGGAGGAAATTTTTCACCAAAGAGAAAGAGGAAGACCAAAGAAAACCTGGTGGAGAACAATTTTATATGAAAGATGGTTGGCGATCTAGAATTCACATAGATCTCTGCTCAGTTGGATATAATGACTTTTTCTTTTTGCACAATCTTGTCTCAGTTGTTGTTTCCTTTTATTGCGAGTTTGTGGTTCCTGAAAGGTTTTCTGCTATTTCACAAAGCTCCAATTGTTGTATGAGACTGATATATTCTTGCACCTTTTATTTAGCTTCTGATTCATGGATTTCTGCAGACACATCATAATTAGGGTCTGTTTGACTTAGCTTAAATCATAGGAGCTTATCATAATTATAGAGCTTATTTGCTAATAAGTGGTTGAAGTTTTGGTAATAAGGGCTCATTTAATGAGGGTAATTTTGACATTTTCTGGGTCAACACTAGCTTATTTTTATAAGCTGCCAAACAATAAGCCATAGGCTACTAGCTTGCTAAATAAGCAGTTGTGAAAGTCTGAAAGCTTATAAGCTAGGTTGCATATAATAACCTCTTCATGATTTGCCACATGGGGGGAAAAAATTTTAACCTTTTGAAGAGCTTATAAGCTCCCTTTGACCAAAATTTGAGCTAAGCCAAGCACTCTCGTAGAGGTTAAACTGTGTTTAAGAGTCAAAATCTGTGTCAGTATTTTACTGCACCCAATTTTAAAAGTAATTTTTTAGTTTTAGCAAAAAACATCATAATTCAAGGAGTCTGGACAAATAAGCTAATTATCAAAAGGAGATGCCAAAGGGGAGGGGTGGGGGTCCATAAAAACTCTAAGGCTTAACAAACAAATCAAAAACAAAAAAGGACCCTAAAACTAGAATTGCTCATCCAACAAATGAGCAATCATCTCCTTATCCCTAGCCAGCCAAAAGAAGTCTGAGAAAACAAGACAAAGGTTTAGGACTGCGCTTCCTATCCAATGATACTGAGTTTAGGACCATTACCTACCTTAAAATGAATAAATTTAGAAAAAGACTCCCAACCAGAAATAATGACTACCTAGACTTGTCTTGTGAACCATTGAAGGAGTTTTATTCTTTATGATAGATTTTCACTTTATTAAGGCCTCTTTTTATTTTTCATAATGTTTCTTAAGCTGGTGAAAGAATGGGGATAAGAAGTTGTGGTTGCACTGTATGATGGCATTAGCATGACATGCTGTGTGGAGAGCCAGTAGGATCCAGGACTCAACTGCCTAAGGCTTTTCCTGTTTTATATGTTTCGTAGGTATATTTCAGATCTCAGCTCTGCCATCTGTTTTTTTTTTTTTTCTTTTCTTTTTCCAGGTGATCTCTTTTCTTATCACCTTGGGGCTATAATAGAACTTACCATACAGAAATTACTTTTACATCCAACATTGTTAGGAATGAGATTAATGAATTTTAGAGCAGCATGCGTCTTTGTGTAATCCTGAACATAGGCTCGCCATGGAAGTTAAAGCTTCAGGTTTGTGGTAGATTACTGAAGATAATCTACCTTGATTTACTATAAAATGAAGAAAATTACACTGAGAAATAGAAAAATGGACTTTCGAGAGGTCCAATCTCTCCCAACAGCTTTCTTCCTTCCGGATACCTCTTCTAATCCACTATCTTCCTTATTTATATGTTGCTCCAGCTATGCACTTCTAACAGAATTGGTTATACGCCTGCCCCAGCCTGCTCTTCCCATCATACCCCTTTAACCGTTTTTGTCTCTTTCCTTCTCTCCCATATCCCTATTTTGTCCCTGCTTCTTCTGCCTATGATAATAGAATTGTATGGGTCTTATGGGTCTTCTATCAATGCCTCCCCCCATAGAACTCACCTTGTCCTCAAGGTGGAATTCAGGAAATTGTTGCTGGAGCATATCATAGGGTTCCCAGGTGGCTTCCAAGGGTGGTAGCCCTTTCCACTGGATGAGTACATCCAAGCCTCCTAAGTTCTTACCTATTCCCGGCCTTACTCCAATAACAGCTTCAGGTTCCACTAGCAGTTCCAGTTCTTCATTGAGCTGGCTGGGTATATCCGTTATGGTAGTGAACATACCGTTGGCCTTGCGTAATTGGGAAACATGGAAGACGGGATGAATGCTGCAAGTTGCAGGCAAGGACAGCTTGTAGGCGACTGGTCCAACCTTCTTTTCCACAGCGAAGGGGCCATAAAATCGAGGTGCCAGCTTCTCATTAGGACGTGCGGCTAGTGACTTGCGACGGTAGGGTCTGATCTTCAAATAAACCATATCTCCCACTTCAAACTGAACATCCCGCCTTTTCCCATCTGCCCTTGCTTTCATCTGAACTTGAGCCCGCTGTAATTGAGCCTTTAATTCATCCAACAACTGATCCCTTGCAATCAGCTGCTGCTCCACCGCCGACACCGGGGTGGACCCCCTTTCAAACCGCAATAACCCCGGTGGCTCCCGTCCATAAACCACTTGGAAGGGAGTAAGTTTGGAAGCCGTGTGGTAGGAAGTGTTGTACCACAACTCTGCCCATGGTAGCCAGCTGAACCAAGCCTTGGGTCTTCTTGACGCAAAGCAACGAAGATAGGTCTCTAGAGTCCGGTTTAAAACTTCCGTTTGCCCATCCGATTGGGGGTGGTAAGCGGTACTTCTACATAGTTTTGTGCCTTGGAGGCGAAATAATTCTGCCCAAAAGTGGCTCATGAAGACTTTGTCCCTATCTGATACTATGGATCGAGGAACCCCATGTAGGCGTATCACTTCCTTTACAAAAATTGCAGCCACACTGCTAGCAGTAAAAGGGTGTTTGAGCCCTATAAAATGCCCATATTTACTCAATCTATCCACCACCACTAATATGCTGTCCATATTTCCCGACCTAGGCAAGCCTTCAATAAAATCCATGGCTATATCCTCCCATACCTGACCAGGAATTGGGAGTGGCTGCAAAAGGCCCCCAGGAGATAAAGCTTGGTATTTGTGCTGTTGGCAGATGGCACATTGGTTCACATAGCGGTGGATATCGCCCTTCATTCCCAACCAGTAAACATTCGCTGCTATCCGTTTGTATGTCTTCAAGAAGCCTGAATGCCCACCTACACTCCCATCGTGCCCCTCTTGAAGCAATGTAGGAATCAAAGTCGATCCCCTAGGCAAGTATAATCTGCCCTTGAAGAAGAGCTGATTATTGGCCCATTGATAATTGGGTTTGGCCGACGGATCCAGCTGAATTTCCTTGATTAATTTCTGCAATTCCACATCTGCCTCCACTTCTTTAGCCAGCTGTTCCAGTTGAATAACCCTAGGAACTGTTATTGCAAATAGACCAGCTGGGTGATTGATTCTAGAGAGGGCATCAGCTGCCTTGTTCTCCCACCCAGGCCGATATTGGATCTCAAACTGAAAGCCCATCAGTTTTAGCAACCACTTTTGGTGTTCGGGACTCACCAATCTTTGCTCCATGAGAAACTTCAGACTCCTTTGATCAGTGCGGATGATAAACTTATGGCCTAGTAGATAGTGCCTCCATTTTTGGACAGCGAACACTATTGCCATCAGTTCCCGCTCATAAACGGACTTATTGCAGCCATTAGGATTAAGGGCATGGCTGTAGAAAGCAATGGGGCGATGCTCTTGTATCAACACAGCCCCTAACCCATATCCAGATGCATCCGTTTCCACCTCAAACTGCTTGGAAAAATCTGGTAACGCCAACACTGGTAAGGAGGTCATTGCTGTCTTCAATTGCTGGAAAGACTTTTCTGCTGATTCATCCCAACTAAACCCATTCTTTCTTAGTTTTTCGGTGAGAGGCCAAGCCAACTTTCCATAATTTTTTACAAACCGTCTATAGTACCCTGTCAGCCCCAAAAAACCTCGTAATTCTTTTACGGACCCCGGCCTTGGCCACTCAAGCATGGCCTTAACCTTGGACTGGTCAGCAGCCACCCCTTCGCAAGAGATAACATGGCCCAAATATTCCACTTCTCGCTGCCCAAATTGGCATTTTTTTCTGTTGGCGTAGAGCTGGTTTGCAGCCAACACCTGCAGCACCTCCTTTAAATGCTGCTCATGCTCCCCTAAGTCCTTGCTAAATACCAAAATATCATCAAAAAAAACCAACACCGACCGCCTCAACTGACCTTTGAAGATCTCATTCATGAGGGACTGAAATGTTGCCGG
Organism: Diospyros kaki; assembly: GCA_036245055.1. NCBI lineage: Eukaryota > Viridiplantae > Streptophyta > Magnoliopsida > Ericales > Ebenaceae > Diospyros > Diospyros kaki. The sequence goes on along the minus strand of BSEG01000001.1, from coordinate 13,806,276 downwards.
CGCATTGGTCAGCCCGAAGGGCATGACCAAGAACTCGTAGTGCCCCTCGTGAGTACGGAATGCTGTCTTTGGCACATCTTCTTCTTTGACTCTAATCTGATGGTATCCAGCCTTCAAATCCAGCTTTGAAAACACTGTGGCCCCGTGCAACTCATCTAGCAACTCATCAATCACTGGGATAGGAAATTTATCCGGCACCGTTACCTTATTCAAAGCTCGGTAGTCTACACAAAACCGCCATCCCCCATCTTTTTTTTTAACTAACAAAACAGGGCTGGAGAAAGGACTAACACTAGGTCGGATAATCCCTGCGGCCAGCATTTCCCTTACCAGCCTCTCAATTTCATTTTTTTGAACATAGGGGTAACGATATGGCCTCACGCTTACTGGAGAAGCTCCTGGCTGTAAATTGATGGCATGTTCTCGTGTCCTCCTTGGTGGCAGCCCTTCTGGATCATTGAAGATGTCACTAAACTCAGCCAACACTTGCTGGATACCTCCCTGTGTGACAGCAATGAAGTCCCCGCAATCTGCCGAAAGACACCCTAATTCAAGAAGCACTCCCTCCCCACTGTCCTTAAGTGCCTTCATCATGGCCTTCAAGGTGACCAGGGTTTTGCTTAAGCTAGGATCCCCTTGCAACGTGACCATCACCCCTCCTGCATTGAATCTCATAGTTAGGGACTTCCAATCAACCTGTACCTTGCCCAAAGTTGCCAGCCATTTCATTCCTAGGATGACATCCGAACTGCCCAGATCCAAGGGAAGGAAGTCCTCGGTTATCTCCAAATTTTGAAGAGAAAGAAGCACCCCCTTGCAGATTCCCGCGCCCTGTACAGCAATTCCAGTTCCCATGATCACTCCATAACCCGCCGTCTCCGACCTTGGCAGTCCCAATGTTTGTACCAACTCCGCTGAAATGAAATTGTGCGTCGCCCCACTGTCTACCAGAACTATCACTTCGTGGCCAGCAACCTGCCCCCTCACCTTCATGGTTTGGGGCGGGGTCAGCCCCACCACCGAGTTCATAGACAGTTCTATCACTTCTCCTTTAGCCTCCTGCACCTCTTGTTCACCCCCTCCATCCATCTCCTCTTCTATCCCCAGCTCATCCCTCTCTTCATCATAAATTACCATGACCTGTAACTCCCTGTATTTGCAGCGATGCCCAATGGAGTACTTCTCATCACATCTGAAACAAAGGCCCTTCTCCCGTTTAGCTTTCAATTCTGCCTCACTTAGTCTCTTGAAAGGCGGATTACTTCCCTTACCGGCACCTGGAGTCCGGTGCAGCACCACCGCATTGGTCGTTGCTGGCTTGGGTGATGCTGGGTGGGCAATCGTGCTCACCGAACGGTGCTGGTTCGGAATTAGGTTGTAGTGAGTTGGACCCTTGGACTGTCCGCTTCCGAACGCGCCTCCTCTGACTACCAAGTTTCTCTCCTCAATTCGTTGGGCCACTTCCATGAGCTGATCCAATCCCTTCGGTCCTAGCATTCGCAGTTCCGCTCTAATTTCTGGCTTCAACCCATTGATAAATTGGCCCTCCAACAAGGCCTCCGGCAAGCCTTCAAGAGGTGAAGCCAAGGTCTCGAAGCAAAGACGGTATTCTCTGACAGACCCCCACTGCTTAAGGGCAAGGAATCTCTCCTCCAGGGTCCCCTCGTGGGTGGACCTAAATCGGTTCCTTAGCATCACCTTCAATTCTTCCCAACCCCTTATCCTCCTCCGCCTTTGTTCCCATTGGAACCAAGCCAACGCTGGCCCATCAAAACAGAGAGCTGCAGATTCCAGCTTCTCTAGCGCCGACAACTGATTAACGAGGAAATACCTTTCCGCCCTGAAAATCCAACCATCTGGGTCTTCTCCTTCGAAAATCGGCATTTCCAGGCGCCTCCCCTTATAGTCGGACCTCCCAGCCCCTTCGACCCCATCATCCCCCTCGCCTCTGCCCATCCTCACATCCGGTGTTCCCTCCATGAACGAAGAGGAACCCTGCGGCACCTCCGTTCCCTCCCGTTTCCCTTTTCTCCCTCGCTCCTGTTCATCCCAATGCGCCATCAGCAGGGCGAACTGATCCATTAAGGTGGCCATGTTTTTCTCAATTCCACTCACTTTCTGCACTTCCGATTTCAGCGACTCGAACCCAGTGCACAATCCATCAATCCGCCCTTCCAGGTCCCCTACTCGGTCACTAAGGTTCACCATGGGAATCGATTTTTGTTCTCTGATACCAAAATGGTAGATTACTGAAGATAATCTACCTTGACTTACTATAAAATGAAGAAAATTACACTGAGAAATAGAAAAATGGACTTTCGAGAGGTCCAATCTCTCCCAACAGCTTTCTTCCTTCCGGATACCTCTTCTAATCCACTATCTTCCTTATTTATATGTTGCTCCAGCTATGCACTTCTAACAGAATTGGTTATACGCCTGCCCCAGCCTGCTCTTCCCATCATACCCCTTTAACCGTTTTTGTCTCTTTCCTTCTCTCCCATATCCCTATTTTGTCCCTGCTTCTTCCGCCTATGATAATAGAATTGTATGGGTCTTATGGGTCTTCTATCAGTTTGATGCCATGATTTTTTTTTCCCAGATTTGATCTCGTGTTCATGTACTCATACTAGTTATTTCTGATTATAAATTATGTAAAAGGGCATCAAGTCACTATTCCAAACATTTGCCATGGTCATTAGCTTCTCATACTTATTTCCTTCCCCCTGCTTTGTTATGGTTCCTTGTGCGTAATTCATGGATAATTTTTCAGGTTGATTCTGTGTCATGCTATTGTAAAGTCGATTCAGGCTTGAAAACAGTTGCTGGGGCTAGAAAATTTGTTCCAGGATCTAAATTATGCATTCAACCTGATATTAATCCTCATGCGCACAAGACAAAAAGCTCACGCAGGGAAAGGGCAAGATTTCAGCCACCTCTCATACCAGGCCTTCCTGATGATCTCGCTATTGCTTGTCTAATTCGAGTCCCCCGTGTTGAACATAATAAACTTCGCCTGGTTTGCAAGAGATGGTATCGCCTTTTGGATGGAAACTTCTTTTATTCTCTTAGGAAAAGTCTTGGAATGGCGGAAGAGTGGGTTTATGTCATTAAAAGAGACCGTGATGGGAGGATTTCATGGCATGCTTTCGACCCCACCTACCAGATCTGGCAGTCACTTCCGCCTGTTCCCAGTGAGTATAGTGAAGCCCTTGGGTTTGGTTGTGCTGTTCTGAGTGGTTGCCATCTGTACTTATTTGGGGGGAAAAATCCACTGAATGGATCTATGAGGCGTGTCATTGTCTATAGTGCTCGAACAAATAAATGGCATAGAGCACCAGACATGCTACGGAAACGTCACTTTTTTGGTTCATGTGTCATAAATAATTGCCTTTATGTGGCTGGTGGAGAATGCGACGGAATCCAGAGAACTCTCAGGTCTGCTGAAGTTTATGACCCCAACAGGAACCGCTGGAGTTTCATAGCAGATATGAGCACAGCTATGGTCCCTTTTATTGGAGTTGTTTATGATGGAAAATGGTTCCTAAAAGGACTTGGGTCCCACCGACAGGTCTTGAGTGAATCCTATGCACCTGAAAATAATTCTTGGACTCCAATCAGTGATGGTATGGTTGCTGGTTGGCGCAACCCTAGTATTTCTATGAATGGGAGGCTATATGCTTTGGATTGCCGTGATGGCTGCAAACTGAGGGTTTATGACGAATCTACAAATTCTTGGAACAGATTTATAGATAGCAAACTCCATCTAGGGAGCTCTCGTGCATTAGAGGCTGCTGCTCTTGTTCCCCTTAATGGAAAGCTTTGCATCATTCGTAACAATATGAGCATCAGCATGGTTGATGTCTCTAGTCCTGATAAACAAGTGGAGAGTAACCCTCACCTTTGGGAAAATATTGCTGGAAAAGGTCACATCAGAACCCTTTTCACAAATTTATGGTCAAGTATAGCCGGACGAAGTGGATTGAAAAGTCATATTGTGCACTGTCAGGTGCTTCAAGCATGATGTTCTACACTCCATAGTCTTCACCTGTTATGGCCGTGTTGGTACAATGACAAGTTACTGAAGTTATTGATGCTTTGTTTGCCAACCAAGATGTCACATTTAAACTCTTGCTGTTCTGTTCTTTTCTACTCTGTTGTGAAGATGGATCAGTGACAATGTGCTGCAAGTGTGGAGTTACTTCTCACTTCAGGAAAAAAAATTTTGTTCCAGAGAATTGGAAATGGAGGTCATATTGGCAGTGTATTATATAAAACTGAGGCAGGAAAGGGACTTAAGCAGATTGTTCATTAGGAGCCTTGCATAAATATGGATTGTTCATTGGGAGCCTGGCATAAATGTACTTGGAACTTATGCTATTTCCTCATTCAGATGGTACACATGCATTTACAAGGTGAAGGTAATTTAGGGTTCAATTTGGCAATAGATTTTTGAGCTCATTTCTTTACATTCATGGCAAGAGGGCGGATAGTTTTCAAACCTCTAAATCTTTCTCATTTGGAGCTGGGGCTGTTTATTCGTTTGCGGAACCTTGTCTTTTTAGTATGTATTCTAGAGGTGCTTTGTGAATATGCATAGTTTATAATATAAGCAACATTAAGGTCAATTTATGTAGCTATATTATGTTGAATGGTTGCATTCCAGTTGTTCCTCTTTGTTTTCAGTATCCACGCCTCAGGTTTATACATGTCAGGTAGCAAAATTTAGAATGGCAATGGATCAGGTATAGGTCGGATGTGTCTTAACACCAATCCCAACCAGAATATATTACTTAGTATTACACATATATAAGGCAGTATTGATGCAGTTTGGCAGGGGTTCTGAGATATACATGATTCAGGATCTCCCGTTTACAGTTTCTGCATGACATTTGGCAGATTCCTGCTGCTGAATCACTAGCTGATTGCGGAAGTTTGTGATGAAATCTTCGGCAAGTTTGTTTACTTCTCCTTGCTTGTCCTCCACATCCATTTGCTTTGCCAGTCCTTGTGCTCTCTGTGCTATATCCTCCCTTTCTGTCTTCATGTAGCCAGCCTTTGAAGGAACCCTTTCAGAGTCATCCATTTTCAATTCCGAACTACAGGTTGTGTTATCGGCTCCTAATGTATGTATGAGAGAGAGAGAGAGAGAGAGAGAGAGAGAGAGAGAGAGGGAGGGAGGGTTGTCTGGGAATGAAAAGAGAGGTGATGTTTGTGTATATGGAAGCAATGTCAATTCAGAAGCATGAGTTCTGCATTGATGAAAAGGCATGGAAAAGAATAAAAAGATGCAAGTACGGCAGATGCATGCATGTGCCTGCGGAAAAGGGCAAAGTAAAGTTGAAAAAGTGGAAGACAAGGCAGAGAAATAATATGCTTGTTGGCAAGTTAAAGGCATTCTTGGGTTAGGTTAGTTAAACAAGAACTCCTGAGTTCTTCTGCTTTTTGTTTGACATCAATCACATAAAGAATAATGAACGAACAGGTGATCTCCCCATTCTACCCCTATCTTCCTACCCTTCCATCACAACTCCTCATGATGGGTTAGGGCAAAATGGGGCATCATTTCAGCCCCAATTTTCAGGTAGCCTTCGTATAAAAATAGATATTAATATTCACACCAACAGGTGTGGCAAATGAGGCTCTTAAAGTGGGCAAAATTTTCAGAGTCGCATCTTCTCGACCTAATCCAAATATCATCTGATTCAACCAAAAATTAGGCTTAAACAATGGCAACTCACTTCACTTGAGATACTTTGACTTTAATTAAGAAAAACTCGTAATAAAAAATTAACTATCCTACAGGTTTTAGAGACTTAAATGTTTGATTGAATTTATTTTATTTATTTAATATGATTTTTCTAGTATTATTCATTACCAATCATCAACCCTTTTTTACAAATTATTAAGTTGTAGAATTTTAAGAAATTATTTGTTATTTCATATTATCAAACCATGTTATTAAAATTGAATCAAATTGACCAATTAAACTGGTTGAACTAACAAATAGTTAGTGATCTTGTCTAGTTAGCATTAAAAACTAAAAAGTAACGATGAATCAAGTAAACCATTCTAGCCGTTTAAGCTGCTAAAAAACATAACTATAATAGAGAAGAGGGGGAGGGGGGGGGGGGTGTGGAATGTGTATTGAAGGAAATATAGTCTCTTTGAGGATTGCTGCTTGCAATAGAAATGAAAGAAAAATATTCTACTTGTGAGGAGTGTTGATACTTTGTGGTTGATGGAGAAGGATAGGAAAAAAAGAGGGAGAAAGATGCTTGTAAGATAGAGAGAGAGGGGGGCATGTGTTGAAGATGGAAATGGGGGGGATTGAAGTGTGTAGAGTAGCTAGCTAGTAGAATAATCGAATGGAGAAAACAAAAGGCAATAATAAAAGAAGCTAATGTGGAGCTGCTTCGGCTTCAAAAGGTGATCCTCAATAGAGTTGTACGTACTACTACTTTCCAAGCATCAATCATTGATTTAACTTAGAAGCCAATGAAAGGAGTTTCTGCAATCCATCATAGTCGCATATGCTATTATTATTGAAGGAGAATTTCGTCACTGTTGATTGTGAAAAAGACCCATATAAATAGACCCCCATGTGTAAGAAGCAACCAGCCAAAGGAATTACTATTGACTTAGGCCCGTTTATTGCAGCTTAATTAAAGAAATTATAGTTTCTAACTTCTTAGATTATATCTTTTAAAACTTAGAATAAGTTGTGAACCTGTTTGTTGCAACTTCTTAGAAGTTGTAGTTAATTAGTTGTGATGTTTGATATCATAAGCTGTAAAATAACTTATTTTTATATAATTGTCCATAATACCCTTAGTAGTTACAGAATGATAATTTAAAAATTAATTAGTGTATATGTATAAGTTTCAAATATTATAAAAAAAATTAATTAGAGTATAGAGAGAGAGGAAGATGGCGAGAGAGGAAGAGATTTGAAAATAAAGATGGCGATGGAGAAGAAAAACCCATGATTAAGTAGACAAGAGAGTAATTCTTTGTTAAAAATAAGGGTAAAATTGTCAACAAAATATAATCATTTAAGCAGAAGTTATAAAAGTTGAGATACCCCAACTTTGAAAAAGCCAACTTTTACCCCTTTTAAAAGCTAGTAAAAGCTATAAGTTAAAATTCTATAAGTTAAAACACACTACATCCCAACTTTTTTGAAGCTAGAAGCTAAAAGTTACAACTTTTAAGCTGCAACAAACAGGCCCTTAGTAAAGACTATAAAAAGAATATTATGGAATATGTTGTATGCAATGGCACTGGCAACTGGAGGTCAGGTCCCTCTCTATTTCTCCATCCCTTTCTTTCTTTCTTTCTTTCTCACTTCACCAGATACTCTTTCTAAGATTCAATTTGACTAATAGAGTGAGTTTGTGACCGACCATGATGCTGGTCAATGATGCGGCCATCAAACTAGAAAATTTGACAGCAAACTTATAGGGTGCTTGAAATACAACTTGTCATCTTATACACAACACACAACATATATAAAGAATAATTCTATTTGTGCGTTTCCGAAACAATCCCGAAATGTTTCAAAAATTACAAAAATAATCCGAAAATATTTTTTTGGCATTTTTAAAACCGTTTCCGAAGCGTCAATGGCTCCCCAAAACGTTTCCATGCATCATAGCGTACCATCTTAATCGTTACCAATATTACGAGGATGCAGTTCAGAAAATCAGCATAGAGTTCTTAGAGATGAATATATACATACATACAAATAGTCACTATGCGCATGCATACGCTTCTATTACTACTCGGTCACCGAATGAACCAATCCGTTATCATGTGGGGGGCATTGTTTGAAGCCTTATATGCTTGTACTTCTGCTCTTTGTTGAAGCATCTTGCGCTCTGTGACAACCCTTTGAACAACACTTGTTTCAACGCCTCAACCCCCTCTTGTAATGCAGCATCAATCTTTTCTCAGAACAACAAAAACATGTCAACAGTAACGCAACACAGCACAATGAGCGACAACTTTTGGTCATTTTAGAACAAGTAGCAGCAATTTTGGAGAGCCTTACAAGCTTATTATAATAGAAAACCAAACCAATCAAGAAAGTTCCTACCCGCTCTCTAGCCGTTGCATTGAACTTCTGGAGTAAGAATGCTTTGGGATCCATTTGACCAGGAGGCTTCCCGATGCCTGGCAGAGAATTATTAATCAAGTAAAACTCCTAGTAAATTTAAAAGGCTAAATCAAGGAAACAATGTGCATAATTTTGAGAATTTCCCTAACCAATTCTTAGCCGAGGAAACTCTCTGTTTCCACGAAAATGATAGATCACGCTCTTTAGCCTGGTGAAATTAGAAAAAAAGAAAGAAAAGAAAAGGATATTAAAGTGTTATATATGCATTATAAATCTCTACTGAGAATTATCCAAAGCTCTTCAATTTTTCGTTACCCATTGTGGCGTCCATGACCACCTTTGTCTTGAAGCCGCAGCACCCCACAGGGTAAATCCATATCATCATGAAACTACAGTTTACACACACAGTAGAGTAAAAAGACTAAGAGCAAAATGTAGTCGAACAACCAAACTAGAGGAAAAAGGGATAGTACCATACCACAAGCACACGATTGAGAGCTAGCTTATAATAAGCAGCAAGTGGACCTGCCTATAATCAAAGGAGGCCAAATAGAAGTTAATGCATCATATTGCTTTTATATGTTAAATTGTCAAAAACCAAATTGATTAAAAAAATGGAAGGTAGCTCTCTCTCTCTCTCTCTCTCGCAGTAGCTTATGATAAGCAGCAAGTGCGCCAACCCCATAATCAAAGGCGGCAGAATGGGAGTTAATACATAAAATTGGTTTTGTTAGTTAAAATGTCACAAACTCATTGATTAAAAATGGACGGACAAATCTATATCATTATTACATCTCTCTCTCTATAGCATTCTTTGTTGAAATGGAATTTTTACAACAAATGGAAACAAGTAACAGAAAGACCATATGTTAGCAAGACATCTATGAATTTTTTATTCCAAGTTCATGACAGACAAGTTGCAAATACTAGAGACATGACCAAAAAGTTTTCAAACAATTCAAGCAAAATACATTGACTTCCAAATCTAATCACAACCTTGAATCTGAAGTTGTAGGTGATAATGAGGAACATAAAACAAAGTTTAAAGATCTTAATGCCCATAAAATATTATAAGAAATGGATAGGCAACGGGGAAAAGAACCAAGTTCACATAAAAACACATTGTGATTATACTTCACGACTGTAATGACCTGTTGATTTGCCCCAAGAGTAGAATTGGTAACTTGGATGATTAAGGCGGTAGGAGATGCATACCCAGCTGATGCAAGTGTAATCTGATGTTTTTCTGAGGAATGATAAATTGATAACCAAATGTTCTTGGAAGGCCCCTGTTGTTGAGGCCATACATATCTAGAAGGTTTATAATTTTTGGGTATCTAGAATATGCTACAATGATTGAGAGCAAGGTTAATGTAATGACGCAACTGACATCTTTAGGGATAGGTTGACAAAATATTTGATAGAAATGGTCAGGTAGAGTAGTAAGGAAGGAACATCACGGCAAAAGAAAGGAAACAATGGCAATAAAATGGACTTAAGTAAGATCAAGAGTTACCCTAAACATTGAGAGAGGATCCTGCATGGATCCTTTAAGAGGATGCAAGTGGGGGAAACTGAGGAAACACCCAAAGCCCAAGTGAATCCAAGTGCATCCATATGGAGGGTGCCGACCTACCCCAGGGGATGCCAAGACGAAGAATTCGAATCCCAGAGGGTGGGGCAGTGAATAGGATTCCCCATTTTGGGTTGGGAAGAAGTTATTTTGTGTTACATATTTTTTTGTATGGAAACCCTATTTTGATATTAATAATAAATATATGGATGTTTCCTTTGGATATGTTGCGTACTTGGTATTGATCCAGGGGATGATTCACATTAGCATCGTACTAATACTTGTATTGGACTGAAAGCAGGGTGCTGATGGGTTTATTATGCTCCCTACCCTCAGAATGTAAAGAGCAGACAATGGAAATCCACTTCCACCTCAAGGAGAAGATAGGAAATTGGAAGTGATGGCCCATTGCATTTTAGAGGACAAAGATCTCTGAGCTAAGAGGACAGCCAGCCTTACAACAGAAGGTATGCTAAAAAGGTCGGGGCATGTCCTAAATGGACCCTTGGTACACATGCACGAGGATCCATGAGAGTCCCACCTAAGATGAAACCAGAGGAGGTGCATCTGCAGAGGCAACGACAACCCAACTGCAAGCATGGGGGACATGAACTTGGGATGTGTAGGAGATGCATGAGACTTTGAGTTGTACTTTTTGTAGCTTTGCACCTGTTACCATAAGGCATGAATTTTTCTACAAACTTGATTTGATGTTTATGGGAAATAAAATGAGTTGTTTTTCTATCCATGCAGTATACCTTTCTGATCTGATGAATCCCAAATATGATTTAAATGTTGAATTGTGTGGATGATGAGCTTGGTATACAGCATGTTACTTACCAAGAATGAGCAGCCGCCAATAGGGCAAGCTAGATGCTAGATTGGCTAGGGCATTGTAACATCCCGTATCGAGCGATAGGAAGAACCAGAACAACTTACCCTGATGGGCCTACGCGAACTTCCCAGGGGGTCACCCATTCTTGAACTGCTCCCAGCTCAAGCACGCTTAACCCGGAATTCCTTGCCTACATTTAGCCCAAAAGGTATCCAGCTGGTGTTGTTTCCTTTCTTACACTATCCTCGATATATACTAACTTCTCTGGGCTCCCGGGGTATTACATTCTCCCCTCCTTGAGCACATGACGTCCTCGTCATGCGACCTTAGAACTGGTCCCAGACCTTCTTCCCTTGGGGGCTGCCATCCTAGAAGCCTGCCAGAAGCCGCTCCTTGTACAGGCTCTCGAGCCCCGGCGCCACTTCCCACCCTCATCGGACCGCCTTCACCAAGGGTTGGCTCTGATACCACCTGTAACATCTCGTATCGAGCGATAGGAAGGACCAGAATAACTTACCCTGATAGGCCTACGCGAACTTTTCAGGGGGTCACCCATCCTTGAACTGCTCCCAGCTCAAGCACGCTTAACCCTGGAGTTCCTTGCCTACATTCAGTCCAAAAGGTATCCAGTTGGTATTGTTTCCTTTATTACACTATCCTCGATATATACTAACTTCTCTGGGCTCCCGGGGTATTACAGGCATTTGAAGAATTCATGCAACAAAGAGCAACAAGTCGTCGTGGGGTGATACTTTAACAGTTTAAGACACTCCAGCCTGCTCCATTCATTAGCTGTGTCAACACTAGCTAAAGAAACTATTCGAGCCCTTAAATGCAGACGCTCAAAAGGTGGAGCTAGCAGTGTTTATTGTTATGAATTGGCAAGAAAACTACACTTTATTTCCAGTCTACAACTCAATATATATACAGTTTAAGAGAAGCATTCCCCACTTCCTTAAATTAAGAATCAACTACCCAACTACTAATCTGACCACAAACCACACCTTGAGGGCCATAACTTCAGCCCACTAACAGATAATACAACAGAAAACAAACCAAATAACTGTACAGAAAAAACAATAAATCATAAATCATAAATAATTCTTTAAACATCCTTATTTCCCGACACTCCCCCTCAAGCTGGAAAATGGATCTCAAGCTGGAAAATGGATGTCATCCATTCCCAGCTTACTTGTTAACCTTTTAAAGGTTGTTCCAGAAAGACCTTTGATGAGAAGATCTGCTAGCTGACTTCCTGTAGGCACAAATGGAGTACAAATTAGACCACTTAATTCCCATCCTCATGCGTCTGGTCCCCTTTTATAGGCAGCCCTTCAGTTGTAACCGAAAGTGTACAAGCAACTATAGCTATAACTACTAAGTACAACAACTGCTTATTACTTGAATCAGGGTAATTACAGCCTTACCCCCATTAGACTAATTATAGTCATACCCCTGTCACACCCTTAGGGCCGTGACATAGTGAAAAAATAAGAATAGCAAACGACAATTTTTCTCCTATTGCAGGTAAATGTCTCATTAAAACCTCTGAAAGTATTGATCTTCAATCAATACTTCATGTTCCTAAACTTGCTTGTAATCTTTTATTTGTCAATAAACTCTGAAAAGATTCTAACTGTTGTATTACCTTCTTTGATTCTTATTGCCTATTTTAGCACTAGAACTTAGGGTGCGTTTGATTGCCTATATTTTCTCTGAAAAATGATGATTTTCCATCTAAATTCTCACTTTTGTAGTGTTTGATTAGCTAAATTTTTCAGGGAAAGGAAGTTCTAGTTTTTGGTCACGTGATGCAAATTTCTCGCTTTTGCTGGACATGGTTTTCCTAGGGGGGGCTAGTTTTTCATTTCTAGGGAATTCACTCACCGCTTCACTCACCACGACACAGCACTAGCACCCAAATTCATTGCTTGTCCACCTCGATTTCTCTAGGGTTTTCCTCTCTCATTCGAACCAGCTTCGTCCCTTTCCTCTTCGTCGCCATCCACCGCCGAAGTTGAGCCCCAACTTGGGCTTCATCGCCATCTCCGACTTCAGAGTGACATCTTCACAGTGATGAAGCGAGAGAGTGAAAGAGCGAGAGAGAGAGAGAGAGAGAGAGAGAGACTCACAGTGACAGTGGTGTGACAACGTTGGCGGTGGTGAGGACTTCGTCGCCGATGGCAACGGCGGAGATGAGCGTGTCGGGGTAGTAGGCGGCAACGTTGCGGCTGACCTAGATGGCGGCGGTGGGGTTGGAGGAGCCGATGGTGAGGATTTGGTTGTTTGGCACGCTAACGACGACTCACCGTTGGCGTTGTAGAGCCGGACATGGCCGATCTTCTGCACCTCAGAAATGCCAAGCAATGGCTGTGGCAGGAGGGAGATAGAGAGGGTGAGAGAGTGGGTTTGGGTTTATTTTTATTTAACAGAGAATTGGATTTATTCAAATAAATTACTTTACCAATGGGTTTATTTTTCATCATAAATTAATAAACAGAGAATTTTATTGTTATTTTTAATTTTTTGTGATAAATACAAATGTATAGAAATAAAAAAAATCATAAATTATGTATAAATTAATAAATTTGGAAAATGAAAAAAATTAATTTTATGGCTTCATTTTTTTGAGAAAATGATTTAGTTAAATTAAAATACATTATTATTTTGATTTTTTAATACAGAATTCAGTGTTTTTCAATATATTTTTACCATTAAATTTCATAAAAAATAATACATTTTCTATGAAAAATAATGCCTATCAAACACGAAATGCCAAGAAAATGACCAAATTCTATAGAAAATATTACCAATCAAACATCAAAAGATGGAAAATAATATCATTTTCTAGGTAGAAAATTATACCAATCAAACAGCTTAAACTTCTAGTTTCCAGAAATTCATTTTTCCTGCTGTTGAAGTTTGCCTCGATTCTTGTCCTAGAAGATAGCAGAATCTGAAGGAGTATAAAAGAGTAGTTTAGGCTGAAGAAATTAGGCAGTTGGGGCTAAGTGTAATTAGTACTTTTAGTTGGGGTTAATATGTAATTTCCCTAAGTTAGTTAGTTGCCTAATTTGTGCCCGCCTCCTCTATAAATAAGAGGGCAAGGCGGCAGTCTAAGTATTCATTCAACTCTCTCTCTTGTCAAGTTCTCTTCTCCTATTGTGAGTATACTTTGTTCTAGAGAAAGTGAGGCATATGTATTGTGTTCTTGAGTTTTCTTGGAGTGAACAAAGGGCTGTACTTGAGCGATAGGATTGAGGTAGAGGTTGGGCTTTGTATTGATCAGTTTCAACCTAATAAAAGGCTGCTCATTGGTGGGTGTTTGAAGGCTGGATGTAGGATTGCCAAAGGCAATCCGAACCAGGATAAATCTGCGCCTAAAGTGTTTGGTTTGATCCCTTTTAAATTCTGTTATTTCCTTTACTGCTGTTCATATATTCTGTTTCTATTTCTCATTGCATCCGAGAGTGTGTGAGAGGGTTTATGTGAGGGTTTTCTCGCCTAAGGTTGTAATCTAAGAGTCCTAAGGTTAACAATTTGGTATCAGAGCCTCCCCTAGGATCAAGAACTGCTTTCTTGCAAGGTTTCTTTATATTTCTTGTTGATTTAATCTACCTACTGTCTTCGGCCATGGCTGCAACAAGATATGATGTAGAGAAATTCACTGGCCATAATGATTTTGGCCTTTGGAGGATTAAAATGAAAGCTTTACTAGGGAACTTAGGACTGAAATCAGCCTTAGAAGAGGAAGGAAAATTGCCTGAAACTCTCTCGGCAGAAGAGAAACAAGAAAGGCTAAAACAGAAAGAGGAAATTGATGAGAAGGCCTTTAATACATTGATTCTTAGCCTTGGTGATAAGGTTTTAAGAGAAGTATCCAAGATGACCACCGCCCTATCCCTATGGAATAGGTTAGAGACCCTATATCTAACCAAGACCCTTTCTACCCGGTTGTTCTTGAAAACCCGCTTCTTCTCATTTAGAATGGGAGAAGGTCAGAAATTGCATGATCATATTGATGATTTTACAAAGCTGTGTTTGGACTTAGAGAACATAGATATCAAGTATGATGATGAGGACAAGGCCCTCATTCTCTTGCATTCTTTGCCTAAGACCTATGAGACCTTTGTTGACATACTAAAGCATGGCAGGGAAAAACTGTCACTTGATGATGTAATTGGAGCTTTAAACTCCAAGGAACTGCAACAAAAGGTAGAGGTAAATGGTTCTCTAGGAGATGCCCTAGCAGCTGTGTCTAGGCCGGAAAAGGGGGATCAAAGAAATAAGGATAGGGGAAGATCTAAGTCTAAAAATAGTAGGAGATCTGTTAGGTGTTTCTTATGTCATGAGGAGGGACACATCAAGAGAAACTGCCCAAACAAGAAGAAAGAAAACCAGGAGAAAACCAGCCCTGAATGCTCTAGCACCATGTGTGGTTTTGGCTATGAGAATGCGGATGTCCTATAGTTTTTCTAGGTATGCTGGTAGAGTAGCATAGGTCCTAGGTTTAGGGTGTTCTTTTCATAGGAAATAGGTATTTACCCATAGAGACATGGTGGAGGGGGAAATGGTTTGTCTAGACATCAATCTAAGGCCAAGATAATTGGAGATGTGAGAATAGGAAGCATGGTGGAGCTGTTCCAGAATGTTAAAAGCTGTAAAAATGTCCCTGTTTTAATAAGAAAGTCTAATGTCCGTAGGAATAATTAGATAGTGAGAATTGGAGTCCTAAGAAGTTGCAAGGATCTCTTAGAGAGATGGTAGCAACCCTCAAGAATAGAGGATATGTGGTGCATGCTTGCAGGTCTTGTGGATAAGCTGCAGCCAATAAGGATAACTTATGATAAGTTAGGTTAGCTCATTTCTTGAGGATGGCTCACAATGGTGAGCAAGAATTAGGAAAAGTATCTAAGGCTAGGGATATTAGGGAGGGGAAAATTTGCAGGTGTATAGGAATAGAATCCATGTAGTTTTTTGACTAGGTCTCCATATGTAGTGTTGCCTAGGATGGGATAAGTTAGAAGCCAAAGGTTAGTTACCAGTGAGATATGGAATTGTCGGGTTTAAGGAGTCTTATGCACTATCTTGAACTTAAATGGAAGATCTCTTAGGTTATAGGGGTGGAGTGCTGTGAAGTGTCTATTTGAGAATTAAGGAAGGTGCTGGAAATGGGGAAAAGTCTAGGAAAAATGCTAGACAAATGGCCATTGATTAAAGCAGCACATGAAGGCTTAATTTTGGATCAAATAGGTATCACTAATAGCCATTATCCATGTGGAATCTAAGGGGAAAAGTGATCCTATAGAGTAGCCCAAAGGAATAGAGGTTAGAGGGAAAGGTAAGCAAGGTTGATTGCTTAGAAGGTCTCTCTAGGGATGATGGTAATTCCGGGTGAAGGTATAAGGAATGTGATCCCTTTAGGATAAGTCCAAGGGTTGAATTTTGAGTGCATGGAAAGCTGTGTATTTCAATGGTATGCCTAGGGAAATGTAAGGCAGCTTCATCGGTATTTGTTCATGAAGGATTCTCAAGGTATAGCTGAGCGTCAAGATCAGTTTTTGAGAGTGAAGAATAAAGAGAGAAGCTGGAAATTCTAAGGCATAGAGGTTGAAATAGGATTTGGACAGCTTAAAGCAGCCTAGGTTACCCAATCTTAAGCATATCTTGATTCCCTGGTATATAGTTAGAGGAGAGTTAAGAAAAGAAGTCTAGCAGTCTTGTTCTGAATCAAACATGAGAAGAAAGGCAGTGGTAAATCCTAAAAGGCCGGTTTTGGAAGCTAGGAGGAAGTCTAGCAGTGTTAAGCTCAATTCCGGGAGAGGTACACTGGTGTTTGTAATGCTGTGTGAAATTCTAGACCTTGAGGAGGATAACTTTTAAATGAGAGTTGCAGGTTTAGTTTTGCAGCTAGAATTTTATCCAAAGAGTGGTCCATTATTATGTTTTACAGCATTGATATGTTTTTCTTTGATGTGTTTGTGTTTGATATGATCAGGTTTGTTCATCATCCATGGAGGAAGCAAGAGCTGGCTATCGGGTGAAGAACTCAAGGCAAATGGTGGAGATTTGTTGAAGTTTGCCTCGATTCTTGTCCTAGAAGATAGCAGAATCTGAAGGAGTATAAAAGAGTAGTTTAGGCTGAAGAAATTAGGCAGTTGGGGCTAAGTGTAATTAGTACTTTTAATTGGGGTTAATATGTAATTTCCCTAAGTTAGTTAGTTGCCTAATTTGTGCCCGCCTCCTCTATAAATAAGAGGGCAAGGCGGCAGTCTAAGTATTCATTCAACTCTCTCTCTTGTCAAGTTCTCTTCTCCTATTGTGAGTATACTTTGTTCTAGAGAAAGTGAGGCATATGTATTGTGTTCTTGAGTTTTCTTGGAGTGAACAAAGGGCTGTACTTGAGCGATAGGATTGAGGTAGAGGTTGGGCTTTGTATTGATCAGTTTCAACCTAATAAAAGGCTGCTCATTGGTGGGTGTTTGAAGGCTGGATGTAGGATTGCCAAAGGCAATCCGAACCAGGATAAATCTGCGCCTAAAGTGTTTGGTTTGATCCCTTTTAAATTCTGTTATTTCCTTTACTGCTGTTCATATATTCTGTTTCTATTTCTCATTGCATCCGAGAGTGTGTGAGAGGGTTTATGTGAGGGTTTTCTCGCCTAAGGTTGTAATCTAAGAGTCCTAAGGTTAACACCTGCAATTCAATTCCCTGGAATTCAATTTCTTTCCAGCCAAATTCCACCCTTACAATCAAATGCACCCTTAGGGAAGACAAATGGCAAGGCTAGAGAGATAAACGGACTTTACTACTTCAATGAGAATTTCTTCAGTAATAAAAAAAGCTCATGAATTGAGTGGTAATAGTTCAATTTCTATTTATGATCCAATAATGCAATGGCATCTTAGGCTAGGTCATTCTAATTTTCCTTATTTAAGACACTTGTTTCCTAAATTGTTTAAAGGAGTGGATTGTTCTATGTTTCAATGTGAAAGATGACATTTGTCTAAAGATCATCATATTAAATTTGTTTCAAAATCTTATAGTTCTTCAAAATCATTTTATTTAATTCATAGTGATGTTTGAAGACCCTCAAAGGTTACCACTTTATCTAGCAAAAGATGGTTTGTAACTTTTATCAATTATCATACTAGACTATGTTGGGTTTACTTGCTTAACAAGAAATCCGAAGTGGCAAGAGTTTTCAAAGATTTCTTCTACACGATCAAAGCCCAATTTCAAATAAAAATTTGTATTCTTTAGTTTGATAATGGAACAGAGTATTTCAATGAATGTTTAGAGGAATTTTTGAAAGAAAAAGGTATTTTACATCAATAAACATGTCGTGAAACTCCCCAACATAATGGCATAGCTAAACAAAAAAATAGACATTTACTTGAGGTAAATAGGGCTATTATGTTTTCTATAAATGTCCCAAAATACCTTTGGAGTATTTTAACTATTTGTTATCTAATCAATAGAATGCCAACTTACCTCTTAAACTTTGAGACACCTTTGAATTCTCTTAAAAAAAAAAAAAAAATCCTATGTACCAATTGTACTCTAAGCTACCTTTAAAAATTTTTGGATGCACTTACTTTGTTTACATTCCACAAATTTTCCGATCCAAATAGGATCCAATGGCTAAAAAATGTGTTTTTGTTGGTTAAGCTCCAAATAAAAAAGGGTACAAGTGCTTTAATCCTTGGACAAAGAAAACTCTCATAAGCATGGATGTGTCTTTCATGGAGAATCAACCTTATTTTACCAAAAATCATCTTCATGGGGAGAATAATGTAGAAGAAGATAATCTTTTGAAAATTCCTGAACCTTTGAAAATTCTTGAACCTCTTCCAAGCATGATTGATATAATTGACACTCCACTCCACTCTGAAAAACAATCTAAGGAAATCGGTGCTCAAAATAATAAAGAACATGATGTATCTACTTCATAGGTGCCAAGCATAATAGAGTTGGAACTAGGGGGAGAATTACTACAGACGAATCACAACAATCCAAAACCTGAGCTTCAGTTTTATATTAGAAGAAAATCTCAAAGAAATGCTATTAGTTCGAATGTCCCTCTGGTAACTAAACAGTTGACATCTTCAAATGATGGTCCTCCTTCCACTCAGGGTAACTCTAAACTTACTCCTTCAAATCCTCCCTCATTTGATTTGTCTGATCTTGATGTCTCCATTGCCACTAGAAAAGGAGTAAGATCTTGTACTAAATATCTCATTGCCAAATACTTGTCATACTAGAAACTGTCCAATAACCACAAGGCATTTCTTTTAAATATTTCTAACTTGCATGTACCAAGAACTATATAAGATGCCCTAGGTGATCTAGATTGGAAGTTAGCAGTAAAGGAGGAGATGAATGCTCTTGAAAAGAACAGGACTTGGGAGATCATGGAGTTACCGAAAGGTAAGACAACTGTAGGTTGTAAATGGGTCTTCACTGTAAAATGTAAGGCAGATGAGAGCATAGAGAGGTACAAGGCAAGACTTGTTATCAAAGGATTCACCCAAACTTGCGATATTGACTATCAAGGGACCTTTGCTTCGATTGCAAATATAAACTCAATTTGAGTACTCATTTCTCTAACAGTGAATTCCAATTGGCCTCTACACTAGCTTGATGTAAAGAACGCCTTTCTAAATGAAGATTTGGAGGAAGAAGTGTTCATGGATCTTCCACCTTCATTTGAGAAGAACCTTAGTGCCAACAAGATGTGCAAATTGAAAAAATCCTTGTATGGTCTAAAACAATCACCAAGAGTGTGGTTTGAAAGGTTTGGAAAAGCAATGAAGAGCTATGGTTACATTCAGATTCAAGCTGACCATACAATGTTCTTTAAGTACTCTAGAGACGGTAAAAAGGCTATTTTGATCATATATGTGGACGATATAATAATTATTGGTGATGATAGTGCAGAAATTCGAGAGCTCAAGAGAAAGCTAGCTCATGAATTTGAGATCAAGGATTTGGGGGCCCTAAAATACTTCCTTGGGATAGAATTTTTAAGATCAAAAGAGGGAATTTTTATCAATCAACGTAAGTATGTTCTCGATTTGCTTAATGAAACAGGAATGCTTAGATGGAAGATAGCTAAAACTCCCATAGAACCCAACTTGAAGCTACAACCTGCCGAAGCCAAAGATGAGGTAAATAGAGATAAGCACCAAAGACTTGTGGGTAGAGTCATCTATTTATCTCACACCCGACCTGATATAGCTTTCGTAGTGAGTGTTGTAAGTTAATTTATGCATTCACCAAGTTCAGAGCATTTTGAAGCTACCTACAAAATCCTAAGGTACCTAAAGGGAACACTTAGAAAATGATTGTTCTTCAAAAAATGAGGATACCTACACATAGAGGCCATACCAACGCAGATTGGGCAGGCAACGTTACAAATGAAGGATCTACAAAGGGCTATTGCACCTTCGTGGAAGGTAATCTTGTCACTTGGAGAAGCAAGAAACAAAATGTAGTAGCCAAAAATAGTGTTGAAGCCGAATTCTATTCAGTAGCTCACGGGATTTGGTTGTGGATAAAGAGATTACTAGAGAACTTGAAGGTTCATATTTCCTTACCAAAAAAGGTTTACTATGACAACAAAGTTGCGATCTCCATTGCTCACAATCCAGTCCTCCATGACAGAACGAAACGTGTAGAGGTGAATAAGCATTTTATCAAGGAGATACTTAACAATGGGGCAATTTGTATGCCTTATATTCCAACAGTTGATCAAGTTGTTGATGTCCTCATAAAAGGGTTACATAAGAAATAGTTTGAAAATCTAGTGAGCAAACTTGTCATGGAAGGGGGAGTGTTGAAATGAAAAGGAGACAAATCCCTTGATTAATGGGGATTGAGTCCAATCTCTTGATTGATGGCCCAAATCTCTTTGATTGATTGATTCTATTTTAGAATAAGAATATCCTGTATATCTTGTAAATTATTTCCTAGTTTGATCATTTCCTAATTTGTTGTATCCTCCCTTTATAAGAAGAGAGGAGTCGTGTTTTTCAATTATGGTGAAATAGAAATCATTTTTCTCTTAGCTTATACAAACATATGTGAGTATTTGTGTGTATGTTCACACAAAGAAGAGAACGACTCTTATCTATGTCATTGGATAACCAAAAATAGTCGCTCCTGCATGACAGGCTTCCGATTGGAGAGTAAGGTGAGGCTGCAACAATGCATGAGACTTGTGCACATATGCATGCATAGATGAGCAAATATGATGATATCAGAAATTTATTTCATGAAATTGTCTCAGTAACTTACAGATTCACCGCTCAAATTCATATAAGTTTGGGGCTTTGCTAAGAAAACAGGAACATCACCAACAAACCCTGACATAATACCAAAGGCTCATATACAAGTCTATGCATTCAGAATATATGTGCAAATGCGTATAAGAATTCAACAGCCAAAAAAAAAAAAATCAAAATCCTATTAATATACCTTTCCCAAAAAGGGCTTTGAAATAAACTGTATCCACTGGAATCCCTTGCGACTCAGCAAATGCATTAATCATTTCAAATCCCACCTGCTTTGGACAAAACACAGTTTTAAAAAAAAAGAAGTTCGGATCAAATAAACATCCCTATCTTTTTCTCTTTTAACAATAAATTTATCCAAACATACGTTGTGCCTTGTTCCTTTATATTTATCGCCTGGATTGCCCAAGCCCACAAAAAGCCAGGGTTGAGAAGAAAAAGAATGAGAAATGGAGCATAAGCTTCGGTTGCACAGCCTATTCAGCATCATTGCCATTCATCTCCTCTTAAATCCTCTGTTATCTGCAAATTCATGGGCCCCACCTCAAAATTAGTAAGCGACAAATACAAGTAATAAAAAGAAAAACATCGATAAGGGATATGTAACAAAAATTAGATATGCATCATTTCCATGACATAACAACAATGCAATGGACATGCACATCCGGCATACATAAAACAGAGGAATACCGAAGGACCAACCATGCCGGTATCAATATACACTGAAAAATATTAAATAAAAAGGGTGAGTCTTGTGGACTCGCGAGAATTAGGTATGTTATGCCTATTAAGAGAGAATGCAGAAAGACACGCTACAAGGAAGGAATGAATACTACTATAAAACAGTTTAAGATAACATAAGCATTATAGCATTAGTATAGATTGGAAAATGGGGGTTCGGGGAAGAAGATACAAACAACAGTACAGTGTCCTTTAAACTGCCTATCAGCCCACTCAACTTTACTTCTACACTAAGCACTGTTTTTAAGCAGTTGAAATTCAGCTATGCAGTAATGGAAATCTAGAAAATTCAAGTATCTCAAATAAGCAAGTAAAGCATGACAAGTATCGAAGTGTGGGATATGCTAACAGAACTAAAAAAAGATATAAAGATATTAGTAGGGCAACATATAGCACCCAGAAAGTCAGAGAAAGCCATGCAGAGCCCTATCGACATATACAGAAGTCATGAAATGCTAAAGTCCGAATTGTCTTATCATACTAAACTAGTTATCGAATTCAGTGTTCTATACAAGTTAACTGGTTCGTTCTCCTCCATTAAGAACCACGAACTGGTTCGTGCGTCCCAGTTCGCGGTGCATTTTCGAACTGGTTCGTAGCGGTGCGCGCACTGGGACGCTACAATCAACGACCGGAGCTGAAAATCAGTGCCGTACCTGAGATTATGGGGCCCTGAGGCGAAATGTAAAAATGGGCCCCCGAATCGGCCGGCGAGAGCGAGCCACCGGGCACCGGCCACGAGGGCGAGCCGGCGAGGGTGCGAAACTGCGACGAAGCGACAGAGCGAGAGAGAGGCAGTGAGCGACGGAGAGCGAGCCACCGGCCACGAGGGCGAGGCAAGCCGGCGAGGGCGAGCGACCAAGCAGAGCAGCGAGAGGCGAGAGCGAGAGGGCGAGGGCGAAGGGCGACGGAGCAGCGAGAGGAGAGAGAGGCACCGAGCGACGGAGCAGCGAGAGGCGAGGGCGAGCCGCCAACGGCGAGGGCGAGGGCGAGGGCGACGGAGGGAGTGAAGCAGGCAGCGAGCGAATCAGCGAAAGCGAGAGGGGGAAAGGGCAGGGGCGAAGCTTTGCAGAGGGGGAGGGGGTGGGCAGCTGGGCCTGGGCAGTGGCCCTTACAAATAGGGAGGTTTCAGCCCCAAATAGTCAAAATTTATGGGCACCACTGCAATATTTTTTATTTTTCAAAATTCTGAGTTAATTAAATCTAAGTTAATAAATAATGTTTATCACGTAGCCTCTTTAGTGTGTATATATATATATATATAGAGTGTAGTTTTCTATCTAATTAATATTATTTAAGTTTTATGTAATTTAAAAAAATTATAAAATTATATTAAACTTATTGAATATATGAATTTGACAATGTAAAGAATAAATTGAGCAAAATTTTTAAACGTATCACATCTTAAAATACCACACTAACTAAGTCTACCACCTACATACCACATATCTAAGTATATAACGTACCACGTATTCAAATTCATACCACGAATCAAAGCGTATCTCATTTTTAATAATTTTTTATTCAACCTATTTCAATATGTCAAAACAATAAGTTAGATATCATAATCCTAAACTAACAATATACGAATATATATCATAAACAATAAAGTAAAATGTAAAAGTATCTCTCCTATGAGATAAAATTATTTTATGAGATCTATAATAGTAAATTTTCAATTAAGCAAGCATCATTAGTTGTTAATGGTGCAAGGGCAGAACGGTCTAACCAATTTGGAGACTCTAGGCGAAAAAAAAATTTTGAGATTTTTTTAAAAGTATTTAGTTTTTTATAAAAAATAAATAATACATATTTTTTCAAGAAAATTTCATTATTTCATTAAATTAAAAAAAAGTTGAAGTTCAATCTACTACAAAATTTATTAATTTTTTATTTCAATCAATTACATAATTGATGTCATTTTTTATTTTTATTTATTAATTTAAAAATAAAAATTGAGAACATCGTTTAATTTTACTAAATTTATATTCAACGTCAAATTTATAGGATAAAAAAATATTATTGGTAGACCTACATTTATTCAATCATTACAATTATTAGTTATAAATTATATGAGTAATTTAATTAAATATTAAAAATAACCTAATAATTTTTTTTAAAATTTACATTGGACTCATGAAAAATGTATTATAAATTTATATTAGACTCTATCTCAAATCATCTATATTAAATAAAAATGGTTGGAGATGCATGTTGGTTGAAAAGTAACAAAAAAAAAAGACAACTAGTTTAGCTGTCAATCAATAATCATGACACAACAATCAACAAATTAAACTTAGAAAAATATCCACACAAGAATACAAAAACCTAAAAAACAAGATATGTCATACACCCAAAAATAAAAATTAAAGTAAAAAAAAATCAAACTTACAGAACATAGAAAAAATATATAAAAAATAAAATTTTAAATTTAATTTTTTAATGAAGTATTTATTATTAAAAACTAAAAAATATATAAAAATTATAAAATTTGGAAAGTGGGGCATTTCACAATTGGGGGCCTTAGGTAGGGTTGGCAATGATTCGATTCGGTTTCGGTTTTTGCCAAAATCATAACCAAACCAAACTTAAACTCCTAAAACCAAAACCAAAGCAATACCCATTTAGTTTTAAAAATTTAAAATTATAACCAAACCATTCGGTTTCAGTTCGATTTTGGTTTAACCATTATTTTTTTTGTTTAATCCATACCAAGAAACAAAGACAAATAACATTCATAAAATCTTTTGATAATTTCACAACAAACAAAGATAAATACTAATAAAGTTACCTTATTCTTGCATAAAATTTCAAAACTTCTTGGATAAAAAATCACATCTCCAAACCTACAATTGTTAAGATCAATAAATTAATATTTGCATAATTAAATTGTAATTTAAGCTAAAAAAATTTAGTTACGAAAGTTAATACCTTCATCAATAATATTAATATCTTCTTCATAAATTGATGCGTATCCATTTTAAATGAATGAGCCAACTCCATCTAACAAAATTATAAATATAAAAAATAAATTAAAATGAAAATGTTAAAGTCTTAACAATAAAAAATAACTAGTAAATGAAATAAATTCACCTTTTTTCACTTCATTTGACAACCAACTTTGGGCACACATTAATGCTTCTATTGTCTTTGGATGAAGTCGATTACGATGAGGACTCACCAGCCTCCCACTAGAACTGAATGCCAAATCTGAAGCAACAGTAGATACAAGAATGACTAATATATCTCTTACAATAGTTTGCAAAATAGGATACTTCACCCCATTCACTTTCCATCAAAGTAAAATATCAAACTGACCATCATCTATTATAACATCTTCATCCAAGTAAAGATCCAATTCAGTTATGAAACTAGTAACTTTAGTAATTTTCCTCTTTTTAAGAAAAGATTGATATTCATCATCAAAAGAAATGAAATTCTCTCTTGGAGTGATGCTCCCATCCAATGTACATTCTTGATTATTCACATCATTCACTTTGTTCTTTTTAATGTGATATTCCTTCATCAAATCATGACAATGGTACTTGATGCTGCTAATTTGTTCATCATAGTCATAAGGATAGAGCTTACGAGAGTAAAAGTCAAGAAAATTCATCTTATACCTAGGGTCTAACACTGCAGCAACACCCATCAACTTATGAATCACATTTCAATATGCATTAAACTTATCTAACATGCTTTTTGCCATTGTACTAATCACTTCATTGGGAGACTTGACCCACTCATTCAATGTCAACTTGACCTTACAAATTATTGGAAAGTACATATTAGCAGTTGGATATTTTGTCCCAGAAAACAACTCAGTTACATTATAAAACAACTTTAATCTGTCACAAACATCTTTTGCAGTTTCTCAATCCCCGTCACTTGGCACATTCTTATACTGTGATTCAAATAATTTAAGTCGAGGAAACAAAGACTTATAAACCAAAGCAGTTTTAAGCATCAAATAAGTAGAGTTCCATCTAGTAGGACAATCCAAACACAACCTTTTAGCATAAAGCACTTTCATTTGTCGACAAACGTCCTCAAACTTTTCTATTCTTTTTGGAGATGCTGTCCAAAAAACTATACTTTCCCTCACATTATCAATGGCATGCTTAATCATATCTAAACCAATCTTAACAATAAGATTCAAGATATGGGCAGAACAACGCATATGCAATAAAGATCTACCATTCAAAAGACATCCAACATTCAATTTTGTTTTAATCTTACCAATTATACTACCATTGGTAGAGAAATTATCCACTATAATTGTGAATAATCTTGAGTGCACATTCCACCTAAGCATAGCATCAATTAACACATCGGCCAACATATCACTTGTATGAGGGCAAAGGACATAAATAAACCTAAATGACATACAATTATAAATTATTAGTAAACTTAAAGTTTAAACCTACAATTATCAAATTTAACAACAATAAAACAATATACTAAGTTAAAAAATACTTGTCATACCTCAAAATTTTGCTATGCAATGCCCAAGACTTATCAATGAAATGTGTTGTAATAGCTATAAAACCCTTTTTTTGGTTATTAGAAGTCCACATGTCCATTGTAATAGCCACCCTACTATCAATGTTTTCAATCAAACTCATCACTTTGTCCCTCTCTTCACTGTAAATCCTCATGATATCATTCTTTAAAGTATTAGGAGAAGGACACTTGAAAAGATGTTGAATGGTACTTGTGAAATCTTTGAATCCACTATGCTCCACCATCGAAAGAGGATAATCATGCATAATGATCATCTTTCCTAATTTCTCTCTTCTTTTTTTTTTTATCATATGGACCGGAAGAGATCTCTCCTTTCAAATCAGATTTTATAAACATTTGTCTTATATCTCCTACCAATCTTCTCTTAGGACATCTATTGAGATGTTGCTTCATAGTTGATGTACCATTCGTTGATTTCCCCATAAGTAATTTCTTACAATAGTTGCATTGGGACTTAATTTCTTTATTAATGATCACTCTTTGAAAATGTTTCCATATATCACTTCTAGTCCTACCATTAATTTCCTTATCAGAAACATTTACCTCTTGAGAACTCTCCATGGGTATTGATTGATAAGTTTGTTCACCGGATGACGATCCGCCCACAAAACATTGTTGTGTGCTGCCACTTTGTGAGCATGCCATATTCTGTAAAAACTTGCTAAAACCTGACAGCAACTTCAACTGAAACAAGTAAAAACAAGTACGAAAGAAAAACTACCTAAAATCAAGCATAAACAAGTAAAACAAATATGGCCAAAAAATAGATAAACTACCTAAATTTAGCTGTCAATCGAGAGAATCAAACAACTAAAAAAGATAAACCACACCAAGTAAAAATACCTAAAATAGAAGCAGCGAGCAAGGGAGGGCGAGATCGATTTGCCGAGCCCTCGAGCAAGCGTAGGGGAAAGGGCGAGAGCCGAGAGGTAGAGGGCAAGCGAGGGCGAGAAAGGAGAGGTAGCAAGGGCCAGCGAGCGAGAGGGGTTGAGCGAGAGACCGAAAGGCAAGCGAGGGCGAGTGAGAGCAAGAAAGGCAGAGAACTAGGGTGAGCGAGGGCAAGAGGGGCCAAGAGCAAGAGAGGGCCAACGATGGCGAGCAAGAGAAATAGAAAGGCAGAGAGCGAGGGCGAGTGCCCGCCGACGAGCAAGAGAAAGAAGGCAACAAGGGTGAGAGAGATCGAGGGCAAGCGAGAGCAAGAGGGGCCGAGCCGAGCCCTAGCAAGAGAGATCTAACGAGGGCAAGCGAGAGCAAGAGGGGCCGAGCCGAGCCCTAGCAAGAGAGATCGAGCGAGGGGGAGCGAGAGCAAGAGAGATGCAGAGAGCTAGGGTGCGAGAACGAGCGAAAGCAAGAGAGATGCAGAGAGCTAGGGAACGCGGACGAGAGAGAGCCAGTGCTAGAGCCAGATCGAGAGATGAAGGAGAAGAGAAAGAGAGAAGAGAAAGGGAGAAGGGTTTGTGCTTGGGTGGGGTGGGGTGGGGTGGTGCGGGCTGGGTTGGATTTTATATAATATATATATTATATATACATATTATACCTATTTTATTATATATATAATATAAATATATATAATATATTCGGTTCGATTAGGTTTCGGTTCGGATTTTAGTTTGGTTTTAGTGAAAATCATAACCAAACCATATCCATTGAAACAGTGTTCGATTTTTCTCCAAACTAAACCATTACCCAGTCAAATAATTTTTAACTGCGTTGACCGATTCGATTCTCCACGATTTTGATTACAATTGCCATCTCCAACCTTAGACTGCCGACTATCTGGCCTTATAGTAGGGCCTACTCTGCTCAAGGGCACACTGGGGTGCAAAAGAGTGTTTAGGGGCCCTAGGTGTGAGGTGCAAAGCAAGAGACAGGCTTCATGCATGTGAGGCGCATATATGTGAAGAATATGTATAGAATACTTATATAATATTAATTATTTTTAGGTTAAACATATAAAGAGACAAATTGTAAAATCATAAAATATTCAGGTAACAAGTAATTGCCACAATAATAATAATAATATTCTAAATGTATATAAATTTAGTTTCAAATTAAATAGCATAAAATAAAATACATTAAAACAAATTAAATTATTTAAGCAAATTAATGAAAGCAAAACAGAATTTAAACATGCATGCATTATTACTTAAATTTAAAAAGAAGGGTGGTGGTCCATAAAACAGTTAACAAATAGTTAACAAGCAGATCACCAAAAGAGAAATAACATTAAAAAAAAAAAATAAAAGTAAGTTGAAAATAGAAAGAAGTTTCCCTACATGCATTATTAAAAATTAAGAAAACACCAAATAAATAATCCCACTGAAAATGAACCGTGTCGTCTAATTACCTGCAGTATTCAGATAAAGAATAAAAAGAATGTACGTACAATGTAGCAACAAAGAAACAAACAACATATATGGCATCAAAGAAAATCAAAGCAAAATGACAAAAAAAAAAAAAAGTAATAGCATTACAAAATAGGTCACTGGAGAATGCTCGCCTGCCTCCAACGACCCCAAGGATGAAAACAGGTGACCGACCGACATTATTGAGGCTCATGCACCATATATCAATGGTGTGTGACCTCCCTCCACGGACTTCAGGTTGTCGGCGTGTGGCAGCTCTCTGGCGCCACCAACAAGATCACTTGGCCCCAATCTATATATGCTATTACACACTCGGTTGAAGCCTCGAAGAGTGGAAAACTTGTTTCATTCATTACTATATATTGTGAATCCATATTGTCGTACTAGCTTAGCTTTAGGTGGTGTATATATAGTTGATGTACCTGGCTAGTTGATCTGTACAGCGCAGTTATAGCAGCTTAGAATAAAGACTTTGTAACCTATATTTGAATAGATTTGGATCAATTTTCTGTAATACTTGGGAAATTTTTGAAATTATAAATTACATTTTACGAAGGGTATAATTAGAATTTTCGAAAGAATGGGACTATAGGGGAACACTATCACAGTTTAAAGTAACCGAATTGATTGCAGAGAGTGCCCCGAATTCTAGATGTTTAATAAAAACTGAATAGTACCAACGAGTGGTTCAAGGCATGATTTTAGGTGTCAAAAGAAATTACATCGAGAACGGTTTTCAGTACAGCTGTGGATCAGGTTGAACTTTTGGAAAGTCAACGGAGTGTTTTGAGGACCAATATTTTATATGTAGAACAACCCTTGAGCGATTAAGGATTGAAATAAAAGGACGTAGGGTCAAATCGATCAACCGGGCCAAAGTGTAATTTATTAATTTTGCCCGATAAAGCTTAAAAGGTTAGTTTTTTGGAAATTTCAAGGATGAAATAAAGAGTACAAATCTTGTGGGTTTTAATGGTAGTATTGGAAATATCAGGGGTTCTATGGAAAGGGGCCGAAATGACATTTGAAGAAACAAGGGGGTTGAAGTGTAATAAAGCAAACTTAGGTGTGAAACCTATAAAAATCGATCGCCGCACTACCACCGCACATGGAGCCATTTTCTGGCGATGGGACGGCTGGGGGAGGGTTGGGGAAGGTTGTATATGGCATGGGGAGGCTTGGGGGCGAAGCCTTAGCCTCTGATTGGTTGAAAAATGGCCGGATTTCGCCTATAAATAACTAGGTTTTCAGTTGAGACTTGGCACAAAAATTACTCACGTTTGGGAGTGAATCGAAGGGAAAGGATAGAGGACTTTTGTTCTCGAGGGATCAAGGATAAAATCTGGATAATTTGGTGTGTTTTGGAGCACATTTGGAAGTTGCTTGAGGCTTGGCCAGAAATGAGAGGCGGACATCGGAATCGTGCCTACAACTGCTCATTTGGGTCATTTTCCAGTAACTTTTCGAGCAACCAAAAGTGCCATCTAGATCGACTATGGAAAGGCTTCAAGAGGGTGGGATTAGATCGGCCATTGGAGCAGTCCTCGACGGCCAGAAGTGAGGAAGAAGATTGGCGCTTGGGCTGCGCGCGCCATCTTTTACTAGCAAACACGTGTTTGGCGCATAGGGGCCAGTGGCATAGGGGTAATTATGGAATTTCTTTTGGATATTTTTCTAAAATTATTTTAGGAATTATCATGTTGAAAAATTTGGGAAAAAGTTTAAGGAGATAATTATTTTGGAATTATCAAGGTGAAAACTAGGAGAAAATAGAAGAAATTATGAAAAATTAAGGAAAAATGGATTTTGATGCTCCTATAAATAAATATGGTGTTTAGGGAGTATCATGGTTCGAGGTTAAGTATAAGTACGGGTGTTTGAGGATTCACCACAAGTCTTTGCCACTAACTTTTGCCTCTAGGTCTGCCACTAGCCCTTTGCCACTAACTTCGCCACTAGTCTTTGCCACTAGCTTCGCCACAAGCTTTTGCCACTAGGTCCGCCACTAGCCCTTGCCTCTAGCTTCGCCATTAGCCTTTGCCACTAGCTTCGCCGCTAGTTTCGCCACAAGCCTTTGCCACTAGCTTTTGCCACTAAGTCCGCCACTAGCCCTTGCCACTAGCTTCGCCACAAGCTTTTGCCACTAAGTCAGCCACTAGCCCTTGCCACTAGCTTCGCTACTAGCTTCGTTACTAGCTTCGCCACAAGCTTTTGCCACTAGGTCTGCCACTAGCCCTTGCCACTAGCTTCGTCACTAGCCTTTGCCACTAGTTTCGCCACTAGCTTTGCCACAAGCCTTTGCCACTAGGTCCGCCACTAGGTCTGCCACTAGCCCTTGCTGTTAGCTTCGCCATTAGCTTCGCTGCTAGCTTGGCCACAAGTGTTTGCCACTAGCTTCGCCACAAGCCTTTGCCACTAGGTCCGCCGCAAGGATCAAGCCCTGGTAGCGCTGAGAAAATGGGTTAGAAGGCTCGCGAGAATCTTCCCCACGAAGACTCTCGATGCCAAAGTCAGTCCCGAATCCCAATGATTATTCATGAAAAGCAGTAAATATGCATTCAAAGTGTAAATTTTACCAGAATCGAAAATCCTGTTCATTATCTTCTAGTTGGGTATTTATAGGGCGTGATTTTCAAAGGTACCAGGTGTTGACACGTGGCCTCTCCTAGATGGAGCTCTTGGTTTTCCCGGAAGGCACACATTACCGCAAGTTGCCATGGAGGCTTTGAGGTCTGAGTGCTGCGCCACGAGCTGCACTGTTGGGGAGGCTGGTAGGCCCAGCACGGCTTATGGCCGCGAGCCCCACTCCTGCGGCTTGTGGCACTACGCGAGTGGGTCTCGCGGCACTGTGCCACGAGGTTTCGACGCGCCTTTTGCCGCGAGCCTATCTCCTTACCGCAAGCTATTTGGGGCTCGAGGCACAATTTTGGCAAACAATTGCCGCAAGCACATTCAAGCTTGCTGCATTGTGTCGCTAGCACATTCAAGGTTGAGGCATTCTATCGCTAGCTAGGTGCACAATGCCGCTAGCTTGAGGCAGTGTGCCACGAATCTTGTGGCATTGTGTCGCGAGCTTGCGGCTCACTACCGTTAATTTTCTTTGCTTTTAAAAATATTTTAATTTCTCCCCCCATTTTCTCTGGCACAATAATTGCCTCCTACTCTTTCATTTTGTCTTGTCCATAGACAAAATGATAGAGTAAAAAAAATTTAATAAAATTGGAGCACACTGCCACTAGCTTGGTCTTTACCCGCGGGGTAATTTTACTTCCCACCCACTGGTTTTCCCGGCACCCCTATAAATTCTCCTCCCCACACAAATTTACTGTGCTTTTTTACTCATCTCAAAGACCTCTTTGCCGCAAGCTTTCCATGGGATTTCTCCTAATTTTGCTTTAGAATTCTTCAGCTTTTTGGTTTCGCCGCAAGTTCCGCTTCTTCTTACGAGACTGCACGAAGTTACTGTGAGCTTTCCGTCCTATTGTCGCAAGCTTCCAGGTTTTTGCTGTGAGCTTTCAGCATTTGCCGCGACGTTTCTAGCTCGTTACGACGACGTTTTCCATCATCTTGCTGCGAGCTTCCAACACCTTACCGCAAGCTTCCAACATTTTGTCGTGACGTTTCCAGCTCCTTGCCGTGACGTTTCCATTAGGTTGCCGCGAGTTTGCAACACTTTACCGTGAGCTTCTAGCACCTTGCCGCGACGTTTCTTCCTTTGTGCCACGAGGTCTTTAGCTCTTGCTACGAGGCTTCCAAGTAGTTGCCGCGAGGTCTTAAGTCCTTGCTGCTAGCCTGCAATGTAGTGCCACGAATCATCAAGGCATTGTCGTGAGCTTCCTAGTAGCTTGCCGTGAGCTTCCAGTAGCTTGCCGCGAGGGTTCCTGGCTTTGCCACGAGGCTTTCCCTCTTTAAATTTGCAAGTTGCTCTATACTTCCTGCAAGCCCTCCGAAAGCCCATCGTTAGCTTTGGTCGCCAGCCTTTCATCACCATCCTTTGTGGTTGCTAGCTTCGCTATAAGTCTGCTACAAATCTTTCCCGTGAGCCATGTTGCCACCAGCTTCTTTACTTCTGGTTTCCTGTCTTTACGTCCCTTAGTTTTTTTTTTTTTCACAAAAGTCATGGCATCTAGGAGTGTGTACCTTCGCACCCAAGATCTTGAGGGACACCCTTGTCGATTTCTTATGGGCATGCGTTCATCTTTGACGGCTGACGATCTTGCCCAATTAGTGAGTAACTACTGCATTCCTTTCTCTTATCGTCCTAGGTTGCCCGAATCGACCGAATCTTGCGTTGCGACCATTACAGATGGATGTATGGAAGTTCATGAAATAAGTTTTCGTTTAGGATTTCGCCATCCACTCCACCCCCTCGGTGTAGAGCTTCTTCGTCGGAGCTTTCTAGCTCCAGCTCAGTTACATCCCAATGGCTAGGCCCAGTTGGCAGGTTTTTTTGTCTTATGTCACAAGAGTGGAGTGTCTCCTACTGTCGATCCTCTTCTTTCCTTTTTTCGTTTCAGGTTAGGGCAGTCTCGTTATCATTTGTATACACTATATAGGGAGCGTGTCGAGGATCATTTGTTTGAGGGCATCCCGCCCAAGGCTCACTACTTCGACACTCGTTGGTTTGTAGTCGATCCTCCACTAGGTAGATGGTATGCCCCCTGAGGCTGGCGTTCTGATGATCGAGTGGCTAAGTCGATTCTTTCCTTATCCGTCCATGAACTTCAGAAGCGATACAACAATGAACATCGTCAACTCCTGCGTGGAGGTCCAATGAGCCTCCTAAACCTTCTCTCTAAGGACCGGTTGAGGAGGGCTGGCTGGGTACTCCATGCGGGAGAATCATTGAGGTGTGCGGCCCCTTCGACGCTTCCCCTGCGGCCCCCAGTTCCTCCGGCAACCGACATCCAAGTAGAAGGTGAGGCCGTCACTCTCCAGGAACGGTCTCCTCCTGAGGGTTTGGATCTTTCCGATTGCCCTTCTTCCTGCCTTTTTTTAGGCACCTAGGCCTTTCTTTTCCTCTCACGCTTTTATCCTTCTATGTTTATTTATCTTTCCTAATCTTAACTCGTAAATCTTTCTACTTCTTGGTAGGTATGAGGCGAGCAATGCGAGCTTCTTGTCAGAGGGCAATCGAGGGCGCGATGCATGACGGGCCTTCTCAACCTACGCCCTTCCCCCCTAAAGGTGTTGTTGCCATCCCAGAGACTCATGTTGTTGAGGGGACAGTGGAAACTGGTGAGGTGCGACATCGTCATAAAAAGAGTCGGCATCAGCAGAGAGAGGTAGGTCCACCCACGTCCCAGCTGATCATCGCCCCTATTCCTATGGAACCTCTTGAGGGCACCTCATTAGCTCCTCCCCCGGCTGCATATCCCCTTGAGCCCGGTGAACTCCCCAACGAAAGGTACAACTCGATTGCCATGAGCGAGGCCCTTGATGTTGCAGGGTACGTTGGTCTTTACGATGCAGCTTCGATGATCCCTGGTGGTTAAGAGATCGAGGTTACCTCTCGCCTTAACCAAGAGGCCATCGATGCAGCACATGCTGCTGGCCGAGGAAAATTTCACAGAGGGATGATTAACCCACAGGGTTCTAAGCGTCGGGTCCTACACAATGAGGAGAGGTTACGTCTCCAAAATTTAGAGCCCAAATTTGCCGAGCTCCTTCCACCAACTGAAGGCGCCCTAGACCTTAAGGAGGGCTGATGGACGCGAGGCGAGGAATTCACAGTGCGCCTGGAGATTTTGGATATGGATTCAATAAACATGCGCGGGGTTGCGGCACGCTTATTGAATTCCACTATTCTTCCTCGGGACGAGAAATGCTATTTTCGAAACCCTCCTGATAACATGGATGATTTTGAGCCCCATTTGGCCATTGTAAGCTCCATTTCTTTGGTTTTTTTTTTTTTAGGGTTATTTGTTTAAATTTTCTTATGGCAGGGTGCTCAGGGAGCCGTGGTGGCAAACGCGATGAAACAGGCGTGCATTGCTTGTGCTGAGGTAGAGATTGCTCAATGGATGTACAAGTCTTGGCAATGGGGTGAGGAAAAGCAAGTACTGAACATGAATATCCGACACTTGGAGTCCGATAATTCGAGCCTTCACTCACAAGTCGAAGGCCTCCAAACCCAACTTCAGGGCCTTACTACAAGATGTCAATCAGTAGAATCCGATGCCCAAAAATCGAAAGAGAAATCCGTGGAGCAGGGTCAAGAGTATGAAGAGATGGCATCTTCATTTTCCACTG
This sequence comes from Diospyros kaki, assembly GCA_036245055.1. Lineage (NCBI taxonomy): Eukaryota > Viridiplantae > Streptophyta > Magnoliopsida > Ericales > Ebenaceae > Diospyros > Diospyros kaki. The sequence continues at coordinate 13,771,574 of BSEG01000001.1, read as the reverse complement.
CTCGGGAGGAAAATGTTCAACTTCAGAGATCTCTTGCCGACTTCGAGGATCAGGTGGCGCAGGCTCATCAAGAGATATCCAATCTTAGTGAAAGTAGGCATCGAGAGATCAATGAGGCCGCGCAAGAGGCGGTGAAAGAGTACTGGCTTTCTAATGATTGCTTTCAACGAAAGGAAGCCTATGCCAGCTGCTTCTCTAAACTAGGCTTTTATCTTGGCCGCAGCCTTTTGGAGTCTAGGCGTTCTAGGGAGTCGTTTCCTGAAATGGTGTTTTCAGAAACGGCTTCACTGGATCCCCCTGATTGGCGAAAGTACGAGCCCGGCTCTTACGACCCTGACGAATATATAAGGGCTGCTTTAGTAGATGATCTGGCTAACCTGTCGGGACCGTGGAGCCCTTATGTACCCGATTTGGATGATACCTCTGGGATTATAGAGGCCCTGCAAACAATTAGACATGGGTTGGATGAGCCTATCGGCGCCCCTTTGAGTCCATTTCCTCCAGAGCTGGAGCATCTCCATTCTCGCCGAGATGGTTAGCCAATGTGCTTTTATTTTGCTGAATCCTTATTTTGGTTATGTAGAATGGCAGCCCCCCATTTTTGTGGATGTCAGGCTTTTGGGCCATCATTCCTATGTATGGAAGTTTAGACGTGTTTGTTTGTCATGCTTATGCATGTGTTGTCATCGTTTACTTATATATATATATGCATTTTCTTTCAATATCTTTTTCTTGCTTGCTTGACATGGCGCTTTAAGTTTAAATTTTTCTTTGATTATTACTATATTGGGCATGTCATGTTCTTTCTCACAACTCATGCTCGAGAATTGAGGAGGGGCGCAGTGTCTTCGGCCTATGTTTGTGGGGTCCGTACTGCAACCCTAGGTTTTCCTTGACACTTCGGTTTGGGCGCCTCATCGACAGGCCTTCATGAGTCATTTTCGAGGGTTTGCATGTATTTTTTGAGTGGGGGACCTTCTTGGGGGTGCCTGCTTTCCCTTTACGGGCTCGTCTACCTTAGGCAATCTAGGTTTGGCCCCCGGGTCAGATACGGGATCCCTGTCAGGCATCCAAGTTTTTCGAGGGGCCTAGGCACCGAATCGACTAAGGAGTCAAGTATAGCTCAAGGGCATAGGTCAGACTCAAACAAGGGATCCAAGTGGCCCTGCAGGCATTGGTGTCGGAATATCCAAAGTCCTTATATCGATCTGGGGTCATGGGCACCAGATTATCTCTAGGTGACCAGGCCCTCAAGAATAAGGTCCGCTGCAAGATTCCTCTTGGGGGTCTGAGCTTTCCGGGAGGCCTAGGCACCGGATCAATTAGGGCGTCGGGTCTAGCTTGGGCGCATAGGTCGGACTCACCCAACGGATCAAGGTGAGCCTCCGAGCATAGGCTTCGGAACATCAAGTGATTCCAGGATGGATTGTAGTGCATTTGCTGTTGTGTCCTCCGTGTCCGCCTTTCAAGGTTGGTTTACCCCAGGGAATCTGGGTTTGGCCAGTGATCCAACGCAGGATTCCTACCAAACATCCGAGTTTGCCGGGAGACCCTAGGCGCTAGATCACCCAAGGAGTCGAGTCTAACCAAAGGGCATAGCACCGAACTCACGAGGGATCTGGGTGAGTCTATGGGCATAGGCATCAAATTTTTGGCGATCCCGGGCTGGCTCCTGGTTATCGGCACCAGATTGCGATGGGCGACTCGGCTCTGATAAGCAGAATTATACCAAGATTATCACATGGCCCTTTCATCTTTTTTCGTGATTTCTTAGGGTTGGTCTACTGATTGAGGCTGTCGAACCGACCAGATTAGTGTATATATAGGACTGGTTTATAGCTAGGATGCTCCCCAGGTCGTCTCCGAACGAACTATCAATGAATTGTCAAAACAAGATTAAACGAGGGGGGTTGTGATGAAAACCGAACTTAAAAACGTTTAAGAATAAAACAAAGATGAACTAAAACGTAACCCATTACAAACCCTACCTCCTTACCACAGTAATCCCCGTCTCACTTATGAAAATAATCTGTTTGGTTTGATTTTCTTTTTGATTTGAAAAACTCTTCTACAACCGTAAAAGATTAAATCAAAACGAGCAATCGCTCATACAAATATATTGTTTCTTTCTAATCAAAGCCTCAACCGAGTACGTCAATTAAACCCATCCAAAGATCATGCATGCATTCACACAACCGCATAAAAGAAACATACATAAACTTAGAGAAGGAAAAGAAACAAAATCATCAATAAAAACATGAAAATCGAGTTCCAAACCGGATTCGACTATATGACCGAGACTCAAACCGGGCAAGGGGTACGAGAATGTAGCAGATTACAAGCGAATTAGCCTTCCATATATTTTAGGTTGAAATCGTGAGAATCCTCCAAAATCGGCCACACCCTAATGCCTCTTAGCTAGCTCTTATTTATAGGGTTTTGGAAAAGAAAAACCTAGGCTAAATGGGCTTAGGGTTTTTTTATTACATATGACCCATAATTTAATTAATTAAAAGGGCCCAATGGATTCTAAATTTTCTCATAACCCATAATGAAATATGGTTGCCTCTTTAAAACTCAATGTCCGTCCACCTTGCACAGCCCACTTGTGCCTTTATCGAATAGCTCAAATCTGCGGCCCAAATCTGCCAAAAAAAGAATAAAAATAGTGTGAAGTCCAATAAAATAAAATAAACACAAGACAAATGAAATAACCTAAATAGAGTGCAATGAAGATGCAATAAGAGGGATAAATAATATAAAATATGCGCGCCATCATCTACCTTAGGGAGTCTGGATTTGGTTCGTGATCCAGTCCGGGATTCCTATCAAACATCCAAGTTTGCCGAGAGACCTAGGTGCCAGATCAACCAAGGAGTCAGGTTTAGCCAAAAAGGAATAGTCCCGACCTTAGACTAGGGATCCAGGTGAGTCTGCGGGCATAGGCGTCGGATTTTCTAGCGATCCCGGGCTAGCTCATGGACACCAGCACCAGATTTCCATCAAGCGACTTGACCTTCAGAAGTGGGTGGCGTTTGGGCCGCTGTACCTGCATTACATTCCATGACACATACAAACAATCAAGCACATGGAGATTTTATGTGGTTTAGCTTATAGTTTTGCCTACTCCACGGGAATATAGGGGGTATATTCTTTTATTCATTGGGGATATTATTACAATGAAAAATTAGAGACAATCAGGCATAGGACAAGTAAGAAAAGTAAAGAGAGAGAAACAGCTTGGTGGTATCAAGTCGAAGAAAGGTCTAAGAGAGATAGCTCCTCCACTGTGTGTTCTGTAAAGCTTTCATAGAAATGTTTAAGCCTCTGCCCATTAACTGTGAATTTCTTCGTAGTCGACTCGTCCATAATCTCAACTGCACCATAAGGAAAAACATGAGTAACCACAAAAGGACCAAGCAACTTACCAGGCATCAGCTTTAGACGTGAATTGTAGAGGAGGACTTTATTGCCAACGTTGAACTCCTTCTTAGCAATCAATTTGTCGTGTGCAGCTTTGGTATTTTCCTTGTAGATCCTGGAGTTCTCATATGCCTCTAACCTCAATTCCTCAAGCTCTTCCAATTGAAGCTTCCGCTTGGAACCAGCTTCTGTCATGTCCATGTTGCATTGCTTCACCGCCCAATAGGCCTTATGCTCGATCTCTACCGGCAGATGACATGCTTTTCCAAAGACCAGTCGATATGGGGACATGCCGATCGGAGTCTTGTAGGCCGTGCGGTAGGCCCAAAGTGCATCTTCCAACCTTTGACTCCAGCCTTTCCTGTTGGGCTGGACTGTCTTCTCTAGAATCTGCTTGATCTCTCTGTTTGAAACCTCAGCCTGCCCATTGGTCTGTGGATGGTAGGGCGTCGCCACTTTATGTAAAACTCCATACTTTCGGAGCATGGATTGCATCTTTCCGTTGCAGAAGTGGGATCCTTGATCACTGATGATGGACCTGGGAATGCCAAACCTGCAGAAAATATGAGATCTAACAAAATCTGCAACCACAGAAGAATCATCAGTCCGGGTGGCTTTAGCTTCCACCCATTTCGAAACATAATCCACAGCCAAGAGAATGTACACAAAACCAAAAGAGACAGGAAAAGGACCCATGAAATCAATGCCCCATACATCAAATATCTCACAGAATAATAAAGGTTTCTGAGGCATTTCATTTCTGCATGACATTGAACCTGTGTGTTGGCAACATGTACAGTTCTTACAGAATCCATATGCATCTCTGAAAAGGGATGATCAATATAACCCTACATCTAAGACCTTTCTAGCAGTACGTTGCGGACCAAAATGACCACCACATGCAAGAGTGTGATAGAAATGTTGGACAGATGTAAATTCATGATCAGGGACACACCTCCTAAGGACTTGGTCACTACACAAGCGCCACAAATATGGATCATCCCATACATAGTACTTAGCTTCGCTTTTAAATTTATGTAATTGTGCTTTCTTAAAATGTGCAGGTAATTCAGAAGCAACTAGGAAATTTACCATGTCAGCATACCAAGGTTCAGTACCATGTAAGTGATAAAGCAATTCATCTGAAAAATTATCTCTGATAGGCGGATGATCCATGTCAGATGACTCGGGAGAAGCAGGTATCCGGCTCAAGTGGTCGGCTACCAAGTTTTCAGCTACACTTTTGTCTTTGATCTCAATATCAAATTCCTGGAGTAGCTGCATCCACCGGATAAGCCTAGGTTTTGCATCGGGCTTCTTCAGAAGGAACTTCAAGGCTGCATGATCAGAAAACACAATAACTTTAGATCCCAATAAGTATGATCGAAATTTATCTAAAGTAAAGACAATGGCTAAGAGCTCTTTTTCAGTCATGGTGTAATTGGCTTGAGCACTATCCAGGGTACATGAGGCGTAGGCAATTCCATGAGCTCGGCGCCTACTGCAAAGTTTGAAGCATCACACATGAGCTCGAAAGGCAACTCCTAGTTGGGTGGCTGGATGATCGGTGGAGAAGTCAATCGCCTCTTAAGTTCCTCGAAGGCTTGGTTGCATTGTTCATCAAACTTGAAATCCACATCCTTTTGGAGGAGGTGGGATAATGGAATGACAATCTTACTGAAGCCTTGGATGAACCTCCTGTAAAACCCTGCATGGCCAAGGAAAGAGCGTACTTCCAGCACAGACGCGGGGTAAGGTAAAGAAGCAATGACATCCACCTTGGAACTATCGTCTGCTATACCTTGTCTGGAGATCACATGACCTAAGACTATGCCCTGCTAAACCATGAAGTGACATTTTTCATAATTCAAAACAAGGTTTTTCTCAACACACCTTTCCAAAACTTTACCCAAGCTAACCAAGCAGTCATCAAATGAGGTGCCATAAACAGAAAAGTCATCCATGAATACTTCATACAATGCTCAAGAAATACAAAAAATAAACTCATCATGCACCGCTGGAACGTACCTGGAGCATTACATAAGCCAAATGGCATCCTTCGGTAGGCAAAAGTGCCAAAATGACAAGTGAAGGTGGTCTCCTCCTGATCCTCTGGTGCTATACATATCTGAAAATAACCAGAAAAGCCATCAAGAAAACAATAATGAGATTTACCTGCTAACCTTTCCAACATTTGGTCGATGAATGGAAGGGGAAAGTGATCTTTTCTGGTTGCTTAGTTGAGCTTCCTATAGTCGATGCAGACCCTCCAGCTGTTCTGCACTCTCATGGGCACTAGCTCATTTCTTTCATTAGCCACCACTGTGAAACCTGTCTTCTTGAGGACAACCTGCACTAGACTCACCTACTTGCTATCAGATATAGGATAGATGATACCAGCCGAAAGTAACTTACTTACCTCTTTCTTGACCACATCTAGGATGGTGGGATTGAGTCTCTTTTGTGGCTGCCTCACTGGTCGGGCTCCTTCCTCTAAATGAATCATGTGCATGCACAAAGAAGGACTAATACCTGGTATGTCCGCCAAGGTCCAGCCTATTGCTCGTTTGTTCCTTCTGAGTAGGTCCAGCAATCTCTTCTCTTGGTCAGGGCGGAGGTTGTTGGCTATGAGCACTGGCAACTTCTCTCCCTCCTCCAAGTAAGCATACTTGAGGTTGTCAGGTAAGGGTTTGCACTCCAAGGCAGGTGGTTGTTGGATTGAAGGCAGCAACCTGTTTGTGTTTAAGTCAAGAGAACCATCTGTTTGCATGACATTCTCAGCAAGGGAAACATTCGCCATGGAAGGCTCATGAGAGTTGTGTAAGGTAGCGGGATGCGCATGCTGAAAACTCATGTCAGATTCAGAAAGATTTAAAAACTCATTTATCTCGGAACAAGTGGCACACTTACTGAATCCATCATGATAATCAGAGCAATGCATACTATCAGGAAAGTCATGGATGGTGGGGAACTCAGAAACAAAGTCAGGAAGATTAGCACATGCAACATCAACCATCAAGTCAATAAAATTAACATGCCAGGAGGAATGATCTTCTGAAGGATACTTCATGGAATCAAGAATGTTGAAATGGATAGTATTACCAGCAAATTCCATAGACAAGGTACCCTCATGCACATTAATTATTGTCCTAGTAGTTTTCAAGAAACGTCTGCCTATTATCAATGGTGCATGTCCAAGTTTGTTATCATCTTCCATATTTAAAACATAAAAGTCAGCTGGGAAGATAAGATCCTTAACCTTAACCAGCACGTCCTCCAAGACTCCCGTGGGATAGACCGTGCTCCTGTTAGCTAGCTGGACTACCACTCCTGTGGATTTCAATGGGCCAACCTGCAAGAATACATAAACAGACTTAGGCATTACATTAATGGAAGCACCCAAATCTAGCAAAGCATTTGTGAATTGCAGCTCTCCTATGGTGCAAGGAATTGTAAACGTCCCTAGATCTTTGTATTTCAAAGGCATGGCGGGCTGGATTAGGGCTGAGACATTCCTTCCAAGGTTGACCTGCTCATTTCCCTTCAGCTTCCTCTTGTGGGTGCACAAGTCTTTGAAAAACTTGGCATACTTGGGAATCTATCTGATGGCCTCCAAAAGTGGTATATTGACTTCGACCTTCTGGAAAGTCTCCATGATCTCCTTATCCAACTCAGCTTCAGCCCTCTTCTTGTTTTGAGTGGCTCTATGGGGAAAAGGCAATGGATTAGTGTAAGAGTTCTCTCCCTTGTCCTGATCATTGTTGATGTGCTGCTTGGCCCTTTGAATTGAGAGGGGTTGCGACTTTTCTTTTCTACCAGTTTCTTCTTGTGCCTTCTCTGGAACATTCACTTCTTTACCACTAGCAGCATGATCGCACTCACATTTCCCTTTTGATTGGATACTGGCTGTGAAGGTAGCTGACCCGAGCCTTGACTCCTTAGCTCATTTATGTTAGTTGCTAACTGCCCAATCTGTGTCTCCAAATTCTGTATGGTGGTGTCAGTCCGTTGTTGGAATTTGAGAGTATTGGCAGCCAATTGCTGCACTATGTCATCCAAGCTTGGTTCGGCCTTGGGTAATGTTTGTGCTTGTTGCTTCATTGGTGTGGCATTACTTTGACCCGGTGCATTGAACCTCTGTTGGAATGGTTGAGTTGAAGCACCCCCATATCTGAAGTTGGGATGGTCTCTCCAGCCCGGATTTTAGGTAGGAGCATAAGGATCATACCTATTCTGTTATGGCTGTTGATGAAACGGTCTTCTAGGGAAGATTCCATTACATGATTCTGTGTTATCCTGCAATTGTGGGCACTGATCAGTTACATGTGAAGATAATGAACAAATGCCACATACTTGCGGGGGCTGGTTTCGATCAAGGGCTAACTGGCGAACCATTGAAGTTAGTTCCATCAACCTATTTTCTATTCTCCTTTGGTCCATAGGTGCAGCAAAACCAACCTCATTAACAGTCTTCATGGGAGTGTTCAACCTAGTACCAAATTGTTGTACATTTTGAGCTATCTTTGAAATTAAGTCCCGGGCTGCAGCTGGTGTCTTTTCCACTAAGGCTCCTCCAGATGCAGCATCCACTAAGTACCTGTCCATGGGGGGCAAGCCTTCATAAAAATATTGAATGAGGAGCTGGTCACTTATCTGATGATGAGGACAACTAGCACACAACTTCTTGAATCTCTCCCAATACTCATGCAATCTTTCTCCAGCTATCTGTCGGATGCCACAAATGTCGTTCCGGATGGCTGCTGTTCTGGAAGTATGGAAGAACTTCTCCAGAAATATTTTCCTCAGGCCATCCCAATTGGTAATGGTAGCAGGTGGCAAGTAATACAGCCAGTCTTTGGCAGCTCCATCAAGAGAGAAAGGGAATGCCCTTAGCTTTATTTATTCTTCATCAACCCCTTGCGGCCTCATGCTGGAGCATACCACATGAAACTCCTTCAGATGCTTGTGTGGATCTTCACCTGCAAGACCATGAAACTTAGGAAGCAAATGTATCAATCCAGATTTCAGTTCAAAGTTTGCCTCCAATTGAGGATACTGAATACACAAGGGTTGATAATGCACATCAAGGGCAGCCAATTCTCTAATAGTTCTGTTAGCATTATTCCCATTATTCCTATTCTCATTTCCATTGTTTTCATTGGCGGCCATATTGATCAATTTAGGTTGGAACTCAAACACAGTATCAGAGACAATGGGAAAGACACTATTAGTCACTACCCTATCTTGAGACCTAAGTTCTCTTGCTTGTCGCCTAAGGGTCATATCAATTTCTGGATCTAAATCAATTAGGTCACCCTTAGATGATCTGGTCATGCATTAAATATCAACAAGAACAAAAATAAAACAAAACACACAAGGAAAGATCACATAAACACACCAAGAAAACACAAAATGGCCCAAAAAGTAGTCTAAACGTTGGGATTTGGGCAAAAAATGCCCTCCACACTGCAGAGCAGTGACTATTTCTCCCCACACCCCCATTCCTTTGGACACCAAAAATCAGGGCATTCCGAGATAGTCGAAGGCGGTGAACAGTGCTGGTTATGGCAGAAAATAGAAAATAAGAACAAAGAGAACAGAAAAGAATGAACAAAGAAATAAAAGAATAGAGAAACAAAAGAAGAAAACACAAAGAACAGAAAATAAATCAACAAAAAAGAATGACAGAAAACAGAAAACATAAAAGAAAGCAACAAAGAATGAAAAAGAATTAAGAAGAAACAAAAGAACAGAAAACAAATCTTGTTATGGCAGAACAGATTGACGTTTCCCTGGCAACGGCGCCAAAATCTTGATCGAGGCTGTCGAACCGACCAGATTAGTGTATATATAGGACTGGTTTGCAGCTAGGATGCTCCCCAGGTCGTCTCCCAACGAACTGTCAATGAATTGTCAAAAGAAGATTAAACGAGGGGGGTTGTGATGAAAACTGAACTTAAAAACGTTCAAGAATGAAACAAAGATGAACTAAAACGTAACCCGCTACAAACCCTACCTCCTTACCACGGTAATCCCCGTCTCACTTATGAAAATAATCTGTTTGATTTGATTTTCTTTTTGATTTGAAAAACTCTTCTACAACCGTAAAAGATTAAATCAAAACGAGCAATCGCTCATACAAATATATCATTTCTTTTTAATCAAAGCCTCAATCGAGTACGTCAATTAAACCCATCCAAAGATCATGCATGCATTCACACAACCGCATAAAAGAAACATACATAAACTTAGAGAAGGAAAAGAAACAAAATCATCAATAAAAACATGAAAATCGAGTTCCAAACTGGATTCGACTATATAACCGAGACTCAAACCGGGCAAGGGGTACGAGAATGTAGCAGATTACAAGCGAATTAGCCTTCCATAACTTTTAGGTTGAAATCGTGAGAATCCTCCAAAATCAACCACACCCTAATGCCTCTTAGCTAGCTCTTATTTATAGGGTTTTGGAAAAAAAAAACCTAGGCTAAATGGGCTTAGGGTTTTTTTATTACATATGGCCCATAATTTAATTAATTAAAAGGGCCCAATGGATTCTAAATTTGCTCATAACCCATAATGAAATATGGTTGCCTCTTTAAAACTCAATGTTTGTCCACCTTGCAAAGCCCACTTGGGCCTCTATCGAAATAGCTCAAATCTACGACCCAAATCTGCCAAAAAAAGAATAAAAATAGTGTGAAGCCCAATAAAATAAAATAAACACAAGACAAATGAAATAACCTAAATAGAGTGCAATGAAGATGGAATAAGAGGGATAAATAATATAAAATATGCGCACCATCATCTACCTTAGGGAGTCTGGATTTGGCTCGTGATCCAGTCCGGGATTCCTACCAGACATCCAAGTTTGCCGAGAGACCTAGGTGCCAGATCAACCAAGGAGTCAGGTTTAGCCAAAAAGGCATAGTCTCGACCTCAAACGAGGGATCCAGGTGAGTCTGCGGGCATAGGCGTCGGATTTTCTAGCAATCCCGGGCTAGCTCATGGACACCAGCACCAGATTGCCATCAGGCAACTTAACCTTCAGAAGCGGGTGGCGTTTGGGCCGCTGTACCTACATTACATTCCATGACACATACAAACAATCAAGCACATGGAGATTTTACGTGGTTTAGCTTATAGTTTTGCCTACTCCACGGGAATACAGGGGGTATATTCTTTTATTCATTGGGGGATATTATTATAATGAAAAATTAGAGAGAATCCCGACTCTCAGCTAGATCGGGCAGCGCCACTAGTGACAGGCTTGGTCCTGCATTTCGTGCTTCTCCTTTTTCATTGCAGTTCATGACCGGTAGGGCTAAGAAGTACCTCTTGAGGTGGATGGTGTTCCAAGTTTTACCTATCGCCTCACCTTGCAGCGTCTGCAGTATGCATGTGTTAGGTCCCAACATTTTCTGAATTTTGTAAGGTCCTTCCCAATTAGGCCTGAGTTTCCTTTCTTTATGAGCGTTAGTGATGGCTGTCTTTCTAAGTACTAGATCTCCTTCTTCAAGTTTGCGAGGACGAACCCTCTCATTGTAGTAGTTGGAGACTCTTCTCTGATAAGCTGCCAACTGTAGTGCTGCTTTTTCCCTCAATTCATCTAGTAGGTCCAAATTCTCCCGTAGACAATCCGAATTATCCTCTTTTCTGATGGTCATGACTCAGGGTGAGCCCAGATCTATTTCTATAGGGATGAGCGCGTCAGTCCCATATGCCAAACTAAAAGGTGTTTCCCGGGTGGGTACCTGACTGGTTGTTCGGTATGCCCATAAGATGTTGGGGAGCTGATCAGCCCACCCGCCTTTTGCTTTCTCCAATCAGGTCTTTAGGCTGTGTAATATGGTTTTGTTACTTGCTTCGGCTTGTCTATTCACTTGTGGGTACGCCACAGATGCCATTCTTAGACTGATCCCCCATCAATGACAAAAAGCTCGGAACGCGTTTGAGTCAAACTGTGTTCCATGGTTTGTATTGAGTATGCGGGGCACTTCGAAACGATAAATAATGTCTTTCCATACCATCCCTTCCACTTTCTTTTCGGTGATGGTTTCCAAAGGTTCAGCTTCCACCCACTTCATGAAATAATCCATAGCCACTAGTAAAAATTTTCGTTGAGCAGATGCCATTGGGAATGACCCCAGTATGTCTAGGCCCCATTGCGCGAACGACAGAGGTTGGAATATCGGTTGAATGGGGGCAGGAGGTTTTATTGTCAGGGGAGCATGCTTCTGGCACTTGTCACAGGTTCGAACCTTAGTGGCAGCATCTTGTTGTAGCATGGGCCAAAAGAAACCGGCTTGCTAAATCATTCCAGCTAATGCCCTTCTTCCAAGGTGTTCACCACAGTCTCTCTCATGTACTTCTTCCAAGGCCTGTTGTGCTTCCTTGGGCCCCAGACATTTTAAAAACGATATGGAGTACTCTCGTCTGTATAGTCTTTGATCGATCACTATGAAACAAGCCGCGTTGGTTTTTAATCTCCTTGCTTCTGCGAGGGTTGTTGGCAGTTCTCGATTAAGCAAATATTTCAGTATTGGACTTCTCCAATCTTCGATCTCCATAATACAATGCACCATGACGTCTTCCTCTCCTACACTAGGTTGTTGGAGGACGTCCATGTGGATTAAGCGTCCGAGAGTGTCTCGGGCAGAGGTTAATTTTGACAATACGTTTGCATGCTGATTTAGGGATCTATTAATCTGAATTAGTTTGAAATGCCCAAACCTATGGGCGAGCTCTCTCACCTTCTGCAAATAGCGGGTCAACACTGGCTCCCTCACTTCGTAAGTTCCTTGGAACTGTTGTACAACCAACTGAGAGTCATTGTGGGCTGTCAAACTCTTTACTTCTAGTTTTTCTGCCAATGTCATTCTGGCTAGCAAGGCCTCATATTCTGCTACGTTGTTTGTACTTGGGAAGGTGAAGCGGAGTGAGTACTCCAAGATCTCCTGTTCTGGGGAGATCAACCCTACCCCTACTCCACTCCCTTTTGTATTTGAGGCCCCATCAAGAAACAACATCCATCTGTTGTCGCGGGCTTCTTTCGCTGTGGGCGAGTGAGTGCACTCGACTATGAAGTCTGCCAATGCTTGCCCTTTTATCACCCTTCTAGGCTCAAAACTGATATCATACTCACTAAGCTCAATAGCCCATTTGGTTAACCTCCCCGAACATTCAGGCTTTTGTAGAATCTGTCTTAATGGTTGATCCGTCAATACTGCCACTGTGTGGGCCTGGAAGTAAGGTCTTAATTTCTTCGCTGTCGTCACCAATGCCAAAGCCATTTTCTCAGTATAAGGATATCGCAACTCCGCTCCTTGCAACATCTTGCTCACGTAATAGACTAGGCTGTCAACCTGTCTGACTTGCCTAATGAGAGCTGTGCTTACTGCCTGATGACTGACTCCCAAATATAGGTATAACTTTTCTCCGGTCTCTGGTCGGGTCAACAGGGGAATTTCCTTTAGGTAATCCTTCAATTCTTGAAAATCTTTCTCACACTCAGGGGTCTATTGGAAGTCCTTACCCCTTTTTAAGGCCTTGAGGAAAGGAAGGCTGCGTTCAGCATACTTCGAGAGAAATCTGCCCAAGGCCATTAGACGACTTGTCAATCTCTGAACCTCTTTTTTGGATGAGGGGGATTCCATGTCGATTATTGCTTGCACCTTTTTTGGGTTAGCCTCTATCCCCTAATGGGTAATCATGTATCCCAGAAATTTTTCGGACTTCACTCCGAATGCGCATTTGTCCGGATTCAAGCGCATATTATTTTTCCTGAACACAGCAAAAACTTTCTCAAGTTATCTAGCGTGTGACTCGCCCATCTTGCTTTTTACTATCATATCGTCCACGTACGCTTCCATTACCTCTCCCAGTAGGTCTTTGAGTACCTTGTTGACCATCCTTTGATATGTGGCTCCTGCATTTTTTAAGCCAAAAGGCATGACCTGATAGCAATATGTCCCATTTTCTATGATGAAGGCTATTTTCTCAGCGTCAGGTGGGTACATACTGATTTAGTGATAACCTGAGAAGGCATCCAGGAAACTCAACACAGCGTATCCGGAGGTATCATCAACTAACCTATCTATCTGAGGGAGCGGGTAGGAGTCCTTTGGGCAAGCCTTTTTCAGATTGGTAAAATCGATACATACTCTCAATTTCCCATTGGCTTTAGGTACCATCACAACATTGGCCAGCCATTCAGGGTATTGGACCTCCTTAATGAATCCCGCTTCGAGGAGTTTGTCTACTTCTTCTTCCAGGTACCTTAATCTCTCTGGGGCGATGTGCCTTTTCTTCTACTTAATTGGCCGAGCTTTCGAACAGACATTTAGTCGGTGAGATATGATCTCTGGACTGATTCCGGGCATGTCAGCAAGCATCCAAGCAAATACGTCTGCATAGGATCATAGACATTTAATGACCTCCTCTTTCTCTAGACCTTCTAGTTGGCTCCCCACACGCACTTGTCTTTTGCTATCATTGGGGCTCAGGGGGATAGCTTCAAGTGTTTCCACTGGCTGAGGCTTGTTAGCTTCAAGAGTTTGTTCATTGATCATTAGGGTCTCTTCGGTTATTGTTTTCTCCTTCCCTTTGGCACCTCTTATAGAGCTCATGTAGCATACTCTGGCTTGTTTCTGATTACCTCTCACCTGACCTACCCCTTGGGGCGTGGGGAATTTTATTAGCAAATATCCTGGGGAGATGGCAGCTCTCATAGCATTAATGTGGGAACATCCTTGGATCACGTTGTAGGCAGGAGAAAAGGTCTTGACTACCATGAAGTTAACCTGTCGGGTGATCACTTGGGGGTATTCCTCGAGTGTAATGGGCAGCTGTACCGATCCAACCAATAGCACCACCTCCCCTGTGAAGCTGTATAGAGGTGAAGCAACTGTCTTTAATCGGTCATGGGCGATACACATCTTTTCGAAACAATTCTAGTATAATAGATTAATAGAGCTTTCGCTATCCACCAGTATTCTTTCAATGGGGTGCTTAGCAATAATGGCAGAGATAACCAAAGGATCATCATGAGGGAGCAGCACATCCCCCTGGTCCTCAGGTGTGAAAATAATGGGGTCTTCGTCTTCTTGAATTTTCAAGACCAAGTTTACGTGCAACGCCTATCGCGCATATGCCTTTCTGGCAGAAGAGGAATCTCCTACTAAATTTTCACCTTCTGAGATCACGTGTATCCTTTCCATGATGGGCTCATTGTCATTATCTCCGGTGCTCGGCCCTGCTTTTTCTCTCCTCTGATTGTTTCTTCCTCGTTCCTTCTGTTGGGGCTGCTGGTTCTCTTTTCTGTTTGAGGCATCATCCTTAGGATGGGGGGGCCTTTTTTTATTATCCCTCTTGTACCTGTCTCCCCTGTTCTGTTGATTTTTTTGGCTTATCTAGTATAAATCGATCAAGCTTCGCCTCTCTAATCAGTTACTCAATCTGGTTGCGTAGCTCCCGGCACTGCTCTGTAGTATGCCCCAGGGACTCATGAAACTTGCAAAAAGCATCCATGTTCTTGCCCAGAGGTTGGCTAGAATGTGGGGGAAAGTTAATGAGTCTTGTGTGGATAATGGATGAAAGGATAGCAGCCCTTGGCTCAGTGAAAGGGGTGAAATTCCAAAATTACATCTTTGGGGGCTCATCTCTCCTTTGTACCTTCATAACTCTGTTTGGTCCAACGTCTTTTTGCCTCCCCTTTCTCTTTCCTTCCCAAGCTTTAAGAATTTTCATTTGGACGACAAACTGTTCCGCCTGGGAAAAAAAATCGGTCATCGAATCTAGCTCAGAAAATGCTAGGGATCTTCTAAGCGGGGCATATGTGGTTCCATTGAGTAAGGCCGATGCTGCTAAACCAACCGGGAGGTCTCTTACCTCCTATGTGGTGGCTCGGAACTGCTCAGTGTACTGCTTTAGGGATTCATTGGGTCTTTGTTGCAAACTCATCAAATACATTGCACTCTTCTTTTTCTGGACATAAGTAGAGAATGCCTCCAGAAATTCTTTTTTCAGCTGTTTGAATGACCGGATATGTCCGACTGGTAAGTCTGTGAACCATTGCTGAGCATGTCCGGCCAGGGAGAATGAGAAGGCTCAGCATCTAGTAACCTCGTCCCATCCATGTAACACAACCATTGCCACGAAGTGCGGCACATGCTTAATAGGATCCTCCTTTCCTAGGTACATAGAGAGTTGCGGCAGCTTGAATCTTGGTTGCACTAGTTGCCTCTAAAGTTCCTCGGATAGAGGAAAACCCTTTGTGGGGATTTCCCTTGGCATCATCACAACTTGTTTCTGCTCTAGCACTTCCTCTATGAGGCGTTTGATGTCGGATGCTCTGAACATTTATTTTTCCGTTTCATTCTTGCACGGGGATGGGACGCAAAGAGCTCTCGAGTGGGTGCTCTCCACTGTCTCTTCGTACATAGGGGCTTTTCCTGGTCTCTTATCATAGTTTTCCCTCAGGTTTACTGTTTTTGGGATTGGGTCATTAGGCCTAGGAGTCCCAATTCTTATCCCTTACCTTGGGGTCCTCGGGGGGTTGTTTTAAATCTCCAGTGTTCTCTCCCTGCTCCTGTTTGTCCCATGCGGGGAATGTGGATATCCGGCATCAATTCATGCAAAAGAACGGTAATCCCTTGTAATCTTTTCATGCTCTCTTCGTTGTTCGTCCTTAACTCATCATTCTGATGCTTCAGTTCTTCAAAATTCTTTCGTAATAGTTCGTAATCCGACAGCGGGACCGTGGGGGGAGCTATCCCCGAAGGCTTTGGAGGTACTGAGGTTGCTGCTGGGTTCCTTCGAGGAATCGAAGACTATCCCAGGGAGTGTTGCTCTTGATTTGTTGGTATTGGAGGCGAAACCTGCCTCCCTTGTCTTACCACTTGCCTCTCCCATCCGACGACGTGTATCTCCCCCTGTTCCGAGTGCTCAATACCCCCTAATCCGGTAGCCTGATTATCTTCGAGCATTGGAATATTTCCTGAGTGCACCTCATTATCTAGGTGATCTTCCAAAAGTCCGGGCACCATAGGGTGCTCCTGGCTGGGGTCTCCAGTCCTGGTATGAGCACTCATTCGAGCAGGGTTAGGCGGGTTTGCCAAACCAGTTGACCTCATCCCTCTTGGCATCTTGCATTGAGATTGGCTTTTTGTTGCGTTTCCCACAGATGGTGCCAAATTGTTGTTGCCAAAATACAATAATTAAAATTTGTGATGTGGGGTCCGCTCGAGCTTGGTGTCGGGTGAAGTTAGGTTGCCGTTAGAGAAGCTGCCTTGAGGGAGTTCGCTGCTAGGATGCTCGCCACAAGGATTCGCCACAAGTCTTTGCCACTAGCTTTTGCCTCTAGGTCTGCCACTAGCCCTTTGCCACTACCTTCGCCACTAGTCTTTGCCACTAGCTTTTGCCAGTAGGTCTGCCACTAGCCCTTGCCGCTAGCTTCCCCACTAGTCTTTGCCACTAGCTTCGTCACTAGCTTCACCACAACCTTTGCCACTAGCTTCACTGCTAGCTTCGCCGCTAGCTTTGTCACAAGCATTTGCCACTAGCTTTTGCCACTAAGTCCGCCACTAGCCCATGCCACTAGCTTCGCCACAAGCTTTTGACACTAGGTCTGCCACTAGCCCTTGCTGCTAGCTTCGCCGCTAGCTTCGCCACTAGCTTCGCCACTAGCCTTTGCCACTAGTTTCGCCGCTAGCTTCGCCACAAGTCTTCGCCGCTAGCTTCGCCGCTAGCTTCGCCACAAGCCTTTGCCACTAAGTCCACTACTAGGTCCGCCACTAGCCCTTGCCACTAGCTTCGCCACTAGCCTTTGCAACTAGCTTTGCCACTAGCCTTTGCCACTAGCTTCGCGGCTAGCTTCGCCACAAGTCTTTCCCACTAGCTTCGCCACAAGCCTTCGCCACTAGGTCCCCATTAAGTCCGCCGCAAGGATTTGGCCCTGGTAGTCCTGAGAAAATGGGTTAGAAGGCTCGCGGGAATCTTTCCCACGAAGATCCTCCGATGCCAAAGTCAGTCCCGAATCTCAATGACTATTCATGAAAAGTAGTAAATGTGCATTCAAAGTGCGAATTTTACCAGAATCGGAAGTCCTGTTCATTGTCTTCTAGTTGGGTATTTATAGGGCGCGATTTTCAAGGGTACCTGGTGTTGACACGTGGCCTCTCCTAGATGGAGCTCCTGGTTTTCCCGGAAGGCACACATTGCCACAAGTTGCCATGGAGGCTTTGAGGTTTGAGTGCTGCACCGCGAGCCGCACCGTTGGGGAGGCTGGTAGGCGCGGTACGGCTTATGGCCTCGAGCCCCACTCCTGTGGCTTGCGGTACTATGCGAGCGGGACTCGTGGCACTGTGTCATGAGGTTGTGGTATGCCTTTTGCCGTGAGCCTATCTCTTTGCCGCAAGCTATTTGGGGCTCGAGGCATAATTTGGCAAACAATTGTCGCAAGCACATTCAAGGTTGCGGCATTGTGCCGCTAGCTAGGTGCACAATGCCGCTAGCTTGTGGCAGTGTGCTGCGAATCTTGTGGCATTGTGCCGCGAGCTTGTGGCTCACTGCCGTTAATTTTCTTTGCTTTTAAAACTATTTTAATTTCTCCCCCCAATTTCTCTTGCACAACAGGTCCAAAGTGGGAGATCATGTTATCAATATAACCAATTGGATTAGTTAACTTAATATGTTAAATTTCCTCATGGATCCTCATCTTAGGCTTGATCTTATTTTAAGATCATTACCGTATTCTTTCTCCTTTTTTATAACTTATTTTTGTATGAATAAAATTAAGTGCTCAGTCCCAAGGTTGTTAAACATATTAATGATAGCGTAGTCACAAATGCGAGGAAAGGGAAAAAATTGAGTTCTTGTTATGGCCTCATCTTTTTCCCAACGAAAAATAAATCAAAGAAGAAGAAAATGAAAATCCTTGGGCCACAGAAGGACATAGGAAAGATAGAGTCAAAGGGTAAGAAAGTGTCAGGTAAAGGTAAATGTTATTTTTGCTAGAAAGAGAGGCACCAGAAGAGAAATTGCCCATATTATCTTAGAAGTTTAAAGGCCAAACGTCAAGAAAGGTATTTCTTCTTCCTTATTTGTGATTGAGACGACTCACGTTAGGTAAGTACCCTATTTCTTGGATTGTTGATTCTAGTGCTACATCTCATATTTTTTTATCTCCATAGGATCTCAATCGAAGTAGGATGCTTGGGAAATGTGAAGTGGTTCTGAAGGTTGGAAATGGAGCAACAATTGTTGCATTAGCCACAAGAACTATTTTTGTACAGTTGCCTTCAAGTCATGTATTGAATTTAAATGACTATTTACCTATACCTAATACTATAAGGAATGTAGTGTCCATTCCTAAACTTAAATATGTTCAGATTTGGGGTTACCTTGTATTTGTCAAGAAACTAAAATTGGAAAAGTTGAAATCTAGATCCAAAAAAGAAAGATTTGTGGGGGTATCCTAAAAATAGTTTAAGATATTATATCTATTTTCCTAATGATCAAAGAATTTGAATTAGTATTGTAAAACCAAGTTAGCTTAAGAGTAGGGTGAATTAAGTTTTCACCATTTTTAAGAAATCAAGCAATTCAGAAAAGAAGGTGAGCAGAAAATGAAAGATTACAAGACACAGGAAATTTAGAGTGGTTTAGTAACTTACCTACTCCACTACCTTGGCTCTCAACCAAGGATTTAGTCAAACTAAACTTACTTTTGGGTAGTTTTTGCCAGTGAAGCACAAAAACTGCTTGGAGATGTCATTTCGGTATTTTTGAACTATTTTTAAAACAGGAAATGTTTCTTGTTTCAAAACTGTTTACACCTATTTTTTTTTTTAAAGAAACACCCGTTTCCCTGTTTCCTTTTCATATCAGAAACGTTTCCCATTTTTGTTTTCGTGGAACCTAGGTTTTTGCATAGGCTCAACTACAAATCTTTACAACAAATGACTTTTACAATTGGCTCAACCATAACCAATGCCTTTTACAAGGATCAAGCATAACCATTACAACTTCACAATAAAGTGATAATAGAGAATACAAGATGAGTTTTTAAGTAATACAATGTCACAGCACATGGGTTGGCATGTAATTAGATGGATAGTAGAGGGGTATGGCCGGCTATTGTAGGCTGTTATAACTGTAATAACCTACTTGGCATGACAGCCTAGTTGGCACATGGCCACTTGGAGATTCTAGAGAGTCAGTTAGAAGGAGTCTCTATTGTTACCAACTCCTATAAATAAGAAACTGCTCATGAGGATGGGGATATGTGAAGATTAATCCACAAGTCCTTTCCCTCTAATTTAATCTCAATTCTTTAACTCTCCCTCATTCTTTCTCTCTCTCTCTCTCTCTCTCTCTCGCTCACATTTTCCTTCCTGCCACTATCTTTTCCTAAAATTCCATAACTACAATTGGTCAGATTCCTAGATCTGACATTTGGTATCAGAGACTAGCGACCTAGCGGAGGGTAATATGGCCGACGGAACGAGAGCAAAGCAGGCAGAGCCGCGGGTGGATGTCATGGAAGCCGAGTTGCGTCAGAACCAGACTCAAGTAAAGAATTGCCTGGAAATCTTGGAGTTGGGAATACGAAATACGCAGGAAGAGATTAGTAGAAGTCGATCAGAATACATGACCAATTTGGATCGGGTAGCGGGCGGAATTAGATCGAAATTCACGGGATACGCGACCAACTTCAATAGAGCTATTAACGAGATTAGGGAAGAATTCACAGACTTAAGCCAACAGCTTAGCTAGTAGGTGAGTGCGGCTATGGGTATATTTGCTCGGCAACCCCAGGCCAGTCTGCCGACTAATTTTCCCCCAAGGGCCTCTTCGGCGCCAATTCTGACTACACCGTGAGCTCGGCAAGGAATGGATGACCCAGTGGAGGTCAGGAGCCGGGAGGAAACAGAGGATGATATCATGAACCGAGGCGGGCGAATCAACCACTCCAATCCTCAAGGGCCGAGGATGGACATTTCGCTGTTCGAGCGTGATCGTCCTCGATGGTGGGTACGACGTTGTGAAAGGGTCTTCTACCAATCCCGGGTGGCGGAGGGTGATAAGGTAAATATGGCTGTGACTTACTTGGATGATGTGGCCGATGCTTGGTTCCAGAATTGGAGCAAGGGTAGAGAAGAGTTGAGTTGGCCTACATTTGTGAACGTCATATGCAATCTGTTTGGAGAGAAGACAAGGACTAATGTCATAGAAGAATTCAACAAACTCAAGCAAAAGGGATCAGTGGAGGAATACTTAGTGAAATTTGAGGAGCTAAGATCGTTGTTATCCTTAGCTCACCCCTCCTTGGATGAAGCTTATTTCTTGTCAACTTCATCAGTGGGTTGGATGAACAAATCCGTCCCACGGTTAAGATGCTCTATCCTACTTCGGTGGGTCAAGTCATTGAATAAGCGTACTTGCATGAGATGGCATTGGACGCCTTTGTCAAGAAGCATCGGTTATTTCCTAAAGGGAGTAGGGAGGAGAATTCATATGGGACTTCCATTAAGGGTAGCAATCCACCATGGCAGAAGAATGGGATGGCAGGAAGACCTCAGCCAGCGCCAAACCCGACTAAGGATCTCACGCTAGTTCAAAAGCTACAACTGAGATTATGTTTTCATTGTGGTGAGAAGTTCAGCCCAGGACACCAATGCAAACGTATGTTACTTATGATGGAAGGCCTCCAGAACGAAGAGACGAAACAAGATGGGGGGGAGGACCTTGGGACACAAGAGGAAGAAGACGAAGGAAGGGAGATCTCAATGCATGCATTGCAAGGTCATGCATTAGGCAGAGTACTGAAGGTAAGGGGAACAACAGGAAAGAGGAACCTGGTGGTACTCATTGATAGCGGTAGCACCCACAGTTTCCTTGATGAGGAAACAACCTCCACCCTCCAGTGTGAACTGCTGCAACTACCCCTCTGTCTGTGATGATTGCAAATGGAAGCAAATGGTAAGTCACTACAAATGCAGGGAGTTCAAATGGAAGATGGGGGGTCATGAGTTTGAAGTAGATTTGAGGATTCTCCGGCTTGGGGGATGCCACATTGTGTTGGGTGTAGATTGGATGAGGACGGTAAGTCCTCTGGTATTTGACTTCAACACACTAGAAGTCACCTTTGATAAGGAGGGCCACAAAATCACCTTAAAAGGTTGCCAGGAGACAGGAGAGTGCAAGGCAGTATCAGGCAAACGATTACAGAAGCTGCTGGATCAAGGGGAAACACTGGTAGGGCAGCTACACTCATTATACACCCTGGAAAGGGGCAACTACTGCAAAGAAGGCAAGCTAAGAACCAGAGACCACCCCACAACCCACTCAACTGATCTCTGCCACAAACAGGTACATTCTTTTGACCCTATTCACACATTATTGATGGAATTTGAGGATTTGTTTGCCATTCCTACTAGCCTACCCCCATAATGATTCCTTGATCATTCCATCCATCTCAAACCCAATGTTGAACCAGTTAACATAAGAGCCTACCGTTATTCACCTATCCAAAAGGAAAAAATTGAGAAACTAATCAAAGACATGCTAAACAAATCCCTCATTCAACCCAACCAGAGTCCCTTTGCTTCTCCAGTCCTATTAGTAAAGAAAAAAGACGAAACATGGAGATTTTGTGTCGATTATCGGTAACTAAATACCCTCACCATCAAGAACAAATTCCCCATTCCCATCATTGAGAACCTCTTAGACGAGCTAACCGGAGCAGCCATCTTTTCCAAACTAGATCTCACCTCCGGTTACCACCAAATCAGAATGAATCTAAGAGACTATTATAAAACAGCCTTTAGGACAGACCAAGGACACTATGAGTTCTTGGTAATGCCTTTTGGTCTTACTAATGCCCCAGCCACCTTCCAAGCTCTCATGAATCACATGTTCGCTCCCTACCTTCAAAAATTTGTGTTGGTTTTCTTTGATGACATATTGATCTACAGCCCCAGCCTGCACCAGCACGTCAACCACCTAAGAATAGCATTTGAAATCCTCAAAAAACATCAACTCTTTGTGAAAAATTCTAAATGTACCTTTGCAGAGCCAAGAGTGGAATACTTAGGCCATATAATTAATGGCCAGGGGTCAGTACAGACCCACAAAAGGTGGTAGCCATGGAGAACTGGGCTAAACCTAAATCACTGAAGGAATTGAGGGGTTTCTTGGGATTCACTGGTTATTGTCGACGATTCATCAGGAGGTATGGGGTAATGAGCAAACCTCTAATTGTTTTACTTAAAAAGAATAATTTCCATTGGGGCCGTGAGGCAGACAAGGCTTTTGAAGCATTAAAGGTCGCCATGACTCAAGCCCCGGTACTGGCCCTTCCTGATTTTTCGAAGCAATTTGTACTGGAGACGGATGTTTGTGATGTGGGAGTAGGTGTTGTCCTTAGTCAAGAGGGCAGACCAATATCGTACTTGAGCCAAGCCCTTGCACCCAGGCATTTAGGCCTCAGCATATACGACAAAGAGCTACTGGTGGTACTGATGGCAGTGGATAAGTGGAGGTACTATCTAGAGGGCAAGAGGTTCATCATTAGAACAGACCATGAAAGCTTGAAGTTCTTATCTTAGCAAAGGGCGAACAATCAACAACGTAAAGGGATTACTAAACTGATGGGCTATGACTATCTCATCCAATACAGGAAGGGAAAAGAAAACTTGGTGGAAGATGCGTTATCCAGAAAGGAAGAACCGGACATTTGCCACACTATTTCAGCTTTGGTACCCGATTGGGTGTAAGAGATATCTAACAGCTATGAGAACACGAGATACACTGGGCTGACAGTCCAACCTCAAGGAGACATGAGATATACCTTCCAGGGCGGTTTGCTAAAGTATCAAGGCCGAGTGGTCATCGGAGACAACGAGCAGTTGAGGGGTCGCATATTGCAAGCACTGCATGACTCTCCCAGAGAGGGCCATTCAGGGTTACATTTTACATACTGCCTGGTAAGACAGTTATTCTATTGGCCATGTCTCAAGAAGGACACCACTCAATATGTGTTGCAATGCCCCACCTGTCAAAGGTGCAAGCATGAGCAAGTCCCATATCCCGGCCTTCTACAACCATTGGAGATTCCTGCCCAAGCTTGGGAACAGATCTCAATGGATTTCATTGAGGCTCTACCTAAATCGGAAGTCGACACCATCTTGGTAGTCGTAGATCGCCTAACTAAGTTTGGTCACTTCATCCTCCTCGCTCACCCTTTTACAGCCACTGAAGTAGCCAGAAAATTGATGGATAACGTCTTTAAGGTTCATGGGATGCCGAAAGCTAGTTTCAGATCGAGATAAATTTACAAGCCAATTCTGGAAAACATTATGCCAGGGGCTCGGTATAGGGTTGCAAATGTCCTCAGCCTACCATCCGAGACCGACGGGCAAACTGAACGCGTCAACGAGTGTCTGGAAACCTACCTCTGGTGCCTATGTTTTAAGGGACGGGAAGTGTCACAGCCCATGGGTTGGCATGTAATTAGATGGATAGTAGAGGGGTATGGCCAGCTATTGTAGGTTGTTATAACTGTAATAACCCACTTGGCATGGCAGCCTAGTTGGCACATGGCCACTTGGAGATTCTAAAGAGTTAGTTAGAAAGAGTCTCTATTATAACCAACTCCTATAAATAAGAAGCTGCTCATAAGGATGGGGATATGTGAAGATTAATCCACAAGTCCTTTCCCTTCAATTCAATCTCAATTATCTAACTCTCTCTCATTCTTTCTCTCTCTCTCTCTCGCTCACATTTTCCTTCCCGCCCCTATTTTTTCCTAAAATTCCAGAACTACAACTAGTCAGATTCCTAGATCTGACATACAAGAGGACAAACACTTCCCTTGGCTGTAAAAAAAGATATAAGAATGTGAATAATAAGCACAAGCACTCTTTTCTTTTCTTTGTGAAAGATCATGGGCAATGAAGCACACAAACTTTTGATCTCAGATAGGTTGGTTTTTCATTAGCTTTTTTTTCTTCAAACTCTAGCCCCTTTATACAGTGTTCCTCTTTTTAATGCATTTGCTAGAATATCCTTGAATAAATAATGTTCTTGTGTGTAACTACTATTTTTTTGTCTCTACATCATTTCACAAAGTAGTTAGAACATCAATTTTTATGCACAAATTGTTTGAAAAGTATTCATCAACCTTGAATGTTCTAAAAAGTAAAAACTGGGTGCATTACATGCTCTGTAACGACTATAAATTTTAAAATATGTCAAATATTACTTGATTACAAATTGCAATATAATCAACTAAGTTGTATGTTTACTCAAGTATAAAAGTTTTGTATTCGACTATTTTTCTAGTTTACTCAATTACAAATTGTTTCTACTCGATTAAAAAATTTGCAACAAAAAATTGTAAAACTTACTCAATTGGAAAGCTTTATTTAGTTGAGTATAAATAAACTCTTACTCGATTAGAAACTCAAGTACTTGATTACATTTGGGTACATGAGACTTAACAACTTTCTGGAAGATATAAACTTGATTACAAATGAGATTTACTTGAGTGCATTCGGATGATTACTTGGATACAAATTTTAAGTACTCAATTAATTTTGTTCAGCCAAAAACTTGCATTATCTATTCGAGTACAAAAATATATTTAGTCGAGTATAAGATAATGCTTACTCGAATACACTATAACTTGTAATCGATTATCTTTTAATCAGATTCAACTCGATTACAAATAAATCTTACTCGATGAAAGGGACATACCTTATTTGATTTTGCTTTCATGCTTATATTAATGAGATCATTACTTGAGTATACAACATTTTTACTTGATTTAAAAGATTAAATTTCAAAAAATTACTCGATTACATAGAAGTTTATACTTGATTGAAAGGACAAACTTTTTGACTTTAATGATTAACGATATATTATTTGAGTAACATGGACTTATACTCGATTAAAGGATTGATATGCTCGATTGATTACCAAGCTTACTCGATTATCTCTTCTATCATCTCTATCTCTGAATACTGAAATATTTTGTTCATCATCAACAACAAACATCTTCTCATCAAATCAAAACATAACAAATGACTCAAAAAGTATGTATTTTTTTTTTTTAGAGAAATAATTTATCCAAGAATGTGGTACGGGAAATAAAATAGAACTGGAAAAGGAGTCTTCCGCACCATAAATCCTTATTAGATGATTTATCAAGCTACTACCAGTTAGGATATCATTCCATAAGGTCCTCGTAGATCTGGTAAAGTATCTCATCCTCTAAAATGTTGGCATAGACTAATGGTGAAAGAGATACAGGAATTGTTATTATATGGGAATAGTGATCAATGAGTTGATCCTACAAGCTATGAGGAGACGATATCAAATATCGATTTCTTGACGTGGAAGGAGGTTATGAAATTTGAAATGGAATTTATGTATTCCAATCAAGTCTGAGACTTGATCTGCATGAGGGAATAGTTCCCATTAGGTGTAAGTGGATTTTCAAGAAAAAGATCGGTGTAAATGGGAATGTTTAGGCATATAAAACACGACTGGTGGCGAAAGAGTATCGTCAGAGATAAGGTGTTAACTATGATGAAACCTTTTCACCAGTTGCAATACTAAAGTGCATCAGGATTATGTTAGTTATTGCTGCACACTATGATTACTAGATCTAGTAGTTGGACGTTTAGACTGCATTCCTGAATGGGTTTCTTGATAAAGAGATCTATATGGAACAACCACGCAATTTTGAGTTTGTTGATTATAACAAAGTGTGTTAGCTTAAAAGATCCATTTATAGTCTTAAGTAGGTTTCGAGGAGGTGGAACATCTGTTTTGATCATGAGATCAAAGAGTTTGATTACATGAGAAATCTAGATGAACCATGTGTATATAAGAAGACTACTGCGAGTGCCATTACATTCCTAATCTTATGTATGAATGATAAATTAATTATGGGCAATGATGTGGGCATGATGATGTCTAGTGTCTACAAAGACTAATTATCCAGAAAATTCTCTATGAAGGATTTGAGATAGAAAACTTATATTTTGGGGATTCAGATCTATAGAGATAGATTTAATAAATTGATAGGTCTTTTCCAAAACTTATACATAGAAAAAATGCAAAAGAGGTTTAGCATGGCAAATTCCAAGATAGGTCTTCTTCCTATTGGGCCTAGAATTTATCTTTTTATAGGAATGTGCCCAAACACTCCTAAAGAAAGAGATCGTATGAGAAAGATACCTTATGATTCGATAGTTGGGAGCATTATGCATGTGATGATATGTACAAGACTTGATATCACATATGCGGTAAGTGTTACTAGTAGATATCAGTCAGATCCTGGTGAGTATCACTGGATCGTAGTTAAACATATCTTGAACTACTTGAGAAGGACTAAGGATGTGTTACTGGTTTATGGAGATGGTAATTTCCTTATTGATGGATTCACATATCAAACTTTCAATTTGATCTTGATGATCGAAAGTTAACATTAGGATTTATTTTTGTTTGTAATAGTGGAGCACTGAGTTGGAAGAGTTCCAAGTAGGAAATCACTGTGGATTTCACTATTGAAGCCGAGTATTTGGCAACATGTGATGCTGCTAAAGAAGGTATTTGGATAAAGAATAGTTCCTCTCTAAACTAGAAGTAGTTTCGTCCATTCAGTCACTAATATCTTTATATTGCCACAATAATGGAGCTACTGCACAAGCTAAGCAACCCAAGTCTTATCAAAAGTCCAAACATTTTGAGTGTCAGTTTCACCTCATTCGTGAAATAATTGCACATGTAGACATGCAATTGCAAAAAATAAATTCAACGGATAATGTACTTAACCCACTTACCAAAGCTATGATTTAGTCACAACTAAATCGCCACCTTGAACATATGGGTATTCGATACCTAGCCATGGAACATTAGTGTAGTGGTTACATGTGATGTACTATTGAATTATTTACACCTCTAGTAATGTTTTCCTGATACGTGTTGGGGTTAAAATGGAACATTTTTTTTTTTTTAGCCATGATGTCTTCCACAATTGTTTGAGCATTCTTGATTGTTTTTTTCAAGTGTATCAATTAGAAGCATTGTTAATAAATAGTGAAACATTACTTCTGTACATGAATGGTTTATTTTTTCCTCATATTTTGGTGCCCTATTTTCAGTGTGTTATTATTTTCCCATGATGAATGTAGACAATTATGTCAAAATATAAAATGTGGGCTTCTTAACCAGTTGACTTTAGTAAGTGCTCTTATTAGTGTTACTTTTAGTCTTTTATAAGTTTTTTGGGAACATCTATATCAGCTCCATATTACTTTCTACATATTTAAGTTGTACAATGGCTTCTAGTAAGGAGATGCATACATGGTTGTAGGGTTAGGTGCAGGAGAAAGCAATGGTGCTTTAGGAAGTGAGGCTTAATGATGTAAGTATTTTGTCTTTCACCTTCAATGCACAGACATACAACACTATGTGGTCTTTATTTCATATCAACTTCTTTATTACAGCTTTGTAAGTTTAATCTACCATCATGATTTATGTGAATTGACTTGCTCAATTTATGAACCTTAGTACTTTATATAATGTTTGTATATTTTTATTTGCTCGCTTCTCCTTACACCCCTCCCCCCCCCAAAAAAAAAAAATTATAATAGTGAGAGAGGGAGGTGATGCGACTTAATCAACTTCAGGATGAAGCAAGCAAAATGGGGAGTAAAAAAGAATATCCTTTTTCTATGGAATTTATGTTGGTGATTTAGTTTCTTATCTCATAATATTGTAGTACCTTTTAACAAGATTGAATTATTGTCCAATCAAATTGAACAATCATTATCCTTCCTGAGCTCACCTTCAACCTTTTGGGGCACTTCTTCTTTGCAGACCTATTTTCTCACCGGAGTCACATTTCTTCTCGAACCTATTTTCATTCTCTCCCGAGATACATTCACCTCCCATAAGCCTTCTTCCCAGAGCAGACTATCCTTCTAGAGAGTATCATCGTTTAGAATCGACTACCGACATCTAGCCACCACTTCCACATTACGAAATCTCTATTGTTGTATTTTGACAACAAGTATTAATGGACTAGATATAGCTAAATAAAAGACCATGCAACATGCAAGTCAAAACTGGTAACTATTTTTGCAAACGGTTGACTGATTTTCCAAGAGCTGGGAAAATGGTCAACCGTTTAGTTAAGATTGTCGACCAATTTTTCCAATAGTTGGGAAATGGTTAATCATCTAAGGAAAGAGTTAACCAGTTTAGACTGCAAATTATGTGCCAAAATCTTGGGTGAAATCGTCTTCACCTTGTTAGTGCTCTCCATGTGGCAATCTATGAGGCATGTTGATGGGTAAGTGTTGCCCTTATATTGAACCTTCATTGAACCTTCAAATTATCAGATTAGGCGGAGAGATTAGAAGAATGATGGATTGTGCATGGGTTATTTACTTATTCCTATTGGCTGTTACACTCATGCATTGTTGCTTCTTCTATTCTCATTCTTTCTACTTCTTGTAAGCTATCATTAGCTCAAGTGTTGAGCCAGGTTTGAAAATATTGAGGAGAACATGACTGGTGCTAATTGTGAGGACCACTGCTCAGAGATCCCGGAAGCCTGTGAGCCCTGGGAGGGAGTCTCAAAAGGGAGAAAAAAAAAAGACATCAAAAATCCCTAGCAAACAATATACAAAAGAACACACTAGCATAGCATGTAAGTATATACAAACTAGAAGGCACGGGGGTGGCAAACACAAGGCGCACCCTCTAACAAAAACCTAGGTATAGAGATCATGACACCAAGGACATAGCTAGCAACCTTCCGTACCCCGGAACCACAAAAAACCTCTTCCAAGATCGACAGCTAGCACTACAATGTACAACCAGCTACCCATCCACTCAACCGTTACTGCCCTCACGCTCGACCTTTGCTTTCCCTTTACCTATAATGATTTAAAGTAAGGGTGAGTTACAAGACTCAACAAGTAAATAGAAGAATAACAAAAAGCTAGGGGTAGATCTCTCACACTGAATACCACCTACATAATGTTGTGCAATAAATTAAAATGTCACACCATACCATGCACCAAGATATTTAGTTCTCAACGTAAATATACAAATGCACATAACGGTCCTTAGGGCCCACATAAGAAATACACAATCTGGCACCCAAGTCTCGGCCTACAAACTTGCTGCAGCCACGAACTAGCTAGCATAATCTACATGAGCCTGAAGCCCTCATATCATAACCACATATCGAAGTTTTCGAGTCATAACATAATGTAACCATGCAATAAAACAAATAATAGATGCAATGGCATAGTAAATATCAATGTGATACATTGCCCCCATAAGCCAAGCATCAGGTCATGCTTCGCCCATGTAGGAATACACATCCAATGCAATGCTTGTGCACCTAGTCATTCTAAGATGTACGTGTCCAAGCATTCATAGTTTATGGTTCCCTTAGTGATGCAAGCCCAATCCCATGCACTACAATGCCATGCAGTATTTCATATAATGGCTAAGTTGGTCGACGATGACTATGTACTGGTCAACAGTTTGTGACTAAGAGCAACTGGTTGGCAGCCTTCCTCAAGCCGGTTAACAGTTCGCTCCAGGGTCACCAAACAATCGACACTTACCTCACCAGTCAATAACTTCTCCACCTCGTTACAATAACTCATACCTGCAAAAATCCATAACCACACACAAACCCCTCCAATTCTCTAGGAACCTAGTCCCAAATTGGTTTGGTATCATTCCTAAGGAAGTAGGGGTGATACAAACCCCATAGGAGTTTAGAAATAAAAATCCCAAAAAACCTCTTATTGAACTCAATTCCATAACGAAGGAACCGACCACGAGGATTTATAAAAGAGGGGCAAAACGCACCCACAATAATGAAATTTGAAACCAAATCAGGGTAAAAGAGGGAATAAAACATACAAAGTGAAAGAACTTGCCTTTTATAAAGGATTCCAATTCTTTTCTGCTCACACGCTGTATAATAATATTTTTGCCAAAAATAATAAGATCATGGTCTAAGAGTTAAATCTAACCATATAGAATTCCAAATAAATATTTTTCTCACTTACCTGACTTCCTTAAACTTCAATTATATGAATTTCCCTCCATTTTTCCTTCTTTTTTGTTACTAGTCGTTGTTATCTTTTTCAATTTCCCTTCTTAATTTACCTTTCGTTTCTGCCGACTTCACACTCATATATAGTAACAAAATTGTGGTATAAAAGCCACAAAAATGAGCGATTGGAAGCTGGCCGCATGGCAACCAGCAACACCACTGCCTTACCCCAAAACGACGCCGTTTTGGGAGCTGCTTGGCTGGAAAAATCTAGCATTTTCTTACCTCGCCTGCATGCTCAGCCAAGCTCGAACCTGCTACCCCCAACTCCTCCTCACACGTGCATGCCGCCTACTCCACGAGTTCCCTCACTTAATATATGCACATCATTAATTTTAAAGAGACCTCAAAACCAGTTTTTAGAAATTACACCTAGACCCCACAATTTCTGGTAATTAACACTCACACCCCACATTAATAATATCACTTATACCTCGATTTTTACTGAATACTCACACATCTTTTAAAACAAAATAAATTAACATCTCCCCTTAAATACATAAATATTCATTAAATCATAAGAACTTGACGTCTTCTGGCTAGCACAAGACGAGGACAACGAGTTGGTTTTGGATATCTTGCTTGGCGTGGACAACCTGGGCCATCCACAGTTTGAGGAAGATTTAGTCTCAATGTAGTAATAGTTTCTACAACCACCCAACATTGACTATACAATTGAAAGAACGCGTTTACCCTTAGCGATATAAGCAAGAATGAAAATCGATTTTCAAAACCTTTTCAAAAACCAAAATAAACACAACGGATTCGGATTGGTTCTTGTTAGACACGGATGAATACAACCATATGCAAATATTAAAAACATCAAAATGGAAATAAAGTAGTAATTGTTAGCTTTTTCTATAATGTAATTACCGGTTGATGCTTTTGTTGCTCCTTTAGCTAAATTCTTTGGTTATCATTCAAGCTCCCGTGAACTCTTCACAAGCTACTCCCAATTCGTCACCTACTACTCTAGATCTGCATTTTAGTTGACCAAGTGACCCCTAAAAGTGTAAGGTACCAAGTTAGTCCTTGCCTAAGCAGCCCCCATAACCCTTCACGCATACCCTTGTGTTAGACGAGCTCTTACGAAGGTGACACAAGGCTAGCTTGGGTTCTCAACCTAGAGGATAACCATCTCATGGCCATGGGATCAAAGGGAGGAGAAAAAACATAGCAAGAGAAGAAGAAGCAAACGAAGAACAAGGAGCAAAAAGGAAATAAGAAGAATCAGTGGAAGAAGATGAAGCTGATAATAGCTTCTCGCACACATTGGGTCGCTGACCATCTCATAGCCCGAGTTTGGTTGTCGGAAGGGAGAACGCTTTCTCCCTCTCATCTTCTCATTCGATCTCTCAATTTTCTTTCTCTTTTTGTCTCTCTCGTCTATTGAAGACATGACATAACATTTATTGTTATATTGCTGAAAATGACGAAAGATTGGCATGAGAGCAAAAAGCTGCCCAAAGAAACTATCAACTGTTTGAAGCAAACCGTCGACCATTTAAGATATTATGCCAAAAATTGGTTGATCGTTTCAAGCAAACTATCAAAATTTTTCCTTCTTCCAAATGAAAAATTTAACAAATTGCATCAAGGCTTATTAACTTTTAATAGCCTTTCCACTAACACTTAATGGAACCATAACTCTTAATAGTATGCTCGTTAACTCTTAACAATATCCATTAACTCTTTATGGTCTCTCACTGTTAATTCTTAATAGTCAATTGATCCCTTTGTTAACTATTAATGATGATTGAGAACACATGTAGTGACACATCACTAATCCAATGCTATGCCTAGTATGCGTGTGACCCTAGGTTCACCATTGAGTAGCAATCAAAAGAAGTCAAACTCTTTGACGCTAGTCTAACACTTTGACCTACTATGAGAATCTCTCCATCTCCCTAAAGCACCATGAAAGGTCCAGAGTAACAACTAGCATTATAGTAGGACAATCCTATTAGTAATGAAGTCGATACTTCAAATGAATCTATTTAGGCTTTCAATTACCATACACTATAAACTTTCCACTGACTAATATCCTAATTGAGTGAGAGTCATAAACTAATTAAACTCACAAGACCCAGTAACTATGCCAAAATCCAATTTGCGCTGATAGAGATGACGCATCATAACTCATTTCGACATTGAAAACTCTTTCTGATCATATATGCCTTGACTAATGATTCCTACAATTACTGACCAACTGAGATCGCATAGGATGTTCATCACATGTTAAAAGTCAATTGATCCTATCAGCAAACATTTGCCTCTATACACCACTACATGTAGACTACATACACTACAAGAAACAAGACTTTTAGTGGAGGTCAAGACCGTCACTAAAAGCATAAAAACTCGTCACTAAAAGTTTTAGTGGCCACTAAATTGGTCGTCACAAGCTGTCACTAAAAAGTCTGTCACAAATAGTATTAGTGGCGATTATTGGCTGGCCGTCACTAAAAATACCGTTTAGTGGCGGTCGGATGTGACGGTCACAAAAAAAATTTTAGTGACAACCGCAGTCCTCTGCCACTAATGTCATTTTTTGTGACAGTTATGACCATCACAAATAATTACTCTTCAGTGGCGGCCACTGTTGTCACAAGTAATGAATTTTTTGTGACGACTTTGCTGGTTGTCACAAATAGTAAGATTTTAGTGATAGTGTTAGCCGCCACAAAATGAATGTTTTTTAGTGACCAAATTATATTGGTTGCCACAAAAAGTGTTTGACAGATATGTTTAGTGAGAGTCATGGCTACCATAAAAAAAGGCATTTTTAGTGACCATTTTTTGTTGGCCGCCACAAAAAGTGATTTTTATAAAATTTTTCCACAACCCACTGCTTGTTTTTCTATATTTTAAACCTTATTAATTTAATACATTGTATCCAAAATAAACATCATTCTAATCATCAAGAAACTTCAGAAAACAACTCTAATCAATTAATAATTAACTAGCACTTTACGTTTACATTGTAAAAAAAAAATATATCTAGCAATTTACAATCACATTATCATAAAAAAAAACATCTAGCACTTTACATCAAAAAAAGACATTAAACAATTAAGTTTAGCCAATTGTTATTTCTAATCCTTCGTGCCCAAACATCTTCCATAAAAGCTTCAAAAATTGATTATCTTTCTTTGACTTAGTCCAATTCTGTCGACAACGCTTCATTTTTCTCTTTCCACCATTGACTTGTCTTTTTTCTTTTGATGTGGAATCAACCATTGACCCGTCTTTTTTCTTGTGTGTCACCTTGAACATTTCCCATACAGATGGTTCGTGTCCTAATATTTCAGCCTGTATTAAATAGACAAGTTAATCAACAAAAAAAAAAAAATTGTTAATGAGAAAGATGTATAAATAATTTAAGTTATACTCGTTCAGCTCTAACTCGAGCAAAACTTCTTGTGCCTGTAGTTTTAGTCATTGTTTGCTTTGACCGATTAGAGTTATTATGAGCACAAGAAACCTATATGTAAGACCAAATACAATAATCATGTTTTAAAAAATTAAAATGACTTGTGTATAAAAAAAAAAGTAAAGGGTATAGAATACCTGAAACTCATGTGAGCTCAACTAAGTGACAAATTGTCTGCATTGTCCTTGGTCGACTATTGTTGGAGCAAACTTAATTCGATCATCATCATTGTCATATGCATCATAATAGTCATCCTTCAACTTATATTTATGGTTTGCAAAAGCCCTTCCCACTTTTCCCGTGGTAGTACCAATTAACGTAATTATTAACTATTCCATACCTAACTAGATGAAACTTGACATCATATTGACCAAAAAAATATGTATTCTTGCATTGCACACAAGGACACCAAATTTTTCCATCTATGCGTGAGTTTCTGAACGCGAATTCAAGGAAACAATTCCACAGATACAGCAATAACATGCCTTCAGATATAACAAGTGTAGGTGTTATAAGTAGCAACTTGACTAAAAGTAAAGCTAAATCCAAGGTATTCATATTTAGCAACAAAGTTATCTTACTAGAAAAAAAGAAAAGAGAAAAGAATGAACTTATTTCTACAAACCTGATTATAATCGCCATCGTCATTGAATTCCTCATCCTCCTCTTCAATTTTGTCATCATCTTCTTCCTCATTTTCACCTTTTTGCTTTTCCTTTCCACCTTTCTTGCCTTGGCCCTAGTTATTTGAAATAAACAGCAAAATATTGCAAAATGAGGAAATCCAGGACAAAGTCAAGAAATATAAAAAGTAAACAACAAATAAATCACAAGATTCTTGGAATTATGCAGTTGACATGATCTTTAAAAGAAGCATAAGGGCGCAATTGAATTAGATCAGTAACCTGATACCTCTCTTCGAGCTTCTCAAAAACATCTAGTTTCTGTAGGTCTGTCACATAAATATATTAATCAGTTTTGAAATAATAATCAGTAGCATTATTAAAATGGAATAATTTCCTAAATAAATGGATCATTGATCAACAGTTCCATAGGAAATCGAAAAAATATAATGTACAAACTTCACCATATACAAAGAAGAGACTGTAACTCCAAGTAAAACCTCTGTAAGTTTGGGGTTTTATGGAGTTGGAAGCTTAAACTAAAAATTGGGGTAGCACAAGAAGATATTGAAAATGCCACAAAAAATTGAATAATCTAAATGTCATCCAGAATGATTAAGCTAGCCTCACATGCAAAGATTACTGACTCTTGAATCAACCATCCTTTAGATGAATCGAAACCAGATCCTGGTAATATGCATCAATTACACAAACAACCATAAACTAGTATTACATTTTACTGAATATTATGAGTAATAGTAGCTCCTTAAATGGTTATATGAGCCAAAAGGTGGAAAATTACTATTCTTCCACCTAACACTTTAATGACTTTACAACACAAGATTTTCCCCCAAAGTAATTGTGGCATAGCAGTTTCTGAATGCCACTCAGAGTTTTGTAAAGGATCAATATAATTTAAATGGTTATGTTTGTCTGTCCTCCATGTAAAACATTCTACGGTGCCAGTGAGATAGTCGGCAGAGAAGGTTTAATGAAATATCAACAAACTGCATACCTCAGCTAGCATAAAGACATGTTCATATGCTTAAAACCACGATAAGAATGGACAGGCTTGGCAATGTCAGAAATAAAAGAACAAGAATGGGCAAAATTTATTGTGAATCCACCTTACAACGAATAGTATACTAAAAGATAAAATAATAACAGCCAAACTATTAAACAAATTCCAGCAAAACTATTACAAACCCAAAACAGTAAAATTAAACAAATGTGCCAGGTTCCAAAATAGTAAAATTTATCAATAATAGGCATATTTTCAGCAAGAATATAGGCTTGGTTCCAGAAAAACTATTACAAACCCAAGACAGGTGTAAGAGAAGTGAATGCAAAGCATTGGAATCTTTTGCAGACCAAACTCTTGATTCCATCTCACTTTCCTTTGACCGTATCGCTCTGGTTTTGAATTTGAATTTCATTTATTAACTCGAGACATCATCCAGCAATGTTAAAAGACATTGAAGAGCAGAAAAACTTATATGCAATATGTATTGATATTTACTTCAACTAGGATGATTCAAAGGGGTTACTACAAACCTTGAGCTAGTTCTGCAGGAATGTATTCAATACTACACTTTACAAAGTCAGAAAGTTTATGCTTTCGTTCAGTCCCTTGCTTCCCCCTGTCAGAGAACCTTTCTATATCTATCCTTTCCTCTTCTGTGGCCAAAATTTAGGAATGCAAATAAGATCTTGATATTGAAATCAAAAACATGTTTATGCAACTAACCATTCATGAACTATCAATAAACAAATGTTTTAAAAACGATATAAGGCAGACAACAAAATATAAATTGAACTTGCAATTAAACCCACCAAGCAATGCCAACATTCCTAAAGCAAAGAATTGTCATGTATCTATTTCTGTTTTTTTCCTTATGAATATGGACATATATAAATTTTAAACTATTGAGTGCTTACTCTTTGGCCCTTCATCCTTGAGATAATAAGGAGAGGAATTCCAAAACTTCTGCAATTTTGAACTCCAAACAGCCAAGGTTGTTTCTTCAGTCACGTCGCTAGCACTAGGGAAATTTTCAATAACTTGAAATTCCTCAGTGAGGGCATTCAAATTACAACTTTACCATAGAATATATGACAATATTGGATTATTCGTGGAACTATAAACAGATGAATTCATAATTAGTCAACATCCATCATCCATGGCATACTGCTTGTGGTTTTAAAGCACAGTGGAAGTACACAAAACACTTTACCTTGCCGCGAATCAAAATGTTCCCTCCCCTCCGTTGGACTCAGTCAGTGACCTATCTCTGTGTTACTTTAACTGGCCATTTTTGCGGTATATGACGAAAATGAATTCAACAATGCAGCCATATTTCATTCTCATTTGAAAGACAAGCGCAGCCAAAAGCATTCTAGAGCAGAGAAAGATATTGTTTCTACAATTTGATCCATTGCTTGATACTTAAATAGTTAACACTAAAAACAGGGCAGAATACAAATTAACCAATTAAGATATTTTGTATGTATTCTTTTTCAGTATTAATTGTACACATGAATACAAATAAAATAATTAAAAGCTTGAATGAAAAGTCTTACTCATGGAAGTGGAATAAGCAAATTGCCAAACTAAGGTAATCATTCTAATTTTTTTAAATGCACTGAAGTAATGTAATCAGAAAAATAGTATTAATCCAACAGGCGACAAGTGATGATTGATTGGAGAGTGAAAGGGATTTAGGTTTAGATTAATCCAATAGGCATGTGGGCGAAACAGAAACCCCTTTCACACGAACTCAAAATGCCTTTTGCAATGAAGAACTGATACGATGAAGCATAAAATCAAAGATAAATCCATGGATGAGGAGTAAAACTAAGCACAAAAACCAAAATATGTTCTCTACTGCAACAAAATCAGAGAGATACCTGTTGGAGCTGGAGGCCACGATAGAGATGGAGACGCCGCAGTGTTAGTTGAGGGAATTGCGCTGGAGCCGAAGCCGGAGACGGAAAAGGACGGAGCCAAAGCCGAAGCTATGACGGAGCTGAAGCCAGAGACGGAGAAGGAGAAGGAGAGGGAGAGGGAGGAGAGGGCAACGCAGTCAGGCGGCGGAAGAGGCGATGGGGCGAGAGAGACGAGGGAGGGGAGGGAGATGAAGGGAAATGAAGGAGGCGGGAGAGAGATGGGGGAGGGAGATGAAGGGAAAAAAATATTATTAATGACAAAAATATAACTTGAAATAGAATATATTAGCATATATATTAGCATACTTTGTTTTAATAAAATATAATATTATATTATATTTATTAGAACAATAAATATAAAAAGTACCAGTATATTTTTTATACCAATATGTTTTAAATATAATAAATATACTTTTTAAGAATATTGAAATAAAAACATACTTTGTTTTAATTATTAATTATTAATTATATTTATATTTTAAGAATATAAAATATATTTTTTAAGAATAAGTATATTATTAATTATTAATTATAAAGTATATTGGAAGAAAAATATTATTAAGAATGAAAATATTTTTTATTAATTATTAATTATATTTTATATTTTATATCACATTTTATATTAAAATATTTTTATATTTTTTTAATTAATAATTCACTTTTAGTGATTGTCAGATCTAGTCGCTACAAATAAGTATATATTACAATTAAAGTTAAATAGAAGCTTTTAGTGGCCGCCATGTTTAGTTGTCATAAATAAGTATACTTTTAGTGGCCGCTGGCTTTGGTCGTCACAAATAATGTGCTTTTAGTAGCAAACCAAGCCTCACAGATAAACTAGTAAAACCAATTCTCAAGATTTTAGTGGCCGCCAAGTTTGGCTGTCACAAATAATTCACCTTTTGTGGTTGCCACTAGTTACTTTTACAAATAATCATCTTTTAGTAGCTACCAACTCCGGCCCTCACAAATAAGCATAAGGAGCCTACTACTTTTAGTGGCCGCCAGTGACGACCATCACAAATAATGCTTTGTTGGAGCACTTTTAGTGGCAACCACTAATGGCCGTCACAACTAATCATTTTTTAACAACTGGCCAACCTCTCAAGATTTTTGTGGCCGCCAGGTTTGTCCGTCACAAATAATTCACCTTTTGTGGCCGCCACATCTAGCTGTCACAACTAGTCATCTTTTAGTGGTAACTCTGGCCCTCACAAATAAGCATAAGGAGTCCCCCTACTTTTAGTGACGACCACTAGTAGTTGTCACAACTAATCGTCTTTTAATGGCCATGCAATGTCAACCCCTCACAAATAAGTTAGGTTGAGCTGGGCAACCTCTTAAGCTTTTAGTGGCCATCACAAATAATTCACCTTTAGTGGCCGCCACTTGTGACTGTCACAAATAGTAATCTTTTAGTGGCAACTCCGGCCCTCACAAATAAGCATAAGGAGCCCACTACTTTTAATGGCCGCCAGTAACGACCATCATAAATAATGCTTTGTTGGAGCACTTTTAGTGGCGACCACTAGTGACCGTCACAACTAATCGTCTTTTAATGACCACCCAATGTCAGCCCCTCACAAATAAGCTAGTTCGAAGCCAACCTTTCAAGCTTTTAGTGGCTGTCATACTTAGCTGTCACAAACAACCTACTTTTAGTGGCCACCAGTGTCGGCCTTCACAAATAAGCATGCAAGTCCCACACTTTTAGTGGCTAACATGGTTGGTTGTCACAATTATACAACCTTTAGTGGCCATAAATGGTGATCGTCACAAATAAAGAGATTTTTAGTGGCCAATTTTTTCGGCTGCCACTAAATAGGACTTTTCAATGACACGCATTCTTTGGCTGTCACTAATAGTTGTATTTGTGATGAATGTCTTCTGGCCATCACTAAAAGTGGCCACAAAAAGTCATTTTTCTTGTAGTAATAGAGAGCATTCCACTACTCACACTGAATGGTTCTGCTCAACGACAAATCTCTGATACCAACATACAAGACAACCATTTGCCTCCGGTATGAGGACCAGATACACAATCGAAAAACCAGTAATAAAGCATTAATCCTCTTAGCCATGTGGTCTGTTACATGCATCACATTTAATAAATGTTCAATTAACACCTACCCACATGTCTACTATATGCATCCATGTAATATGGCATGTAACTCATCATCCTTTATCAATAGCATCTCATACTGATCCAAGGTAGTAGCCTATTTGCTAGTCCATAATCGGTTAATCTTAGTCCTATTTAGAGAAATCTTAGGACTAAAAATCACTTTAAGAAATCTTATGTTATAGATTTTTGTCACATATTCTTAACAACTTAAGAATAAGATCATTAGAATATCTAGGGACTCATTAATATTACACTTTGACAGTAATGACTGAAGATATGACTATTTAAATAACATGCAAGATTATCATTTAATTCCAAACACACATACTAGACATCATCCAAATCTAATATCAGGACATTAACACTAACAACATGTATGCTGTAACACCCAGCCTTTTCAGGGCGTTTTATTATGCTAGGATTTTGTTTTTCTCACATACATTCACAGTTCATACTAAAATCCTCAACATACCCTCACAAGAATAACATTCCCAAAATAGAACTAAAGAATGGTAAACTTATTCATAAGCGGAAGTAGAATCAGAACCTCATGAAATATTGTAAATCAATACATAAGTAATTTCATACATATTGTTCATTCATCATATCATTGCAATAACTGTTAATAAAAATAAACAAAACTAACTGGATAACTGATCCTAGCCTTGGCTTAGGACCTAGCACAACCTCCACCACGCTCAAGCTTTAATCACCCCTTTG
This sequence comes from Diospyros kaki, assembly GCA_036245055.1. NCBI lineage: Eukaryota > Viridiplantae > Streptophyta > Magnoliopsida > Ericales > Ebenaceae > Diospyros > Diospyros kaki. The sequence continues at coordinate 13,731,147 of BSEG01000001.1, read as the reverse complement.
CCCTTTTAACCACTCGTCTCGCCTGAAACGTGGAATATTTCAGGGACAAATGTCCAACATTAGAAGATGAATCTTTTAAGATATGGTTAAAGTAACATGAATGAATGATGCATGGACATGTATAAACAGATACCCTAGTGTAACTTTCTTGGCAATCTAGCCCGGCACGGAACCCTATACAGTCATCCCAGCATGCACACAAGGCAATGAGATACTCCTATACGTTGTTCCGACAATATCCTTGGAGAATTACGACTACACTATCAGGGCGACATCCCATCCCATTCACAAGCATCAATATGCCAACAATATCATGCCATGTGAAAAATTATGACTATCAATGCAACAGTACATGTACAGATATGACAAAATGTTCATAAATTACATATGATTTAGCAACCTTCGTAAATATCATGCATAATATAGGCAAACATATCACGTATAAGTTCTCAGTGAAAAAGCATTCACCTTTGAATAAAACTTAGTATTTCTCGAATAACGTTCCTACCCTCGATTTTCGTGCTAAGCCTTAAAAATTGCAAAATCACTCAACCTTGAGCCTCAAATATTTAAAATAAATACCTCATTATCTATTTTTTCAAATTTTCCAACACCATAATTCATAAAATAATTTTTTAAAAATATAAAAATAAAAATTAGAAAATACCTATTGGTTACACGCCCTCACGCACTTTGCACGTGTACTGCTTGTGAAGACTGGCGCGTGCACCTCGTGCGCTGGTCATCTTCTCTGACTTCGACTACCAGCGATCTCTAGATTTTGCCCCCATTTTGATCTACACCCCAAGTCAATCACAAGGTACCACTTTGGGCTTAAACAACCACCGAAAGTGGCTCAATCGGACGTTTAAATATCTGGCCGAAGCTTTCGCCAAGCTTTCCAGTGACCCTTTGAAACCCTATGAAATGCACACAAAACCTCACCAAAAGCTCCAAAAAAGATTTACAAAATACAAGGAAAAAAAAGCCCCTTATCCTTAGCCCTCGATTCACACTCTAAAGCCTCAAATTTGAGCTTCAACTTGAAGAAAAACCCTCGGCCCTCGACCTCTATTTATACCCAAAATTGAGCTCTCAAACACCCTTAGCCATCATATCCGAGGTCTTTAATGCCCTAGTCTGCCTCAGATCGACCCAAAACCATCATCATTAGCCCCCAAAACTTGATTACAGAGTCTCGATTTTCTAGCCAAGTCACGACCAAAATTTTGATCAAATCGACCGTCGACATGGTCGATCCTTGGCCATGGACAAGTCCCAATGAAGCTACCCCTAGCCTTGAACCCTCTGAGCCTACCTTGGGAGCCCTCAACGGTTGTAATCGACGATGGGAGAGATGGCCAGCAGCTGGCAGTGTTCACACTGACAATTTTTTAAAAATTACACTTTTGATCCCTCAACTTCCAAAATTGCATTTTGATCCCTTCTGAGCAACTCCTTGAGTTTCCAAAAATTACATAATGAACTCCTAACTTTTATCTTTCACATTTCATCCTCCAAGTTTCATTTTTCTGCTTTTGGCCAAGTTTCATAAATTACACTTAGGCCCGAAAGTATGCTTTGATCCCAAAACCCTCTTATTTCATCCCGAAACCATTTAAGGTTGTTCCTTACGCAAAACTTGAATCTATTCAAGGTTCTATTAACTTTTCAAAAATCCCTTACAATAGTTTAATTTTTTAGCCTGAACCACAATTGTATTGAAAACTGTCTCTGATCCAATTTTTTTCAACGATATAAATCATGTCTCAGGATGCTCGTTAGTGACATACCTATTTGCTTAGACATCTAAGCTTCAGGGCATTCCCTGCAATTAATTTGGTCACTCACAACTGTGAGAATTTACATTATAACCCATAATTTTCTAATAATTTTACTTACAGTCCAAGATAAATTACGCGTGAGTCCTTTTCAAAAAATTTGGGTATTACATGTGCATTAATTTGATTACATGTGATGTAATATTACATTACTTAAACATCCAAGTTGCATATAGTTTGTGTAGAATTTCGTTGTGGATCTCTAATGTAATTTTTTTTTTAAATTCTTACACATTCATATGGCACTTCCAACACATTGTTGGGTTCTAAAGTTTAGGGTTTGTGGAAAAATTTTCATATATAAAGAAGAGGGAATCCAAAATGCGAGAAAACTCCATTCAATTCTCAATGGAAATGGAGTTTTGCTAATTCTCCCCAAAATTGGAAGATCGTGTCTAGATCTTCGAATCTATTCAAGGTTCAATGTGGCTATTATCAATTCAAGCAACACACAAGATGATACTTTATCACTATGGAGTGACTTTTTGCGAAAAGATGAAAGGGAAACTCAATAAGCATAGATTACTTGTGGCTAAATATCAATTGAAATGAAAGCTTTATAAAACCATTTGTAGGGGTTGCGCCATGGTGGAGGGGGGATTTCAACTATTAAACATTGTAGTTTTATTCAACTACAGGACGTTTGAAAATACTATAAAAAATTTCCATTCCCTTCCATTTTGTCATTTTCATTCCAATCCACTAATTTTCATTTTTGTGAAGGAAAATAAAACTTGAAAACATTGCTTAATTTTGTTGCGAGATGTCAAGAAAATAAAAGTAAAAATTGAAAACAAGTTTGATTTTCTAAATCTATATTCAACATTAAATTCATGTTGTGGGTAAAAGAAAATTATTGATAAACCTACAATCATTCAAATATTACAATTATTGGTTTTAAATTAGATATGGATTATTTAATTAAATAATAAAAAAATCTAAAATAATGGATAATTTTTTAAAAATCTACCTTAGACCACCAAAAGAGACATGAATTTTGTCACTAGAGTCATTTGTTGCAAATTCGATCACCAAAGTTGCTTGTCGCCAGAAAACTCGTTGGCTAGGTACATTTGTTGATCATGGTTGTCGTGTCATTAAATTTGTTATGGAGAGTGTGAAACTCGTTGGATCTAGCGAGTTTGTCATGAAAATGACTAGATTTAATAATTCGATCACCAGAGCCACTCATCGTTGAAAAATTCATAGCTTAGGTGTGGTTGTTGACCATGTCTATAGTGTCACTAGTCTATTATGGAGAGTCTGAAATTCGTTGGATTTGCTCGACTCCATTGCAAGGGCAACCTGCCATAGTAAATTTGTTACCAAAACCGTTAGTTGCCAAAAATACATGTGACTTTAGGTGCGGTCATTGGTTGAATCTACAATATCGTCGAACTTGGTGTGGAAAGACTAAAACCATGTCGAAGTTATTGAGTTCATCGCATTGAAAATATCGTTAGAAATGGGAGTCAAGTAGCTAGTGTGGCTTTAATGTAGACCACCTGGAAACATCACAATGTTGGTGTTGATTAGTGATCACAAGGAGAAAAGACTCTTGTGTGTGAGTGTAAGTGTGTGTGTAAGTGTGTACGGTGTCCCACATCGGTGGGTTAAGGAAGAGTTCGAAGGTATAAAGACCCCTCCCTTGCACTTGGGGATGGGCCTTAAGGGGGCACCCAGATTTTGCAAACAAGTGAGCCCTTTTGCCCGTGCTTGCCGCCACTACCGTCTGTTTGGTTGGTAAGTCGGTTTGGTTCAGTACATTACTGTACAAAGATATATATATATCTTTTGGGTACTCGGTGTGTTTAATTTTTTTTTCCCATTTTTCCAATTTTACTTTTGCGGAATCCGATCAATCTTATGATTAATTTTGCATGCTTCGATTTCTTAATTTCTTCTCTCCAACCGTCTGATGATTTATAGTTGGATTTACTGTTGGTTATAATGGTGCGGCCTTTTGGTGTTTTGGGCTCAACAATAAAAATTTGATTGTGCTTTATTGTTAATCTCCATGTCCAAAGTCTCTAGTCTTTCTTTACATATTAGAGTCCTTTAAGGAGAACAAGTATACACTTTAGAGTTCTACAAGCTCTGGCTGTTTGTGGCTACCGTTCATTGAAAAGGATCGTTTCATCCTACAAAGACAATCACTAAAGTCTGTTTGTCGTCAATGCAGGGCAATTATTATCTTCAGGATAGCGCAACAGCATGACTCAATCGTTCCTCTATTTTCCTACCATTCTAGTTGCAGCAGTCATCGTGGAGTCTTTTTGGGTAGTTTGCATATCGACGATCCCTGATTTGTTGTTCTAATCACTTCAAATTTTTGTCGATTTATTACTGCTATCAATATACATATATGTTCATTGGGGTTATTTAAGATTATTGTTTAAGTTCTTGTTGTAATATTCATAAACAATCTGTAATCTATATACGCATGCTATAAGTTTCAGGACTTCTTGGTTGGGTGGGGAACAAGAGAAAGGATAATGTTGACCTTCAAGCAAGAATAAAAAAAAAAATGGAATCGGGATGTGCTTTAAACTTATTCCATTTTTTCCATTCCATTCTATAAGTTATTGTAGAAATTCTAAAAGCATCACCATTTCTTTTGTTTTTATTTCAAAATTTTAAGAGCAAAAATGTTATTTGGAAACTCAATTGTAATATTTAAGATAATATTCGTACATTAATATATTATGTTATATTATATTAATATAAATATTTAATAATATATCAATATAGAATATTAATCTAAATATCAAAATTAATTATCTAAATAGCATTTCCTAATGAAATTCCGAAAACAACAACCGTTTCAAACAGGCCCGGATGCTGCTTCCTTCACGTCACCAATTGAACATCTACAACAACATTATACGTTCTCCATAACCTCAAAACTTCATTCAGTTGGACACGTAACGTAGCCATTGCCGCTTTCCTTCCAATAAACGAGCTCTTTCCTGGGACCCATTACCCTAAAACGGATGACATCCATACATTGCCCAGAAGCCAAGCGAATGCATTTATGTGATCCACGTATGGCCAAACCTAATCAAAGTACTGCACCATCGCTTTGAAGCTACTGAAAATAACGTAATTAAAGTAAAGTCAGACTACCGGACAAGTAAGGTAGTTGAAAATTTTGAACTTTATTTTGACTTTAGCGATTGAATTAATGTCAAAATCAAAATATTTATATATAAAATAAAATAAATTTAATTTTAAAATTTTTGAGTTGTTTGTTAATCCAAGCAGCATCCAACCTTTAACTCTTGATACACGACACGTATTTTTTAGTAAGGAGAGCGGAATAAGAATACTAACTCCTTATTTTTTTATGAGTTGTGTATGGACAGAAAGAATCTCCTCATTTCGAACCGATATTGAAAGAAATAGGAGAGAGTGAATGATAATTTTTCCCACTCTTGAAAAACTAACAAATATTTGTTAATTTAGCCAATTACTAAAGAGGTATTTATAGAGAAGCAAGAACTCATAGGGTTTCCTAAACTCTGACGGATATGGACCGACCCTTTTATTCTAATTCAACTAAAAACTTAATTAAATGATCTAAGACCAATTACGAGTTAAAATATTTGGTTCAAATCAAATTTAAACTCAAATATAATATTTAATTTAATTTTTTATGTGTCACTCCAACAAATATAAGAAATTATTAAATTATAAATTCCATCCTAATTTAATTAATTGTCATTTTAAGAAACTATTTCCTTTATGACGATCACTCATCAAATTGACGTCATTAAGTTTATTTGTTTTTTTTCCATGACAATCTACAACGGCACAACATCTTGTTGAAATATTCCACTTAACTATACGTCTGTTCTCATGGTTTAAGACAAAGATTGTACCTTTTGCGTATGACTCATTAAGCTTTCGAATATGTTGGCAATGTGTCGGTACTAACATATAAGACAAGATTGGTCTCTAACAAGACATCATGTCTACCTAATTATTTAAAATGATTTATAATTTATAAACAACCTTTCACGAGCATGGGTACCATGTAATTCGATTCTCTCATCAATGTATCTTTTCTGATCTCAAGTCTGGTGATATGTTGCTTAATTACAATCACAAGAGTTTTCTTCAGTGCTCTGGATATCTTCACTTAATAGAAAGTGAATCAATAACTCATTATTGATCATTTTCACCATGATCATGAATTTAAAGTGAATATCCACTTAAGGCGCCTTAGATATATTATTTTCTTTCAAATGATAGATGAGTCCCATTTTAGTTATGCATCCATCTCCATAAGCCTCATGACATGCCCAACGATCGTCCATGTGCAACCTTTGTCTAGGCCCATTTCAGTTTTCTTATGAGAAGATCATAACAATCTCAGATTTAATAATTAGTTATATTCATCTCGTATGAGAATTCCATCAACATATAACTAAAATGAATTCTTATGGCGAGTTATGTCCAATGACATGTTCTCCAACATTAGTCATTTATGTATTTGTCTAGATATCCCCATGTTTATGGGTGTGAGACTCCAATGCTATCATATAGTAAAAATACAGTATATACAAGTTTTATCACAATTGTTAATGTTTATTCTTGATATTGTTACGACTTTGAATATTTAATGATATTTACAAATTGTGATGCATTATCTCACATCTTTATAAATTAATTATAGTATACATCATATAAAATTCTATCTAGTTTCATTCGATCATCATAATAATAATAAGATACTAATAGAACTATAATTTTTTTTTATGAAATTAAATAATTTTTTATTTATTAATAAATATATTTATAATTATCAGCCTACAGTATGCTCAATTTGGTTGGATACTAACACACGTAATGTGCTGTTAATTCAAATCACAGCCTCTTAAACTTTTATCACTTCGGGCTTCAGCCATATTTGAAGTTTCCATTCCACCACGGTTTTGCAAGTCACAGACTCACAGCACAAACTTGATCTCCTTGCGATTGTGGACAGAAGTACCATGGAAGTTCTCTCTATCGGAGCTTCTTATTCTTCTTTGTCTTCCTTTCAGTTCAAAATGGTCCCAACAAGAGTTGTCACGACCCAACTCCACAAACCCACGAAGAATCTTCGATTCTACCAACGACCCACTTCATCTTTCTCATCGAACCACAAGGACAAAGTCGAATTCAAGCTTTTCACAGCTACGTCTTCCACAGTTTCGACTGAATTCACCGACCCACATGAACAAGAAATAGAAATTCAGAGCCAAGAAGAGAAATTCGATTGGTATGCGCAGTGGTATCCGGTTATGCCGGTCTGCGACCTCGACAAGAGGGCCCCTCATGCAAAGAAAGTTATGGGGCTTGATATCGTGGTTTGGTGGGATAGGAATGAAAGTTCATGGAAGGTGTTTGATGATAGTTGCCCCCACAGGTTGGCTCCATTATCTGAAGGAAGGATTGATCAATGGGGAAGGTTGCAGTGTGTGTACCATGGTTGGTGTTTCAGTGGCTCTGGTGACTGCAAACTCATTCCCCAGTCACCCCCAGATGGTCCTCCGGTAATATCTCAAATTTGCAAAGAAACACTACTTTTTCCACAGTTTGTCCATTTTCTGGTATTTAGTTTTAATTTCATTGATTGGTTCTTAATCCCTTATGCTCTAAACTTTTGCTATGCATGTGGTGAAATTCTCCGTGTTCTCACTTTCCTCTTTATTGTTGTCCAATCTTTGACAACTGAGGTCCCAATGCATAATTAAAAAAAGGTTAGTTGGACAGCAGATGAAATAGATCACATGATTTGGTCCTTATGAAAAAGATTGCTGAAAGTTTTTAGTAAACAAATGCGCTAATATGAATTACTAATGGGGTCCAATGTAATTTTCTTTGGTGAATTTGTAAATAAATTATGTGCACATTTGGTCCCCAAGACAAAGAGGGGGATTTTATAATTCGTAGACAACTCAAAAGTAAATTATTTCCCATACTGCTATAGACATAAATCCTGAAAAAAATTCAGTTGCAGAATAGCCATCATGTGGATAATAATGAGTGGAATTATGTTAAGATGAAGAACTGCGATCATGTGAAAAGATAAACGGAACTACAAGTTCTTAGAGATGGATCCTGGATAAGCTAAAGAGAAGTTTCTGAATTCAGGAAGATGAAGTTAGTGGTGGAATGTGGCGCTTGAATGACAATTGCAGGAAGCACCTTATTAGAATATCGCATATGGAAGAATAATGAAAGCCCTGGAATATGTGTTGACCTCATGACTAAGCTGATAAAGAGACGGGAGACTAAATTGGAAGCTGTGGCAATCTATACCATAATGTAAGAGCAAACGCTGGAAAATGTGTAGAAGCTGGGGAGAACTGGGGAAGGATTTGAATGCCATCAAGCAGTGTTTAAAAAAGCACGCTTTAAATGCAAAGCACAACATGCTTAGAGCTTTTTGTGCATAAAGCTCAGCAACTTTAGTGGAGTGCGATCAAAGCGCACTTTAGTTGCACTTTAACCTGAGCTTTGAAGCACAAAAAAGGGTGCTTTAAAAATACGCTTGTTTTTTTTTTTTTTATTTTATCAAACAATATGAATGGTTGAATTTTTTTAAATTTCTACAATGATGTGGCTGCTTGAATGGAAACCTTACCCAAAAAAGGTTGTTTAAGATATGATAAAATCATATATATATTTAAAAAAAATAAGACTCAACTATATTTACTAAGCAAAAAATTTTAATGGATACATGTAATTAAGTATAAATTAGGGATTGCTAATATATTCTTGATTGTTGTAAAATAGGGATTGATGATTGATTGCTATAAATTGCAGTTTGTTGATTGATTGTAAATAAGAGATTGATTGTTTGAGGACCCTTGTAAGTTAGTGGTTGATTGATTAGGGATAGGTGTGAATTAGGGATGGTTTTTTTTTTGCTTATGCTTTTTTTTTTTACGATTGTATTAACTTTAATGGATACATGTAATGGGTACAAAATATGAATGAAAATTTGTATCTCATCATTTGTTAAATTTGCTGCCCTCATTCTTATTTAGTTATTTTTAGTGATTGCTTTTTTAATAGTTTATATTTGTATTCTTATAAAAGTTTATACTCTTTATTTCATTTATGTGCACTTTATTTGCTTAAGCGTGCACTTCACTTTGTGCTTTACGCTCATGCTCCGTAGGCCTGCGGTGAAGTGACTAAAAATGAGTGTCAAAGGGAAGAAACTAAAACAAGGAAGAGGTTGAGGAGATTTTCAGTGAAATAATCGGCAGTGGGATGAAAGTGTTCAAGAAATAAAAACTGTGTTAGAGTTTGAAAGGAGATTTTGTTTCAAAAGTGAGGTGTCAAAGGAAAAATCTAACCTGGACTCATTATGATCCAACTAATGTTTTGAAGTGTAAAAATCATGATAGCGTAGTTTTTTGGACAGGTTAAGTGAAGTATGTCGAGCAGTCCAGTCCCTGTAACTGAGGGTACAGAGAGCTTGGTAGCCAAGTTTTTGAATGAAGCCTTGTAGTATTCTGAATATTCTGATCCAATGTGCATATTATAAGGTGAGAGTGTTAAGTGATTCCTGTCTCAGCTAAGGAGACCTAGATGAGCCATACTATACACCTGAACACAACTAAGGGATACAAGCGGACCAAGTATCCCTCAGTTTTGCATGATGATAAGAAACAGTTTTCCATCTCTTATTTCTTCCAAGAGAAATTGAGGTTGGCTTATTCATCTTTAAACTGAACCTTTTTCCTTTTTTATCTCTGCACTGATTTTACTATTTTTTTTTATTTATTTTTTTTTACATATGTTCTCCAATTTGATATTTTGAACGAAATATGCAGGTTCACACATTCAAGAAAGCATGTGTAGCAGTTTATCCAAGCATAACGCAAAATGGCATTGTCTGGTTTTGGCCAAATGCAGATCCACAATACAAAGACATCCTTGACAGGAAAAAACCCCCCTACATACCAGAATTGGATGACCCTTCATATACGAAGATGATGGGGAATAGAGATATGCCATATGGGTACGCTGAGATAGATTCAATCTCATTTTCTGATATTTATTTATTGTTCTCTAACAGGAGCTTTGTACTAGTGATTTCATGCTCCTGTTCCTACTGAGGTTGCTGGGGGCAAAATTAACTTATTGAAAAAAAAGGGGGAATGCCAAATGCTTTTTTTTTTGCAGTAACTCTTTTGATTGTTTTGGTTGATTACTGGAAACATCATGAAGGAAAAGAATGCAGCAAACAAAAAGAAAAGGAAAAGTTGGCATAAATAATTTTGACATTTTTTTTTTTCTTCATCCTCAATATCAATCTCTGTGAAGCTTTTGAATATTAAGAGAAGATATGTGAATGTTTTGTCTGAAACTCAATTCGTTTTCTGCTTGAGCTATTCTAAATCTAATGTACACTGCTAATGTTCAGGTATGAGGTTCTGATTGAAAATCTTATGGACCCTGCTCATGTTCCATATGCACATCATGGTATACTGCAAATTCCAAAACGAAAAAAAAGATAAGATTTCTAAACTGAGAAATTATTTGAGTTAAAATGTTCAATTTATCTTATTCATCCTGTACATACGGCTGAGACCAAGTTAATTTCACTGAGAAGGTTGATAGAGAAGGGGGTCGCCCTCTTGAATTGACCATACAGAAACTTGACATCAATGGTTTTACAGCAAAGCAAGAATGGGCCAATAGCAAATTTTTCGCACCTTGTGTTTTTTATGCTTTTCCCCCTCTTGCAACTGATCAAAGTAATGGATCTGTGTCATCTGCTGGAACCAAAGAGGTAATCAGATTTCTGTTTCATTTAATCAGGTTAGCCAGATCAATGACAGTTGCCTTTTAACATTTTCCTTTTTACTAATGACTTGAATTGATTGTGTTATTTAGTTCTTCATTTCTTTTTTTCCTTCCTAATTCTTATTTTGCTCGTTCTTTTTGTGAGCATATGCTGTGTGTTTCCTTTAACGCTTACTTTTACCCTGTTGGTTCAGGAACAAACAGTATTTACACCGCAACGAAGAGCTGTCCAAATTTTTATCTGCATTCCTGTTAGTCCGGGTAATAGCAGATTGATCTGGACCTTTCCGAAAAACTTTGGACACTGGATTGATCGAATTGTTCCCCGATGGATATTTCACATGGCTCTAAACTTAGTTTTCGACTCAGATTTATATCTTCTTCATGTGGAGGCAAGTTCTATCTCTTTCTACATAATGAAATATTATTGTCCATCAAAATAATTTTTTATTTGACTCAATTATAAATTGAAATTGAGAGCTATTCAATGATTTAGATGCTTACATGGAGGGAACAACTTTTGATAATTTAAATTAGCACAGGTACTACTGATTATACAAAACAACTAGTTTACAGTGTAGTTGGAAGGACAATTCATCTTGTCAATATAACCTTAACTGCAACTATTTGGATTCATCTCAAGGCTTGTATTTTGTCATTCCCCAACTCTCATGGGCCTTATCTTCCACCAAAAGTGCAAAATACTCATCAACTTGCAATCAGCGCCTCTTGGTCTTGATGATTAAGTTATTAGTCAATCATGCAGCCTTGAGGCAACCTTCTTAATCTTTTCCTCAATTAGAATATCTTTTTTCAGTAATGGCCTTGGCATTATTACTCATATTTCATTCTTCTCATCCAATAGTCTTGTATAATTTGGTGATATCTATCACGAAAATATGCACGACTTGCCCACACACGCCACTTGTTGAATTCTGAGATTGCTTAACACTCTAGAAGTAATTCTTTCATTCTTCTTTCATTCAATTTGTCTTCATACTGATTAACTACATTATGTTTTCTTCTAATAGTGGACAACTTCTGCAGTATGATTGAAATGGAATTCTACTTTTATTGCTCCCTGATTTATATGATCATAAATTAAATAACATTTTCTTGTTTCTTTCTGTCGTGCTTGTTTAGCCTACATCAAATGAAAAGGTTAACGGGGATGTTTTTGCAAACCCATTACCATACTCCAATTTCTATATTATTAGTTCTAATTACCAATAATGCTAATGTGTCTCTACTGAAGTTATTTTTATTTACCATTAACCATTCTCAAGAATTCTTTACTAAAACCATATTTAGTATAAACTAGGTTTAAGGTATACAAAGGAAGAGGAGATAGAAAGAGAATAAAAAAATAAATTAGACTAAAAGAGTGTAGCACCCCATTTCCCAGCCACGCACCTTCAATACCTATAAGGTTGAAAAATAAGGACAATGGCCAGTATACTCTTAATAAGTAATATCCATAACCAACACCACAAAAAGTGCCTTGCAAAGTGTTTCTTCTGGGTTCCTAGATTCAAAAAAAATAAAATAATAACAACAACAAACAAACAAACAAATAATAAGAAATGAAGTCTCAACCGGTGGAAGCCTCTAATATCATTGTCTTACCATTATCCCTCCAATCTTCCCCACATTAGTTGGCATCAGCACTCCATCTTGCCTTTATCATTGGTTTCCTGATTAAATCAATATATTCAAGTGATAATCCTGTCTTTAGCAAAAGCTACCAGAATAGATCTTTAAGGTCACATGATATCTCTTTTTTTTCTAGTATTTTGTGAATACAACATATGTCAAGCTTCATAAAATTCTAAAATAGAACTGATGATTAATTGTGGCAAAATTATTTTTATTGAAAGCTTCACCAAATTCTTGCCGTAAATTCTTAAAAAAGAGTTGCCAGATGTGGCCTACTTGATGTTCGGCCCACTAGAGTATGACCAATTGACTACAAGCATCAGGTAGTTGGTCTTATTGAGAATTCTGGAGCTAGTTATCTGGTATTTTCATTTCATTACAACTTTTGAAGGATAAAATGTTTGATTTTCAGTTATATTGGCTATGGAGAGAGTAAAATTAGTTTTTTAGGATATATACTTCTAGAATTATGGCCTGAGAAATTGATTTAGCATAATTCTCATAGCATAGAAGAGGTTAAAGCAAAAACGAGCATGTAAGAGTTAAGAAGAAAAGAAGATGAGATCAGAAAAAGATGGAAGAGATCCCAGATGCTATGGGATTTTGTATCCCCCATTAGAGCAAAAGATAAATTACTCTGGTCCACATAATAACGATGCGAGTCTAGAATTTTCTGCAAAAAACCTGTAAATAGATAAAAATGAGAAAGTACAATAACATAACCAGAAAATACTCTTATGAAGTTTCCAGATTAAATAATTTTATTACTATATTCTACCTCCAAAGTGTAAGACTATAGATAGAAATAACTTAAGAGCTAGAATTCCTGTAGCCGGTGGGACAAGGACGTCATATGTTGTTGTTGTTGTTGTTGTTCTGTACAATATTCAACCTCCATCAACTTTGGGGTTGGCCATTCTCAGACGGACTTTATATTCTCATACATTGACTCTGGCCGAGCTTTGTAGAAAGCCGGGTTATACCTAAACAAGATTTTTGGGACATGTGAGAAAAGAGTCTGGCCACCATTTCAGCTTTCTATCAGAAAGAAAAGAGAGAGAGAGAGAGAGAAATTTGAGTAAGTCAAGGTTCTGAGTGGCACATATGCATATATGTTTCTTTATGATTCATTCTTTGCACTAGAAACATTAGGATTATAAATTATCCCCATCGAATCAACATCCAAGTAGGAAATCCAGTTGATTGAGTGGTTGAAGCAGTTAATGATGCAGATATAGATACAGATGCAGATTCATCAGATCTAGGCCCAAATGAAGGTTCCAAGCCAGTGGATGCTTAACATCTTAGCCATTACTTCATTAATTGAGGTATGATTATGCAGATACAGATACATGTTTGGGTTCATACCTGTCCCCAGATGAAGGAGCGGAGCTAGTGGATGCACAACACCTCAGCTGTTAATAATCAATCTTACTGGTGCTTCTAACTATTAATTACATAAATTTAATGAGATATGCATATAACAATTTATTTGGTCCATTTAAAATGCTTCTGTTGACTTTATATTTTGTCATCAACTTGCTAGAGTCAAATATGTTAGGAAGTTTTATTTTTATTTTTATTTTTCCTTCTTCACCTCTTTTATTCCTTAGTGCTAAGCTTTGATATAGATTATTATCTTCCCATTAGTAACACTTCAAGTAAGATTGATAACAACCTTTAATACTGCCCTATTATATTTAAAAGCATTCCATCTGATGGACAGTTGAAAATTTTCTTTTATACTAGTTTTTTGTCATTTTCTCTGTTTCTACAACAAGAAGCCTGTTTTGAATGGTGCAATGTAGAAGATGAAATAAATTTTATATTCTGTTCTTATATATGTTTCTTCACAGTTAGATCCTTCTCTTTTACTTCTTCTCTAAGGAACTTTTTGACTTTAAACTTCTAAATGAAACTGCATATTGGGAATGTTGATTTTATAGACGATCAATCATAGTGAATTCAATACTTTCCTCTTGCCTCCATTCATCTCTCTGGAGGCCCTTCCCAAGTAATGAAACTTAAGGTGTTTCCTTTATATTCCCCCTAACTCCATCCATCGGTACTGAAGTTATCCGCAAAAGAAATTTGCAGCTTAACTTTTCTGCATGGATATTGAAGTTATTTTACAAGATAAGCAGAAGAGTTGTCCACTACAAATTTATCTAGTGGCTTTTATGGTTCTTTTCATTGTTCTGTGACTGACCATATTATGAAAATCAGAGAGCCTCATTGAAACATTTAAATGGGCACCCGTGACATGGCTTCTCTTTTCAGGAAAGAAAGATAAAGGATATTGGCCCTCAAAACTGGCACAAAGCTTGTTTATTACCGACAAAATCAGATTCCGTAGTTGTAGGTTTCAGAAGGTGGTTAAACAAGTATTCGGATGGTCTAGTTGGTTGGCGGAACTTCAGTGGAGTCCTTCCCCCTACTCCTCCCAGACAACAGCTCATGGACAGGTAACTAACTTTTTAGATAATAATTTCCAATTGATTCTAAAATAGCTTGTATAGTGAAGAAAATGTGATCAATTTGTCTATTTATTTGTGGCCTTTTCTGAATATTATGAAAGTAATATTGTAAGAAACAACACAAACTTAAATAGAAGCCTTGAGTGGCAAGAAGAAAAGAAAACCTGGGTCATACTAAACTTTGGATTTTTTTTTTCCTATTTTTTCATGGAAATTACAAAGATACTTTTATACAAATGGGAAATAGAAAGTTCTTTTAGTTAATCAGACAGGCACATGATGAGATTAATGCTTGATACGTTGTTGTTTCGTGCCAGATACTGGTCACACGTGATGAACTGCAGCAGTTGCAAGATGGCACACAGAGGGCTGAGCGCCTTGGAGATAGTATTGCAGGTCGGGGCCATTGTTGCAATAGGGGTTGTTGCTGCAGCGAAGCAGGGGACGCTATCCGCTGCCGCAAGAAATGCTGTGGTTGCTTCAGCTGTGATCTGTTTTGTGGCCTCAAGATGGTTATCTCACTTTGTGAAGAAAATTTTCCATTTCCACGACTATAGCCATGCCTTTCGCTAATCCTATGTTTCACTTGCATACACAGTTATTGTATATACATTAAATCATGCATATATGTGTGACCATAAATAAGATCAATTGCATTAGTCTGTTTTCCCTTTTTGTTCTTTTCTGCCGCAATTCCATTTGTCAGCCATTTTATTTTATTTTAATTATTTTTTGGTTGCCTTTCGGTATTATTTGTGCTTAAATATCAGTGTTCCAAGTGTTATTATTATTATTATTATTATTATTATTATTATTTGGTTGAATAAACAGGATACTACTAAAGGGGATGAAGAAGTTAAAGTGGAATAAAGCTGCTGCAATTTGAACCCCAAACGGCTTATATTTTACTTAATTCTGCCATTTTTGCATCATATTTGTCCTTGTATTGAGTAATTTCGTTAAACATAACCCATAATATTACTGCAAGTTTGTTAAAAAGAAATTATAACTCATGTTTTATATGATAGTAAAATTTTGTTACTAGTAGAAGAAAAATGTTATAAAATTGTTATGAAATTAGTTTAGTTGTATGTCTTAAAATTTTTAGTAAAGTATTAATATGTGTAAAATATAAGTGTACTAGAGATGATAATATTACGATGGACTTGATACCATACATTAAAAGATAAATTAGAAATGAAGTTATTGATAAGAAGATAGAAATGATTTTTATTAAAAATATAAAAAAATATATAATTTAGTTGTACGAAAAAAAATTAATAAAATAAATTCCGTGATCACAAAGGCTCAGTCAATAAGGAAGTCTCCCTCGCTTTCTTTGATTAGGGATTGAATATTCTTAAATATGAAACTTGCTTGCAGGAAATAGATATCATACACATTGGTAGGGTTAAGGTGACAAACTTGCTCTCTTGGTAGTAATTATGTGTTATAGCCTAGCCACTGAGATAGTTCCTCTCAAAGAAATCCTCAGTAAGATTCTCGAGAAGCGTTCTCATGGCCAAACAAGTGTTCGTCAGGGTACCTCCTTCTAGAGATAAGGAAAAAGTCAAAATTATTAATAATAATAATCATAAATAATAAAAAATAATAAAGAAGATAGGAGAGGGCAAGGCAGTGCCCGCCCCTATAGGGGTGGGTGCCTTGCTGTGGCCCGTTTTGGCCACACAAGGGCTGCCCACGGGCGTAGAAGACTCGATCATGTGGATTCCCTATCTATTACAAAAGGCACGAAAAACATCAGAGTGGAACAGGGTGTCGTGATCCGAGTTCAGGATTCCAAGGAGGTAGATAATATTCTTCCATACTACGTTCTCCACCTTCTTTTCTATGATGGTCGCTAGAGGCTCTACTTCCATGCACTTAGTGAAATAGTTATTGGCCACGAGCATAAATTTTCGTTGTCTAGTAGCGATAGGAAAGGGGCTAAGCATATCCAATCCCCCATTGTGTGAAGGGAATAGGTTGGAAGATTTGTTGGATACCTGTTATAGGTGAGGAAGATAGCGGTGCATGCCTCTGGCATTTATCACAAGTCCAAACCTTTACAGAGGCGCCTTTACATAACGTGGGCTAGAAGAATTGCACCATCACGATTTTACTTGCCAATAATCTCCCTTAAAGGTGTTATTTGCAATCCCCTTCATGCACTTTGGCTAACACTTGGTTTACTTCTTATTGACCGAGGCACCTTACTAGTGGCATGGAAAAGGCATGCTTGTATAGAATATTGTCTATGATCACAAAATGGGTCGCCTGAACTTTCAGCATTCTGGCTTCCGTAGAATTAGCTGGAAGCTCCCCAATGAACAAGTATTGCATGATGGGCGATCTCCAATCATTGGCTATTTCAATGATCTGCACAACTTTTACCTCTTCATTTTCTTCTATGTTAGGCTTTTGCAAGATTTCCATGTGGATTAAGCACCCAGAGGTATCTTTTGTCGCTACTAACTTGGATAATGCGTCTGCATGGTGGTTTATAGTGCGATTGATCTGGACCAGCTAAAAGTCATGGAAAAAGTTTGCTAAATCCTGCAGCTTCTGTAGGTACTAATTGAGCATGGAATCCTTGGACTAACAAGTACCTTGAAACTGTTGCACTACAAGCTGGGAATCGCTATGGGCTATCATATTTTTTACTTCCATCTATGTGGCAATAGCTAGGCTGGCAATGAGGGCCTCGTATTCTGTGACATTATTTAAACTAGGAAAGGTGAATTGCAAGGAGTACTCCAAAACTGCGTCCTCAGGGGAAACCAACACAACGTCGGCTCCACTACCTTGCACATTCGAGGCTTCATCCACAAATAATTTCCATTCGGGTGGGAATTCTTTTTCAGGCTCTGGTGAGTGAGTGCATTCCACTATGAAATCGACCAGTGCCTGTCCCTTGATAGCTCTCTAATGCTTGGATTGAAGATTATATTCACTGAGCTTAATGGCCCATTTGGTGAGTCTTCCCAAGTGCTCAAGCCATTGAAGAATTTGTCCCAAGGGTTGATCAATGAGCTACCCAATATTCAAGAGATCCTTTTCACGAACCCATACGTGTTTCTGTGGGTCTTATTGTAACTGGTTTGTCTGGGAATATACGTACCCATATTTTTCCACCACGACGTGCATTTCGTGTCATTGCTCGTCGGTGATTTCAAATCCAGAGGTTAATCGTGCTCTGGCAACTTTACGTAAGGCAGAGTTTGGTTTTTTGGGAGAAGTGCATTACAGTACTTGTATGCTTCTAGTTGGAATCTTATTAAAAATGGGGGCATATGGCTTGGTTCGGATTAATATGGAATTATTACCTCACGCTCATTCTATATTTTCTCCTTGGTTAATAATAGTAGGCACTTCTTTACTTTGATTTTTCCTTATATTGGATCTTTTCATCCCTTATTTTATCTAAATGGAATTGCTGATAAAAGTTGTATTGATGGTATGTGCTTGAAAGTAGTGCCTAAGCTTTCTGGTTACCATGACCAATGCAAATGTTACTTTTTTTTGGCATAAGGGAAATGAGTTTTGGCCCCGTGGAGTACTCGGCTGACGTAGTACACGGGCTGATCCACCTGATCAGTTTTTGTTGAGAAATTTGTATTTTGATTTATGGAGAAAATTATTTTGAAAATTATATTTTCAATAAATTTGATTTATTGATGATCTAAAATTTTTTATATAAACTTTTTTAATTAGAGAACCTTAGGCTTATATATATATATATTTCAAAATAGCTGAGTATGTTTATGTATTAGTCGAGCATGCTAAAAACCTTTATAAAAAATCGGCTAAGAATGAAAAAGGTTTTTGATATATCTAAATCAAGTATTTGCTCATATTAGTTGAATATTTATAAAGCTTTTGAAAGTAAAGTAATCTAGCAAATCTTTTGAAAAAATATTCTTTTTAATCTAAGTAAGCTTTTGATTCAATCGAGTATTGTTCTCAAAATAATTGAGTATTAAGGTGATTCAATGGACTATCATAAAAACCCTACTTGAGTATGTTTTTACAAAAGCTATATTTCTTAAAGCTCAATCAAGTATCATACTTTTACAATCGAGTATTGATTCTACACCACTCGAGTAAGTTTTTTGAGAAAATCGAGTATCTTTATGGCATTGAAAACTAAGCATATTTTCATTAGATTATGTTTTTTTAGCCAAATTGTTTTCAAGCAACTATCAATTTTCTCCTACTCGAGTGCTTTATGAAAATTCTCTGTTATTTCAATTTTAGTCGAGTAAGGAGCTATTTTTAATGAAGTATCTTTTGGTATCAAAATTATGAGAAACTCCTTAATCGATTATAGACTTCTCATCAATCAACTAATGTATTTTGATAATGAGTATCTATATGTGTTAGTCGAGTAAAGAATTGGATTGAATATGGCTAAGTTTCTAATCCTAAATATAATCGAGTAACCAATGCTGGTACTCAAGTGCATGCTTCTATTAGTCGAGTAAGTTTATCCTAATAATCAACTAAGTAATGCAAAGTCTCTGTGGTTTCTAAATTATTCGAGTAATAGCTTAGTCAAACTCTAGTGAGGCTTTTATATAATCGATTACTTGATATGTAACACCCTACCTCGTCAGGTGTGCCACTGTAAGGAGTTACTAGGATTTTCACTATACATAAGATCCATACATACATGGTGTAACTAAAAGAATAATCTTCACATTCTAACAAAATCCCAGAACCCTAGTCTTGCCCTTTTAATTATTGAGATTAATAAATTTAAACTAAACAAGGCATAAACTTTACGCAGCTGAAATAACATAACTTGATTTCGTAAGATACTACAATCGTTCATACAAACCGTGTTCCAGACAAAATAAGGATTACATAACTTCAAAACATAAATAACATCTATAATGCTTGTACTTCATCAACTCTACCAGACCACCTCCTCATCCCTGTTGTGACCCTCGTCTAGAACGTTTGAATGTTCCAAGGGTAGAATCCAAATTAAATGTTGAATCATCTAAGTGATGGCATAAAAACAGTTTATAGAATGCATGTATGATCATAAGCATGGCATATACAAAACAAAGCGACACGTCAACCTTGAGAAATCTCCCTGGCATACTCAATCTCTCGTGGAAAATCTATTCCACATCATATGGTTGGGATTGACCTTGCCATGACATACTTAATCTCAGGGTACTCATCATCATCACCCGAACAACAGAGATTAACCTTGCCCCATTCTTAAGAAGACCCCATCTCGTCCCACTGGACTATGACATGATTCAAATATATCAATGCTATAAAAATCACCATACATTTTACAAAACATATCCAGTTAATGCATCATGTAAAAATAACTCGATATGCATGATAAGATAAAAAACAAATAGGCAGCATAACCATATGAAATCAAGTGAAATCATTGCCCCCAAACCTCAAACCAAACTACCAATATGAAACATGCTAGGTTTTCAAGAGGTTACTCACTCACCTTAGATAGTAATTCGATGCATTCCTCGAAAAATGTGTTGATCTCGAATAGTGTACAAAACCTCAACACTTATAGTGATCATTTCCTAGCCAATAATTATCCAAGGAAATCAATATTTATGGTTTTCCTAATTTTCCCATAATTTCTTCAATTTTCCTTATTTTTCTCTATTTTCTATAATTTCCCTTCTCTTTGAAAATGTGTAATAAATACATAGCATTTATTTTCACCAAATATTTTTTTTCAAAAATATTCCTAAAATAATTTTCTAACAATTCTAAAATTAATTTCATGAAAATATCGTGCCTCACGCGCCAAGTGTGTGGCTAAGAGTGAAGTCCGCGTGTGCTGGTCACCCGCTTTGTCTTTTCCGATCTTCTTCTCCAACGACAGCAACTGCAACTTTTCTCCGATGACCAATCTGATCCTACCACCTCGTAGCCCTTCTCAAGTTAGTCCTAAGGGTATCTTGGGTTGCTTGAAAACACCATCGAAAAAGCCTTAAAGGTCGATTACAGGTCTCAGCTCCGGTGAACCCCGATTTTTCGACCACCTCACTAAAACCCCTTAAAACCTATACTAAACCTTACCAAATTCTCCGTAAACACTCCCTAGACCCCAAGGAACAAAATCCCTATGCTCTCAATACTCGATTCTTGCTAAAACACCTCGAATTGCCTTTGATTTTGGTATGAAACCCTCGGCCATGTGAACCCTATTTATACCTGATTTCCACCAAAATTCCACCCAACAAAAGGTTTTCCTATACCCTAAGCTTCAAATATGATCATTACAAGCCTTGAATCGGGCTAAACGATGATGAAAAATCCTCTAAAATTTTGGTAAGAATTTCAATCATTTCGAAGTTCGTTTTCCGTCCTATCACTGTCAGTCTTGGCCAATAACCATGCCCATTCGAATCATTATAGCCTAGAGAGCATCCTTGTACCCCTTGGAAGCCTCGTCAATGGCCGCCGCAAAGTTGGCTGGTGATTTGCAGGTTTCACACCTATTTTGTATTATTTACACTTTTACCCCCCAACTTTTGATATTTCACTCTTCTGTCCTTATCTCTCAAACCCTGGTTTTCCACTTATTTTATTAAACCCCACAAGTTTAGGATGTCTTATTACACCCTCAAAAGTTTAAAAAACTCTCATTTTGACCACCCTTGGTCCAATTTTAGTCCTATACTTTGGCCCGAATGCCCTTAATCGCGTATTTGATCCTAAATTTCCTCGAATCTCTTGTTTTTTGAAAACCCCCGACTCTTTGGACATTTTTAGCCTCCAAGTTTCATTTTGGTATGGGCACTTACCTTTTCATTCATGTTTTTAATTTTACACATTGGCCCGAAAGTATGATAAACTGCATTTAGACCCAAAAGATTCTTTAAATACTTTTAATATAAAATTTTGGGTATTACATGATATGTCCAATCACGTATACGCTATATTAGTTGAGTAACTGGTATCTGATTTTGAAAAATATAGCAGTTACTCAAAAATGAAAAGAGGACATTTTTTACCGTTAAAGCTTTATCTCTTTATTCTATGAAGTCAACCATGTTCTCTTATAAAAGAATGATAAATATGAGTGTGCATAGTGTGCAAAATGTTTTATCCTTGTAATATGCATATACTTTTAACTAATTTGATTGTTATTAGTCAAATCAAAGAGGCTATGAGTATGTGTAGGTATCAAGACAAACTCCGAGTCTCAAGATTCTATGAAAGGCTAAGTGCTGCATGAGATCAATGTTGGTTGGCGAATGGAGCTACTGCGATGGTTGTTGTAATATCCTAGTATTTTGAGAATAATAATAATTAATTTTTTTTTATGTTTAAAATATTTTTTGACATCCATTAGAGATTATAATTGAGAAAACCAACGGGTTTAGAGTTAGTGGGCTAAGTTGAAAAAGGAAAGGCTAAGTAAATGGGCTTAGAGTTAGTAGGCTAAGAAAGTGGGTTTAAAATTAATGAACTAAATAAAAGAATAGTATATTCAAAAGAAGATTTAGTGGAAAATAATTAAGGTGACAAAATAATTAAAGATAGTGGATGAAATAATTGAGAAATGTGGGAAACAAAGTAGGGTGTGGACAAATAATTAAAGATTATGAGTGAGATTTAGTGAAAAATAATTAAGAAATATGACAAAATAATTAAAGATAATAGGTGAAATAATTAAGAAATGTGGGAGACAAATTAGGGTATGGACAAATAATCAAAGATAATGGATAAAATAATTGAGAAATATGGGAGACAAAGTAGGGTGTAAACAAATAATTAAAGATTATGGGTGAGATTTAGTGGAAAATAATTCAAGATAGTAGGTCACTACAATTATGTTAAGCTTAATTCAACCTTCTATAGATAGAGAAAACTTGAAAAGTTGGAGGACTTAAAATAGAAAGAGAAAGGTTGTAAGAAAGAAAGATTTGAGAGTGAGAGAGAAATTTGAAAAAGAGAAAGAAAGAAAATAGGAAAAAAAATATAGAGAAAAATATAAAAAATTCCTAGAAAAATCCTATAGGCTGGGTTTAGTAGTTCATGTGAAAATTTGTGGTAGAAGGTGTTGTTGGATACGCAAATTGAGGTTTTGTCGTAGTATAGAAGAATACCGAATCGCTCCGCGGGAAGGTGAGTTATTTTCAAAAATTTCTTCAAAAATTGTAGAAATACGAGAATGATATTTTAGAATTTTGATAATGAAATTGGAAGAGAAATACATGATTAGTATTTATTATAGATTTTTGAGGCAATAGATGCTTGAAAATCAAAAAGAAAATGAGAAATAAATAGAACATGAATTCTGAAAATTATGAGGAAATTTTTGGGGTTTAGGAATATTGTTTTATGAATTATTGTGAAGAGAAATTGAGAAAATTTTATAAGGAAGTATTTATTTCATAATCTTGTGAAAATAATAGAAGGAAATGAGAGAAGTTAAGAAAATTAGAGAAAATTAGAAATCTGATTTTCTTAAGTAATTATGATACTTAGGGTACGTCAAGATTCATAATTGAGTACAATTGAAAGTCCGATGTAAATTTTGAGGCAAAATTACGCTAGGGGCAAAATTATCTTTTTGCAAGGTAAGTGGTAATTTTCAACTGGATTTAGTTTTATGAAAATGTTTGGTTTGTAAGTGGTACTTTCCAACTGGAATTATTTTTATGAAAATTCTTGGTTTGTAAGTGGTATTTTTGAATTGGATTTAGTTTTATGAAAATGTTTGGTTTGTAAGTGGTTATACCCAAAACCTGATTTTAAGTAAATGATTTTATCATGTTGTCATGGCTTGGTATGAATATGTTCACGTAGATTGCATTTACATGTATTGATGATGAAATATGCATATATACACGATGATATTATTGATCATGCATTCGCATAAGGGTTTGAGAGTACAGGCTAGGATCGCTGCTCTGCCAAAGGTGCACCCATACACCTCGGCCTGGTAAGGAAACTGAAAATATGGAGTAACAATAAAGTACGGTCGGCTGAAACTGAAATGATATGGAAAAGGACATTTTGCATCCATGCACGAAATATATTTATTGTCCTCTTACTTAGATGATTCATCATCTAACTTGGACTTTGCCCCTGGAATATTCAAATGTTCTAGATGGAGATTGTAGCAGAAACGAGGATGAGTGAGACATGAAATGACACTTAACAAAGTGCACGATGAATTGAATGATGAATTGAATGTATGTTATGTAGCCCATGTATTTAAGTTTTACTACTTTGAATTCTGAACGTTTTGAGGAACGATGATCTAGGATCTTATTTATGGAAAATGAGGATGTAAGAATTGATTTATGATTAATGTTAAGATGTTAGGTTCGATTCTAGCTTCCGCATTTAATGTTTATGTTGATTCTCTTTCGAGATAAATGTATAGAAATTTTGGGATGGATAAGAGCAATGATATGGTTTAGTCATAGTTTTAAATAGAAAAAAAAATTATTATCTTAGAATTGTCCTAAATTATAACGCGCTTGGAAAACGGGGCATTACAGTTGTTGTTAAGTATGAGCTAAGCTAAATTCAATTCTGGATAAAGTTAATTGCTTGAGTGATTAGTCTTCAAGTTCATTCATTCTTCACTTCAAGCAAGTTATCTAGGAATGTTTTCATGTAAATCTTTTGAGACCAGATACTAGTTTAAGAGAGTTGAGTGCTTTATTCATTCACATTCTTATAACTCTCTTTTGTTCAAGAGAATGTTGAAATCATTGTATCAACTTATATTTTTCTCTTAAGGAATCTTTTCACAAATTATTTGTGAAACTCTTGTAAAGGTTACACCCGATCCTTTAAAAGGTAGTGGTTGTGGCTGAGCCTAGTTAAAAAAAGCCTCATGTAAAGGTTACAGTTGCTCCTATAAAAGCTGGGGTTTTTACTTTACCTGTTAAAAGTGGAGATTATAGCTGAACCTGTAAAAATAATGTATGGGTTATAGTTGAGCCCTAAAAACTAAAATCCCATAGTAGATGTTTTCAAAATCCTTACTGAGGAGTTAAGGTAGTGGACAAAGCCTGTTGGTCAAACAACTCTAAAATTGCAATGTTCACGTTGTTTGTTTCTCATACTTTGATAGTATTATTTTTCAATTGTCATTCAAATGTTTTTATAGTTGGAATCATCTTAAAAACATATCAGTTTCACTTTTCATAATAGTTATTTCCAAACTACAATAATTAAATTTATTTGTAGGGATCAACTAAAGCAGAGTCCTTCTCCAAAGTAGAGGGTCCAAGATGCTGTTGGCGAGGTAAACTGGGTCAGAGTTGGGGTCCTAAAGGTCAGATCTAGATGAACTCAGATGAGAAGTCTTCGGGACTATGTGCCCGAAAGGCCTTTCGCGGCGTTGAAGACAAATGGGGTCTCAATGAGTCTTTGGGGAAGTAGGGCTTTCAGGTCTTCAAAGAGCACGACTGAGATTTAGCCTACGGGTATAAGAGACGTCAGTAAGGCATGTGAGAGACTCCTCTATGTGGGCCCTCCAATGCCTAAGTCAAACAATAGTCTAGGAGAAATGTCTAGAATATGTAGATGAATGTCCAATGTTAGATGTATGTAGCATATAAATGTTCTTTGCCCCAAATGGAGCAATGTTTAGACTCCCGAATGGGTTGTAGAGAAAGAGAAAGAGTATTGGTTAAATAACTCATTAGAGTTGGGAAAAAGATCCATTTTCCTTTGAGGAGATGTGTATTTATAGACGAATGAGTGGGACCCATAGTTGAGCCGAAAGGCTCTTCTAGGGAGTGCTTTTAGAGAGGCTAGAGGGCTTGGAGACGTCATCGGGGCAAGGCCCCGATGGCTATCTCTGGGTGGTCCCGAAGAGGGCTTTGGGGCCACTGGATGACTTGGGTCTGGGAGCCTTGAAGGGTGTTCTTGGACTTATGCAAAATGGAGGCCGAATTGTTCTCAGGGGACCTTCAAGGGGACCTAAGAGGCTATCATCCCGGAGACTCTTCAGGGAAGGACTTATCGGGAAATTGCTTAAGACTCAGGAAAAGTTTAGGGCACCCCACAATAATAGCTCTGCACTCTTACCTTGGGCTAAAAGGCAAAGGAAAGAGTAAAATAAAGGTGGGTGCTTATGAACAAGACGGGCTAACCTAGGGATCATTTTAGCTGGAGGGGTTATTCTCATTTTGGTGACAAAAGGGGATGAGCATACCCCAACTTTTTGAGCTTGTATCAAACTTACGAATATTATCAGGATGTGCCAGTTATCGCCACTATGCCCTGGCTTATTTGTCGCTAAGGAGCCAGGGAATTTATTCGTCTAGTGCGTGCCCTCATAGAATGCGAGAGGGAGGACACCAACATCCATAAAATTTATTAAGAGAGGTTTAATCTTGAACAAATGTTGTAGTAGTTATTAGATACCTTAGCGCGAGGAAATGGAAAATTGCCGCCGCTAATAGCCATTTGATGGGGCTATAGATATCGTTGACATAAGAAGAATCTGGCTTTCTAGTGGTTGAGGTGCTTTGATGGTGGTATTTTCAAGGCTATCGAGGGAATGGATCACACCTCGTTTCCTGGGCTGTCTTAAACTTGTAGATACTATTGGGGTTTATTGGTTGTCGTTGTCGTTCCCTAGCTTATTCGTCACTGAGGAGCCTGGGAATTTGTGCATCCAGTGCATGCCTTAGCAGAATGCGGGAAGGACATCAATCCTTGTGAAATCTTTCTAAGGAAAGGCGAACAATGTCCATCATAAGCCCCATATGGTATGAAAGAATGAGCTTTGATTTAGGTTATTGGCGTTGTACATGATCATGAACAAAGGTAAAGGCAATGCTATACTTGGACACTTACAAATATACCTGTGGATGAGCCACAAATCTTTGAGCTTTTGTCTAGTTTGAGCAACGCATCGCCTTGTTTAATGAAGTATTTTTTTCAAGTGAGTGGAGTTTTAGGTTTTGCCAAGTGTTTCTCCTTAAAGTGTCTTAAGGATGCAAGTGTTTGGGCCTAACATCTCTTAAATCTTGTAGGGGTTTTCCCAATTTTCCCTAAGTTTTCCTTTTCCACAGAAGGCACCAGTGATGACAAATTTCTTGAGTACCAAATTGCCCAATTGCAGAGGTTTGTTTTTGACTCAAGAGACGTAATAGTTGGCTATTCTTTGATGGTAAGTTGTTAGTCGGATGCCAGCTTGATCCCTTAGCTCATCCACTAGATTCAGGCTACATGACAGTTGCTCTAAGTTTTCTTGCTCATCAAAGGATAGTACTCATGGGGACTGGATATTTACTTCAACGGGAATGAGGACCTTAGTCCCATACATGAAGTTAAAAGGAGTTTCCCTGGTGGAGTTCCGACTGGTGGCACGATAAGCCCATAGGACCGTTGGGAGCTCCTCCACCCAAGCTCCTTTTACCTTATCCAATTGGGTTTTGAGGCCTTAGAGAATGATTTGGTTGGTACCTTCCACTTGACCATTTGCTTGAGGGTAAGCAATTAAGGCCATATGAAGTTAGATTCCCTATTTATTACAGAAGGCATGGAAAGCATCAGAGTTGAATTGGGTGCCATGATCGGTGTTAAGGATTCGGGGGATTTTGAAATGGAAAATAATTTCCTTCCACACTATATTTTCCACTTTCCTTTCTGTGATTGTTGCTAGGGGTTTGGCTTTCACCCATTTGGTAAAGTAATCCATGGCTACCAGTTAGAACTTTCATTGTCTAGTGGCGATGGGAAAAAGGTCGAGTATATCCAACCCCCATTGGGCGAAATGGATAGGCTGAAAGATTTGTTGGATGTGTTGAGCCAAATTGCTCCAATCAACCTATTGTGTGTTTTGATGATTAACAAAATATAATTTTAGTAAAACCATTTTTAATATATTTAAAACCTCTAATGTATTTTTGATATATCTTAAGTATTATATTATTTTGTGTATCAAAATGAACCAAGTAATGATATTTTTCTAAGCCTGGAATATTAGCAAGTTATAAGAGAACATATTAGAAAATGTTTTCATTTTGAAAAACTAACTCCCGGTATTTTCATGTCTAATGTTCATTAGTGTTAAAATGCTTTTTAACGAATTTTTTATGAAATAGAAGGTATATATTTTGGGGGTGATAAAATCGCTAAATTCCGATTTTGTACTAAAACCCAAAATCTATTTTCTTATCTATTTGGATTTTGATTTTTTAGATATTTTTATTGAATCCAAATGGGGGGTACTTTGTTATTTACATTTATGTATTAAAGTAAATGGAAGGTAAAATATAAATATAATAAAATGAGGACATTTACTTAATGTTATATGGATTATGCCTTCAAAATATTGCTATATGTTTAAAATCCATTTTCTATAAAATCTGGCCCAAAAGTCGACTCTTATATATCTAGAGTCGACTCTTATATATCTAGAGTCGACTCCCCTTCAGCTGGAGTCGACTCCCCTTCAGCTGGAGTCGACTCTTGCAAAGTGAGAGGCGACCCAGCCGAGAACAGTTGATGCAGAGTCGACCTACCAGCATGGTGTTTTTCGAAGAGTCGACTCTAGCATTAGAGAAGTCGACTCTTGTATAACTAAAGTCGACTCCTACTTCAAATAGGAGTCGACTCCTGTTTTAGAGAAGTCGACTCTCGGCTCCAACGGACGAATTTTTCCTAGCCGTTACAGATCCGTTGGAGGCTCTAGTATAAATATCAAGGTGAGATTTTTGGAGAAGGACAATGCACAATCAAGATCTATCATCCTAAAGCACTCCCAAGCTCTCAAGCATTCATTTCAAAGCAATCCAAGGCTCAAGCTCAAAGATACATCCATTGGAGCCCAAGGCAAAGGAGAAGAAGATATTCTCTCCAAATGTGGTAAAAATTGTATCATTGTTTTGTATATTTGCCTTGTATATTGTTCTTATATTGGTATCCTTTTTAGTCCAAGTGTGTTGGACATAGGATTGAATATTTGTATTTATTGTGGATTGTGAGTGGCCTCCTAGAGCCTAAGTAATCTAGGTGTGTATTTTGTTGGATTAGTTTCCGAGGTGAACTAAGGGGAAAACCTCGGTGTTGTGTAAAAGTTCCCTAGGTGAGCTTGTTGAAAACCTAGGTGTGATTTTAGTGGAACCTCAAGTGTCGGGTTGACCTTGAGAGAGTGGAGTAGGTGTTGGAGACACCGAACCACTATATTTCTTGTGTCGATTATTGTGGTTGTTTGTGTATTTATATTGCTATCATTTTCAAACAACATATATATTTATAACAAGGGTATTTTATTTATAAGAAAATCTCAAGAGTTTTAAAAGGGAAGAATTTGATTTAATTAATTTTAATCACTCAATTCACCCCCCTCTTGAGTGGCCATTGTGTGTGTCAAGGGACCAACAGGATGTCAGTGACGGGCGATGATAATAATAGCGTGTGTCTCTGACACTTATCGCAAGCTCGGACCTTTGTGGAAACGTCCATGTGCAAAGTGGGCCATAAGAATCCTGCTCACATAACCTTAGCGGCTAATGATCTTCCACCAATGTGCTCACCACAATCTCCCTTATGCACTTCATCCAGGGCTTGTTGTAGCTAAGACATTTGAGTAACGGCATGGAAAAGGCACGCTTGTATAAGATATTATCTATAATTATAAAGTAGGTCACATGAAATTTTAATGTTTTGTCTTCTGCAGGGTTAGCATGAGGCTCCTCGGTGAATAGGTACTACATGATGAGCGATCTCCAATCATCGGCTGTCTCGATGGTTTGTGTTGCTTTTCCTTCCTCGTTTTCCTCAATGCTTGGTTTTTTCAGAGTCCCTGTATGGATAAAGTGTCTAGGGGTATCTCTAGCCACTATTAGCTTAGATAATGCATCTGCATGGTGATTAAGGGTACGATTGATTTGAACTAACTAAAAGTCATGAAAGAATGTGCCAATTGATGTGTGCCGAATGCACCAAATAATAAAATTTACTTTACTTACAATTTATAGTAATGGCAAGTAAAGGTCGATCTTCAAAGACTAGTAAATCAAATTTAATATCAGAATTAAATAAAAGGAAAATGGGGGGGGTTAATGTTGTAGAATAATTTAAAAGAAACAGAATTGAATAACAAACCTTAATTGGAGAAAATATCGATTCAAGGAAAAATTACTCACGGCTGCAAATTGATCATTGATCTCTAATAGATATATTTTTCTATAATCAAATATTTAACCAAAGATTGTCAACAAGCGAGACAAACTTTACCTTCTCTAATTTAATTAATCTCGGCCCAGCACCCAAATTAATCCTTATCAATAAACCAATTGGTATTAAGAAATCCTCATGAATTTATTGATAGCATTAGGAACCAAGAAGGAGTTAAAGATGAATAATAATCGACAAGCGTCAAATTATTTAATTCATTCTATGTTTCTCTTAAGCAAGCAACAAAAATTGGGATCATAATTGTTTTACTTAATTGCCACTTCAACTGAACATCATAACAATTACGGATTATGGATTCAGTTTAGCTATAGACTACATAATTCAATCAATTAATAGGCCTTTTTAATTAACTAAATCATTCAATCATTAACATGAAATATAAAGAAACACAGATACTTGAATAGAAAAATAAAATTAAGAACAAGATCTCACAAACTTGCAAACCGTAATGAAATTTCCTTGAATCGACTTACAGATCTTAGCCGAACATGATGAAGGAAATGCAAAAATCTATAAGTGTCTTCCTTTCTCTCTACATCTCTTCCTCTCAATCCATCTCCCTTTTATAGAGGATGGTTACAATTTTCAATTCAATTAGGTTGCCAAACTTAATTAGGCTACCTAACTTAATTTGGCCACCTAACTTAATTAGGCTACCAAATTTAATTAGGCTACTAAATTCAAAGTCTTCCCTAGAATTCCAGCACATGTTTTTGCTTGGCACATAAGATTTAACTCCTTCTAGAAGTTAGAACAAGATTTTACAAGCCATTAAATGATTTTATAGCTCCAGAATTCCAGCATGTATTCCAGACCATTTTTGGATGGGAAAATGATTTTTTTTTACTTTGGTCCCTTCATAAGAATTGTAGATTGAGATCTGTAGATGAATTTGGGCTTTTGAATCACCTCAATTGGCCATCGGAAGCCTTAGATACGCCCTTTTTAATTTTCTGGTTCGAGCAGGAATTTCGCCTTGTAGTTTCGGATTTTTGCACTGTTTTGAAAGTAGCGTTTGATGACTACTTCAAGTTTACGCAAGAGCATTTTCTGATTCTAGCATTTATTCCAAGTCAAAAACCTGCAAGAAGCTTAGAAGGTCATTATTTAGAAATGCTGAATTTTAGCTTTTAAACATAACTTAATAAAACTTTAACATTAATGTCTTATACATAAAACATTATTACAAACAAGCACTATAATACATAAAACATATTAAATAGACTAAATGTAAGGAGAATAAAATTATTAAATATGAGTTTATCACCAATCCTTGCAATTTTTGTAAGTATCGGGTGAGCATGGTGTTCCTGGCTTCATAAGTGCCTTGAAACTACTGAACCACCAGCTAAGAGTCGCTATGGGTTACCACCTTTTGAACTTCGAGTTTTCGGGCGATAGCTAGGCCGACAATGAAGGCCTCGTACTCTACGACATTATTTGAGCTGGGAAAAGTGAATCGCTGAGAGTACTCTAGAACGATGTTCTCAGGTAAAATTAACACAATGCCAGCTCCATTACCTTGTACGTTAGAGGTTCCATCTACGAACAATTTCCACTAAGGCGAGGATTTATTCTTAGGCTCGAGCGAATGTGTGCGCTCTATAAAATCGGCTAATTCTTAGCCCTTGATTTCTCTTCGCGGTTCATATTGAAGATCGTATTCACTAAGCTCGATAGCCCATTTGGTGAGCCTTCCTAAGTACTCAAGCCTTTGGAGAATCTGTCATAGGGGCTGGTCATTGAGTATTGTAATGGTGTGTGCTTGGAAACAGGGTCTAAGCTTCTTAGTTGCCATAACTAAGGCGAAGGCCACTTTCTCAGCATAAGGGTAACAAATTTTAGCCCCACAGAGCACTCGACTAACGTAATATACTACTCGGTCCTCCTGATTAGTCTTTCTTATTAACACTATGCTAGTTGTAGCCTGGCTTACCCCAAGGTAAAGGTACAACACATCTCCTTCCTCTAGAATGATGCGTAAGGGTATCTCTCGAAGATAATCTTTCAATGCCTTGAATGTCTGCTCACACTTTTCATCCCATTGAAAGTTCTTTCCTCCTTTTAGTACTTGGAAAAAGGGTAGACTCCTTTCAACAGACTTAGAGAGGAAGCAATTAAGGGCTACAAGGTGTGAAATCAATTGTTGAACCCCCTTTATGTTGGAGGGAGACTACATATCCAAAATGGCTTGGATTTTTTCTGGGTTAACTTCTATCCCACATTGTGTGATGAGATAGCCTAGGAACTTGCCCAATATGGCACCAAAGGCACATTTGCTGGGATTAAGCCTCATATAGTATTGACGACATACGACAAAATCTCACTCCAACTCCTTAATGTGACTTTTGACTACCAAGTCGTCAACGTAAGCCTCTATGGTGGTTCCAGGTAACCCCTTGAAAACTTTGTTAATCGTCCACTGATAGGTTGCCCTTCATTTTTAAACCTGAAAGGCATGACTTGATAATAGTAGGTGATTGTTTTTGTAACAAACGAGGTCTTCTTAGCATCCGATGGGAACATGCTAATTTGGTGGTATCCAGAAAAAACATCTAGGAAACTCAACATATGATATCCTAATGCACTATCCACCAAACAATTAATTTGAGGGTGCAGGTAGGAGTCTTTTGGACACGCCTTGTTCAAGTCGGTGAAATCCACACCCATTTTCCATTTTTCGCTAGACTTCTTCACCATAACGAAATTAGCAAGCCAATCGGGATAATGGACTTCATGAATGAATCCAACCCTTAAGAGTTTATCAACCTCCTCTTCAAGGGCTGATAGCCTATCAGATATGATGCTCCTTTTCTTTTGTTTAATAAGTTTAGCCTTCAACCTTATATTCAACTGATGTGAGATCACCTATGGGTTGATCTCGGGCATATCGATGAGTACCCACGCAAATATATCTGCATTCTTTTGTAGGCACTATACAATTTTCTATTTCTGTTCTGCAGACAACTGACTTG
The DNA here is from genome assembly GCA_036245055.1 of Diospyros kaki. NCBI lineage: Eukaryota > Viridiplantae > Streptophyta > Magnoliopsida > Ericales > Ebenaceae > Diospyros > Diospyros kaki. The sequence goes on along the minus strand of BSEG01000001.1, from coordinate 13,698,207 downwards.
CCACATAAACTACCTTATTTTCCTCATCCTTATGGAGCTGGACAGACTGCAGAGGCTCCATGGGCTAGGGCTTCAATGTTTGCTCTAAAATAGACATAGTTTCTTCTAAGATGTGGGAAAATTCTTTTCCCTTCACTGCCTTGGTAGACGATATGTAACAAACTCGAGCCTTCTTTTGATTGCCCTAAACTTGACCTATTGTAACACCCCGCTTTTCCAAGGAGTGTCACTATGCTGGGATTCAACATATAAATGCATATTCTCTTTCCACGATACCTCTCTTAATACCTTAAGTATCGTATTTCAAAGAAAATCCCCAACAAATCATCACATATGCGGAAGCAAGATCAAAACTTGATATAGTACATAACCGTATTCACTTTAATCATAACATAGGAAATCTTACCATTTGTTCATCATAACATTTCCCAGAAATATACATAGAGTCTCGTTTCTCAGTGATAACAACTAAATACCTCCAAATGATATTGAACCATAACAATTTTACATGATCATTTCTCAAACATCATTCATAATACATAATGTTCTTTTATTCTACGAGACTATTCACCAACGAAAAATAAGTTTCTCAACATGACTAAAACATATCTGGATCTTCATGAAAAAGCAAAATACCAAAATAACTTCTCAAACCCATCGGACATGACATCTCATGGCGTTACATCTCAACCACTTCCTTGCCTTTGTTGCAAGTCCCAACTGGAATGTTTGAATGTTCTAGGGGCATAGCCTAAATTAGATGTTGAATTATCTAACTGAGGGTTCAAATAATTACATGAATGCATGATGCAAAGACATGAACAAGCATACGCCATAGTGTAACTTTCCTAGCAATCCAGCCCGGCACGGAACCCTAGACAGTTATATAACTAAGCAATCTTTGTGACTATCATACTCAACATAGGCAAAACATAACATGTATAAGTTTTTCGAAAAAATCACTCACCTTAACTTAGCCTCTCAGGCTTTCTCGATATATGTACCTTGACCTAAAAAAACGTGCTCAAATAATTTCTTGGCTTCGGGCAAGCTCCTCTAACCCCAAATTAATTCCCAGAATTTCTAGAATTTTTCGAAAGCTTTCCTCATTTTTTTTCTCAATTTTTCCTCATTTTCTCTATTTTCTTCCATTTTTCTTTTCTTTTCTTCTTTTCTCCTTCTTCCCCGCACTGCCACACCAGTCGCCTGCCACCTCCCGCGTGTGCCAGCCGCCAACCATATCCTGCAGATGGCTCGGCCCCACTCACTCGGCCCACCACCAGCCGTTCGTGCACCACAGTGCCTCTGCCCACTACCGTTGCCCGACGCTTTACGCAAACAACTAGAACGCATGACCGCCTTTGACCACCTCTTGCGCCACCATTATGTGCCATGACCGCATCACTAGCCACCATTGCTGCCTGTTTCCCCCCTGCTGCCCATTGCTACCGCCATCGCCCATCACGCTGTCGCTGCTTGTGGCCATGGCTACCGCTTGCTCTCTCCTTCCATCTTCTTTCATTTCTCCTTCCAATTGCTACCCTATTTATAGCCATTCCACTGCCCTTACCAATGACTTCACTACCTTGTCCATCACTATTGTATATATATAATACTACTTGCAACAAAACTTAGCCATGCAGCTTCACAGAAGCTTGGCCATCACACTGACATGCACATATATATATATCTACATAATACACTATGATATAAGGGAAATTACACATTAAAACCTAAATTTCATCTTTATTTTATTTGGGTATTTCTCTAATTGTAATTACACCCTCAAACATTAAATTAATTTGCATTATAATACATAAAATTCAAAATTAATAATTCTAAGTTACTTGATAAATACTTTTTTGCCCTAGTGTCCTCACAGGACATTTGTTTCATCTTGAAACCACTTCAGAGTTGATCTTTACATTAAAGTGGAGCCCCCTTCGGGTTCCATTGACTTTTTAGAGGTCTCTTACAATCATTTGATTTTCTAGGCTGAATTTTAGCTATATCAAAAACTATCCATATTTTGATTGCTTTCAATGTCATAAATCTTGTCTTGAGATGCTCGTCAATCTCATATCATTTTTTTTGGATATCTAAGCTCTAGGGCACTTCTTGTAGTCAATTTGATCACTCATAACCCTGATAAATTACACTATAACCTCAAAGCTTCTGAAAATTTCTCTTTCGCCCCAAGATAAATTACTCGAGTCCTTTAGAAATTCTCAGATATTACATTCACCCCTCCTTAAAGAAATTTCGTTCTCAAAATTTACATCTGACCCATCAAGTAACTAAGGAAAAACACAGCTTATTAGTTGAACACCTCAATCATAGATCGTTTCAATCTTAACTCACGTTTACCACACATTCAATACTTACAAGGTACGGCGTGTTTTTTCACAGAATTTTCTATTGTGGCTCTTTACAGGTGACCACACATCTCCCAAACTTTAGGCACGTACATCCTACCCTAAAACTTGAGAATGACATCTTGCATCTCAAAAATTAAAACCCTTGGGCTGGCCACATTCATCTATCCATAGATGTACATACTTGCCTACCACATATGCCTTCCTCATCTCATTCTTCAAATCCAGCTAAATTGCCAGGATAGCAAAAAAAAAGGATGATCCCCTTTGGCACTACACTAACAGTCTGTAGGCTAAAAGCCTCCAATAATCACCACTCAAATGGTCATCCACCCAGTCACAGTAGGCACACTCCTACTCAAAGCGTTAGACACCTCGTTGCCACGCCCCGGGTGATACGAGACAGTGCAGTCGTAGTCCTTAAGGCACTCTATCCATCATCGTTGCCTCACGTTCAACTCATTCTGTGAGAACATATACCTTAGGCTCCTTGTGGTTTGTGAACATATCAAATGTCCCATCGTATTGGTAGTGCCTCCATAACCTCAAGAGCACATACCTTAGCAACCAGCTCTAGGTCTACATCGGGTAGTTCACTTTGTGCCTCAGTGTGATCCATACATGACCACCCATCCATGTTGCAATTATACGCAACCCAAATCTTTGAGGTCTCAAAAGCTCTCCTTGTATCTAGGAGACCATTCTCACTTAACTCTCCTCATAAGTCTTGTTATGGATATAACTATTCTGAAAAATCTTTTCACGAATCTCTGATAATAGTCTTCCAATCTCAAAAACATTCAACCATTTCATAGACAGTTAGGGATCCTATCACAACATAACAGCCAGTCCCTTAAGACTTAGATTCTAGTCCAAACATAACAACCATGGTGCTGCCCAAACTTTGGCATCTAACAGTCTCCACAGTTCACTATGTAGCTTTGACTCATGGACCTCACATCCCTACTGCGAGCCAACTTACAAGTTGCTCCGGTCATTAGTCATGAGCCCATCACTAGTCCTCTGCCTTGGTCCTTAGGCACCGATCCGCTGTTACAGGCCACACACCCATGGTGCTATTAGCATTCTAGAGCCTCATGTCCCATCTCGTAGAGTTGCAATTGACCCAACTCTTGTCACTTTTGGTACTTCTTTTAGTACCAACCCAAATCTCCAAATCTCACGGATCCTCGATCCTTTTCGGACTTACACTTACTTAGGTTACCAATCTTTGAATCAAAATCTATTTGATCTCCTAACCTCATGGTGCATATGACAACCAATCTTGATTTCATGTTCATCGACATGGAGCCTCATGCTCTCATCACCTTTGTTATGACCTAGCAAGCAAATCTCGATCACAGCATTCACCGTGATGCTCTCTAAGAGTTCACAACATTATCCTCCATGCATTTCCCTATCCAAGAAGTACACTAGTATATCATCAATAGACACAATCACTAACATGACTTTGATGCAATTGGTTCATTGGTCAAACCATAAGGCAACATCAAATCATGTCTTTAACATCATTCCAGGAATGTCTCATTCCCTTATCTTACCCTCGTTCGTGCATCAATCCTAGAAAAATATCCTAGCCTCTTGCAGTTGGTTAATAATTCATCAATTCGAGATAAAAGATATTGACTCTTAATTATCATCTTATTCAAGCCTAATAATTTATACCCTCAGTCAAGCCACACATAACTAAGCATCCAATAATCTTAAGCTATTAATGGAAAAATCAGAATTATTATTAAGAAATAATCCTAATAAATTTTTCGAGAATACATCCTAGTATTTCTATCCCTACCTCAACTTTTTTACAGCTTTTCACTAACCGCATGCGCCTATACCATATATCCACAGTCTTCTTGCATTCACAATTTGCTGACATTATTTTTAATGATCGTCCAGCTATACATCTAACAATTTGCCCACCAGGGCTAACTAGACTAACCGTTTAGCCACACAAGAGTTCCATTCTCCAAAAACGAAAATCCTGGATCTCTAATAGATTTAGGTTTATTAAGAATGCAGCTTCTCCTATTGCGATCTGTCATCTTGGCACATTTTCCATTACCCATTTCTCTCAAGAATGTAAAAATATTCACATATCTATCAAGATAACAATTCGTAACCATCCCACTAACTAAAGCATGTAGGTACTTATGTCACCTGCAGTACTTCAGTCCTCATTGATCATGGCCTTTACAGCTTAAGAGATTCAAACTCTATTTTCGAAAGACCAGTTGGATTTCTCTTTAAAAAATTTTGAAGTTTCACCACGAATCCTTAGATTCTCCATGGCCCTTAAAAGCATTCCTTTAAGGAAATTCCTCAGGAATCCCAACCCTATTCATTTCTAAAGATCTCAAATCTGATTACGTTACTCGATTCTAACCATTTTCTATAAGCTCGTGAACAGTCAAACCTCAAGAACCTCTAGGGATTCTTTACCTAAGTATACTTTAAATCTCAATAATGATTCAAGTCCCATGTGGTTGCACAAGCCATGACTTCTTCACGTGTTCCTTCTCATAGACTTTCGAATCCCCAAGCCCACTTAGCACACTTAATTGTAGCTACAAACTTTGTCACCTAGGTCTATCATCATTCTCTTTATGGTCGTTACGACCTAACAAGCAACTCTTGCATTTTAGGTACATAAACTATTCCTTGAACTAATATTGCCACCACACAACTCATTGTCAAGGCTTTAGACTGGCTATACTCTACTACTCAAAATCTTACTCACTAAGATTCCACTATCTAACGTACTTCATTCTTCAGATCTAGTTGACTATCGGCCACGACCATCAAATTAGTTCCTCTTAGGAACTACACTCACCGTCAGCCAGCACACAGGCTATCAGGCCATGATTTATCATGTGTCCCTTCTCATAGACTTTTGAATCCCCAAGCCCACTTGGCACACTAAACTGTAGCCACAAACTCCGTCGCCTAGGTCTCTCATCATTCCCTTTATGGTCGTTATGACCTAAGAAGAAACTCTTGTTGTGACACCCCGACTTCCAGGGCATTAATATATGCTAGGATTTTTTTTTTCATCAAACATAAATCGACAATAAATCCTCAACATAGCTTTTATTTAATAACACTCCGAATATAGTAAATAAACGATACACTTTCAATATAGCAAGATCAGAACCTGTAGGTAACCTCAGAAACATAACATATGTGAGTACATACATATCGCTCACTTAACATGACATTACAGACAATATTAAAATCTTAAACAATACATTCGAATAAAACAGATAGTTCTAGTCCCACATGGGACCCACAAAATTCTCACCACGATCATGCCTCGACTACTTCCTTGCCCTTCCGACTGCTTGCCCCGCCTGGAACGTGGAATATTCCAGGGATATAATCCAATATTAGAAGATGAAATCTTCTAAGTGAGGGTTAGATAAGCATGAATGAATGATGCATGATGTATGGACATTTATGAACATATACCCATAATGTAACTTCCTGGGCCCACTAGCCTGGCTAAGAATCCTAGAAAAATCCCGAACCTCTGTAGGATCAGCCTAACGTTATTCCCTCAATGCCCTAGGGGAATTACGGCTATACTCTGAGGGTATCATCCCAACCCCATGCACGAGTTTCAATATGACAAAAATATCGTGTCGTGCATATATCACGTCTTTCCATGCAACAACATATGAATAAAAATGATCATAACGTATGAAAATATCATGCTTAGAGAGGAAATCATAGCATATATGGGTTATAGGGACAAAATCACTCACTTTTCACAGCTATTGGGATACCTCGATTTTGCGTGCTAACTACCTCGATTTGCGTGCCAACTTGGAAATTCGCACCAAATGTTTCACCTCAAGTCCAAAAGTACCCTAGGCAAGATATTTATTTAAATAATCAATAAACACTATTTTTCCTCAATTTTCTTGCCTTTTTCTCTATTTTCCTTCAATTTTTCCTTACTAATATCCCAAAATAAATACCTATACTTAATTTTCTCCAAATATTTTTATACCAAAAATTCTAAAATATTTTTCTAAGCAATTTAAAAAAAACTGAACAAAAATCTAAGGCCGCACGTGCCCACACGCACTGGCGTGTGTTAGGGCGAGTGAGACTGGCGCGTGGGGCCCACGCGCCTGTCATCTTTTCCGGCCACGGCCATGCTCGAAAAATACAAAACCGATGTCAAAAGAAAGCCCATGAAGAGTCGATCCTAAGAGTACCTGAGATGGCTCGAAAGGAGGTCCGGAAGTCGACCAACGAAGGCCTCGAACTCTTGGCCAGGCGGTCCACCTAGGGTTCCGATGAAGCTTCGATTCTACTCCGTTGCTCCCCAAATGCTCCAGATATGCTCTTTAAGCTATGGGCAACAAAAGCCCCTTATCCTTACCTCTCAATTCGTCCAAATTAGCCCTCGATTTGGAGCTTCTTTCTTTGAAAATTTTGGCCATCTTCGAGCTCTATTTATAGGCGATGTCGAGCTTCGAAATGGCCTTGGATGGCTTGCCCATTGCCTTAGGAGTCTTCACCACCCCTAGATCGACCTAGAAACACTGATATTCGCCTACAAAAGCGAGTTGCAGGTGACCCATTTTTGGCCATCTTTCTTGGCCAATTTTTTTGAAATTTCTGCCACTCCGATGGCCGTTGTCGGCTCATGATGACTCCAATGAGATCCCAGACCATCCCTTGTGCTAGCCCATTGCCTAAAATGGCCGTCTAGAGCTTGTTCGCCATTGTTAGAAACCATTGCTATAGAGTTTCTGAAAATTACAGATTCGCCCCCTCAGATTCGATTTTTCCATTTTGGCCTTTTTCCTCACAACCCCAACACTTTCTTCAATTTCATTTGAGCCCCTTAGGTTCCAATCTTTCAATTTCCTCTTTGTCACTTTTGCAAAAATGGCATTTTGCCCCCACTCGAGCAATTTTAGAAAATTACACTTAGGCCCATTTTTCTGTTTAGGCTTTAAACCTACTCGTTTCTTCCTGAAACTTTTGAAGGGTTGCTCTACTCGACAAACCGAAGCTTCCCATAGCTTCTGTTATCATCTCAGGAGTCTTCTACTAGAATTCAGTTTTGCAGCTTAAATGACGGCTGTATTTTTGCTGTACCGAAAATCGTTCCAGATTGCATTTCTTTCGATCCTATAAATCATGCCTCGAAATGCTTGTTAGAGGCGTTCCTATTTCCTTAGACATTTATGTCTTAGGGTACTCCCTTTGGTTGATTCGATAAATTTTTCGGGCTTTTCGAATACCTAACTTACCCGAATTTCCAATTTTCCTTTAAAATAAAAATCCAAAGTTTTTGGGTATTACACTTGCATTTTAGGTACAAGAACTCTTCCTTGAACTGATATTTCCACCACACAACTCATTGTCAAGGCTTTAGATTGGCCATGCTCTACTACTTAAAATCTTACTCACTAAGATTCCAATGCCTCGCTTACTTTGTTATTCAGATTTAGCTAACTATCGGCCACGACCATCAAATTAGTTTCTCCTAGGCACTACACTCACCGTCAGCCAGCACACAGGCTATCACCATTAACTCAATCACATAGTAGGCTTACTCCTACACCAAGCGTCGAACCCCACACAGGTATGTCTCGGGTGAAACTGTACAATCTCATCCTAGTCCTCCAAGAACTATCATTCATTGTCTCTGCCTCATGTCTAACTCCTTCTACAAGAACACACATCCTAAGCCCCCGTCACCAGTGATCACATCCCTATGTATGTAGTGTCGATACAACTAGCGAGCATGCACCAAATCTACCATATCCACTTTACACGTTGGATAGCTCTTTCCATGCAACCCAACTTTATCCTCGAGATATATGTCAAAAATGACCCATCTCAAGATCCCACTAGCATTGCCACACTAGACACCGAGGTTAATCTACCCCTTGAGCCTCATAATGCTCATCTCATGGTAGTGTTAGTGTTGGTGCCCTAATGCTAGATTTAGCTGGCATCTGGCATTTATATTTATGGGACTAACGATGTAATTTTTGCAGTATGTAATAAAATATGTTTTCATATTTAAGGTCATATCTTCATTCATAGCTCTCCAATTATTAATATGAATGAGTCATTAGATTTCTTGTTGAAGGTCTTTTTCTTAAGTGTTAAAAATATGTGACAATTGACCTTTGTGACGAGGATGTCTTAATGGTTATTCCAAGTCCTTAGACTTCTTAAATGGGGACTATGATTAGTCAAGTACGAAATGGCACATGGGATACTACCTTTGATTAGTATAAGATGCTAATGATAAATGATGGTGAGTTGTATGCCATAATCCATGAGATGGATATAGTATACATGTGGGTAGGTGTTAGTGGAACACTTATTGAATGTGACCCACGTGATAGATCACATGACTGAGAGGATTTATGATCTATCACAGGCTTCAATTGTGTTACTGGTCCTTTGACCAGAGGTAACATAGTTGTCTCATATGTCGGTGCCAGGGATTTACCATTGCTAAGAACCATCTGATTAACAAGTGGGAGATGCATTGTGTGGTCCCTGTGTAGTGGCATATGGAGGCAGGTGATTGCTAATGGGATCGATTGACCTCCAGCGTGAGGTGAACATCCTATGTGATCAGTGGTGTTGTTGATTGTGGAAACCCCTGGCCAAGGTACACTTGATTGGAAAGTGTTCTAATGTCTAAAAGAGTTCTGATGTGTCATCTCAATCTCACCACACTGATTTTGGCGTAGTCATCGTGTTAGTGAGTTTGATCAGTCCATGACTCTCACTCGATTGGGATGATAACTGATGAAGGGATTATAGTACACGAGAATTGAAAGCCCAAATAGGTTCTATTCTGAAGTAAAATTTCATTACTAGTAGGATTGCCCTAACATAATGCTAGTTGTCACTCAGGATCTTTTGGGGTACTTCGAGGAGATGGAGAGATCCTTGTTGTAGACCAAAGGTGTTTGGTCAATGTCAAAGTTATTGACATTTCCTGATTGTTGCTTAGTAGTGAACCTAGAAGGCCATATGCATATCCGGGTGCGATGGTTAATGTAATACCTCGAGAGCCCAAGATTAGGTCCAAGAAGGGACTCTAGAGAAGCTAGTATATATATCAAGGATAGTAAGGAAGGAAACAACACCAGTTAGATACCTTTTGGGCTGATTATGGATAAAGAACTCTCAAGTTAAGCGTGCTTGAGCTAGGGTAGCTTAAGAATGGGTGACCCCTGGGAAGTTTGTGTAGGCCTATTAAGGTCAGTTGATTCGATCCTTTCTATTGCATTGATGTAGGATGTTACACATGGTATCAGAGTCGACCCGTGGAGAAGGTGGTCCTATGAGGACGAGGAGTGGTGCCAAGGCGCGAGGGCCTAAATAAGGAGCATTTCCTGGTAGGCTTCTAGGATGGAAGCCCCCAAAGGGGAGAAGATCTAGGACCAGTTGTAAGGTCGTGACGATGACGTCATGTGCTCAAGGAGGGAGGATGTATTACCCTGAGAGCCCAAGATCAAGTCTAAGAAGGGACTTTAGAGAAGGTAGTATATATATCGAGGATAGTAAGAAAGGAAACAACACCAGTTGGATACCTTTTGGGCTGAATGTGGATAAAGAACTCCTGAGTTAAGCATGCTTGAGCTAGGGTAGCTCAAGGATGGGTGACCCCTGTGAAGTTTGCGTAAGTCCATTGAGGTAAGTTGATCTAGTCCTTCTTATCGCTCGATGCAGGATGTTACAATTGACTAAAGATTAAGTCTGAAATCGTCATTAAGAGTTAATAACATTATCGTTAAAGAGTTAACGGATCGGGTTATGCCGTTAAGAGTTAATGGCGGCCTTAGTGTCATTATGAGATGATGAAAGTGCTATTAAGAGTTAATGGCGGGCCTAAATATAATTTTTTGGAAGTTTTAAATAAGGGGCAAAAACGGTTGACAGCCTTGGGAAGCTGTCAACTGGTTTCAAGAGAAACGATCGATAGCTCCTTTCTAATGGTCAACCGATCCTGTTATAGAGGTCGCGAATGCATGATTGGTTTGTCGTCTTTTGCAATAGAAATTGGGACACATGGCATGGAAGGACGATAGGAGGATGAAAGGCTCAAAGGCATGCATCATTTTTGTTGTCCCTTGGTCCCCTCCCTCTCTTTTAGTCGATTTTGTTCGATTGGGTGGGTTTTGGGCTTCTAGGGTTTATGTATTTGATATATGAGCTAAAAGAAGAGAGAGCCACTATGGGCATTGAACCCTGAACCTCTGGCTCATTTTTTCCCCCCCATATCAGAGCTTAAACACTTTATGATTACCCTTCTTCCATAGCTCCTTAATCCCTTCATTGCTATAGTAGTAACCCAAGCAAAACAGTAAGACTGTTTTATGTTTGGGTTTATTCATTTTGAACCCATTTCGATTTTCAGTCCTTATCTCCCTTATTCTTTCTGTCTAGCACAAAGAGAGAGTGTTGGGATTCACCATCTCATCGAAGCGTGGACCCAATAGGCCCCTTGTAGTTTCGGGGGACGATTTCAGTCTAATCGAAAGGAGTTCAAGAGTTGTCTTTTACAGCAAGCGTTGCTGCCTTGGCTGGAGATTAACGTCTATATTAGCCTTCAACAATTGAAAGGTATAACATCTAAATCCCCTATGGTATGGTTTAGTTTTGTACAGCATATGGACATCGAAATGAGTCTTGCAAGGGCGTTTTTGGTTTATGTTTCCGCTACCATTTTATTGGGTTTTTGAAAAAGTTTTGAAAAATCGGTTAAACCCTTGCATTGATACTCCAATAGTTGGCGTTTCTCATTAGGTAGAACATTCCACAATTGACTCCTCTATGATATACCACAATTGAATACCAGAACTTAACAGATCACAATTCCCTCGTAGCGTCTCTAACGCCACTCATACTTGCATTCTCAAGTCCTTCCTCAACTAAAGAATGCATTTATATGTCTTCAAATGAAAACAACCTCATACCTAACCAATTGATTCTTGTTGTGAATATCTTCATGTTCATATAACAATTGTCCATCTTCGGCCTCTCACTTAACTCAATCCCTTGGATCCTTGATCTACACATCTCATTTTAAAAGTCACTGAATTATCCTTACATTCGAATCTTGATGATTCATATTGTCCCTTCCTAAACCTAATCTTGACAGGTAGGTTTTGTCACATTAGACTAACCATTCCTGACTCGATCATTCTTGATAACTACCTATTATCCCACCATTTAGTGTAAAGATTTCGACTAATGATCTTAAATCAACAATCTCCAAATCTCATGGATCCATAATCATGGTTATCGAATCAACCTTATATTCGAACCATATCGTTGGACCATAACTTTCATAGCTAGGTCACTCCAACCAGATGTTCTAACACTTAACAAGGTTAGTATTCTCAAATCAATAACTTTCAAGACCTCAACTGACAATCCCCGAGTCTCTAAGTAGGGATTTCATTTTACGAACCATCGATTTTTTTATCCCCCCTAAGTCTCCACTTAGGGTTTCACTTCAGTTTTTCTTTTATACTAACTGTAACATTCCGCTTTTTTAAGGCATGTTATAATGTTGGGATTCAACATATAAATGCATATTCTCTTTCCACAATACCTTTCTTAATACCTTAAGTGCCATATTTCAAAGAAAATTCCCAACAAATCATCACATATGCAGAAGCAAGATCTAAACCTAATATGGTACATTACCGTATTCATTTTAATCATAACATAGGAAATCGTACCATTTGTTCAACATAACATTTCCTATAAATATACATAGAGTCTCGTTTCTCAGTGATAACAACTAAATACCTCTAAATGATATTGAACCATAACAATATTACATGATCGTTTCTCAAACATCATTCATAATACATAACATTATTTTATTCTATAAGATTGTTTACTAACGGAACATAAGTTTCTCAACGTGACTAAAACATATCTGAATCTTCATGAAAAAGCAAAATACTAGAACAACTTTCCAAACCCATTGAACACGACATCTCGTGATGTTACATCTCAACCACTTCCTCGCCTTTGCTGCAAAGGTCAATTGTCACATATTCTTAACACTTAAAAGTAAGACCTTCGACAGAAAATCTAAGGACTTATTCATATTAATGATTGGAGAGCTATGAATGGAGATGTGACCTTAAATATGAAAACATATTTTGTTACATATTATAAGAATTACATCATTAGTCCCATAAATATAAATTGTATATGCCATCTAAATCTAGCATTAGAGCACCAACACTAACACTATGTGCATATCAGGATGGCTTATTTAGCCTCTGTGAGTGACATCTGAATAGTTTGGGAGACATTCGCATGGTTTGAAAGTTTTCTATGAGTGGCATTCGGATGGCCCATGTTCATATTCGGATGTGTATAATGCTTTGTGAGTGATATTCGGATGCCTTGAATCACATCTAGATGTGCCAAGTTATTGAGTGTATGATATCTGGATAACTTGTTTTATATCTGAATGCCTATCTCATAGTGTTGAACCTTATATCCAAATGAACCCCTGTAGCATTTGAATGCCTTGGTGAGATATCTGGATGACTTGAATCATATTCGAATGTCCTGTTTCATATTCGAAGACCTCCAAACACATCTGAATACCTATGTTTTTAAAACACCTTATATCTGGATGCGATAGCCTGATATCCGGATAGCTTATGTAGCATCCGAATGAGCCTTCAACACATCCAGATGCCTTTCCTTATATCCAAATGGTCCTTTATGATATCTGAATGTGTCTCCCAGTGAACCCTATTTCAAGCTATTTTTCTTGATAAAACTTAAATACTCTCAAATAATGGATTCTCATGCTAAAATGTGATAAATCTAACGTGCACATACTATAAGTCATAACTCATAAAATCATTATATCCCAATATGTTGATAATGATTATATGACATGCTTCAATTATTATGTGACATGTTTGATATTACGTGCATACATCCTGGTATGAGCATGGAGCATGACTTTATGTGGAGCACTTCAAATTGTGTGTGAGCATGTAAATAAGCATTGCATTGCAGCATGCACACGAGGCGGCTTAGTCTGCAGGGATCCCATAAGTTTCAGTTATAGTCCAATTTCTGAGTCGCTCATCTGGTGACGATCAGAGGGCTAGGGGTGCAAGGAACACAGTATGTGCTTACAGTTTTTATGGTTGCATGATTTAGGTCAGGCAAGTATGTATTTCAGATTATGCAGGCCTAAGGGCCGAAGTTGTTTACCTGCATTTTATAGTTATGTGCATTGACATCATATATATGCAAACATATATTGATTATTAATCCCTCAATGTGGAACCAATTAGTACTTCATGAGTATCGATGTTCTTTGATTCAACTACAATTTCATTTCATGATTATTACTTGCTGAGCTTTGTGGCTCACCTTGTGTTCTTCACCATTCCAGGTCCTAGTCAGGGAGTTCCAGATGTGGGGCCTAACAGTGTTGGATAGTAGAGTGTGTACAGGGAGCTGCTAAAGAACAAAAGATGTCTAAGAGTTATTTTATGTCTTGAGTTTTTATAGTTTTTAGATATTTAGATGAGGGATTTATTTTTAGCCAGTATTTACTGTTTCAGTTTATGAAAATTCAGAATTGTTACAGTATAGTTGAGATGTTTTTTTAGTTATGATGTATTCAGATTAGCCAACTTATATTTGATTTTAGATTTCAGATTGTTGTGAGTTTTATTTTATCTCTTTTCCGGTAGCACCTCCTCCTCGACAGTTCTAGGAGAGATGGTGTTACATATTCGATACCTAGTGATGGAACATTAGTGTAGTGTTTACATGTGATGTACTATTAAATTATTTACACCTCTGGCATTGTTTTCCTGATGTGTGTTGGGGTTAAAATGGAACATTTGTTTTTAGAGCCATGATGTCTTCGACAATTGTTTGAGCGTTCTTGAATGCTTTTTTCAAGTGTATCAATTAGAACAATTGTTAATACATAGTGACACTTTACTTCTGTACATGAATGGTTTATTTTTTACTCATATTTTGGTGCCCTATTTTCGGTGTGTTATTTTATTCCTAGGATGAATGCAAACAACTATGCCAAAATATAAAATGTGGGCTTCTTAACCAGTTGACTTTAGTAAGTGCTCTTATTAGTGTTACTTTTAGTCTTTTACAAGTTTTTTGAGAACATCTATACCAACTCCATATTACTTTCTACATATTTATTTAAGTTATACAATGGCTTTTAGTAAGGAGATGCATACATGGTTGTAGGGTTAGGTGCAAGAGAAAGTAATGCTGCTTCAAGAAGTGAGGCTTAATGATATAAGTATTTTATCTTTTACCTACAATGCATAGGCATGCAACACTATGTTGTCCCTATTTCATATCAACTTCTTTACTGTAGCTTTGTAAGTTTAATCTACCATCATGATTTATGTGGATCGACTTGCTCAATTTATGAACCTTAGCACTTTATATAATGTTTTTATATTTTTATTTGCTCGCTTCTCCTTACACCCCTCCCAAAAAAAAAAAAATAATAATAATAGTGGCTAGAGACAGACGTGATGCGACTCAATCTACTTCTAGATGACACAAGCAAAACTGGGAATAGAAAAGAATATCCTTTTTCTATGGAATTTATGTTGGTGATTTTGTTTCTTATCTCATGATATCGTAGTACCTTTTAATAAGACGAAATTATTGTCAAATCAAATTGAACAATCACCTTACTAGGATCAAACTCTGTTTGATATGTGATAATTAGTGTACCAACTGAAAAACAACACAAGGGAGAGGGAAAAAGAAGGAAAAGTCATCTAATATAAAATCAAAGCTAAAACAATCCAAGAATATTCCCTAGTGTACTTTCTTCATTTTGGGACCTATCCATCCAAGAATATTTCCTAGTGTCTTATATAGTCATTGTTGTTTATGAATGATAGCAAGGGCATGTTGGACCAGTACACACTGTCAAATATGGGTCCACAAATAACTATTGAATAAACTCCACTCAACACTATTGAGAAGGTTTAAGAAGAAAACACAGTAAAATATTAGACATAAAAATAGATGCTTGAAGTTGTAAAAGCTCTTCTATTCACATTGATTAAAAATAAAAACAATCAATCATTTTGGCTGAACTTACAACGTGAACTTACCTTTGAGGCGAAAGAGTCGATTCAATAGAGGCAGCGAGGTGGCTACGATGAGGGCAGCAGCGACTATGTTGAGGTAGGGGAGACGACGACTAGTAGGCAATCAATTTGGAGGTGGTGCAGGCTGAGATAGAGCTAAAGGCGGTGGTGACATTAAGCAGCGAAAAGCGACGACGACAGTGATGGGCTGGAGATGGAGAAGGCAAGAGTATGTGAGATGGAGATGACGACAATGGGGATTTGGCCAAGGGAAAAAGGAGAGCGGGGCATCTCTTACCATTGTTTCTGGCTTTTTTTATTTATTTTTGTGTTGAAATATTTAGTTGTTAAATAAAAAATAAAATAATTTATAAAAATAATATTAATAATTATTTGATTGATAAAAAAATAATTTTAATTATGACAATTATTAAATAATTTATGATAATAATCTAAAATATGATAATAAAATAATTTAAATTATTGCATCAAATTAATATTTATTTTAAAATATAATTATTGAGTCCATAGCTTTGTCCTAACACAACATTTCAAAATTTCTGCCCTATTATATTTTTCTATTAGGGCACTTCATTGTTGTGTCTCATTAGAATTATTTTTGGATCACCCTATAGATCCATTGGGCCAACCCGCTATTTGGCACTTAGCCTGGTCCCCAGTTTGATCTTGGCCCAAGAGCTCGAATAATGTTTCCATCTAAGCCGAGATCCTTGCGCTAATAACGGATTCTATCAACCCTGAACAACTCGCACAATGATCCTTATCATCTCGTAATGTTCATCAAATCCAAGATCCTCGAGGATGATTCCTATCATTACTGTGCATCTCGACCTTCTATCCCCCCACGACAGCTGTCGACATGCAAAGTGTAATACCCAAAAACTTTGGATTTTTATTTTAAAGGAAAATTGGAAATTCGGGTAAGTTAGGTATCCGAAAAGCTCAAAAAATTTATCGAATCAACCGAAGGGAGTACCCTAAGACTTAAATGTCTAAGGAAATAGGAACGCCTCTAACAAGCATTTCGAGGCATTATTTATAGGATCGAAAGAAATGCAATCCGGAACGATTTTCGGTACAGCAAAAATGCAGCCGTCATTTAAGCTGCAAAACTGAATTCTAGTAGGAGACTCCCGAGATGATAATAGAAGCTATGGGAAGCTTCAGTTTGTCGAGTAGAGCAACCCCTCAAAAGTTTCAGGAAGAAACAAGTAGGTTTAAAGCCTAAACGGAAAAACGGGCCTAAGTGTAATTTTCTAAAATTGCTCGAGGGGGGTCAAAATGTCATTTTTGCAAAAGTGATAAAGAGGAAATTGAAAGATTGGAACCTAAGGGGCTCAAATGAAATTGAAGAAAGTGTTGGGGTTGTGAGGAAAAGGGTCAAAATGGAAAAATCGAATCTGAGGGGGCGAATCTGTAATTTTCAGAAACTCCATAGCAATGGTTTCTGACAATGGCGAACAAGCTCTAGTAGGCCATTTCAGGCAATGGGCTAGCACAAGGGATGGTCAGGGATCTCATTGGAGTCATCATGAGCCGACAACGGCCACCGGAGTGGCCGAAATTTCAAAAAAATCGGCCAAGAAAGCTGGCTTAAAATGGGTCACCTGCAACTCGCTTTTGCAGGCAAATATCGGTGTTTTTGGGTCGATCTAGGGGCTTTGAAGACTTCTAAGGCAATGGGCAAGCCATCCAAGGCCATTTCGAAGCTCGACATCGCCTATAAATAGAGCTCGAAGATGGCCAAAATTTTCAAAGAAAAAAACTCCAAATCGAGGGCTAATTTGGACGAATTGAGAGGTAAGGATAAGGGGCTTTTGTTGCCCATAGCTTAAAGAGCATATCTGGAGCATTTGGGGAGCAACGGAGTAGAATCGAAGGCGAATCGAAGCTTCGTCGGAACCCTAGGCAGACCGCCTGGCCGAGAGTTCAAGGCCTTCGTTGGTCGACTTTTGGACCTCCTTTCGAGCCATCTCAGGTACCCTTAGGATCGACTCTTCATGGGCTTTCTTTTGGCATCGGTTTTGCATTTTTCTGGCATGGTCGTGACCGAAAAAGACGACTGGCGCGTGGGCCCCACACGCCAGTCTCACTCGCCTTAGCACGCGCAAGTGCGTGTGGGCACGTGCGGCCTTAGATTTTTGTGCAATTTTTTTTAAATTGCTTAGAAAAATATTTTAGAATTTTCAATATAAAAATATTTGGAGAAAATTAAGTATAGGTATTTATTTTGGGATATTAGTAAGGAAAAATTGAAGGAAAATAGAGAAAAAGGCAAGAAAATTGAGGGAAAATAGTGTTTATTGATTATTTAAATAAATATCTTGCCTAGGGTACTTTTGGACTTGAGGTGAAACATTTGGTGCGAATTTCCAAGTTGGCACGCAAATCGAGGCAGTTAGCACGCAAATCGAGGTATCCCGATAGCTGTGAAAAGTGAGTGGTTTTGTCCCTATAATCCATATATGTTATGATTTCCTCTCTAAGCATGATATTTTCATACGTTATGATCATTTTTATTCATATGTTGTTGCATGGAAAGACGTGATATATGCACGACACGATATTTTTGTCATATTGAAACTCGTGCATGGGATTGGGATGATACCCTTAGAGTGTAGCCGTAATTCCCCTAGGGCATTGAGGGAATAACGTTAGGCTTATCCTGTAGAGGTTCGGGATTTGCCTCGGATTCCTAGCTGGGCTAGTGGGCTCAGAAAGTTACATTATGGGTATATGTTCATAAATGTCCATACATCATGCATCATTCATCCATGCTTATCTAACCCTCACTTAGAAGATTTCATCTTCTAATATTGGATTATGTCCCTGGAATATTCCACGTTCCAGGCGAGGCAAGCAGTCGGAAGAGCAAGGAAGTAGTCGATGCATGATCGTGGTGAGAATTTTGTGGGTCCCATGTGGGACTAGAACTATCTGTTTTATTCGAATGTATTGTTTAAGATTTTAATATTGTCTGTAATGTCATGTTAAGTGAGCGATATGTATATACTCGCATATGTTATGTTTCTGAGGTTACCTACAGGTTCTGATCTTGCTATATTCAAAGTGTATCGTTCATTTACTATGTTCGGAGTGTTATTAAATAAAAGTATGTTGAGGATTTATTGCCAATTTATGTTTGATGAAAAAAAAAATCCTAGCATATATTAATGCCCTGGAAGTCGGGGTGTTACACAAGGTATCTTCATTTCTATAAAAGCTAGATTGATCACAAGCCAAGGTATGTTATTTCCAAGCCTTACCCAAACTCTAACATTCTGAATCCCTACTGACTTGAACACTAGAGTGCTTGTAAGTGTCAGCCACCCCACCACACAAATCGTTGGCTTATGACTCTTTGCCACCATTTTAATCATTATGATCAACCCCATTGGGCCAGAAGAAACATTTGGCGCTTACCGTGGGGCCCGATAAAACTTGCCTACCCCACACGTTTATTCCCTACAGGCTCCTCTACAAACTGCCCATGGCTAGAACTAGAAGCCACAACAACAACCATCAACCATTAGCCAAAGAATTCAACAACCATGGAGGCCCTCTTCCAAACCATTTGAGAAGTTTAGGACCAAGTTGCCGAGTTAACCCACAACTAACAGTGCGACCAGTGCAATGAGTGGATTGACAACGACGCAAAGGTCAACCATCATTAACAACTCTAGGCCACCCACACCCCTACTCCTCCACCATCAGCATCCTTGTACACTCCGAACTAACATTTCTTAGAGTTCATTATGTCTGTACCCCGGCTAGAGGGATTCCGCCTTCCTGGAACATTGGGGGCTATATGATGGAACCACAAACCCCCAAAAGCACTTAACGATGTTCAATTCCTTGATGTTGTTAAGTGGAGGAACCAACCCGATCATGTGTCGTGCTTTTCCTAGCACTTTGAAGAAGTCTACCCTATTGTGGTTCTCTACCCTTGATCCAGGCTCCATTCATGACTTTTCAGAGCTCGTCACTCCCTTCCTCACTCACTTCTCCACCAGCTAAGCTCATCATAAAACCTCAATTAGCTTGATCAACTTGAATGAAGGAGAGAAAGAGTCACTCCGAGCTTTCATGAATCAGTTTAACCAGGAGGCGATTCAAATCAAGGACCTCAAATCGACTGTCTCCCTAGATGCCATCATGGTAGGGCTTAAGCCTAGGTCTTTTTTCAATTCTCTAGCTCAAAAGCCTCCTACCGACCTTGATGAACTCTGACTACGAGTAGCTAACTATATAAATGTGGAAGAAGTATCGGTTGCTAGGTGCAATAACTCCCAACCACAACCGAACCAGTGACCAACGTCATCTGCTAAGCATCATTTCCACCCTAAGAGTGACTACAGTAAAAGACGAGAGAATAGAGACCGAGCCAGGGAATGAAGAGAGCCAGCCCAGGTTCCTGAGCCAACCTGGTTGTGCTATGATAGTTACACCCCATTGACGACAAGGCGAGATCAGATCTTCCAAGAAGTCTATAAGCCAAGGGTCATTTTGCTTCTTGATGTGAGAACCCGACCTAACCCCGACCCTAATGTGGACACTAGCAAATGCTGCAATTATTATCAAATGTTTGGCCACATAGTAGAAGAATGTGTCGCCCTCAAGGATCAAATTGAGAAGCTAGTTAGAGAAGGTCACCTCCGCCAGTATGTTTATAGGAGACAGAGTCGAAGCAGAGAACCATGTGATAACTGAAATCCAAGGAGAAGCCATAGCCCGCAAAGAAGACTTAGGGTTGAAGAAGGTCAGGAGGTTAGGGTAGTCTTTCAGATCAAATACGGGGGGTTATTGACATGATTTTCTAGGGTTTTGCGAGCAGAGGAGATTCCAGCAAGATAAGAAGACTTCATCTTAGGGTGGTGATGTCTGTTAAAAGAAATGAGCATCGAGCAAGGAGAATGGCTCGACACCTAGTGATCTCCTTCACCGATGAAGACTATGCAGGGATCAATCAGAACTTAGACGATCATATGGTGATATTAGTGGTCCTGGCCTACTTTGTCATCAAGATGGTCCTAATAGACTAGGGGACCTCGACCAACTTACTATACTTGTTAACTTTAACAAAGCAAAGACACCAGAAGAAGATTTAAAGCCATTTAACAAAAATTTGATTAGCTTCTCGGGGGAACTGGTGAATGTGAAGGGGTACATTGAGTTGCTAACTACGTTCGGGTTAGCTCCACTACTCAAAACAATCAGCGTCAAGTACTTGGTGGATGATTGCCAAACACCTTACAATGCCTTGCTGGGTCGTCCATCCCTTAACTCCTTGGGTGCAGTCTTTTTTATACCACACTTGCCAATAAAGTTTTCGATTTTAGCCACTAAGATTGGAGTAGTCCACATGAACTAAAAGAAGGCTTGACAGTGCTATAATGATAGCTTGAGAGTTTAACGCTCACTGCCTGGCAGGGGAGCCGCAACAACCAAATCACTACCACTAGTAGTCAATCTGCACATCATGATGTAAACATGGTTAAACTAGATTCACGGGGTGAGTTCCCGAATAGCCGACCACAAGCTACAGAAGAGCTACTTCCCATGAGTTTGGGGACCTACCCAGAGCAGATAACAAGGGTTGGCATTGCGTTTCCCCATAACCTCAAGGAGTAGTTGACCAAGATGCTACAACAAAATGCTAAACTTTTCGCTTGGACCCCTACAGACATGCCAGTCATTGACCCGTCTTTCATCTGCCACAAGCTGGCAATAGATTCAAACACGACGCCGGTTGCACAAAGGAAAATAAAATTTTGTGACGAAAGATGGAAAGCAGTAGTTGAGGAGATGTTGAAGCTCTTCTAAGCTGGATTCATAAGGGAGGTGCATTATACCACGTGGCAATCAACTGTGGTGATGGTAAAAAGCTTTCGGGCAAGTGGAGGATGTGTGTGGACTTCACCGATTTAAACAAAGCATGCCCAAAGGATTCTTACCCCTTACCGAACATCGATCGGCTAGTGGACAAAGCATTGAGGTACAGATATCTCAGCTTTATGGATGCATACTCAGGGTACAATTAGATCTAGATGCACTTAAATGACGAAGAAAAGACAGTCTTAATCACCGAGGAAGCGAGTTACTACTATAGAGTTATGTCGTTCGGATTAAAGAATGTAGGAGTTACATACCCAACGGTTGATGAACAAGGTGTTTGCTAATCAAATAGGTCAGAACATCAAGGTGTATGGTGATGATATGGTGACCAAGACGTCGAAGAATGAAGTTCATCGCTCGGATCTAGCCCAGATCTTCAAGCAAATCCAATGTCATAACATGAGGTTGAATCCAAAAAAGTGCATTTTTTGTGTACAAACCAGAAAGTTCATCAGATTCATGCTCACCAGTCAAGGGATAGAAGCCAACCCCAACAAGTGTCAAGATATCATCGAAATGCGCATCCCCAACAACGTGAAAGAGGTCTAGTGGCTAACAAGCCAGATAGTCGCCCTCTCCTGCTTCCTCTTGAAATCAACAGATTAGGCCTAACCATTTTTCCAATGTTTAAATAGGCTAGCAGAATTCTAGTGGATAGAACAGTACGAAGCCACCTTCCAAGAACTAAAGCATTTCCTAACAACCCTTCCCATCCTCTCTAGACCAGAGATAGGCAAAGAGCTTTTGCTCTACCTCTCCATCTCAAAAGGTACGCTCAACTTGATGTTAGTAAGGGAAAATAGAAAAATACAATGACTAATCTATTTTGTCAGCAAAGTTTTGTAGTGGCCCAAAATTCGATACATTAAGATAAAGAAGTTAGCCCTAGCCTTGGTTACCGCGGCTTAGAAACTTGACCATATTTCCAGAGTCATCAAATCATGGTGCTAATCGATCAACCAATCAAGTAGGTGCTCCAAAAGCCCGAGCTCTCAGGCAAAATGATCGCATAGTCAGTGGAGCTTTCCAAGTTCAACATACAGTACCAACCCCATAAACATATTAAATCCCAAGTACTATTTAACTTTTGTGTTGAGATATCTTCACCTTCTCAAAGTTTCAATAGTAACCCTTGGATTTTATCTATGGATGGAGCTTCAAACATCAAGGGTAGCGGGACAAGAATAGTCCTAGAGGGACCAAATGGGCTGCTGATCGAACAGTCCCTCAGCTTTAACTTAAGGGTGAGCAATAATCAACCCAAGTATGAAGCCCTCATTGCTGGGCTAAGTCTAGCTAAAGAAGTTCGAGCCACTAGGCTAATTATAAGGAGTGATTCCCAACTAGTTGATAATCAAGTCAAAGGTGAATTCTTGACAAAAGATTCTCGACTCGACAAGTATCTCGATAAGGTTAAAGTCCTATCTGAAGCCTTTGAGTCTTTTGACATTGAGTACGTCCCAAGAGAACAAAATTCAAGAGTAGACTTTCTCTCAAAGCTCGTAGCACCAAGGCTCCAGGAAACAACTAGTCACTTATACAGGAAACCTTGGGTTAACCAACTGTTGACCTAGAAAAAGTGCACGTCGTGGAGGTAGACCCTAGCTTTTGGGTGTTCCCCATCATTTGATTCCTAATGGAAGGAGTGTTGCCCGAAAACTTGGAGGAAGCCTTAAAGTTGAGGAGGATGACCAGTATTTATACCATGATTAGGGATCAACTGTACAAAATAAGCTTTACTATTCCACTTCTCAAGTGTGTGGATGGAAGGAAAACTGCTTACGTGATGTTTGAGGTTCATGAGAGGGTCTGTGGAAGTCACATTAGAGGTCAGTCCTTAGCAACAAAAATACTACGAGCCAAATACTATTAGCTGACCATGCCCAACGAGTGCCTGGAATACGTGCGAAGAAGCGAGAAGTACCAAAAAAATGCAAATGCATATCACTCCTCACCGAAAGAAC
Organism: Diospyros kaki; assembly: GCA_036245055.1. Taxonomy (NCBI): domain Eukaryota; kingdom Viridiplantae; phylum Streptophyta; class Magnoliopsida; order Ericales; family Ebenaceae; genus Diospyros; species Diospyros kaki. The sequence continues at coordinate 13,674,801 of BSEG01000001.1, read as the reverse complement.
TGCAGAATCTTGACGTATCTTGGCCCTTCTACAAGTGGGGGGATTGACTTACTCGGACCTTTCCCCTAGCCCTAGGCCAACTCAAATTCATTGTGGTGGTCATCGATTACTTCACCAAGTGTATTGAAGCTGAGCCCCTAGCAACAATTATGGTAGAAAAAGTCAAAAAGTTCATATAAAAAAATGTCATCTACAAATATGGCATGCCTGGGTTATTCATTTTTGATAACGACACTCAATTCACCAACGCAAAGTTCCAAGGATTTTGTAAAGAGCTCGACATTCATTAAGCCTTCACCTCGGTCTAGCATCCCCAAACAAATGGGAAAACAAGGTCATCCTCGTTAGGCTCAAGAAACGATTGGACCAGGCAAAGGGGGCCTAAACGGAAGAGCTTCCTATGGTGCTATGGTCATACCATACCACAATACAGACATCAATGATGGAGACCCCTTTTAGGCTCACCTATGGGTCAGAAGCAATGATTCCGATGGAAGTCCAGGAACCGAGCCCCCGAAGGCAACACTTCTAAGAATATACCAATGGAGATGAGTAAAGAGTTGATCTGGATCTCCTCCAGGAAGTATGAGAGCCAGCCATATTTGACAACAAGCAACTAAGAAAAGGGCAGCCCGGAGGTATAATTCTGGGGTCAGGCCCTTGAGTTTTCAAGAAGGAGACTTGGTTCTGAGGAAGGTAAAGATTACAAAGCAGCAACTCAGGGAAAGAAAGCTCAGTGCCAATTGGGAAGGCCCTTATCGCGTTACTTGTAACCTTTGTCATGGAAGGGTGACCCCTACCAAGGTCATGGAACACAGCTAGCCTATGGAAGTATTACAACTAAGTAATAGTCTCATGATCGTCCTCGACAATTATTTATGGTTCAAAGAGTACTTGAATTAATTTATGTTATAGTCTGATTTCATGTTTCTTACCTAGATTCAATCTATTATATTCCTTGATTATGCTATTGATCCTTTAGTTTTTCCACATGGCATATTATCCGGTTCTACGTCGAGGTCCTCTTATTAATGAAATAAAATGTTCAATTCTTTTGCACATCACACCTCTTGAATCATGCCCTACCCAGCCAGGCTGGGTTAGTCTGCCCACCTACGCTCGAGCTAGTCCCGACAGGCAGACCTCAGGTTATCTTGACCTCCTCAAATCACCTTGAAACAAACGCACTCACCCGACCTAGTGTTGGAAGTAAAAAGAAGGCAACAATAAAATATACTACACATAATCAAATCGACATGTGCAAAATCAATCGCGAGCAACAAATAGTTGAGCAAAAGTGTCATTTAAAGAGTGAAAATTATAGAAGCCTTGCATTGAACAATGTAGAAAATCAAGGAAAGATTATTGCATTTCTTGACTCAGCCTTAAAAGGAAAATAGAAAGCAATAGGGGAGATGCAACTAACAAATAGACAAACATCAAAGAAGGTAGAAAATCAAGCAAATATTCTTTATTGCATCAAAGTCAAAATTATAGAAGATACGTCGACCTATACTACAAATTTATAGAAAAAAAAAAAAGAGGAAAAAGGAGTCAGGGTCTAGCAAGTCTGGGGGCAGGCTTGGCCATGGGCTCAATAATCACTCCCAAAGTGAACTTAAAGGTAGTCGCCGGCTCGCAAGGCTAGTTGGCGTCCTTTATAAGTTGGTGCCCTTTAGCCCCCAGCACCTCTACCAAAGCTTCAGCCTGGCCAGATGGATCTGCCAAAGGTAAATCCACAAGTTGACTAGCCACGACCTCTTTAAAGGCATTGCAGGTTAAAAAGTCGGCCTCAAGAAAAAACACTTGAGCATGGGACAAGGCCTTTGCAAAACCCTCTAGGAATTGGTCGACGACCTTATCCTTCAAGCACTCAACCTCGGCTTGCACCGCAGCTACCTAAATCTTCAACTCGACAGCCTTGAGTTTCGCTTGGTTAGCATGGAGAACAATGGTGGCAAGGTTAGTCGTCAGCTTCATCATTTTCTCGACCCCTTTTAGAGCAGCAGCCTTAGCATCTTGAACTTCCCCCTTTAACATTGTCAGTTCCTCCAAATTGACATCTCGTTGCTATAGAAACTTCTTGAAGCGGTCATTAGCCCGGAAAGCCAGATCTTTCGCTTGTGCCACCCGCTTTCGTAGCTCTTCCATCTCGGCAGCCACCTCCTCCCTTGCCCCCTCTATCACCTTCTCGCAAGCTTGGATGACTCACTTCAACTAGGTCCAAAAACTCCAACTCTAGTGTCTAGCAAGCGTTAGAGAGACAGAGGGACTGCATCTCAATCCAGTGGCACAGTTCCCCAACTCCGAGCTCCAACTCTCTTTGTTGGTGGGATGGGAGGGAGAGATGATCCTCAACAAAGGTCCCAGACCAGAACTCCTTACTCCAGAGGCTGCTTGAGTTAGCCTCTACGTGATCACAACCTCATAAGCTAAGCCTTGGTAGAGGCTGGCCTACACTTGACGGTTGGTCGGCAGCTGAGCTCGAGGCCCTAAACAACCCAGATTCCTCATCCCGAGCATCTCTTAGCCTTTTTCATTGCAACGGGATCTCCTCGGCATCAGCTTGCTCCTCAGCCTGTCAAGAGATAGTGCCTTCCAAAGAAGCAGGTTGAGGAGTCGAACGAGGAGCCAGTGTTGGGTCCTTAGTTAACACAAGGGCCTTGGACAGCCAGGAACCCTTCTCCAAAGGTAGTAGGCCATGTGCAAGTCCATAATTGATTAATCTTAGTCCCCTTCAGAGAAATCTTAGGACTAGGAATCACTTTAAGAAATTTTGTGTTATAGATCTTTGTCACATATTCTTAACAACTTAAGAATAAGATCATCGGAATACCTAGGGACATAGTCATATTACACTTTGACAGCAATGAATGAAGATATGGCCATTTAGATAACATGCAAGATTATCATTTAGTTCCAAACACACATACTAGATGTCATCCAAATCTAACATCATGACATTAATACTAACAACATGTATGCATTCATTTGATTACATATGATGAAATATTGTGTTGCTTAAACATCAAAGTTGCATATGGTTTGTGTAGAATTCCGCTGTGCACCTCTGATGTATTTTTTTTTTTTTTTAATTCGTTCACATTCATATGGTACTTCCAACACATAAGGTTTAGGGTTTGTAGAAAATTTTTCATATATAAAGAGGGGGAATCCAAAATGCGAGAAAACTCCATTCAATTCTCATTGAAAATGGAGTTTTGTTAATTCTCCCCAAAATTGGAAGATCATGTCTAGATCTTAGAATATATTCAAGGCTTAATGTGGTATTGTCAATTCAAGCAACACACAAGATGAGACTATAAAGTGACTTTTTGCAAAAAAGATAAAGGGGAAACTCAATAAGCATAGATTACTTGTGGCTAAATATCAATTGAAATGAAAGCTTTATAAAATCATTTGTAAAGGTCGTGCCATGGTGGAAGGGGGATTTCTACTATTAAGCATTATAGTTCCTGGATATAATTATTCAACTAGAGGTAATTTGAAAATACTATAAAAAATTTCCATTCCCTTCTATTTTGTCATTTTCATTCCAATCCATTAATTTTCATTTTTGTTAAGGAAAATAAAACTTAAAAATGTTGCTTAATTTTGCTAAAATAAAAGTAAAATTTGATAACAATGTTTGATTTTCTAAATCTATATTCAACATTAAATTCATGTTGTGGGTAAAAGAAAATTTATTGATAAACCTACAATCATTCAAATATTACAATTATTGGTTTTAAATTAGATATTAACTATTTAATTAATAATAAGAAATCTAAAATAATGGATAATTTTTTAAAAATCTACCTTAGACCACCAAAAGACACATGAATTTGGTCACTAGAGTCATTTGTTGCGAATTTGGTCACCAAAGTCGCTCATTGCCAGAAAACTCACAGGCTAGGTTTAGTTGTTGATCATGGTTGTAGTGTTAATGTATTTTTTATGAAGAGCGTGAAACTCGTTGGATCTAGCGAGTTTGTCATTAAAATGACTAGATCTGATAATCTAGTCACTAAAGCCACACTCATCATCGAAAAATTCATAGCTTAGGTGTGGTTGTTGATCATGTCTAAAGTGTCGCTAGGTTTATTGTGGTGAGTTTGAAACTTATTGGATGTGCTCGAGTTTACACCAAGGACAACCTGCCTTAGTAAATTGGTTACCAAAACCATTAGTTACTAAAAATACCTGACTTTAGGTGCAATCATTGGTTGAATCTACAATATTGTCGAACTTGGTGTGGAAAGACTAAAACCGTGCCGAAGTTGTTGAGTTCATCGCATTGAAAACATCGCTAGAAATGGGAGCCACCTAGTGTGGCTTCAATGTAGGGTCGCCTAGAAACATCACAACGTTGGTGTTGACTAGTGATCACAAGAAGAAATGACTGTTGTGTGTGAGTTTAAGTGTGTGTGTGTGTGTGCATGGTGTCCCACATTGGTGGGGTAATGGTGAGTTTAAAGGTATAAGGACCCCTCCCTTGCACTTGGAGGTGGGCCTCAAGGGGGCACCTAGATTTTGCGAGCGGGCGAGCCCCTTTGCCCCCATGCATGCCACCACTACCGTCCGTCTCAACTATAAAAAGTTGATCATGCTTCATTGTTAATCATCCATTTTTAGAGTCTTCAGTCTTCTTTTGCATATTAGAGTCCTTCAAGGAGAGCAGATATACACTTTAGAGTTCTGTCAGCTTCAGTCGTTCGTGACTGTCGTTTATGAGAGATAATCGTTTCATGCTGTTAAGACAGGCGTCAAAGTCTGCTTGTTCTCAGTGCAAGGCGATTACTATCTTTAGGACAGTGTCACGGCGTGACTCAATCATTCCCCTGTTTTCTTGTCATTCCAGTTGTAGCAGTCATCATGGAGTCTTTTTGGGTGTTTGCAATTTGCGTCTCGGTGATCCCTGGGTTGTTGTTCTGATCACTTCAAATTTCTGTCAATTTATTACTATTGTCAATATACATATGTTCGTTGGGGCTGTTTAAGTTTACTATTACTAATATTGGGTTCATCAAGTTCTTGTTGTAACGTTTGTACACAATCTGTAATCTTTATACACATACTATAAGTTTTCCTATAAAGACTTCGTGGTTGGGTGGGGAGCAAGATAAAGGACGATGTTGACCTTTGAGAAAGAATAAAAAAAAATGGAATTTGAATGTGTTTAAAATTTACACTATTTTTTCCATTCCATTCTATAAGTTATTGTCAAAATTTTAAAAGCATCACCATTTCTATTGTTTTTATTTCAAAATTTTAAAAGCAAAAATGTTATTTGGAAAACTCAATTATAATATTTAAGATAATACCGGTACATTAATATATTATGTTATATCATATTAATATAAATATATAATATATCAATATAGAATATTAATCTAAATATCAAAATTAATTATCTAAATTACATTTCCTCATGAAATTCCGGAAACAACCACCGTTTCAAACAGGCCCGGATGCTCCTTCTTCGCCTCACCAATTGAACATCTACAACAAGATTCCATAACCTCAAAACTTCCTTCAATTGGACACGTGGCTGCGCCACAGCCACTGCCGCTTTCCTTCCAAAAAACGAGCTCTCTCCTCGGACCCATTACCCTAAAACGGATGACATCCATACATTGCCCAGAAGAGAAGCGAATGCATTTATGTGATCCACGTATGGCTAAAGCTAATCAAAGCACTGCACCATCACTTTGAAGCTACTGAAAACCAACGTAATGTGCTGTTAATTCAGATCACAGCCGCTTAAGTTTTATCCCTTCGGGCTTCAGCTATATTTGAAGTTTCCATTCCACCACAGTTTTTCAGGTCACAGTACAAACTTGATCTCCTAGCGGTTGTGGACAGAAGTACCATGGAAGTTCTCTCTATCGGAGCTTCTTATTCTTCTTTGTCTTCCTTTCAGTTCACAATGGTCCCAACAAGAGTTCTCACGACCCAACTCCACAAACCCACGATGAATCTTCGATTCTACCAACGACGCACTTCATCTTTCTCATCGAACCACAAGGACAAAGTCGAATTCAAGCTTTTCACCGCTACGTCTCCCACAGTTTCGACTGAATTCACCGACCCACCTGAACAAGAAGTTGAAATTCAGAGCCAAGAAGAGAAATTCGATTGGTATGCGCAGTGGTATCCGGTTATGCCGGTCTGCGACCTCGACAAGAGGGCCCCACATGCAAAGAAAGTTATGGGGCTTGATATTGTGGTTTGGTGGGATAGGAATGAAAGTTCATGGAAGGTGTTTGATGATAGTTGCCCCCACAGGTTGGCTCCATTATCTGAAGGAAGGATTGATCAATGGGGAAGGTTGCAGTGTGTGTACCATGGTTGGTGTTTCAGTGGCTCTGGTGACTGCAAACTCATTCCCCAGTCACCCCCAGATGGTCCTCCGGTAATATCTCAAATTTGCAAAGAAACACTACTTTTTCCACAGTTTGGCTATTTTCTGGTATTTAGTTTTAATTTCATTGATTGGTTCTTAGTCCCTTGTGCTCTAAACTTTTGCTATGCCTGTGGTGAAATTCTCCATGTACTCACTTTTCTCTTTTTTGTTGTCCAATCTTTGACAACTGAGGTCCCAATGCATAATAAGAAAAAGGTTAGTTGGATGGCAGATGAAATAGATCACATGATTTGGTCCTTATGAAGAAGATTGCTGAAAGTTTTTATTAAACAAATACGCTAATATGAATTACTAATGGGGTCCAATTTAATTTTCTTTGGTGAATTTGGAAATAAATTATGTGCACATTTGGTCCCCAAGACAGAGAAGAGGGGGATTTTATAATTCGTAGACAACTCAAAGTAAATTATTTCCCATACTGCTATAGACATAAATCCTGAAAAAGATTCAGTTGCAGAATAGCCATCATGTGGATAATAATGTGTGGAATTATGTTAAGATGAAGAACTGCCATCATGTGAAAAGATGAACGGAACTACAAGTTCTTAGAGATGGACCCTGGATAAGCTAAAGAGAAGTTTCTGAATTCAGGAAGACGAAGTTAGTGGTGGAATGTGGCGCTTGAATGACAATTGCAGGAAGCACCTTATTAGAATATTGCATATGGAAGAACAATGAAAGCCCTGGAATATGTGTTGACCTCATGACTAAGCTGATAAAGAGACAGGGGAGACTAAATTGGAAGTTGTGGGCCTTGTGGCAATCTATACCATAAGGTAAGAGCAAACGCTGGAAAGTGTGTAGAAGCTGGGGAGAATTGGGGAAGGATTTGAATGCCATCAAGCAGTGTTTAAAAAGGTGCGCTTTAAATGCAAAGTGCAAAGTGCAACATGCTTAGAGCTTTTTGTGCATGAAGCTCAACAACTTTAGTGTAGTGTGATCAAAGCGCACTTTAGTTGCAGTTTAACCTGAGCTTTGAAGCACAAAAAAGCATGCTTAAAAAATACACTTGGTTTTATTTTTTTTTAATCAAACAATATGAATGATTCAATTTTTTTAAATTTCTACAATAATGTGGCTGCTTGAATGGAAACCTTACCCAAAAAAGGTTGTTTAAGATGTGATAAAATCATATATATATTTAAAAAAAATAATACTCGGCTGTATTTACCAAGTAAAAAATATTGATGGAAACATGTAATTAGGGATTGCTAATATATTCTTGATTGTTGTAAAATAGGGATTGATGATTGATTGCTATAAATTGCAGTTTGTTGATTGATTGTAAATAAGAGATTGATTGTTTGAGGACTCTTGCAAGTTACTGGTTGATTGATTAGGGATAGGTGTGAATTAGGAATGGGTTTTTTTTTTTTGCTTATGCTTTTTTTTTTTTTTTTTATGATTGTATTAACTTGTAAATGGGTACAAAATATGAATGAAAAATTGAATCTCATCATTTGTTAAGTTTGCTGCCCTCATTCTTATTTAGTTATTTTTAGTGATTGCTTTTTTAACAGTTTATATTTGTATTTTTATAAAAGTTTATACTCTTTATTTCATTTATGTGCGCTTTATTTGCTTAAGCGTGCACTTCACTTTGTGCTTTACGCTCATGCTTCGTAGGCTTGCGGTGGAGTGACTAAAAATGAGTGTCAAAGGGAAGAAACTAAAACAAGGAAGAGGTTGAGGAGATTTTCAGTGAAATAATCGGCAGTGGGATGAAAGTGTTCAAGAAATAAAAACTGTGTTAGAGTTTGAAAGGAGATTTTGTTTCAAAAGTGAGGTGTCAAAGGAAAAATCTAATCCAGTCCCTGTCACCGAGGGTACAGAGCTTGGTAGCCAAGTTTTTTAATGAAGCCTTGTAGTATTCTGAATATTCTGATCCAATGAGCATATATTGTAAGTTGAGAGTGTAAGTGATTCCTGTCTCAGCTAAGGAGACCTAGGTGAGCCATGCTACACACCTGAACACAACTGAGGGATACAAGTGGACCAAGTATCGCTTAAGTGGTGTCTAGGTGGAGAACCGCCACTGGAAGGAAGTTCACCTCCCTAACCACATGTGAGAGGAGTGGGCGTGAGTTGAACTCACGACCTCCCAGAAGTTGTGTTCTTACTGGTTATATCTGTTCTGCCAGGCCACCGCCCTAGGTTGTAAGATGCTTGTTTTTGTGACAGCTTTGTGAAGTAGTTGCATGATGATATGAAACAGTTTTGCATCTCTTATTTCTTCCAAGAGAAATTGAGCTTGGCATATTCATCTTTAAACTGAACCTTTTTCCTTTTTTATCTCTGCACTTATTTTACTATTTTTTTTAAATTTTTTATTATTATTATTATTTTTACATATGTTCTCCAATCTGATATTTTGAACGAAATATGCAGGTTCACACATTCAAGAAAGCATGTGTAGCAGTTTATCCAAGCACAACGCAAAATGGCATTGTTTGGTTTTGGCCAAATGCAGATCCACAATACAAAGACATCCTTGACAGGAAAAAACCCCCCTACATACCAGAATTGGATGACCCTTCATATACGAAGAAGATGGGGAATAGAGATATACCGTATGGGTATGCTGAGATAGATTCAATCTCATTTTCTGATATTTATTTATTGTACTCTAACAGGAGCTTTGTACTAGTGATTTCATGCTCCTGTTCCTACTGAGGTTGCTGGGGGCAAATTTAACTTATTGAACAAAAAGGGGGAATGTCAAATACTTTGTTTTGCAGTAACTCTTTTGATTGTTTTGGTTGATTACTGGAGACATCATGAAGGAAAAGAATGCAGCAAATAAAAAGAAAAGGAAAAGTTGGCATAAATAATTTTGACATTTTTCTTTCTTCATCCTCAATATCGATCTCTGTGAAGCTTTTGAATATTAAGAGAAGATATTTAAAGGTTGCCTGAAACTCAATTCATTTTCTGCTTGAGCTATTCTAAATCTAATGTACACTGCTAATGTTCAGGTATGAGGTTCTGATTGAAAATCTTATGGACCCTGCTCATGTTCCATATGCACATCATGGTATAATGCGAATTCCAAAACGAAAAAAAAGATAAGATTTCTAAACCCAGAAATTATTTGAGTTATAATGTTCAATTTATCTTATTCATCCTGTACATACGGCTGAGACCAAGTCAATTTCACTGAAAAGGTTGATAGAGAAGGAGGTCGCCCTCTTCAATTTACCATACAGAAACTTGACATGAATGGTTTTACAGCAAAACAAGAATGGGGCAATAGCAAATTTCTCGCACCTTGTGTTTTTTATGCTTTTCCCTCTCTTGCAACTGATCCAAGTAATGGATCTGTGTCATCTGCCGGAACCAAAGAGGTAATCAGATTTCTGTGTCATTTAATCAGGTTAGCCAGATCAATGATAGTAGCTTTTTAACATTTTCCTTTTTACTAATGACTTGAATTGGTGGTGTTATTTAGTTCTTCATTTCTTTTTTGCCTTCCTAATTCTTCTTTTGCTCATTCTTTTTGTGAGCATATGCTGTGTGTTTCCTTTAACGCTTACTTTTACCCTGTTGGTTCAGGAACAACCAGTATTTACGCCACAACGAAGAGCTCTCCTAATTTTTATCTGCATTCCTGTTAGTCCGGGTAATAGCAGATTGATCTGGGCCTTTCCAAAAAACTTTGGACACTGGATTGATCGAATTGTTCCCCGATGGATATTTCATATGGCTCAAAACTTAGTTTTAGATTCAGATTTATATCTTCTTCATGTGGAGGCAAGTTCTATCTCTTTGTGCATAATGAAATATTATTGTCCATCAAAATAATTTTTTATTTGACTCAATTATAACTTGAAATTGAGAGCTATTCAATGATTTAGATGCTTACATGGAGGGAACAACTTTTGATAATTTAAATTAGCACAGGTACTACTGATTATACAAAACAACTAGTTTACAGTGTAGTTGGAAGGACAATTCATCTTGTCAATAAAACCTTAACTGCTACTATTTGGATTCATCTCAAGGCTTGTATTTTGTCTTTCCCCAACTCTCATGGGCCTTATCTTCCACCAAAAGTGCAAAATACTCATCAACATGCAATCACCACCTCTTGGTCTTGATGATTAAGTTATTAGTCAATCATGCAGCCTTGAGGCAACCTTCTTAATCTTCTCCTCAATTAGAATATCTTTTTTTAAGTTATGGCCTTGGGCATCATTACTCTTATTTCATTCTTCTCATCCAATAATCTTGTATAATTTGGTGATATCTATCACAAAAATACACATGACTCGCGCACACACACCACTTGTTGAATTCTGAGATTGTTTAACACTCTAGAAGTACTTCTTCCATTCAATTTGTCTTCATACTGATTAACTACTTCCTTTATGTTTTCTTCTAATAGTGGACAACTTCTGCAGTATGATTGAAATGGATTTCTACTTTTATTGCTCCCTGATTTATATGATCATAAATTAAATTACATTTTCTTGTTCCTTTCTGTCGTGCTTGTTTAGCCTACATCAAATGAAAAGGTTAACGGGGATGTTTTTGCAAACCCATTACCATACTCCTATTTCTATATTATTAGTTCTAATTACCAATAATGCTAATGTGTCTCTACTGAAGTTATTTTTATTTACCATTAACCATTCTCATGAATTCTTTACTAAGATCATATTTAGTGTATAAACTTGGTTTAAGGTATACAAAGGAAGAGGAGATAAAAAGAGAATAAAAAATAAATTAGACTAAAAGAGTGTACCACCCAATTTCCCTACCACGCACCTTCAATACGTATAAGGTTGAAAAATAAGGACAATGGGCAGCATACTCTTAATAAGTAATATCCATAACCAACACCACACAAAGTACCTTGCAAAGTGTTTCTTCTGAGTTCCTAGATGATGATAATAATAATAATAATAATAATAATAATAATAATAATAATAATAATAATAATAATAATAATAATAATAATAATAATAATAATAAAACAAACAAATAATAAGAAATGAAGTCTGAACCGGTGGAAGCCTATAATATCATTGTTTTACCATTATCTCTCCAACCTTCCCCACATTAGTTGGCATCAGCACTCCATCTTGCCTTTATCATTGGTTTCCTGATTAAATCAATATATTCAAGTGATAATCCTGTCTTTAGTAAAAGCTACCAGAATAGATCTTTGAGGTCACATGATAATATTGTATCTCTTTTTTTTCTAGTATTTTGTGAATACAACATATGTCAAACTTCATAAAATTCTAAAATAGAACTGATGATTAATTGTGGCAAAATTATTTTTATTGAAAGCTTCACCAAATTCTCGTAGTAAATTCTTAAAAAAGGAGTTGCCAGATGTGGCCTACTTGATGTTCGGCCCACTAGAGTATGACCAATTGACTGCAAGAATCAGGTAGTTGGTCTTATTGAGAATTCTGGAGCTAGTCATCTGGTATTTTCTTTTCATTACAACTTTTGAAGGATAAAATGTTTGATTTTCAGTTTTATTGGTTATGGAGAGAGTAATATTAGTTTTTTAGGACATATACTTTTAGAATTCCTGCCTGAGAAATTGATTTAGCACAATTCTCATAGCATAGAAGAGGTCAAAGAAAAAACGAGCATGTAAGAGTTAAGAAGAAAAAAATATGAGATCAGAAAAAGATGGAAGAGATCCCAGATGCTATGGGATTTTGTATCCCCCATTAGAGCATAAGATAAATTGCTCTGGTCTACATAATAATGATACTGAGTCTAGAATTTTCTGCAAAAATCCTGTAAATAGATAAAAATGAGAAAGTACAATAACATAACCGGAAAATACTCTATTGGAGTTTCCAGATTAAATAATTTTATTACAATATTCTACCTCCAAAGTGTAAGACTATGGATAGAAATAACTAAAGAGTTAGAATTCTTGTAGCCGGTGGGACGAAGACGTCATATGTTGTTGTTGTTGTTTTGTACAATGTTCAACCTCCATCAACTTCGGGGTTGGCCATTCTCAGACGGACTTTATATTCTCATACATTGACTCTGGCCGAGTTTTGTAGAAAGCCGAGTTATACCTAAACAAGATTTTTGGGACATGTGAGAAAAGAGTCTGGCCACCATTTCAGCTTTCTATCAGAAAGAAGAAAGAGAGAGAGAGAGAGAGAGAGAGAGAGAAATTTGAGTAAGTCAAGGTTCTGAGAGGCACATATGCTATATGTTTCTTTATGATTCATTCTTTGCACTAGAAACATTAGGATTATAAATTATCCCCATCGAATCAGCATCCAAGTAGGAAAGCCAGTTGATTGAGTGGTTGAAGCAGTTAATGATGCAGATATAGATACAGATGCTGATTCATCATATCTAGGCCCAAATGAAGGTTCCAAGCCAGTGGATGAATAACATCTTAGCCATCACTTCATTAATTAAGGTATGATTAGGCAGATACAGATACATGTTTGGGTTCATACCTGTCCCCAGATGAAGGAGCGGAGCTAGTGGATGCACAACACCTCAGCTGTTAATAATCAATCTTATTGGTGCTTCTAACTAATAATTACATAAATTTAATGAGATATGCATGTAACAATTTATTTGGTCCATTTAAAATGCTTCTGTTGACTTTATATTTTGTCAACTTGCTAGAGTCAAATATGTTAGGAAGTTTTATTTTTATTTTTATTTTTCCTTCTTCACCTCTTTTATTCCTTAGCGATAAGCTTTGATATAGATTATTATCTTCCCATTAGTAGCACTTCAAGTAAGATTGATAACAACCTTTAATACTGCCCTGTTATATTTAAAAGCATTCCATCTGATGGACAGTTGAAAATTTTCTTTTATACTAGTTTTTTTGTTATTTTCTCTGTTGTACAACAAGAAACCTGTTTTGAATGGTGCAATGTAGAAGATGAAATAAATTTTATATTCTGTTATTGTATATGTTTCTTCACAGTTAGATCCTTCTCTTTTACTGCTTCTCTAAGGAACGTTTTGACTTAAAACTTCTAAATGAAACTGCATATTGGGAATGTTGATTTTATAGACGATCAATCATAATGAATTCAATACTTTCCTCTTCCCTCCATTCATCTCTCTGGAGCCCTTCCCAAGTAATGAAACTTAACGTGTTTCCTTTATATTCCCCCTAACTCCATCCATCGGTACTGAAGTTATCCGCAAAAGAAATTAACTTTTCTACATGGATATTGAAGTTATTTTACAAGATAAGCAGAAGAGTTGTCCAATACAAATTTATGTAGTGGCTTTTATGGTTCTTTTCATTGTTCTGTGACTGATCATATCCTGAAAATCAGAGAGAGCCTCATTGAAACGTTTAAATGGGCACCTGTGACATGGCTTCTCTTTTCAGGAAAGAAAGATAATGGATAATGGCCCTCAAAACTGGCAAAAAGCTTGTTTCGTACCGACAAATTCAGATTCCCTAGTTGTGGGTTTCAGAAGGTGGTTAAACAATTACTCGGATGGTCTAGTTGGTTGGCGGAACTTCAGTGGAGTCCTTCCCCCTACTCCTCCTAGGGAGCAGCTCATGGACAGGTAACTAACTTTTTAGATCATAATTTCCAATTGATTCTAAAATAGATTGTATAGTGAAGAAAATGTGATCAATTTATCTATTTATTTGTGGCCTTTTCTGAATATTGAGAAAGGAATATTGTAAGAAACAACACAAACGTAAATAGAAGCCTTGAGTGGCAAGAAGAAAAGAAAACCTGGATCATACTAAACTTTGGAATTTTTTGTCCTGTTTCTTCATGGGAAATAGAAAGTTCTTTTAGTTAATCGGACAGGCACGTGATGAGATTAATGCTTGATACGTTGTTGCTTCGTGCCAGATACTGGTCACACGTGGTGAACTGCCGCAGTTGCAAGATGGCACACAGAGGGCTGAACGCCTTGGAGATAGTGTTGCAGGTCGTGGCCATTGTTGCAATAGGGGTTGTTGCCGCAGCCAAGCAGGGGACGCTATCAGCTGCCGCAAGAAATACTGTGGTTGCTTCAGCTGTGATCTGCTTTGTGGCCTCAAGATGGTTATCTCACTTTGTGAACAAAATTTTCCATTTCCATGACTATTACCATGCCTTTCGCTAATCCTATGTTTCACTTGCATACACAATTATTGTATATACATTAAATCATTCGTATGTGTAACCATAAATAAGATCAATTGCATCAGTCTGTTTTCTTTTTGTGTTCTTTCTGCCGTAATTCCATTTGTCAGCCATTTTATTTAATTCTGCCATTTTTGCACCATATTTGTCCTTGTATTGAGTAATTTCCTTAAACATAACCCATAATATTACTGCAAGTTTGTTAAAAAGAAATTATAACTCATATTTTATGTGATAGTAAAATTTTGTTACAAATAGAAGAAAAATGTTATAAAATAGCTATAAAATTAGTTTAGTTATATGTCTTAAAATTTTTAGTAAAATATTAATATGTGCAAAATATGAGTTTGTTAGAGATGATAATATTACAATGGACTTGATACCATGCATTAAAAGATAAATTAGAAATGAAGTTACTGATAGGAAGATAGAAATGATTTTTATTAAAAATATACAAAAAAATATGATTTGGTTGTATGAGAAAAACTAATAAAATAAATTAGGGGATCACAAATGCTAAATCAATAGGGAAGTCTCCCTGGCTTTCTTTGATTAGGGGATTAAATATTCTTAAACATGAAACTTGCTGGCAGGAAATAGACATCATGCACATTGGTAGGGTTAGGGTGACAAACTTACTCTCTTGGTAGTAGTTATGTGTTGTAGCCTAGCCTTCGAGATAGTTCTCCCTAGAGAAGTCGGGAAGATCCTCGAGAAGGATGCTCGTGGCCAGACAAGCGTTCGTCTGGGTACCTCCTTCCGAAGCTAAGAGAAAAGCCAAAATTAATAATAATAATAAAGAAGATAGGAGAGGGCAAGGTAGCACCCACCCCTATAGGGGTGGGTGGCTTTACTATGGCCCTTTTTGGCCACGCAAGGGTTGCCAGCCAGCGTAGAAGCCCCGACTGCAAGCGTTGAGGCCTTGAAGTCTCGGTCATGTGGTTGCAATGTGGAAGACTCTTTCACTCGCGCAGATGACTCGGCCAAGCGCGCGGAGGCCCCAAAGACCTTGTCGGCGTCAAAGCCCCTGCGAGCCCCGAAGACGTCTCCAGGCACACGGAATACCCTTCTGTGTACCCTATGCATGCCTCTGTGCACCTAGCCATGCCAGTTTATGCCTCATCCAAGCCCAATCGCGCACCCTCACACCCATGTGTGCCCACATGGCTCATGTCGCACCTGCTACCAGGTCATTCATGCCCAAGGGCGCCCTCTTACCGCACGTTGTCACCCATCCTTCGGCTAGTGCTCCCACGTGCCTTCTTATGCCGTGTCGTATGCCTCATCGCACCCCGCATCATGCCACGAGCTCGTCCTTCACAAGTGTTGTTTCCAAACTATAACAATTAAATTTATTTTTCTTGGGAATAGCCAAAGCAAAGTTTAGGCGAGGATGGAGAGGTCCAAGATGCCATAGGGGTAGAGCTGAAACTACTTCCCTAGAGAGCTGAGACCTCAGGGGACCCAAAGGAAGTTTCCAGGATCTTTAGGAGGCTAAGGTTGGTGGAGTCCCAGAAGGTCTTCAAGAGGAGACCTGGGTCACTATTCCTGGCTTTAGCTCCCGATGGTTCTAAAACCAAAGAGACAATCAAAAGGGACGTGAGGATCTTCCCCACGTAGGCCTTCAGATGCCTAAGTTAGACAATGTAGTTCGTGATGATCATGCAAAAATATGAAGATGCATATTTGTTGTGTCTTAATGGGTCTTCTAGTGTCCCAAAGGGTAGTATAGGGTGAAGGTCTTTCGAGTGATTCTTAAAGTGAGAGAGAGTAAGTGTCCAAAAAGGATCCATTTTCCATGGAGGAGGAAAGTATTTATAGATGTTTGGTAGGGTCCACAGATGAGTCCTCAAACTCTTTCGAGAGATGCATCGGGTAAGGCTGGAGGGCCTAGAGAAATCTCCGGGGTGGAACTGCCTCAATGAATGTCTTCGAGTGGTCTCGAAGAGCTCTTCAGGGCCATCGAGTAACTTGTGCTCAGAAAACTCTGAGAGAGTCTTTGGATTATGCAGATGAGAAGGTTGGACCATCCCGGGGCCTCATTGGAGGCCTTGGGGGACTCTCATCATGGAGACTCTCCGAGGTCTTTGGTCCTAACGAGAGACTTCTCAGGACTTGGCATTTTCTTGGAATTTTCTAGGGTATCCCACAACAATAGCTCCCCACTCTTGCCTTGGGTTGAAAGGCAAATGGAAGAGTAAAAAGGCGGGTGCCCAATTCTTGAAAAACTATGATATGGGCTAACTAGGGCTAGGCTTAGATATGCAATAAGAGATGTGAGTGCTTATAAGGATAATACCTGATTTGTCATTACTCACCTTTATGCCATGCTAGGGCGTGCAATGGGCATCCATATGTTTCGTTGTTAGCAAGTAGAGGTATTGCCATTTTCACAACTAGAGGGATGGATCTACCCCAACCTTTGAGATCGTCTCAAACTTACAAATATTATTAGGATTTACCAGTTGTCGCCTCTATTCCCCGACTTATTCGTCGCTAAGGAGATTGGGAATTTATTCGTCTAGTGTGTGCCCTCACGGAATCCGAGAGGAAGGACATTGGTATCCATAAAATTTCTCTAAGAAGGGTCTGACCTTGGACGGATGTAGTAGCACTCATAAGGCACCCTAGTACGATGTAAAAATGGAATACCCCCCTGTCGCTGATAGTTGCTAGCATAATTGCAATTACTTTGCGAGCACCTATACTCACATAAACATGTATACACATAAGAGAAACCCGTCTCCCCAATGACTTGGGTGGCGACTTGTCCCTCCTCTTTAAGGGGAAGGGATAAAATAATTGCACAAAAAATGAATCATGCTATAAGATGCAACGCTATATCGAGAACTTTGGGGCTAGAGAGGGATGCTACTACTTTAATGGTCATTAAGGGAATGGATCACACCTTATTTCTGTTAGTGTTGGTGTCCTAATGCTACATTTAGATGGCATCTGGCATTTATAATTATGGGACTAATAATATAATTCTTGCAATATATAACAAATGTGTTTTTCATATTTTGAGATCATATCTTCATTCATAACTCTCCAATCATTATATATATGAATGACTTCTTAGATTTCCTGTTGAAGGTCTTATTCTTAAGTGTTAAGAATATGTGACAATTGACCTTTGTAATAAGGATATCTTAATGATAATTCCTAGTTCTTAGACTTCTCGAAAGGGGACTATGATTAGTCTATTACGGACTGGCACGTGGGATACTACCTTTGATTAGTATGAGATAGTAATGATAAAAGATGGCAAGTCGCATGCCATAATCTATAAGATAGATATAGTATACATGTGGGTGGGTGTTAGTGGAACATTTACTGAATGTGACACATGTGATAGACCACATGACTCAGAAGATCTATGGTCTATCACAGACTTCGATTGTGTTACAAGTCCTTAGATTGAAGGCAACACAGTTGTCTTGTATGTCAGTGTCAAGAATTTGTCGTTGCTAAGAACCATCCAGTTACCTGGTGGGAGATGCATTATGTGGTCTCTATGTAATGGCACATGGAGACAGACTGTAACACCCCACTTTCTTAGGCATATTATAACTTAAGAAATTTGGGATATATTTTGTTTCTTAAAAATAATCTCAACATCATATTAATTCCCAAAATTTTCCGTTTACCTATCTATCATGAGAACCATCATACATCATAAATGCTAGGCTAGGTATTCACCAATAGCGGAAGCATGAATCGAACCTAAGCATACATTGAACCATATTAATAATACATGATCGCTTCGGACATATCCCATAATACAAGACTTTTCATCAACAAAACATAAGTTTTTCAACATGACTTGAAACATAACATAACCAAATCTTCATGAATAAGCAGAACATCAGATCTATACATAGAATCCATTGTCCACGTCATTACGTGCCTCGAATCCTAACTTTATTATTAACCATAAATAAGGTTATGCATCATCATTCTTCAAAACGTTCAGAATTCGATGTAGCAGAACTTAAACACATGGGCTACATAACATTCAATCATTACATCTTGCACTTTGCTAAGTGTCATATCATATCTCATTCATCGTCGTTTTTACTACAATCTCCATATGTAACGTTTGAATATTCCAAGGGCAAAGCCTAAGTTAGATGATGAATCATCTAAGTAAGGGTATA
Source organism: Diospyros kaki (assembly GCA_036245055.1). NCBI lineage: Eukaryota > Viridiplantae > Streptophyta > Magnoliopsida > Ericales > Ebenaceae > Diospyros > Diospyros kaki. The sequence goes on along the minus strand of BSEG01000001.1, from coordinate 13,656,103 downwards.
TCATTCATATCTCATGCGTGTATACAATGCAACATAACATCATTCTTTTCGTTTGAGTCGACTGCACCCAACTGCTACTTTCCATTTTAACAGCCTCCTTACCAGGCCGAGGTGTATGGGTGCACCCTTGGCAGAGTAGCGGTGTCAGTCCCTAATCCCAAACCCTTATGTGTTGTATAATCAATAATATCATTATGAACATATGCATAATTCATCATTAATACATGTAAATGTACTCTACATGATGCATAACATAACATAGCATGTCAATATGATAGAATTATTTGCATAAAACTAGTTTTGGGTTGAACCACTTACTTTTTGCACCAAGTGCAGAACACCTCGAAAAATGCGCATCGCCTCAATTTGTGTGTCAATCTTAGATTTTCGTGCCAAACATAGAAATCACTTAAACTTGAGCCACAATAATCCTATAAATCATATTTACACATGAAATACATCAATGCCTCAATTTCTTCATATTTTCCTTCATTTTCCCCAATTTTCCTCTCTAATATTCCAAATAAATACTTCCTTAACTATTTTCTCGAATCTTTTTCCATAATAATTCATAATATTCTAAGAACTTTAAAAGAAAATTCCAGAACTTACCCTGACGCTTCTTTTGCACGCATAATGAGTCTGGTCATTGCAAAACCAAGAAATTCGAAAGTCAAACACCAAAACTTTGAACGCAAACCCCCTTATTTTATTTTTCTTGATTTTCAGGATTTTTTTCCAAATGTTTTCAGCATTGCATGCACCCCACGGGCCTTTTTTTGGTCCTCCATGCGCCCCCACTCGAGGGGCCTGGCTAGCGCATGCACTGCATGCGTCGGTTGTCTTCCTCGGGTAGCCATGCACCCAGCCTGGTTTTTCGGCCTTTTCTCCTTCGTTTGATCTCTGTTTCGCCTCCCGTTTAAACCTACACCTTCTTCTCTTCACCCTCTACAGGATAATAGCTTCAAATAGCTCAATCGGAGACATTTTTTGACTCCTTAAGCTAATTTTTCGATGAAGCCCATTTTTCTAACGAAACTTCATATCTCCTTTAACTTTCAATGAAAATTGCTCAAATTCTCCAAAAATGATCCTCTAGACATGTGGAACAAAAGCCCTTTATCCGTTGCCCTCAATTTTTCCTCGAACTCTTGGATCTGAAAGTTTAATTTTTTGAAGGATTCAACCAACTCTTATGTAACGCCCCACTCTTTAATTATATGTTGATGCTAAATACAAGCTAATATCCACAAGGGCGTTATGGAAATCCTTACCAACGGAAGCAATGGATCGAACCTGATAGCTACCTGAAGCTAGATAAAAAGGATTTCCAATAATAAAACCTCAAATATGAGTACACCGTAATGCATGACTTCTAAAATCATCAAATTTCTCTTACTAAGATCGTAGTACATAGTAATCATGACTTACAACTTTAACAGTATAATAAGTAAATTCGAGCCTTACATAACCCCTGTTTATACAACTGCGATATACAGCTCTCAAAACAAACCCAAGGATTACATAAGAACCATAGAACGTGAGAATAGGAAATTAAACTAACTTCGGCTTCCTCGTAGCCCTTTTCTCTTTCTCATCTCCGGTACCTGACGTGCTGAGATACCTGAGACGTTGAATATCCCAGGGGTATGAAACACCCGAGTTAGATTGTTACATCTAAGTGAGTGGTATAAGCAAAGGAAACTGTGCATGCAAGAGCAATATGTAGCCATGCCAAGAAATATGCAGAGATAAGCACAAATCTTTCAAGATCATGCCAACATAAAACTTCCCATGTGGTAACCAAGTCAGGGGGTTGACCCTCGCAGTCATCATGGTAGCTCACCGCAAGAGCATGAGATCATGGCTCACCGCAAGAGCACAAGATCCCCCGTGATGTCCCACAATCATCATGGTAGCTCACCGCAAGAGCATGAGATCATGGCTCACCGCAAGAGCACGAGATCCCCCGTGATGTCCCAACAACCAACCACATGTACAAACATCGAGATGCGTATAAAATAAGCCAAATATGCTCAAAAGCAATAAAACATGAGATGTAAACCACCAACCATGACATGTTATATGACAAAGCAGAAGGAATATGAGATACAAGCCATAAGCCACGCACGAAAGCTGTCATGGTCAAATCCGATGCCACAGAGTAGAAAGGATATGATCGAAACAAAGGAAACCATGAAGCGCAAGTCACAACCACTTATAAATGAAGTCAAGAGTGATGAAGATGAAGTAGGAGACATGGAAGAATAGTTACATGCACGAGAATCCACTCACCTTAGCTTCACACTTCTCGGTTGCACAAATTTAAGGCCGAACGTCGCTCCAAGTGAACTGTTTTATAAAACTCGAGACCCTTTTGTATCCAAACCTAAAATATTTTTAGATAGGTAATTAGCCCTTAAAAATAGGAGATTGCATGAAAAATTTCAAGCCTAGAAGGACTCTCACGCGCCCACACGCGCTCCCACAATGTCTGCCATGCTCCTGAATGTGCAGCCTTGCTGGGCGCGTGTGGCGCACGCGCCGGATGGACTTCAGATGTTGAAAATTAAAATAGCCATAACTCTCTCATTTTAACTCCGATTCGAGTGCCGTTTGAACCTACGGACTCCTCTTTCGATGAACTATGTGATTACAGAAAGAAACAGAACTTACCTCGTAGATTTGGTAGCTGTTTGCATGGATTTCGAGGAGGCTCATGCCTTTCAACGGCTTGCTTTCGGCTCCTACTCGGGAAGGGTTTCCTTCTCTTCTTTCCAGCAGAGTTTCCCCTCTTTTATAAGCAACTTACCTCCTTAATTTGGTGGCCAAAAACCCAACCCAAAGCATTTTTATATAGTGCTCTTAAATCCATAGGATTGAGACACTTGGCTTTCTAAGATGGTGACACTTGGCACTTGAGATTTGCACCCTAATTATTGCTTTCTTCCCATGGTGACAAGTGGCTCTTGAGATATGAGCCTCATCATGACATTTTAAACCCTTTACTGAATGGATTTTCGCCACGTGTTATGGAGATTTGAGCCATAATGATTGCTTTCATCCTACGACGCCACGTGTCCTCAAGATATGAGCTTTCATCATTGCTTTCTTCCTACTACGACATGTGTCCCTCGAGATGTGAGCCTTCATCATTGCTTCCATCCTACGGCGCCACGTGTCCCTCGAGATTGGTGTTTAATCATTACTTTTGATTTTTATTTCATATAGCAAATGAAGAGTTGCCATGTGTCACAAGATCATCATTACCTCCATATTTTTCCATCCAAATTATGCCACGTGTCCATATAATCATGTCTATCCATGTGTTTCCATCCAACGGTGACATGTGTCTATGTCATCATTTCCACCCATGTGTCTCCATCCAAATGGTGACATGTGTCCATGTAATCATTTCCACCCACGTGTCTCCCTCCAAATGGTGACATGTGTCCCTTAATTGAATTTAATTTGGGTTTGAAATCCATAACCACTTTTGATAACTTTTGAAATCCAAAGTTAGGTTTAAATAAACTTTGAAGTCCATTTCCCTTAAGTCCCCTAAAGATATCCTTTAATCTCACAAATTCCCAAGATTTTTAATCAATTGTACTCGTACTCGAACTTTATAATTACGACTTTGCCCTTGGCTCAGAAAATGAACTTTTGTCTGAGGCATTACGTCATATTTGATTTTGAAAAATCTCGGGTATTGCATCTTAAATCCTCTATTTATAGGCAACCTCGAGCTCTCAAATGCTCATGGCTACACAACCCAATGCCTCTAAGGCTTCTACCTTCCTTAGATCGAGCCAAAACATCATCATTCAACCCTCAATTTATGCACCAAAAATCAGTCACTTTTGCAACTAATGTCGACCTAAGCCCGACCCTGAGCATTCCCCATCACCTTCCCTTGAGCCTCTCGTGGCCGAAAGCGGTTATCGACGACCAGCAAGGTGACTGGTCGGCTATGACAGTCACCTTACTGTTCAAGATGTAAAAATTGCACTTCAGCCCACAAATTTCTAATTTCACTTTGGTTCTCTCTTTAAAGCCCTTAAGCCTCCCAATAGTTCCATTACGACCCTCACGCTCTATACCTTTCATTTCATGCTTGAAGATTTGGGAATAACGTCATTTCGACCTCCCTAGGGCAAAATTAAAAAAATACACTTAAGCCCAAATTTACGTTTTGACTGAAACCTTTCGTTTCAACCTGAAACTACTGAAGGGTTGTTCTACATACTAAATATGAACCTACTTGGGGTTCCGTTGATTTCTCTAAAGTCTCCTACGACAATTCGATTTTTCAGCCTAAATCATAGTTGTACCGAAAACTATTTTTGACCTGATTTTTTTTATGTCATAAATCATGTCTTGATACGCTCATCAATACCATATCATTTTCCTCAGACATCTCGACTCCAGGGTATTCCCTACAGTCGATTCGGTCGCTCATAACTATACCGAAATTACCTTATAACCTTAATTTACCTGAAAATTACATTTTTGCCCTAAGATAAATTACTCTTGACTCCTTTGAAAATTCTTGGGTATTACACAGGTGATTGCTAATGGGATCCATCAACCTTCGGTATGAGGTGAACATCCTATGTGATAAGTGGTGGTCTTGATTGTAGAAACCCCTGACTAGGGTACAATTGATTGGAAAGTTTTTCAATGTCCGAAAGAGTTTCGATGTGTCATCTCAATCTCACCACATTGATTTTGATACAGTCATCGAGTTAGTGAGTTTGATCATTTCATGACTTTCACTCGATCAGGATGATAACTGATTAAGGGATTATAGTACACATGAATCAAAATCCAAAATAGGTTCTATTCTGAAGTAAGACTTCATTACCGGTAGGATCGCCCTGACATAATGCTAGTTGTGACTCAGGATCTTTCGAGGTACATCGAGGAGATGGAGAGATCCTCGATATAGACCAAAACATTTAGTCAACGTCAAAGAGTTTGATGCATCATGATTGCTACTTAGTAGTAAACCTAGAAGGTCACACGCATAGTCGGGCGTGATGGTAGACTAAGAGATTAAGGCTGAAATTGTTATTAAGAGCTAATGACGTTTACCATTAAGAGTTAGCGGATCATGTTCAATGATCAAATTAATAAGGAGCAATCGTCAAGAGTTGACGGGCATGCCGTTAAGAGTTAACGAGGGCCTCGATTTCATCATGAGATGTTGAAAGTGTCATTAAGTGTTTTTAGTGGGGCCTAGATGCAATTTTTAGATGTTTTGGATAAAGGGCCAAAAAGGGATAGCTTGGGAATTGGTCGATGTTTCAAGAGAAACGGTTGACAGCTCCTTACGAATGGTCTACCATTCTTGTTGTAGAGAGTCATGATTCCTCGATCTGTTTGTCGTATATGCAACGATTTTTGGGGCACGTGGCATGAGATGACGAGATAGGAGATGGCATGTGTCATTCTTGTCACCCCTTGGTTCCCTTTCGCTCTCCTAATCAATTTTGTCCAATTGGGTGGGTTTTGGGCATCTAGGGTTTATGTATTTGATATATAAACAAAAAGGAGGCAAGAACGAATCAAAGTTAGCCTTTGCAAGTTGTTGCAATCTCTCTCAGTCTCTTTTCGTTCTTGATTCCAAAAGCCCTTACCCCCTTTCTCCATTGCTCCTCTTTGATTTATCCATTGCTATTGTAGCAATCCAACCATATAGATAGTCTATATTGGTTTGGAGACTTTCTTTTTTAACCCATTTTTAGCTCAATCTCCATCACTTTCTCTGTCTAGCACATAGAACGAGTTGAAGGATTCGATCATTTACCAGAGTGTGGACTAACTATGCCTCCCGTAATTTTGAGAGTTGGTTTGGTCTAATCAAAATCTGTTCAGGAGTAAGGAGTTGATGTCCAGTGAGCATTCCAGCCTCTACATTGGTCTTTAAGCGTTGAAAGGTATATTTGTTAAACCCCATTGGTCTTTTGAATCTTGTCTTTTTTTTTGCTCCATCTCTTGCTCTTCATACAAACTATAACTATCACTACTCTATTCTATTCTACATACATTACATAGAATCAGAAACCCCCAGTTACATTCGAGGGGAGTAAGATGAGAAGAGAATGTATAATAGAGGTAGGACATGTAGGTTCTATTTCAAAAACCAAATTTACAAACATTCATTCCCAACATAAAATAAATGGTCGACTCGATCCATACCATACACCCATGCAATCAATCACATTGATTCATTCAAATTATGTTAATTAATTGTTGCATCAATCTCATTGAAACATTTTCAATAAATTGAAATTTGTATAATTTTGGAAAACAAAACTATTTCAATAGTATTTAGGTTTGGGCTTTATCCATTACTACAATTAACAAGGTTCAATAGGTCTTGGATTAACCAATGCATGTCAAACATGCACTAGAAGGCCAATAATAAATAAAACACCCATTTAACGGCCCTGACCTATTTCAATCATGGCCCATAGGTGTCATACACTCATGGATCGTATCGAAAAAACTTAAATAATTTGCTCGGACCTCACTCAAGGGCACGAAACACACTGGGCCACCGATGGGTCGACCCAGGTGTTCATCGTGAGCCTCGGGGAAGGTTCAAAACATAGCCCGAGGCAAGGGGGTTGCTCAACTGCTGGCCGCGCTTGTCACACAGGCTGCAAAAGGCAGGGGGCGTGGGGTGCACAAGTAGTGCATGGGATGCACTTGGCGCACGCGGGGTCGTGGATCGCACTTGTAGGTCGCGTGCAGTTCGCTAGTGGCACCAGCGGGTCGCTGTGCTCGGCAGCGCAGTGCCGCGCCAGGCTAGGCCCTGCACGCACTTGGGCGACCCCTAGTCGTGCCCTACACGTGCGAGCCCCCGTAGCCGCTCGTTTTAACCCACCGGTGCATCTGTATGCACCTTGAATCCCTATTTCGCCCTTTTCATGTCACATACAACCTTTTTGCCCTTTAACATGAAACATTTTGCAATCCAAAAATATAAACGCAACAATATTTATTACTTTCTTAAATACTAACATAATCGAATCCATACGTAAGGAATTGAAAAATCTCGATGATGGCTATGATACCACCAAAAGAAAAGCAAGATCGCTACGAGGCAAGCAACGTAGTTCAAAATTTTAAACTTTACCCCGATCTCGGCGATTAGATCAACATCGAAATCAAACAATCACATACATAATAAAATAAATCTAACCTTTAGATTTTTGAGTTGTTTGTGGATTCGAGCTGTCCAAGCATCTAGCCTCTAACTTGTAATACGCAGCATGCATCCGTTGGCGAGGAGAGCAGAATGGGAGTGCTAGCTCCTTCTCCTATTATGGCTTGTGTATTGACGGAAAAAGAATAAATTTTCAACTCTTGAAAACCATAAAAATAAAAGCATGATTTGGGCAACCCATAAAGAGGTATTTATAGAAGAGCAAACCTCATAGGGTTTCGTAAACCCTAATGCACATGGGCCAAACCATTTATCCTAGTCCAACTAGAATCTTAAGTGAGTTATCCTAGTCCAACTAGAAATATAATTGAATGGCCCAAATCCATTTATAAAATATTTTGCCCAAATCCATTTAAAAAATATTTTGCTCAAATCTAATTTCAAGCCCAAATATTTAATTTAATGTTTGGCCCAAATCTAATTTAGCCTAAATTTTTAATTTAATATTTAGCCTAAATCTAATTTAGACCAAATATAATATTTAATTTAATATTTGGCCCAAATACTTTATTTAGCCTAAGTATTAAATTAAGTCCAAATTATTAAATTAGAAACTCCTTTCTAATTTAATCAATTGTCATTTTAGGAAACTCTTTCATATATGACGATCCCTCGTCATTACGTCTATTTGTTTTTTTTTTCCGTGAGAATCTACAACGACACAACTTCTTGCCGAAATGTCCCACTTAACCATCCGTCAGCTTTCCTGGTTTAAGCCAATGATCATACCTTTTGTGTATGAGTCATTAAGCTTCTGAATATGTTGGCAATGTGTCGATATGAATACATAAAACAATATTGACCTCTAGTAAGGCATCATACCTACCCAATTATTCAGAAGGATTCATAATCCGTAAACAACCTTTCACGAGCATGGTTACCATGTAATTCGATCCTCTCGTCAATGTATCCTGTGTGATCTCAAGTCTGGCGATGTGTTACTTGATTACAATCGCATGAGTTTTCCCTCGGTCCTTCGAATATTCTCACTTAATAGAAAGTAAATCAATAACTCTTTATTGATCTCTTTCACTATGGCCATAGATTTAAAGTGAATATCCACCGAAGGTGCCTTCGATTCCTCTATCAAGGGATAGACAAGTCCCATCTTGGTTATGCACCCATGTCCATAAGCTTCACGATATGCCCAACGATCGCCCACGTGCAGCCTTTGTCTAGGCCCATCAAAATGATGTCAAAGCATATCGGTTTTCTTATGAGATGATTGTGACAACCTCATGTCCAAGGATTAGTTACATCCATCTCGTATGAGAATTCCATCAACATATAACCAAAATGAATTCTCATGGCAAGTCATGTCTAGTGACACGTTCTCCAATATTGGTCACCTATGTACTTGTCTAAGCATCCCCATGCCTATGGGTGTGAGAGCCTCATTGCTATCACATAGCAAAACCATAGCACATATAAGTCTTACTGCAATTGTCAATGTCCATTCTTGACATTGCTACGACTTGGGACATTTAATGATGTCTAAAAACTTTGATGCATCATCCCACATCTTTATAGATTAATCACAGTATACATCATATGGACTTTTATCTAGTTTCATCTAGTCACTACAATAATAACAAGAAACTAATAGAACGACTTCTTGTGTAATTGAATAACTCCTTATTCAATAATAAATATGATTGCAATTGTTAGTGTATAACATGTGTAATCTGATTGGATCTAGAGTACCTACATTAACAATGCTCACCCTGGCTAGAGGATTTCCAATCACTACCACCAACATGGACCACATAAGATGTTCGCCCCCATTCAATGGAGGTCAATGGATCCCATCAACAAGTATCTGTCTCCATACACCACTGCACAAAGATCACACAGAGAGCATCCCCACCTCTTACACCGAATGGTTCCACTCAATGGCAAATCCCTAACATTAGTACACAAGATAACATGTTGCCTCTGGTCAAAGTACCAAATATATAATTGAGAGCCAGCAAAAAATCATTAATCCTCAAACCATGCGATCTGTCATAGGCATCACATTCAGTGGATGTTCAACCAACACCCACCCACAGTCTACTAAATGCATCCCATGCAATGTGGCGTGTGACTTACCACCCCATTCCCATTGGTTTCCCATGCTAATAATGGTAGTAGCCCGTGTGCTAGTCCACTAATCGATAAATCATATTCCACTTCTGATAAATCTAAGGACTAAGAATACCTTTAATAAATCTTGAACTAGAAATGCACATCACATAGTCTCAACACCTTGAAAGAAGGAACTTTACTAAGAAATTTTGGGACTCATTCATATAGATGAGATGGAGAAATATGAATGAAGATATGACCTTATTATTAATATCAAGAATAAATCAACAATGCCACTCACTTACATCTCATGAAGTGTAAATCTAGCATTTAGGGCACTATCACTAACATGAACAACATCTCAGTTCTTCGGCATCTTCATATTCTGGCCTTCTGGTCTTCTAACACTCATATTTTAGTTTTCTGATATTTTGGTGCCCTCATGTACTGATTGCGGATGTAGGCTCTACCTGAACCACGTGAACAAATGCTTTTATGTCTCTAGATCACGGATGTTGGTGGATTCAAACTGTGTTAGGGAAAGCATCTATATAAATAGTCATCATCCTACATCATTATCTTCTCGAGCATTTGTATAGATCTTCTCTTAACATATCTACAGCTTTCTCTTACAATGCCTATGGTCATTCTTAATGGGGAACGTCAATTATTAGTGTATCAATGCAAGGGTTTTCGATTTTCAAAACTTTTTCGAAAAACAAACATAAAATGAAGCGGGAGATAAAGCACAAGATCACCTTGCAAGACTCTGTGTTGATTGACCATATGCAACAAAATCAAAACCCTTCCACAAGGTGATTAATAATATACCTTATGAAGAGTTCTGATATGATGTAGAGGCTAAATCTCCTTCGGTGGTAGCAACTCTTGCCTCCAACAATTCTTGAGCAACTCCACTGGGCAGTCTCCTACTGCCCTGAACAATAAGCCAGATGACTATTCTATCTCCCGAAAATACGAGAGACCTTGTTAATCCACGCTTCTCATGTGGATGAACCCCATAGAGAGACCCATGTACTAGCCAAGTGTCTTGTGGGTGATTAAGTTGGAAATGGGTTCAATCAAAGGATACTCAATCCAACAAACTATTTAATGGAATTGGATTGCTACTCTAGCAATCAAAAGATTAATGGAGCAAGAAAGGGAGCAATAAGAAGTGGGTTTAAGGTTCTGGAAGAAGAGAAAAATATACAATGGCCAAGAGAAAAACAGAGCCTAAAAGTAACTATCCAAAAAACCCTTTTTATTCTTCTTCTTTTTCTTTCCTTATATACAAACACCCAAAAAGCCTAGAATGCCCAAATTCATCTAAAAAACTAGGTGAGAGAGTGGAGAGAAGGGGGAGACAGTCATAACATCCAGGGATGCATGTCGTCCTCTTGTCACTGTCCTCAAGCCATGCGTCATCTAATTTAGTGCAAAAATGACAAAGAAATCATGTTAAATCGCGACCCTTTCTGTTGGAAACGATCGACAGTTTGAAGCAAACTTTCGACCGATTCACATGACCAGTTGATCCATTTCTCAATTTGTCGACTAGTTTCGACAACCTGGACGGTCGACTGCTTCCAAGGTCTGTCAACCGTTTTTGTCTCTTTTCTCCAAGTTTTTGTAAATTGCTTCAAAGCCCATTATTAACTCTTAATAACCCTTTCACCATTTCATGATAAAATTGAAGCCCCTGTTAACTCTTAATGGATGCCTGTCAACTCTTGACAGTTACTCCAATTAATTTGAACCCGATCCTTTAACTCTTAACAGTGTCATCAATTAATCACAACTTTATATCACTTAGTCAACCACACTCGAATATGCGTGTGATCTTCTAGGTTCACTACTAAGTAGTAATCAAGATACGCCAAACTTTTTGACATCAACCAACCACCTTTGGTCTACAACAAGGATCTGTCCATCTCCTTGATGTAACCTGAAAGAACTTAAGTGATAACTAGTATTATATCAGGGCGATCTTACCAATAATGAAGTCATACTTCAATGAGAACATATTTGGGCTTTCGATTCCCATGTACTATAATCCTTCCATTGACTAACATCCCAATCGAGTAAGAGCCATGGAATGATCAAGCTCACTAACTCGATAGTTATGCCAAGATCTAGTGTGGTGTGGTCGAGATGACACATCGGAACTCTTTCCGACATTGGAAACACTTTTCAATCAAGTGTACTCTGGCCAGAGGTTCATACAACCACAACCACCACTGATTGTATAGGATATTTACCTCACCTCGGAGGTCGGCGGATCCCATTAGCAATCACATGCCTCTATATGCCACTGCACTAAGATCACATAGAGCATCTCCCACCCAATAACTAGATGGTTCTTATTAAAGGAAAATCTCAAGCACTGACATATAAGACAACTGTGTTGCCTTCGGTCTAAGGACCAGTAACATAATTAAAGCATGTGATAGATCATAGATCCTCTTAGCCACATGATCTATCACATGCATTACATTCAGTAGATGTTCCACTAATATCTACCCACATGTCTACTATATATATCTCATGGATTATGATATGTGACTCACCATCCTTTATCATCAGTATCTCATACTAATCAAAGGTAGTAACCCATGTGTCAGTCCATAATTGATTATTCCTAGTCCACTTCTGAGAAATTTAAGGACCAGGAATTAACCTTTAAGAAAGCCTTAACCTGAAAGTCTTTGTCACATATTCTTAACACTTAAGAATAAAACTATCGTCAGGAAATCTAAGGGCTCATTCATAAGATTGATTGGAGAGGTATGAATAAAGATATGACCTTAAAATATGAAAACATATTTTATTACATTTTACAAGATTTACATCATTAGTCCCATAATTACATTCACTAGATGTTATCTAAATCTAGCATTAGGGCACTAACACTAACAATTCTATAGCATTTACGGCTGACCATGACAACCAAAGGATAATAAAGGCACTTTATCTGCCCTTAATGGGGCTCTTATGTATAATACCCCGAGAGCCCAGAAAAGTTAGTATATATCGAGGATAATGTAAGGGAAGAAATAACACCACCTGGATACCTTTTAGACTGAATATAGATAAAGAACTCCCGGGTTAAACATGCTTGAATTAGGGTAGCTCAAGGATGGGTGACCCCTAGAAAGTTCACGTAGGCCCATCATGGTAAGTTGATATAGTCCTTCCTAACACTTGATGCAAGATGTTACAGGTGGTATCAGGGCCGACCCTTGGTGCAGGCAGTCTGATGAAGGCAAGAAATGGCATCTGGGCTCGAGGGCCTGTACAAGGAGCGACTTCTAGCAGGCTTCTTGTTGTTGCCAAAATACAACAATTAAAATTTATGATGTGGGATCCACTAGAGCTTGGTGTAGGGTGAAGTTAGGTTGCCGTGACAGAAGCTGCCCATAGGGAGTTCGTCGAAAGGATGCCCGCAGCAAGGATTTCGCCACAAGGTCTTTGCCACAAGGTCTTCGCCACAAGCTTCTTCTCCATAAAGTTTGGTCTTTGCCACAAGGTCTCGCCTAGAGGTTTTGCCTTTGCCGCAAGGATTTTACCTTCGCCACTAGATCTCGCCACAAGATTTTCCTTTTCCCGCTAGGTCTCACCACAAGGATTTGTCTTCGCCACAAGATCTCACCGTGAGGTTTTGCCTATACCGTAAGGATTTTACCTTCGCCGCAAGGTTTTAAGTTCGCCGTAATGTGTAATACCCAGGAATGATTTGAGGTTATAAATAATATTTGATGAAGGATACAAGTGAAATTTTCAAAAAAATGAGACACTAACGCAGCTTTAGACGATCGAATTAGACGAAGGGAGTACCCCGGACCCTATATAGCTAAGGAAAATGGTATAATATTGACGAGTAATTTGAGTTATGATTTTAGGCATCAAAAGAAGTTGGATCGGGAACAGTTTTCGGTACAGCTATCTACCAGGTTGAGAAAATCGAATAATTGTGAGGGATATAATACTCGAGGTTTTTTAGATTCAAATACTTGAGGAAAAATGATGTTTTAAGGGATTGTGGATGTTTGGAGATAAAAGTTTAATTTCTGAGCTAGGGGTAAAATCGTAATTTTTGAAGTCTGGGTAAAAGTGTAATTTACCTAAAAATTAAGGGCATTAGCGTAATTAGTCTATTTTTTAGGGACTAAAATACAATTAAAAATTAGTCTGAGGACTATGTTGAAAAGGGTTAAAGTGCAATTACCCAAAAGTTCAGGCCAAAGTGTAATTCTTGAAACCTTTTTATTAGGGGCATTTGAGAGATTCGAGAAAATCCTCATAAATGACTTAAGAGATAAGGATAAAGTGTCATCATGATATTAGAGATAAGATAAAGCCTCATGATGACATTAGAGATAAGATGAAGGCTCATGATGATTTTAAGGATAAGATTTGGACAAGATTTGATAAGATTTGATTGGATAAGATTTTGTTGGATATGATTTGATTTGGATAAAGATTTAATTCAGATAACAATGATTGCAGAAGATCTTAGAAGATTTAGAATGATTGTAGAAAATCTTTGAAGATTTTGGAATGATTGCAAAAGATATTAGAAGATTTGGAATGATTATAGAAGATTTACAATGATTGTAGAGAATCTTAGAAAATTTTTGGAATGATTGCAAAAGATATCAAAAGATTTGGAATGATTATAGAAAATCTTAGAAGATTTGGAATGATTGGAAAAGATTTTGAAAGATTTGAAATGATTGCAGAATATATATTTCTTGGTGGATAAGTTTCCTAAACATATAAATAGGGGCTCAAGGCTAAGGATTCTCTCATTCGAAGTTTTGATACATTGGTACTAGACGAGAGTGCTTCGGGTTTAGTGGATAGAGGGTTTTTAAAGCATACTCTAGGCATGACACGCGCAGAGCACTTGGGCAGCGCATGAGGACGTGTAAGGAGGTGGTTTGGTTAAAATACTTGAGGAGTTGCATAAAAGTCGAGGTTCGACACAAGATTCAAGGTGTTTTGAGTTTCGTTCAAGGTGAGTTGTTCGCTACCAAAATTTGGCTTTCTTGTGAGTGTTCTGTCTGGAAAACTACTTGGTTTACTGTGATTTGTTCACTGCAAAAACTTGGTACTTGATCTATCTAAACATCTGGTGATTTCATGCAAAATGGTTTTGTGCATTGAAATGGTAACCGGTGACGGTTGGTTTTAAGAGGGAGGTTCGTCCCTAAACGTTTTGAACTATGAATTGCTTTTTATAAATCTTGTTTATACGATGCATTGAATTGTGAAATGTGGCATTGTCTTGCATTTTATGTGTACGTACGGAATGTCAGCCTCGGATGTTGTCTGGATAGTGTAGTCATAATTCTCCAAGGGCGTAACGAAATAATAGGGGTATCTAATGCTAGGTGTGCATGTCAGGATAGCCGCCTTGGTTTCCGTGCCAGACCATTTGGTCAGGGAAGTTGCACTAGGACAACTAGGTGGTCCATACTGTGTTGTTCATATCGGATGTCAGCCTAGGATGTTGTCTGGATAGTGTAGCCGTAATTCTCCAAGGGCGTGATGGAATAATAGGGGTATCTGATGCTAGGTGTGCATGTCAGGATAGCCGCCTTGATTTCCGTGCCAGGCCGTTTGGCCAGGAAAGTTGCACTAGGACGGCTAGGTGGTCTATGTGAAATTTTGGAGTTGGGATTATATGGTGGTTCCTGGATGCTTAAGGTGGGTACGTATTCTGGTGAGATGCGTTGGCAGCCCCATTTAAGCTAGAATCACGTCGCGTCGTCGTGTCGTCCAGTCGGTGTGGTGGCATAGCTTTTAGAGAGATTGCTCTTTTCCCGTGGTAGGGTTAAGAGCGTGGAAATTCTCTTGACCTAGGGCTTACCGGGTGTATTGGTTTATTTCATGTCTTGCATTATTCATGAAAAATGTGTTTTGAACTCTCACTTAGATGATTCATCATCTAATTTGGACTGTGTCCCTGGAATATTCAAACATTCCAGGTGAAGGCAGTGGTGCAAAAGGGAAAGGGATCATTGAGGAGTGACGGCGATTAGTGGATAGTTTACATTATGTCTTATCAGTTATGTTATTTACTTTTGAAAACGTTATGTAAACATTGGTGCAACTTTATATATAAATAAAGTGGTTTCGGTTATGACCTGTTGAGGTTTCGATCTAGCTTCCGCACTTGTGTTGGTGAACCTGTCTTGGTTTATTAATGGTTCATAGTTTATATACTGAGAAGGTGTAACGGGATCTTCGAGAATGGTTTTTGTGATGGGTTTTTATTTGAAAAAATTTTATCCCCTGAATCTTACGTTACGTTACGTTAACGCTCCCGGGAATTGGGGTGTTACACAATGCCTCGCCGCAAGGATATTATCTTGTTGACACTCGAAAATTGGTTAGAAGGCTCGTGGGAATCGTCGCCCGCGAGGACTCTCCGATGCCTAAGTCAATACCAAATCCCAATGTCTATTCACGAAAACAGTAAAGATGTAGCCAAAGTGTTTAAATTTTACCGAAATTCGAAGTCCCCCTCAATGTCCTATAGCTAAGTATTTATAGGGTATGAGTCTCAAAGGTAGCTAGTGCTGACACGTGGCAATTGATGAGTGGAACTTAGGCTTCATCGGGAAAAGGCTTTTGCCGCTTGGCTGTGAGGCTATTCGTAGCAAGAAGTCGCAAGGCTAACCCTCATGGCCATCCTACGAGGCCTCGAGGTAGCTCGCAGCCAGCCAGCAAGTAACCGCGAGTCTTCTCGCCGTATGCGGTCGTGAGGTAGCTCACCAAAAGCAGTTGCGAGGCTGTCTCTCGCGGCAGGCTACAACAAGGTTGGCATCCGCTAGACAGCTAGCGACAATCGTTTTGCCGCCAGCTTTTTAATCCTTCCTTCATTTTTTTTTCTTAATAATTTCTAACTTTCTTTCTCCCCATTTTTCATGCTACAACAATTGCCCCTCACTCTTCTGTTTTGTCTTTAGACAAAATTAAAGAGTAGAATATCAACCAAAGAGTCGGGTCTAGCACCTAGACTCAATCAAGGGTTCCAGAATATCCAAAGGTATTACGTCGACCAGGGGCTTAGGTACCAGATTATCTCTGGGCATCTAGGCCCTCGAGAGATAGGTTCCACTGCGGGATTCTTGTCGGGTGTCTAACCTTACTATGAGGCCTAGGCGCCGGATCAACTAAGGAGTCTCGTCTAACTTGGGAGCATAACATCAGACTCAATCAAGGGTTCTAGAATATCCAAAGGTCTTACGTCGACTGGGGGCTTAGGTACCAGATTATCTCCAGGCAACTAGGCCCTCGAGAGATAGGTTCCGTTGTGGGATTCTTGCCAGGTGTCCGAACTTGCCGTGAGGCCTAGGCACCGGATCAGCCAATTAAAATTTAAGATGTGGGGTCCACTCAAGCTTGGTGTTGGGTGAAGTTAGGTTGTCGTGAGAGAAGCTAACTCAAGGCAGTTCGCCGAAAGGATGCCTACCGCAAGGATTTCGCCACAAGCTTTTTTGCCATAAGGTCTTTGTCACAAGGTCTTCACCACAAGCCTTCTTACCACAAGGTATTCGCCACATGGTTTGGTCTTCACTAAAAGGTCTCGTCGAGAGGTTTTTCGTTAGCCGTAAGGATTTTACCTTCGCGACAAGGTCTCGCCGTAAGGTTTTAACTCTGCCACAACACCTCACCGTGAGGATATTGTCCTGTTGACACTCAAAAATGGGTTAGAAGGCTCAGGGGAATCCTCGCTCGCGAGGACCTTCTGATGTCTAAGTTAGTACCAAATCCCAATGACTATTCACGAAAACAGTAAAGTTGCAACCAAAGTGTCTAAACTTTATCAAAATTCAAAGTCCCCCTCAATGTCCTATAGTTGGGTATTTATAGGGCACGATTCTCACGGGTGGCTAGTGCTGACACGTGGCGATTGATGAGTGGAACTTAGGCTTCATCAGGAAGAGGCTTTTGCTACTTGCCTATGAGGTTGTTCGCAACAAGAAGTCTCGAGGTTGACCCTCGCGGCCAGTCTGTGAGGCCATAAGGTAGCTCGCGGCAAGCAGCCGCGAGGCTGATCCTCGCGACCAGCCAGCAAGTAGCCACAAGGCTGCTCGAGGCATTCGGCCGTGAGGTAGCTCGCGGCAAGCAGCCGCGAGGTTAGCCCTCACGGCAAGCTGTCGCGAGGTTAGCAGCCGCTAGGCAATTGGCGGTAATCCTTTTGCTGCCATCTTTTTCATCCTTCCTTCATTTTTTTTTTCTCAATAATTTCTAACTTTTTTTCTCCCCATTTTTCATGGCACAACACTTGTAGGATGGTAGTTTCCAAAGGGGAGAAGATCTTGGACCAGCTATAAGGTCACATGATAAAGACATCATGTGTTTAAAGGGGGGAGAATGTAATACCCCAAGAGCCCAGAGAAGTTAGTATATATCAAGGATAGTGTAAGAAAAGAAATAACACCAGCTGGATACCTTTTGGGTTAAATATGGATAAAGAACTCTTAAGTTAAGCTTGCTTGAGATAGGGTAGCTCAAGGATGGGTGACCCCTGGGAAGTTTGTGTAAGCCCTTCAGGATAAGTTGATCTGGTCCTTCATATCGCTCGATATGGAATGTTACATTATGTATCCAACTTTTCCTAACTCTACTCCTATTTCCTGAATGTGTTAACTTGTACACCCAAGCTTGAGTTACATGAAGGAGTCAAGTGTGTAGCATATCTTCGCTTCGTTTAATCTTAGCAAGACTACATTTTTTGCTCAACACATGTCCCTAATAGTTGCTTATTATTGTTAGGTATATACACAGATACTGATGTGTCTTACTCGCTTGCTCTATTTTATAATTATGCAATGCCTAACGGCACGAAGTTCAAGGATTGAGCCTAAGTTACGCTAGGGAGCCACATGTAAGGTATCCCCTCACTTGGACATGTCTTGCTTATGCTCATCTTGAGGCAATCTTATGTGTGTTAGCTCAATGTGACTTACCCTCTTTTAGGGATGATACCCTGTGACGTCGAGATATGAATGGGTAGTCTGGTTAAGGTTGAGTTATCTTGATGTTGAGTGATGATCATATTTGAGGCTAGGACCTAGTTAAGAGCCTAGTAGTGAGCCTCTACCCCAAACTTAGCAATTTTTGCACAGTCATAAGATTGTTATTCCCTTCCAAGGTGAGATATAAGAGTGTGTTGCTAGGAAAAATGTGTACTACTTCCTAAACCAGGAAAGGAATATTCAAGTTTCTCGTAATGAACACGTGGTTCAAGTAGCAACCATTCTTCACATAAGGTGTAACGCCTAACATTACTCCTATTTTTTCTTACATAGTGTGCAAGTTACAGAAACGTTCGCATGAAGTTACTAGGCCTTGAAGCGGAAGTAATACTACTTGTACTGCATTGAATGATGGTGACCCCATCCATTCCCCAGTTTGCAAGTATCACATCCAATCTACAATGCGCATGACACATAGGAACCCATCCTCAGAACTTGAGCTATAAAATTTCACATTTGTCTTTGTTTCTATTACATGATATCCAAATTCTTGAGAAGCATGTTTCAGCCCACCAAGTACCGGTGTGGTGATACCGTGTGCTCACATTACACTGAGGTGCTAATGAATAAGTCTAACTTGGCTTGACCTTTGCTTGGTTAGACTTGGTCAAGGCCTCGGTGTCCCTCTCTCGCTGTTTTCATAAGGTATGCGCTGGCTACTACTAGGGCTCATTTGTAGCAAAATTACTTGGACGAGCATGGGCACTCTTCAGGCCTCGAAAGGATACCTAGGTATAGGCAGTCTGAGGGGTTCAAGTTTAATTCACAACCCTCATTTGTAACAAAGGCACCATTATCCCTCATCGGTCCTTGGTTCAAGACATCATAAGGCCTTAATAAGTCTACTTGCCTTAATCTAAATGTTTGCATCCTATTAGATTTCTTTCATACACATATCTCTCACACTTTCATCCTCGAGATAAGCTGGTTCCCCCTATACCATTATACTGGGGAGTCGCATCTTTTTATGTGTATGGATAACAAGAAGATGCAAATATGTTTACTGAAACGATTGTGGTCAAAATTTGACCCTCCGTGTACAACTATACGGTAAAATGTTAGTTGTCACTGCCTTATTGTTATCCCATCCTAACCATTATGCTTAGTAGGTTTCCTTAAAGTACATTTGGAACTCACTTGGAGCTACAAGTATCTAGGTTCTAATACCCTACTTCACATTTATGATATTTATCTCCCTGCTATGTTATTTATATCTTCATGCACACCTGGCATGAGAGACATATATATATAGAGACATACATAAGCCCTGAACAATAGGTATAACCAATAAACTTTGAATAATTTCACCTCATTCATACTCAGAAGGCATATACAATAAATGCAAATACATAAAAGGAAAACCAAAAATACATCTAACGCTCAACTCTTGAGTCATGTTTGATTCTGGAGCAAGTCTTACCTTTTCCACGAAAACTCCCCCACAATCTTTGTGTACTCTTCCCTTTGACTCACTCCAATGATACCGCATGCTCGCGTTGCACTGAGGTGCCAACGGATGAGTCTAACGTTCCCTTGTTTGGCTCGACGTATGCTTGGTTACAGAGTTTAGGCTGTTAGAAATCGGCCAACCGCGTAGCTTCGATTTTGCCTTATTTGATCCGTAGAGTTGCAAGCGCAGACTCCTCCAAGTCGATCCACACAATCGACCCTTTTCCACAGTGCCTCGAGTAGTGCTAGCAAACCCTAGGCGCCTCCAATGAGAGATCCAAATTTCTCCTTATTTTTTCAGCTTCTTAAGTCGCCTATTTATAGAGTAAAAACCCTAATTATGCCTTTGGAAAAACCCTAAACGATTTAGGTCCGGCCCATAATCATATTGGGCCGTATCTTTCTTTTAATTTGTGGAATGGGCTCGACCCAAGTGTATGACCCCTTAGGTCCACCATTAGGCTAGATGTATGGTCAATTCGATTGGGCTATATGAAGGCCCAACTCATTAGAATAATTAAACTCTTTAATTAAACTTATGGGTTTCATAATTAACTCATCTCATGGGCTTTTTAATTAAACTCTTTAATTAATAGTTTTAGAATTAATCATATTAATTCTAAAACCCTACATATCATGGTTAACGTCTAGCAACATGCCATGAACGCCTAGCCAACGATGAAAAAACACGGACCTTTTCGATTGCAATTACTGTACAGTAAAATCCTTTCATCAACTATGTCCCGATTGAATTTAGGGTATGGTTTTATGACGAAACCCTAGTCATTCAACAACTATGTATCCATTCCAGATTTATGACTTGTTCGATGAAATCAAAACACTTTTTGATTTTCATCTCACCTTGGCTAAGGATTTCCTCAGTCATGAAATCATCAGAATACATAGGACATCTTCTCATCTTGTCGATATGTGATGAATCCTATTTCGACATTCACAAGCCTTCATATGTGATAAGGATACGCCCAGTGATAATTTGTTAATGACTCCATTGGAATCCAAAAAAGAACCAAAACGTAACCAGTCAAATATAAGACTTCCATGATGTCTCAAGTCTAAAGACCAATCTGCACTACTGCAACACAGAAATTCTAATTCGACAATCAACAATTACCATTAGAAATTCTGTAACGGGTCAGTTCAGTATACTTATTCTTATAATAAGCACCCACATATATGCTCTAGTGTCCACACACCAATGTCCATGAAACAAGACATTCTCCTAATTGAGCATGCATCATATATGCTAGTCTATCCGAGTTATTAGTGTCCAATCCTAATAACTCTACGACTAGGAACATTTAAGATCAAGGCTTATAAGGAATATGTTTCATGATCGTCATCTCTATGCACGACTATATTCCACGAGCCTATCTGATCTATGGACTTTGTCAAATATGGAAATAATAAAGACAACCATCAATGACAAACAAAAAACATAATGCCTTGCAATAATAATTGATTGAAGATAAAGAGTCACAATATAAAATATGATCAATTACATGTAAATATAATTTGCTTGTGGGGCATATCTCTAACATAGGCAACTCAAGGAGTTGAAGTGTAGTTTGTAACCCTCAGTTGTAACAAAGGCACCAGTATCCCTCATCGGTCCTAGGTTTGAGACACCATAGGGTTCTACTTGTCTAAATCTAAATGTTTGCATTATATTAGATTTCTTTTATACGGATACATCTCATACTTTGGTGGTCGAGATAAGTTGGTTCCCCCTATAACATTATATTGGGGAGCTGGGCTTCTCCTTCTGTGTAGATATTAGGGAAATATAAATGTGCGGTTTGAAGCAATTAAGCTTTATATGTGATCCTCCACATGCAATCGGATGTAGGGTATCAATGATGAGAAATGCCAACCATTGGAGTATCAATGCAAGGGTTTAACCGGATTTTCAAAACTTTTTCGAAAAACCAATAAAATAGCAGTGGAAACATAAATAAAAAAAACACCCTTACAAGACCCGTTTCGATGTCCATATGCTATTCAAAACTAAACCATGTCATATGGGGTTTAGTAGGTATACCTTTCAACACTTGAAGGCTAATGTAGAGGTTGAAATCCTTCCGGTGGCAGCAACTCCTTGCTCCAAATAGCTCCCAAACAAATTTCTGTTAGACCGAATCGACTCCTGAAAGCACGGAAGGCCTAGTCAGTCCACGCTCTAGTGAGATGGTGAATCCCAACACTCTTTCTTTGTGCTAGATAGAGAGAGTAAGGGAGATTAGGACTGGAATTCAAAATGGGTTTAAAATGAATAAACCCTAGCATAAAACAGTCTCACTGTTTTGCTTGGGTTGTTACTATAGCAATGAAAGGATTAAGGAGCTACGGAAGAAGGGCAATCATAGAGTGTTTAAGCTTTGATATAGGAAAGAGAAAATGAGCCAGAGGTTGAGGGTTCAAATGCCCATAGTGGCTCTTTCTTCTTTTGGCTTATATATCAAATATATATACCCTAGAAGCCCAAAACCCACCCAATCAGACAAAATCGACTAGGAGATAGGAAGGGGATTAAGGGATAACAAGAATGATGCATGCCTTTGAGCCTCTCATCCTCCCATGCCACGTGTCCCAATTTTCGTTGTAAAAGACGATAAACCAATCAAGCATTCGTGACCTCTACAATAGGACCGATCAACCTCTTGAAAGGAGCTGTCGACAATTTCTCTTGAAATCGGTCGACAACTTCCCAAGGTTTCGACCATTTTTACCCCTTATTTAAAACTTCCAAAAAATTGCATCTATGCCCGTTGTTAACTCTTAATAGCACTTTCATTATCTCATAATGACACCAAGGCCCTCGTTAATTCTCAACGACTTGCATGTCAACTCGTTGTAGACCAAAATTATTTAACCTGATTCGTTAACTCTTAACGGTAACGTCATTAACTCTTAATGACGATTTCAGCCTTAATCGCTTAGTCAACCATCATACCCGAATATGCGTGTGACCATCTAGGTTCACTACTAAGTAGCAATCAAGACATGTCAACCACCTTAATATTGACCAAACACTTTTGGTCTACAACAAGGATCTCTCCATCTCCTTGAAGTATCCCGAAAGACCCTAAGTGACAACTAGCATTATGTCAGGGCGATCCTACCGGTAATAAAGTCTTACTTCAGAATAAAACCTATTTGGGCTTTTGATTCCCATGTACTATAATCCCTCCATCAGTTATCATCCTGATCGAGTAAGAGTCATTGATTGATCAAACTCACTAATTCGATGACTATGCCAAAATTAGTGTGGTGAGATTGAGACGACACATTGAAACTCTTTTCGACATTGGAACACTTTCCAATCAAGTGTACCCTAGCCAGGGATTTCTATAATCAAGACCACCACTGATCGCATAGGATGTTCACCTCACGCTAGAGGTCGATGGATCTCATCAGCAATCACCTATCTCCATATGCCACTACACAAGGACCACACAATGAATCTCCCACCCGGTAACCGGATGGTTCTTAACAATGCAAATCCCTAGCACCGACACACAAGACAATTGTGTTGCCTCCGGTCACATTCAGTAAATGTTCCACTAACACCTACCCATATGTATACTACATCCATCTCTTGGATTATGGCGTGCGACTCACCATCCTTTATCATTAGCATCTCATACTAATTAAAGGCAGTAACCCATGTGCCAGTCTATACGCGACTAATCATAGTCCTTATCTGAGAAGTCTAAGGATTGGGAATAACCATTAAGATCCTTATTACAATGGTCAATTGTCACACATTTTTAACACTTAAGAATAAAACGTTCAACAGGAAATCTAATAACTCATTCATATGTAATGATGGGAGAGTTATGAATGAAGAAATGACCTTAAATATAAAAATATATTTTATTACATATTGTAAGAATTACATCATTAGTCCCATAAATATAAATGTTAGATGCCATCTAAATCTAACATTAAGGCACCAACACTAATAATCAACTCATATTTGCCTTACTAATATCTTATCCTAACCCCTGTGGTTGACAGATCATATAGAAATTCACCTTTCGCATGCGGAGAATCGCAAAATGCAAGTGATCAAGAACCTTTCGCATGTGCCTACGTGCATCTCACTCGCGCGCAGCTCCCCCCCCCCTTCCCATCCTTGAAACTAGGGAGTTAGTGTTCACTTGCTTGCCCATTCAAAGTAACGCATCATAGCATGTGGTCCTTCTATTCTTATTCTAACCCCTGTGGTTGGTAAGTCCCTTGGAGACAGAGAAAATGCGAACACATCCTTCAAAGAAACTGTGTCATACACCAGATAATTTACATAAAAAATTACGATAAAATATCATCTAAACGTGCCTTTCCTATATTCTCAATTGTCATGGTTAATAGGTTTTGGGAAAACATTTTCCAATCACAAGTGATCAAGTATTTCTACCTCGCTTTGTGTTTGCATATCCCATTTTCCTACCTGTACATATTGCTTATGCCCCTATATGGGCACTGAAACATAAAGCATACTTCCTAAAACATTCCCAATCGCCCCTACCATCATTTATCATTATGCTTGCCTCAGTCTATACTAACTTGTTTATGTTAAAGACTTTGGCACTCCCCCATGAGAATTTTAGGTACTTACTACCATGACGATAAGGAGACATCCTAGTTGTGCAGCAGCGAATGTTTGTACATGAATTGAGGCTTCACACCAAATGCCAAGCATGGTGACGTCATGCATCTAGACTACACTAGGAAGCCCACATGTAAAATGATCATTTGCTTAGATCAAGGTTCGCCTAGGATAGTCCCAGAGCAATCTTGCAAATGCCTTCTCGCTAAAGGATACCCAACAATGAAAGTTGAGTGACGCTCTACCTACGCATCTCTTGTGATCGTAATCTATGTACGAGCTCCTCACTACACGTCTATATGGGTAACCTAAGTCTGTGGGGGCTATTATAGAGCCCTTCGGGTGGGCAAGCTTGAGACTAACAATCGGTGAAGGACCGAAAGTGTATGCCTAAATAATGGCTTGAAGTGCAACATAGAAGTCCTCATCGAATCATGGCTAGAGTTGTAGCTCGAAGTTCCAAAGCCCTCACCAACTCACAATCCAAGGCACTTTTGCATATACTAGGTTTGTTACCTCGATCTGAAGGTACGTCTCATAAGAAAAGTTACCTTAAGTTGTATATTTCTATAAGCATTTATACAATGCAAAGTCTCGTTTATACCTTAAGTCGTACATTTCTCACACTTTTGTTTCCAAGGAAAAAGGCTTCCCCATACCCTTGGACTGGGGAACTGGGATTTCTATGAATTGTGATTATAGGATAACAAAAGCATGTTGCCTTGGGCAATCACAGTATATGCGCAAACATCCATGGAATAATTTGCCCAAGGCACCATTTGGTACTGCCTTTACATCTTTTACTCTAACCTCTATGGTTGGTAAGCCTCAGGAAAGCATACTTAACATACAAGCAACCAGGTATCTCTATCTTGCTTCGCACCTTGTGCCTCTTACTTTTTTGTCATGCTACTCATATCCTAATATATGCCAACTACATAAACATGCATGCGAACGGGTAGACACAAGCGTTATGTAAAAGGCACAGTTTCCCATTCTCCCAAAGAACCTCATTTCATTATTTATACATGCACAAGTGTTTTCAACACAAGCTCACCACATGAAAATGAGGAATCAAGAATGTAACCTAAAAACCATAAATACTAAGCCTACTAATCTAGACCATAAGTGGCCGAAGAGGCACTTTAGATTGCTTGACAATCACTATTGAAATTCTGGGTTTTCCCCCACCATGGTCCCTTTCCTTAAATCATTAGAATGCCATCAACACTCGTGGATGCATCAATCCACTCCATATCCAACACTCCAAACCTGACGTTATGTTTGGCTCTAACATATTTGTGGTCGGTAGGACAAATCATCCTTCTTGCCAACTTATAGCTAATACCTCATCATAGAATATCTACTTAGGGAGCAATCCCCCGAAATGCCTTTTCCACAAAATAGCTATGAACCAAGAAAAATCTATGCCTAAGACAAACTATAATGTATTCCTGCTCCAGCTCAAAATAGTCTTGAGCGACTCCGTACTCCTTAACAACCCTCTTATACATCACCTTTACATCCACCAACTTTGGCTAGGCATTCTTTGCCTTCGCTTATAACTACTAGAGCCTATCATTAGACTGCTCTAGCTCATCCATTACTTGGATAATTCTCCTGAACCAGGACTGTTAGGCAAGGAGGTGCTATGGCACACACCAAGATGTGGGGTGAATTGGGTATTTTAAAAACTTGATATAACTTGAAATCTCTTTAACCCAATTGAGGTTTTAGTGATTTAAAACATAAAACATATGAAAATGACAAATGTAAAGCTCAATGAATGTAAAGCAAGAAGAATAAATGACACGAAGAATTTATAATGGTTTGGCTTAAACCAAGCCTAATCCACTACCTTAGCTTCCATTAAGGATTTTAAACCAATTCACTAAAACCTCCTACTTACACAAGTAGGCCCTCTAGCCACACAAGCTAGGAAATACAACCTCTTACTTAAACTAAGTAGGCCCTCTAGCTACACAA
Organism: Diospyros kaki; assembly: GCA_036245055.1. Classification (NCBI taxonomy): domain Eukaryota; kingdom Viridiplantae; phylum Streptophyta; class Magnoliopsida; order Ericales; family Ebenaceae; genus Diospyros; species Diospyros kaki. The sequence goes on along the minus strand of BSEG01000001.1, from coordinate 13,629,681 downwards.
GTTAGGAAATACAAGAAGTGTGATAAAAAAAGAATCTAAGAGATAAATCTCTCAATTACAAGATTTCTCAAAAATACAAACAAGGCTTGAAATAAATAATTACAAGTGAAGATCAAGGCCTTGAAGAGAGAAAAATGAAGCATAGTCGATATAAATACAAATCAATATAAATGTAAGCTCATATCACTTCATTCCCATCCATTAACCTTCTCTTGATCATCCTTGATGAGTATTTATAAGCATCACAAGAGCCTTGCCCAAAACTAGCCATTTTGTGACCGTTGGAGACTAAGAAACTAGCCATTATGGCTTTCTGAAAAAAGAGATAGTCGACAGAAGATAATAGATAGTCGACATATTCATAAATAAAACAAGGCATAGTCGACAGAAGAGATGTGAGAAAACTTATAACATCATACAAACACATAATCGACAGAATAATTTTCATAGTCGACAGAACCATAAAGATAGTCGACATATCAAAAAATATAGTCGACTATTCAAGGCATAGTCGACAGATGCAAGGCACATAGTCGACTGTTCACAGGCATAGTCGACAGAGCATAGACACATAGTCGACTATACTCTTAGAAAAACTTAACACTTAGTCGACAGATGCTACAAAAATGCTTTTAACTTCATTTTCCAATCTCTTAAATCATAAACAACACAAATATATTGGAAAATACTTTGACCACAAATATTTGAGATTGCTTAAAGCATCATTTGATTTGGAGCATTAATATAATAAACACAATGGTTTTTCATCATCAAAACTATATCAAAGGCAAAACATCAAGCACAACACTTGAATTTAGGCTTGTCTTTATTATCCGTTGCGAATTTTCTCCTTTTCTACGCAACTCCTCAGGCTAACACTTTATCCACTTGCACCTACTACCAAAGGAATTGAGTCTTATCCTTATTAGCTTACCATTAAAACCTTGTTTCTAAATGTCAACTTGGGGAGCAATTCCCCAAGACATATTTTTCCCAGGAGTTATAGATCAACTATAATCCAAGCCTGGTGCAACTTGTTGCATACTCTCGTTTTCATTCGAAGTAGCTTTTTAACGGGACCACCATTCTCGATGTCCTCTCAATGAGTCGCATTCACCTTTATTTACCCTATCTCGGTACTTTTTTGCCTTCACTTGGGTTTGCCCTAGCTTAACTATTATTATTTAAGGTGATCCTCTTATACCAACGTGGCATTCGACCTTCGAGTCGCCTCCATAATTTGCCACATTTCCTTCTATTTTCTCCATATCTCCTCAAGTTCATGCCTTATCCACTCGCAACTAGTGTGAAAAGTGTGACACCTCATCTCTAACTCTTTCATTTCCTTATCAATGGTGACACTCATCGTGTCATCGTGCGATATCATCATGCCTCTTCTCGTGCTCCTTTTCAGCCCTTGTTAGCCCTACGTGGAGGCAGACATTATTGATTGTTTGTCGTTGACTGCCTTGCAACCATAAACAAGAAGACATTAGGATTAGGCGAATCCTAACCTCTCATCTTAGCAATTGAAGCCCATCAGCGTACCCTGAGTAGGCATCGCTCACCAACTTATGGCTTGGTCACGCTGTTAATATCAAACAAATATGAGCAAACCCAAATTATCCCAGTGCCTTAATCATCCATGCCATCCCATTGGCTCCATTTTATTAGTCACCTGCATAACCCTTTTGTCCAATCGTGATCGTTCTTCCTTGCGCCCAACTTACCTTGAAATCTCTCGACCTATGTACTTGAGGTGCACAGCCATAGCAACTTTTGACTTCTCTGGGGATAATCGCCCCACATTTTATATACTCTCCCATTTGACTTCAGTTAAAGACGAGTGGAGAGTCATTTTTGTAGCTAACGGATTACACGCATGGTGGTACGGGTAAAAATAAAAATTTTACATTCATCAGATGTACACAACAGAAGTCAAAAACACCATGTACATATTGGATATTTAAGCTACACGTGTATTTCATCACATGAAATACAATAAATGCATACATGAAGTTCGATGTTCGGTTGGGGTACAGAAATTGTTTATGCACTGAGACTAATTCGACCTCAAGCTATGGTGGTCCTACGCTGTCCACACCTAGTGTATTATCCAATACCATTCGAGTCACCTGTTCTTATACTAGACCAAAGGTTCCCCATATCACTAGCACTTGTGCTTCAAATTCCCCGCGTGACACTCACGCTCTAATTAATTTTCATAGAAGCAAAAATTGGTAGAGACAAAAGTAGAAGTTAAAGAGAGAAGCCAATAGTTGTAAAACTCTATAATTGTAATTTCACTACCTCAAATATGTTTTATCACCTCACCACCAGCCCATTCCAATTTGCTGCCACTTATAGAGTAATTGGAAGGCTGAAACGATGGCCGGGAGTCGATTGGTCACCACTGGGAGTCGACCGTTGCGGCAATCAACTACCACCAGTAGGGAACCAACTCTCTTACTCCAGCAAGTCAACATTTGACCTGCTACCGTCATTAACACTTAATGACATAATTGATACACATTAGATGCATGATGTCAATACCAAGTGTAACACTATATGGTGTGTAACTTTATAGGTCCATTGTCCATTAACAAGTAAATAACACCAAAACGCATTATAGCACCGACCAACACCTTAGCTTGTCACATGAATCTCTCCATATCCTGGTGATGATCGAGAGGTCTTGGATAGCGCCTAGTAGCGATCCAAGACAATATAGGTGACAGTGAAGTCTCACTTCAAGTGAACCTATTATAGTTGATGATTACTATGTGCTATAATCTTTCTATCACCTAAAGTCCCAATAGAGCGAGAACCATGAAGTGTTACTCACAAATTCAGTAACTATATGTCTGACCTCATCAATGCAACTAGATGACACCTCAGGAAACACCCTTCTTGATAATCAGTATGCCATGGCCAGGGATTGTCCCATCACACTAACAGTAGATCACATAGGATGTTCACCCGATCAGTTACAACGAGGGTAAAAGATCATTTTCTCAACACTTGTCTCCATATACGAGCAATATGAAACCATATAAATGAACCTCTCCACCTCACAATTGGATGGTTCGACCGGTTAGCAAATCCTCCACACCAATTAACAAAACAATCGTGGCAGTTCAAGTCTAAGGATTAGCTACACAATCACAACTAGACGACATGACCTTTATCCATAATGCCATGTGGTCAGCCATTAGCGTCACATTTAGTACGTTGTTCCCTAACAACCACTTACAAGTTTACTATAGACATCCCCATGTCATATGACATGTGACACACCATCCTCCCAACAATGTTCATACTGAACAAGGTAGTAAACACTGTGCTAATCCATACTCGACTAATCAGAGTCCCTATCTGATTAATCTAAGGATCAGGAATCATTTAAGAAGTCTTGTTATTAGAGAATCCTGTTACATAATCTCAACATCTTGAGAATAAGATTCTTAAACAAGAGATCTAGAGACTCATTCATATAACAAACTAAAGAGTTTATGAATGATGATAAACATGCATTTTATTAATATATACAAAAATACAATAAATGTATTAATTACAAGTCCGTTAGACGTCATCTAAATCTAGCATTAGGACATATGATACTAACAATAGCCTAGCCCCTGGGATAGTTCCTCCCGCATAAGTTCTTGAGAAACCTTGAGAAGCATGCCCGTGATCGAACAAGCATTCGTTAGGTACCTCTTTTGGGAGCTAAGGGAAAAGCCAAAATTAATAATAATCATAAATAATAAATAAATAATAAAAATAAAAAAAGAAGAGATGAGAGTGTAAGGTGTAGCAAGGTAACGTTTGCCCTTATAAATAGGGGCATGCAACCTTACTACGACCCTTTTTGCTCGTATAAGAGTCTTTCGCACGTGTAAAAGAGTCTTCCGCTTGCACAGAAGCCCTAACCTTGCATGTAAAGGCCCTGAAGACCCCATAGGAGCCAAGGCCCCTACGAGCCCCGAAGACCTCTTCGGGTGAGTGGAAAACCCTTCTGCGCGCCCTTGCGCGCCTAACCATGCCTAGTTGTGCCTCAGCTGCTTACCTTTGCACCTATGCGATCCCACGTGGCCTATGCCGTTCCTATTTCCATGCAATGCATGCCCTCCTATTGCACGTTGCCACCAATCCTTCGGCCAACACACCTATGTGCCTTCTCATGCCATTCTGCATATCTTGCTATGCCTCACATCATGCTAAGAGCTCTTCTTTCACAAGCACCTGTGGATGACCCTCTTGGGCATCCACATAAGCATCTAGTCAAGTCTCCAGTGACCTCACAGGTCACTTGAAGACCCCAAAAATCTCACCCTTTTGTCGCCTTATGGGGATAAGGCCAACCTCTTAAGGCTTTCCTTCCTCCCAAAACTCTTCTTGGGGGGGGGGGAGGGGTTCTCACCTATGCACTCCATGTATTTGTGTCACATGCCAATCATATGTCCCATTCATGGTTCATCTCTATAAATACCTGTCGCCCCTTCGGCTTCAAGCAAGCTATTTTAATCACATAATATCTCTCTTTCTCCTTTTGTGTTACTCACCCAAAGAGTCCACCTATTCAGTGCACTCATACCCCTCACTCGTTCACCTTCTCACAATGCACCCACGTATCTTATTCTTGTGATATATCCCAGCATACTATATCACACTTCATCTTTACTTCTTCATGACTTATAGACTTAGGCATCAGAGGGCTCACACGAGAGAAATTCTCGCATGCCTTATGACTGTGTTTTGTCTTATAGACCTTCTAGAGAACTCATCCGTAGACCTTATAGGCATTTTTCGGAGACTCATCTAAGGAACCCCTATTTTTACTAGTGTTCCATCCTTTTGCTCCCCTAGACAGTGGGTCGAGCCCCCAGTTGTTGATCTCCTTCGGTGGCTCCCTGCTCTTCCTTCTCGCCAGGCCCTACTGACTATTTGCTAAGATTCTCGAACATATAAATTTTAGTTTTTGTATCCATGTAACAACACTATATCTTAAACAAACACTCTCTAGCGTCAGATGACTTTTGTGGTCACATCCAAAGAGAGTTGTCACATTAACCACTACACCTTTATCTTTTTGATGTACCCAGAAAGACGAGGCAGGTAAAGCGGAGTCGAGGAAGCAAAGAAGACCCCCTTGGCCCAGCCAAGGGGAAGGCCACACGGCATAGTCGAGTGGCCTGCCCCACTCGCTATAACCGAGTGGCTAAGGCCACTCGGCAACCCCCCACTCGGCACAACCAAGTGAGAGACCACTCGGCCATGCTGAGTGGCTCATATCTCACTCGGCTTAGCCGAGTTGGGTCCACTCGGCTAGGCCGAGAGACCCTCACTCGGGTGGTGACCCATTGCCGAGTGGGGTCTACTCAGCTTTGTGATGGACGATCTAGCCCATTGCCGCCCTCTTGACTAGCCAAATAGGCCTCGAAAATTTCGAAACGGGCCCCAAGATTCCCGCTGAAAATATCACGAGATCTCTCTCTCTCCTCCACTATAAATATAAGACCTAGCTTTCATTACAGGGTACGCAATTTTGAGTAATATAAGTACAATCTTCTCATTTTCTCTAGAGATCTAATTTAAGCATCGGAGGGTTTGCGTGGGGACCCCTACCCGCACCCTAACGGTGCTCTCGTTTTGTAGGCCACTCATGACCATCAAGGTCTCGCGTCACCATCAAGGCCACTCGTCATCCCGAGGTCTCTCGTCACCATCGAGGTCTCTCATCACCATCAAGGCCACTCGTCATCCCGAGGTCACTCGTCATCCTTGAGGCCACTCGTCACCCCGAGGTCACTCGTCATCCTTGAGGCCACTCGTCATCCCGAGGTTACTCATCATCCTCAAGGCTACCAAATCACTTTGGGGCCACTAGATCATCAGCCCACAAGACCATCAGCCCACCAGATCATCAGCCCACAAGACCATCAGCCCACAAGATCATCAACCTGTCAGACCATCAGCACTGTCGGGTTACCAGATCTGGACCTCTACTAGATCCAGTTACTCGTCAAGGTTCTCATCAGTGAAGGCACGACTCTCAAGACTCTTGCGTCTGTCCGCAATTACAAATAGATTGTTGTATTTTGGCAACAACACTTTTATATAACAAATGAAACAAAATAAATACTCATGTTAAGAGAGTGGATGGAATGAAACAAGTCTTAGTGAATAAAGTTGAAGAATTAAAAAAAAAAAAACCTGATGAGGGATAATTGAAAATAGTATAAGTGTTTGACAGAAAATAAAATCACAACTAAAAAATAAACAATAAATTATAATTTATATAATTAACTTCAAATAGAACGTGTCAAGTCTTAAGCAATCAACATAGTAATTTGTAAGTGTGTTTTTCCCAAAACAAAAATAGATAAAACTTCAATTCGTAGTTAGCATTGAGAAGCATGGAGTTCCTACCTAGCATTTAGCAGAAGGAATGCGTAATTTCTTGGATTTAATTAAATAATTTTAACTATTTTGAACATATTAATTCTAGAGAAATTCTATATGCAACCATTTTTTTTGCTCTCTACACTCACATTTTGAGAAAAAGTCATTTTTACCCTTCTTGAAGCCACCCATCATCACACCTTGCTTGCAGCCACCCATCATCGTCGGTGGCCCAAACTCCCATCGATGGCCATGACGAACACGAGTGCCATCAGCTCTCACCCATCATCGCACCCACTTTTATCTTTCTCTCTCTCTCTCTCTCTCTCTCTCTCTCTCTCTCTTTCTCTTTCTATCCCTAGCTAGGAAATGGGTTCGGTTTGAGCAATGCTAGCAGTAGAGAGATAGAGAGAGAAAAAAAAGTGGGTGTGATGATAGGTGAGAGGTAGGAGCTAATGGCGGCCGCTGGTAAGAGCTTGGGTCATCAAGGATGATGGGTGATGATGGTCGAGTCCAATGATGGCTGGCAATGATAGGCAAAGTAGGTGGAATGGCTATGTAGAAAAGTATTTTTAAAAATTAATTATGTAATTGTAAAAGGTAGTTGTGAAGAAAAAAAAAATATATGATTACAAATAGGATTTATGTTATTTAACCACCCTCAGTGCCACCCTTAGTGCCACCTCGCGCCAAATTATAATTTTACCCATGGCCAAAATGACTATTATACCCTCAATTTAAATATCCAAAATTCAGGCCTTTCTCTCAAACTCGTGCAACCGTTCTGCTCATTTCTACTCTCTCTCTCTCTCTCTCTCTAAAGCTTTTGTTCCAGCCATCTCTTTGTTTCTCTCTTTCGTTCGGCGTCGTCTCCAGCCACCTTGCTTGTTCCTATTCGGTTTCTGTCTCTTCCGCCTGTGTGACGGCATTTCATCCATAACGAGCCAAAGAAACTCCGGCCGTCTGTCTCACTTTCTATATCTCACTCTCAATTCCATCTCCATTGGCCCCAATCTACAAGGAGGTAGGTCATTTATTTTTATTAGTGATGATTTTCAACACACAACGATGATATATACGTATATACAGGGCCAAAAGCTTTAAACTAAGATTTTTGTAGATTCGACTGTTGGATGTTGGGGGTTTTTGGCTATGTGGGTCAATAGGGATAAGGGTATCGGGTGGTTGCCTCTGATAGATGGAAACCACCGGCCACGGTGGCTGGTGGTGACTGATAGTGGATTTACGTGCATGTTTGGGTTTGACCGAAAGTTTAAGCTTAGATCTACAGAGATTCGACCGTTAGATCTTGTTGGTTTTTGGGTATGTTGGTTGGTGGGTATAAGGGTGTCAGGTGGTTGCCTCTGATTGCCGAAAACCACCGGCCACGGTTGCTGGTGGCTATAACCAATGCGTTTTGGTTTGTAGCCGAAAATTAAAAATTAGATTTAAAAAAATCTAATGGTTAAATCGGGTACATTTTGTGTAGTTAACCCCCCTTAACTTGGTGTTTCTAATGGTAGGCTCTGATCATTAGAACTTCCGGCTGACGGGGCTAGCCGGAGCCGCTGGTGGTGGCGGTTGTGGCTGGTTAGGCGTGCGTACATACATATATTTATATATATTTATATATTTTCTTCTTTTTATGGTGATAATTTGGATTTTTAAAATGGAAATATTAAAACAAATTTTGTTTTGGGTTGCAAAAAAAATATAATTTATTTTTTTATTATGTTGTGTGTGTATCCAGGTGTTGATAAGAAGTTTGGGGTCTCGTTTGAGAAGGAGAAAGAAAATTGGGCCTATGTGATAAGGCTGATGAACGGAATTCATCTGTTGGTGTAAAGGGCTAAAGAAGGTGTTGAGGAAGTTGTAAACCAGTGCTCAAATATTAATTTTTTGTAATTATTTTAATCTTTATTATATAGATGTTGATGTTAATGGATATTAAAAGTTGAATATGATATTTTGTTATGGATTTGTGTTGTAGAGGTTGAAGCTGAATGTTGAATTTTTTATTCTTTCAATATTATGAAGGTTAAAATAAAATGATTGGTTGAAATTTGAATGTTAAAAAATTGAATTAGTTTGAATTTAGGTATTTATTAACTTAATTTGAACTATATTGATTTTTTTATAATAAATTGATATGGTCTTTTGTCTTTAAAATAATTTTTTTGATTCAATATATCAAACCTAAAACCGAAATTAAAGCCAATTAACTCAATGTTGGTATTTTAAGTTAAAAAAGTAATATGTATCTATTATTTTTAACTAGAAAATTTTGAACTAATAAAAAAATTAAATCAAATTAAGTTTAAGAAGCCTTGTGTTGATAAAAATAATTTAATAAAAACATTAATAAATTTGATTAAAAATAAGAATTATGATTTAAACGTTCTCATGAAACTTTCTCATGAAATATCAAATTAGTCTATATATTTTTTAAATATATTCTACAAATTTGTCTGTAACAAGAGGAAATACATAATCTCTTGATAGGATGATATTATAACAAAAAGAAAAGTAAAGTTTTAAATCTATTATAATATAAATGTATTATTCATATTCAAATATAAAATAATAAGATGTTATTTTAAATAACTTTTAAAGAAATAATTTTAATTTATTATTCTTTTTGTTTCTTTATTAATGTGTTAATAATATCAGTGATGTTCTTTAATTCATTAAAATTAATTAATGAACTAAATCATGTTAAAAATCATGTTACTTATTACGAACAAAATCATGAAAAACAAAATTATTTTAAATTACTTAGTACAAACAAAATTATTTTAAATTTTTATTTTTAAATATATTAAAACATAACATAAAAAATTACACATAAAAATATAATAGACAAATTATGTCTCTTAGCATTGTCTTATAATCTGTCTCCCTTAATATCATCTTTAGCCCTTCACCACGATATTTGTCGATAGGTGAATTTTATTTCCCATTCTTGTCACGTAAGCTCAACTCTCCTCCTCCTTCGTAAATAAAACTTCAAATTCATCTTTATATCTAAATACACACAAAACAAAATAAAAAAACAAATCAAATTCTTTTACAACTCAAAACAAATCACATTTTTTAATTTCTATTTCAAAAACTCAAATTATCATCATCATCACCATAAAAAAAATCATAAAGCAAATAGAAAAATTTAAGCAAATGAAAGGAAATAGATAGATGATTATATATGTATATATACGAATAAAACAGCCAGCCACAATCGTCGCCACTAGCGGTCGTCGGCCAGAGATTCCTACGATCGGAGCTTATCATTAGAAACATCAAGTCAAAGGGGTCAACATACACAAAAACGGGCCAGATTTAACGGTTGAATTTTAGTAGATCTGATTTTTAATTTTCATCCATAATAGAAAAACACACTATTAGTTGTCGGCAACCACCGTAGCCAGTGTTTTCCAGCGATTAGAGACAACCACCAGACACCCTTATCTCCACCTACCAACATATTCAAAAATCAACAAGATTTAACGATCGAATATCCGTAGATTTAAGTTTAAACTTTCGGCCAAACCATAGTCGTGTGTATATACGTATATATCATGGATGTGTGCTGAAAATCACTACTGATAAAACTAAAAAAATTACCTCCTTGTAGATCGAACTTACTTTCACGGTGAGAATATATTCAGATCCAACATCAAACGGTTGAATTTTACAAAATCAATGATTTTACAGAGTTCTTGAGAGAGAATGAAAGATGGAGACATAGCATACTTGGTGAGGGAGAGATAGATGTTGAAGTTGCTGCGATGGAGAAGGCTTGTTCGCACGGACGAGAGTGAGAAAGAGAGATGGTCGTCTGAGGCGAAGGAAGAGATACGACAGGAACGAGTCTTCAAGACACAAGAGGCTTGATCGGGTTGCACGAACGAAAGAGAGAGAGCCATAGCTGGAAGGGGAAGAAAGGACGGCAGAGAGAGAGAAAGTCACGACAATAAACCGATTTCAGCGCAAAGAGAGAGAGGGGAGGAGCGAGAGAAATTTGAATTTTGTTAATAAAATGAGCTACCCTTTTCATTGCGATATGTCATGATTTTTCGGATTAATATATTGTGATGCATCGTGAGATGGCATTCAAGTTGGCAGAACATGATAACAAAAGAATTTTTCAAATTTTAAAATTTAGTGGTTATGTCATCCACCAGCACATGATTGATATCCACACAATTTTACGGAGGTATTGACAAATCACTTTGATTTGAAGCCACAAAAAACTACAACTAAATATATAATATAATAATTTACTGTTAAATTTCAAATCATAGCCTTTCAATATCTCTTGTTGTCCATGACCTATTTTGCCCGTGAGTCAAGTCACCCTGGGTGTCCATTTCAGCTATAGCTTTGGAAATCACAACCAACGAATCAATCAAACCTCGATATCTGTTGTAAGGAGAAGTAATTAAGCTGCAATGGAAGCTCTCGCAGCTTCTACTTCTTCTTCCTTTCAGTTCACAATGATCTCGACAAGAGGTCTTACGTCCCAACTCCACAAACCGTTGTTGAATCTCCGATTCTACCAACGACCCACTTCATCTTTCTCATCAAAGCACAAGGACAAAGTAGGATTCAAGCTTTTCACCGCTACATCTCCGACAATTGCGACTGAATTCACCGAACCACCTGAACAAGAAGTTGAAATTCAGAGCCAAGGAGAGAAATTCGATTGGTATGCGCAGTGGTATCCGATTATGCCGGTCTGCGACCTTGACAAGAGGGTTTCTCATGCGAAAAAAGTTATGGGTATTGATGTTGTGGTTTGGTGGGATAGGAATGAGAATGCTTGGAAGGTGTTTGATGATACTTGTCCTCACAGGTTGGCTCCATTATCTGAGGGAAGGATTGATCAGTGGGGAAGGTTGCAGTGTGTGTACCACGGTTGGTGTTTCAGTGGCTCTGGAGACTGCAAATTCATTCCTCAGGCACCCCCAGATGGTCCTCCGGTAATAGCTCTTACAATTTATATACAAGCATTTCTCCTCTCTGTAGCCAAATTGTGGCCTGTAGTTTTGATTTAGTTGTTTGGTTCTCAATCTTTTGTGCATTAAACTTCTGCTGTGTGCGTGTGAGGGAAACTATCAATGACACCCTCATTGCCAGAAGTGTTATATGTTCAACTCTTTCTGTCATGTTCAGTCAAACTAATCTTGAGAAATGATATTTTAGTTGGTCCAAAAGCAATAGAGGTCATATAATGTGCTTCGTAGGGAAATGAATCCTGAAAATTCTGAGTGGATAAGATAGATGTTTATGACAAATTACACATGAAATGCAGTAAGCTGGAGCTCAGTTTTTTTATGCCGTCTTTGGAGGATAAAAAAGAAAGAGAGTATTTGCAGATAATGTCCCAAACCATAGAAAAAGGGCTGGTTATAGTTGGTTTCAAGAGCCCAAAGGCAAACAAAAGATACCACTGAAGGACGTAGGTTTACATGTGCTGTCAGCAGGATTAGCTTCTCTATTGTTCAGAAACTAACAAGATGGTGTGTTTGATGTTGAGCATGGGTTAGAACTATGGTCAAGAGAGATTTGTATCCTGACAAGGATGTCGAGTGTTTAAAAGAAGGGAGTTTTTTTATGATTTAATCAGACATTAGAATGTAGTATATTGAGAAGGTTTTAGTACATTATTTGGTCCCATAATCCAAATGTTAATTTCACTTGGTACTTTTGGTTGAGGGCTGCCTTTTACTTTTGAGCGAGAGCCTTGGTGCAGGCCAAAATGGTGTACTTGCAACTACTAACTAACCATAGGGTACAACTATAACTGTTGTTGCCAAACTACAAAATTAAATTTATTTGTTTTGGGAATAGCCAAAGCCGAGCCTCGTGGGGGAATAGAGAAAACTATTGTGGGGTCAACTGAGACTAGGGGCTTAACTATGGCCCGGGAAGACTGAGGCTTGCGGGCCCCGGAGGGTCTTCGGAGCCTTCGAGGGATATTGCCTCTGGGGGTCTTTGGGGAACAATCTTGTGGGTCTATTTGCAACACATAGACAATTAGAAGGTACGCAAGGATCTTCCCACGTTGCCCCTTTGATACCTAAGTGTCACAGTTGCGCTGTGACCACAGCTGAACTTCGAACTCGGTGTGAATTGGAAGCAGGCGCTAGAGAACTGTGAGGAAGAGGGAGGTTTGGTTAGGAAGAAAGAGAGAGAGAGAGAGAGAGAAAGAGAAATGGAGAGAGAGAATACAGAAAATGGGAATCAGAAATTGGTTAATTGATTGATTCTCTTCCAGGAGACTGACATAGTATTTATAGGACCCATAGGTGCTGCCACAGCAGACCTTCTCTCTTCTAACAAATTCTTTTGTCCTATTCTAGCCCCTTTACACCTGGCATAACAGCCTAACAAACTACCAGCTGGAAATGGAAAAGTCTTTAATTAATAATGGAAAGAAAATAGCTAATCTATACTTAATATCCGCAGCAAAATTTCTCATGCTTCCGGCCTTCCTTTTGATTCGTGACAATACCCCTCCCTTCAGCAATTTTTTGTCCTCAAGAAATATTCAAGAGGCTGGTTGCTCTCGGAAACTTTTGTAGTAATTGAGGGAGATATTCCCAGGTAGCCCTTTCTGAGGACTCTTCTTGCCACTTTACCAGCACCTGGATGAGGGGGGCTCCTTGGTGGTAGACCACCCTTCTTTCCAGTATAGCCTCGGGCTCCTTCTCTCCTTCCTTCTCCTTCGGTAGTGCGGGTAGCTCGAGGTTAACCCTCTCCTTGCTAGTAGTCCGTTTTAGTAAAAACACAAGAAAGACTGGATGAATTCTTGATCCTTCTGGCAGTCGCAATTGGTAAGTTACTTTGCCAATCTTAGCGGTTATGGGAAACGGTCCGAAGTACTTAGGACTGAGTTTAGAGATTGGCCCTTGGGAGATGGACTTAAGGTGTGGATACCCGAGTCTTAGGTAAACACTTTCTCCAACACTGAACTCTCGATCGCTCCTCCGCCTGTCGGCATATTGTTTCATTCAGTTTTGGGCGGATGCTAGCTCCTGTTTGAGTTGCTGTAGCACTTCCCTTCGCTGTTGCAAGTACTCTTCCACAGCTGGGGCAGTGGTGTGCCCTCGAGTAGCCGGTAGGGTCAGTGGGCTATACCCAAACACTGCTTCAAATGGCGTTCTCCTTATAGAAGCATGGTGGCTGGAATTATACCACCATTGTGCCAATGCCAGCCACCTATGCGAACTCTTAGGCTGCAGCAAACACATGCACCGAAGATAGGTTTCTAGGCTTTGATTGACCCTTTTTGTTTGCCCATCGGACTGAGGATGGTAGGTGGTTGAAAGGTTGAGTCCTATGCCCAGGTTCTTCATCAATTCTCTCCAAAAATGGCTGGTGAATACCTTGTCTCGGTCAGATACAATGTATTGGGGGATCCCATGCACAGCTACCACTCTATCCATGAATGCCCTGGCTACTTCTTGGGTGGTGTAGGGGTGAACCAACCCTATAAAATGAGCATACTTAGTAAGTCGGTCTACCACCACCATTATACAATCCTTCCCTTCTGATCTTAGCAAACCTTTGATAAAGTCCATGGACACACTTGTCCATGACTGTGCCGGTATTGGCAGGGGCTACAGCAGCCCTGGGTAGGCCACATTTTCATGCTTGCACCTCCTACAGGTACCACACCCCATCACGAATTCTTTTACTGCCCTCTGAAGTTGCAGCCAATGGAACAACTGCCTCACCCTCAAGTAAGTGTTTTGGATACTCGAATGCCTACCTAGGGGGGGGGGGTCATGTAGGAACTGTAGGATTTTTTTCTTGAGTTCCTCATTGCGGCCTACTACAATTCTTCCCTTATACCTCAACAGTCCATCAACCATGGTGTAGTCTTCGGTTTCCTTGCTGCCCAAGGTTAATTTCTCCCGCAGGCTCTGGATGTGTTCATCTCCTTGATAGCTATCCACTACCTCCTTGCACCATTCAGGAATCACCACGGTGATGGGGGCTGCAACACCTTCCTCTTGACATCTTGATAAGGCATCTGCGGCCACGTTTTCTTTGCCCTTCTTATATTGTATGGAATAATCTAACCCCATTAACTTTGCCATTCCATTCTTTTGCAACTGGGTTTGGAGCTTTTGTTGTAGCAGAAATTTTAAGGACTTGTGATCAGTTTTGTCACAAATCTCCCGACCTCTAAGTAGTGCCGCCACTTCTCAACAGCCATAAGAACAGCCAAAAACTCTTTCTCATATATACTCAAGCTTAAGTGTCTTGGATTGAGGGCCTGACTTAAGAAACCCATTGGCCTGCCATCTTGCATCAACACAGCCCCAATCCCCCCTCCACATGCATCCGTTTCCAGCACAAAAGGCTTGTTGAAATCCGGCAGCCCCAACGTGGGAACCTTGCTCATTGCCACCTTCAATTTTTCAAAGGCATCTTCTGCTTCCTGCCCCCACTGGAAGTTCCCTTTCTTCAACAAGTTGGTGAGGGGTTTGCTGATAATCCCATATCCCTTCACAAATCTTCGATAATACCCGGTGAGCCCAAGGAAACCCCTAAGAGATCTTATGGTCGTGGGTTTCGGCCAATTGAGCATTGCCTCCACCTTCCTTGGGTCGGTGCTGACTCCTTTGCTCGAGATTAGGTGTCCCAAGTATTCCACTTGGTCCTGACCGAATGCACACTTGGACTTTTTGATGAATAGCTGGTTGTTTCTAAGGACCTCAAAAGTGGTTCTTAGGTGGCTAAGATGTTGGTCCAAGGTTGGGCTGTAAACAAGGATATCATCAAAAAACACAAGTATGAATTTCCTTAGGTAGGGTTCAAAGACTTGGTTCATTAAGGATTGGAAGGTGGCCGGGGCGTTGGTGAGCCCAAAGGGCATCACCATGAACTCAAAATGACCATGGTGGGTACGGAAGGTAGTCTTGTGGACGTCCTCGGGCCTCATCCTGATTTGGTGGTAGCCCGAGCACAAGTCCAGCTTGGAAAAGAATTTGGCCAGGTTAAGCTTGTCCATTAGGTCTTCAATAAGGGGTATGGGGAACTTATCCTTGATGGTTAGAGTGTTAAGATGGCGGTAATCTACACAAAAACGCTAGGAACCATCCTTTTTTTTAACTAACAAAACTGGGGAGGCAAAGGGGCTCTAACTTGGTCTAATGAAAGTCTGGCTCATCATTTCTTTCACCATTCTTTCAATCTCAGTTTTTTGGGTAGGGGGGTAGCGGTAGGATTTGATGTTTACCGGTTCAGTATTCGGTTTTAGGTTAATGGCATGGTCTAAGGCTCGATTAGGAGGAAGGGTATTTGGCTCCACAAAGAGGTCCTTAAATTCTTCCAACAATTCATCAATAAGTGGTAAGGTGCATACCTGGTCGGTTCTCCCTTGTTGGTGACTAACAGTGAGCCGTAGCTCCCCTGGCTCCTCTTCCTTAATATTTCCTTCCACTTCCACAATGGAGAACAGCTGTGTAAGTTGACTCCACTTGCTTTTGAGGACACTTTGCAACCTCCTTCCTGTAATCATCTTGCAGGTAGCAACCTCTCTCCCACTAGTGAGTGTCATTCTTCTCCCTTCCTTTTCAAAGGTCACCTCCATACGGTTGAAATCAAAGCATATGGGACTCACCTTCTTCATCCAGTCCACCCCTAAAACGACATCGCACCCTCCTAATTGCAGTAGCCTGAGATCTGCCTCGAACTTCTCCCCCTGCATTTCCCATATGAATCCCAGGTAGGCCATGTTATTCATTACCTGGTTTCCATTAGCCACTGTGACACTCAGAGGTATTGTATTAGTAAGTTGACACTTCAGTTTCTTGGCAATGCCATTGTTGAGGAAGTTGTGGGTGCTTCTGCTGTCAATTAGGATTGATAAGTTGCCTCCCTTCGTCTTGCCTTCTACCTTAATTATCTTGTAATTGGAGATCCCTTTGAGTGCATGGAGAGATATCTCCCCATTATCCTCTATTCCCTCTTCACTGATTACTTCCACTTCTTCTTCGCCTTCTACCTCTTCTTCCCCTCGGCCCTCCAATAACAATAGCTGTCGTTTGCATTGGTGCCCCGGGAAATATCTGTCCCCACACCTGTAACAGGAATCGGGTTGCCGTCTAGGATCATTAGGCCTCCCTCCAAGGTTGGAATTAGCAAAATTCCTTCCTCCAACATTACTCCTCACCATCTCCTTGTTGACCCCTTTGCTACTTCCTCCTTGCTGCCAACTCCCTGCGTGTGCAGTTCTTTGTTGTTGCACCTTCTACTTCTTTAACAGGGCCTCAACTACCATTTCTTGCAACCTGGCACTCTCAGCCGCTTGCTCCAAGGTTCGTGGCCTGATCATCTTTGCCATAGGCCTCAGTTCTTCTCTCATGCCACTGAGGAAACTAGAGGCATAATATGCCTCCGTTAGGTGAGGATCATGGCTACTCATTAAAGATCTCAGCTCCTCAAATCTCCTTAAGTGGGTTCCAACATCACCCACCTGTCTTAGTTTGTTAAATTCCTTAGTAGTGTCCGACATGCTCCTCTCCCCGAACCTCTCACACAACCGTTTAGAGAACTCCCTCTAGGTGTAGTGCTCTTGCCCCCGTGTCCAACCTTGGAACCATGCATCCACCCCGTCATCGAAGTAAGCCGCCGCTAAAGCAACCCTCCTTTCTCCTGGTACATTGTACCACTCAAACAACCTTTCACACTTTCTTACCCACCACCTAGGATTGGTCCCCTCAAATACGGGTATCCCTATTCGAGGCATGGGAAACCCTTGTGGTGGGGGTACAGTTCGGTCTTCCCGTCCCCCACCTAACAATGCCTTAGCGTCATCACCTTGCTCGACCACAATCTCATGGGCTCTATTTTCTTGATTCATCCTCTCATTCTATAATATAGGGTCGTTTCTATCTCTATGAGGAAAATCGGGAGATAGCCTAACCTAATTTTGGCGAGTAAACATCAACATAAACTGTTGAAGCTGATTACCTATCTCTTCCCTCATCTGGTTGATATCTTCTCTCATTAGGTTAAGTCCTCCTTCCACCCTGCGATCTACTGTCATGATCGCATCATGATTTTTTTGGTTGCTGACTTCTAAGCGGTCCACCCGATCCTGGAATTCTCCCACTGTCGAGCTGGGTTGCTAGAGCTGCGACTCCATGTTCTTCATGCGTGTTCCTTTGGCCATCTTCTGCGTTCTCAATACTTCTTGCCAACACCGAGGCTTTAATACCAAATGTCTCAGTTGTGCTGTGACCACAGCTGAACTTCCAACTTGATGTGAATTGGAAGCAGGCGCTAGAGAACCGTGAGGTTTGGTTAGGAAGAAAGAGAGAAAGAGAGAGAGAAAGAGAAATGGAGAGAGAGAATACAGAAAATGGGAATCTGAAATTGGTTAATTGATTGATTCTCTTCTAGGAGACTGACATAGTATTTATAGGACCCATAGGTGTTGCCACAACAGACCTTCTCTCTTCTAACAGATTCTTTTGTCCTATTCTAGCCCCTTTACACCTGGCATAACAGCCTAACAAACTACCAGCTGGAAATGGAAAAGTCTCTAATTAATAATGGAAAGAAAATAGCTAATCTATACTTAATATCCACAGCAAAATTTCTCATACTTCCGGCCTTCCTTTTGATTCGTGACACTAAGTTAGACTCTGATGTTTGAAGATGTAATGTAGATGTATGTGGATGTGGATGTGGATGTATGTGTACATATGGTGGAATGTCCAATATGTCCAGTGTAGGTCTTCGGGGGAGTAGGTTCCTAATGGGTCGTGTAGAGTCTGGAGTCTTAAGTCTTTCGGACTATGGTCTCAAAGAGGTTTCGCCTAAAAGGTCCATTCAAAAGATCCATTTACCATGGAGTAGGCAGGTATTTATAGACAGTTGGTGGGGTCCACAGACTAGAGTCTCCCGAGTCTTTGGGAAAGATGCATCGGGTGAGGCAGAAGGGTTTGGAGGTATCTTCGGAGTAAAAGTGCCCCGATGAGTATCCTCCAGGTGGGTCCAAAGACTCTTTGGGGCCACTGAGTGAGGCGGGCCAGGAAGACTCTGGGTGAGTCTTTGGGTTAAGCAAGAAGAGGCTTGACCACCCCAGAGACTCTTTGGAGACTCCAGGGGACTCTTGTCTTGGAGACTCTATGGGGTTATCCGGGTTTATGCAAAATACTTCTCCAAATTTTGGGATTTTCTTAGGACACCCCACAACAATAGCTTCCCACTCTTGCCTTTGGTTGTAAGGCAAAGGGAAGACTATAATGTGGATGCCCGATACTCAAGAATTAAGATATGGGTTGACTTGGATGGGTGCTAAATATGAGTCTCCAGGGAATTCTTGGTGACTTTTGAGCTTCTGAAGACTCAAAATATAAATAGGCAATGGTCTTGAATGGGCTAACCTTATTCCTTTCTCCTCGAAAAGCTAGAGTCATTCAGAGCACCCGAAGAGTTTGCCAACCCTCCCGGACACTTTTTGTGCGTCCTAAAGTTCCTGAAGACTCTAGGTCTTCGGAAGACTCCTTGCTCCTAAAGACCATTCCTTCTTCCAAAAATTAAACACTTCGAGGTAAACACCCCAATGGATTTTTCCCAGCCTCCTATCGAAATTGCAATTTCTCCATGGATGCAACCCTTGGTCCTAAAAGGCAATATAGTTGATGGCATTGTGTCATGTTTTCGCATCCCACAATCGTGGAACCTGAGGGGTCCTAGGACGAAGGAACTTGCAACCACTATAGAGGGAGGCGGGATAGCGATTCACTTGGATAGCTTAAGAGCAGGGCTCAGGCTTCCACCACACCCTTTGGGATGTAATTTTTGGAGGAGGAGATGTTGGTGTCGGCCTAACTACGTCCGAATGGTTGGGCCGTGCTGACGGGACTTTTTACTTTGTGCAAGGAGCATGAGATAGAACCCACTACCTCTCTATTGCGTTGTTTTTATCACGTCTGGACCACGAGGGGTGAGGAGGAGTTTGTGACGCTCCAAAAAACGTCTATCAAGGTTAGGCTATTTAGGGGAGGTCCTTAGAAGTTGGATGATTTTGAGACTAGGTGGTTGGTATTTTGGCCGCCCCAAGATTGTTGGAGGTCGTCACAATTTTGGCGTAACGAAGAAATAAGGAGTGAGAGGCGTAAGTGGCCAGATGTAAATTCACTGGTGAAGGAACACCAGGAAGAGGTTAATAAATTGGCCTAAGGGGGTCTAGTTGCCTTAGCTGACTTAACAGTCGATAGGCGCCTTATTGCAGTTGGATGGATGGTTGTTGGAGGGGACAATGAGGCCGGTCCATCGGGATCGACTGAGTCCCAGGAGGCTGCGTCCTCATCATCCTCTTCATTAGAGGACAGTGAAGAAGAAGAAGAAGAAGAAGAAGAAGAAGAAGAAGAAGAGGAAGACAAAGAGGTAGATGTGGTAGGAGACAGATGCGGTAAGAGAAAAGGAGGAGGAAGGGTGCGAAGGGGAGTCGGACCCTGAGGGTGTTCACCCTGCCCCTTTGCTTAGTTTTTTGCCTTTTTTTGGCTATTTCAATGACCGTACTAATGATTTATTACTTTTGGCGCGCAAAGATGCGACAATTTGAGAGAGTAATGCTATGCAAGTTGGCCGAAGACTCTCAATGGGTGGAGGTAGCTCACCAGGAAGCACAACCACAAGTTGCCCATGCCTCTCCTTACTCTGGAGAAATTGGAGAGGAGACCTTTCTCGTTCGGAGGAACAAGAGAGCTAGGAGAGACGGAGAAGGGACGAGCACGGTGGGGGTAACCACAGATCCTATTCCCAACGACTTCTTTGACTTTCCCCTGCTAAACCTTTTGCCATCTCCTTAACCTTCTGGCAGATACATTGAGGAAGGAGAAATATTGGCGTTGTTGTCTCCATTAAACCCGAGAACACGATCAACTTTGGAAGCTGCCAGGGCTGCTAGGGCCGCAGGGGACGAGGCTGAGGCTCAAGCCGAATTGGAGAGGTACCATGACCAACATCGTGTTGTGTGCAACCTTCCTTTCCCCCAGCCAGCAGAGCGCTCGGGATGAAGAGAACTGGACTTAAGAGTCATGAAGATACTCGCCCCTATTACTTGACATGGGTCCCATCCATTAAGGGGAGGTTCCCTTAAGGTGTTGACAGTTTAAGGGACATGAATTCTAGGTGTGCCTTGGAATTTTGGACATAGACTCCGTAAAAGAGCCTGACGTTGGGGCAAGGCTGATTTAGGCCATGATGATGCCTCGCGACAAGCCGGATTTCGCGGGGAGCACCTTAGAGAGACTAAACACAGCAGGGCGATGCTTGGTCGAGGTACGAGAAACTTTGGATTTCTTTTGAGTACTTTCCCTCCTTTTTCTTATGGCTATTAATATTTGGATTTTGATTTAATTGGTAGGGAACCGAGCGACAAGTCATCGCAACGATGAATGCTTGTGCGAACCTGGTCAAAGCAGAGGCAGACATAGATAAGTTCATTCAGGACTTTTTGTGCCTCAGAGATAGGCAAAGGCATTTGGAGCACAAGGTCAGGGACTTAGAAAGCCTCAAGCAGGATGCTGAGAGGTTAAGGGGTGAAAGGGACTCCCTTAAGAATAAGGTTGAGCAGCTAGAGGGCGAGTTGAGAAAGCAACGAGAAGTCAAGGCAGCACTAAAGGAGGTTAACGCCTGGGTGATAGCGGAACACAACCCTACCCTAGAGGAGAGGAATGGTTTATAGACTCAACTTCAGGAGGCAAGGAGACAAGTTGAGGAACTCACTCGCCAACTTAGAGAGGCAAACATCGATGCCACTCGTGCCATGGCAGTAAGAGAATATTGGTTCTCTTGGGCATGCTTTAAGGAGAAAGAGAGGTACGCCTTGGGCTTCATTAAGTATGGATTCTACTTGGCCCGAGGATATCTAGAGAGAACGCGTTTGAGGGATGACTACTCAGATCTTGTTTTCTCGGCTGAGACAGTTAGAGGAGGCATTCGCGACTGGCGAGAATACGAAGATCTAGACTCGAAGGCACCAAAGGATTATCTAGACACTGAGGTGGGGGATCTTCCTAATCTTGCAGGTTCGTGGAGTCCGTACGTGCCAGAGTTCGACTTGGATTCTCTAACGCCAGCAAATCGTATAGCTCTTCAGGGGACAGAGGCAATCGACGCTTTGGCCAACGTCGAATTCACGAACTTGGACTTCCTAGAAGGGGCGCCTGCCCCTACTCTAGAAGGTGGTTTTCTTGGGGCATTGCTTTAGCCTAGGCCTCTTTTATTTCTTTTGACATTTTTGGCTCATCATATTTTTTGTACTTTGGAGCTTATATACATGTCGATAGAATGGGCATTCTTTTTTTGGGGGATGGACTAACATTTTGATTTGCTAAGCGCATGAACTTAGCATATGTATGAATCTTGTGCATGCAGTAACATAAATAGGGAGGATGCAGGAACGTAGAATGATTAAGTATGAAAAACGATACCTAGTTACCATTAATGGTGTGCCATCTCCTTAAATAGGGACTGCACACTCTGTGAATACCTGTGTTCCTACGTACATACAAAGACACACAAAGAAAACCCAACTCCCTAGTGTAACTGCTCTAGGGGGTGATGGTCTATCCCACCTTGTGGGGTTGAAGCAGTGATAGATATAAAATTGTGGAAAGAATGGAACGACTTCAAGGGTATAGGTGTACTTGCTAGGGAGCTATGAATAAGATATATAAATCATCCCGCATTTGGTATCAACAGGGGGTACCATTGTCGTGACTTATAACTAGGGGTAATGAACGTGCTCGAGTCCCCGGACCACCTTAAACCCATCAGTCTCATCCGTAGCCTAATCGTCACCACTATTCCTTGAGGCCAAATGGGAGGGAGGACGTTGAAGCCCATAGAGTCCTTTTGTGGAAAGGTCTAGTAGCGGAGAGCGGACGCACAACAGGGACACCTTAGTGTAGTGGAGGGGTGAGTACAAGTGGACTTGCAAAAAATGTTTCCCACACCCCATTCCTTCCATTGATTGGTGCACAATTGTGTAGGACAAGAGATGCCGTCATTAGAGGGAGTGACCCTCATATTTGTGTCCAAAGACAATGGAATTGTCTTGCAGATTGTATCTTGTGCCCACGTGAAAGAGAATTCTGAGTGAAGAGGACACATGTCTTACCTAATAGCACAGGGTGTGCCCTGGGGCACTCTATTTTGTTTCCGCGGTTCAACCTAGTGTCCACATCCACTCATCATCTATTTTGTTTCGACGGTTCAGCGATTTAGTGTAATGCCTACATCCGCAATTAGAATACTAGTATTTTTGTTAAAGCGGTTTGGCAGAATGCCTATGTCTGCAATCAAAATTCCAATACTTCTGTTATAGCGGTTCGACAGAACGCTTACGTCCATAATCAAAATTCCAGTGGTGGTTCGGCAGAATGCTTACGTTCGCAATTAGAATTCCAATATCAGAATACCAGTACTTTTGTTTTGGTGGTTTGGTGAAATGCCTACATTCGTAACTGTATCAATGACAAAATGTTTTTGTTTTGGAAGTTTGGCATACCTCTTATGTCTGCAATAGTGAATATCTTTGTTTTTTTTGGCTTAGCCCATGGCCCATATTCACAATAATATCAATAGCAATGTTCTTGTTTCAGCGGTTCGACAAAATGCCTACATTCGCGATCATATCGATGACTGAATGTTTTTGTTTTGGCGGTTCGACAAGATGCTTGCATTTGCAATCATGTGAATGAGTATTTTTGTTTTGGTGGTTCGACAGGACGCATACTTTTGTAACCATGAGAATGAGTATTTTTGTTTCAACGGTTCGGCAAGACGCTTGCATCCGCAACCAGAGAATGAGTATTTTTGTTTCGGCGGTTTGACATAATGCCTACATCTACAACCATGAGAATGAGTATTTTTGTTTCAGCAGTTTGGCAGGACGCCTACATTCGCAACCATGAGAATGTCGAGGACGAGGTCTAATCCCATCGGCATAAATATCTCGAGGTGTGTACCAGGTCTTTTGTGTGGCTACTAAGGTTGTGACAAGGCACTTGGAAGCTAATTCCTAAATTCCTGGAGCATCCGTTCACAATAGAATCCAACCATGTGTTTTGGATAGAGGGTAAATGAAAATTCTGATGCTCCCACTAGAATGTCCTCGTTTATTCATAAATACTTCCCTAGCTAAGCCTTGGTTCCATATATGGAAAGTTAGGATGAGTCCAAGGGGCTCCATCCCCCTAGCTCCCTAGCGTAAGTCAAGCCAGATTCCTCGGTCTCTTATTGAGTTGTTGCAAGACAAAGGCACGCAAAAATACAGGCATATTCAATACACACCCGCTATCACTAACGCATCATTTTCTATACAAATGTATTTTGTTTATGTGGTTCGATACATGCATCTACATCCGTGTGTTACAACGGGTTAGTTTTCAATTAGTATTGTCTTCACTCGAGTGCTTTGCTCGTAGACTGGTGGCTTTTGGCTCACAATCTTGAGTAATCTGCTTTGAACTCTTTGAATATAGCGTTCTTGAAGTGATCAACATAATGCTACCTGCGACTCTAACAGCCTTTTGCCTTTGAAGCATTTATGGCAAAGGCATATGAGAAACTCTCACCGTAGCTAGTCGCTTGGTCCCGCCTCCGCAGGGCTTGAGGGAACTGGTGTTGAACACCGAACGTCTTTCGGCAAAAGGGGCGGATGCAACAATTGAGAAGCAGGAGTGGTTGCAAAAATAGGCTGCTGCAGAGAGTGCTAATAATTAATCTCTTCTCATTAGCACTTTGCACAGCTCACCGACTACTCCTCTTATGAAGGCATCCCCTTTGTCTTACAATTTGCTTAGGTTGAGATAGGATGGACCTAGGAAATCAGCCAACCCAAGCATCCCAATGAAGAAGCCGCCCTTCTTTTGAACGACTTCAAGGCTTGTTCTCCCTCAGTAATCGACTTGATTAGGGAGTTATTAACCTCATAATCAAATTCCAGCTCAAGAAGAGCATGCATGAGAGGCATGTCTCCCAGTTCTTTCCATTCTCCACGGTTGATTCCTAGGCAGCTTGGTCTAAGAACTTTCAAGAAGGATGGTGGGAAGGTATACTTTTCCCTTGAGGACCAGTATAATAGTAGGGGAAAAGCCTTGAAAGGCTCATAATAGTAGGGAAAAAGCCTCATGGAAGCTCTCCAATGGTTCCTAGGAGGATTCGGAAACTGAGCCGCAAGGAGGCACTACATGCTGAGGCGTGAGCAGCGTTGAGGATTGTTAAACTAGAGTGGCGGGTTCATGCAAGCAGTCTTCATAAATTTTCCTAAGGTGGATGACTTTTCGCTCATTTCCTACAGACGGTGCCAAGTTTTTGTTGCCAAACTATAATAATTAAATTTATTTGTCTTGGGAACAGTCAAAGCAGAGCCCCCTGGGGGAATAGAGAAAATTGTTGGGGGAGACTAGGGCATTAATTGTGGCCCGAGAGGATTGAGGCTTCAAGGCCCCGAAGGGTCTTCGAAGTCTTCAGGAGATATTGCCCCTAGGGGGTCTTTGGGAAACAATCTTGAAGGTCTATTTGCAGCACATAGAAAATTAGAAGACACGCTAAGATCTTCCCTACGTGGGCCCTCCGATACCTAAGTCAGACTCTGATATCTGAAGATGTAATGTAGATGTATGTGTACGCATGTGGAATTTCCAGTGTAGGTCTTCAGAGGAGTAGGTTCCTGATGAGTTGTATAGAGTCTAGGGTCTTAAGTCTTTTGGACTATGGTCTCAAAGAGGTTTTGCCCAAAAGGTCTAGCAAAAAGATCCATTTGCCATAGAGTAGGCGGGTATTTATAGACACTTGGTGGGGTCCACAGACGAGAGTCTCCCAACTCTTCAGGGAAGATGCATCGGGTGAGGCTGGAGGGCCTGACAGTATTTTTGGGGTAAAAGTGCCCCGATGAGTATCCTTTAGGTGGGTTTGAAGACTCTTCAGAGCCACCGGGTGAGTTGGGCCCAGAAGACTCTGTGTGAGTCTTCGGGCTAAGCAAGAAGAGGCTTGATCGCCCCAGACACTCTCTGGAGGCTCCGGGGGACTCTTGTTTGGGAGACTCTCCGGGGCCATCCGAGTTTATGCAAAATACTTCTCCAAATTTTGGGATTTTTGGATTTTCTTAGGGCACCTCACAATAATAACGATGTGAGATTTCAGGCTTAGTGAGGATGCAAGAGCATTAAATGAGGGTAGAACTAGTAGGGAGGTATGTTATTTGGTTCTAGGATTCTAAAAGTTATTAAATAGCATTTTCTTGAGAACTCTTGGCTTCGCTGTAGATAACCAAAGAAAATCAAGTAATGTGGTCCTTATATAAATGAATCTTGATCCTTTTTTTTTTTTCTCTATTTGCAGTAAGAAGATGCCCATTATATGGAAAAAATAACTTACGAAATCATATTTAGATGAAAACCCATTAGTGTGTCG
The DNA here is from genome assembly GCA_036245055.1 of Diospyros kaki. Lineage (NCBI taxonomy): Eukaryota > Viridiplantae > Streptophyta > Magnoliopsida > Ericales > Ebenaceae > Diospyros > Diospyros kaki. Next base: position 13,603,824 of record BSEG01000001.1, on the reverse strand, counting down.
AATGACATGAAAGGACCAACATGATACCAATGCATAAAAATTGGTGGTGAGTATGTCACGTATGTTACATTTAATTGGGCATAACGAACTTGAAAATGTCAAGATTTATTTAGCTCATTGCTAAGCAGACAAGCAGAAAAGGGAGGCTAGATTGGGAGTTAGTGATGACTCAATCCACAAGGCAGGATCAACCAATAGGCTGCTAGTTATATAAAGGTAAGGATGGTTAGAGTGCTGTTAAGTGACTAAAAGTTAATGTTGAAGACAAGAGGCTTGAATAAAGGAAAGCATGAAGAGATTTTCATAAACTGTTCAACCATAACAATGGGGGACCATTACATTCTGAAGATGTAAAGAACTGAATTAAAGTCTGAATTAAGCTTCACTGTTCAAATATGGCTATTTAAATCTGAATCTGTTTTGTGAAGAGAATCAAGTCCAGACTCAAAATGGAGAAATTAAAGTGCAAAGTTATGAGTCATGAATGTTTATTTTGTTGGACAAGATCTCCATTAATCAATGGTATTGGGAACAATAATTGGAGACAGTTTAAGCCATGGTTATTATTGGCACAAGGTAGCTGTTCTCTAACTTAGAACCAAAAAGCCATAAGATGGCTTTAATGTTGTGATCCACTTTGCACATCATGAAATGATCGTTCTTTGAAAGGTTTGCATGGTGCTTGCAAGGTGATGAGAAACAGTTTTTCTTATCCTGCTTTTTCCAAGTGAGCAAGCTTGATTATATTCATATGAAACTGAATCTTTTCCCCTGTTTGTAATCCCTCCGTACTGGCTTATTTTTTGTACTGCAAATTAAATTAGTTTCTTACATGTGCGGTTCTTATGTTTCCAACAAAATATGCAGGTTCACACATTCAAGAAAGCTTGTGCAGCTGTTTATCCAAGTACAGTGCAAAATGATATTGTTTGGTTTTGGCCAAATGCTGATCCTCAATACAAAGATATCCTTTCAAAGAAAAAACCACCCTATATACCAGAATTGGATGACCCTTCATATACTAAGCTGATGGGTAATAGAGATATACCATATGGGTATGCAGAGATAAACTCAACATGCTCTATAATAGTGTTCATTTTCTAGCAGGAGCTTTATACTACTGATTCCATTTGCCTCTTCTTATTTAGTTGCTTGTATGTAATGAGAAATTGTAACTTCTTGACAAAATCATCATCACTTACAAGCCTTAATCCCTTGAGATGGGATTGGCTACATGGATGCTAACTCTCCAATCAGCCCTGTCCCTGGCCATATCTTTTGTAAAACTATTATATCATTGTATCATATCTAAGAGTTTTTCACCAAAATTTCTTTGGTATTTCTTCACCTATCTTGGTACAAACTTCTTACATTTTATTCACTTTCCCTATAGGTGCGCATCTATTGGTTAGTCTTCTTCTCACATGTCTAAACCATCTTAGTTGCGTCTTGTGTTTTATGTTCAAAGGCACCCATCAACCTTCTTACGGGGTAAACTTGTTTACAATTCTATCTTATCTTTTATGAACAAACATCCACTATAACATCTCCATCTCAATTACATTGATATTTTGCATATATTGGTACTTAACTAGCCAACATTTTGTACCATACAATAAAGATAGTATTTTAATCATTTGATATAATTTTCCTTTTAGGTTTAAATGGATTTTATGATTGCGTAAAATGTTGGAACACATTTCTCCAATTTAACCATCCTGCATGAATTATGTGAGTCACATTCTTAGTAATCTCCCCTTCTTCTTGAACAATTGATTCGAGATACATAAGTGTATATTTGTAGGAATAACTTGATTTCATGCCTCACTATGGTATCTCGTCCACATTTCTATTTTTATTAAACTTATGTTCCATATTTGGTTTTTGACCTGTTCAACTTGAAGCATTTAAATTCTAAGGAATCTCTTCATAATTTTACCTTATCATATTTTGATTTTTGTTTTTGTCTCATCTACCAATACAATTTCATTTACAAATAGCATACATCATGTAACACCATGGTCCTCACCCAAAAGTGCTAGCTCGGGGTGACTTATGGGCTCATGGAACCAAATAATACACCCAAGACCTCCATAGTAGACTACCAATGTGGGATTAAGTCGTGACACATCAAGGCACCTCTTCTTAGATAACTTAATTGACAAAGTAATGGAAAAAAATAAAAAAGGTTTGTCTATAATTATTCTTTGATTGTTTTGGGTGATTGCTAGAAAGACCATCAAGAAAACAATGCATGAACAGAGTAAAATAATAGGTTAACATAAATGGGTATGAAATTTTAAAGAGATACCAAGTTTTTCATTGAAATTCAATTTGATTTCTGCTTGAGTTCTTTTGTATCTTATGTGTGCTGCTAATGTTCAGGTATGAGGTTCTGATTGAAAATCTTATGGACCCTGCTCATGTTACATATGCTCATTATGGTATAATGCGAGTTCCAAGACCCAAAAACAGATAAGAAATCTAAACATGGTATATTTAATTTTTGATGTCAATTTTTTCTATTCGTGTAATACATATGGCTAAGACCAAGTTTTTTTCACTGTTAAGGCTGATAGAGAAGGAGGCCGGCCACTTGAAATTAGTGTACAAAAGCTGGACACCAATGGTTTTACTGGAAAGCAGGAATGGTCCAATAACAAATTTATTGCACCTTGTATTTTTTATGCCTTTACCCCTCCTGCAGTGGATCAAGGTAATGGAATTGTGCCGTCAGCCAGAACCAAAGAGGTAATCAGATGCTCCTTCTTATTTAATGATGTTGATAAATGGTACTATTGAGTTTTTATGTTTTTGCTGAAAACTTGAATCTTTCATGTTGGTTCTTCATCTTCTTGCCTTTCCTTTCTTCTTACTTCATTTTTTTCTGTGTGTTGTTTACTTCAGTAAATGTTCTATCTGTTGATTTCAGGAAGCACCATTACAAGCACAACGGCGATTTCTCCTAATTTTTATTTGCATTCCAGTTAGTCCGGGTAATAGCAGATTGATATGGACTTTTCCACGAAACTTTGGACTTTGGATTGATCAAATTGTTCCACGATGGATGTTTCATGTGGGTCAAAACTTAATTTTAGATTCAGATCTGTATCTTCTTCACATGGAGGTACCTTCTATCTTTGTTCTTATATTGGAATTTTTTAATCAACATGACTTCTTAAGTTTTAAATTGTCCACTCAATAGATTTAGGTTTAGAGGTCTAAAATCAGCTTTATAATTATGAGAAGGAACAACTTAGATAATATAAAGTAACACAGTTACTGCTTATTATTCAAGGACTTGTTGAGCTTGCATTTTAGTTAGAAGGAAAACTCATCAAGTCAATAAACCATTAATTCCCACTTCCTTTTCAGATACATGGCTTGTTTCTGGTCATTAAACTCTATCTCAGACCTTATATTTCTTCAAAATGTCAAATCATTGTCAACTTGTATTTTGCATTTTGCATCTCTGGTTCTTCAATGAATATCTTGTATTAAGTGATTAACTAATCTAATCATGTAGAGTGACCTCTAATATTCATGTATGCATCAATTTATTTATTCATTTGTTGATATCTAGGTGAATAAAATAAATCAAGGTAATAGTTTCTACTGCATTTTTTTTTAATTTGTTTTTCTACTAGGAAATTTGGCATCACCAAGCTTAGTCACTTTCTTCGTACACTAGTAATCTTGTAAAGCTTGGTGATACCAATAAAGAGAAAAGTAAATGTATAACTTTGTAGATTCCTGAGATTGCGTAACACTGACAAAGTACTTTTACCATTCGAACTGTTGTACATTGATTCTATGTAATTTCTTCCTTTCTATTTTCTTTTAAATATGGATAATTTCTTCCAGTATAATGAATTGGGTTCTTCCAGGTTACTTTCACCCCCTAGTTTCATTAAACCCTCATGTTCAGTTGGTTAAATTTAACTACAGTTGTTTGTTCCTTTCTCACCTACTTGTCGAGGCACTGAATACATCAAAACAGGGTTAATAGGGGAAGTCTTTGTAGTCCAATTACCAAAACTGTATTGCAATAAGTGAAATCCCATTTCCCTAGTGGAAACTTTGATTGTCCATGACATTTTTTGAGGCACTCAATCGTTTGGGGTCAGGGTGTGTGAAATGTGCCCAAAGGCAGCAAAAATCAGGTTTTGTTGCCATGACTACATAAATCAACAAAAAAACAAACAGGGAATAAAAAAGCTGAATATGAAGTTTAAGAGTGAACACAACTGACAAGAAACCAGCCAAAAAGTACTGACCTGGCCAATGGGACTGAACCACCACAGAATATTTGAACCAGAACACAAAGACAAAATCTGGTTAGAACATGAAACTTACCTGGAAAGGGCTCGACACAAGCTGTATACCAGGCTGAAGCATGAGCCACAAAAGGTAGACCAAACCTAAACTGAACTTGAACTGGTTGAAACAAAAAGCCTGATCCGCGGATATCAGACAGTGCACAAGGTTATGTCCTTACCATGAATGTGACACCCAGTATTTTTGCAGCCAAAGGGAAGGCTTCATCAGCAACAATCTCATGTACATGACTCACATGACAGAAAAAGAAACTTTACTGTTAGAAATGACAATTTGTGCTAATTTAGTGCAGGATCAGCTCTGCTTATGCAGTCGAATCCTTGAACTCCAAAAGTCCTGCATACATCATTTTTCATGTCTTGCTCAGTGAATCATTTTTCATGTCTTGTTCAGTGATTAATAGAAGTTATGTAGATAAATACCATTGCTATCTTACAGAATAGTGGTGTCTCACACACAGTGTTCCTTCACAAAAAGAAAGTGAGAGAGCCAAGAGAGGAGCAAGTCTTGCTCAGTGATGAATAAAGTTTTTGATAGTAAAAATGATTTTTGATAATCTCAATTGCTAAAGAAAGTGCTCCATAAATAGGAGAATACAAAATGGAATATGAAACAAACTTCCTATAATCACTGAATTAGATTTGAATAATCTGATCTGGTTTACAAAAAAAAAAAAAAAAGAAAATAACAGAATATCATTAATATCTGCAAGAATCTTACATATCTCAACACTCCTTGAGATTTTTGCTGGAAACTCCAAGCTTGGTTAAGTTCTCAAACTTTTGTCTTTGGAAGAGCCTTTGTCAGTATGTCAGCTAGCTGCTTTTCTGTTTTGCAATGCACCAGCTTCACCTCCCCATTATTCTTAGCTTCTCTTATAGCATGAAACTTGACATTTATTTGCTTAGTCTTTCCATACTGGACAGGATTCTTTGCAATTGCTATGGCTGACTTATTATCAACCAAAATGACAGCAGCTTCATCTTGCTCCTGTCCCAAGTCTGCTAAAATCTTCCTAAGCCACATGGCTTGATTTGCAGCTCCTGCTGTAGAAATATACTCAAACTCAGCTCAGGATTGAGCTACCACATCTTTTTTTCTTTGAATTCCATGAAAAAACACCACTGCCAAGAAAGAAAACATAACCTGAAGTGCTCTTGGAATCATCAACACAACCTGCCCGATCACTATCTGAATATCCTCGAAGAAGTCCACTTTCAGCTTTAAAATACGATAAACCATAGTCAAGAGTCCATTTCAAGTACCTTAACACTCTCTTAGCAACACCAAGGTGAATTTGACTTGGTGACTACATGAACCTTGATGAAAGACTTGCTGGAAACATTAAATCAGGCCTGGAAGTTGTTAAGTACAGTAGACTACCAATCAAACTTCTGTAAACTGAACTATCAGCTGTGTTTTCAGTATCCAACTTGCATAACTTTTCATTCACCATGTGGAGTAGCCATTGCTTTACAACCTTCCATTTTGAATTTTTTGAGAATGTCAAGTGCATACTTCCTTTGAGAAAGGAAAATTCCAGCTTTACATTGATTTACTTCCATATAGGAAGTATTTCATTTCACCCAAGTCTGTCATTTCAAAAACCTGCTTCATCTCTGCTTCGAAGACTTCCATTGCATGAGCATTATCACCTGTAATCAAAAGGTCATCAGCATATAATAGAACTAACAGTTTTTCCCATCATCAAACATTTTTACGTAGAGAGTAGCTTCATTTTCACTCCTCCTGAAACCATGAAAAAGGAGGCGGGCATCAATTTTGCTATACCAGACCGTTGGAGCTTGTTTTAGTCCATAGCTTTATTAAGCCTATAAACTTTGTCCTCATGACCAGCAACTACAAAGCCTTCAGGTTGCTCAACAGAAATTTCTTCCTCTAGGATTTCATTTAAAAAAGCGGACTTAACATCCATATGATAAAATTTTCCAACCCATTTGAGCTTCTAAGGCTATTAACAGCCTTATAGTGTTATGCCTTGCAACAGTAGCAAAAGTATCACCGTAGTCCACTCTTGCAAGTTGAGAATAACCCTTCACAACAGTCTAGCCTTGTACTTGCGAATTGTCCTATCAAGATTTAGTTTTGTTCTGTAAACCTACTTTACTCCAATTGCATTCTTATTTTTTGGCTTAGAAATGAGTTCCCAGGTGTTGTTTTTGTTTATCATTGCTAACCCTTCTTCCATCCCCTTTTTTCATTCTTCAAACATTGAAGCCTCCTCATAACTTGCAGGTTTTGAAATTACATAGCATCATTTCGATAAATTTCAGCAAGAGACTTTGTTTTGAGAACAGGAGAGTCAGAATCTGATTCAAAATTTGAGTTTTCATTAGCATTTGCAATCTTATCTTCATCTCTAGCTAGCATTGACTGAAACATTGTGCTGCTCTTTCTCTCCACTTGTTCCTTCTCCCAATTCCAGCAAGATTCTTCATCAACTTTCACATCTTTGTTGATTAACACCTTCTTAGTTTCCTGGTTATAAATTCTATAACCTTTTGATTTTGCTGCATAACCCAAGAAGATTCCAATTTCTGCCTGTTGATCAAGTTTGGATCTCTTTATTGTTGGAACATGGCTATAGCGTACTGAACCAAATACCAAGTGTTTTGCTGTAGGTTTGGAACCAGAACATGTCTCAATTGGTGTTTTCCCTTGCACAGTCTTGGTGGCAAGTCTATTCAAGAGATAGACTGCTGTATACACAGCTTTTGCCTAGAAGCTTTTAGGAAGTTTTTTCTCTAACATCATGCACCTTGCCATCTCCATTATACTCCTGTTCTTCCTTTTTGACACTCCATTCTGTTCTAGTGTGTAGTTGACGGTTAGCTAGCTGATGTGAAATTCTAGTATCTTCATAGAAATTGTTGAAGTCTCTTGAATTGTTCTCCTTCCCTTTGTCAAACCTTAAAGTTTTGATCTGATAGCCACTCTGACACTCTACTAGCTCCATGAATTTCTTAAAAACAAAAAATACATGACTTCTTGTTAAGAAAGTACACCCAAGTCATCCCGGTAAAATCATCTTTAAATAATATAAATATCTATTTTGACTAGAGGACAAGGTATTCATAGGCTCACATACATATGTGAGAATCAGTTCTAACTTCTATTTAGACCTCTGAGCCTAATTAAAAGGAAATGGTTGCCTATGCATCTTCCCTAATTGACAACATTCACATTTCACTACTAACTTGAATTTCAGGCATATCTCTCACCAAATTATGTGATTGCATAAGCTTTAATGAGCTCAAATTGAAATGACCATACCTTTTATCCAGAACCATGTGTGTGAAAGGAAACTCCAACAGTTGGTGGTTCATGTAAGAGTTTTACCAGTTTTCAGAACTTTTTCAAAAACTCATGATAAATGCAGTGGAAAAAGAACAGGATCACCTTGCAAGACCTAGTATCAACAACCATATGCAACTGAAAACGAAACCATCCATAGAGCGTTTAGTAGTATACCTCATTGGAGAGTTTCTTTTATGATGTAGTGGCTGAAATTCCACCCGGGGCAGCTTCCGTTCTCACCAAACAGCTTCCGAAAAGCACCTTTGAACAGTCTCACTGTTTCGAACAACCAATTCGACTCCCAAAAATATGAGGGCCCCAGTCAATCCACGCTCCAAATAGGGGATGAAACTTATAGGAGAGCCTATGTGCTAACCAAGCCTCTTGTAGGTGACAAAGTTATAATGGGTTTAGAAACAAGCGGTTCCAAATCCAAATAGTCACACTATAAATTGAAATTGCTACAATAGGAACAAGAAATCAAGGAGCAGTGGGAGCTATGAGAGAAGAGGGTTTAAGGTTTTTGAAAGAAGAAGAAAATGCAAAAACCAAGAGAGAGCTAGGGCCACAATTGCAGTAAGCAAGCTTGGGGTGTTTAACTTTTTCATTCCCTTTTATATGAAACCCTAAGCCCTCACAAAGCCTTCAAATTGGACAAACGAATAGGAGAGATAGGGGGTAAGCCTGAGGGAAGGAAAGGCATGCTGGACGCATGCTGTCCTTCTGGTTGTTTTCCTTAGTCGAATGTCTCCCAAATTTGTTGCAATATACAAAAAGAGATCATGTTGAATGCGACCTTCATTGCAAGAAAATGGTCGACCTGTTTCAAGGATAGGATCAATTGGATTGCACCGGTCAGCAAGGATCGGTCGATCAATTTTGAATTAGTCGATTGACTTGTCCATAGTTCGACTGATTGCTTCCAAGGCCGATCAATTGGTTTTGCTCCCTCGTTCCAATTTTCGCAAATTGCATCTTGGACTGCGATTAACTCTTAATAACTCTTTCATTATCTCATAATGAAATTGAAGCCCCGTTAACTTTTAACATGCCTGTTAACTCTTAACAACTGCTTTTATTAATTAAACCCGTTTCATTAACTCTTAACGGTTTCATCATTAACTCTTAATGATGATCAACATTTAATTACAACATTATATCATAAATCAACCACTACACTCGGATATGCATATGACCTTCTAGGTTCACCTCTAAGTAGTAATCAGGACATGTCTATGAGAAATTAGAGGTAGAACTCCAACCTGAAAAGCTAGCTTAACAGGTGGAGGGATCCTCCTCCTTATAAAATATGAATAAAAACATATTTTATTCATTTTACAAGATTTACATCATTAGTCCCAATTTACATCTGCTAGATGTCATCTAAATACAATATTAATGGCATTAACACTAACAATCTCCCATTTGATGCTGATTTATAGGTTCTTATTCTATAGTCGCCTGGTATCTAATGCCTATCCTTTCAAGGTAGCGATTAAGATGACCCTGTGATAGTGCTTTGGGCTCGTGACATTGTCCAATGACGTGATCTTTTATAGTTGCACGTCTCCACATGCCGCGATCTCTTAGATCAGATGGAAGCATCACTCTATGTGCTTGAGTTTCTAGTGAGACCTAGGTTCCTTAGCTTATGCAATAGTCCCATTGTTTTCACAATATAAAGATATCAACAACTCAATGGACGAAACCACTTCTAGTTCAGCAAGGAACTTCTTCATCCAAACAGTCTCTTTTGCAGCATCGCAAGCCGTAACATATTTGGTTTTTTTCGTAGTGGAGTCTGTAGTTATTTCTTACTTGGAACTCTTCCAGCTAACTGCCCCTCTATTATAGACAAACACAAAAGCAGATGTAGACTTTCTATCATCCACATCAGATTGAAATTTTGAATCAATGAACTCGTCAACACAAAGATCACTCTCTCCATACACCAATAACAAATCCTTAGTCATTCTCAAGTACTTAAGGATACACTTTACTGCGGTTTAGTGTTCTGAACCTGGATCAGACTGATATTTGCTCATGATGCTCACAACACATGCAATATTAGGTCTAGTACATAGCATAGCATACATGAGACTCCCAATTGCCGAGACATAGGGAATCTTCTTTATGTGTTGTCTCTCTTCGGGAGTCTTAGGTGACATCCCCTTAGAGAGATGAATTCCATGTCTGAGAGATACAAAACATTTCTTGGAATTCTCCATACTAAACCTCTTTAGCATCCTTTCTTTGTACAGACTCTGGGAGAGACCTATTAATCTCTTGCTCTATCTCTATAGATGCAAATTCCCTAGATATAAGTCACATCTCTTAGATCCTTCATAGAGAATTTATTGGACAACCATAGCTTTATTGACATCAGCATGCTAACATCGTTTCCCATTAGGAGTCATCCACATACAAGATTAAGAAAGCTCGTGCTCCCACTGACTTTCTTGTATATACAAGATTCATCCAAATTTCTAATAAAACCAAACTTTTTGATTTCATTATCAAAACGGATGCTCCAGGATCTTGAGAGTTTCTTAAAACCATAAATGGATCTCTTAAGCTTGGACACTTGATTGACATTGGAAAACTCAAAACTATAAATATATCTTTCTCCAAATAACCTTTCAGAAATGTTGTTTTGACATACATTTTCCATATCTCATAATCATAGTGTGCAATAATGGCAAGCATTCATTTTGATGGATTTAGCATAACGATCGACGAAAATGTCTCTTCATATTCAATACCATGCTTTTGACGATACCCTTTTGCCACCAGTCGTGCTTTGAAGGTCCGCACCTTCCCATCAGGATCAACATCTCATAACCATCTCTTATGTTGTGGCCTCCCATACCACATCTCATATGGCGTACTCTCAACAGATTTGCGTACTCTCAACAGATTTACTTGGAGCCCTATTAAGGAGATAAATGGTGGTGGACAGAGCATAACCCCATAGTGATAATGGTAGATCGGTAAAAGTGATCATTGATCGTACCCTATCCAAGGGGATACAGTTTCTTCTCTCAGAAATACCATTCAACTGTGGAGTTATAGGAGAAGACAACTGGGATATTATGCCATTTGACTAGAGGTAGTTATTGAATTCTATACTCAAAAGTATTCTCCACCTCGATCCGATCGAAGTATTTTACTACTCTTTCCGGTTTAATTATTTATTTCAGCCTTAAACTCTTTGAACTTTTCAAAAGCTTCAGACTTGTACTTCATCAAGTACGCATGACCATATCGTGACAAATCATCAATAAAGGTTATGAAGAAGTTATAACCACCTCTTGCCATGACAGAGAACGACCCACATACATCTGTGTGGATTAAACTTAGCAACTCACTAGCTCTCCCACTTTGTCCAACAAAGGGTAACTTGGCTATTTTTTCGAGAAGGCAAGATTCACGAGTTGGCCCCAGTTCAGAACCTACTAGATCAATTAATCATCTTTTGACCACTTCATTAATTCTTCCCTCATTTATATGGCCTAATCTAAGATGCCATAACTACTTAAGGTCAACACTGTCACACTGCGAGAAAGCTTCCCGCTGCTTGTGGATGTAACATTTACATCTCTCTATCGAGCTCTTTCGTGCAACTCTAATATATAAAGACCATTCACCATTATGCCCATGCCAACAACCTCATTACCATAATGAATTTGGCATGCATTATTATCAAAAGAAAGTTCATAACCATCTCTTACAAGTCTAGGAATATACACTACATTCCGAAATACATTAGGTAAATATAAACAGTCTTTTAGTGTTAATACATGCCCAGAATGGAGAGTTACAAAAGTTGTCCCTATAGCAAATGGATTTACAAGAGCTCCATTTCCCACTCGTAATACAATGTCCAGCTTCTTAAGTGGCCTACTCCCCTCGAGATCCCACATGCAAACACAAATATGAGAAGTTGCACATGAATCAAGTATCCATGAGATGAGAGAATGACTAATCGCATTGATCGTCTCAATGACAAAGAAAGAAGATATACTTGCACCTTGATTCTCAGAACGCTTGACTTTCAAGCTGGCGAGATACACCGGGTAGTTCCTCTTACAATGTCTATCTTCCTGGCCGTGGAAATACTTTTCTCTTGATCCCTTCTCCTTAGGCTTCGGCTTCGAGATGTCCCTCTTTGGCCCCAACTTCTTGTTGTTAGAAGATCTCTTCTTCCTCTTAGAAGTTTTGAAAGAGGAAGCGATGGCAAGAACTTCTTCTTTGCCCTTTTCCTTGATTTGGGCTTGTGTTGTTAACATGTTTAACAACTCAGGGAGCGTGCACACAATCTTGTTCTTATTATAATTAAGAATGAATGGGGCAAAAGATTCTGGAAGGGACTGAAGGATGAGGTTAATCTGTAGCTCAGCATCCATGTAAAATTCCAGAATGTCCAGCTGACCAATCAAATTGATCATTTTAAGGACATGGTCTCCTACATCTGTGCCCTTTACCATTTCAGCCCTGAACAACTGCTTAGATATCTCATATCTAGCCGTTTTGCTATGCTCTCCATAGAGCTCCCATAGATTCGTAATTATGCTGGATGCATCAGTCATGTGCTCATGCTAATGCTGTAGCTCATTAGACATGGCCAAAATGTAATTCCTCGCTCTTAGATCATGCTCCCTTATCTCTTCCCAAGTGGCACGCTCCTCCTCACTACAACCTCTAGAAGTGAAACAAGGACAACTCTCTCCAAAGCCCCGTCAATTTTCTCCGTACTTAAAACAATTTTTAAGTTGTGAAATCAATCCTTGAAGTAAGGTCCAATTAAAACATTTTTGTCCAATATATGCGAGATTGGGTTTGAAGAGTTTGCCATATTTTTAAAAATGATGCATAAAATAAATAAACGATTGTTAGTTGATTTTATCTTGCATTACTATTTAGTCTCGGTCACAAACCAAATAGTACCTCCACTTAATTTTATGAATTCCACACTTCCCAAGTGGAAAACACGAATCCCTAGAGGGACCCATGGTGGGTGATCGAGTTCTCTACTACATGAATACTACGCAATGCTATAGTGATTTCTTGGGATACCCACATATTCGAGTAGGCAACTCTTGCCTTCCACATCTCATGTGGGGTTCGATCTTCAGCCCCCATGCCATCTAATCCGCAACAATGGTGGTTTCTAAGACGATGACATAGTTAGATTTAACACATTGCCTTAGCCAATGATCCACTTAAACGTCTATGACCGCAACATTATGGTGGTTTCTAGGCTATATCCGTGTGGGAACACTGATAACATCTTGTGCTTTAGATAGGCATCGATCCTCTCTCATGAAATGCACTCTCCCACCTATGGGCAGCGTGAGGCACCCAATTGAGTGACGATCACCTACGACGATGGAGGGTCACGATAAATCTTATTTATTGTTTTAATCTAATATTAGGTTTGCACAATTTTGGGAAGATTTCGATCTTTATTATTAGAGGTCTCACTTTGCACATGCATTAAGTTTTCCATCATGCATCTCATACATAATAAACTCATACATATAAACAAAATGGATGATTATGGACCTTTTGCTTATTAATTAAATCCGAGCCTCTGGATTTAATTAACGACATTATTTGAGACATACAACTAGCGCTCATCTCATGAGCACCAATCTCTCTCTCGGCCTTCTTGCTCTTTGGAGTCACCAACCCTTGATGGCTTCATCTTCATATTACATGGACTAACATACATTACATTTTCTAAGGCAAAAATGAAAGTACAGGGAGACTTATGTCTCATTATAGTCCCAAATGAATGAAAAATATTATTACAGGCCATTTCAACAAATACTTGTAACATTCATCCATTCATCCATACAATCGCATTATATTAAGTTCATGATCATCCATTCAATCTCATTGAATAATATGGCGCATTTTCCTTTTAAAAAATCATGTTAAATGTAATATGTATCATTTTTCGGATCACTGATATCTCATGTCATAAGCTCCAATCAGTTTTTCCCTAATGCAATCTCATTGCATTTAAATATTAACCGAAAAGACCTAAAACAGTGTCTACCAATGCCTAAAACGGTTGACCGGTTCTGGGTTTCAAAGGAACTAGTTAACCGTTCTGAAGATAGGTCGACTGTCTCCCATTGAAACGAATATTGTTGACAGTCTCGGATGCACTAGTCGACCAGTTTCTGGGTTCCTCTAATCGGTCGACCGCATTCAAGAAGCATTCGACCGACTCCTTGCTTCGGTTGACCGTTTCTACCTCTAGTCAACCGCTCTCAAGACAAAGCTGATCGCGTAGGATGTTCACCTCACGCCAGAGGTCAATGAATCACATTAGCAACCACCTTCTTTAATACGTTACTGCACAGAGACCACACAGTGCATTTCCCTACCACGATAAACAGGTGGTTCTTAGCAACGACAAATCTCTAAAACCAATATATAAGACAACTATGTTGCCTCCGATCTAAGGACCAGTAACACAATCAAAACCAGTAGCAGATCATTAATTCTCTTAGCCATGTGATCTTTCACTTACGTCACATTCATCAAATGTTCAACTAATATCCACCTACATGTCTACTATATCCATCTCATGGATTATGCCATGTGACTCACCATCCTTTATTATTAGTTTCTCAGATTAATCAAATGTAATAACCTATGTGTCAGTCCGTAATTGATAACTCATATTCCCCTTTAGAGAAATCTAAGGAGTAGGAATCATTTTAAGAAATCCTAAATGCAAGGGTCTTTGTCATATATTCTTAATACTTAAGAATAAGATCTTTATTAGGAAATTTAGGGACTCATTCATATATATTAGTTGGAGAGCTACGAATGAAGATATGACCATTAAAATGTGAAAAACATAATTTATTCATTTTACAAGATTTACGTCATTAGTTCCAAATTACATCTACTAGATGTCATCTAAATACAACAATAAGGGCACTAACACTAACAGTATGATCATGTTTTAAAGCACATGCAAGATGTTCAAAATATTCCCTAAATAATGGAAAACTATTCTCAATTATCTCCAGCTTCACAATTTCACAATCATTAGGATTAAAAATTGTGCAAAAGCAATTCTTAAATGACAATGGGTACCCTTTTTTCATCATTTGACTCACACTAAGTTGGTTTTGATCCAAGCCAGGAATATAAAGAACATCTGCGATTTTGCTACGGTTCCCATGCCTTTAGCTTGAACTATGTCGCCATTGCCAAGCTTAACTTTAATTTTCATGGATGTGTTCAAAGTTGTGAAGAGCCTTGAATCTTTAGCCCTATGGCTTGTACATCCATTATCTACAAACCAAGCTTGATAGGTGATTGACATTGCTCATCTGTAAAGTTGGTTTGTCATGCTGGTTGTTATTGAGACTAATTCTACTGGCTCTACAGTATCTTTTAATATGTCCAAACTTTTTACAGTATCTACATTGAATTTGAGGCTTCACTTTGTGCTACGAATCTTTTTCCTAGTGGTTTGTTCTTTTACAAATTCCACAAGGAGGAAACTTCCCTTTCCTTGGTTGCTCCTCAACTCCTTCTATTGCTTTTTCCTTACCTTCCTTGTTTGATGTTCCTCTTTTGCTTTCTTTTGAAGAACCTAGCTTGCCTTTATGACTTGCCTGAAATGCACCCTCTGTGACATCTTCTATCCTTATAAAGCTCTCTACTCTTGGGCCTACAACTTATTAGTTTTGCAACTATTAGACTTTTTAAATCACATGACTCCTCAATTGTTGAGATTTTAGCCTCAAATTTAATGGGGAGGCTAATCGACATCTTCTCAGTAACTCTATGTTAGCAAATGAGTTGATTTGTCCTGATATTATTTCCTTTTCTTGGTTGATTGATTGTAAATTGTAGATTAGAATCTTTTATTTTCTTCTATTTCTTGTAAGCAGCTTCCTAATTTGTTTATTTTATTTTCTTCTATTTCTTGTAAGTAGCTTCCTAATTTGTTTAAGGAAGATTGCTAAGTTAGAGAGTTGCCTAACTCATTTAGGCTAACTTAGGAAGGTATCCAACTTAGGAGATATCCTAAACTTGGCAACCTCTCTGTATATATGTTGTGTTCGGCTAAGTTGATAATAGATTGGAAGTTTTCCTAGTCTTTTGACATGGTATCAGAGCCATAGGGTTTCTGTGATTGTTTGTAGCCGAGATACCTTGATCCATTTTTTCCTTCCAACCATAGTATGGGCGACGTTGGAGAATCAGAAGGTACGACCGAAGTCACAGCCACAGGTGCTGTTACAGGGGGTTCCAGCCATGGGATAAGTACTGGAGGAGAGCTTTCGATTATTCAAGCGGCTTATAGGTTGAGCGGGAAAAATTATCTCAAGTGGTCTCAATTAATCAAGACCTTCTTGAAAGGCAAGGGGAAATTGAGCCACTTGGAGGGAACCGGGCCTCAAAAGGAGGATCCCACGTACGCTGCATGGGATGAAGAAGACTCATTAGTCATGTCATGGCTTTGGAGCGCTATGAATCTAGAGATTAGCGATACGGTAATGTTTCTAACTACGACTAAGGAGATATGGGATGCTATGAGGACTACCTACTCCAAAATCAATGATGCTGCACAGATTTATGAAATCAGAACAAAAGTGGCAGCAACAAAACAAGGCAACCGATCTGTTACTGAGTACTCTAATCTATTGCAGATTTTGTGGCAAGAATTGGATCACTATCAGTGCATCCAGATGAAGTGCAGCGAGGATGCAGTCATTCAAAAGAGATTTGTGGAGAAAGAACGGATCTATGACTTCTTAGCTGGGCTAAACTTGGAGTATGATGCTGTTAGGATCCAAATCCTAGGTAAATCTGACCTACCTTCTTTAAATGAAGTTATTGCTATTATTCGAGGGGAAGAAGGTAGGAGAGGAGTGATGTTAGAGAATCATCAGTTAGAGGGATCAACATTACTCACTATAAAGGGGGCTGGTTGTGGAAGGTGGATTAAAGAAGATAGAAGACAGGTGGATTCAAATGGAAGTACCACAGATAGAGATAATTTGTGGTGCACTTTTTGCAAAAAGCCGAGGCACACAGTTGATAAATGCTGGAAGCTCCATGGAAAACCAGTTAGAGGAGGACAACATCCACAATCTAAGCCTAATGGGCAGTCATATATGGCTAATAGTCAGCTGGGATCGGGAGAGATTAATGGCTGACAACAAGTGGAAGGCAAAGGCATTGAACAAGCTGAGTTTATGGGGCTGAAACAAGAAGAAATTGAGAAGTTGAGGACCCTATTAGGCTCACTTGAGAAGGAACTAGGAGCAAGTTCTTCAAATCTTGCTCTCACAGGTATTACTCTCAATTCTTCCAGCTTAAAAGTTTCAGATTTAGGTTTTAAACCAGATTGGGTTCTTGACACTGGTGCCACCGACCATGACCTATTCTTCCCAAAAATTCCTATCCTACAAGCCTTGTCCAAGCACCAAAAAGATTGTTCTGGCTGATGGATCCCTAACTACTGTTGCTAGAATAGGGGACATCAGTGTGAACAATCATTTGATCCTAAGAGATGTTCTTCATGTTCCTAAACTTTACACCAACCTCATCTCTATTAAAAAACTGACTCAAGATGCTAATTGCCTTGCTATCTTCTCTCCAACCTCTTGTGAATTTTAGGAAAGGGACTCGAGGAAGATGATTGGGCATGCTAAGGTGAAAGAGGGGCTATACTATCTTAAAGAATTTAGTAAACTGAAATATGTTCCTCCTATGTCTTTTTTAGCTAAATCCAATAAGGATACCCTATGGCTTCATCATTTTCGCTTAGGGCATCCATCATTTGTGGTTCTTCAATCTATGTATTCCTCTTTGTTTAAGGGATTAGATAGTAGGGAATTTCAATGTGATATTTGTCAATTTGCTAAGCATAAAAGAGCTTCATTTCCTCTTAATAATACTCGAAGTGTTCTTCCTTTCAATTTAATTCATAGTGACATATGGGGTCCTTCTCCTATCCCTAACATTTCGGGTGCAAGGTGGTTTGTGTTATTTGTTGATGATTGTACCCGTGTAATGTGGTTATACCTTCTTAAAAACAAATCAGATGTTTGTTCCATTTTTCAAAATTTCTACACCATGATTAAAAACCAATTTGGTGTTGAAATTAAAAGAGTGAGAACCCACAATGCCAAGGATTTTTTCAATCAAACTCTCTCATTTCTTTCAAGAGAGAGGTGTGATCCATGAATCATCATGTGTTTATACTCCCTAACAAAATGGGCTAGCTGAGAGGAAGAATGGTCACTTATTAACAGTTACAAGAGCATTGCTGTTTCATAATAATGTGCCTAAACACTATGGGGAAGAGGCTGTTCTAACTGCAGCTTATCTTATCAATAGGCTTCCTTCAAGAAACCTTGGTCTCAAAAGTCCAATTCAGCTTCTTACTCAAGGATTTCCAAACTTTGTTCCCACAGATTTGTGTCCTAAAGTGTTTGGCAGCTTAGTTTTTATTCATAACCATTCTCCTCATAGGGGAAAATTGGATCCTAGGGCCCTCAAATGTGTCTTTGTTGGCTATTCTCCTACTCAAAAGGGTTATAAATGTTTCCATCCTCCATCCAAAAAATTCTTTGTCTCAGCTGATGTTAAATTTGTGGAAGATCAGTCATATTTCCAGAATTTCTACACTCATGGGGAGACTGATTTCTTAGGTGGAAATGCAAAGGAGTTATATCTTCCTACTCTTCCATGTTCCTCTTCGGCTTGTCCTAGATGTTCCTCCACTCTTTCAGCTTGTCCTAATCCTCAGGATTGTGCTAATACCGATGTAAGAGAAACTATTCAGTCACATTCTAAACCTTTGAAAGTGTATACAAGAAAGAGAGCCCCAGAGAGTTGAGATGAATGCTCTTGAAAAGAACCATACTTGGAATCTGGTAGAACTTCCTAAAGGCAAGAAACCAGTGGGATGTAGATGGGTTTTCACTGTCAAATACAAATCAGATGGCTCTCTAGAAAGGTATAAAGCTAGGTTGGTGGCCAAAGGTTATACCCAAACATATGGTGTGGATTATCTTGAAACATTTGCTCCGGTGGCCAAAATGAACACTGTTCGGGTTCTATTATCATTGGCAGCCACTTTAAACTGGCCTTTGTATCAATATGATGTTAAAAATGCGTTTTTATATGGTGACTTAGAGGAAGAGATTTATATGGAGTTTCCTCCTGGATTTGGGTTTCCTAATCAAGGAAAAAACTTAGCATGCCGCTTGAACAAAGCTTTCTATGGACTGAAACAGTCACCAAGAGCTTGGTTTGGGAGATTTGCCAAAGTAATGCTTGGTTTGGGCTATAAGCAAAGTCAAGGGGATCACACATTGTTTATTCACCACTCTCCAACTGGTAAACTAACTGCTTTGCTAGTGTATGTGGATGATATAATTGTGACAGGTGATGATCAAGATGGAATTGTAGCCTTGAAGGAGTGTTTGACTCAGGAATTTGAAATAAAGGAGCTTGGGAACCTAAAGTATTTTTTGGGCATTGAAGTGGCTAGGTCTAAGAAAGGTATTTTCATTTCTCAACATAAATATGTGTTAGATCTCTTGCAAGAAACCGGTATGCTAGGCTGCAGGGTTCTTGATACTCCAATTGAGCAAAATCATCGAATTGGTGAAGACATGGAGGGAGGTGCTGTTGATAAAGAGTCTCACCAACGGTTAGTAGGAAGGCTAATCTATCTCTCTCATACTCGGCCGGATATTGCATATGCTGTGGGAGTAGCAAGTCAATTTATGCATAGTCCAAAGGAGGGTCATCTTAAAGCTGTGCATCGTATTCTTCATTACCTTAAGAGTGCTCCTGGTAAAGGTATTTTATTTAAGACGGGTGGTCCTATGTCTTTGGAAGCCTACACGGATGGCGACTATGCTGGTTCCCTTGTTGATAGGCGGTCCACCTCCGGTTATTGCACATTTCTAGGTGGCAATCTTGTTACTTGGCGTAGTAAGAAACAATGTCGTGGCAAGGTCTAGTGCTGAAGCTGAGTTTCGATCTATGGCATTGGGAATTTGTGAGTTGTTATGGCTCAAGATTATTTTAGATGACTTACAGATTCGATGGACAGCTCCTATGAGATTATATTGTGACAACAAATCGACCATTAACATTGCTCACAACCCGGTTCAACATGATAAGACTAAACATGTTGAGGTGGATCGACACTTCATTAAAAAGAAGCTTGACAATGGCTTAATTTGTACTCCTTTCATTCCTACTGGTGGACAGCTTGCTGATGTCTTTACCAAAGGCTTATCGGGTGGTGTTTTTCACAAGATCCTCAGCAAGATGGGAATGTATGACATACACTCTCCATCTTGAGGGGGAGTGTTAGAAAATGAGTTGATTTGTCCTGATATTATTTCCTTTTCTTGGTTGATTGATTGTAAATTGTAGATTAGAATCTTTTATTTTCTTCTATTTCTTGTAAGCAGCTTCCTAATTTGTTTCTTTTATTTTCTTCTATTTCTTGTAAGCAGCTTCCTAATTTGTTTAAGGAAGATTGCTAAGTTAGAGAGTTGCCTAACTCATTTAGGCTAACTTAGGAAAGTATCCAACTTAGGAGATATCCTAAACTTGGCAACCTCTCTGTATATATGTTGTGTTTGGCTAAGTTGATAATAGATTGGAAGTTTTTCCTGGTCTTTTGACACTCTATAATCGAGAAAATTTGCACCATACATTCTTATTTGAGTGACTAATTCACTTAGTTTGGCAAAATAATCCTTGAGAGATTCATTTTCTTTCATTCTTAACATCTTAATTGATCTCTTCAAATTTAAAGTTTTACTGATCTCTTACTCTTGTGACAACTTATCCCATTCTTCTTTAGTTGTCGCAACACCCAAAATCCTTGGAAGAATGGATTCAGCTATTGTTGATTGTAGAAATGAGAGTGCTTTTTAGTTCTTTGTAAAAACCTCTATGTTGTCTGATTTGTTCTAGAGTAGAATTTTCTGGCAGGGGAGTTGGTTGGAATCCATTCTGAATTATCTCCCATAAATTATAGGTGAGATATTCTTTCATCCTCACTAACCAAAAATTGTAGTTATCTCCGGAGAAGATTGGAGGAGCCGACAGTGATACATTACTTGCTGACAACATTTCTATCACTCTTACTACTCACTTTTTTTTTTTTCCTCATATAAACTCACAAACCCTTAAGAAGAATGGTCTGATACCACGTTAACAGTAAAAAATGAATTATGATAATACTAATTGCTGAAGAAAGTGCTCCATAAATAGGAGAATATAAAACGAAATGTGAAACAAACTTCCTATAATCACCAAATCAAATTTGATAATTTAATCTAGTTTACAAATACAAATTAGAAAAATAACAAAATATCCTAAATATCTACAAGAATCTCACATATCTCAACAGTTTTGTGGATAAATACATTACTTACAGAATAGAGACTTTTAACACGTTGTTTCTTCCCAAAAAGAAAGTAAGAGATCAAAGAAAGTAGTAAGTCTTAATTAGTGTTTAATAGAGTTTTATAGATAAATATTGTCTCTTTCTTATAGATTATTCACTTCCCATGCTTCACATTTCTTCACAAAAAGAAAGTGAAAAAGCAAAGAAAGGAGTATCTTACTAAATTGCAGTAGATAAATACCGAATAACGGCTTCCCACACTATATGTTTCTTCACAAAAAGGAAGTGAGCGTGCCAGGAAAAGAGTATGAATCCACATGGCCAAAATATGGTGCATGGGGCCTACTTATCAACCACCAAAGGATACCACCTATTTGTCCAATAGGTGTAATGCATATGAAGATATACTTTTCTGCCTTGCATTCACCAAAGAACACCTCCTTTGGGTTGTGAGTCAAGTAGCCCACCTTTGTGCGTGTAGGTAACTCAAAGACAATGGAAGTTATAAGGACTCGTACAATTGGAATCAAGAATAAGTTCCAACTTTCTTTTCTCAACCTGGTCAGCAATCCACTAAGAAAAGAATATATGCCATACTCTAAAAATGATGCACTTTTTAGGGTTCTCAGCTAATCTCTACATAAATATCTAACTTAAGTTCTCCCTATATATTTACTCATTATTCAAAGGTGTTAAATGGAGAATCTCAGACTATTATATGTTCAAGGTGTTCTCCCTATTTTCTCGTTTTCATTTTTAATTGAATACTTGTTTCTCTAGGATAATTTTGTCACTTTGGATGACCTTTCCTCAAGCTACTAAACCTTTTAGATTGAGTTATATTTTTGGAACTTCATTAGTTGGTACTAGACTTATCTCCAAGAGAAATTTGCAGCTTAGATTGCTGCATGACTTCTAAACTCATTTAATGATATAGACTTGAGTTGTTGCATACAAATGTTTCCTTTTGGATTTATGATTATTTCATCATCATTAGCCACATTGCGCAAATGCATCCTGAATTCTAATTATGTCCTCCTCAAAACCAAAGAAAGCCTCAAGAAATGAAACATTGGGCTATATGTTTACTAGTATTTGAGAACAGTTTTATGTTATTTTACCCCTTTTCAGGAAAAAAAGATAAAGGAAATTGGCTCTTCCAACTGGCAAAAAGCTTGTTTTGTTCCAACAAAATCCGATGCCCTGGTTGTTGCTTTCCGAAGGTGGCTAAACAAGTATGCTGGTGGTCAAGTTGATTGGGGAGCCAAGTTCACTGGAGTCCTTCCCCCTACTCCTCCTAGGGAACAACTAATGGACAGGTAACTAACTGTTGCATGGCATAACACAAGTTCTATGTTGTATTTAGGATTATATGATGAGGGAAATAATATTGCAACATTGCAAACTTAAATGGAATCCATGGTTGATCGCTAGGTAGGGAAGAGGGAACTAGTATTGTACTAAACTTCTCATTTTTTTTCTTGTCTTCTTGGTGAACAAAAGGAGTTCATAGTACACAAATGTGTTTTACTTGGTTTTCTATTATGATATTTGATTAGTGTAGAGTCGGCGAATTGTAAATTACCAAGTACATTATTTGAGAAAATTATTTGCAATTGTTTCAGATACTGGTCGCATGTGGTGAACTGTCGTAGTTGCAATGTTGCGTACAAAGGCCTTAGTTCATTGGAGATCATCTTGCAAATCATCTCCATTGCCACGATTGGTGTTGTTGTAGCCAAGCAGGGCATGTTGTCATCTGTTACAAGAAACACTCTAGTCCTTGTTGCAATGTTGTGGTTTGTGGCTTCAAGGTGGCTATCTCACTTTGTCTACAAAAATTTCCATTTCCATGACTACAACCATGCCTTTCGCTAGGACCATACTTCACTTCCATAAACAATGTATACATTGTAAATTCTACATTATGTGTAATGAAAATTATGAGGAAGATCCACTTGTATACAACATTGTGCCTGTCTTTGTCCTTTTGGACTTGAACATATAATAGACTTTGAAGGGCAACCTTTCTATTGTCACAGATGATTTTTCTACCCTAAACCATGCATCCTTAGTTGTTTGGATGCCCCTTAGAACACCAAGTTAGCCTAGATGTCGTTTAACAAGGTTGAGAACAAATGGAAGTCAACGACACACAAGTATAAAAAGAAAACAGGAATTTTGAAAGATGTCACGTTAAGCGTGATGTTTATATACAAATGGGAAATGGGTATGGATATTTATAGACCCAAAAGCTTGCTCAAGACATGGTAAAGGTAGCAAAATGCCTACCCAAACTTGAATTTTGAAAGATGTCACGTGGTTGTCTCCATCTAGTTAACATGCTTGCACACGTGTGTTGTAAGCACGCGTGAATGTTCATGCGCGCCTTTAAGCCCCACATGCATTTCGCTTGATGTAGCTCCTCGCAACACTAAAGAGATTCTTGCCAAGTTGTTTGGCTTTTGCACTAGCTTATTGCTTGCCACATGAAGTGTCCCACAACTTGCCTCGTAACTTGTCCTTATGCTCTTGTGGGCCTTGCCTTTGAGTGTTGTTTCTACCTAAAGTTTGCACATGCCACTACTTATCCCATTTGATCATCCTAGCCCTTATAGGTGTTGTGGGTGCCCTTGGTTGGTCAATACTTGGGTGCGCCATGAAAATTCTCCCCCACTTAATTTGATGTCACCCTCGACACCTCAACATGAAACTACTTGATATGTGCTAGAATTTCCATAATGTTGCCTTGGGCTGCCAAGTTGTCTCACTATCAAGCTATCTCTTCCACTTTACCAAGTATTTGTTGGTCTTGAGATGTTCAATTAGCCCTACAACACGCTTAACTAAGATGGTCTCCACATCCTTTGTCATATGATTGTCACATGCCCATGGGAGTTCTCTTTCACTAGTTGCTTGTGTCTCCTTTGTTGAGATAATAGGGCTTGACTGGGCTTATATGAAACAAGCGCAACTTACTATTGGGCTATATATCGAGCTTGTATGATACATTTTAGGTGTGTTTAAGCAAACTAAAAGGCCCCTTATAGCATCGAATCAACCTTTTATATAGGCCTGGTAAATGCTATTGTGAGTAGACTTTCACACATGAGATCGCCCACATAGTATTTGTTTTGTCATCACTTAAGGTTGTAACATTTTTTCACATGTTTGGCTGCTTTATGAAGGCAAGCCTGGCCAACTCATGTTACTCATGTCATCCCTTATCAAACTTGAATGTTGCTGGGTAGCTCCCCTTGTAACCTAATGCCATAACACTAGCTATCAATAGCTATTGGCTGGTGGCGATCTCGAAAAGGAACCTTCCCTTGACCTTGCTTTGTGGTAGATTATGGGAAAATTGTGCATTGTCTTTAGATACTTGGCCTAACTCCTTTGATTAGAACTTACATAGTGCAAAAACTACAACTCTAATAGGATTGATGCACTCAGTTTTCCCATGAGTTTGGGGTGGAAGCTAGTCAACTCTAATAGATATTGACCTCGACTGCCCTTATTACTTATCCATGTGGGAGGAGAAAACTTGATAATAGCAACTACTTGGTAATTCTTTGGTGTAGGGATGAAAGTCACATACTTCAAGAACTTCTCCACCACTTGAGTATGCTTTTGCAGCCTTCATCAAACTTGGGCAAACAAGTGATGAAGTTTAAAGATATTGGTTCTTAAGCCCTTTTTGGCACCAGTAATGGCTGCAAGTGCCTCGTGGGTGGTTATTATCCAACTTTGTCCTATTAGCAAATAAGATAAGTATGAACAAAAGCTTCGATGTTGCCCCCTCAATCGTAACCAATAGCATTGCTTCTCTACAAGGGCTATAATGCAATGCATGCTTGGGTCACCAACCCACTACGAGTCATGACACTCACATAACACTTTTAGGCACAATTTTTCATATGATAACATAAAGATATGTTGATCCTTGACATATAGCAGCTTGTCGTTGACCCAACTTTGCGAGTTTTCCATTTAAGAAACTACTCCAAAATGTCCTTGCTAATGGTATCCCATTGCAACCCATTGTGGATGCGATCTAACAGCCAGCATTCAAGCATGGTAATGGTAACCAAATTCACATTCTGGCTTAAAGAAATAGTAACTAGCCTAGCCTAACCTGGTTTATAGTCTGAGATATAGTTAAATTCAACAAGAAAATTCTAATAGTATGCTTGTTTTAGGTTGACCTTGTGCTATGTTTGGAAGTAGCTAGTTGCAACATTATCCATTTTTACTACAAAATAGGACCCCAACAAATAATTCTTCCAAGTTTGTAGGTAGTGCACAATGACAGTCATCTTTTTCTCCTGCATTGTGTACTAACACTCAATTTCATTTAAGTTTCTAATCTCAAAAGCTACTAGATGCTCCTCCTACATTCACACTGTAACGTCCTGTTTTTCTATATACACAACAGCGTGAAATATAAGAAGACATAACTTACAAGCGTTATGGAAACCCTTACCAACGGAAGCATTTGATCAAATCTGCAAGTTTAACTAAAGCTAAATAAAGGGGTTTCCACTAGATTTTCTTTACAAGCACAAGAAATGCATACGACCTTCAATACTCCATAAAACACAACACATCACAACAGGTGCAATTGTAGGACACCCACACATACCTTTTACAACCTTGAGTATCCTAACTGTTATTTATAATACATCACTTGGGTTACAAGGGTACATAATGAAACCAAAAGTCCTAAGTTAGCTAAGCATCACCTTTTTGCCCACGCTTGAAATGGAACCTGAAACACCTGACACTTCCAATATACCTGGAACATGGAACGTTCTAGGGGCATCAACCCAAGTTAGATATTACATATAGGTGAGTGAATCAGAAAAGGAAAGGCATGTGCGTGCAAATACAATAATGCTATTATGAAATCCACCCCTGTGGTAGCAATGCCAAGGTGTTGCAATCACCCACACGATGATCATAGTCACTCCTTGGCTCATTGCAAGAGCACGAGATCTTCCATGATATCCCAACAACTAGCCACAGTCACCAACACAAACATGATGTATGACAAAGCAGAAGGAATATGCATAACCAAGGGAAAATATGACATGTAAGTCACAAAGGCATGATATGCAAGTTATCACCCACACCCAATGAAGCCAAAATGATCAGGATGTAACAAAAGGATGCAAGAAACACTCACTTTGATTGTTTTCCCTATGATAGCACTGTTCACAGCACGGTTTCGAGCACTAGGGGTTGTTTCTGCAGAAATCACGCATTCTAGTAAACCAAAACTCAAATATTTTTACATGGGGTTGTAGATACTTAAAATAAGAGAAGAATGGTGAAAATTTCAAATCAAACAGATGTTAGACGTGCCCTCACGGGCCGCAGGATGGTGGCTGACGCATCCACACGCGCAGCCCCTTGCCGACGTGTGAGCTACACGCGTTGCCCTTAAGAATCAGCCAGCTTTGCCTCCTTTTGATTTTTCGACCATAACTTTCTCGTTTTAACTCCAATTCGACCGCTGTTTGAACCTACGAACTCCTCTTTCATCCCTTTACAAGATTGTAAAATAAAATTGAACTTACCTCTAGGTTTTGATGGCGTTTGGCATGCTTTACGGTAGAGACACGAACTTTCCAACAAGCCTCGTTTCTTCTCCAATTTTCTCCCCCAATTTTAGAAAAACCTTTCCTCTATTTTTGTAGCGTTTCCCTTCTCCAAAATCTCTTTCTTTCCCCTCTTAAAGAATGTCCAAATGCTTCATATTTATAGAGTTTCCTGATGAATCAAAATTCGCCATGTGTCGCAAAGTGATAAGGTTCATCATTGCGGCCCATGTGCATCCTAACCAAAACGCGCCACGTGTCCCACTTGGAGGCTAAGCAACTTGGGGGCTAAGCAAAGCAAAGATATTTTGATAAGATATTTTAATGTTTTAAGAAACGACACTTTGGTCTGAACTTTCCAGATGACTACATGTAGACCCTTTGCAACTTGGTCCCCGGGCCATTTTTAATTGCACTTTTTGGTCTCTAAAAAATAGATAAATTACGCTAATACTCTAAGATTTTTAGGTAAATTACACTTTTACCCGAATTTCAGTATTTACGATTTTACCACTGGTTCAGAAACTGAACCTTTGTCTCAAGGCTTCTATAATCTCTTGAAATGACCTATTTCCTCAAGTATTATAACCTAATAATCTCAGGTATTACATCATATTTGAGTTCAAAAATCTGGGGTATTACATCCTCATCTCTTAAAAGAATTTCGTCCCCGAAATTTTTCTTCACAACTCACTCAGAATCTACTTTCCCAAGCAAATTCCTCAAAATCCTGGTGTCTCTAGAACACTTTCTCCAAGAGATTATTTCACCCCTCAAAATTCACATTGAGGTTAATGATTTATTTGACTTGGCGTGCCCCAACCAATATAGTTTGCCTTAACTCTTGGCTTAAGGCACTTATTTTTTTACTCAGAAATCAAAATGTTTCGTTCGCAAATTGATATTTAGGTTTTCAACCCTTTCCCAATTGTCAACTCATGACCATACTTTCGAGTCTTATAGAATAGCTTGCTAGGTCTGTTCATCAGATGAGAGTGAATTGCCAGGTTAGTGACGTAAATAGATGTTCCATCAAGAATCACATCCAATGCCACATGCTAAAAAGCCTCCACTAGTCCCCACTCTCGAGTTAATAGAACAGGCTCATTCCTACATTAGCGACCACGTTCACCTAGAACAGGCTATTAGAGCAAGCTCATTAGCCACCATGTTCACTTTCCCAAAGTGGTACTGGATCACACAACCACAACATTCAAAAACTTTATCCACCATCGTTACCCCGCATTAGAATCCTTTTGAAAGAACAGGCACCTTAAGCAATTATGAAGACCTCAAACTTTTCACATAGTGCTGCCATAACATGCCCACTACTGCATCAACATCTGCATTAACAAGGGCAGAGTTCAGGATAATCAAATTAGAGTCAATTGCTCACAATTTCTTGGGTCTACAACAATTTGCATACCATACTGAAGGTCGGGTCGGTAATCGGAAAGAAAATTCCTTTCCCTTAAGGCCAAGTATGGGAACCACAATCCCATTGCTTGCTATTATGAGAAAACACATTTCCTAAGTAAGCTCACAACACACCACATGCCTATATCGGGGAAAATATACCATTTATAGTTACGACCTACCCTGACCCATGTATGTAATTACCATTCCATCACCCCCTTTCTGAACCTTCGATTCCCCAAGCCCACTTAGCACAGGATGCAGTAGTCACGTTCCTGGTACTGATATTTTCTCATACCCAAATTCTTTCGAGGAGAACAAGTCAGATATATGTCCATAAATACAATTACAAACTCATATAAGTATTATTTGAACACCTCAATCATCAACTCACAAGGGTAACAGATGCATTTGCTAACCCCAAATATCATTACTAACTTATCATAAAAATTCATAACAAGTTCTAGAGTAGTCTTGTTACATCTTCCTTTTCATCCTTAATTACATTCCTTAAAGTCACAAACCATACTCAAAGTTACAACTTTCTACTTGGCATTCCTTATTTTGCCAAATTATAGGTTGATACATTTATCATTATTCCTTAGATGATGTGAATGGGCTGACCATTGATCCCATTACCCAAATATCCTCGAGATGGACGTAAGAATTCCACGAGCTAGACTTACCTCAACTCCGTAATCATTGATTCCAAAGTCCAAAATTCTTAAAATCCCCAAGATTCCCAAATGTATCAAGTTCCGACAAAATAGTTTTTTTAATATGGGATTCTGATAAACCATTTACAAAAATAACCACCAAACTCGGTTAGTCTCCTAAGGCTCCAAATTTATCAACTCTCTACAAAAGTTGTAGATAAAGAATCATATATGGAAATGTCCCCAAGAATCTAGTAAGTAATTCAAGATTTTCTAGCAGGGGTTAATTTTGCCAAATAAGTAGAATACTTACTCATCCAAGTCTCGTCTTGTAAGACAATAGGCATCTCCCCACACAATTACTACCTAGAATCATCGAGATTCAAAACTCATTAAATTCATGCAACATATTTGTTAGTACAAGGCCCTAGTAAACTACAACTCATTTGTCTTCCACTAACAAACCATTTATGGAAATGTTTCCAAAAATCTCGTGCATTACCCAAGATTATAGCAAGGGGTCTTAGTCCACTAAATAATAGAAATACTTACTTGTACTTCATCCCTTGCTTACTTACCCATTGGACTAACCATAGTCGTCGGGAACAACCTCAAATGTCACGTAACCTATCCTGTCACCAAACAACTTAAAGGTTAGTAACAATGAACACCATCACCCTCATATTATAGACATCTCATGTTACTACTTTATCCTTTTTGATCCCCAAAAGTATCCCCATGACCTATCCTGAAATCCAGAAGTCTGCAAAAGTTAGTAACATCAAATATATCTCTTGAATCCCAAAATTTCCATAGGAAATAAAATAATTTTCCAAAGAATTCCCAAAGATCCTCAAATTGATATAGGGTCTTAATGACCTTAATTCCATACATTCCTCGAGTTTCAAGAATTCTCATAAATGATTTGACTCACAAAATAACCTCTTGAGATTCTCGAGACCTAGGTCCACCAAGTTTCTGCAAAA
The DNA here is from genome assembly GCA_036245055.1 of Diospyros kaki. Lineage (NCBI taxonomy): Eukaryota > Viridiplantae > Streptophyta > Magnoliopsida > Ericales > Ebenaceae > Diospyros > Diospyros kaki. The sequence goes on along the minus strand of BSEG01000001.1, from coordinate 13,574,084 downwards.
TATTGGTTAATAAGAATTTCTTATCTCCAAACAATTCTTTGAAAATCAAATGATCAAACGATCTCCTTAGCACCCAATAGACCTTGAATAAACATCCATATAAAGGGTTCTATCTTCCTTCAATAATTTAGTTAGTCTTTCCTAAGATTTACCAAATAACCAAATACTTACTCACATCTTGTCCAACTTTCATACTCACCAGGTCTTGTTGTCCTTAACAAGGATAACCTCAAACAATGAGTAGCCTATCATGTCATCAAAACTCAAAGATTAGCATACAACACTACTTATGTTTACTCGCATTTACACACGTATATAGACTCCTCATTTCACTATTTTGTCCATTCGGGTACATCTATATACAATCCTTTGTCTTGCAAAACCAAAAATAATTCTTCCTTGATTTCGGATATGTACCTGCCATAGATCAAAACATCCTCAAAGTTAGTCAATTCCAATCTAAATCAAAACTGCAAAGCCACCACAACCCATAATATCCTCAAAGTTAGTTAAATCAAAATCTAAACCCAAATAATATATTTAAGCTTTGATACCAACTGTAACGCCCCGCTTTTCCAAATACACAACAGCGTGAAATATAAGAAGATATCACCTATGAGCGTTATGGAAACCCTTACCAATGGAAGCATTAGATCGAACTTGCAAATTTAACCAAAGCAAAAAAAAGGGGTTTCTACTAGATTTCCTTTACAAGCACAAGAAATGTATACGACCTTCAATACTCCATAAAACACAACATATCACAACAAGTACAATTGTAGGACACCCACACACACCCTTTACAACCTTGAGTATCCTAGTTGCTATTTACAATACATCACTTGGGTTATAAGGGTACATAATGAAACCAAAAGTCCTAAGCTAGTTGAGCATCACTTCCTAACCTACGCTTGAAATGGATCCTGAAACATTTGACATTTCCAATATACCTGGAACGTGGATTGTTCCAGGGCCATCAACCCAAGTTAGATATTACATCTAGATGAGTGAATCAAAAAAGGAAAGGCATGTGCGTGCAAATACAATAATGCTATTATGAAATCCACCCCTGTGGTAGCAATGCCAAGGTGTTGCAATCACCCACACAGTCATCGTAGTCACTTCTTGGCTCATTGCAAGAGCACGAGATCTTCCATGATGTCCCAACAACTAGCCACAGTCACCAACACAAACATGATGTATGACAAAGTAGAAGGAATATGCATAACCAAGGGAAAATATGACATGTAAGCCACAAATGCATGATATGCAAGTCATCATGGACACCCAATGAAGCCAAAATGACCGGGATGTAACAAAAAAATGCAAGAAACACTCGCTTTGATTGTTTTCCATTCGATAGCACTGGTCACAACACGATTTCAAGCACTAGGGGTTGTTTCTGTAGAAATCATGCATTCTAGCGAACCAAACCTCAAATATTTTTACATGGAGTTGTAGATACTTAAAATAGGAGAAGAATGGTGAAAATTTTAGATCAAACGAAGGTTGGACGTGCCCTCATGCGCCGCTAGAAGATGGCTGATGCACCCACACGCGCAACCCCTTGCCAGCACTTGAGCTGCACGTGCCATCCTTAAGACTAGGCCAGTTCCGTCTCCTTTTGGTTTTTCAGCCACGACTTTCTCGTTTTAACTCTGATTTAACTGCCGTTTGAACCTACAAACTCCCCTTTCATCCCTCTACAAGATTGTAAAATAAAATTGAACTTACCTCTAGGTTTCGATGGCGTTTGGCACGCTTTACGGTAGATACACGAACTTTCCGACAAGCCTTCTTTCTTCTCTAATTTTCTCTCCCAATTTTGGCAGAACCTTCCCTCTATTTTTGTAGTGTTTCCCTTCTCCAAAATCCCTTTCTTTCCCCTCTTGAAGAATGTCTAAATGAAGGTTACAAAGACTTCATATTTATAGAGTTTCCTGACATCTGCCATGTGTCGCGAAGTGATAAGGTTCATCATTGCCGCCCATGTGCATCCTAACCAAAACGCGCCACGTGTCCCACTTGGAGGCTAAGCAACTTGAGGGCTAAGCAAAACAAAGATATTTTGATAAGATATTTTAATGTTTCAAGAAACGACGCTTTTGCTCGAACTTTTCAGGTAACTGCACGTAGACCCTTTGCAACTTGGTCCGAGGGCCATTTTTAATTACACTTTTTGGTCCTTGAAAAATGGATAAATTACGCTAATACTCCAAGATTTTTAGGTAAATTACACTTTTACCCGAACTTCAGTGTTTACGATTTTGCCACTTGTTTAGAAACTGAACCTTTATCACAAGGCTTGTATAATTCCTTGAAATGACTTATTTTCTCAAGTATTAGAACCCAATAATCTCAAGTATTACATCATATTTGAGTTTGAAAATCTAGAGTATTACACACTTCCTCAATGGAAAAATTAGATGTGTAGGTATGCACCTCATATAATTGGTAATGATTAGATAAAAACCAACAAAGGCTCTATTGTTGCTGAAATATAACAAATAAATTTTTAATGCGAGAAGTCAAGTAGAGGTAGAGCCAACCAAGAAAATTGAGGTGATTTGGAAACCAGGAGAAAGTGGAGGGCTATTACCTGGGGGATAACTCACATTGCTGTTGGGGAGAAAGTTTGTATAACTGTCTAGGGGATAGATTTACAGGCTTGAGTCTCTCGAAGAATCAACTATAAGCTCTAACAAATTGCAAAATGTTGAAGCGAGAGAGATATGGATGACTGCATGGGGGGAAAACTCCATTGTTTATGAGAGAGCAACTACAAGATAAGACATGGTCAGAAAACATGCGAGAATTCCTCTTGCGCATGCCTTTTGACACTTAAGTCAAAAAGAGGCATGGTGAAGATGTTGAATAAGTAGGTGAAAGTGGTCCAGAAGAACTGAGAGTTATTCATTTGGATAAACAAACAGGTTAATCTATGTTTGGGTGTGATTATGTGAGAAAATTCAAAAAAGATCTAAAGATCCTTTTAAATAAAGGGTTGAGGGTGTTTATACCCCCCTAAATGTCGATAGTGTGACATGTTGCACACATGTGCGAAGGGTGCATGGAGTTGTCTCGAATTAAGCACATATTAGGCCTAAAAGAAACTGCTCAACGAAGATCTCCCTTGTTGTCCCCCAAGAGAATGACTCAATTGAGTAAATGTTGTGTGATGTCTGTAATGTGAATGAGACTTCTCTAGGAAAACATCATTCTCTAAGAGAATGTCCTTCTTTTGGAGAGAGACACTTCCTCTAGGAGAAAGACGCATGCACTAGAGGTTATGTTACAACGATAGTTCCCACACTCTTGTTTTCGACTGCAAGTCAAAATTAAGAGTAATTTTGAGTGTCGAAGTTATCCTAGAGAAGTGCCTTAATGTTGTTTTCCAAAGTACAATTGTAATATCCCAGATTTTTTTTCAAAAGGGCTCAAAAGTAATTTTAACATGGGCCATAGGCAAAATTATCAAAAGAGTTGGAACTTAAGTATGATTTCTTACAATTATCAGTACTGAATCGACTGTAAGGAATGTTTCGGAGTCTAATTGTCTAAGGAAAATGATATGATCTCGATGAGTGTTCCGAGATAGGATTTATGGTAATAAAAGAAATTGTCGGTTTTCAGGACAGCTAAATTACAGCTTCGATTCAGGCTGAAAAATCGAATCATCGTAAGAGACTCCAAGAAAGTCAACGGAACCTTAAGGGGGCTCCGGTTTTTCGTAAGGATCAACCCTGGAGTAGTTTCGGAACGAAACAAAGGTCTGGTAAGGGTGCAAGGACGAAATTGTTCTTATCGAGCAAGCATAAATTATTAATTTTGAATTTTCGGTATCGTAATGAAAATTAATTAAATATTTGAGGATGTAATTATAATTAGAGAAATAGTCAAGCAAATTATATATGAAATTAGGTTTAAATGTATAATTTTCTTATTTTATATAAGATGTTATCTATATATATAATATATATAGAAATATGCACATGAAGCAGGGAGAGTTGCAGCACTTAGGAGACAAATTGACATCAATTAAGAGACAAATTGGCACCAATTAAGGAGCTTGGGGACAAACTTTGGCACAACATTGGTGAGGAATTGGCCGAGCAAAAGAAAATCTAGGTAGATATCTGAAGAGATAAGATTTAAGCGGGGATAATGTGTAGTATATATATATATATATATATATATATAAATATGTATATATGCATAAGTGGGGGAAAGGCTAAGTTACAATTAAAATTTGATTTTATCCTCATTTTAAGCTATGGCCGAGAGAGCCAAGAGTGAGAGATCGAAAGAGAGATAGAGAAAGTGTGTGTTGGAGCCTAGAAGGCCGAAAGGAAGAGGCCTGGAATGGACAAAATCGGCCATAGCAACAGCAGCAAGCTGTTGTTTGGCAGCCATGGCTGCACCAAAGTTGGGCGGGGCGACAGCTCGCAGTGGTAGGGTCGAGGCAGCATCACCGGTGGCTCGTGATGGTGCTTGGAGGTGGCGGGGGTGGCCGTGGTGTAGTTGGAGGCGGTGCGTGCGATCGGCAGCGGCTGGGCATGGCCGTGGGAGTTGCAGGCAGCGCACAGGTGGGAGGAAGGAAGAAGAAGAAGAAGAAGAAGAAGAAGAAGAAGAAGAAAAGAAAGAGAAAAAGAAGGAAAGGAAAAAGAAAAGAAAAGAGAAGAAGAAGCATGGCTGTGCACGCAGGAGCAGAGGAGGAAAGAAGAAGAAGAAGGGAACAAGAAGAAAGAGAAAGAAGAAAAGAAAAAAAAAAGAAAAAGAGAAAAATAAAAGAAGAAAATAGAAGAAAAATGGAGGAAAATCTTGAAAAGATTTCCAAAACTTCCAAAAATTAATTTGGGGTTTGAGGAGCATGCTCGAAGTTAAGAAATTGTCTGGGCACATATTTTGAGATTTGGGCACACATACCGAGTAAGTCCAAGAGGCTAAGTCAAGGTGAGTAAAATTTTCTAAAAAAAAATTAAAATTTAGAAATGTTATTTTATGAATTGTTATAGTGAAATAGTTTAGAAAATATTTGAAAAATATTTAGTTTGGATTTATTGAGGAAAAATAGGAAGAAATAGGGAGAAAAATAAAGGAAATGCAAGAAATTATGAAAAAATAGATTTTAATACTTATTTAAATAAATATGATGATTAGGGTGCTTTGAGGTTTAAGATGAAGTAACTTGTGCGAATTTTGAGGTTGACACCCAAATCGAGACGATGCTCGTATTTCGAGGCAATGCGGGAGTATCGAGGTAGCTCGATAAGCTTAAGAAGTTAAGTGGTACTTCCCAACTTGACTAAGTGTTGTCATGCCTTGTTATGAGTATGTCATGTAGATTGCATTTACATGTTTTGATTTATGAAATATGCATATGAGCATAATGAGATTCACGGTCATACGTTACATGGGTTTGGGATTAGATACTGACTCTGTTACTTTGCCAAGGGTGCACCCATACACCCCCGTCTGGTAGGGAGACTAGAAAAATGACAGGTAATCTTAAGGTTCAGTCAACTCAAACACGAGAGTTATGATGTTATGTGCATTGCATACATACATGAGTATTAAATGTGTTATTTCCCTTACTTAGATAATTCATCATCTAACTTGGGCTTTTCCTTTTGAATATTCAAACGTTCTAGATGGAGATTGTAGCAGAAACGAGGATGAATGAGACATGAAATGACACTTAGCAAAGTGCATGATGAGTTGAATGTATGTTATGTAGCTCATGTATTGATGTTTGGTTGCTTCGAATTCTGAATGTTTTGAAGAATGATAATGTAGAATCCTATTTAGGGTTAATGTTAGTTGGGAACTTATGTTATGTGTTAAGTCATGTTGAGAACTTTATGTTCCCGTGATGTAAGAACTAATTTATGATTAATGTTTGATGTTAGGTTCGATTTTAACTTCTGCATTTGATATTTATGATGATTTTCCTTGGAGATAAATGAATGGAAATTTTGGGATGGATAAGAGTAATGATATGGTTTAGTCTTAGTTTTAGTAGTATTAAAAAAAAAATTATCCCAAAATTGTCCTGAGTTATAACGCGCTCGGAAAACAGGGTGTTACAATTGGTATCATAGAGAATTGATAATTGGAGACTTAGAAAAGTTTGACTTGGAGATTAATTGTTATTTCAATTGAGGATTCTCATACCTTAGCCTATTTGAGATTTAAGGAATAACAACTTGGAGACTTAAGGTGATTGGGTACAGTTAGAGCCAATTAGTAGAAACCTTGAGTGGAGACTTAGAGGAAAAATGACTAATGGTTTGTAAAATGAAATCCCTATTTGGAGATTCGGGGATTAACGGTTGAAGTCCTATAGGTTATTGATTAAAGGATCTAACTTTGTTAAGCGATAGAAAGCTGGTCGGATTGACTTATCTATTGAAGTTAGGATTTGATGATATGATTCGAGTGTAAGGTTGACTAGGTAACCATGATTATGGATCTGAGAGATTAAATAGACCATTGATTTGAGGTCATTAGTCGAAATCTTTACGCGGAATGAAGGATAGGAAAACTAGTAGTTATCAAGATTGACCGAGTCATGGATAGTTTGTCTGATGCGACATAGCCTAGCTGTTGAGTTATGATCGAATGATAAGTGTTTTCAAGGATCATTTAGTGTCTCAGAAATAAGATGTATAGATCGACAACCCTAGGATTTGGGGTCAAAGCAAATAGATATGATGCCAAACTTAGATATTTCTATTCTAAGAATAGGAAAATAACATTGACTAAGATGATGGGGTCTAAGTTTCAATGAACTAGAGTGTGATGTCTGCCACTAACTGGTAGAAAAATGCTAGAAGTCTAGGGAATCAACCTAGAATAAGATGGATCGTACTGAGGAGACACGATCTAAGGAAAAAAGTAAGTAATGTCTTGAATATGGACTATGTGTCTTATTTAAAGAATTGTATCTGGGTTTGTGGTTGTCTTGGGAGTTGTGACACGACGAGCAGTGTGCGGCTCGAGAGATAGATTAACCCCAGGGTGTCTAGTCTGGCAATGCTAAGTGTGATCACGAGATGGTCGTGGTTGCAATTGGCTTAAAGGAAGAACTAATCTAATGGTCATGTGCCGATAGCGGGTTGGATCTAAAGAACGAAATGCGAGAGTCAATGGATTCTCGGTAAATGAGATTTCAGGTAGTAGAGCATAACTAGTCCAAGGCCTTGACGATAAGTTGTGAGATGACAACCTCAGTTCGAGGAAGAGATCAGGTACCTAAAAGACAAGAGCTGCTTGTGGGTCGTATCGACCCGAAAGGAAGATGATGAGAAACCTAGTAGGCAGAATTTGTGACTACGGTTTAGTGTGGCAAGTGGGCTTGAGGATTCAAAAGTCCGTGAGAAGAGGCACGTGAATAAGTTAGTCCTTGTGCATCACATGGAAACTTGAATTGTTATTTGAGGTTTAAAGTATCAATTGAAAAAGAGTCCTTGGAAGTTTCTAAGGTTTAGTTGTTTACAGAAAATTATTGGAGCCAGTTAACGTGATCTGATTTGGGATCTTTAGGGATAAATTGGTTTGGAATTTTCAAGGAATTTTCTCAAAGGAATGATGTTTTAAGGACAATAGAGAATCTAGAGAGTTGTGATGAAACCTTAGAGTTTCAGGAAGAAAAAAAAAATCTATTGAGGATTGGGGTACCGTAAGTACCTACCTGCTCGAGCTGGTAGTGTGACTATAGAGAGTTGTCTCGATAGTTGTGAGAACCTTTGGCGTGCTTGAGAGAGACAAAAAATGACAGAGGTGCCAGGATGTCAGGTCGCAGTAGGAATAGCCATGAGAAAGTGAGATAAATACCAGAATATACTCTTAGAAGATTTATTGGATCTAATTCTTAAATGATGAGTTTGAAATTTTCGCTGATAGTTTGAGGATATAAAATGTTATTTGATGATCACTCTGAAGAGGATTAAGGATCCGTAATATTTCGAGATTTGAGTTGGCAATGAAAGTAGTGCTAGCAGTATCTGAAGTTGGGTTAATTGCAACAAAAGAAATTAGATGATTTTCATACGGTAGAGTATGATTATAGTCAATTGGCATGAGATGGTGCCTTAAGGATCGAGCATGATTAGAGTCACTTGACATGAAATCACTCGAGAATTAAGTGAAGCAATTTGAGGATCAAATGGTTAATCTAATGATATAAAATGTTATTTAAGGATTACTTTGAAAAGTGCAAAGACTTGTTTAAGTTATGGGTATATGAATGAATAGGTATTAGTATGGCGACTAAGTAACAAATGTTATGTAGACAATGTAAGGATATTAGTATTACTAGATTTGGAAGACATTGATAGATATTAATTGGGTGATTTAGCGAAAGCAAATTGAAAAATTGATGATATGAGAGTCGCGGGCTCAACATAATGATGTGTGTACCGACTAGGATGGGAGCTCGAGTTGAGACACGTGGCACAAGGACTAGGATATGTGGTTAAGGGCCTTGAAAGTGAAATTCAAAAGGCATGCGTTGTTGATAAGTGTTATGTCTAGGGATTGATGAACATGATCAATCCAAGGGTTCTAATTTTGAGATGCGCGATGACATTCTCAAGTTTCGGATAACATATACGTGCTAGAGGCCTTGTGATTAAGAGATGATTATAGACGATATAGTTTCCCTTGGGATATGTGATCGTCTGTAAAGAGCTACAACGAGTTTAGTTGAAATAAGATAATGAGGTAAGTTTGTGCCTAGTTATTTGATCAGTCTGGTGTTAAATTCGAGGATGAAATTTCGAGATTTAAGATATATGGTGAATTTCGAGGACGAAATTTTTGTAAGAAGGGGAGAATGTAATATCCCAGATTTTTTTTCAAAAGGGCTCAAAAGTAATTTTAACGTGGGTCATAGACGAAATTATCAAAAGAGTTGGGACTTAAGTATAATTTCTTACAGTTATCAATACCAAATCGATTGTAAGGAATGTTTCAGAGTGTAATTGTCTAAAGAAAATGATATGATCTCGATAAGCATTCCAAGATAGGATTTATGATAATAAAAGAAATTGAAATTGAGTCGATTTTTGGTACAACTAAATTATTGTTTCGATTCAAGATGAAAAATCGAATCATCATAAGAGACTCCCAGGAAGTCAACGAAACCTTAAGAGGGCTCCGATTTTTCGTAAGGATCAACCCTGGAGTAGTTTCAGAACGAAACAAAGGTCTGATAAGGGTGCAGGGACGAAATTGTCCTTATCAAGTAAGCTATGAATTATTAATTTTGAATTTTCGGTATCGTAATGAAAATTAATTAAATATTTGAGGATATAATTATAATTAGAGAAATAGTCAAGCAAATTAGATATGAAATTAGGTTTAAATGTATAATTTTCTTATTTTATATAAGATGTTATGTATATATATAATATATATAGAAGTATGCGTGTGAAGCAGGGAGAGTTATAGCATTTAAGAGACAAATTGACATCAATTAAGAGACAAATTGGCACCAATTAAGGAGCTTATGGACAAACTTTGCATAGCATTGGTGAGGAATTGGCCGAGCAAAAGAAAATCTGGGTAGATATTTGAAGAGATAAGATTTAAGTGGGGATAATGTTGTAGAATATATATATATAAATATGTATATATGCATAAGTGGAGGAGAGGCCAAGTTGCAATTAAAATTTGATTTTATCCTCATTTTAAGCCATGGTCGAGAGAGCCGAGAGTGAGAGATCGGAAGAGAGATAGAGAAAGTGTGTGCTGGAGCCGAGAGGGCTAAGAGGAAGAGGCCTGGAATGGTCGAAATTAGCCATGGTTGCACGGAAGTTGGGAGGGGCGGTAGCTCGCAGTGGCAGGGTCGAAGTAGCATCGTTGGGAGGGGCGGTAGCTCGCAGTGGCAGGGTCGAAGTAGCATCGTCGATGGCTCGCGGTGGTGCTTGTAGGTGGCGAGGATGGCCATGGTGCGGTTAGTAGCGGCTGGGCATGGCCGTGGGAGTTGCAGGCAGTGCGCAGGTGGGAGGAAGGAAGAAGAAGAAGAAGAAGAAGAAGAAAAGAAAGAAGAAAAGAAAAAGAAAAAGAAGAAAAGGAAAAATAAAAGAAAGGAGAAGAAGAAGCATGGTTGTGCGCGTAGGAGCAGGGGAGGAAAGAAGAAGAATAAAGGAAGAAGAAGAAAGAGAAAGAAGAAAAGAAAAAAAAAAGAAAAAGAAAAAGAGAAAAAGAAAAGAAGAAAATAGAAGAAAAATGGGAAACATGGAGAAAAATCTTGAAAAGATTTCTGAAAATTTCAAAAATTAATTTAGGACTTGAGAAGCATGCTCGTGGTCAAGAAATTGTCTGAGCACGCATTTTGAGATTTGGGCACTCATACCGAGTAAGCCCAAAAGGCTAAGTCAAGGTGAGTAAAATTTTTTAAAAAAAATTCTAAAAATTTAGAAATGTTATTTATGAATTGTTATAGTGAAATAGTTTAGAAAATATTTAGTTTGGATTTATTGAGGAAAAAATAGGAAGAAATAGGGAGAAAAATAAAGAAAATGCAAGAAATTATGAAAAAATAAGTTTTAATACTTATTTAAATAAATATGATGATTAGGGTGCTTTGAGGCTTAAGATGAAGTGACTTGTGCGAATTTTGAGGTTAACACCCAAATCGAGACGATGCACGTATTTCGAGGCAATGCGCGAATATCGAAGTAGCCCGATAAGATTAAGAAGGTAAGTGGTACTTCCCAATTGGACTAAGTGTTATGATCTTATCATGTTGTCATGTCTTGTTATGAGTATGTCATGTAGATTGCATTTACATGTTTTGATTTATGAAATATGCATATGAGCATAATGAGATTCACGGTCATACGTTGCATGGGTTTGGGATTAGATACTGGCTTCGTTACTTTGCCAAGGGTGCACCCATACACCTCTGTCTGGTAGGGAAACTGGAAAAATGACGGGTAATCTTAAGATGCAATCAACCCAAACATGAGAGTTATGATGTTATGTGCATTGCATACATAAATGAGTATTAAATGTGTTGTTTCCCTTACTTAGATAATTCATCATCTAACTTGGGGTTTGGCCTTTGAATATTCAAACGTTCTAGATGGAGATTGTAGCAGAAACGAGGATGAATTAGGCATGAAATGACACTTAGCAAAGTGCATGATAAGTTGAATATATGTTATGTAGCTCATGTATTGATGTTCTGGTACTTCGAATTCTGAACGTTTTGAGGAATGATGATGTAGAACCCTATTTAGGGTTAATGCTAGTTGAGAACTTACGTTATGTATTAAGTCATATTGAGAACTTTATGTTTTCGTGATATAAGAATTGATTTATGATTAATGTTATAATGTTAAGTTCGATTCTAGCTTCCATATCTGATATTTATGATGATTTTCCTTGGAGATAAATGAATGGAAATTTTGAGATGGATAAGAGTAATGATATTGTTTAGTCTTAGTTTTAGTAGTATTAAAAAAAAAAAAATTATCCCAGAATTGTCCTGAGTTATAACGCGCTTGAAAAACGGGGTGTTACAACAATAATTAAAATTTGTAAGGTAGGAATGCTTTGGTCATAGTCGAGCAATACAAACAACCATCAGGTGTGTACTCGTGGGAACAAGATATGGGTGTTTTCATTGTCTGGGAGAAGCATGTTAAATTCATGGGAGAACTCAATGTTGGTCGGGTGAGAGCTTTAAGCTTCATGGTAGAACTTGATGTTGTTCGGGTGGTGAGCTTAGTTCATGGGGGAACCTGTAGTTGTTTAGGTGGAGTCTTCTGTTTATCTAGGTGAACTACACACTCCATGAACAAGTTAGACTGCACGCGGGAATTCCTCACCTATGTATGCCCTCTGATGCTTAAGTTAGTATGTGGAGAAAAATGGTTGCCCTGGAGAATTGTAGTGGTTCTATCGAGTGCATAGTAAATAGTAAATGCAGTAAAAGTAGCTGATGTTAGTATGCCAAAAGTGGGTTATTTTTCCTATTGAGGAAAGGGGTATTTATAGGCATTTTTACTATAAATATCATATATGGACACGTGTCACTCAGGCATGACGATAGCTATGATGGGTCAAGCTCGGATAGGCTTTAAAGGAATCCCTCCAGAGGACTTAGTGGCTTAGGGAGTCCTCCGAAAAAAGATGGGTCTTGCGATGAGTTGTCGAGGTAGGGCATTAGCTACTATGTGATCTATTCAAGAGGACATCTTCGTGAGGTTTACTCGTTGAGTGACTATCATCCCCCAAAAGGACCTTCCAGGAGGACTTTCGTCCTCTGGGAGGTACCCCTTAGCGGTACCTTTTGTCTTGTTTCATGTTGGGAATTGTTCAAAGGGACTGAGGCTTTGGTTTGCTCACCTGAGCTCTCGGGAGGATTGATGCCTCTAGGTGAAGTCCTCCTGGGAACATCCAGGAGATCCTTCTATATCTCTTGGGAGCATAGTACCTAACTAAGCAAATCGATTCTTCTAGGGAGATCTTTTTGTCTCGGAAGACCTTGGGTCGACCTGCTTCTCTGGAGGATCATGCTACGATAATGGCTACCTACTCTTTCATTTGTCTTAAGGTTGAATGGAAGAGTAAAAAAATTTTCGAAGTGACCTATCCTGGAGAAGCGAGGTCGTCCTGACTGTTAACTTTTGATATTTCCTTATGAGTGTCAAGTTAGTGTAATTACCTCGCCTCTTATGGGTCGATTTTCTTCCCGAAAAGGTGATGCTTGGGAATAGGTTATCTTTCTACGCTTCAATTCGCTTCTCACAAAGGCTTGTGTATAAATAGAGAACCACCCACTACAAATTCTCAATTTCACCATTTATCAAGAGCTTATTGGAAAGAATTAACAATTTGCTCAAGAGATCAACGACAATTGCCTTGGAGAACGATTAAAGTTTCCCAGAGATAGCGATAGTTGCCCCGAATGATTCGTAGTTACCCCCAGAGATCTTAAAATTGCCCCTAGAGAAACTGACTTTTTCCTAGAGAATTTTATTTAACTTCTCAAGTTCGAAAGGTAATCGTCCAAATGGAAAATGATCGCATTTACATTTCTATTAGGTAAAGAGATAGGGAGGAAATTAATCTATATTTAGGCTACCACACGATGTTACACCCTAAGGGCATGAAGAGGTAGAAAAAGGGCTTATATTATCCCCTATTCTTATGTGGCGAGGGCTATACACAAGGAGGAGACGTGCATGGCTGAGGTTTGAAGTGGGTGGTTGGTTGTGCAAGAGGGCAATCTAAAGAATGGATTTCGTTTCCCCCTCCATCCCATTTTCATGGAGTTTTTGAGTCGGAATAGCATGGTTCCTGCTCAACTTCATCCAAATGGATTGGCCCAATTGGCGGGGGTTTTTGGCTTGTGTCAGGAGAAAGGTGTAGTCCTCACTTTAGGGTTGTTCAGTTGTTTTTTTCACATGCGGGCTGTTGACGAACATGCATTCTTTTTCACACTACGAAAGGTACGTGGTAGTGAGAGATTATTTTTGGATTCCCTATTGATGGTGGAGTAGTTTAAGACTAATTGCTTTGTTGCTAGGCCGCCACAAGGGGAATAGAGGGCCATCGTGCTTGGTGCTTGGATGAGAAGAAAGTTGCCAACTCTTTCCTCCTTGCACTCAATGATCTAAGGGCTTAATGCCAGTCTGAAATGGATCATCTCACTGACGAAGGTCCAATGAGTCTCTTTGACCTCTCCTCTATGTTAGTGTAGGTGTTCTAGACCCAATCAGATTGGGCATGTTGTACACTAACAATTGTAATCATGTTTATTATTTGAATAAGGAGTTGTTCAAATTCACAAGAAGTCATTCTATTAGTTTCTTGTTATTATTGTAATAACCGAAAGAAACTAGATAGAAGTCCATATGATGTATACTGTGATTAATCTATGAAGATGTGAGATGATGCATCACAGTTTCTAGACATCATTAAATGTCCCAAGTCGTAGCAATGTCAAGAATGGACATTGACAATTGCAGTAAGACTTGTATGTGCTATGTTTTTGCTATGTGATAGCAATGGGGTCTCACACCCATAGGCATGGGGATGCCTAGACAAGTACATAGGTGACCAATGTTGGAAAACGTGTCACTGGACATGACTCGCCATGAGAATCTATTTTGGTTATATGTTGATGGAATTCTCATACGAGATGGGTGTAACTAATCCTTGGACCTGAGATTGTCACGGTCATCTCATAAGAAGATCAGTATGCTTTGACATCGTTTCGATGGGCCTAGACAAAGGCTGCACATGGGCGATCGTTGGGTATATCGTGAGGCTTATGGAGATGGGTGCATAGTCGAGATGGGACTCGTCTATCCCTTGATAGAGGATGATGTATCTAAGGCGCCTTCGGTGGATATTCACTTTAAATCCATGGCTATGGTGAAAGAGATCAATAAGGAGTTATTGATTTACTTTCTATTAAGTGAAGATATTCGAATGATCGAAGAAAAACTTATGTGATCATAATCAAACAACACATTGCCAACTTGAGATCACATAGGATACATTGACGAAAGGATCAAATTACACAGTAACCATGCTCGTGAAAGGTTATTTGCGGATTATGAATCCTTCTAAATAATTGGATAGGCATGATGCCTTGCTAGAGGCCAATCTTGTCTTATGTGTTCGTACCGATACATTGCCAACATATTCAGAAGCCTAATGAGTCATACGCAATAGGCACGGTCCCTGGCTTAAACCTGGAGAGTGGACGTATGGTTAAGTGGGACACTTCGGCAAGAAGTTGTGCCGTCGTAGGTTCTCATGGAAAAAGAACAAATAGACGTAATGACGTCGATATGACGAGCAATCGTCATAATAGAAAGAGTTTCCTAAAATGGCAATTGATTAAATTAGAAAGGAGTTTCTAATTTAATAATTTTCTATTTGTTGGAGTGGCAAATAGGAAATAAAATATATTTGAGCTTAAGTTAATATTTGGACTAAATTAGATTTGGGCCAAATATTAAATTAAATATTATATAAGGATTAAATTGGATTTAGGCCAAATATTAAAATAAATATTATATTTGGACTAAATTGGATTTGGGCCAAATATTAAAATATTTATTTTAGGACCAAATTAGATTTGGGCTAAATATTAAATAAAATATATTTGGACTTGAATTAGATTTGGGCCACAATATTTTATTAAACCTATAATTGGATTTGGGCCATTTAATTATATTTCTAGTTAGACTAGAAAAAACCCACTTAAGATTCTAATTAAATTAGAATTAATGGGCTAGCCCAATCCATTAGGGTTTTAGAAACCCTAGGATATTTCACTATAAATATCCCTTTATGGGTTGCCCAAAATATGGGTGGTTTTTTTGTGTCGTTTTTCAAGAGTTGAAAAACGCATTGCCGCTCACTCTTCCTCGTTTTTCTTTTGGCATCAATAGGAAACGAGGGCGTTCTTTTTCGTCCATACACAAGCCGCGCAAAGGAGAATGAGCTAGCATTCCTATTCCGCTCTCCTTGCCAACGGATGAGTGTCGCGTATCACGAGTTAGAGGCCAGACGCTTGGACGGATCGAATCCGCGAACGACTCGATAATCTAAAGGTTAGATTTATTTATTTCTTTGTGAATGATTTGATTTCGACGTTGATCCAATCGCCGAGATCGGGTAAGGTTCAAAATTTTTGAACTACGCTGCTTGCCTCGTAGCGATCTTGTTTTACTTTCACTCTAAGGATCTATTGAGGAGTGCTAGTTGGATTCTCCATGTGGGCGACTCCTCGAGACACGTGAGATACTTGTCCAACCTCTGTTGCCAAACCTTGTGAGGATGAAGCCTAAGAGGAGAAGAGAGAGAGAGACAATCCCCTCACAAAAGAGGAAAACTCCTGAGGGTCTGGCATCTTGTCCTTTAATCTCCTCTATTTTTTATCTTTTGTTTGTTATATATTCTTTCATATGTTTCGTAAATTCGTTCATTTTTGTAAAGATGAGGCACTTTATGCGAGTGATGCACAAAAGGGCTACTCAAGATGAAGCGGTGACGTCTTAGATGATGCCTCAACCACTACCAGAGCTTGAGGTAGAGAAAGCTCAAGGGGAAACAGAGGTCCCCTTGAGAGGAAGAAAAAGGGGAAGACAAGATGAGGAAGGCCCATCTTACCTCCTTTTGTGGTCATTTTGACTGTGTCAACATCTCCCTAATTTTCTGGGTGGTCTTATGGATTAGGTAGAGCAAACATCCTTCCATTGTCTCCTCCTATTGAACCAATATGAGGCCTCTTCATCATGCTCAAAGAAGGGATTACATCTCGTTTTAAAGTTGAAGCCTTGGACGCCCACCACAGGAGAGGTTGGGCACAATGCAATCAACTAATCGCCAACCCAGAGTGGTATGATTAAAGGGTCTTAGACATGGAGCCGAGCTATCAATGTCCTCTAGTTTTTCCTGAGGTACCCTTAGTTCATGAAGGCATGTAGTTGCTCGAGGGTCACCTGTTGAGGGGCTAAAACTTTCAAACCTTTCCCAGGGTGCTTCACACTGACACCGTAGATGAGCTTGGGATAGGAACTAAGTTGATCTACTCAACCATCTTACCTCAAGACAAGCAACTGTATTTCGGGAATCCTGTAGATAACATGGATATTCTCTAACGTCAGTTAATTCAAGTAAGTATCTTGCCCATCAACATTTCCTTTAGTGGCCAAGCTTGAAGCCTCGAGTTAGAGGTGGCTGACTTGAAGGATCGAATGGAAATTTTAACAGTTAAGAATAATTCTGTAGAGGATGAACACCAGCATATGAGGTAGGTATTGGAGGCACGATAAAAGGAGTTTGAAGAAAACCAAGTGTCAATTGTTACATTGCACGAAGACCACAATCGAGTGGCTGGGGAGCTAATAAACATTTGAACCAACAGGGAAGAAGTGCAGTGATAATAGAGCATGAGCGAGAGAATAAGTAGATGGATTTTGAGCTTGTGTGCTCAAGGGTTGTTAAGGACTATAGGCTCTCTAAGGATTGCTTCGAATGTAAGGAAGCCTATGCGAGTGGCTTCATTAAATTCTAGATTTACTTGGGTTGTAGCTTCAAAAATCTTTTCTTGAGATAGTATACTTCTTCAAGGTAGCTTCTTTTGACATTTTAGACTGGTGTCAATACGACCTTAACCCTCAAGATCGTGAAAAATACCTCAACTCGACATTGGTGGATGACATGGCTAACCTTTCTAGGCCACGAAGTCCATATATGTCCAAGAGAGGTGACCCTTCGGATATCATCAAGGTGCTTCGGGAGATGGAAGACAACATATCAGAACAACTAGATAGAGGCCTTAGAGACATCTAGCTTGGGGCTCCAAGTACGTCTCTCATACAACCCAATGTCCTCCTCAGTCATCAGTAGAATAGATTTTCCTTTTACAATTTTCTTTAATTATTTTTTTTGGATGTACTTTCATTTCAAATGTACTTGGTCATGATCATTTTAACGAAGTGAAAGGATTTTAGTAACCTCTCTTGGTTGATGGTGTCTCCTATTTTTTTTTTTTTTTTATAATGTGCATTGTTGTTCCATATGTGTTATGTCGAGCGACGCTTATAAATAAGTGTGAATGCATGCACTAGGTAGAAAAATAAGCAGGTTAAGTAATGATATTTGATAATCCTCTTGCGGTTTTTCTTAGATCTTCCATACATATTAGTTAAGAGATTAAATATGGAAAGATAAGATTCTTTGGTGTCATACCTCGACTTATGCAAGTGCATTCCTTTGTTGCTTAGCTGAAACTTTTTCTTGTTAAGTTGATTAGTGTCTAGCTCCCCAGTCGTAGAGTGGGAGAGTACCACAATCCTTAACATAATCTACTTAGTGTGATTTGAAGTATATAAAATAGTAATATAAACAAAGAGTGCAAGTAAGGAGGGCTTAAAGTATACCTTAACTTGGAGATCATTAGTCGGATTGTTAGGACAACAATGATTAATTGGGGATTATGGCCAATGCTTCCTACACTATCCCTTAGTCTCTAACAAGGCCATTGTGAGGGATTGAGGTGTGGCCATTTTTAGCTTGACCATTTCGGCAAATTTTGAGCATGAGGGACCGTTGGCGCCAATCTATTAGGGGAAAGTGGAGCTTTGGCCGGGTAAGCCTTAGCTTTACTTGCGACATAGGTTCAAAGTGAAATGGCTAATGCCAAGTCATTCGTGGCTGGAGTCATAAGTTAGGCTAAGCTCGGTGTAGGATTATAACGCGACTTGGCTCCTTAGTTTGAGAGAAATACCATACATTAGCCTTCTCAGGCATTGGTTTTTGAGAAAAATACTAAACATTGGCCCTTTTGGGAGCTAGTTTTTTGTGAGAAACATCGACCTTTCTAGGTGCTAGTTTTTTGAGATAAATATCTTGCATCAACCTTTTCGGACACTAGTTTTTTGTTAGAAAAACCAAACATTGGCCTTTTCAAGCATTGGGTTTTTGAGATAAATACCAAACATTAGCCCTTTTGAGCGTTGGTTTTTTGAGATAAATACCAAACATTAGCCCTTTTGGGTGTTGATTTTTGTCTAATTTCTTACTGGAATCATGGGTGTTGGGTTTTTAAAGAAACATTAGGCATCAACCCCATTGAGTTCCTTTAAAGGCTTTACACGTTGTGTTTGCCCTTGCAAAACAAACATATGGTGAAAAGCATACAATGTAGATTAGGTATCATGCATCGCATTACAAACACACATCACCATCCACTATGCACAGTTTTTTTATGTGGTTTAACTTATTTTTCCTACGCCCATGGGAATACAAGGCGTGTGCATGTTTTTATTTCATGCAGAGGATATAGGTGACAACAAGAGATAAATGTAAAAATTACAATTCAGAGGAAGATAAGAAATATTTCTTTAGGTGCATAGTATTCCATGTTTTGCCCAATGTCTCCCCTTGAAGTGTTTGCAGGATGCACAAGTTTGGCCCCAACTTTTGTTAAATCTGATACAACCCTTCCTAATTTGCTCGTTGTTTACCCTCTTCTCAAAGAGTGCATTAGTACTTGCTAATTTTCTAATTACTAGGTCTCTTTTCTTTAGTGGTCTGTAGCAAACTCAAGAGTTGTAATATTTGGATACTCTCTTTTGATATACGACTAGTTGGGTAAAGGCCTTGTCTCTTAGTTTATTGATTAGATCCAAATTGTTGCGCAATTGTTTTGAGTGAGAGTGCCCTTGGAATGTTACCACCCAGGGAGATTGGAGGTCCACCTCAATTGGGATAAGAGCTTCAGTACCGTAAACCAAGTTAAAAAGGGTCTCCTCAGTAGATACTCGGCTGGTGGTCTGTCATGCCCACACAATAACCGGAAGCTCATCAACCCAAGCACCTTTAGCTTTCTCCAATCGAGTTTTGAGCCCATGTAGAATGCTTTTATTACTAGCTCTGGCTTGTCTGTTCCCATGAGGATATGTAATGGAAGCTGTAAGAACTTTTAGGAGTGTACACCCAAGAGATGGGTGATTGGGTGTTTTCAAAATTTTCGCTAATTTTGAAAATCATGCATAAAAGTTGATACAAGTAACTTCTTTTCCTTTGAACAATGTGAATAAATATCAACAATGATGATTTTTATGACTTCAGGATTGATGTTTGAATAGATAAACTTTTATACTTGTAATATAAAAAAAATGTTTTGAGTTATGAAATGAGGATGCATATCATGTAATATTAAAAACTTGTAGAACCAAGAAACTAACATCAAACATAACATTTATAGTAGTTTGACTAAAATATTTACATCCACTATTTTGACTCCTTATCAAGAATTTAAACAATCCACTAAATGGATAGCTTTTAAGGGATCGACTATAACCCTTACACAACTTTTAAAGGCTAAGTTGTAACCTTAACTTTTCAAGGCTAAGTTGAAACCTTTGTTTTTTTAGGTTAAGTAGTAACCTCTGCTTTTATGGACAAAATAACAACCTTACATACCTTTTCATGGGTTGAGGTAGAACCCTAACAATCCTTTTATTGAATGAGAAATATGAAAGGAAAGATCACAGCAAAGAATATCCCTCAAATGATATGAAATGAATCTCACAAGGGAATATACAACAAGAGTATAAAGAATTAGAATAAAAGCTCTACACTCATGAAGATTTCTGGTTTTAAAAGATCTGCATGAAGTATAACTATGTAGTAGCTTGAGTACCTTTAAAATATAAAGTTAGAATCAATCACTCAAGTGGTCACATCATCAGCACAACTTGGCTTCCGAGCAACAATCCAATCTTGTGCAAGTCTTGGCCTATTTATAGAGACTTAAGTCTTTAGAATTTGAATATCTATTCCTTGCAATCTCAATAGCTCTCTAAAGTTGAGTGCTAACAGTCAAATTAGTTTACAAATATGCATATATAAAGATTTAGCATTTTGCCCAATATAAATAAATGAATTAATCTCTATTTCCTTTCCATTTTCATGAAAGCATGATAAGATAATATTAAATGAGAACAAGAAAGCTCAAACGGTCAAAATTGTGTACGTTTATTACTATGTAACGGCTATATTTTTTAGTTTCTTCATGCAAATACTTGAGTGAAAAGTAAAGATAGTTGATTGGATTAGCATATACTCGAGTTAATTTTAGAGATAGTTGATTTAGAATAAGCTTTACTGGACTACACAAATTACTTAGTCGATTACTATTTGGGTTACAAAGACCTATTCTCAGTTCAAGCATATTCACTCGACTAAGTCACATCTATATTCAGATGTATAATACTACTAGTCGAATACAAAATTGCTCTCAGTCGATTAGAGTATATGCCTTAGATGAAGATACTCAATTGACCATTCATGGTACTCAATTGAGTCAAGCCATTACTTGAGTATTAAATACCTGATGGTCGATTTGAAAGATAAGATACAGAGACCTATTATCTATTCTGCATAAAGTATTCAACTAAAATATAAGCCCACTTGACTAAGAAGTAAGATACTTGATTGAGTATAAACCTTAGTTGATTATTGTCAAACTACAGAGACTTGACACTTTGTAGCCTATCTAATACTCGATTGCTAGGTCTTTTTAACTAATTGATGATTCAAGCACAAAGTCTTGATATTTTTGTAAGTGATGTGCCGTAATGGTAAATTTAGATGACGTTTAGCGTATGTATAAGAGTAAGGCTTGGAAAGAACATATCTTGGCTTGTGATTAGGCTAGTTTATATAGAGGTGAGGGTGCCTTACGTGTTGTCGACCATCATGCGAAGATAGGAAGCTGAGATTCACGGTAGTGATAAAAGCCATCTCTGAGGATCTCGGATTTAATGGAGATTAAGAGTTGATCGAGGATCAGTGTGCGAGTTACTCGAAGTCGATAGGATTTGTTACTGGCACGAGGATCTCGACTTGGATGGAAAGGTTATCGGAGCTTCCTAGGCTGAGATCTAGGCCGGGACCGGGCTTGGTGCTAGGCTTTGGGCCTTTGGCCCAATGGGTCAGTATGGTCCAGAGCCCCCCAAGTCAGATGTTTGCATAAGCGAGCATTCGAGCTAGGAACATAGCCGAGGTGGTGGTCACATTCTAGTTCGCATTGGCCTAGGACCGAGCTTGCTAAGACTGAACTTGGTGTTACTGAGCACAGCGACTCCGAGGCATTTTTTAAGGTTCTAACAAGTAATGCACGGGGTTTCAAAATTTGGGGCCTCCGCTTCGGGGGATGTGCCGTTGTGGGCAGACAGGGAGTTGTTTTGAAGTTTTAACCAAAGGCGTTTAATGCTCGTGACAGGTGGCATGATCTCTATGGGTGTTTGGTAACGTTTGATCTTTAGCCATTGAATGTGCTATGCGATATCTATATAAGGGCATCTATAGCTCGTTCTCTCGCTTCTAACTTTTGTACTTGCGATCGATTTCTGAATCTTAGTTTACTCAGATTTCTCACATTCTTCCTACCTTCAAGCTTCTTTCTGCCTTCTTCTAGACTCACTCGTTTACAAAGGTAACTTTGCACAACCGATTCCTTTACTTTCAATTCTTTTGCCTCATTTTTATTATTTTCTGGTGGTTTATCTAGTGTTAAGTGACGAGTCCAGGGAGTGAATCTGGGGAGGGGAGTGATTTTGTGACCGTCATAAGAGAGCTCCTGGTGAGGAGTCCCAATGGTCGTCGGGATTTGTTGGTTGGCATAGGGGAGTGATTTGGTGTGGGAGTGATTTGGTGTGCCGACCGGGGTAGTTGAAATATAAATCAAAGTAGGAAGAAAGGGAACAACTTCTGACAGCTCTGTTTTCCTTAGTTCCCTTAGGGACAGTGTAGGTGTTTCTTCCATAGCCAGGTCATCTTCAAACCCACTTTCTGGCGCAAGTGGTGACTATAGTTGGGCGCATGAGGATGGTCCATGGTCGCATCGATGCACAACTCCTCAAATAGTGTCATCGTTTTGAGGTTGCAGATCCACTTGTCAATGGCTGAAGAAGATGAGGGTTTATTTGAGTGTTGACCCTATGGAGAGGAGTGGGTTTTCATGGCCATGGACTCAAGGTCGATCTTTGTGTACGAGATGTTCTTTACACGTCTTTGTCTTCGACTTTAGTTCATTGAATTCCAAAGCTCAGAGTTCACTATGTTGAATGTTGCCTTGACCTAACTGCACCTGAACAACTGGGTATTTGTGAGAGCCTTTGAAGTGTTGTCCACCTTCCTAGGTCGGGATGCGAGCACGGGAGTCTTCTTTTCCTTCTTCTAGTAAAGGGCATTAGCAAGGGTAGCTGGGTCTCTTTGAATGGGCTACCAAGGAGGAATCTGTTAAAGGCCTTTGACAGCTCATACAAAAACTTCAAGGCTAGTTACTTCAAAGTAGCCTCTCGACAAGACATGCTTGCTTTCTTTTTGGACGATCAAGCAGCTGCCAAGTTTCCCTTGTACTAGAGCAATGAGCCAAGCTCCATAACGTGGGTGGAATACCGACGTCTGAGTTGTTAGAAACCGTACAACCGTGAAGATTTGATTCTGCCTTGATTGATCCGTAGAGCCGCAAACACGAACTCCTCCAAGTCGGTCCACACGATCGGCCGTTTCCACGAACGCCTTGAGTAATGCTAGTAACCCTAGGCGCCTCCAATGAGAGATCCGAATTTCTCCTTATTTTCCCAACTTCTTAACTGGCCTATTTATAGAGTAAAAACCCTAATTATGCCTTTGGAAAAACCCTAAACGATTTAGGTCTGACCCATAATCATATTGGGCCGTATCTCTCTTTTAATTTGTGGAACGGACTCGACCCAAGTGTGTGACCCCTTAGGTCCACCATTGGGCTAGATGTAGGGCCAATTCTATTGGGCTATATGAAGGCCCAACTCCTTAGAATAATTAAACTCTTTTAATTAAACTTATGGGCTTCATAATTAACTCATCTCATGGACTTCTTAATTAAACTCTTTAATTAATAGTTTTAGAATTAATCATATTAATTCTAAAAGCCTACATATCGTGGTTAACGTCTAGTAACATGCCATGAACGCCTAGTCAACGATGAAAAAACACGGACCTTTTCGATTGCAATTACCGTACAGTAAAATCTTTTCATCAACTATATCCCGATTGAATTTAGGGTATGGTTTTATGACGAAACCCTAGTCATTCAACAACTATGTATCCATTCCAGATTTATGACTTGTTCGATGAAATCAAAACACCTTTTGATTTCCATCTCACATTGGACAAGGATTTCCTTAGTCATGAAATCATCGGAATACATAGGATATCTTCTCATCTTGTCGATAAGTGATGAATCCTATTTCGACATTCACAAGCCTTCATATGTGATAAGGTTACGCCCAGTGATAATTTGTTAATGACTCTATTGGAATCCAAAAAAGAACCAAAGCGTAACCAGTCAAATATAAGACTACCATTATGTCTCAAGTCTAAGGACCAATCTGCACTACTGCAATACAGAAATTCCAATTCGACAATCAACAATTACCATTAGGAATTCTGTAACGGGTCAGTTCAGTGTACTTATTCTTATAATAAGCACCCACATATATGCACTAGTGTCCACACACCAATGTCTATGAAACAAGACATTCTCCTAATTGAGCATGCATCATATGTGCTAGTCTATCTGAGTTATTAGTGTCCAATCCTAATAACTCTACGACTAGGAACATTTAAGATCAAGGCTTATAAGGAATATGTTTCATGATCGTCATCTCTATGCACGACCATATTCCATGAGCCTATATGATCTATGGACTTTGTCAAATATGGAAATTATAAAGACAACCATCAATGACAAAAAACATAATGCCTTGCAATAATAATTTATTGAAGATAAAGAGTCACAATATAAAATATGATCAATTACATGTAAATATAATTGGCTTGTGGGGCATATCTCTAACATGAGTTTGGAGGACCAACTGATGGTGGATCTTTTCTTGGAATGTCGGTGTTAGAGAGCTCGATTCTTGTCAAACTCGGGAATGACCCTGAAAGTCTGGCCACCTATATAGGTCGATTTTGTTGTGTTTTCCCTTTTCGACTAATTCCTGCCACTTGCTTTGTTTGTTGTTGCTTACCTCTCTTATTTTTTTTCTAGGTGAGAAGGCCCCTAATGGACTACAGAGGAGATAAGGCAACACGCTTTGCATAAGGGGGGCGAGCAAGGCTCTAGTTCAGCTCGTAGGGTCCCCAAGAAGGCCCATGTTCTCAAGAATAAGGCCTGGGTGTCCAAAGCCTTTATCGTGGCAAGGGGTCCCGTGCCAGCTCTTGCATCTTCCCAACCAACCTCTTCAAAAGGCAAGAGTTCTCGGTGGTCCGAGGAATAGGTTGACGTCGAGGAAGCCCCACTACTGAAGAAGAGAGCAAAGACTGCTTAAGAGGAGGAGGCTGGGCCCTCTCAGACTGCAAGCTCAACTATTGACCAACCTTCAAGCTCTAGTTAGGTTTTGTTGAGGCTGAGTTTGTGGGGTTGCAACGACAACGAGCCTGATCGGAGGAGCCTCTGGAGCAAGGAGTTCCGGCTTAAGGTTTTATTCGAAGAGTGCCTCTCTCTTGAGTCTGACCGGAAAAAAGAGTTGGACCTCGGGGTCACGGGCTTATGCCGCTGGTCCGAGATGCAATCTCTTTGTCTCGTCAGCGCCTATCGGATACTAGAGTTGGAGTTCAAGTTCCATTCGAAGCTATTCTGTCGAGCTCATGAGAAAACGATAGAATGGGAGAGGGAGGAGGTGGCCGTTGAGATGATAGATCTGTAAAAACGGACGATAGAGGCAAAGTAAGTGGTTTTCCGGGTTGATGATCGCTCTAGGAAGTACCAACAACAGTAGCGCAGTTTAAAAAGGAACTGACGGTGTTAAGGGAGGAAGGCTAGGCTACCAAAACTACTGCCCAAGAAGGGGTCGCGAGGGTGGCAAAATTAATGACCAACCTTGCCACCACCGTCTTCCAAACTAATCAAGCAAAGCTTAAGGCCGCTGAGTTGAGGACTTAGGTAGCCATAACGCGAGCTAAGGTTGAGAGTTTGAAAGATGAGGTCGTCAATCAATTCCTAGAGGGTTTTACGAAGGCCCTGTCTCAAGCTCAGGTGTTTTTCCCTAAGGTTGACTTCTCGACCTACGGCACCTTCAAAAAAGTGGTGGCCAATCAACTTGTGGATTTGCCCCTATCAGATCTAGCTGGCCAGGCTGAGGCTTTGATAGAGGTGCTAGAAGCCGAGGAGGACCAGCCTATGGAAAATACCGGTCAGCTTGGTGATCTCGCGGCTGCATTCGAGTTCACTTCGGGAGTGATTATCGAGCCTATAACTGATCCTACCCCTAGGCCTTTTAGACCCTAACTCTTCTCTTTATTTTCGTAAATTTTAGTATAGGTCGACACTTCTTCTCCAGTCAATAAAGAATATCTCATTGATTCTCTGTTTCGTACATTGATCTTCTGCTTTATTGCTTTCTATTTTCTTCCAAGGCAAAGTTGGGGAATGTAATGGTCTTTCTTTAATTTACTGCATTGTTTAGTGGAAGTGTTGAGCCTCGATTGATTTTGCATGCCGATTTAACTGTGCACAATCTATTTATTATTGCTCATTTTTTAGTTCAAAAAGGAGGAGTCACCCATCAAAGTTACCTGACCTGGTACTGTTTACGATTGTCGGTTAGGTTGTTCTGCATAAAAGATAAGATTTCATAAAACCAAAGTGAAATATTTTTACATGAACTTGTAGGCAACAATTAGAGGAATAACTAGTTAAAATTTCAGGTCAAGAGGGGCCCTCACATGCCCCTAGAAGGGACGCCACGCGCCCCCACTCGCGGCTAGCAGCCGCGCGTGTATTACACGCGTCGTGTCGACGGTTTCGCAGCAACTTAGTTTTTCGGGCCTTTCTCCTTTATTTTAACTTCGATTTAACCCTGTTTGTTCCTACACCTTCCTCTTTCTCCCCTCTACAAGATTATAAAATAGAACGGAACTCACCTCGCTATTTTTCAGCAATTCGGGCCCAGACTACAGCGACGTGTAGTCTTTTCGTCGAGGCTCGTAACTCTTTTGTTTTTTGGAAAAGTTTTCCTCCTTCTTTGGTAAAGTTTTCCTCTCTCAAAATCTCCTTCTTTCTCTCTCATTTGGTGCCCAAACTCATCCCCCCAAAGCCTTGTATTAATAGGCAATTTTAGCTAATCCAATCGTGCCACATGTTGCGTTGGATAAGAACTCATCATGAGATTTGCAATGTTAAGTCACGTATACATAGAGATTTGTGCATTCAGATGGAGATTTGTGCCTCATCAATACATCCCTCATCATTACACTCCTAAGATTAAGCCACGTATCCATAGAGATTTGAGCGTTCACATGGAGATTTATGCTCATCATTCCACCCTTCATCATTACAACTTTCCAACCAATCCAATTGTGACACCTAGGGGGGACACTTGGCCATTCCTGATTAGCCCATGGTTGATATTTTGGGCTGATATTTTGTTACTTTTGTTGTTATAAAAATTTGGTCCCTCAAAGTTTCCATAAATTGCACTTTTACCCTTTGTAACTTTTGAAAATCTCATTTTGGCCCTCAAAATGCTATTCCTCCATTTCTAAGGATTCTTACAATCTTCCTTACACTTTTGGGTACCATTCTTGACTCCGAAATGACCTTCAATTATTTTTGAAAAATTACGCTTTTGCCCAAAATCTCCAAAAAACATTCCATATTTTACCCGAAATATACCTATTCCTTTTTGAATCCTGAACCCATCTTAATCTTCTTTAAAAGAGATCACTCCTGTAAAAATCCTGGGTGTTACAATTTAGCCTTTATAGAATCTAGTGCAAAGGTCGATCAATTAAAATGGTGACCTATGGGCTTGAACGTAGGGCCTTAACTTTCTTGTCGCCACAACAAGTGTGAGGGCCACTTTCTCCTTATAGGGATGGCGTGCCTCATCCACTTACAAAACCTTACTAACATAGTAAATGGAGCAATATGTCTACTCATCTTTCTTCTTTAACTGCAACACGGCTAACCCTAAGATATAAGTAAAGTGTCTCTCTAGTATCTCTAGTATTAAGCTAGGTAAGTAGTGGAATTTCTTTGAGACATGACTTTAGAGCTTGAAAGGCTTTTTTTCATTTTTCATTCCATTGAAAGTTCCTTCCACCCTACAGGACCTAGAAAAACGAAAAAACTCTTTTTAGCAGATTTAGGGAGGAATCGCCTAAGTGCTACAAACTAGCCTATTAACCTTTGTGCTTCATTGATCGACGAGGAAGGCTACATATCTATGATGGCTTGAACCTTTTAAAGATTCACCTCTCTCCATCGCTGCATTATCATGTAGCCTAAGAATTTAATCGAATGAACTCCGAAAATGCATTTGCTGGGGTTTAATCGCATATTATATTTTTGAAAGACTGTGAAAACTTGGGAAAGTTTCTAGGTGTGTAGTTCATCATGACAGCTTTTTACAATCATGTCCTTGATGTACGTCTCCATTACATCCCCTAGTAGGTCTTTAAAGACTTTATTCACCATTCGTTGACAAGGTCCCCAACATTTTTCAATTCAAAGGGCATTACATTATAACAATAAGTCCCATTTTCCATAATAAACGCCATCTTTTCACAATCTAAAGGATGCATGCTAATTTAGTGATAGTTGGAGAAGGCGTCTAAGAAGCTCAACATCACATACCCAAATGTTTCATCAATGAGACAGACAATGCACGACAGTGGGTATGAATCTTTGGGGCAAGTTTTATTCAAATCTATGAAATCTACAAACACTCGCCATTTATTGCATGACTTTTTCACTATCACTACATTTGCTTAGTCAGCCTAGGTAATACACCTCATTGATAAACCCAACATCCAAAAGCTTATTCACCTCATCCTGTAAGGATTTAAGCTTGTATGAGGCGATATTTCTTTTCTTCTATTTCACTGGCTTAGCATCTACCCAGATGTTTAGATAATGGGAGATGACTTTGGGATCGATTCTGGGCATATCAATAGGCATCCATGCAAAAATGTTGGTGTGGCAATAGTGATAAGGTTTAATTTTATACATATTTTTATTTAATTTTAGATCAAACTGTGTTTTTTTTTCCTGTTTAAAGAGTGTGTTTATAAGGATTTTATGTAATTTGAATTTTTTTGTTGTAAGAATCAAGCAAAGGAAATAAATTCAAGGATTTGGGCTTTAAAGAAGATATTTTTAATTAATTTATTATATCAATTTTGATATTATGAATTAATTGAAAATTAATGCTAAGAATTAATATTAAAAGAATTAAGAGGAGGAAATGTCAGCATAGAAGGAAGAAAGCAAATCAAAGGAGAAAAAGGAAATTGAAGATAAGGGAAGAGATCATGGTGGAGATTAGAATAATTCAAATTAAAGAAGGATTAAGGCAGCGACAGAGATGGGGATTAAAAAATTATAAAAAGGGAGAGGGTGCAGTGAAAAGGGGGAATTGGAAAGGGTCGGAGGATTCTCGTGGAGTAGGCGAAGGAGGATTCTTGTGGGATGGAGAAGCTGCAGCAAGTAAGCGCGTAGCACCCAAAAACCACACAAGGCACAAAGCAACCGTAAGCAGGTTTGGCCCATGCAAGCTACCTCACGGCGCGAATACAAGGCAGGCGCAAGTGGTTGAAGCAGATGTTGGGACGTTGGCGCAGATCCGGTGCACCCAAATTTGGGCAGGGAACTTCTTCGTCTTCATTAACTTTTTATTTTTATATGTCTAGCTAAATTCTTTTAGCTAGAATTTAGATGAATTTTAATTTTGAGATTATGTTATTATTTAATTAATTTAATTCAAAACCCTATTATTATTATCTGCACTCAAGTGATATGATAATATACTCGAATGATACTATGCCTTACGTGATTGGGAGACTACTCTACTCAACTTACAAGCACAAAATGCTTGGCATTGAAGCTCATTTTTCTTTCTTACATACTGTGGTGGATCACTCATTTTGAAACTTACAAGATGAATATAATATTAACAAGCATGAACTTGATTGAGTCATTTAATGCTTGACAATAAGCTCAATTACTAACATATAAACATACGGGAGCTTGTTGTGAAAGTTAGTTTAAAAACAAACTTCCTAGTCACATTCACTAGGACACCTAGGAAGCTTTAAAAGCACAAAATAATGACATACTCTATACATGACCTTGCAAATAATAATAAGTTGAGTACTATATCCCCTGCTCAACTAAGAAATCTTCTTTTTAAACTAAAGGAAGATCATTCTATCAAAGCACATCAAGGAACCACTATATATATATATATGAATATGTCGACTAGATGACGGATTTTATGATCGTCTGTCGATTCGTGACGTGGAAAGTTGGGGCCCATGGCCAAGGCTGACGAGGGAAGCACGGAGTGCGTCCTCCTTGTCTCCTCCATGTTCCCAGCCCGATTTTGAGGTCTTTTGTCTGTTGTGTGAGTGATTTGGATAGCTAGGGTTTGCTTATTTCATTTATAAGCAAAGTGGGAGAAGAAATTTCTGGGTTGCTTTTCTAATTTTTCTCTCAAGCCCTAGCCTGAATCTTCCACACCCTAGAGACCCTAAATCCTTTTTTATTTGTCTTTTTCCATTGCTCATCTTGCTTCCACATAGCTATGGTAACTTAGTGTTTTTGATAGTGAGACTATCAAGTTTGAGAAGCCCTTTGATTCAAACCCATTTCATTTTTAACCCTAATCTCCCTTACTTTCTATGTCTAGCACAAGGAGAGAGTAATGGGATTCACCATCTTACTGGAACGTGAACTGACTAGGCCTCCCGTGCTTTCTGGAGTCGATTCGGTCTAACCGAAATTTGTTCGGGAGCTGTTTGAAGCAAGGAGTTGCTACCACCGAAAGGATTTCAACCTCTACATCGGCCTTCAAGTATTGAAATGTATACTTACTAAACCCCTTATGGCATGGTTTAGTTTTGTAGAGCATACGGACATCGAAACGAGTCTTGCAATGGTGTTTTTGGTTTATGTTTTCACTACCATTTCATTGATTTTTTGAAAAAGTTTTGAAAATTCAGTTAAACCCTTGCATTGATACTCCAATAGTTGGCGTTCCTCATTAGCCATTGATTCATAGATGACTTCAATTTGGTGTGGAATACATAGACACCTTTATTGTTGCTAGAAAAAGAAGATGATGGCCACTCATATGAATGCCCCTTATTCGGTCCTCAAGCAAGTGACACCTCTGTTTTCTAATCCTTCACACTAAAGTAATCAGGAAAGAACTCAATGGAGGTGTTATTTTGATGATAGAACTGGGAAACATGTAACAAACTTTTGGTAATTTTAGGTGCACACAAAATATTGTCAAGTTGAAAAGTGGATTTAGGGGTGACAAGATTAATGGAGACAATATGAGTTATAGAAACTGGATTACCATCATTGTGACAACCTGTTCCCATCTACAAGCACCACCAATGTATAATCAACTGGATTACTCACACAACAAACCATTAATGAAGAGATGGACTATGTTTCAAAGAGAAACGCCTTAAATGGGGACTAAACTTTGTCTTTCTCCTCGCTCCACTAGAGGAATCGGTCTCAAAACAATAAAAAAAAAAAAAACACAACGGACGTGACTCAAAACCAGAGTAAGCTTCACATTTATTCAGCTAGTCTCACAACAAGCCAAAGGTGACCCAGGCACAGAAAATAACATATTAAAACTATTGAGTACTGGGATTTACGAAATTTTCATATCGAACCTTACACATTCCAAAAACTGGCCTCCACCAAACTAAAGCCATATACAACATGAAATCTCACAATCACATATACACTGTGCTAATTACAACCAATTAGATACCAACTAGCGCCAACAATATATACATTCAACACACATGTATATATACAGGGATAAATGCCACATACAAAACTCGGGCAATAACGCTAGTCACCACTTCAACCTCCCGACATCATCCCTACTTCCATCTGAACTTGCAACATCTACAACACGAAGTAAAACCTCATGAGTCATAAAGACTCAGTAAGGGTGCAAATGAATGTAAACAAGATAATATATGAGATGCAATGATAAATAAGTATGCATGAATGGCCAAGCAGCATTGCCCTCCAAACTCACATGTTCGAGGCATTAACCTCCCATATTGCCCTTAGCATGTATCTAGTCTCTCTTATGGCCATAAGACTCCACTAAACCACCTATAAAACATGCATAACACACAACTGCACATAATATATATTCATCAAAGTTTACCGAACATTCGCAAGGCCACCCACCTTTGGGGCCATCCCATACCTGGTTGGAAGCTTTTTCTACCGAGAGCAAGAACGTCTGGCTGAAATCCGAACTCTTCTAGGATCACCGCTCCTCGGTCGAACCTAGATGCAATCATACAAAAACTCCACACTGCATCATAAACTAAATCAGGGCCTATGTTTTTGCCATATACCTCGCAAAAACCCATCCATAAAAAATTTCCAAACAACCCTAACTGAGGGTATAATCTAACCAACACTTACACATTATCTCACATAATGCAAATATCACAAAAAGAATTAATATACCTTAACCCAATCTGGAGGAGAAATTCAGCAAAACGCCCACACTGACGTCGCCTCCCTAGCTGCCACCTTACGCCCAGATTCCATTTTTGAGCCTCTGGCACACTCCTCAAGTTGCAAGGTAATTTTCAAAAAATTTCTCCTTTTTTCCCATTTTTTAGATTTTCCTTTATTTCTTCTTTTCTTTCTTTTTCTTTTCTTCTTTATTCTTCTTCCCTTCTTTTTCCTCCTGCACATGCCTACATGCTTCTCCTGCTCATGGTCGCTGCTGACCACCGCCGTCCGGCCCTTTGCCAGCCGCTGTTGCTGCCAGCGTCGCCACCGACGATTGCCTCTTGCCGCCACGCAACCACCAGCTAGCCGCCGCTACCGCGAGTAACTACCATCTCGAGCAGCCGCCTACGCATAGCTGCTGTTGCAACGCTTCTGGCCATTGCCTGGCCTCCACCAGCCACCGTCGCTCGCCACAACCACCACTGGCCGGCCCTAACCACTGCACGGTCGCCTCTGCCTCAACCATTTTCGCCGTTGGCCACTGCCCGTCACTGCTACCATGGCCGATGCTGTTACAATCGCTTCTCATTCCATCTCTCGGCCCCAGCTCTCAATCTCTCTCTCTCTCTCGATCACTCTTCATCTATTCTCTGCCTCTCTCTCTTTCACTCCATCTCTCGGCCAAAATGCTCCCAAATGAGAATCAAATTTCAAATTTAATTTGCCCCTTAGTGTAGAATGCTTGGGGCTCACACACATACGTGTGTGTATATTACACATTTAATCTCCCAAACTTCTCATTAATTCCTCTTGAGGAACTATTATTTGCACTTGGACCCTTGAAGACTTTAAATTAATTATCATCAAGCACTTAAATTCTTGATTTAACAAAAAATTAATTATCGAGAATTACTCGATGGACAATGCTAGATGAACAATTTGGGCGACAATTTTGTTGACAATCCATACTAAAATTACATATCAACCTTCATTGTAAATTACAAATCCACCCTTACATTTTCACCGCAAATTGAATTGCCCGCCTCTCTCCTGCTCTATCTCTCACACTCTCTCTTTTACTCCCTTCGTCTCGACCATGTCTCTCTCTCTCTCTCTCTCTCCCCACCGCGTCTCTTTCACCTCACCCGCTGAAACAAGAACCCTAGCACCCAAAAATCGGACGTCCCCACCAGCTTCATCTCCCACTATCGTCGGAGACAATCTCTGACATTTTCGATCGCTGCTCCATCGCAGATCGGACGCAATTCGTGGTCAGTACAGCTCCTACGTGTCGTCCACCTCCGGCGTGGGTCTTCTCCTGCTGTCGTCCGTCCTTACCAGCAGCAACGTCGGTCCTCTGACGTCCTCTCCACCTCCCGCCCTCGGTCCTCCGGTAGTCAGAAGACGATATTTCTGCATATTTCTGTAAGATACCCTTCACTAATATCATACAGTATCCTTGGACTGTATGATATTATATTTCTGCAATTCAATAGATGAAGAAACCGACGTTTGTAGTTTTTTTCCACATTCTACTGACAGTTGAAATTTTCGAATTATTCTTTTCGCTAATGGCCTTGGACTTCATAATGACCATGCCCAGTATTGATAAGAAAGCTAAGATGCTCCCATATTGTTGTTGAATGTAAAGTAGAGTAGGAGAATTAATAGATATATTATTTGATTGTGATGCTTTAGTTCTGGCATTTGCTTCTCTGCTCATGTTGTAATGCAAACATGTCAAGTTCAGTAATTTTCCTTATTTGCGTCAAATAAAGATGTGAAAACCTGAAGGTGTAGGTTGTCGGGTGGAAGTGTATGATGTGGTTGCTTTGGTAGGGGCAGATTGGCTAGCATTTGAAGAAGGTATTTTGTTTGTGAGAAAGGGGTTGTGAAAAGAATGCTGCCAAAAAATATAAAAGATAGTTATCAGTGTGAAAAGAATGCTGCCAAAAAATCATGCTAGCTGAAGTTATTTACAATAAAGAACATGTTGCACAGAAATGGTCATTAGTTCAGTTCCCAGCTGGAGACACAACTAGGACATGAATGTGAGGTTTTGTTGATGAGCTCACGTGCTGGGGTTGGGTTGTTTATTTGTTAATGTATTTCCATCTAAGTAATATAAGTATGTTTGTTGTTTGTTAATTATGTATTTGCAACTTATTGTTATCTTAGTTATTTGTTAATGAATCTCCAATTGTGCTTCAAGGTTCTAGAACAAATGATTAGTCTAGGAGAAAAGTTATTAGTTATTTTTGTTCTTGCCTTCTCCCTTCTCTTGGCTTGCCATCTGTTTTATGTTCTATTTATTGTCTTTATGTTACCATTAAAGAAGAATGCTCATGGAACAATGAGCAGAGATCCTGCTTTATTCAACCATTTGTAGATTTCATGTCTTATCCCCACATATTGTCTTCTTGCTCACATGTTCATCCTTTTGATACCTCATTTGTGCAGCTCAAAACTTTTGACTGATCATTAAGCATATTACTGCTCTTCCTCAATTGATTGCAGCTTTGAGTTGATTAAATGTTGAGATCAAGGTTAGAGAAGTTATTCATCATTGCAAATGCAACACCTTTTGTAGCATTTGTCTAGAATTTGTGTTTGTTTGATTAGACAAGTTTTATGCTAGATTCATGATCAAAGCTCATTTTTGCTATTACATGTGAAACCAGGGGATCAGAGATGCCTCAGAGACAACCAGTGGAGCAAGATCAGAGATGTCAACAAGACGAGCCAAGGAGGAAGAAATGGGTTGCAGGTTAAGCGAATTGGGAGACCAGCTGGAAGCAAGTAAAGCCAATGAAATGCAGCTGAAGGGGAAGCTAGAAGCTGTGGAAGAGGCCAAGGAGGCACTGGAAGCTGAAATGAAGAAACTGAGAGTGCAGGCAGAGCAGTGGAGAAAAGCGATCGATGTTGTAGCTGCAGAGCTTACTGGAAGAGTAGAGATGAATGGAAGACGGATATCTGAGAGGTGCGGATCCATGAATAAGCACCACAGCAACATGTTCAAGCCGTCGACTGGCGGGTACACAGGCTTTGTTGGTTCTCCCAGCCTCGGTGATGATACAAATTATGGTTTTGGGAGCGGAAAGAGGAAACGCTATGGTATTAGAATGTTTAGGGACTTGTGGAAGAAAAGGGGCCAGAAATAATAACAATCTCTTATTGTTAATGGAAAATCTCTCTTCTTTGCTATGTAATAGTCTTCTCTGCTAGTGTAATGGTGATTGATAAATTAGTTTGCATTTATATTGGTTTGGCCTCTTGGGTCATCATCATCATGTACACAAACACTATTATTAATTAAGCTCTTAGATCCTCAAAGATGGCCTTGTTTTGCTGCTCTATCAGGTTTGATTAAGTTTTGAAGGCCATCCCCCAACTGTAATCCTGAAACAAATGGCTCACTCTTTTGTGTCAACTGTGATCAAGGGAGAATGAACTATATAAGGTTGATAATGTCTACTGTAGTACCACATTATTGTGCTAAATATAATACCAATCATATGCTAATAAACGTTCATACAAGATAAGTTGGTGGCATCATACAATTAAAACTTCATCCATAGTTCTAACATACATATTGAGTTTGTTACTTCTCTCGGTGTCAGTATACAAATTCCAGTTGCTCTTGAAATGGCATGCCAAATCACAGAAGCGTGACAAGGTGTTCACTGGACAATGTACTTCATTTACAGTCATCTACAACAAATTGCTAATCATCTTTGTTGCTTTCATAG
This sequence comes from Diospyros kaki, assembly GCA_036245055.1. Lineage (NCBI taxonomy): Eukaryota > Viridiplantae > Streptophyta > Magnoliopsida > Ericales > Ebenaceae > Diospyros > Diospyros kaki. The sequence continues at coordinate 13,538,288 of BSEG01000001.1, read as the reverse complement.
TTTTGGCACAAAGACAGCAGTATAGTGCTTGTAGTAGTTTGGCTCTCTTCCTCTTCGTCGCTTTCATGTTTCTTCAAAGAGTGATTTTCTAAAGAAGGATATATTTTCAGTACCCAAATTTGAGCTTCAAACCAGAATCTTATGTAATGAAAGATGCATTTTAGTATTCTAAATCCAAAACCAAGGTTAACAAATATCAATTATAGTAATCTTTAATTGCAAAAAGAAGAAAAGAGAAGAAAGACCTTCCACTTCAAATGTTAAACATAGCATATCCAATACAATATTACACTTCAAATGTTGAACATTTGAATCCATAGAACAACACCAACTACAAGCCCCTAAAGGTCGAATGTTTAACCAGAAACATTCAATTCAACAACAATCATTTCTAATACTTCAAATTACAACAATTATTTTTGAGAATACATGTATTCATCACAAACAAGTAAAAAACAAACAGTAGAGTAAAATAGATACGTAAGGAGCCGGCAACAAAGAAAGCGACCAGCGCTACGCTTCGCGTAAACCAAATTTCGAAGCCGTCGACCAAGGGTGTCGCAGCCAGAACTGATCACTACATATTTCGAAGTCAGCTGAGATCGTGGGGAGGTTGACGGAGGCTTTAACAGCTGCGGACAGTGGGGATGGTGGTCGTTGCTGGCGGTTGCTAAAGAAGGCGACGCGATGGAAGAGGCGATAGGGATCCAGCGGCTGCTGGACAAGGCGACGTGGCGGCGGAAGCGAGATGAATCCAGCGGTTGCTAGAGACGCGGCAACGAAGATGAGGTGAGGTGAGGTGAAATGAAGAGAGGGGAAGAGAGAGAGGGGAGGGGGGGGGGGGGGGAATGTGGGTCTCCCAATTTGGGCTGAGATTCAAAATAGTCCGAGAGAGAGAGAGAGAGAGAGAGCCCAATTTGTGGGTCTCCCAATTTGAGCGGGAATTTAAAATAATTGGGCAAAGAATTGGCCTTCAAATTCTCGCGAGAAATTGATTAAAATCTCGCGATTAAACCACATTGTCAGGTAGATTGACTATGTAGCATTATCCTTACTCGATTGATTCGATTTCATTCATGAGTCTTCACGGGACCTTTATTCAACCCGAAATCGCTTCAAAGTTGCCTCACTCATAGAATCGAACCACCCCTAGACTCCCCTCGACTTTCCGGAGGTCCCCTATGACCATTCAGTACCGCCGACAATTTAGACTTACACAGCAAAAATTCTAAAAACTATTCTCAATCTGATTGCTTTAAGTGTCATTAGTCTCGCCTCAAGACATTCACCAATCTTGTGCCTTCTTTCCTGGACATTCAAATTTCGGGATATTCTCTGTTATTGATTCGACAATTTTATTAATTAATTTCTCAAAATTCATTTTTGGACTCTCCGGACCACTAAAGGTCCTTTACAAATAATTGAAAGTTCTATTTTTTTCTAACACGATCATATTTACAATCACTAATGATGATATCATAATTACCACCATATTTCAAGTGTATGGACAAATTCTGAGTGTCCGAGATAATATGGTGAGATGCGCTAGAGTCAACTATCAAGTTATGGTTGTTGTTACTTCCAGGATTATCTTGCGTATAGTCAGCTTGTGGTGTTGAGAATGGATGTGGGCGAGATCTACAAGTTTTAGCACCGTGCCCTAATTTGTCACGCAATATGCGACTAATTGTTGTTGTAGCGGGGACGCCAAAGCTAATTGTTGGATGATTGAGTGTCCGAATTGGAAAAGTGGCCCTTGTTGTGGTAAGGTCTATTATTGACATTCCCTTCATTTGGAGGTATGTATGCATACCGCTGTTGTTATGCCCATGGAACTGCTTGCCTCTGTTATTGCTACGTTGATTGAACTGGGCAATGACAGGCATCTTTTCTTGTATGCTGGCAGTACGCTTTAATGTTGATTCTTGATCAGTCAATTTGTCATGTAAATCTTTAAAGGAAATGAGAGAGTCACGTGCTTGGATTGCTACAGTGATCTTAAACTCAAAACCAAGGCATATGAGTGTGGTATGAATGAGTTCATCCTCAGTCATTGCTGAGCCCACTAAAGCGAGTGTTTTGGAGATGTTTTTGACAGTTTGCATGTAATCAACAATGCTTCGATTCTTAGTTGTTGTGTTTGTAAGGATCTCTTGAAGTCCCATAATCCGAGTATGAGAGTTACTCGCATAAGTCCGCTCAAGGCGACTCCATGCATCAGCTACTAATCCTACAGACGTAATAAGGGGTACTATAGAATCAAACACAGATGCCAAAATGGCATGAAAGAGAAGACTGCCCTGTCGTCGCCATGATCGGTATGCAGGATTTGGTGAGGTTGCATGACCATCTGGGTTTGCAATAGTGCATGGAGGACACGAATATCTACCATCAATGTAGCCCTCAAGATCATAGCCAAACAACAGAGATTGAAACTGTACTTTCCAAGAGGGGTAGTTAAGTTTGGTGAGTTTAAGAGGAAGTTGAGTGGCTGCGTTGATTGCTATGATTTGATTCGGTGGGTTCTGGGCAATATATGAAGTAACAACATAGGAGGTTGAATTAGCAGCAGAGGATGTGGTTTCGACCATGGCAGAAGATTGTGAGACTTGATATGACGCATGAGGGCTCTGATATCATAAAAGATTTGATGGCTTGAATAAGAAATGTTGCAGTTTATTGATTGAGCTTAAACATATATATACATGAAATAAAGATAACAAGACCAAGCCTTGAAAGAAGAAACTAACAATATCTAAAAGATAAGAGATAACAAGGACTTGAAAGTAGAAAATTAACACTATCTATAACAACGAATACGTTATCTAAAAGATAGAAATTTAAAATACATTGAAAATATATTTAGATAACTTTAGATGAGGAATTTGTTGAGGAGTCTACTAATGAGCGAGAGAGATCTTTGCTAATAAGAAGCACGAAATTGATCTGGGTATCAGATCTGAAACGGACTTGGAGCAGGGAGAATTTTCTTTATTTAATTTAGCTTATTAGATGCTTTAAATTTAATTATTACTAGGGAATTTATTAAGTTAGGATTCAGATGTAATTTAATCTTTGGATTATGTGATTGATTGTTAATTAAATGGTGAGTTTATATTGTTCAACATAATGTTTCAAAGATTTGGTCATTTTTTGAATGATTTGTGATTTATGCATGAACTGGGAAAGACTTGTATGAATTACACCAAGGACAATGTAAACCATGTGTTAGATTATGAAATCGAGAAATAATTAGCATTACATGTAATTGAGGAAAAGAAAAGAGTTAGGAGCTCCCCCTTCTTAAATTAGAGGCTGCCATAAAGCTTAATGCTTTTTACCAGTTTAAAATTACATAAAAGATATAATTAATTTAATAAACGAGGGTAAGATTAACTTGACTCAAGAGAAGTAGTTAATTAGTTTAGGAAAATAAAATCCACCATCTCGTGTAATAATAACTATTAATAGACCTTGTCTTATTGATCTTGAATTGAATTAATTGATCAATTGCATAACTTAATTAAATGAAATCTAGACCTTAGAAACACCTATAGTTTCTTCTTTAGAAATTCATTTAAATTAAGTAGTTTAATTCACTTAGTTAATTTATTAAATCAACTTAATTTAAATTAAAATTGTCTTGATAGTGTAAAATAGTTCTCATAAGAACTATACTATACTCTACTCATAATCTTATATTGCATAATCAAATTGGTTCACTTGTCTAAACATAATGAAAAACTCACGTATCAATCACTTTAGACCAGAATTGGTGACTTTTGAAAGCCGAAAGAATTGGTAATTCATACCTCCTTGACACGGCTAATTCAAATGAAGAATACAAAATATAAGGAAAAAATTATAAAAAAAAATAAATAAATAAAAGAGGAGAAAAATTAGATAGCAACTCATCTACACGTTTAGTTTAAATTGATTCAGCATACATCATGGTTTTGGGTTTAGTTTAAATTGATTTGTACAATCTGCACGGTCTGCCAGCAGAACACAACTCCAAAAATTAGCATGCCCCCAAAAAATTTTACACAAACAATTTCAGGAACAGCTTACAACAGTAGTAAGAAAACAGGAATTTTCCCACCAAGAAACTACTCTGTTGATTCTACTAATATAAGCAAGGAACCTTCCTTTAAGATGTCTGTCTGGCTGTAGTTGACTTGAGATTAATCCTTGTTCCGAGACGAGCGATCCTTCCTATGACCGCCGAGAATTCGAGAAATCTGCAGACCTCTGCTGAATGCTTGATTGAACAGCATACGAGTCTGGAATTCCGACACAAAGGGAAACCAAGCAAGAAATGCCACTGGGGTGAACAGAAGCAAGCCCATCACAATTTCATAGCCACGAGCAAGTGTTCGAACTGATGCCCAGAACCCAGCGTGTTGAACCAGAGGCTTGCAAGCTTGAGCAATCTGGAAGCAAGTGATGATAGAAAAAGCACGTGTTATTTGTAGACATGTAATTGTATAGATTCAGAACTAGAACAGCAAATGTTTCAACACGGGATGCTCCTAATGCATGAAACTGCCCCCACTTTGAGGGGGTCATTTTTTATGCAGCCCTACTATTGCTTTGCAAATAGGGTATTTTTACAACTAGAACCAACGACCTATCAGTCACAAAAATAGAAACCTTACCATTGAAGGTTACCCACCACAACAAAGAGTACAATGCTATGTTCATCAAAAGCATGTTCATCAAAAGGTTTAGAAATGGCCATATATATAGTTTCCCAATTGAAAGGCTTATACTTTTATAAATGGTTATAATTTATAACAGTTGTATAAATCTTTTATGAAAGACTTCTTCTTCTTCTTCTTCTTCTTGTTCTTCTTCTTCTTCTTATTATTATTATTATTATTGTTATTCATAAGTAGCAGCCTTTTTAGGTTACTGCCACATAAGACTGAATCCTCCTCCAAGGAGCAGCTTGCACCAAGATGCAATAAACTGTCACTTCTTGCCAGTGTGAAAGAAGATACAGAAGGCAAACCCAGGAAGATGTCTTCATACTGGTTTCTCATGAATGGCATCATATGAATTAGCACTTTAATCAATCACTAACTTCCAAGCAAGGCAATCTAGGAATATGACAACGCCAGACTACTCATCCATTTTGCTGATCTCTGATGTAGTGCATACCAACTCTTGTACTAGCAAAACCATGTCAAAGTTTTTTAACAGCAGCATGTTGGGCTAATCACACCCTAAGTATATGACAATGATGATAATCATAATAAAAAGGAAAAAAAGAAACCAAAAGAATTTACTGACCAGAAGCAAACCCCATCCAGTTGGCATGAAGGCAAGAATACACACAAATATATCCTGCATTGTCATGTGTGGGAGTGCAATCAGAGTAACAAGAATGGAGACAAAAGTAAGGAAGATCAGCCCCTTGATTAATCGAAACACGAGCTGGAAATGTGCACTGAACTTTCTGCGTCCAACTGATACAGTCTGAGGGAAACAAAAAAGAAAAATCTTGAATATATATCCGAAGAAGACCAAAAAAGCCACAACAACGGCATTCACATTTCACCAATAATAACGACAATCAGGTCTTTTGGCAATACATACACATTAATTATAATATTCAGAAAGTTTATCCAAAATCATAGATCACATCATACAGGGAGGTGTCAATTATCCAGTCTGGAAATAAACATGTTCAGCATACGCAAAATTGCATAGAAACCTTGTTAAGAGTGAAACAAAACAAATCAACCTATTTTCTTTCCTGTCTTTCAGTGCCTTCTTGCAAAGAAAAGATTATAAGTCTTAATAATAAAAATCAGAAAAATTAATCCCAGTCATAGAAGGCGTGCAGACACCCACCCACCCACCAAATAGTTACCAAGTATCACTTCAAGATTCAGAGTGAATAGAAACACCTAGATAGGAATTCAGAAGAGTGAATTAACTTCTACCAGTAATACATGAGATAGTACTTGTTGGATCAAACATAATGAATTCTACACAAATAGAAAATTTTTGGGAAGGTGTAACCGGTCATAGTGACATCCTACATTGCTCGAGTGTAGTGAAAAATTAGCAAAGACATTTTCATGAATGAACGCAATGGTTCTCAAATTTTCTTGGATGAATGCAACAGACGGTGTTATTCTAGGATCACAAAATAAGGATTGGATTTGGGATTTTGAAACCAAAATCAATGGAATTGGTGGACATGATTTTAAGAGAAAAATTTGTATTTTGTGCCTCCAAGAGACAAGATGGGTTGGAGAGAATAGTGCCATTAAAGGCCCAAGGCGCACTAAGGCGCAAAAGAGTGTTGAAAGCGTCTGGTGAAACTAGAGGCACGCTAACTAAAAAAAAAAAGAAAAAAAGAAAAATATATATCCTAATTGAAAAATAAGGTATAAAATAGGTCATAACTCCTAATAACATATTCAAAAGCATGTTATCAAGAAAATTAAAAAAATTCAACATATACTAACTAAAAAAAATATTAAAACAAGTTATGTACTTGTAAATTTCAGCACAACACATTTCATCAAATTACAGCAACCCGCATATAAGTATCACAAAAGTTAAAAACTTTGTAAGAAATTTTAAGATCTATTGCTGGCAAAAAATGGCAAAATATGCAATTTAAAAATCTTTAAGTCAACTTAAATTAAATCTTAAATAATTTATAGGTCTTAAATCTTAATTAAGATTAACTAACCCTTTTATTCATTATCAAATTTGGGGTTGAAACAATAAATATAAACCCTAAACAATAAAAAATTAAATAAAGTAATAAACAGTAAATATAAACCCTAAAAATAGTTGAAAAAAAGCCAGGTGCGCCTGAGAAGTCTGCACCTACCTGGGAGCATTCCAAGCGCCAAAGGTGCTGCTAGGTATGCCTAGGCGTGCCTTTAATAACACTGGGAGAGAGCTAAAATGTTGATAGAATCTGGGTATAAACTTTGGTATTTAGGGAAGGAATGGGCAAGGAATGTAGAAGGAAATATTATGGATAAGACTTTGAAGGATAGGTAGGGGATGTGAAGAGACTAAGCAGTAGGAATATTGTAGCCGAAGTTGTCATTGGAGAAGAAACTATGAATATTGTTAGCATGTATACTCCACAAGTTGGGTTAGGGGAGCAAGTAAAGACAGTTTTCCAAAGATATAGAGGGGTTTATACAAGAAATATATAAACAACAACAACATATCCAGCCTTTATCCTACTATGTGGGGTTGGTCGACTACATGAATTCTAGACTTCCATGTATTTGTGTCTTTTATCATATCTTCATTTATACAAGAAATATATAGAGAGAAGAAATTATAGAAGCTGACTTGACAGGTCATGTGGTTAGAAAAGGAAATGAGAATAGGGATGTGCATAGAGATAGTGGATTTGCATAAAAAAATAATGCGGGCAAAGTTATTTTGAATTTTGCCAGAGCATATAGGGATCATAGTGACACTAGGTTTAATAAACAGTGACAGAATTTGAGAGAAAAATAACTGCATGATTTCATTCATTCTTTACAGTCCTATATATATACAGTGAATAGACAAATCCACAAAAGGAAAACCTTTAATTAGGGAATCCCTATAATGGAGAGAATCCCTAATTTACTGACTAAAACTGTCAATATCTGTACATGGAATCTCTATCTATACATTAGGAAACTATTCAAAATCTTCTTAATTCACAGCTTTCCAAAAATACTTGAGTAAATCTGCCAATTATTTGATTAATTAAGCCAGCCTGTTTTCTGACAAACAGTTTTGAGGAAGACTTGATCACATACAAATGTCTTGTCAATTACCCAAATAGACTAATTTTTTATGAGAAGAGAGGAGTGCTTGTGTTGTAAGGATTGTACATTTTATTAAGAGAATGTCTGACCAGTTCACATGAACTTATGTATGTCAAAATGGAGGGAAAAAAAATGATACAGAATGAACCCCAAGAACCAAATGGCGGAACTTAAAAGGTACAGACTACTTTCAAGAAAAGTGTAGGCATAACAAATTGGACTATAGAAGGAGAATCCCAAAATGTGGATTGAAATAGCTATTGCTATTCGAAATATGGCAAAAATGGTTCCGAAAGAGTCAAAGGGAAAACTCCCAAACCCAAAAGAGTCCAGTGGTGAAATAAGGAGGTACAAGAAAAATTTAAAACTATGAGAGCCTACTACAAGACTTCAAACAAATGTTGAAACAGAGAAAATTTATGAGCGAGTGAGTTTGGCCAAAACAGAAATATATCAGACAGTTAGGGATGCAAAAAGAGAAAAAAAGCTTATAAAAATTTAAACAAAGACTAGATACAAAATAAGGGTAAAGAGATACAAACATAAAATGGCAAAGCAAAAGGAAAGAAAAACAAGGCCTTTGAGCCAGGTGAATGGTATTCAATTAAGGTGGACAAACAATTGTTATATTGAGTCGTCTTAGTAATTATTAAGAAGATAGGAATTATATATTCAAAAAACATGGATGTCAAAATGAAATGAAGCAAGTGTTGAAAATGATCAAGGATAGTACATTAGTTGGACAAATAATACCTCAACAGAAGAACGTAAATGCATGGGAGAAGAGAGCATTTTTTGGTTAATGAAATTATTCGATGTGATCCTTAAATGAAAAAGAAAGTCAGACCAAGTGGAGGAAGAGCACTTTAAAGCTTATTTACAACAATGAAGGAGATGTTAGAAGTAGTGAAAATTATCGAGAAATCAAGCTAATGAGCCACATTATGGAACTTTGGGGGAGATAGTGATTCAGAAAATGCTTATGAAAATTCCAAAGAGAACTTTTATGCCTCAGAAAAAAGGAATCCAAAATGTTTACATATAGGTTATTAAAGATAAGTAGCATAGAGAACATAAATGTGTCGCAACATATAGAGGATATACTAAGGATTTTCCAATTACATGTGTATTACATCAAGGATTGGTGCATGTTGCTTGGTGCATGTTCCTTTTGCCCTAATAATGAACAAACTCACTAAACATACCTATATAGAGGTGCTTGGTGCATGTTGTTTTAGATGACATTATGTTGATGGATAAGACAAAAGAAGGCATGAATGCTAAGCTCGAGATAAGGCGGAACACTATAGAATTTAAAGGTAGCAAGTAAACAAATTGAAAACTGAAAATTAGAGAATATATTTTTAGTTAAATATAAATCTATACGAAGTTATGGTAAGATTTGGAGATCAAGTTGTATTAAGAAAAGATCACTTCAAGTCATATTAAGAAAAGATCAATTCAAATATCTTGAATCAATCATTCAAAAAGATGGGAAGATTAATGAGAACGTTATTCAAAGAATTAAGGCAAGATGGTTAATAAGTGCACCTAGAGTTATATTTGATACCAATATTTGTCAAAACAAAAAAGAAAATTTTATAAGACAACAATAAGACTAATTTTGTAGTATGGCACATAATGTTGGACAATAAAGTATTAATAAAGTGCAAAATATAAGTCTAACAAAAATAAGGATGTAATATGGATGTGTGACAATAAAATAAAAATAAAATTCAAAAAGAACCGATAGAGGCTCCTATTTAGATAAGATGTGTGAGACACAATTAAGATGATTTGGTCATGTAAGAAGAAAACCAATAGAAGCTCATGTGAGAGTGTATGGAATAGGTCAACTCTTTAGCAAAAAAGGCAATAGAAGACCAAGCAAAACTTGATGAGACTCTTAAGTATGACATGTGTTATAAGAGTCATACAAAAGATAAAACCATTAATAGAAATAATTGACCACCTATAATTCATGTAGCTGATACATTGAATTAAGGCTCAATATGTTGTAATTGTAAGGATTTCTTATCCTAAAAGAACTTATAGCAGAATTTCCAAGCAATGTGATTTTTACCTTCATCACAAATAATATTAGAAAGATGACCAGCCACGATATGCCATATACCTGTAATTCATAGAAGAACAAAAAAAAACAAAATCTATCAGAAATGCCCACTTTGAAAGAACATCTAAATATCAAAAACCTTCAGTTAGTTATATACCAGAAAACTTTTGGTATTCTTGGTAATGGTCAAGTGATAAACAAGCCCATACTGATAGATGAAAAATCTTAAAGCTAATAATATCTCAGCAGTAATACCACGCTTTCCAGAATGGCGAAGATGTTCTTGCTCCTGCTCCCACCAAGATTCCCAACTTTTTTCTGGGGGTACACCAATACCACCTCTGTTGCCTATCCACTTATTCCAATCACTCCAATCATCCACAATCTTTTGCCATTCAAAACCAGAGGGATTGAAAAGGAAGGGTGCAAAAAGCCAGGTGCCAACCATGAACCACATTGATACTGTTATCAAGACATAAGCAACTGCACTTCTGTATGATTGACCAAAAATTTGGTAGACTAGAAGAAGAATCATTAGCTCAAGTCCCTTGACAAAGTGGCTGCGAGAGTAGAGGCGATAGTTTTCAGCAAACTTGGCATGAAACACCACAAAACCACGACCTGTAGGCCTGTATTTTGCACCTCCATGAAGCAAAGTCCTACCATAGTAGTGGGTCTTTGTTCCAAGAGAAAATGTGAAAAATACAGGCGCCAATTGCAGCTGCATTAGTATGAATTCACTTAGTGCAGTTCGGAAGCCCCTCTCCAAGCCAATCTCCATCAACATAGGCAGAGCCATCAAAAATCCAATTTGTACAAATGATTGAGAAGCAAGAGCCACTTGAAGAGGCTTATTATCCCTAATTGCTGGTTGTTTGTTCAGCCCCTCCTCAAGTCCACTAAGAACAAGATAAAGGCGCCCATAAAGGAATACATATACAGTGAGAACAGTGATCTGCCAGAAGAAATTACGATTCTAATTAGGATTCTGAATAATGTTAACTAATCTTTCCAAAATTACTTAGGAAATAGATAAAATATACTAAAACAAATAAGAAGATATGTTAATTTCTATATTTTTGCTAGAATAATATCTTCCAAACATTTCCTTTCGTGCCCCCCATCATTAACACCTCAAGGAGAAGGAAAGCTGTATATTCCAGCTTACCAAGGTACTGAAGTAGGAGCCAACTGTGGTAAAATAACACGACAACATTCGGAAAAAATCAAAACGGTGTCCAAGCCTATAAATATCACGACTCAATGTTTGCTCCCCATTGCCATTAGCAATTTTTGCCTCAAATTGAGATATCTGGTTAAGGCCCACATCTCTTCCTTTCCCAACTTGTATATATTCATGATGAGTTACATTGCCTTCACGAAGTGTAGAATTGAAGCCTGCATTCAGGTTTCATCACATGAGCTATATAATAAGAATGTTATCAACAGTTCACTGCCTTCCTTTCCCCTCAAGAAATAAAATAAAAATATTGCAATCCATAGAAAACAAAGTGAAAAACTGGAAATTAGTGGAGTATAGAATTCAAGAGGATGGCCATACCCGCAAATATATCCTCACTCAAGTTAATTGTCTTGGAGGCTTTGCTAACACCCCCTCTTGTTAAGTGAAATAGCCTATCAAAGACATCTGGATGACCATAATGAAACCGCACCCTGAATGAATAAAGAAAGGTTAATTCATGGAAGCCTACCCCATAGGACATCACAAGCACAAGAGAACAAACAGAAAAGGAGGCTTCCTAGGAGGAAAATTGATCAGCATATTTTGCACTCTTATTTAGTTGTCCAAGCTTAGCATTTAAGTATTCAATGAACATGATTGCTACTCATTTTGGGCTCAATATTGTCAAAATAGGTACACATCACATGCAAAGTAGACATGGAACAAAAAGGGACAATTTCGGTACAGGATAGGAGTGGAAATAAAACTTGAAAGCATGGTCAACTATCAACTCGAAATGAGGTGGAGAAAGTGAAAGTGGAACAAGAGCGAAAAGTGGAAGGTGAAGAAGAAAGAGGCTAAGGAAGAAATCTAGTGGCCTACAGCGGTATGCATTCTGCTGTAGGACCGCTGTAAGTGTTAGTTTCTAGAACTCACAGTCTTACAGCAATATGCATACCGCTGTAAGACCGCTTTAGGAACTACTTTCTGGAGCTCATGGGTCTGCCGCAACAAACATACTGCAGTAAAGGTCTGTACTCCAATTCAAAGGGCGATTTCGACCCCTCTCCATCCAATTCAATGGGGAACGAGAGTTTTCACGAAGCACGACTCAAAAACCATAGGGATGGCTATATAAAGGCTCCATCTTGGAGTTTTGGGGGAGTTTTTCAAAGAGGAGCCGATGGAAGATTAAAGGGGTGAAAGAAGGCAACTTGAAGACTATACTTTTGGGTTGTATTTTTCTTTTCATTTCTCAATCTCTGCTACAGATTCCGACTTTTTTCTTTTTCTTTTGATTGTAAGCATGCATTGCTAAGTGTTTATAGCTAGGGTGAATGATGAAACCTTGACTTTTAATAATTTGATTTAAAGTTACTCAATTTGTTATTTCCTATTCATTCGGGTTGATTGTTTGTTATGTTCATAATGTCGTTTTGATGCCTAATCACCATTAAAACGTATTTGTGATTTGTATTACTTTCGAGAGATTCAATACATATTAGATATGGTAACAAACAACGTAGGGTTCTATAATAGGTAGAGATACCGTTATGCCCTGTGAAATCATTTTGTGATGATCATTGTGATTGAATGTATGTTTATATCTTTGAAGGTTGACTAGAAATAGTTAATCTCATATATATATACATAGAATCGAATGACCATCGAGAGAGGCTTTTGCTTGTAATTAGATCATTGATTTTCAACCTAAGATAAGGAATAGCAAGATCCGAGTAATGAACAATTGAATGATAGAAGGCCGACGGTGGATTCACAAACCCTAGTGCTTTAGCTTTGTGAGTTTTAAATCGAAAAAATTGTTTTAGTTGCATCTTTTATTAGTAGATTAGTTTTCATTACAGTTGAAGTCATTGTTAATAGCTATACTAATGTGTGTGTTAGGTTAAGATTAAATCAGTTAGAGTAGACGTCAAACGTTAGTCCTCATTGATACGACACCCCTACTCATCGTTATACTATTTGCTTCAACTTGTCCACTTGCGGGGTAGAGAGTATATAGTGAGAGGTTGACAAAAATAACATGGCTATGCAAATAAAAAAGCAGTTAAAACCATTATATGCTAGTCTTCATATAAACTTTGCTCTCAATGATGAAGCAAAATTCTATATTCTGCTTCATTACAGCATAAAAGAACAACAAAAGCACAAGCACCATCACAACAAATAAAATAATGACCAAAGCCAACTTCTTGAAATAGGGCAAATTCAATTTTGCTACTCAATCAGATACATTGTTTCACTACCTTGGGCTGTTCAAAGAAGCCTTGAAACAGCTATTAGACAGTAAGGCTGAAAATATTTTTCATTTTGAATTAAAATGTTCTGTTTCAGAGAACATATTGATTATTTTACTGCCCACATGCTAAAAAAGCAGAGATGAGTATCTAAAACAGAAAAGAAAAGAAAAGAAAGATATCAACGGCTCCTAGAGAGGGAAAAAAGAATGATTACTTCAATGGGTCCGCCAATAATCTCTGACCAATAGTTACAAAGCTAGTCTCCTGATTTGACATGAACCATGCAAGAGAAGAAACACTGCATCAAACGGCAGGATATCAGTAATTGTAATAACAGAACAATTAGAGGATAGCAAGGTAACAACACGAAGGAGATCAAACAGGAAGCTGCACACCTTCCAGTAAATATGTGCTCTCTCAGCCCAAGTATTGTAGGGAAGCGCACACCATCATGCTTTTTAAGAAATTCTTGAAGCAAGTTTCTCATCTTTAAAGCCTCTTCCATGTAGTTGTCCTGAAATTGATCTCATTAAAGTAATTATGATACTGGAATTTTATAACTACACCAGGAAAATATGACAGCATAATACCTGATTCATATCTATTGTTTGCAAGCCTTCTCCACGTGTGAATATTATGGCATGATTCTGATTTTCTGGCTTTCCCTCACCCAATATAGCAGGTCCTGGAAGTTTTATTTTATATATGACCTGCGTATAGAGAAAGAAGCAATAAAGTAAAAGTGTCAACACCCCAAAAATCATGGGAAAACTGAAACTATACCATGAATCTGGAAATTTGTAAATAGAGGAAATACTAACATGGGAAAAGGTGATCACAGGGGAAAAATGGTTTAAAATACAAGAAATGGCGAATATGCCTTAACATTGAGCTCTTAGTTCTTTGTCCAGCTTTAGTGTTATAGAAACTAGATCTATGTAATTATGGAAATTAGTCAACTACGTAATTATGGAAGTAGAATATCCTAGAGTATAATCCTAGGATCTTTTACATGGTATCAAAGCCCTAGATCTGGTCCCTACCGTACCTAGATCTGGTCCCTGCTTACCCTCGATTTGGTCATGATGTTAAAGCAGCCTCGTCATGCTTGTCTTGCCCTAGATCTGGTTGTCTCACTATCGGTCGCCTTGCCTTGGTCGCCACCATTGGAAGAGAGGAGATGGACTGCTTGTTCGTCTAGTCATCGGTCATCATTGCATCAATTGCATTGGTCATCGTCAGTCGCATTGTCTGCCTTGTTGCTTCCGTCGTGCGGTGGCCTCTGCTCTGGCCTCTAGCATTCTCCAGCTTCCATTGCCCTCCTGCTTCGGCCTCCTGCAACTGTGTTGCAAATTGACTGCCAATCTACTCCGATTGCGCTGCAACTCACCAGAAGTAGTCCTCTTTTGTGCCCTAGATTCAATCTCGAGATCCAGATCTAAATCCAGGCATGCCTAGTTCCAACTCAAGTTGATGTTTGTGATGGGATCTTGTTGAATCCTGACACTGCATCAAGTTCCCAGTATTGGATCTTCCGAGTTCTTTGGCAGCCAAGTGTTGGAATCAATTCTTCCCAATTGTTGGTTTCAAGTTACAATTTGAGTTATTCTTCCCAATTGTTGGATCTTCCGATTACGTGTTGGTGGTGGCTACTATTTAAGTTGTAGTAGTATCTTCATTTCTTGATCCAATTGAATCAATTAGGTAGAGATCTTGATGGTAGCCCTTATAAGTCACACCAACTGTACTTCAAAATGGACATCGTGATGGAAAGGGTGGTCATGTAGGAAAGCACAATAGTGATACCAGTGGACATGGGTGTTGTGGTTCAGATACTAGCAGCAAACTTACATGTTGTTGAGAATCCCACATCGCCTCCATAAGGGAGACCTGAGCTATATATAAGGAGGAGGATCCCTCCACCTATCAAACTAGCTTTTCAAGTTGGAGTTCTACCTTTAACTTTTCACATGGTATCAGAGCTAACCCTTGGTTGTTGTGGTCATGGACCAGTACCCTGCCCAATCACCTGGACATGTATCAATTACTGGAGAAGTTTCGGCGTGGGGGGGAGTATTGAGAATCCCACATCGCCTCCACAAGGGAGACCTGGGCTATATATAAGGAGGATCTCTCAACCTATCAAGCTAGCTTTTCAGGTTGGAGTTCTACCTCTAACTTCTCACACATGTTATCACTGCGGTGACGTTAGTCACACTAAACGCACTTGTAGGAAGCTTCATGGGAAACCCTTATAGCTGTTTGTTGCCAACATTGCTACTCACAATAAAAGCCCTTCTGAATAGACAATTCTGATCTTTGCTAATGAATACACTCACATTACCCAATATCAAGCCTCCAAATCATCCATCAAAGCCCCAACAACCATTGGTGATAGCTCAAGTAATCCTACTACATGTCTTATGTCATATTCTACTAAATGGGTCATTGATTCTGGTGATACAGATCATATGACCGACAACCCAAGTATTCTCTCATCCTTTAATTCCCAAACTTCTTTCCCAAATGTGACATTAGCTTATGGGTCCATTGCATTTGTAGTAGGCTATGGGGTTGCCCATCCTACTCCATCTCTTCTAGTGTCCTCTGTTTTATGCCTACCTAATTTCTCTTTTAACTTACTCTCATCTTAATAAATTTACTCATGTCCTTAACTGTTGTGTGTTATTTTTTCCTACCCATTGTGTCTTTCAAAATCTTACAATGAAGTAGATTACTGGTAGAGGGTATGAGTCTGATGGTTTGTATCTTCTTGACATTACTTTTATGCCATCAGTTCCACAACCAGCCTTCTGCTCCAATGTCCTCTCCCCTCTTGATCTCCATTGTCATCTGGGACATCCCACCTTATCAACTTTGGACATCCCCTTGGGGACCAGAAATAAAAGGCTTAAAGAAGGACTGAGTTTCCACAAAAGTCACATCTTTGGACACGAAATTTCCAAGTGGAAGTATGATAGCACTTATAACCGTTTTGGGTAGGAGAGTAGCAATAAAAACACATCTAAGAGTTCTAGAATCAAATTTATCCCTGTGATGTTTAGAAATATGAACAAAATCCACACTCAAAACACTTTTGAGAGGAAGAGAAGTATAAAGACTAAGTTCTGGAAAGTGAGAAGAGAGACACTGGAAAGGACTGAGATAATTTAACACTTTTGAAGGAACCTGATTGATCATATATGTTGCAGCTAGCACTACTTCACCCCAAAAGGATTTAGGAACAAAATGCTAATGTAAAAGAGCTCTAGTCACATTAAGAAGATGTCTCATCTTTCTCTATGCAACTCCATTTTGTTGTGAAATATCAACACAAGATGATACATGGATAATCCCCTTATACTAGTGATTAAAATAATCTCTTGCATTATCAGTTCTGAACCTTTTAATAGAAACGCCAAATTGAGTGAGGATCATCCTATGAAATAAAGGTAGGATGTCACTGATGGTTGCCTTATCCTTTAGTAAATATACCCAAGTCATTCGTGTGCAGTCATCAATAAATGAGATAAACCATTTAGTCATTCGTGTGCAGTCATAACCAAATGGGATAAAACATTTAGCCCCAGAACAATTGGGAACTTTAGAAGGCCCCCACACATCAGAGTGTACCAAGACGAAAGGAAACGAAGAGATTTTATTACTAACAACTTAAGGCACACGGTGATACTTAGATAATTCGCACACATCATAGTGGAAATTAGTAACATCTAAATCTTGAAACATATTAGGAAACATGGTCTTTAACAAATAAAAAGGTGGATGTCCTAATCTACATAAGTTTTGGTAGAGGTAGGTTCAAAAGAGCAAGCTGGAATAAGTTGATCTCCTGTAGGTGACTCATAGGTCCTTTGTAAGTAATACAACCCATTTTGTGCCTTAGTAACACCAATGATCTTCCCCATGGCCAGATCCTAAAATACATAAGTATGAGGAGAAAGACCATACGACAATTAAGATGTTGAGTGAGTTTCTGAACTAAAACTAGATTGGTAGAGAGGTTAGCCACATGAAGCATATGTTGGACAAGAAGAGAAGGGTTCAAACACATACTTCTTTGCCTAACTATAGGAACTGTATGACCATTAGCTACAGTAATTTTTTTGGGGTTGGTTATTGGTTTATAAGTCTCAAATACACTCTGGTTATGAGTCATGTGGTCAGTAGTTCCAAAATCCAAGATCCACAGCTCATTCCTAGCAGTGTGTGAGGCAATAGAGAATTCATAATTAAAACACATACATGCCCGAGCTAGAGAGCATGATTCTCCTTGAAGAGCCTTCAAGAAGGATTTCAGCTTACTAATTTCCTCTATTTAATTCTCTCGGATTGGAGGCGACAGTAGAATCATCTTTCTTACCTAGTTCCTCTGGTTCTTTAGTTGTGAGATACACCTTTGCCACACACTTAGACTACAAGTTCTTAAATCCTCCCATTCTGTTCAACACAACCTCTTTTCCATGCAATTGAAAGCATGTTTTCCCTATGTATTTTGGCTTTTTGCAGTAGGAACACCATAAGTCGTCCTTGTTTTTCTTAGAGGAAGACAACTCTCTACCTTGTAGTGCTTTTGCCCCTGAACCTTGCACCTTGTTAGACACCATAGCTGAACCTTCCAAATTATGATAATTGAACATAGTTGTCCTCCTATGCTCCTCACTGCATACTATAAAATATATCTCATTTAAAGATAACATTTTTTCCCTATTAAGGATCGATGTTACCTAATCAAACTCAAGATAAGTCCAGCCAAGAATTCTACTATTCTCTATCTCTTTCCAACATAGAGGTTAGAATAACAACATCTTCACTACACACCATCTTAATGTCCTAATAATGGTCTAATTCAAGCCAAAAACCATTCATCCGATTATAGTAATCAGTCACAGACAAGGATCCTTGTTTTGTGTTGTTGATTTTTGTTTTTATTTCATAGACAACTAATGCATCTTGCACCTTAGAATAAGTTTTCTTAACTGTCTCCCAAATGTCCTTAACGTAGATAAAAACATATAGTTCTTGCTTACCTCAGGTAGCATCGAACTCCAAAGCCATGGCATCAGATCAAGTCTTCTACATCCCAAGCAACAAATGTTGGATCTGAGGCATTAGGTGTTGGGCCTATGAGGTGAGCAATCTTCCCCCAACCATTCAGAAACGTTCCCACTAGCTGAGACCACTGAAGGTAATTCCCACCGTCTAGGTGGTATGAATGGTGCATTCCTAGCAACTTATCAGCAAGGGCACCACTGGTTGGTTGTTCGATTGGCATTGCTTCTCTCATTGAGATGGGAGAAGTGATCTCAGAGATTTCAAACAATATGTGGGATTACAACAAAACAATGAAGGGAAACAAAGAGTAATTATGGCAATGAAGGCTCACAACTAATAATTCGAGAGAATAGACTTTGATACCATGTAGAAACTAGATCAAAAGGTGTAGGAAGAAGAAAGAACTATGTTACTCTCGATGCCTTCAACTGAATATTAAACTCCCTATTAATAGGGAAGAAGAATAGAATATAGGAAAGATATACAATAAGGAAAAATATGTTGTACACTATACAAAGAAATCAAAGATATAAAAACAAGGATAGGAAATATCTAAATCTAAAAAACTTCTTTCTAAATATTGGAGATAGAATCTATGCTAATTTAGGGAGATTAGACCAAGAGATCACCATCCACTTCTCCCAAAATCTCGTGAATCAATCAACATAAATAGCTCTCGGAAACTGCCCGGATTCTTCTTTTCCACATTAAAGTTCCTAAATCCTTTAGGGCTGATGCTGTCTCTATCGCCTGCTTCTTGATTAATCGCATGCCTTCATCTGTCCTTGGGGGGGAGATATTCCTTACTCTGTCTTATTTCCTTCTCAATCTCTATTCCCTGTTGAACCTCGTATCTTTGGTTGCACTTATTTTGTCCATGATGTCCATCCCCACTTGTCTAAGTTGGATCCAAAATCTCTTAAGTGTGTTTTTCTTGGCTACTCTCGTACTCAGAAAGGGTATCGCTACTTTTCTCCTACCCTTGGCTGGTACTTCATCTTTGCCGATTCCTTCTTTTAAGACAACACCATTCCTTCCTATCTCCACGAAACATGAGCATGTCCATGAGGATGATGATATTTTGGTCTACACTGTGACCACTTGTGTTGCTCCACATATGTCAACTAATCCACCTACTCTTCAAGTGTATTCTTGTAGGGCTCCGACTTCACATCCTCCACCAGCTTCTTCGTCTGCAAATCCCTCTACCACCACAAGGACCCTGGTTCTTCCATCTTGAGATTTGAGCCCTGACCTTGCCATCACCCTTCGTAAATGTAAAAATCAATGTACTCATCATATATCTTCTTTCGCTTCTTACACACATTTCACTCCCTCCCTTCAATACTTTATTTCATCTTTAGATTTGGTCTCGATTCCTAAATGTTTATTTGAAGCTCTTTCACACCTTGGTTGGTGTGCAACTATGGTTGATGAGATGTGGCCCTTAAATAAGAATGGTACTTGGGATGCTCCTTTACCTTCTAGGAGAACGACTATCGGATGCAAATGGGTCTTTGTTGTCAAGGACTCAAGGTTAATCCTAATGGTTCTGTGGCTCTACTTAAAGCCCGTTTGGTTGCAAAAGAGTATCCTTAAACCTATGGTGTTGATTATTCTGATACGTTCTCCCCAGTAATTAAACTTGCTTCTGTTCGCCTATTTCTCTCTGGCTGCCACTAACGATTAGCCTTTATATCAACTCGATATCAAGAATGTTTTTTTTCATAGTGACCTACAGGAGGAAGTCTATATGGAGCAACTACTTGGATTTGTTGCTCAAGGGGGAGTCAAGTAAGGTCTGCAAACTTTGCAAATCCCTATATGGTCTAAAACGGAGTTCTTGGGCTTGGTTTGGGAAGTTTAGTGAGGTTGTTCAAGAGTTTAGACTTAAAAAAAAGTTTTTGTAATCATTGTGTTCTATCAACAATTGAAGACTGGTATAATATTGTTAGTCATATAAGTTGATGATACTGTTATCACAAAGAGTGACAATACAAGCATTGTAGCTCTTAAGTCCTCCATCCAGTTGAGATTTTAGACTAAGGACTCGGGAGAGTTAAAATATTTCTTGGGAATTAAAGTAGTCAGATCCAAAAAAAGTATCTTTCTCTCTCAACGTAAATATGTTCTCGATCTTTTGACTGAAACAAGGAAGCCGGGGGTCAAACAATGCAGTGCGCCAATGATTACAAACCCACAACTTATAGTTGATGAGGGAGAGTTGTTTGCAAACCCTGAAATGTATAGAAGGTTGGTTGGTAAACTAAACTATCTAACTGTGACTTGTCCTGATATCACTTATCCTGTCAACATCATAAATCAATTTATGTCCTCTCCCAAAATAGCTCATTGGACAGCTTTGGAGGAAATTTTCTATTATCTAAAAGGAGCCCCAAAACATGGTATCTTATCTAAAAGCACTCTCATGTTGAATGCTTCACAAACATAGATTGGACGTCTTCTAAGGTTGATAGGAGATTAACAACGGGGATACTATGTCTTCATTGGTGGAAATTTGGTTTCATGGAAAAGTAAGAAGCAGAATGTGGTATCTCGATCTAGTATGAATTAGAATATCGAGCAATGGCACCATCAACATGTGAACTTATATGGAGCCATCAACTAATGACTGAAATTGAATTGGGCAACTCTTTACCTACGAAGCTATGGTCCGATAATCAAGCTACTCTTCATATTGTCATTTCATCGGAGAAAAGATCCAGCAAAACATTTTATCAACATGTCGTGTTAAGACAAGAGAACAACTAAGTGATATATTCACAAAGGGTTTGAATGGTTCTAGAATTTGCTATCTATATAACAAGCTAGGCATGATTAACATCTATGCTCCATCTTGAGGGGGAGTGTTATAGAAAATAAATCTATGGAAATATGGAAATTAGTCAACTACGTAAACATGGAAAGTAGAATATCCTAGAGTATAATCCTAGGATCTAGACTGTATATATTGGTGTAATATGCAGCAATGAAAAGATAAAAAAGCATTTTTCGTTCATCTTCTCCATCTAGAAACCTATGTTACTGCCCAAAATCATACCTCAATCCACAGAGTTTTCTTAACCAACATGCGTCAGACCTCCAGCAATAAGTCGAGTATCCATATGCAACAAGAATGCATGATAATAAAGTCTGTGCAGCAATAGCAACAATGAAACCTATTGCAGCTGTTTTCTTTCAGTCTAGGACCCAAATTAGCTACTCTTCAAATGTTGGTCTGATCCTCATCAAAACGATATACTTTATGAAAATTCCAAACAAGATCAAAACATATAATTTATGAATCCATCTTTCCAATCAAATTATGAACATAGAAACAGAGACTCTTTGAAAATGTGGGATTTATATATCTTGATTGCTAAATTAGTCTCCATAGCAGGAAAACATAGGGGATGTTTGGTTTAGCTTATGTTTTGGTCAAAGGGAGCTTATAAGCTCCCTACCAGGTTTTAAAATTTTTTACCTGTTTGGATAACAAGAAAGGACTTAAGCTACCTAGCATATAAGCTCTTTCAACACCCTTTTTCAAAAATTGGTCCCCCCCCCATCAAAACCTTTTTTTTTTTTTGGTCTCTTTCAAGTGTTTATAAGCTATTTTATAAAAGCTCTTATTGACCAGTAAAAGACCAAAATGTCTGACCAAATAGGTTCTTACAACATAAAAGCTCTAGAGCATAAAGCTGCTAAAATTTAAGCTAAGCCAAACACCTCCTTGATAGCCAAAAAGAAGTGCTTCATCATTCCATTTAAAGTTTCTACTATGGCTTGGTCACGATCTTAGGGGTAGGAAGGGAATATAAATAAATTACAGTTGTAATAATTATATTTATTAGTCAATGATATTTGTAACAGTTAGTTATGTAATACCCGAAAATTTGGGTTAATTAAAAATAAGTAATTTATTAGAGAAATGGGGTTTCAGAGAAAATTGGTATCTGAATAGTCCGAAAAATTGACTAAATGGACTGCCGGGAGTACCCTGGAGCCGAAATGACAAAGGAAAATGATGTAGCATTAACGAGCACCCCAAGATATGATTTATAGCATCGAAATAAATTGGATCGGGAACAGTTTTCGGTACAGCTAAAATACAGCTACTAATTAGGCTGCAATACCGAATCGTCATAGATGACTTCCGAGAAGTCAACAGAAACTTGAGGGGGCTTCAATTTTTCATAAGGAACAACCCTTCAGTGGTTTCAGGAAGAAACGAAGAGGTTTAGGGCCAAAACGGAGATTCGGGCCTAAATGCAATTTTTTGAAATTACTCAAGAGAGGCCGAAACGATATTTTTTCAGAATCCTCAGGGGTCAAATTGATGTTTTAGGACTTTAGGGTCTTGAGAGAAATTATCAAAAGTCAAGGAGCTTGGTGAAATGGGTCAAAGTGAGAAAACCAAAGTTTGAGGGGCCAAAGTGCAATTTTAAGAAAATCTCCAAGCAACCATGGCCGACCAACCCATCAAATCACCGAAATTGGCCACAGGGATGGCACGAGGGTTGCTCAAGGAGCATCTTTTGTAAAGGGCTTGACCGACAACAAGCAATGGAATTGCCAGAAATTGAAGAAAAAGTGGCCGAAAGTTTAGCCATTTAGATCGCGAAAATGGAGCTCTTTCGGTGGATTTTGGACTTGTTAAGGGCAATAGGGGACATCAGAGGCCTTGATTGAAGCGAGATCCGTCATTTATGGGGCCAAAATCGCCTATAAATAGAGGATATGGTGGCTTAGAGTTTTGCAAGATTTGAGTTTCAAATCGACCTCACTTTTGAACAAATTGAGGCACCAAACCATAGGGCTTTTGTTGCCCATGAGCTGAGGATCATTTCTGGAAAGTTTGAGGAATTTT
Source organism: Diospyros kaki (assembly GCA_036245055.1). Lineage (NCBI taxonomy): Eukaryota > Viridiplantae > Streptophyta > Magnoliopsida > Ericales > Ebenaceae > Diospyros > Diospyros kaki. The sequence continues at coordinate 13,515,022 of BSEG01000001.1, read as the reverse complement.
GGAGTTCATTTGAGGGGTGATCGGAGCTTCGCCGGAAAAATCGGATCTCGCCGGAACCGAACTGAATTTTGCTCGGAGGGAGGTCTTCCAAGTGTTCTTTCAAGCTCAAATTTGGACAGAATGATCAACTCAAGGTAAGCTATCTTCTGGTATAGTCAGTTTAATTTTCCGGTGTGCCGGCGCCGGAGAAGATGACCGGAGATAATTTTTAATATTATTTAAATGCTGAAATAAAGAAAAATAGAGTAAAAATAGAAATAAAAGAGAGAAAATTCTGGAAAAATATCCAGAAATACAAGAAAAAGGAATAGTTCAGTTTTATAAAATTTTATTTGAGAAATGTTATGATGAAATAATTATTTTGAATTTTTGAAAGGAAATTTAATTAGAGAAAAATAGGAAGAGATTTTGGAAAATTCTCAGAAAACTCATAGAGATTAGAAATGTTATTTTAGAAATTTTCATGAATAAAAATTAAATAAATTACCTGATTAGGTATTTATTTTGAATTTTGGAAGAAATTATGACTATGAAAAATAGAGGAAAAAAATGAGAAAATAAGGAAAAAGTATAAAAAAAATTAGATTATTGATTTTACTTGGAAATGATTGGCCAAGAAGTGATTTGGCCATGGATCTTGATGGTTTATGTTATTTTCAAGGTTGGCACGCAAAACGAGGTTATACGCGTTTTTCGAGAAAATTTGAGTTTACGTCTAAAGGTAAGTGGTTTTATCCCAAGAACCTATATATGAAACGTTTGCTTCATTATGCATGATATTTATTGAAGTTATGATCATTTCATATTGCATGGAAAGATGTTATTCTTGCATAGTACGATATTATTCGCATATTGATACTCATGCATGGGATGGGGATGTCGCCTTAAGAGTGTAGCCGTAATTCCCAAGGGCAATGATGGAACAACATTAGGATTATCCTGCAGAGGTTCGGGATTCTGCCTAGGGTTCCGTGCCAGGCTGGTAGGCTAGGAAAGTTACACTAGGGCACATGATTGTTTATGTTATTGCATCATGTATTCATGTATCATGTTTTTAAACCCTTACTAGAAGATTCATCTTCTAATGGGTTATGCCCCTGGAACATTCAACGTTCCAGTTTAGAATTGCAGCTTAGGCAAGGATCAGGTTGAGATGAGACGGCACGTGATGGCGTGGCCGATGGATTCAGCAAGCTGACTCGGATATGTTTTTACCTAATGCTTTATTGATGATTAGCTTTGTTAGAACATTATGGAATCTCCATATATTTATGTATTTCAATATTGAGGATATGATGTTAATGTATGGTATGGATTCTTATACGATTATAAAGTGAAATTGATTATGGATCATATCAGGTTTCGATTTTAAGCTTCCGCATTTATGATGATTACCTGTCTTAGCTTATTGATTCTTATTTAGTGAGTTGAGAAGGTAAAACAGGATTGTCGGGAGATGGTTTATAAAAAAAAAAAAAATATTACTGAAATTCCTAAGTTATTTAACGCTCAGAAAAGCGGGGCGTTACAAGTTAGATGATAGTTGTTATAATACTCAGTTATATGTTGTTGTAATAGTCAGTTATTGTAACAATTAGACAATTAATAGTTAGACAGTTAAGGAGAGGCTATATATATAACCTAAGGTGATAAGAGAGGGTGGGTGGGGGGATAACAAAAATAATCTTTTGCCTCTCTCTCTCTCTTTCTCTCTCTCTCTCTCTTCCTATTCTATTCTATGTCCAGAATTCCATAATTGTCCAAGCCCAACTCTAGGGCCTTAACAGGCTTGTGATTTTTCAAAGGATCAGAATCATCACAAAGAACAACAGTTTTACCAGAAAAAGCCAATACCCTACCTATTTTATGTTCTAGAAAATGAATGTCCTGAAATTATAAAGAAAAGGAAACATTCTTTGTAGATACATAATCTGTTCCTTTAGGAGAAAAAGTCCAAAACCGAATAAATTTTGAGAAACAGGAGTTTAATCACAAAAACATTTGAAAATTTGCTAATAACACTCCTAAAATGTCATTCAATTACTTCAGCTAAAGAATAATAGCTATATTCTATTTCATATCTGTTTTTTTTTTTTTTGGTTGGCACGAAAACATTACATATCAAATGAAGTGCAGCTCTTAATTCTTCTTTGAGGTCAAATTATTAGAAACAACTATTGCCAGATGAAGAAAAACTCCACTAATTTCAGATTATAATCTACATATTTACTCAAATCATACCATATTTCAGAACATGTGATTAACTATTTCATTTTCCTTGCACAATAAACATTTTATTTTTGCCTTCCAAGTACTACTGGAACGAATAAAAATGCTATGCTTTGACAAATCTACCCTCTAACTTGTGTGTCAAACTGCTAATGACCAAAACAATTATTGCGCAACTAATATTATGCTCGTGTTGGACAGCTGACACCCAAATCCACTTTTCAATAGTTGCTTTCCTTAAAAACATCTCCAAATTAAAAGAAAAACTATAATAATGTAGTTCAACTTCATTTCTTTAAATTTATATTAGGGGATCATCTCCCACCTCTAGAAATTAGGAAGACTAAGAATTTACCTCGTCCAAATTTTGTACTGGATCTGAAGAATTACTGGACTTCTGCAAACCAGCTTTAACTAGAGCAGAATAGTAAACCTTGTTTATCTTTTTAGACCTGTCTTTGCTGGGTTCCTCAACCTCATCAATGTAAGCTACACGAAGGGATGGATACCTGTAACAAGACATTGAAAAAGCTAAAATATTAGCAATGCTATTTATTGACATCACTTGATCCAGAATAGAGTATATAGACAAACACATACGTTATCATAAGCTGCAGAATATCTTGAGCACGAGGGTTTCCAGATCGCTTGTCAATCCCATAGTTTTGACAAGAGACCACATATGTGAACTTCATGTCTGCCACAGCCTGACATTGTGCCCATAATGATCTTTCTCCCTCCATCTGATCCTCCATATTTAATTCGACAGCCTTATAGCCCTCCATCAAGTCTGATGGTGTGCAGGCATTGAATAAAAGAGGCATATAGGAGTTCTTAATTACGGTAATGTTTATTTTCCCAAAGAAAAAAAAAAAGAAAAAATAGCATGCAAGCATTATATGACCAGAGAGTAAAGAGCTGCATAACATCAATGGTTAAAGAATGAGTACCTTCATCTTTGGCCATATCTAGGAAGGCCTGAAGCTCCAAGGCTTTCCGGTAATACATCATGCCTCTTACTGGTAATTCCAATAATGTATCAGTACAATGAAAAATGAATTAATGGTGTTAATGGAGCATCCAACTGAAAACCACAACCTGTCCACTCAATCACCCTCCCCCCCCCCCAAAAAAAAAAAAGAAAAGATGTAATTTGTAGAATTGCACAAAAATAAGACATACCAGTTCTGGTTAATGTTTGGCCTCTGTAAGATGCCCAAAGACGTAACTTTTCTTGGAGTTCATCTGATCCTTTCAGTTCTTCTTCAGTGTTACACTTTACTCGTTCAAGAAAGTTGTTCCATTCATCTGCATATAAAATTTCATACCACTAATTGAGAAAAAGATAAAGGAGCTTGAAATGGACATGAAAGGAACAATGTATTGTTTCACAGTAAAAGATTCTACCTGGGAAAATTTTCTGCAAGTAAAAAAGGATGGAAACTCCATCTTCATTTGGCACTTCCAATTCAAGCAATGAGAATAGAACCTCCTCAGTGTAGTATGGAGTCAAAACACTATAAGAAAACATTGCAATGACAAACAGTGAAAATTGGAATCAGTGATATACAATGAGACAATTCACATAGTACGCTTTGCTAAAAGCTATTTAGAAGAAACATTCATTCCATTGTTTTCAAACTCACAAGTCAACTCGTAAAAGTTTACGAGTCACGTAACTTTAAACGAGTCAAGTCGCTTATAAACTTGAATTTTTCAGAATTGACTCGCAATTCAATATTGTAAACTTTGTAAAGTCAAATACTTTTGTTAGATGTTTTAACAATGTGTGTTGTTTTTATTTATATTAGGTTATAATTGACATATGAGAATTTACATTATATATAAATTAATATTTGAAATTTGGATTATGGATGAATGATGACAAAAGATGGACTTAATATTTAGAAATTTCATATTATTTAGTATTTTTGAAATTAATAGATGAATTTATTTTGAAATAGGTACATACATATACTTTATTCATAAAGAATACGGTTGTAAATTGTAATAATCATGTTATTAAGTAATATTAATTCATTTTTTTATAAAATTATGTCATTCTTAACATATATTGACATACATTAAAGAGTATTTTTAATTATTTCTAAACAACAACAACAACAACATATCCAGCCGTTATCCCACTATGTGGGGTTGGCTACATGAATTCTAAACTTCTATGTGGGTTACATCCCAACAGATAGTTTGTCTAGAATTCATATTTGGATCCGACTAGGTTTTACGCTGGCTGTCGGCTACCTAACGCAACCCTCCTCCTTTATCCGGGCTTGGGACCGGCAGTGGATAATATCCCCTGGCGGAGTAATGATTTTAATTATTTCTAAAATCTTACGATTTTACGATCTGAGTTTACTATTCGATTTTATGGACCATCCTTCGATCCCACTTAAAATCTCGATTTTAACAACCTTGGCTCATTCTTTTGTGCTGTTAGATTTTCCAACGCCAACCTGCTAGGCCAGACAGATAAAAGCTATGTTTGCAACCAACAACTGTAAGCTAGTGTAGTGTATTTGCAACCAAGAGATAAAGGGGTAACAACTTATTACACAATACATGCATGCAAGCTTAACTCATGTTGCGAAGCAAAATTACTTTAAAAACTTACGAGAAGGAAAGCATATTGCGGACTTTAGGGGCAGCAGGCATATCCATAAACAATGAATTTGAGAAGAAGGAAATACGCCTTCTAGCTTCTAGGTTTGATGGTACATCCATTGCGGACTCCTTCACAGTAAGCAATAGATCAAGCCGCTTTATCTGCACAAGTGTACCAGAATTAACAGGTAACCAAGATGGCAGTAAATGGGTTATGTTGCAGATAAATTATCTCTTCGTGATAAACCTTCTCTTTCCAAGCTTCAGTTTCCTGAACTGGAAACTTTATTGCTCCAGCAGATGCAAATAACTGATACTGTTGATCAAGTGGCATCATCCCCTCGTGGCCTGATCCACCATGAATAGAATCTACCAAGCTATGGAAAACAAAACAAAATCAGCATGGCATTTACATAAATGACAGAAATCAGAGATAATCATGTCAAAATGTTTCAGACCTAGATATTTGATCCTCCATCATGTCCCTTGTCACTACCTCTAACATGTCCTGGAAACAAAGCACGACTTTGTCTTTGTCTTCCTGCTTATTCTCTGACTGCAACAATGAAATAGATCAGTGTGAATGCTTTACAATACCAGTCATGAACAACTTGAAAACAAGTGCTATGAGATGCTACAATATAGTTTTAAGTATGTACCAAATATGTGATAAGCTTGACAAAGTGCTCATACAGGCTCGGAAGGGCACTCATTTTGTATTCGCTTAGTAGATTGCCTTCATCTATATGCTTCTCAACCTCAGAAAATATATATTCTATCACCCTGGAAAGGGCAGTTGGACAAATATAGCAAATTCAGAGTAACAAATACTATGAAGCTTTGAAAAAAGGCCGTATAGTAAAGAACATAAAGACATGAGTATAATCATAACTCCAATGGAATTATTAGATTGTAGCAAAACTTACTTTTTTTCATGCTCACCACCAACCAAGAACTTAATTATGTTTTGACATGAAGCATAGCATTCACGAACAGCACAAGACATGTAGATATCAAGCTCAATTCTCTTTTTCAGCTCTCGATCCTTCCCATTGCTGTCCTTAGCCATGTCAAGTGCTATTGGGATCTGGAGAGTGAACACCAGAGGATATGTAAATAATGCATCAGGAAGTAATTCAGTTCTAATATGTATATATAATAATGCACCATAAAGATCAAAAAAAAAAAAAAAAAAAGCTAAATTTCTGAGAGGTTACCTCAAAACTACTAATATGTTTACACACCAACAGGGTAATCAGAAAGAGACATAATCATAATTCCAAAGTCATCATCCATCAACAAAAACATGTCTAAATTTCTTAAATTTGAAGCATTATGTATGGTCAGCAAGTATATCTATGTGAAAAAACTAGGGAGTAAAATCAACCTATAGAATAGTTTCGATAGGCTCAAGTACCCAATAAAAATAACAGAATGTATGAACCAGGAAATCACTTCCAGGCTATAAAGCAAGGTGATAGGGGCTTACATTTATACATATTTTTATCTAAATTCGGTCTTAAGTTTGTGCTATTTTTCCTACTTAAAGTGTGAGTTTATATGGATTTTACATAATTTGAATTTATTTTTGTAAGAAACAAGCAAAGGAAATAAATTCAAAGAAATGGGCCTAAAGAAAATATTAATTTATAAAACTAATAATATAAATGTAATATTATAAATAAATAAATTTCAGGAGGAAATTTCAGCTGAAAAAGAGAACATGAAGATAAGGAGAGAAGCAATAGAGAATCTCAGAAATTGAAGATAAAGAAAAGAAAAGATGGGGAAGAAAAGAACTATAGAAAGGGAGAAGAAGAGGAAGGCAGGCACCCACACAGAAGCCACAACAAGCAGGCAGAAACACACAGCAGGCGGAAGCACGTGGGCAAGCAGTGGACGGAAGCAAGTAGGTGCACCCAGATCTGGTTGGCAAGTCAGATCTGAAGTAGATCTGGTACCAAATCGGAGCAGGGAGAAATTAATTTTCTTATTTATTCAAATTTTTATTTTTATTATGTCTACCTAAATACCTTTAATTAGGGTTGAGATGGATTTTAATCTTGTGATTATGTCATTATTTTTTTAATTCAATTCAAAACCCTATTATTACAACAACATATCCAGCCGTTATCCCACTATGTGGGGTTGGCTACATGAATTCTAGACTTCTATGTGGGTTACATCCTAACAGATAGTTTGTCTAGAATTCATATTTGGATCCGACTAAGTTTTACGCTGGCTGTCGGCTACCTAACGCAACCCTCCTCCTTTATCCGAGCTTGGGACCAACAGTGGATAATATCCCCTGACGGAGTAATTCAAAACCCTATTATTATTTGGATGAATTTTTATTGTTCTACTTAATCGTTTAAAAGAATTGGCCATCTTTTAATGATTTGATGATTTATGCATGATTGACTAAAGGATTGTTATAGATTAGATTCTCAGTCAATATAAATCAGATGTTAGACTATGATATTGAAAGATAATTAGCTCATGTGTGAGAATCAAGAAAGCCCAGGAAGTCAAATCCCTTTCCAAGATTAAAAATTTCCAAAGAACTTAATGCTTATTTTTTCCTTTGATAACCGATTAGAAATTTGACAGTAGAATTGGATTAATAAAGGATTAATATGACTTGAGAAAGCTTATTAATTAATTCAAGGCAATCCACCATCACATGCAAATAACTTTAAAATAGGTATTTTTTGTCTTAAATTGGATTGAATATATACTTATATAACCTTGATTAAAGAATTTGGTTTTAGATTAATTTTTTCCTGTAAAGTTTTATTTTTCTTCTTATTCACTCAATTAATTAATTAGTTCAACTTATGTTAGTTTAAAATTGATTTGGGGTTGTTATCTAGTCTCTCGGATCAACATTCCTCTCATCATTATATGCATATTTAACAAAGGTATGATTGTCTCAATTAACCGTGTATACATTACACATCACATGGACATCCCGCAGGGCGGCCATGCCAGTGTCACCAGCATGTCAGACAACCTGACACGCTGCAATGTGTTGGACACACCAACACATTTTTGAAAGTTTTTAAAAGGCTACAAGGAAGATTTGTCATCCCCTATGCAGACACTTGGAAGACTAGAAAATGTTTGACTATTCAGTTTTTCTAACTTGGCAATTGATTCACGTTTCTGTTTTGTTTCTCTTTAATTATCAACTGGACCTGAATTGTGAGGGATAAAGAGTTGAAGATTACTGGACTTGGACTGTGAGTGACTGGCAATGAGGAGTCATGGATAATTGGACCATGAGCATTGAGACGACTGGTGGCCAGTGGTTGAAGTGACTGTCATTGCAACAGGATTTTGCAATGATTAGTGGCCACAATATTGACCAGTGACTGCAATTTTATAGTTGTGGGCCGCATCCTTGCAACATGCTCTTTGGCTTTGCAAGTCCCAGACACAGTGAAATGCATTGTGAATCATGACTTGATAATTGTTTAAGTCTTCAGACAACCCACTGTGGGCCTGCATCTCTCGCTTCCGAGAAGGGGAAATTGAGAGGACTAATGCAACCATGGGAACAAAAAGTAGATAATGTCTAGGATTTTTCAGTAAATAAAAAAATATTCTACGTCCTTGTTCACAGATGGTTATGACTATGCTTTATAGGAAAGGACTGTGGCTATTGCTAGAGCTATTACAGTGAGAAAATGGGTTCTCATAGGGTTGGTCCACTAAACTAACATAATTTGAACATTCTTGATATTTCGCTTAGCATAACTTTTTAGATAAGGCTAGCCTTGAGTTAATTGAGCTCCCCACCTATGCATAGAGGAAGTTACTAGTTACAATCCTCATTATAAAAGTAACTTTCTGTTTTAAGGAATTATCTCCTGGTCCTGGTTGGTTTTTGTAGGTGAGGGGAATCATCCTTCCACTTTTCATGGGCAAATGTGATTTATCTGGGAGCAATGGGTCTTCAAGATCATGTTCCAGGTTCTAAACCTGTTCATATGGCTGCAGTGTTGTGGTGATCTCAGTCTCATCTTTCTGGGAACAGCATGGTGAACTTCATTTCATATTTGGGAGTGCTGAATTCTCGTTGTAGTTTGATAGTGATTTCTGTTGTCACTGGGGGAGTCATTTTAGCATCTCATTCTTTGTTTAGTTCAGGTTCTCTTGGGGCTTGTTCATCTTGTGTACGGATGTTTGTATCACTACTCATAGTGGCCGCTTTGATTTTATCCATTAATAAAGTATAACCAAATCTTCTTTCAAAAAAAAAAAGTCACTAGCATTATAGAAAAAATTAATTATGTCTTTCAGTGCCTTCATCCCAATGATTGGGTGAGATGTATATTTTTTGATGCCATCATGACAACCGGGGACCAAACACCACAACAAAACCTACAACATCCAGCGGAGATGTTGCGCTGTGGTAAACCTGTGGTACTAAAAAATGAGTTAATCATGGGCAGTTACTAGAGATGCCAAGGAAATCTGCTTTGAGCAGATGCCTAGCTGACTATGCAGTTATGATTGGCTATTAAGAACATAAGAAGATTCCGAGTGGGTATTACCCAATCGAGACGCCAAAGAGAGCAGATATGGAGATATTCCAAAATGATTTGCCAAAGTGGCTGGCTTTGGATATTGAGAGAATATAAACTCTTGCATAAATGGAGGCACCCTTTGGTCGAGGCATTCCCTAGGAGGATGGGACTAAAGGCATCCGCTGATCTAGCTCCAACAATTGGTTGCAAACATGAAAAATTGTATAAAGGCCTACGTGAGGGAATTTGTTTCCCATTTTATTAGGAGATAGAAAGTGTTCTCACATGGAGGCTTGGGGAGGAGATACGAGGTAAGGTCTGATACATGCACCTGCATGATGCAATGCCTAAGTCTCCTATTGGCCAAGATGGTTTTAGTCACATGTGATTTGCGGGAATTATAGTGGGAAAACAAGGAGTTTGAGAAGATTATTTCCGAATACATGCTCAGAGATTGATTTCTGGCAGTTGATGAACATGAATTGCATGATCTAATTGTCCACACAAAGACATGCTAAATTAGGTAGGCTCTCACTTTTCTTCAAATCAAATGTACATATAGTATTTTCTACTTATTCTGTAATTGCACATGACATCATGCATGGTTGATATGGATACCTTTTCATAATATTACTGTTTAGTAATATAAGGGTGAGGCATGACAGCAAAGGTAAATAGGCTCTTTTGTGAGTGGAAGGTCACAAAACAGTCTCTTTGCAAAACAAGGGTATGGTTGCATCATACAAAGACCACCAACCCAAAAGCCCAAGCTCTCACAAAGCAACAAACCTCATGTAATAGGCGGACACCCCTTACTACTTAATAATAAATGTTTTTAACTATCCTACGCATTGTTGATTTCCTTTTATTTATCCCTATTATTGAATTTTTAACTACCATCTCATTTAAAATCTTAAGTTGTTAGATAGAGGGTTGACTTTAGGATCTGTTAACCCACTATAGTTGATAGAAACTAAATTGCATGTTTATATAATTGGCTTATCTAAAACACTTCAATTTTTGTTGATTCATTCACGAGATTATTGAGATGATTAGACTATGATTTCTTGGTCTAATCTTTCCTGATTTAGCATAGATTCAATCTTCAGTGTTTTAGAAAGAAATTGTCCAGATTTAGATACTTTCTACTCTTGTTTTCTGTATCTTTGATTAGTGTATATTGCACAGCCTGTCTTTCCTTATTGATTGCCTTTCCTATGTTGTACTTTGTTTCCCTATTAATAGGGGTCGTATCATTTGTTCAATCTAACGAGAAGTTCTATCTTTTGTGCCTCCAACATCTTATGATCTGTTTTTCTACATGGTATCAAAGCCATAACTTATTCTCTCGATTCATCCATTGTGTGCCTTCACTATTTTTGTTGTAATCCTTCACCATGTCCGAAATTTTTGAAACAACTTCTCCCATCTCGAAGGGAGAAGCCATGCCTATTGAGCAACCAACAAGTGGTGTCGCTGCCAGTGAGCTGCCAAGAATGCACCATTCATACCACCTAAATGGCGAGAACTACCTTCAGTGGTCTCAATTGGTGAGAACATTCCTGAAGGGTCATGGAAAGATTGCTCATCTTACTGGTCAAGTGGCTAAGGCCTCTGATCTGGCATTTGTTGCTTGGGATGTAGAAAATTCGATGTTGATGCCATGGCTTTGGAGTTCAATGCCACCCGAGGTAAGAAAGAACTATATGTTTCTATCTACAGTTAAGGATATTTGTGAGACAGTTAAGAAAACTTATTCAAAGGTGCAAGATGCATTGGTTGTCTATGAAATTAAAACAAAAATCAATAGCACAAAGCAAGGGTCCTTGTCACTAACTGATTACTACACTAGGATGAATAGTTTTTGGCTTAAGTTAGACCATTATCAGGACATTAAAATGGTATGTAGTGAAGATGTTGTTACCCTAACTTCCATGCTGGATAGGGATAGAATAGTATAATTCTTATATGGACTTAATCTGACTTAATCCTGAGTATGATCGAGTAAGAGCACAGATTCTTAGCAAGAAAAAAATGCCATCTTTGAATGAGTTGTATTTTATAGTCTGTAGTGAAACACATAGAAGGGCAGCTATGTTTAATGATAATAGTTCGAAAGGGTCAGCTATGGTGTCTAACAAGGTGCAGGGATCATGGACTAAGTCACAACAAGGTAGGGATATGTTTTCCTCTAAGCAGAACAATGAAGGCTTGTGGTGTTCCTACTGTAAGAAGCCAAAGCACACAAGAGAGACATGCTTTAAATTGCATGGAAAAGAAGTTGCTTTCAACAAAATAGTGGGATTTAAAAATCTGTAGCCTAAGAATCAAGCAAAGGTGTATCTTACAACTTAAGAATAGGAGGAATCAGCTGAAAAAGCTGACTCTACTGTCTTCTCTAATCTGGGAGAATTAAATCCAGAAGAGATAAATAAGCTGAAATCCTTGCTAAAGACCATCCAAGGGGGATCATGCTCTCTAGCTCAAGCAGATATGTGTTTTAATTCTGAATTCTCTAGAGCCTCGCACACTACTAGGAATGAGTTGTGGATCTTGGATTCCAGAGCTGCTGATCATATGACTCATAACTAGAATGTAATTGAAACATATAAACTAATAACCAACTCAAAAAGAATTAGAGTAGCTAACGGCCATACAGTTCCTATAGTCAGACAAGGAAGTATGTTTTCGAACCCTTCTTTTCCTATCCAACATGTGCTTCATGTGCCGAGTCTTTCTACAAATCTACTCCCAGTTCATAAACTCACTCAATATCTTAATTATCGTGTGGTTTTTTCTCCTCATACTTGTGTATTTCAGGACCTGGCTACGTGGAAAATGAATAGTGTTGCTAAGGCACAAAATGGGTTGTACTACTTACAAAGGGACTGTGAACCATCTACAAGAGCTCAACCTATTCAAGCTTGCCCTTCTCAATCTACTTCTACCAAGACACATGTCTGGCTTCAGCACCTTAGATTAGGACATCCTCATTTTTATCTATAAAAGACTATGTTTCAAGGTTTACATGTTACTAATTTCCATTGTAATATGTGCAAGGTCTCTAAACCTCATCGGGTGCCTTATGCTGTTAATAATAAACTCTCTTCTATTCCTTTTCTCTAGTGCACTCTGATGCGTGGGAGCCCTCTAAAGTTTCCAATTGTTTTAGGGCTAAATGATTTGGCTCCTTTATTGATGATTGCACACAAATGACTTAGGTGAACTTACTCAAGGATAAAGTAGCCATCAGTGGCATTCTACCTTTATTCCATAGGATGATCATTACTCAATTTGGGGTTTCAATTAAAAGATTTAGAACTAATAATACAAAAGATTATTTTAAGCACAAATTAAATCAGTTCTTTCAGCAAGAGAGCACCATCCATGAATCCTCTTGTGTTGATACTCCACAACAAAATGAAGTTGTTGAAAGAAATATGAGGCACCTCCTTAATGTGACTAGAGCTCTCTTGCAACAACATACTGTTTCTAAATCTTTTTGGGGTGAAACAGTACTCACTGCAATATATTTGATAAACTGGGTTCCTTCTAAAGTGTTAAACCAGCTCAGACCTTTTTAGCAGTGTTCTAAAACGCGGCCTAGGCAGCCGCTGGCCGCCGCGATTATTGCCAAATCAGCCACCTTAGGCGCTGGCCCGGCTAATCGGTACCAGGCGGCGCCTAGGCCGCGTGAAGCATTTAGTATTAATTGATTAGGGTTTTGTATCCCTTACTCGTTACCCCTTTCTCTCGTCGATTTCCCCTTCTCTCTCGCCCGCACCGCCGCCAACTGTCAAGCTCCATCTCAGCCCAAGGCCGCCGCTGCCTCCAGCTCCATCGCGACCTCCTCACCGCCTCTACGCCGTCAAGCTCCATCCTCATTGTCGCGTCCTCGTTGCATCAACGTCGCCGCCATTGTCAAGCTCCATCTCCGCCTCTGCTTCCGCTTCCGACCTCTCTCTCTCTCTCTCGCGCGCGCGCTGTGTTGTTGGGTGTTAGGTTTTATCTTATTTGATTTTATTTTTTATTTATATGTTATATATATATATTTCCTTTTTTATGTTAAATATATTAAATATATATATTTTTATTTCTATTTATATGTTAGATATATATATATTTTTTCTATTTATATGATAGATATATATATTTTTATACCTATTTCAACTTTAATTTAATTGAAAATAACATCAAGACACATCACAAAATTAAAAAAAACTAGCAATTTTCCTAAACCGCCTAGGCCGCCTAGACCCACCTAGGCCCCGCCTAGGCGCTAGGCCCCAGCCTGGCGCCCGACTAGCGCATAGCGCGTTTTAGAATACTGCTTTTTAGTGCCTTTCTTCTCAATTTCCTGAACTTGGTCCGCATACATCTCTCCCTGTCAAAGTATTCGAGTGTGCGGCTTTTGTTCACAATTCTAAACACCACAAGGACAAATTTGATCCTAGAGCCTTTAGGTGTATTTTTATTAGCTACTCTCCTACCCAAAAGGGCTATAAGTGTTATCATCCTCCCACTCGCAAATTCTTTGTGACTAAAGATGTGACTTTTGCTAAAACTCAATCCTTTTTTGGGCTTTTTCTTTCTGGTCCCCAAGGGGAGAGAGTAGATGGTGACCATGATCTTCCCAATCTACCTAATTTGAACTTGTCATCGAATTCTCAGCCACACCCTACATTAGAATCTGACTCATCTACCCTACCTATTCTCTCTGTACCAAAGTCCACGAATTCAGGAGAATTGGGAGCATTATTATCATCATCTCCTGGTCCTTCTATTTCAAACCAACCAATGATGCCATCTCTTGCCAGATTCAAGGGTTCACCCTGTCTACAAGAGAAGGGTTCAGCCTACTACATGTGCAAAGCAGGGACCAACAACTACTCCAACGTCAGGTATTAAACTATCTCAGTATTTTATTCATTCTGAACCTATTTGCAGTGATTTAGATTTGCTTATTGTTGTTAGTAAAGGAGTTAAGAGTTGCACACAACATCCTATGGTCAATTTCATTTCGTATCATCGCCTTTAATCCAAACACAAGAGTTTCTTGTCTTCCTTTGATTCCATAACCATTCCTAGGTCAATAGAGGAGACATTACAGAACCAAAATTGGATATAGGCCATGCAAGAAGAAATGAGAGCCTTGAAGAAAAATCAGACTTGGAAAATGGTGCCTAAATTGAAAGGAATTCAACCTGTAAGCTGCAAATGGGTGTAATGTAAAGTATAATGCAAATGGAACCTGAGAAAGGTATAAATCTTGGTTGGTAGCAAAGGAGCATACACAAATTTATGACATTGATTATCTGGAAACATTTGCACCCATGGCAAAAATGACTACTGTTAGGATACTTATATCTCTACCTAGTTGTTGTGGTTGGGAATTAATGCAATTGGATGTAAAAAATGTCTTTCTACGTGGTGATCTAGAGGAAGTCTTTATGGCGCCACCTCCAAGATTTACTAGAGATGTATCAAACAAAGTATCCAGGTTGAAGAAGGCTCTTTATGGGTTAAAACAATCCCAAAAGGCCTAGTTTGACATGTTTTCAAAGGCTATGAGGCAAATGGCGTATTGGCAAAGGGAGATCATACACTGTTTATCAAGCATTCTAAGCAAGGTAATCTGACAACTTTACTTGTGTATGTGGATGATATTATTGTCACTGGAAATAATGTTGATGAACAATAGCACCTAAAGGAGAATTTGGCTCTAGTTTTTGAAATTAAGGATCTTGGAAAGCTTAAATATTTCTAGGGCATAAAAGTAGCCTACTCTAAAGATGGTAACTTTCTTTCTCAAAGAAAATATACCATGGATTTGTTGAAAGAAACAGGGTTGTTAGGTGGCAGAACGGATGGTACTCCAGTAGAACCAAATCTCAAATTAGGAAAATCAAATTGCCAAATAGTAGAGGGAGGTATCAAAAGTTAGTGGGCCAGTTGATCTACTTATCTCACAAAAGGCTTGACTTTGCACTTGTTGTCAGCTTAGTGAGCCAATTTATGCATAGTCCAACTGAAGAACATATGTAAGTAGTAAGAAGGATTTTGTATTATCTAAAGGTAACACCAGGGAAAAAGCCTTTTGTTCAAATCAAGGAAGAATTTGGAAGTTACAGCATACACAGATGCTAATATGGAGGCTCTCTTGAGGATAGAAGATCTACTACAGGATATTATGTATTCTCAAAAGGAATTCTAGGGTCCTTGAGAAGTAAAAACAAAGCATAGTGCCTGATCTAGTGCAGAAGCTGAGTTTCGAGCAATGGTTCTTGGTTGTGTGAATTATTATGGTTAAAGATTGTCTTAGATGATCTCCAGACTCCTAGTCATGGTCCAATGAAGCTGTTTTGTGATAACCAATCAACTATTAGCATTACACATAATCCAGTGCAACACGATCGCACAAAGCATATTGAGATTGATCACCATTTCATTAAGGAAAAGTTAGAGGTTGGGGTAATTTGTATACCCTTTATATTACTTCAGAAAATCAATTAGCTGATTTGTTGACAAAGAGTCTACCTATCAAAGAATGATAGATATTCATTCACCAACTTGAGAAGGAGTGTTGATTGATTCATGAGATTATTGAGATGATTAGACTATGATTTCTTGGTCTAATCTTTCTTGATTTAGCACAAACTCAATCTTTAGTGTTTTAGAAAGAAATTGTTCAGATTTAGATATTTCCTATTCTTGTTTTCTGTATCCTTGATTTGTGTATATTGTACAACCTATCTTTCCTTATTGTTTGCCTTTCCTACATTGTACTCTAGTTCCCTATTTAATAGGGGTTGTATTATTTGTTCAATCTAACGAGAAGTTCTATCTTTTGTGCCTCCAACATCATATGATTTGTTTTTCTACAATTTTTAATAAAATATTGATCAAAAAACACAAACCTTGCTAGCAAGTAAGAATGGAGGCCATTGTATGAGCTCCAAATCACGATCAGCCCAATATGGAACAAGCAGCAGATCCATTTCTCTGAAAGACACACCAAGTTAACAAGCTACAGCAGCATATAACAAGATTGAGATGAAAATTCTCTCTACACATTTTAAGAAGACAGAGAGGCAAACCAAAAATAATCAGGAGTTAGAAAAACATCAAGAGGGGGATTCAAATCCTAAGCTGCATGCTTTTTATTACCTATTGCTTATAAGATCCTCCTCTCTAAAACTACTGATAATAGTGTTCCACAATTGAGCAAATCTGGCTGCTTCTTTCTCTTTGTTAGATGGGATCTGGAAGAAATAATTAGATAAATAAACTTGAGTAAATGTTTACACTCTTCCTGGAGTTATCAGACAAAAGATCCACCAAGACCATCAAGAAAAAAAATAAATAAATTTCCAGGTTACACATAACCGCAGCAAAGTTCCGAGATAAGGTGGTCTTTAGTCCTTTCTTTTTGGCTGGTTCACTCTTTTCCTCTGGAATCAGACAAGCATTGAAGGCCCCAGGCAGAGACTGAAATCTGGACCTCAACATTCCCAAAGTTCGAATCTGGAAGAAAAAAAAAAAAAAGGACAAGAAAATGATAGAAGTGGCAAAGCATTAAACTCAACGAAAATAAAAATGAAGTAACCCAACATTCAGAAAAAATAAAATGACTCGAGAACACAAAAACTATTTTTGAGCATTCTGGCATTTGTCAACAATGATTACTTGGCATGCAACAATATGCGTGCTAGGATGACATAACACTGGGGGCAACAAATGTGCAGGTTTATTGTATACAACATATACAAAAACACGTATATAGACATAGTTTTCTATGTTCCTAGTATGTTTGATAAGTATACTTTTAAAACAGTTCGTTGTTTTAGGGAAAAATATTGATTTTGAAAATAATCTACACTTGCATAAGAAAAACATGCATATCCAAACGTGCTCTCTCTCAAGCAACTAGGTTAATGAATCCAATTTACAACAATTATCTTCATCCTTGTCCATTCAAATATCCTAAAAGGTTGCCACATTAAAATCCCATTACAACTTCAAGACAACACATACAATGGGACCCTTTTCCAAAGTTGTTTGCACACTAAGCATAAATATAAATTGTTGTATTTCAGACCAATTGTCTAAAAGTGCAACAAATATCTAGAATTAGAAAATACTTTTGACTATACATCTTCTTGCTGTAAGTGCAAAATGCTCAAAGAACTGAAGATCAATGAGTTTCCCAAGGGATTGTAAGAGTATTTTGATTAATCTACAACCAATAACACAGCCATTACCTATGAGAACAATATATAGGCAGAAGAAAGCACGAATTAAGGAAGCTATTAACTACACAATCTCTAAACTAGGAAATGATTGAAAAGAGGAATCAAACTATGAAAGGAAAAACTACAAAAAGGAAACACAGATAATCCTCCCAATCTGATTTGTTTCTATTAATCTTCCAACACTCCCCCTCAAGATGGAAAATAAATATTTATCATTCTCAGCTTGCTAACATTTGACTAAATATGGTTTCAGCAGGGCTTTTGTAATAAGGTCTTACCACTTTGTTGTAATGTAGTGCAAAGTAAATGGCCCATTGTTGATTTCTGACTTGTAAAGTTTCTGTCAATCCTCACATGCTTCATCTTGTCATGTTTAATGGGAATATGAACTATGCTGATGGCGGATTTACTATAACTGTATAACTTCATAGGTTCTTCCATTGGAATAGATAAGTCTTGAAGCAACCTATTAATCTAGATTAATTCACACACTCCTTGAGCAATTGCCCTCAATTCAGCCTCAGCCCTACTTCTTGCAACCACTGTTTGTTTCTTACTTCTCCAAATCACCACATTTCCACATACAGTGCAATACCTAGTAGAGGATTTTGTGTCTTCAACTGAACATGCCCAATCTACATCTGCATAGCACTCAACACCCCTTTGGTCATTTTTCCTAAATAGTAAACTCTTTCTTGGAGTACTCTTTAGGTAGCAAAGAATCTGACTCACAGCTTCTAAATGTCTCTTTATGAGAGCATGCATGAATTGACTTACCACATTGACATTGTAAGCAATATCGAGTCTGGTGAGAGATAAGCAGATCAGTTTTCTCACATGATGTTGATATCTCTCTCTTTCAACCAATGGATCCTCATCAATAATTTTGTGCTTCCTATTTTGGTCTTCGACAGGGGGGGAGGGGTGTCCTTGCAAGTTTGCATCCTAGTTTTCTCGTCTCCTTCAGTAGATCCACGGTGTACTTCCTTTGGGAAATAAAGATGCCCTTCTTACTCCTAGCAATTTCCATCCCAAGAAAGTATTATAAGTGCCCAAGGTCTTTTACTTTAAATTCAGCATACAATTGATCTTTGAGTCAGAAAATTTCTTGTGTTATCTCCAATAATCACCATATCATCTATATTGACTATGAGTATAGTCCTTTCCTCATCCTTATAATTTTTACAAAGAGAGTATGGTCAACCTGACTTTCAGTGTAACCGAACTACTTCATAGCTGTATTGAATCGAGTAAACCACACACTGGTGGATTGCTTTGTCTTTTTCAAACCTATGAGGGAGTTTCACATATACCTATTCTTCCAAGTTTCCATTCAGGAATGCATTATTTACATCCATCTGGTGTAAATCCCAATCCATCTTGGCAGCAAGAGAAATAAGGACTCTAATAGAATTCAACCTGACAACAAGAGCAAACGTTTCCTCATAGTTTATACCATAGGTCCTGAGTGTACCCCCAAGGAACCAATCTTGCCTTGTATCTATCTATATTTCCATCAACATTCAATTTTGTGGTAAAGATCCACTTAAACCCCACAAGCCTTTTTTCCATCGGGTAAAACAACAATATGCCAAGTCTTGTTCTCATTCAATGCTATCATTTCCTCTATTACAACTATCCTCCATTTTTTATCCTAAAGAGCTTTATAGACATTGTTAGGAATCTCCATATGATCTAGTTTTGAGGTGAATGCCCTGAATTTTGGGGAGAGCTTAGTAAGATAGTTGGATATGGGTATTAGGTGCAAGACCTCACTCCTTTCCTTAGGGTAATAGGCATATCAAGATCACCAACTGTACACTAACCCTCCCCAAGCTATGTTTTCCACTAGATTTAGCTCCGTGTTCGATGGTTTGCTTTGCTAAGGAACTCGTGGTCTTTTAGAGTAGACTATAAATTCCTTTTGAGATGTTTTTTTAGCTTTTCCCCCTTGACCAGTAACCAGTCTAGGTTTAGGTTCAAATTGTTGGACAAAGAGGTTGTCGGGTGTGGGATTAGGAAGTGGAAGAGAGTTTGGAAGGGAAATAGATGGATCCCAATGATGATCTTCGGTTGAGATCTCCCTCTAAAGAGAAGCACTCGGGAAGAAGGGTTGATTTTCCAAAAAAGAAAGGTATCGTAGGAAATGTAGAAGCGTATGGTAGGGTAGTAGCACTTGTACCTTATTTGAGTAGGTGAGCAGTCAAGAAGATGCATTTATAATCCTTGGAATCAAGTTTTCCTTAAGTAGAACTAGGATTCTAGAAAAAGATCGTGCAACCACAAATTTAGCGTGGAAGGGAATCAAGGAGCCGAACTTAAGGAAACTCTTGGCTTAAACAACAGAGGGGAGTTTGAAAATGAAGGGTTTTGGAAGGAAGATGGTTGATAAGATAGATAGCAATGAGCAAAGCTTCCACCCAAAACTGGTTGGGAACATTGGTAGTGAACACGAGGGTGCAGGCAACTTTAAGAATACGACGATTTTTCAACTCAGCAATACCATTCTGTTGAGGAGTATAGGGACAAGAGTTCTAATGAAAAATACCATGTTAGCAAGGTAGTCATTGAATTCACGGGAGAAATACTTGAAAATAGTGTTGATTATTGATTTTTCTTCTTGAATATAAATCCAGGACACACAAGTATGGTCATTTATAAAAGTAATCAACCATCAAGCTCAAGTAATATTTGACACGCGAGCACTGCGAATGAGATGAAAGGGTTTGGGTGCATGATAAGAGTGGTTTGGATGGTGTTTGCGAGATTGTTTAGCAAAGATATAATGCTCAAAGAATAAACATCTTTATTGAGAAATAGATCCAAGTACAAATACTTCAAATAATTAAAATTGGGATGACCAAAACGATTATGCCAAAAGAGAACATTTGAATTCAAAACACTAGACAAAGAGAATATTTTTAGTGGACTCAATCTCAAAGGAGAAACAAAGAAATAGTTGAGGCCATTTTGTTCCTCAACATTGCCAATTATTGTCCCTGTAGAAAAATACTAAAATTCACAATGAGAAGGAAAAAAGGTTACCCCATAGTTTTGAGCATTTGTTAACTTACTAGTAGAAATGAGATTATAATGTCAGCTTGGGACATGAAGGATGGATTCTAGCTTTAACCCAAGAAAAGAGGGTGGATGACCTAGTCATGTAGTTGGATGCCCCTGAATAAACAATCTATTCCATATTGTACTTGTTGATTTCACCATGTCAACTAAGTTATGGAACACAACTATATCAATTATCTTCATTTACCACCATCTCATGAAATTTCTCCATGTGAAGATGGTGTTCAAACTTTATTTCATCATTACTCCGCCAGGGGATATTATCCACTACCGGTCCCAAGCCCGGATAAAGGAGGAGGGTTGCGTTAGGTAGCCAACAGCCAGCGTAAAACCTAGTCGGATCCAAATATGAATTCTAGACAAACTATCTGTTGGGATGTAACCCACATAGAAGTCTAGAATTCATGTAGCCAACCCCACATAGTGGGATAACGGCTGGATATGTTGTTGTTGTTGACAAAAGGATGACTAAGTGTTACCTTTTTGTGCAACATTCGGAGCAAAGGTGGAATAAGCAAGTGATTTTGATCTAAACTGAGTTAGCATGTTCTTTAAGATCTCTTGTTAGAAACTACCGAGATCTCTTATCCATATTTTCGGATTGCTATGCTTGATCTATCTTTCTATATTTCTGTGCTAAATCTACTAGGAGATCATATCTTGATTATATGTTCCAATTGTATCCTAGATTGTATATATTTCCAAATCTAGATTAGAAAACTAACTATCTATTACAGTAGAACATTTTGTATATATATTCATGCAACCCTACAAGGGGAATAAGATTGAATATTCGGCCACAGTTGACATGGTATCAAAGCCTAAGGAAGTCGGTCACCATTTTTTGTGGCTTTTGATTGATATAGCCTCTATTGATATTCAATCCAATTACATAGCGCTACCAAAACCCCACAAATATGACAGATTCAACTAACTCCAATAGCACAACAAAGGTTCCTTTTGCTGGAAGTAATGGCACAACCTTTTGCGGGAGGGGGGGGAGGGCGCTATAGAACGTCCAGGCGGGGGGGTGGTGCTACAGAACATCCAAGCGGCCTATAGGCTGAATGGAAGGAATTACATGAAGTGGTCTCAGTTAATCCGAAACATTTTTTTTTTTTTGGGCGAGGGGGGGGGGAGCTATAGAACATCTAGGCGGCCTATAGGCTAAATAGAAGGAATTACTTGAAGTGGTCTCAGTTAATCCGGAAGTTTCTAAAGGGTAAAGGGAAGCTAAGTCACCTACTTGGCACTGGGTCTAAAGAGGATGATCCTATGTGTGCAACCTGGGATGAAGAGGACTCTTTGGTCATGTCAAAGCTTTAGAACTCAATGCTGCCAAAGATTAATGACACAATTATGTTTCTAAAGACAGTTGAGGAGATTTAGGATGTTGTAAAGTTCACCTACTCCAAAGTACATGATGCTGCTCAAATCTATGAGATCAAGACCAAAGTAGCAGCCACCAAGCAAGGCTCTTGGTCCATCACTGAGTATGCAAATCTCTTGCAAACATTGCAGCAAGAGTTAGATCACTACCAATGCAGCGAAGATGTGGCTATACAAAAAAGATTTGTTGAAAATAAAGAAATTATTACTTTCTTGCAAGTCAAAATTTGGAGTTTGATACAGTGAGAGTTCAGATCCTTGGAAAGGAAGATATGCCCTCTCTAAATGAGGCAATCTCCATTGTGCGTGTAGAGGAAGGACGAAAATGAGTGATGCTTGATGCTTCTACTACAAATAGCTCAGCCCCCTCATAACCTTGAAGGGTTCTAGCCTAGATAAATTGCCTAGAGAGTAAGGGAAGGTGTTAGGCTCGTCCTACATGACCAACAAGGACTCACCGTGGTGCACTTATTGCAAGAAACCCCAGCATACCATAGAGAAGTGCTGGAAACTCCATGGTAAGCCACCCAAGAATGGAGAATCAAAGAGCCAAGGACAAGTGTTTACGGCCAATGGCCATCAAACTACTAAAAGAAAAGCTCCAAATAAGATAGATACAATGGAGCACAACTGAGAAGAGATTAAGAAGCTGAGGAATCTATTAGGGTCGTTGGAAAAGAAACTTGGGACAGGTACCTGCATTCTAGCCCTCACAAGTATATCTTCCTCTTCTCTTACCTTTCATGCTTCAAATATAACCCTTCCAAATACCTAGATTCTTGACTTTGGAGCCACAAACCATATGACATGTTCCTCACACCGATTCATATCCTATAGATCATGTTCTAGCTCAAGAAAAATAACTATGGCAAATGGATCATTAACCACTCTGGCTAGCCAAGGAGATGTCCTTATAAATAGGCATCTCACCCTTAAAAATGTATTTCATGTCCCTAAACCTTTTACAAACCTTGTGTCCATCCAAAAGCTCACCACATATGCTAATTATCGTGTCATCTTTTATCCAACTTTCTATGAATTTTAGGAACAGAACACGAGGAAGATAATTGGGCGTGCTAAAGAAAGGGTTGGGCCATACTATCTTGAAGAACTCAGTGAGCAAGCTAATAAGAGAAGAGTTTCCCCTGTATCATTCCTAGTTAAGTCCAATAAAGGTAAGTTGTGGCTTCATCAATTTCGTCTTGGTCATCCCTCCTTTACGATTCTTAAATTGTTGTTTTCTTCATTATTCAAGGGACTGGATGTTAAGGATTTTCCCTAGGATGTGTGTGAATTTGCAAAACATAAGAGAGTCTCGTTTCCTCTTACTAATAACAGGAGTCAGCGTGTAGAGCGTGCAGAGAACTAACACACGAATGATACTCTCAAAGAAACAAGTTTCAAGCATCGAAACTTGCTCTTGAGTAACAGAAGAAAACAAAATAGGTTGTTGGAAAATTGAAATCGGAAAAAATGTTTACAAACCCTAGAATCTAAGTACTTATAATGTTCGGCCACCCCATGGTAATATTGTAAATAAAAACAAATTAGAATCATAATAGAAATAAAACCCTAAAATATTAACTAGAATAAAATCCTAAAAGAATACGAAAAATGTGAAGTTTTGACCCCTGTTTGGGCCGGTTCTTGAACGGGCCAGTTTGGACCGGGTCTTGAACGAGCCCTCCATCTTGTCTTAAACAGTGACCACATCATTCACCTCCACTTGAAAAGAATTCGTCCGCAAACTATGATTCGGGTATGACAACTTCACATTCAGCAAAAACAAAGAAAGATCAACAACATTAAAGGTTTCAGAAATACCCATATGATTAGGCAAATCCACAACATAAGCATTGCCATTGATTTTCTTTGTAATCTTGTAAGGACCATACTTCTTTGGCTTGAGCTTGTTTTGTTTTGCTGCTGGAATCCTTTCCTTGCTCAAGAATACCATGTGACTTCATCTCCACCCCAAATACATTGTACTTCCTATACCACCACTTTGTACTTCTCATTAGTTTTGTGCAACTTTTGCTAACATCCTCTTGAACCACTTTAACCTGCTTAGCTAAGTCACTAGCTGCAAGACTAAAACCTGGTACCTTTGGCAACTTCATCAAATCCAATGCATGATTAGGAACTTTCATGTGTACAATGGAAAATGGTGACCTTCTTGTTGAACTATACACGACGTTGTTGTAAGCAAACTCGACTTGAGCTATGACTAAATCCCATTGTCTTGGCTTGTTTTTGCAAACGCTACGAATCAAATTTCCTAAGGTATGATTCACCACCTCTGTCTGTCTATCAGTCCGGGAATGCGTTGTGCTACTAAAATTCAAAGAAGAATCAAACATCCTCCACAAAGTAATCTAGAAATGAGTATTAAGTAATAAATATTTTTTTATTTAATAAATTTATAAAATTAATATATATATAAGTATATCGAGCTGGCTCGTGAGCCAAATGAGTCGAGTTAATGGTAGCTCAAGCTCGGCTCATTTACTAAATGAGCCAAATATTTGAGCTCAAACTTGGCTCATTTGTATCATGAGCTAGCTTATTGAGTCAATTTTCGAGTCGAGTCTTGAGCTAGCTCACGAGTAGCTCGGCTCATTGCCAGCCCTATTATCTAGCACATACTCAGCCAGACATGGCTTATGTAGTGAGTGTGGTTAGTCAGTTCATGCAAATCCCTAAGAAGACTCACCTAAAAGCAGTATACAAGATCTTGCATTATTTAAAGGGGACTCCAGAAAAAGGTATACTGTTAAAAAAGGGAGAAGAGTTTTCTTGAAGCCTATACAGATGTTGATTATGCAAGGTCGATGGTTGATAGAATGTCTACATCAGGGTATTGCACATTCCTCGAAGGTAATCAGTGACTTGGAGAAGTAAGAAGCAAAATGTTGTGACTCGATCAAGTGGTGAAACTAAGTTCATGTCAATGGCCCTAGGAATTTGTGAATTACTATGGATTAAGATAATGCTGGATGACCTAAAGATCAAGTTGGCAGCACCTATGAGACCTTACTGTGACAATAAACTAACTATTAGCAATCACAATCTAGTTCAACATGACCAAACAAAGCATGTTGAAGTAAATAGGCATTTCACTAAAGCGAAACTAGATAGTTGACTGATTTGCATCCCATTTGTACCTACGGGTGATCAACTTGCAGATATTTTGACAAAAGGTCTACCGATAACTGTATGTCAAAAATTACTAAGCAAGATTGGAATGCACAACATTCACTAACAATCTTGAGGTGGAGAGTTAGAAATTATCAAGATCTCTTGTCCATATTTTTGGGATTGATATGCTTGATCTATCTTTCTATATGTCTACGCTAAATCTCCTAGGAGATCATATCTTGATTATATGTTCCAGTTGTATCCTAAATTGTATATATTTCCAAATCTAGATTACGAAATTGCCTATTGTGGTAGAACATTTTGTATATATATTCATGCAACCCTACAGGGGAAATAAGATTGAATATTCGGCCAGTTTTGACATCTCCATTTGCTAATCAGTGAAAGGGGCTGTAGCTAGCTTTTTTTTTTATGTAGTGGACTCTGCTACATGCGCAATAGCATTTTGCTTTCATTGACTTTTGGGTTTCTAATTTGCAAGTTTCCAAAGAAGGTGCCAACAGGTCTCTTTGGTGTGACGGGCATGTGTGACAATGTTCAAACCAAGATTTGTACTCTTTAGGGTTGTTGGGGTTGGGAGTGTCTACTCACATCTCCTCAATTTGTGACTAGGGAAGATCCAAGTTGGGTTTCTTCCCCCATTGGATTTGTGTCCAACACCACCTTCCTCTGACTTTCTTCCCTCCTTACCACAGAAAACGCTTCCCTGAGCAAAGGCAATGGGTTTTATCCCAAGAATATGCCCTCTAACTTCATCTAGTTCTTTGTTAAGCCCCTGAAGAAAATCAAACACTCTTACTTTCTCCAACATTTGGTTATACAAAATACCATCATTGGAACACTTCCATTTAGTTATGTAGAATAAATCTATTTCTTGCCATAACTCAATTAAAATGAAGTATTCGGTGACCAACCTATTTCCTTATTGAATGTTACTGAAGGCCGAATGAATTTCGAAGCATTGAGCAGAATTTGGGAGATCAGAGTATAATTTTTTACCGTTGTCCAAATCTCATGGGTTGTGTTGTAGAACAGGTCTGTCCTCTAGATTTTTGATTCCATAGAGTTCATCAGTCACACCATGACAATGGAATTTTTAGCCTCCAACGTGTTGTACGCCAAATCAATCGCAGGTGGAGCAGTAGTTTCACTCATCAGATAACGCATCTTCCCCTTCCCTTTGATTACTAGAAGAACCAACTAAAACCACTCACGAAAGTTCAATCCATTGAGTTTGTGTTGGGTGATTTGAATGAAGGGACTAAAGTTGGAGGTCTGGAGGTTTAAACCGATTGAATAAAGCTTGTTGGGATGGTCGGATTAGGGTTGGGGATGTGATTCGAGAAGGTATCAGTGAACTCCAAATTGCGACAATGGAGGAATGTCCGCCATGTGGCCAAATTGGGTTTTCATTAAGCTGTGGATGGGCAGCTTGGTTGGCTTGGTTGCAACAGCGTTGCCAGCAACGACAACAGCTAGCGACGATGTCTAGGGTTGGTCACGACAGCTACTAGAGTTGGTTACAACTACAAGATCTAGGGTTAGTGGTGATGGCTAGCCAAGGCAAGACTACATCTAGGCATGATGGCAAGCCTGGTACTGGAACTTCGACGGCGATGGAGGATCAAAACTTGCTGGATGGCTAGAGTTTGCTACCGTACTCTGATACCATGAAACCAATATGTTTATTGCAAATAATACATTCCGATGATACAACCATTACCTCTAAGGCACAAATTAAGGAAGCTATTAACTATACAATCTCTAAACTAGGAAATGATTAAAAGGAGGAATCAAATTATAAAAGGAAAAACTACAAAAAGGAAACATAGGTAATCCTCCTGATCTGATTTGTTTTTGTCAATCATCCAACGAAAATCACATACTTTCTTCATGCCCAGCAGAGCTGCAGAGGCACATGAACATCCTTGAATTTCACGTAATGAATTCGAAAACATAAGATACAAACTATAGTGTAATTAATTCCTCCTTGTTATCAATATGTTAACTTATATTTCATAAAAACAAGGGTAAGGTGCCAAATTAGCCCCTGTACTTTGGCCTGTGGGCCAAATTGGGCCTCATACTTTCTCTTTTTCTATGAAGTAGCCCTTATACTTTCAAAAGGACCAAATAAGCCCATTTACTTTCAAACTTGAGGCCAAATTGACGCTCCTACTTCCAAAAGGGCCAATAAGCCCTCGTACTTTTACACTCCAAGCAAAAGGTAGCTGAAGTATAAAAAATGATCCTGGCAACCCAAATCAAACCTTGAGTCACAATTGCATTTATCTTCATTTGCAATCAAATAATCCTACCTCATCCAAATTGAACGCTAGAGCAAAGAATGTGTGGTGTGATTGGAGCTCTGTTAACGGAATATAAATGTCCTTGGATGACATTTAGACAACATCTATAGTCATTTGCAATCAAAGAATCCTACCTCGTTCAAATTGAACGCAAGAATAGAGGACGTATGGTGCAATTGAAGCTATGTTAACGGAATATAAACATTCTTGGATGACGTTTAGACAACATTTATTATAAGGGCTAAAATGGCTCGAGTAAAAGTATGAGAGCTTATTTGGCCCTTTCGAAAGTAAGAGAACCAAAGTACAGTGGCTAATTTGGCACTTTGCCCTAAAAATAATGACCCCACACCCCCTCCAGAAAAAAATAAAAAAATAATGATAAAAAACATTGATTAGAATTTGAGGTGTCAATGATACAATTTTATCCACATATTTGGTACCAACAAAGCTAAAGAAATATTTAGCAAGTTCCCTTACAAACTTAAGCACTACAAGTAATCTAGAGAGACCTTCAAGTTTAATTGAGGAATTGGAAAAGAAGGGATTAAATTGATCACACCATGCACCAAGTTAGAAAACTATTACACATTATCAGTTGTTGCTAGACTTAATGTTCAAAGTTTTCTCAAACTAACTAACAATACGAAGTTCACTTACCTCTCCAAGACGACGAAATGCACCATAAATACCTCCGAATAGTGTAGAGAATATAGCATACCAGATCTGGACATCCATAAAATAGACCTAGACATTTAAAAGTATAAATGCTCAGCAAGCCAAACAGAAGCACAAAAAGAATGAAATCAGATGAATCCCTCCCTTACAAGAATAATTGGAGCCCACAGGGCAATCACAACACCAATATTATTCCTTGCTGCAAAGGAGATGACAGAATCAGAGACCAATCATGACATAAAAATACACAAAAAGCTTTGACCAGTTGTTACAGTTTGTTACCGCGAGGAAAGAATTCATGCCACTGATAATTCGTTATGTGAATGCTCATGATAGCTTTTGTTGGATTCACCAAAGGCTTTATCTGCAATGTAGAAAGATATAAAGAAGTTATAAAGAACTGACTACAACCTGAATTGGGATCAGTAAAATTCCATTTCACAATCAGAAAATATATTTAATGAAGAATGAAGAATCAAAATGAATACACTCATTTTTGCATCATGGAACAGCAGGAATTCATACATAATTCTCAACATATTCCCAGAACAGACATACAAAAGAATAACATCAATGATAGAAAAATTCTAGGATAAAAAAGGTGAAATTGGATTATGGTTGTTGAGAGTGAAGTAATAGTATAAGTGATAAAATTAAACCTTTTATCTAATAGTTTAAACTTTTAGATCAAATGGTGATTAACAATTCAATATTATATCAGAATAAGCAAAAATCCTTAGTTCAAACCTTGCCGCCAACCCAGTATTTAAATTGTTGCATGTGGTTGGACTAATTATCAATAAAGGTTGGCCACACATAAGGGGGCATGTTGAGAGTAAAATAATAGTATAAAAGATAAAGTTAACCCTAAATCTAACAGTTTAAGCTTTTAGATCAAATGGCAATTAACAATTCAATAATGGTTACTAAATACATTAGAAAATCTAAGAAGGTTAAGAAAAAAGTGCAATGACATAGAAGTTGCATTTAAGCTAACACATTGTAAAATTAGATCTATGTGTCTTAGCAGTTGACAATGTGAAATACATGGAATAGACCTCAAAATACTAAAAAATTGCAACCTTCTACCCTCTAACTAAATGGAATGTGAAGTCAAGGCAAACCATTCCAATTAACCAATTGCATTTAAGTAAGCAATTTCTTCTTTTTTATGGTAGGTAAGCAATTCCTATCACCCAATAAATTAACTCTGAGTGGGATTAAGCCGTTGTGTTCTTGTCTTAAGTAATAAACTAGAGGGGACTTAATCAAAAAAAATAACTACATAAACTTTCACGTGATTCATGCTTAAAAGACATGTGAACGCATAACAGAACCGCAAACACTCTTGCATAAGTTCTCTAACATCATCATTCATCTTCCAGAAATTCATTGCCAAAATATCCAAGACCCCTGTTGACTTATTCCTTCGATGAAGTTCTGTCATTTGGTGAGACTTGAATGGCAGTCATGGTTAAAATGGTCAAATCCAGCTATGTTTTCAAAAGTTCAACTCTGAGTTTGGTTTTGTGAAGTCAGACAAGATCACTGTGAGTAGACGACTTATACTGTGACAAATGGTTTTCATTGCCTTGGCAACTATCGTGTATGAATAATTTCATTTTTGCATCAACTCAAAATTTGCAAATGCTCTGGAAAAAGAAAAGAAAAGTTTTTTTTTTATTCCTTGTATAGAATTTTATGTCAAAAAAAGTAGAGCCCAGAAGGTCAGGGCAAGCCCTTTATTATTCCTTTTCATGGATATCATCACAAATGCATTGGATTATTGCTACGAATGCAATAGTCAAAATCTGCTGATTGATTTGATATGAATAGAATTTTCAGTATCGTTAACTGATACATGGATTTTTGCATATGATAAATGTTTTGGGAGGACCTTTGATAGAAGATTGTAAGCTGACAACAATATACATTTTCTTAGGTGCACCTTGATTAGATAGACACTAGTTAACAAGGGTGACAAAAACCCCATTTATTGGCCAACACATTGGGATTTATTATTTACTTTGGAGTGGGAGTGACCAATGACAGAAGTATGATATGGATTCATCCTGCTTGGCATACTCCCATGAAATTGGAAATGAATTTTTTATTATTTTCATAAACTCCTGAACTATTTATTATTTTCTTGAAAACAAATTTTTTTGATAAAAAAGAATTTATGTTTCTTTATGAAAAATGCATTTTCTTGCATCTATTTCATGAGAAAAGCCTTCTTGCATAAAAATTCGTGCATATTGCTTGTCTTAATTCCCCTATAATATATATTATTCTATTCACTGATAGAATAACTATTGTCACAACCACCACCAAAAAGTCTTGTCATCTTACATTGCATGCTAGTATATTAAACCTTACAAAGAAAAAGGAATAGATGAAAAATACCTCTATATAGTAACTAAATGCCAACTTTGTCAGTATAAGAAGAACCCACAACATTGTGTACCTGGACAATAAAATAAAGAATTAACTAAACATCAATGGGACTCCAAATATCTAATAGATTAAACAGAAAGTCTACCAGTTAGATTCTTACTTGAAAAGAGAAAATGTGCTCTCATGCATCCCCCTTCCAACATATAGTCGAGGCTGCACAATGTCGTACAAATTCTTGGTTAATCATATATCATGAAAGTGCATTTAATTCACGATGCACCATTATCAACAGTAAACCTATGTCAATGACATAAACAACTGACTAGATGAATGAAGAGCACAAAGCAAGTACCTGTGACCACCACATCATCAGCATCACAACTTTATAGTTTGACCTCTCAAGGAATCGGCGGATAAAGGGAAAAAGAAATAACAGCGCAGCAAGCATATTTGGTGACAAGTAAATGACAATAGCCAAAATAAATAGTGAAGGAGATTTCGAATTATTGCCAAACCAACTTTTAATGGTTTGAGCAAATCCAGGAGGATTTTCCCAAGTATAAGCATAAGTGACTGGTAGAATTATCACCCATGCAACAGCAGAAACAACTTTCAATATATATCGTAGCTTTACATACTTTGACATACTCCTCCTCGCTTTCCAACTAAGGATAACATCAAGGACAGCTGCACAAATTAGTGGTACAAGAAAAATGTAAAAAGTTAATGAGAGGACATCTGAAAAATTATCTGAAGCAATTACAGTTCCAAGCAGATTACATAATGATTATGCATTTCTTCTTGTTTTCCGAAGTGTGTGCATGCTACAATTTACAGCTGGGCAGTGTTAGAACAAGTATATAATCTCATATTTATCAGTAGGAAAAGATTTTAATTTCTCATTGCTGAGAAATAATGCCAAAAGAAAGGATAATAAACCCCCCCAAAAAAGGATTAAGAAAATTCAGGAAAGTGAATTATTATCTCAATTCTTAAAGCAGATGAAGAAGGTTATCATATCCATAAGACATACTCTTTAGCAGAAACTGTGCCCAGACCACTGTAACATGTTAAGAAGATTGCCATTCACATTATCATGTTGGATTGAAGAATAGGATGTTATCAGATTGTGGCATTACACACGAGACACAGACAAGGCTAACTTCTGATTTTAGTTATACTATTTAATCATAACAATATGCATCTGCTGACAATAAACTTTAAAAGTGATAACATTGACTTCATTTTTTACCCAAGAATCCCCCTCCCTGCGATAGTTTAAATCATTTCAGAAGCAAGCATAAAATATAATAGATCATCATTGGTCAAGAAGTGAATATTGTTCATTGCCTTAAACTGAAAATGTCAGGAATATATGTACTGCACTTTTCAAATTCATTCTATCATGATAACCAAGCATCACAGCTGAGGTAACAATCAGCACACTTAATTCCATTGAGTAGTACATTATAATGGCAAATGGAGTGAAGATTACACAATCTCAAAAGATAGAATACATAGAGGTAAAAGTTCGACAATCCTACCTTGCCCAAGTTTCAGTATGGCAGCAGTGATAAAGACAGAAAGCACTTTCTTGAAAACATCAGAACTGAAAATTGAGCTAGGCTGGCCCGAACTGTTCCAAGCAACAATTATCATAGCCTTTGCAGAAACAAATCAATACAATGTGTCAATAATAGATTTTAGTAAAAACAAAGGTAATTCTTTTAATTGTCTAGAAGCACAATATATGCAAGCATATACATGCTTCACTGTAAAAAAAATACATTACCTGTAAGCACAACATAAAAAAACTCCACATTCTATCAAAACTTCTAAAAATATGCCAATATGATCGTATCTCCACAAAATTGACTTTTCCAACCCACCAATCTCCACCAGTTGGCTTGTTGTCCTGAATATCAAAATGGTCCCACATTTGTTATGGTCTTATCAGACTATTCCTTCTAGGTAAACCTAGCTTCATAAATCTTTATAGTACATATAATGATATTAAAAACACTCTTTATCTGTGATAAGAATAATCAAACGAAGTAATAAAAAAGCTAGCAGAAATACCAACGATTTATTTCCAGTAAACAATCTGCAGGCACAAACAAAAATGATTTATTTCCAGTAAATTTAATGCAAGCTAGCAGACCCCACCTAATCAGATTAAGGCTTGTGATTGTTGTTGTTAACTGTAATATATGAAATGTCTTAAAACATTACACAAAAAGATACCATGAAATCGCTCCTAACATGCATGGACAATCATTAGAAGCCACTGCTATACAATATCAATGATACTCGATGATACTAACTATAAAATTACAAAAATTACAATATCAATGATACTCAATGATACTGACTATAAAATTACAAAAATTACAATATCAATGATACTCACTAATGATATTGATATTACTAAAATTACAAAATCAATGATACTCATTAATCATATTGATTATAAAAATTTTAATTCTTTCCTACAATTTAGAAATTTTATAATGCTAAGATTGTTGTTAGTAATATTTTCACTATTTATTATTAGTCTATTATACCATTTATAATACTAAATATTTTGATAATAATAATAATACAAAAATATTTATTATTAGTCAATTTTATAATATTGTAGTATAATAAATTATTTATTATTAATTAATTTTCTATTTATTATATTATAGTACTCTTTACTATTAACAAATTGAAAAAATCATTTTTTACTAATTATATTGATATTAATATAAATACAATTAGTATTATTTTGGTTGAGTGGAAAGAGTGTCTTTCCTTTATCGGAAAACATAGAAGAACTTCCCATATTTTTGTGAAGAAAAAGCAACTGAGATGTTTTTTAGCAGTCAATATACATTTGGGAAAATGAAGAACAGAGTTTTCATTTTTTTATTTTAAAAAATTTCCTCAATAGAACACATTTTCCAGTTTTTTGTTTTATATACAAAAAATTTCAAGAAAACAGGCCCTACCTTCCACAACTAAACAATTGGGGTTTTGATACTTGTTCTCAGATAGTATATTGGGGTTTGAGATTTTCGCTTATTTCTTAGACTTGACCAACAACATAACTACAGTTTTCCAAGGTTTTTCCCTTCAGTTTAAACCTCAATTTATGTGAGAATAGTAACAAGGCGAACAGTGGGCATGCTAAAAGGCAAACATGTAAAAGGATAGAGAGAGATCCCCTAGGCACCATCTATCCTATGAATAACATGAAAAGCTCCAGGAAAATCATTGTCTTCTCTCTTTTTGTCAACCCCAATTAAGTCGAGGGAAATTCAGCATAAGATGTAAACATTTAGAATTCCCTATAATGCACCACAAAAATTAAAATTTGTGGGTCTTTTTTACACATTGTAATGGTGCTAATATGTACCCCATTTTTCTCCAGGCGAAGCTGCTCAGTAGGCTGACAAAAGAAATCTGCATCAGCACGCATTGGCCAACCTAATCGGAAACAACGTTCAGACCTGAGAATTTGGCAAAAGCAAACTTAGAACTTAAAGAACAAGAAGATAAGGAACACCCCCACCCCCCAAACACACAAAAAGAAAAGAAAATTGTAATACCAAAAGTATTCATTTAAATCATCATAGTTCCTCCACTGGGAGTGCTTTGATATGCCATTTCTGCTCCTTTCAGCTTCCTTCACAGAGCATCAAAAAAGATGTTATACAGGCATAATCAATATAAAAGAAACTAGGAAGAGATTCAAAATCGGATCAGTGCGATACCTTTGCAATCACTTCATATATAGGAGTAACAACTTTTCTCAAGAATGCCTCTTCTTCACCACCATAGGCTGGCTTCACATTCTCCCCTGTCATGGAGCTAACATTGCCAGCCAGCATACCATACAATTCAAATGCCATCTACAATTAAGTACCAATATGACAATCAACACATATCATATTCATCATTACTTATCAAGACAATTAAAATTGTTAAATCATAAACAAAGTTATCTTAAAGCACTCGCCCATGCACATAAAGAATACGTTTGATCAAAAGAGGATCCAAGGAAAGATATAAGAGGTTTGACACAAAACAATCAATCATCTAGTATAAGCTTCACACATCAGGATAATTAACAACGTTTAAATAACCACCCAGTCAGCAAGATGTTTCAAAATTGCCATATATAACTTTAAAACACCAAAACTCAATCCGACCAGAACAAATGCCTATTCTTCTCCATTTAATGACTTTTATTCACCAATGTTCAAGGCCAGTATGAGCAGTCAGTGATTCATGTTCCTTCACACTTTTGGACTCCTTCCCTCCTGATGAAACTTCTTTTCTCTTGAATGTTTGAATAAATTTAATACACTGCTTGTATAATTGACAGAGAGAATTAACTAGTCAAAATCATTGTAAATCAAGGGTCTCCTACCCTAATTCCCTGGTTCTTCAATTTATATCAGCCCATGTACCAAATTTTCCATCCAATAATCTTACATTGTAAAAACAGTGCTTCATGATCTGTACACTTGATATGTCATTATATCTAAATCGATAGCAAATTTCAACTGGAATATATTTATTTAGCAGGAGAAACATTTTTTGTTGGCAACCAAAGGATGGACAGACGAAGAAGAATGAGGATACCAACACAAAAAGACACCAGCTCGCAACCATAAAAATAACAACTTCATTTTTGTATATTACAAGTACATCCATATTGTGATTTATGAAACTAGTAGAAGAACACCATCTTCTAATTATTGGGAAAAGAGTAAAATAATAACTTCATTTTGTATATTACAAGTACAGCTATGTTGATTTGGGAAAATGGTAGGAGAATACCATGCTATATGCATTGGAAAAGAGGTAAAAGAAGCTTTAATATCCATCTTAAAAGCTATACCTACAAACAAATTGGAAATTTTCTGGTTCAAATGTACATTGACCAATGGACAAACCAGGTTCAGTTCCTATAACATTGAAGAACCCAATAGAAAATGCTTAGATGGTGTCACCTACATGTCAAGGCATGTCAAACAAGTTTTAGCTGTAGCAATTATCCAAAAAGGAGATGAGAACTTCTTTGAAGTGTTTAGGCTCTTGGAGTTTTGTTAGACATTCCTTGGAAGGTTAAAAGCACAATGAAAGACCCAACACAAACATTCACCCAAACAAGCATCCCGTACTCTATAAAGAAGAGAACTCCTAAAAAAGTCTTGAAGCTAACACCATAAAGGAAATGCAGATGAGTACTTCTTCTTTCTTTTTCCTCTTATAAGTACCAACTAATTCAAACAAAAAAAAAAACGGTTGTAATAATGTGTAGTAAGTACTATTCATAAAAAGATGTCAAGCTAATATATTGTATTAAAAAATAAGACCAAGCTATGGCAGGCACTTAATGATTAAAATCATGCATTTTCTGGTCCTTGAAGAAAGAGAGGTAACGTCTATATGTTCACATATCAATCTCATATGTGGTGGCATTATTATTGGTAAGGCAGCAATTTAAGCCCACGCCCTCATTTAGTTTTTCTTTTAGAAAGGCAAGCCAAATGACTTGGGTATGGGCATCTGACTTGCAAAATAATGATAATGAGATACAAGTCATCAAAAAAAAAGGATATCTTTATATCATCAACATTTATGTGTTGACAAATTAGAACATGCAACAAACTTCCTCGCATATGGAATTGTAAGGTCAAAATTCACTTTTTCGACTAACTGATAAATCTACAGCCATATTTACAATGGGTTCAGCAATCAGCTCAATCACTCTGGCCAGCTTAAAGCACAGTAACCATCAACTAGCAATGCTTCTTAATGAATACACAACATCACAACCACTTGCCTCCTTTCCTTTTCCTTTTCATTCAGTACACTAAATGACAATGGCCACTGCTTACATGTATCCCGAATTTGCTGAGTGACCAAATCTCTCAACAAAATCTATGTGATTTGGTATTTAAACAATGTTATCTTCATTTATGTTCAACAGAAATAATACATATAGCATATTCAGGAATTCTGAGAGGAAAAAGGCAGAGCCAAAGAAAGCAGCTTGTATATTGCAATTTATACCATATTCAAGAAATGAACTACATAATTACCAAATGTCAATCTGGCATTAAAAGAAGATATATCAATTTTCAGGGGTCACTGGAAGCCAAACAAATCACATTCACAACCACACCACCCGAAAGGAAACTATGCCCCAACAGAGCACTGCATATGTAAGAATATGAGACTATTCAGACTAAAACATTTCAACCATACATGACAAATATAGCAAAGCCATTTTTGCATTATCATACAACATCACAGTAACTTGTCACTTTCTTTAACTTTTTCATTCATTGCAAGTGATTGCCACTGCTTAGAGGTATCTAAGATTTCCCAATTGATGACATCTCCTAACAAAATCAATGTCACATTTCTGAATCAAGAATATCTTCAATATTTTTTTTTTCTTTGATAAGTAAAAGTAAAAGTATCCCCACCTAATGGGATGAAGTCTTGTGATGTGATTGGTAAAAGTGTAAGAACATAAAAGAGAACCACCATAATATAGCAAACTCTACAAAAAGAACACCAAGAAGGCTGCTCCTTAAAAGATGTCTAAATAAAACAACGGAAGGGCCCTGCAGAGAATGGAAGCCCCTCTCTCATCAACCAAGAAACAATTACCACGAATCCCTTGAGATCGAAAAAACAAAAACCTGCCTCCTTACATTCACGAGAGCTCTAATCAGTTGTGCCATACAGATGTGCCATGCATCAGTTGTAAGCATCAGAGAGAAGCGAACTAATCCAGGACAAAAGCACACTAGTTTGAGTGGAAATTATGATCCCTCTAACAAAGCAATGCATATATAAGCAATTGCAGTTATTCAGTGAGAGAAACATTTCAGAGCTTACATGATGATAAATATAGCAAAGGCATTCTGGCATGAATCTGAGGTTTGCAGCTTCACCCCATATAAGAAGAAATAGACCCATGTATAGTAATTTCCGTTGTTGTACTTCCTGTTGTATGGTTGGTAACCTGCAGTTTGTCAACAAAAAGATAAAGGTAACGCAGGCTGCTGGAATTTCAAATCAAGTGTCTGAAGAGCTTTCTATATGAAATGCTATATATTTTTCAAAATCTTTTGGGGGTTTTATATGGATGCAATGGTGATTACATCAGCTCACAATGAGCTTAAATGGCAGGTGGAGAAAGTACTGTTATAATAACCATCCATCATGAGAAAAAGCCTCACCAAAGACTACTTTTCCGATCCAAGTACTTGCACCATTTTCTGTAGTTTTTGAAAAGTTTCTTCATCACTTCATTCAATGCACGTTCATCCAACTAAGCAAAGAACAAAAATTGCATTAGTGACTTATCAGCAAACAAAAGTAAGCTGCCATCCTAACTAAAACAGAAGACATTATCTGATATATATATATATATATATCAGCCCTTCAAATTCTAAGAGTCGAACTTTTAGCCATTTTAATACAGAATTTCAACCAAAAAACTTTTCCAGATTCCGAAAGCAAAGGAGAAGCCCTTAGGCAGATTCACTGCTTAAATCAGGCAAATTTTAACCATTAATATAGAGGCTCTCAGGAGGTACAATGGACTGGATACTGATAGCAACTATTTTGAATGCCCAAAGAGTTTCTCATCTTAGCTAGATTGCAGGTTCCTAACAGATCAATCATGTTTCTATAGGGCAATAAACCAGGTTTATTAAGCAATGGTAGGACTAAGTTTCTGAGCATTGTAAATGATCTAGGATACTACTAAAGATTCAATTAATGCTTTGCATTTCTGTTCAGAAATAAATTATAAGCAACTCCTCTCCCAACTCAGCATGACATCAAAATCTAGATCCTTAGTTTAAAACTTAAGCACCTACATGAATATAAAAAACTTGTACATGTGTAGCCTACCATGAATGAAAGCAGGATAACCGCCGAGAGAGCATGCTAAGAAAACAAATAAGAATATTTTTCCCATCCAATAGCTTAATCATTCAGATGTGTGGGTCCTCCACTCAGAAGTGGAATTTTCTGATTCTTCAAGTCTGTCATTTATATTATTGGGTTTCCTTGCATTATTAGTAGCATTCTCCTTGCTCCATATGCATAAAAAACTTACATGCATACATGCACAAAAATGCAAATCAATGATATATGTGTTGGAAATCAATCCATATCAATCAATCAATCATCTTGCTTCCCATGATTGTGGGATTATTCCTATAATTATGGCTTGACTCTTGTACAAATTTGATTCCAGTTGTTCTGTTTCCTATTTCATAGTCATTCCTAATTCATAATTCTTCTCTGTATATAAAGGGTGATTAACCCTACCATGAATATATGAAAATCATTACAATTTCTACATGGTATTAGAGCCTTCCTTGCTGTGATTATGCTGTGCAATTTCTCTTCTTTATTTGTGTCGCTGCCAGGCCTCCATCGCTGGCATTTTTCCATCTTTCCAGCTCTTTCTCAGCCTTCATAGCCAAAAGAACTCGCAGCACTTCTGTTTGTCTCTAGTCATTTGACCTAGCCGATAAGACATGTCTTCAGTTTCAGCAACTAGCAACCCTAGTACAACTTTGCCTAACTATAGGAGGAAAAAACGATCGCATTAAAGGATCCAATAAGGATGGTCTTTGGTGCACGTTTTGTAAGAAGCCACACCACACGAGAGAAAACTGTTTCAAGCTTCATGGAAAAGCTAGAGTGCTTAGTAGAATTGGTGGATTCAAGGGACATGCACAATAGTCGGCTAACCTTGCCAAAATGAAAGATCAGTCACAAGATAAATCTGCCAATAGTGATGAACTCCATGGGCTGAATAAGGAAGAATCGAGAAGCTACAAGGTTTTATTCAATCCCTTTCTAGCTCTAATTCTACATGCTCTCTCTAGCTATTTTGGTAAATGTATCTTTTCTCATACCTTTAATGCTAATGACAGTCCATATCATATTTCATGGATTCTCGAGTCGGGAGCAACCAATCACATGATACCATGTCCCACCTCATTTGAAACCTATAAATCTCTTTCAAGAAATAACAAGATTGTTGTTGCAAATGGTTCTCATATTCCAATTGTCGGTCAAAGCAATATTAACCTCATCCCATTACACAAAGTTCTTCATGTTCCAAAGCTATCCACCAATCTTTTGTCAATCAGCCAAATTACTAAATCTTTGAATTGCAGTGTAGAGAAATAGAAGTATTTTGAATATAGAATATTCTTTGTATATTTTAGAAGCTATGTATATTCTGTGTATATTCCTCGTTCTTTTTTGTTATTTTCCTTTTGTATTATTCTCTTCCTCTATAAAGAGAAAAGGAGAATCAACGTATAATGTATCTTAAGAAATAGATAAACATATTTTCTCAACCTTGTTTATACAGTGTCACTCTTTTTGACACACACCGTATTTTATAGGACCAAACTTTAGGGAAGGGGATTACACTTGGTAAGGTTAAAGACAAACTCTACTATCTCGAGGCAGCCAACAGCAACTGTGGCGCCCCCAATCCCACCTTCGGGGTGCCACCGTATCCCACAGTTACAATCACAACCCTTGGCCAAATTTGAAGGTCAGTTATGCCCCTAAAGGGGTGGAATCCAAGTTTCACCGTTGATAGAGAGCATATTTTCATATTATTTAGCCCTCATCTTTATTCTTTTTGTACGTTAGTTGTGTCATTTTATTCATCTTGATTTTGTTTTATTT
Source organism: Diospyros kaki (assembly GCA_036245055.1). Classification (NCBI taxonomy): domain Eukaryota; kingdom Viridiplantae; phylum Streptophyta; class Magnoliopsida; order Ericales; family Ebenaceae; genus Diospyros; species Diospyros kaki. The sequence goes on along the minus strand of BSEG01000001.1, from coordinate 13,474,636 downwards.
TATCTTATAGGAATTGGGCTTCACATTGTTTTATCTTATTTTGGACAGATTTGGGCTTCCTGGGTCATGAGGAATTTTGATGGCAAGAAGGGAAACAAGGAGATTGGAGACAAAGAAGCAAAAGTGTGCTCACAGATTTGACCTTTTGTGCTTCTTTCAAGTTTTTGGCCAAGTTATATTCCCAGAATGTGAATGATGTCTTCAGAGATATTGTAGAGGACTTCTTGGGATTTCTGGAATGGTATGGTAGGTCCAAATCCAAGTTCTTTTGGGCCTCCAAACATCGCTTCAAAGTCGGGACCAGAAAGTTGGGTCAAATTAGGAAAGCTGCACAGATGCTGAATCTTTAAAAGGCCCTAATTTGGGCGTCCGATATCCAAATCAAGTGATTTAAAAGCCCAAATTCATCTAATCTTCATGATCTACAATTTTGATGAAGGAGCTGAAGCCCATAACGCACGTTATCCTATTCAAAATCGGCTGTGAAGTTGCGGTAACCTAGGGTTTCCTCCCTAACCTCTATTTAAGCACATTAAGTGGCCGATTTTGGGGGTGGCCGATTTTGGGAGAATTCTCACGATTTCAACCAAAAAGATGGAAGGCTAATTCGCTTGTGATTCGCTACATTCTCGTATCCCTTGCCCGGTTTGAGTCTCGGTCATATAGTCGAATCCGGTTTGAAACTCGATTTTCATGTTTTTATGGATGATTTTGTTTCTTTTCCTTCTCTAAGTTTATGTATGTTTCTTTTATGCGATTGTGTGAATGCATGCATGATCTTTGGATGGTTTTAATTGATGTACTCGGTTGAGGCTTTGATTAGAAAGAAACGATATATTTGTATGAGCGATTGCTCGATTGGATTTAATCTTTTACGGTTGTAGAAGAGTTTTTCAAATCAAAAGAAAATCAAACCAAAACAGATTGTTTTCATAAATGAGACGGGGATTACCGTGGTAAGGAGGTAGAGTTTGTAGCGGATTACGTTTTACTTCATCGTTGTTTCATTCTTGAACGTTTATATTTCGGTTTTCATCACAACCCCCCTCGTTTAGTCTTGTTTTGATAGATCCGTTTGAGGTTCGTTGGGAGACGACTTTGGGTTGCACCCTTATTGCAAATCCGAATCATTATTCAACCGCCTTCGCTCACCAAGAACTCAAGTCCCATAAGAAAAATAAGCAGCGGAGGGCACTTAAATCTCGGTCGAGCTACACGCTTGGAATCTCAGAAATGTTACAGAGGAATAGCACGGCCCTTCACCTGCGTCCAACGGTGTTGCGTCCAGCCACCGCCTTTCCCTTACTAAGTCTCGGGCTATCTGTAAGGTTAATTATGGGGGGGGAGGAGTCCTCTGACAGAGTAAAGGCAATATGTAAAATAACAAATCATAGTTCATGACAAACATAGGAAAAAATGAAATTAATCATGCCTATAAGCCCGCCCACATCATCCATCCCAAACTCTTGGTGGCCCATATAATTTCCCCCAGACCCTAACACGAGCTCTATTTAATCTCCAAATCCATAGCCTCATACCTAGGCATTCCCCTATCATCACATGCAAGTCATGATAATATAATTTGCACAAAAACATATTAACCCTTACAGTATTAGTTTATGATGCCTTGACAATCCCCTTTGATAAAAATGTCTCCAAAGCATTGAAATCACTAGTATCATGGCTCAAAATTCCTTTAACAAAAATTAAACATAATAAAGTAAAAGGATTATTTAAATAGATATTACTAAAACCAACTTTCATCTAATTTCAGATCTTTCGCACCTACCTTGCTCACGTTGCCTACTCCTTTCCAATTTCTCCTTAAGCCCACGCTTCCTACTCCTTTCAAATTTCTCCTTGCCTTCTACATATTTATAGCTGATTTTTCAAGGTCCATAGTGTAATTACGGGCTAAATCCAAGCTTCAACCTATTGCATAAATTTGGCCACAAGCTCACTATAATTTCACAATCCAAGACTTCATTCTACTCACTTAATTTTCACTTGGCTGGGATGGCTTCACACACGTTGAGAACCCGAGTTTAGTGGCAGACAACAACAAAGGCAGCCCAATGGCCGACGTGCGGCACAGCAGGGCAACGTATGGCCACTGTGTGGCGCCCCCAAACGACTTTGTTTCACCCCAAGGTTGCTTCCAGAAAATCTGCCACTACCTCCCTCGCAATTCCAACCCATGACCTACGGGCTGGAACCCACCTCGTGCGGGCGTGACCACCAAGCTATGAGCTCTCTCACTTATATATGCGCAAAGATTAATTTTATATTAATCCAACTCCCAATTTCCGAAATTATGCTTAAACCCCACAAATTTCCAAAACTTCCAATCATCTCCCTATAACACAATAAATTTTAATTTCTCCCATCAAATTCCTCAAACCCACAAATCACCATTAAATCATAAATAAATTATCTCAAATTCAAAAATTATTTTTTTCCAAAATACTGGGATGTTACAACAACAGTTGACATTTTCATCACAACGTACCTCCTATCATGCTACTTCTTCCAAGAACCTACCCAAGATCTTACTACAACATAGTGACTTTGGCCATCCTCCATTTAAACCATTACAAACTATGTTTCCAACCTTATTCCATAATGTATCTCTTGACACTCTTCATTGTGAAGTCTATGAACTTGCTAAACATCACAAAATTTCTTTTCCTCAGCTGAATCTATAGTGATGTGTGGGGTCCTTCAAGGGTTTGCAATTGCACGGAGGCTAGATGGTTTGTTTTCTTTATTGATGATTGCACTAAAGTCACACGGATTTACCTCATGAAAGACAAATCCGAAGTTTCTACTATTATTCCCAATTTTTGTCAAATTATCAAAAGCTAACTTGGAGTGTCTATCAAAAGATTTCGATCGAATCATGCCAAAGATCATTCAACTAATGTCTAAATCATTTCCTTCTAAAATAAGGCATTATTCACGAGTTCTCTTGTGTAGACAAACCCCAACAAAATAGAATGGCTGAAAAGAAAAATCATCACCTCTAAAATGTCACCTAAACCCTTTTATTTCAATCCTATATACCTAAACATTTCTGGTGAGAAGCTGTGCTAATTGCAACTCATTTGATTAACTGCTTACCCTCTCCATCCCTTGACAACAAGAGCCCTATTTGGCACTTAATGAAACACTATCCACCTGTCTCAATTTCCTGAACTTTGTCCCTAAAGTTTTTATGTGCACGGCATATGTTCATATTCATCAACATAACCGTGATAAACTTGATCCTCGAGCTCTTAAATGTATCTTCCTTGGATATTCCAACACTCAAAAAGGGTGTAAATGCTATCATCCATCCTCTCACAAACTCTTTGTTTCCATGAATGTTACTTTCCATGAAGATAGCCCTTTTTTTCCTTTCTTCCCAACCCCATCTTTAAAGAGAGCACTCTCGTAAAGATAAGGATCTCACTCCAAACACCCATTTAAACCTTTCCTCTTCTCCTTCATCTTCTCAACCGACTCATCCTTCTTCACATCAATCACCAAAATCCCTTCTAGCACAACCTTCTACCTTATCTTCCCCTCAATCTACCATGGATGAGAATCCAGTTCACCCTCTCCATCAAAGATCTCCCCAATTCAGTCAGAAACTAAATGTGATGAACACGCGGCCAAATTACAACAGCTAGCCTTGAAAGAGAAACTCTTGTTTACTCAAGAAGGAAGGAAGTTGATCCTAAACCAACACAAATTCAAGATTCCTATCTGAATAAAGGCAATACCACTATCCCCTCTCCAATCTCTGTAGAAGAACCTAAGTCTCATGATCTCAATCTTCCCATTGCATTAAGAAAAGGCACCCAAGAATGCACAAAACAACCTATCTACCCTATATCTTAATTTGTATCTAACCATACACTATCCTCTCAATATCAAGCCTTTCTTACCTCATTAGACACTCTAGAAATCCCAAAGTTAGTTCATGTTGCATTAAAGGATAAGAATTGGACACTTGCTATGAGGGAGGAAACGAAAGCATTAGAAAAGAACAGAACTTGGGAGGTTATACCTAGACCAAAGAATAAGAAACCAAGCGAATGTAAATGGGTGTTTACACTGAAATACAAATCTGATTGGACACTTGAAAGATACAAAGCAAGATTGGTAGCAAAAGGACAATAAATCTACTATTAATATTGCACACAATCTAATTCAGCATGATAGTATCAAACATATAGAGATCGATAGGCATTTCATCAAAGAAAAATTGGACAATGGCTTAATAACCACTCCTTAGATGCCAATAGAATACCAACTAGTAGATATTAAAACTAAAGGTCTTCCACTAGCAAAATTTTAGGAGATTACATACAAGCTGAGAATGGTCAACATATACTCTCCATCTTGAGGGGGAGTTGTTGGACGATGAGATAGAATGCTCAAGTTTTAAAAGGGAGATAGGATTGTTGGAGATAAGATAAGATTTCAAGATTGGAAGGATGAGGCAGCCTAGAAGATAAGATAAGCTACCAAATTTAAAGGAATGATGCAACTTGAAAGAAGAAGATAATTCCAAATTTTTAAATATCAGTTGTTATTATTTATCTTTTAAAGTCTAAATTCGAACTTATTCATGTGTTTTAGGAGATAGCAGAGATATTTTTCCTTGTATAAATACACCATCGATTCTGCCTTTATTTGGATCCAATCTCAGCCACTCAGATTGTATAGAAATACTACAATTCCTTGAGATTGAAAATTGCAGAAGAAAAGCGAAGAAAGAAGAGAAGGGAGAGAAGAGCGATCAGCATAAGGGTTCTTTCGGTGAGCAAAGGTTTTCATTCTCTATGTTTTCTGTTTTCGTGTAATTTTTGGTTCTTAGGGTTTGCTTCTAATCTGTATTTGGTAATTGAGAGACTATTTTGTTAGAGAACCATTGATGTATAGATTTTATGTATTGAGGGTGTAACCTTTCTCAAAATAGTGCAATGAGCTCTTCTTCCGAAACTCAACGTGGATGTAACCCTATTCTAGGATGAACCACGGTAAAAACTTTTGTCTCTTTTCTCGGTTCTTTTTCCTTTGTTTGCTTGCGTTTTATTTTCAGGGTAAGTCTTTGTGTGATTATCTTTTGCTGAAGTGTTTGGATTCTGTGAATACTTGTGTTACTGTGTGTTTGAGTCTTCTGCTTGTTACAACAATATTGATTTTGAACAAGAATATGAAGAAGAGGAAGAAAAGGAGAAATGACCAATATAATTTAGAAGATGATGATGATGATGATGAAGAAGAAGATCATCTTATGATTGGTGATGATTGATGTTGGATGTTATTATTGTTGTGTTTGTTTTCTTGAATTTTTTGTTTGATTATGAATTGTTTATGTTTGAATTTAATGATGAATACTTGTTAATTTATTATATTTTGTTTTTATCCTTCTAATTTTTCTATATTTTATTATATTAGATTTTTTTCTCAGTGCGCCTCGCCTTTGTTGGGCGAAAGCCTCGCCTTGTGCCTCGAGCTCCATGACCCCTTTGTGCCTTAGTACGCCTTGCGCCTTTAATAACTATGAAGAGAGTTGGAAATCATATCAATCAATTAATCCGTACCAATCAATCAATCATCTTGCTTCCCATGATTGTGGAATTATTCCTATAATTATGGCTTGACTCTTGTACAGATTTGATTCCAATTGTTTTGCTTCCTATTTCATAGTTTCCTATTTTATCCTTTCCTATTTTGTAATTATTCTCTTGTATATAAAGGGTGATTGACCCTACTATAAATATATGTAAAAGTGTCAAACATGATTCCAAACTTCCCTAATAGCAATTTGGATACCGAAAATACGAAACCTTTCCCCCACTTTTACACATTTGAAGCTAACAATTGAACAAAATGGGGGAGAAGGCAGGTAGAACAGGTTTTTCTCGTGGAAAGACAGCAACCCTTCCAAATTGGCATTTCGCAGAAATCAGCCCTTTCGGCAATGCAGAAGAATAAGCAGAAAATGGAAACAACCAGTATATCAAACTAAGACCAAAAGCTTTCCTACGTGCCACCCACACTTCTTAACAGAAACAGAAACCTTGTATGCTCTGAAAAATGAACCCACCGGATAGAAGATATAAAACCAAAGCAATGAATCTGGAAAAACTTTTTGGAAAAATCAGGTGCTAAAATTAATGCAATGGAATTAATTTGAGTTCAAATTGATTTCTGAACAAAAAAAAAAAAAAATAGCAGTACAGACCTACAGAGAAGAAAACAATGAAAAGGAAAATTGTAGCATCCACAGAAAGGCAGCCATGCCTTTTGACTTTGGGGACAATATAGATGTTGTTGGTGGCATGTTAAATGTGATGGGAGTATAGCATATCCTCCAAGGAAGCATGTGTTTAATGAGACAAACCTTAGGTTGTTGATCCGGCTTTGGAAACTGCCGAATGTGCACATTTGCAAGTAACAGAATGAGGTGCTCCCTTTGATTTGCCACATTATCTTTCTGCAAGTTCATTAATGATGTCAACATGCATGGACACGAGGAACAATCAAAATAGTTTTCAAATCAATATGTTCAAATAGATTTTTAAATTATACCACAATAGATGTCAAAAACAATATGCAACATAAAAAAAAGTTATTAACCTGGAAACCAAACATTGCTTGAAGCCAATCTAAGATGTCTTCATCTTTCTTCTTCTTATAGTCCCTTGGCCATGGAAGACCCCTCGTGTTACGAAGAGCTAAAAGAGCAGCTTGAATCTACAAATTAACCAAAATACGTACTTCTAACCATTATCAGAAAAAGATTCAAGCAAAAGAAAAAGAAAGCATCTGCATTCCAAACCATTAACAACTGCAAACAAACCTCTGAATATCTCATAATTGCCTGATTTGCACTATCAGGGTCAAGAGGAAGAATATTATAAGGAACATAGATCTGAGTCTTCTCTGCAACTTCATCATGAGTTTTCAATATCTGCACAAGGTGAATTATTATGCAAACTGCAAGTGCAAATCTCCTACTTGAAATCACTATTCTCAGGCAACTGCTATCTATATGGTCATTTAAGCATTGCCTTTTCAAGAAACCAGCATAGGAAATAGCACCTAATATAAGAAATTTTCAGTTAACTTAACAAACAACAAGAAATGCTTCAGAGAACAAGGAATAATGGGTTGAGTAATCACCTCACGATCAACTTCCACAGCCTGGGTTTGATTGACAGCCTTCAGGACCTCAAAGAGGACATTAGCAGTCTGGTATGCTTTTGTCAGCTGTGCACTACCAATAAGAAAATTTTGACCAGTCATAACATAATAATAGAATAGAAAGTGCTAAGCCTGTTGCCTAGAGTTCCTTTATGCCCATCAGAAAACTCACCGATCAGCTTTATCAGTAGCATTTTGCAATGCTTGAATATATTTTTTGTAGTAATGCTGATAAAAGCTTTGCATCTCACGCGCATCACTTTTTTTAACTCTTCCCATCAGTGTTGGATCATTCTCCTGAGAAAATTTACAGAAAGACCATTAAAAAATGGGAAAATAATAATTATTAAGAAGTTCACAAAATAATACTCTTTTAAGTTGGAAGCATCTTCAACAAATGGGAACCAACGTAAAGCAATATTCTTTAAGTTTGACAATGAAATTCTTAAAACTATGGTGAAGCGTAACTTTGGAGGTCTTCAAAAGACATTGTCATCTCATCAATGGATTGTCTTATTGTCATGACCCCAAGGATATAATAGTACTTTAGCAAGTAGTTATTTTGTTATTTTAGTTGTTATAGTTTCTGTTTACTTTGTAACATAAATACTTACCTAGGAGTATTAGCTATATAAAGCTACTACAGCTGTAAAGAAAGGATCATTGTGAAAGATATTAAATTGATACTTCTGATTCTCTCTCTACATTCTCTCTCTCTCGGATCATACTACTCATCCTCTCTCAACTTCTCTAATCTCTCTCTCTTTCTCTGTTCTGTCTGATATTCTTCCCCAATTTTTACTATATTTGCTCCTCTTTCAGTCTAATTCCCCCCAATTTCTTCCAAATTCCTATTCAAATCCTAGGTAAACCCTAGGATCGTGTCTAGTGGTATCAGAGCCGACGATTCTCAAATGTGAGTTCAAAAGTTTCAATAGTTGTTCTGATCTGATTTTGAAGGAATCAAAGCTAGATTCTAAGCAAAGCAAATCGATCATTGGAAACAAATTCCGACGATGATTCTTGGCTTGATAGGCGATCGTTTCCAATCCAATTCTAAAGGAATGAAAGACAAATCATAACTAAGAGAGAGCAAACCAGTTCTCGGCTCAAAATTGAAGGTGTACAAAGTCGATTAAGTCTGGAACATGGTGGAGTCAGGCAATCCTGAGTTGGAATTGAAAGACGAAGCAGCGTCAGGGGGCTTTCGACCAAAACTCTAGCAATACTTGTTTGACATTTGAAGACAAAGCAAGCCATGTGAGTTCGATAGTGATTCTGAGAAGATTGCAGCAAAGCCAATAGTCCTCCAACCATTGGACAGTGATTGGGAGAGACATAGATATTAAAGGCATGCCTAGGCGCAAGGCACCTTAAGGCGCCAGTTCAACACCTCACCTGGGCCGAGGCGAGGTGATATCAGCGAGGCCCTCGCCTTGCACGGTGAGGCATCAAGGTGTGAGGCGCGCCTCATGAAACCTAGGTTTTAAATAAAACCTAAGAAGCCCAATTCGTTACTCACTCCATCTTCCTCCCAACTCTAGTCGTGCCTGTCGCCTCTCTTCCTCTCCTCTCCAGCTTGCTCGATCTTCCTCTCCTCTCCAACCGCGCCCGCCTCCTCTCCTCCTCTCTTCTCCAGCTCGGCCCAATCTTCCTCTTCCTCTCCTCTCCAGCCACGCCCGCCTCTTCTCTTTCTCTCCTCTCCAGCTTGGCCCAATCTTCCTCTCCCTTTCCTCTCCAGACGCGCCCGCCTCCTCTCTTCCTCTCCTCTCCAGCCACGCCCGCCTCCTCTCTTCTTCTCTTCTCCTCTGCTCACGCTTTTCTCCTCTCTTCCTCTCCTCTCTTTTCAAGCTGTCAAGCAGCCCACTGCCCACCAAAACCAGCTACCATTCTCGGTTCCAACCTCCCCTCTTCTCAGTTCCAACCTCCCCTCTTCTCGGTTCCAGCCTACTCTTGTGAGTTCTTTACATATTTTATTTGATTATTTCTTGCCTACTTGTTTAATTTCTCTTGCTGGTTGCTACTCTCTTTATACGGTTGTTGTTTTCTTATTGATTGGAGAATTTTGTGGAAGTTGGAACTGTGTTGCAGCAACCCAGTCAATGTCGTCGACAACTTCCAAAATTGACCCAGCATGGAATTACTTTGAAGCTAATCCTAATGATAGAAATACCACCACATGTAAATTTTGTCATAAAGTAACAAAATACGGCATATTTCGGGCGAAACAACATCTTGTGGGTGGTTTTAGAAATACTAAAACTTGTTCAAAATGTCCTCCATCAGTAAAACAAGAGATTGGAGAGTACATGCAAAAGAAGAAGAATGACAGGGATGAGCGAAATATGGCATCGTTAGATGATGATTTTCAATTTGATGAAAGGTATGATGATGATGAGGAGCCGCCACAAAGTAGAAAAAAACCCAATGTATCTATTGGAAGTGGAAGTGGTATTGGTAGTGTTAGTAGTGTTGAAAGGGCCAACACAAAGGGTCCACTTGATGTTTTTCTTGAAGACCCAAAAGTTAATGTGTTGAAAAGCAAGAGCAACGGAAGGCAAACAAGGTTGGGTGAGAATGATTTTGCAAAAAAAGAGTTAAGAGCTCGAGTTTGTAGAAGCTTTGCTTGCACGATGGAGGTATGATGCAGGTATTCCATTCAATGCAGTAACAAATGACAATTTTAAAGTCTTTATAGAAGCAGTTGGTCAATATGGTCCGAGTGTGAAGCTGCCTGGTTACCATGAAGTCAGGGTTCCCCTTCTCAAACAAGAGATGGAAGTCACTCGTACAATGATGAAAGATCATGAAGAGGCATGGGCCAAATATGGATGTTCCATTTTGTCAAATGGCTGGAAAGACGAGGGAAAGGACATTGATTAACTTTTTAGTCAATTCTCCTAAAGGAAGTATGTTTTTGGAGTCTGTTGATGGTTCCAACTATTCAAAGACTGGGAAAAAGATGTTTCAATTATTAAGTAAATGTGTGGAAAAGATTGGAGTAAGAAATGTGGTGCAAGTGGTCACCAATAGTGCTTCAAACAATGTTTTAGCATCTATGAAATTCATTTTTATAATTTGTATTATGTTTATAAATAGAACAATTTGAATATTCATTGGATATTTATTATTTACTAATATCTTGTTAATTTCACTATAAATAATAATAGGAAGATTTTTTGAGGCAAAATATCCTACGTTGTTTTGGATACCATGTGCAGTGCACTACTTGGATTTAATGTTGGAAGATATTTTCAAGTTGCCTAATATGAATAAGACATTTGAGAGAGCGGTTATGGTGAATAGCTACATCTATACTCGTTCGAGTATAGTAAACATGCTTAGGAGATTTGCTGACAAGAAAGAGTTGTTGAGGCCTACAAAAACAATGTTTGCAATTGCCTTTATCACTTTGGGCAAAATGCATATTTTGAAAAGCAACCTTAGAAGGATGTTTACCTCCGAGGAGTGGATGACAAGCAAGTGGGTAAAAGAAGCGGGGGCTAAAAAGGTTGTAGAAGTGATTGTGATGCCTTCATTTTGGAACAATGTTGTATATGCTTTAAAAGTGGCCGGTCCATTGGTGCGTGTACTGCACTTAGTAGATGGTGAGAAGAAGCCGACTATGGGATACATATATGAGGCCATGGATAGGGCCAAAGAAGCGATTGCTAACTCTTTTAATGGGGATGAAAAGAAATGCACCCATTTTTCAGATCATTGATAATCGATGGGATGTTCAGCTTCATCGCCCCCTGCACGTTGTTGGTTGGTACTTGAATCCAAAATATTTCTACAAGGCTGAACGTATAGATCCAGAGATCATGATTGGCTTATATGAATGCATTAGAAAGTTAAATCCAAATGTAAAGGTTCAAGACCAAATTGATGTTGAGCTTTCAATGTATAACAAGGCAGATGGGTTCTTTGGAAACTATATGGCTATTAGAAAGAGAGTTGAGAAATCACCAGATATACACATATATATATTACATTATATATAAAATCATTCTAGATAATAGATAATAATTAACTCATGAATTTTATTGGACAATTGAATGGTGGGCTTCATATGGAATGTCAACACACACATTGCAAAATTTTGCAATTAAAATTCTTAGCTTGACTTGTAGTTCATCTGGGTGTGAACGTAATTGGAGTATGTTTGAAAATGTAAGTGCATTGTACAATTTTTATTACTAGTTAGTTTGTTTCATGTAGCTTATTCTTAGTATGTGTTTGCATAAATTGTTGTAGCTTCATACTAAACACAGAAACAGACTTGATCAACTTCGTTTAAACGACTTGGTGTTTGTAAAATACAATAGAGCATTGAGGCGTCGATATCAAATGCGTGATTCCATTGACCCTATCTTATTGACCCACATTGATGAAAGCAATGAATGGTTGACTGGAAAGCTTAATGAGGAGAATGATAAAGATGATGAAATTGTTTTTCCAGATGACGTTGGGGATGAGTTGACATGGAGTAATGTCGTTGCAACTACAGGAGTTGGAGAGCCTAATTATCGATTTAAAATTAAACAAACTCGATCACAATCGGGTTCAACTTCGGCTTCGGCTTCGACTTCAAAGCAACGAGCAACTCAGGAGATTGAAAAGGAGGAGAAAAATGAGACAGAGACCGAAGATGATGAAGACTCGGAAGAGGGAGAAGAATTGGGAGAGGAAGAAGAAGATGAAGGGGTGATTGAAGGGGATGATGAAGATATTGACCTTGATAATGATTGATTAAAACTTCTTTATTGATTGTGGACTTGTAGTGTTTATGTGTTTGTTTAGAACTTTGCATGATGATTGGTACTTGTTTGAGTTTGAGACTTTGAGTTTAAACTTTGATGATGTTTCTAATTTAGAATTTGCATGATGAATTAATCAACATTAATGTTGTTAGTTTAGAATTTGAAGATGATGAATCATGAATAATATCCATGTGTTATTATTGATAATTTGACAGTTGTTTATGATTTTACAAGATTTTGAGTTTTCTTTTTTTCTAAAAGGTGCGTCTCGCTTCACAAAGGCGCGCCTCGCGTCTTAGGCTCCAAGACCATTTGCACCTCGATGCGCTTATCGCCTTTCAAAACTATGGGGAGAGATGAAGGTGCCAATTACAACGAGAAAGGAAGGTGCAAAGTGGAAGAAGGTCTGGGGCAATCTTGAATTCGCAGTGATTGCGAGTAGATAGCGAACAAGTAGGGATTCCAACAATTGGTTTGGATTGGGGTGTGGGTTGTGGCCGTTGTCAGTCTTGATTGGCAATGAGTGCAACGATTCTCAAGATGTTAGTATTTGTCAGCTGTTAAATTTAGTCGTCAATCTAGCAGAACAAAGCGGTGAACTCAGGCGAGCTACTAGGAAGGAAGCTACAACAATTCCAGCTGTGACAGAGGCAGACTAGGCTTGCCGAATTCAAGTTTCAGTGAATTTAGGTTGTTGACGTTAGGAGGCGGTTCCAGTGAAGTTAATTTCATAACAGGCAAAGCAGAATCAAATTGATTATCAAGAGGTTGTTTCAAAGGCGAATTTTCAAAGGAACTGGTCTGTGGACATGGAGTACAGGTTCGAGACAGAATTCGCTAAATTCAATCAAAGGATGGACGACTTATTGGATCTGATGCCGCAAGTCTTTCAAGTTAGAAGACCAACAGATCTTTATTCAAGATCCACTATAAAACAAATCCCAACAAGAAAAGAGGCAAAGAAGAAGAGGAAATCTAATACAGAAGGAAGAGATTGAATGAAAAATAGTGGCTAGTCATTATAAGTTCTTGGGGACAGGAACTCTCTCTAGAAAGGGAGAATTGTCATGACCCCAAGGATATAATAGTACTTTAACAAGTAATTATTTTGTCATTTTAATTATTATAGTTTCTCTTTACTTTGTAACAGAAATACTTACCTAGGAGTAGTAGCTATATAAAGCTACTAGAACTGTAAAGAAATAATCATTGTGAAAGATATCAAATTGAGACTTCTGATTCTCTCTCTACATTCTCTCCCTCTCGAATCTTACTACTTTTCCTCTCTCTCTCTTTCTCTGTTCTGTCTGATATTCTTCCCCAATTCTTGTTGCATTTCCTCCTCTTTCAATCTAATTCCCTCCAATTTCTTCCAAATTCCTATTCAAACGCTAGGATCGTGTCACTTCTATCACCTCAAATGCTGTCCAATTTATAGAGACATAAAAAAAATAAGGGCTAAGAATCATTTTGCCCAATTAAGATATTAATGTCCATGTCAACTTGTTCAGAAGGGTACTAGTCCCCCGCCTCACAAATCACATCAACATTAACCGCACATTATCCTAACCACCCTAAGGTTGGTAGGACGGCATTCATAATGTCAATTTTCTAGCCCCTATATAGCTACACCTTATACAAACTCATACAAAAGAACAATGTGACAAAATTTTATATCAGATGCCCTTATCTAACACAACCCTCTATCAAGAGAATGATGAGATAAAGTTTTAACGCCATCTTCATAAGGAAAATTTTCACGAGATGGTGGTAAATAATGATAATTGATCGTCATATTCCATCACATAGTTGGTATGCTAAAAGTAACTTGTATAACATCGAAACATGATTTTGCTCCCCCACCCCCCAAAAAAATATATATATATATTTTAGCCCTTTCTCTCTAACCTTTTGTCTTTAGCACAATTATATTGGACCCTCTTCTAGGAAAAACTCATCCTATCCATCATGAATTTTCATTTAAATAGAAAACTATGTTGAATTGAGATCTAACTAATGTAAACCACCAGCAAAATGCAAAGTGGAAGAACAAAAAAATCTAAGAGATGGGAAAGACTAAAGAAGAAGATAGAAACAAATATAAAGAGAGAGAACAAAGACTAAAATGTTGGGAGTATATTGTGAACTAAACCTAAACTAAAGGGTGGCTAGTGTAAATTGCCAAAAATAAAATATTTAGAAAATCAAGTCCCAAGGAAAATAAACCCCCACATCATCATGCATATGTGGGCCTCCATATAAACCATTTCTTCAAAGTTCTAGAGGAAAAATCTTGTGTAGATTTCCATGGAAAAACACTACATAAAAGGCACAAGATGATGCAAACCATTCCTAGAAAGGAAAAAATACACCATGTTTTATGCCTAGACCATTTGAGCAACAATAAGGAGATAAAAGGTCCCCGACTTCATCCCTAGATAAATGCATAAAGTGTAGATCTATAAGTGCATAGTCACATTTTTACAACAAGCATAGTTTCTATAAATTAAGTGAACTAATGTAGTCGGAAAAATGCTCAAAACACAAGGCAAAAACCTATTAACGCTTACTCTTTCCAAGCGTTGAAGAAGTGCAGTTTTAAATTGCCGAACACCACGTCCACTAGAAGTGGGATCCAAACGATGAGCTTTCTCAAAGGCATAGAATCGACCTACAAGCAAAATATGAATGTTATGTTGCAAGATAAAGTAACACATGGTAACAAGCCAAAAACAACAAAGAAAAAATCAGTAATAAACAAATAACAAATTCACAGTTTGAACAAAGAAATAATAAGACAAGTTCTCATGAGAGAGAGAGAGAGAGAGGAGAGGCTTCAGAATGTCAATTCTTCCCCCATTCAATAGTTAGTCTTTTTAGTATCATAAGAGTTCAGCATAGATTTTAACTTTCATGTAATATTGAGAAAAACCAAGAGATAACTACTTTTCCCCATTTTCTCAAGTTACATGTCAACCTCTCAAGGTGCATTGACTTTTAACAATTCATTGAGTTCAATCTCATCATATCTGGGAAACATTCACATGGTTTAGTTTTCATGTAAAGGGAACCAGAACCTGAGAAATGGTACAAGTCCCCTTTAAAGCAAATTAGGGTGAGACGAGAGTAATCTTAGGGCAAAGGAGCAAATGAGAAATGATACAAGCCCCCTCTCTAAAACAAACTTGGGTGAAAATAGAGTAACCTCAAGACAAAGGGGCAAGAAGCAATGGCAAAACCCCAATTGGGTAACATTTTTGAGAATCGATACTATTAGTTTAGCACTACTAGAATAGTTAAGACTAAAACGATAAATCAAGACTTAATTCCACCTAGGGTAGTTAAAACTACAACAATATATCAAGTCTTAATCTCACTAGATAGGGCCAACTACATGAATTGTAGTTTGCCAACCATTTCATCTATGGTCATATCTTCTACAAAGTTAGTATAATTTATATCATACTCATGAGTCTCTCACCAATTTCTTTCAATCTTTCCTCTACCTCTTTTGTTTTAGCTTTATTCCACTTCAACCACCCTTATAAGAGCCTTTACATCTCCTTGTATAACCACCATTTTAATCACATCTTACACTATTGTTGCGTACCCTTGGGGGGAGTCATCCCAAAGGAAGTTAGCTATCCCTTTTGAGCAAAATTTCCTTAGGACCAAAGCATGCTCTCCTGGATAGTTGTTCATCATTCATTCGAGACTAGCTTCCCAATTTCCCGTGGTTTCCCCCGATCAAGCTTCGCTCCTGAGAGGAACCTTGGGAGACATGTCCCTCACCTGCATTACCCCACATCGCCCCACGGCAATGCGGCCTGCCTGTTCCAACCCCACCTCTTTCTGGGGTCCTTCCTCACCCCAGGGGGAGGGGGAGTGGTTCTCCCTAAGGCTCTTCCGAGCTTAACCCAAACCTAGGACCGCACCATGTGCGGTGGGAGAAGAACCTCGCTTTCATGGGGAAATGCATCGCACCCCCACACATGCACATCACATGTCCCTGTCACCAACCAACAGGTTTAAATACCCATCAACCCCTCCATTTTATGGACTCTTTCCCCACCTTGGGAGGCTCTTTCAAACTTTTGAGTCTATCACGCCTTGATCTCTGGAAATAACCAAGTGTCCCTTCTAGAGATCACTCAAATCCACGCGCACAGGCACATCATTTGTAGTCACCCCTAGATACACTACTACATCATCGCATACTATATTTTGCTTCATCATCGTCATGACCCCGTTTGACTTAAGCATTAGAGGGCCTCCGCAAGAAAAATCCACACGTGCCTTCTAACTATCTTTGGTCTTGCAAGATCTCTGCTTCCACGTCTACACCGGAGGTGGCGAAACCTCTCCTGGCAAGGCATCGTCATCCCTGCCTATCGACACCACACTTACTTTCCTAGATAACGGATTAAGATTTTCTCCCTGCTTCCCCCCATACCAATATCCTCGCAAGGCAGGCCTCGTCGTTCACCAGATTCTTCTAACTACTTGCTAAGTTTCCCCACGAAAAACAAATATTAATTATTGTATTCCGGTAACAACACACATCTTAATATCTTATCTTCATAGGAGCCACTCTGATCTTATCAAGATAACTTCACTACATTCACATTTTGCATATGCTAGTGCTTTACTAACCAACATTTTGTGCCATACAACAAAGATGGTTTTATAACTTCCTTATGAAGTTTTCCATTTAGTTTTAATAGATCTTACTATCACATAAAACATCAAATGCATTCTTCCATTTTAACCATTCAACCTTAATTATATGAATAACATCCTCATTAATCTCTCCATCGTTTTGGTTGATAATCCAAAATACTAAACTAATAATGGACTTGTTTGTTGCAGCTTAAAAGATGCAACTTTTAGCTTCTAACTTCAAAAAAGTGGGAATGTAGTGTTTGTTTTAGCTTGTAAAATTCTAGCTTATAGCTTCTACTAACTTTTAGAAGGGGTAGAAGCTGGCTTTTTCAAAGTTAGGGTACCCCAACTTCTACAACTTCTGATTAAACAGTCACATTTTAATGACATTTTTGTGACAATTTTGCCCCTGTTTTTAACAAAGAATTACCCTCATGTCCACGCAATCAAGCGTCTCTCTTCTCCACCGCCATCTCCATTTTCAGATCTCTTCCTCTCTCGCCATCTCCCTCTCCCTCTATACACTAATTAATTTTTTTATAACACTTGAAACTTATACATATACACTAATTAATTTTTTTAAATTATGGACAATTATACAAAAATAAGTTATTTTACAGCTTATGGTATCAAACACCACAACTGCTTAACTATAACTTCTAAGAAGTTGCAACAAACAAGTTCAGAACTTATTCTAAGTTTTAGAAACTATAATCTGAGAAGCTAGAAACTATAATTTCTCTAATTAAACTGCATCAAACGGGGCCAATATCTTAATACTACCTGATCTTCAATCCTTACCATAACATCATCTACACTTATATTTTTATTAAACTTACGTTCCATATATTCTATAGTTAATCGATTTAACTTAAAGCCAAGTGTACATCCATATCTTGAGCTCCTTAAAAGGATAACACCAGCCTAAAACATAACAAGATAAGATAATAAGATAAAACCTAACCTAAATATAATATCTAAAATCAAAATAGGAAACCCATCAAAACATGCCTAACATGTTTTCAATAACTTGTGTATAAATAATTTGAATTCCTTTCTTCTCTAGGGACTTTTTCATAAGCTTTTTCCAAGTTTATAAACACCATATGTAAAATCTTTTTGTTTATATATATATATATACATATATATATCTTTCCATCAAACGCCTTAACAAGAATACAACTTCCCTCATTGTTCTATCAGGCATGAAGCCAAGTTGGCTTTCAAACACCTTATTTCTCTACTTAACCTTAATCCAACCACTTCTCCCAAAGATTCATAATATGGTTCGTTAACTTGATTCAATTTCAATTTTAGAAACATCAGTAGTTGAGGCATCATGTCAAGGGTGTGGTCCACGCAATAAAAGTTACCACATTAGATGTTGTTGGGTTCACTTACTACAAAGACCAATGCTTGGAGAGCATACAAAAAGCATAGCAATGTACAAAGGCACAAGAAGTTTTCGAGTGGCTAAAACACAAAACAAGAAAAGTCAAACAACACTAGATAATAAGGCATAATCAATGTCACCATCTATGAAGGATATTTAACCAGCTAATTGCAACCTATAATAGGTTTTTCCGTCATCACAACAATAAACCTTCCTTAAGGAGGCATAACCATTATTAAAAAAGAAATCAGAAAAGGTGAAACATTGACCACCTTATATATCCACCCTATGCTTAAACACAAAAACTGGAAATCTTCAAGTGCAAAGCAGTCTTGAAAAATGATGAGAAATTGGAATTGTTAAATTTAATTTTTGATATTTATGTTTTATTTAAGTTTTAGATTTCAAGTAAGGTTTCCATGTTGTGCGAATTGGTTTTACAATATCAACTGTGCAATGGAACACAATCATATCACTTATCTCCATTCAACTCCATTGTATAAAACTTTTCTATATAAAGATGGTGTTGAAATTTTATCTCATCATTCTCTCGCTAAAGGGTTGCATTAGGAAGGGTATCCAAGGTAAAATTTTGACTTCTAAAAGTTATAGCAAGGTTCAATTAGATTTTAGCTTTGTTTTAGTATTATTTCATCAAAGAGATGATTTATCTTTAACCTATAAAAAGGTAATATGGATGTAATCAAGGTCATTGATTTTGGAATGATAATTGAGGTTTCTTCCCTATTGAACTCTTTCCCTCTCTACTCCTTCTTCCTCCCTAATTCTCTTCTCCCCTTCCCCAACTTTTGCCATTTCTCTTTGTTGTGTCGCATCAACTTTGGTATTAGAGCAAACAACGATCCATAACTTCCATCAAACATTTAGGTCAAGAGCAAATTAAAATCAAGAACTTGCCTGGATTACAATAAGTGGGAGGACTAATCTAGCTTAGCATAAGTAACCTAAGATTCCTCAAAATTCATACACTAAAAAACCACTAGCTTCTTTGCATCTATCAGGTTGGATTGACTTTCTATCAATAATGCCTTTTTATCCAAGTGATTCCAATGCTTCTTTCCTGTTTGATCAAGTGGCACTAAGAAACCATTATGTTACATAAACCTAGACATGCATGTATGCAGTAGAATCTTTAGGCACAGGGGCATATGCGCTAAAGCTGAATTTTGAACGTCAGTCACCGATTCAACTATTATTATCTTTATAGATTCTTGCAGAAACAACAGAAGAAAGGAAGAATAAATCCAATTGGTTGAACAATTAATCCATTGTTATGCCAAACGTCATTTTGAAATTCAGTGGCACCGATGATCCCTGATTCAGAAGATTAATAAAGTTCGGCATCTATTTTTAACAGAATCACCTTCTTAACTGCTCAAAAGAGGACCATAGGAACAATAATAAAGATTGAAGAAAGAGGTTGTTTCATATATGACAATTAGCAAGACCGTGAGGTGTTTAAATTTGAAAGAAACTATCAATCAGCAAGAACAGACTTAAATGGTTCAAAAGCAAGAGACATCAGAATTCATTCTCAGAAATAGCAATTTGTCCTGAAAACTCGCCCTCCAATTCAATCCACCATCTAAATCACCATGCATCAGCAGTCAGACAATGAAAAGCGCATACACTTAGCCGCACAACCAAAGTTCAGTTACACTTTGTCAGAGTAATTATATGCCTCCCGAAAGTGAAAAATTAACTCAACTTTTGGTTAGACAAGCAAGAAAATCACTTGGAAAACGCTAATGAATGCTTGTCCAAAACTAACAAAATATGGCAATTAAAAGGCTGTAAACATTCAGCAAAAGAAGAAAAGACCGTAAATAATGATGAGAGAGAAGAACGTACAGAGATAAGCGACCCTGGGGTTGGCTTTTTCAACTTCATTGGCCACACGCAGAATGGGAGCAATCTGTACAAGAGACGAGGGCACCACCTCACTATCGAATATCGATTCCCCTAGATTGCCAGCAGTCTGAGTCCGCGTGATCCGCCGCTGCGTCTGCGACGGCGGCTGATCGGACCCTCCTCTCGACGAGGACGACATTTTCACTCCACTCTATGCTCAATACCACCTCAAAACCGCTATGCTCTCCTCCTCTCTCTGTTTAACCAAAAAAAAAAAAAAATTAAATCCCATTTCAAAACCCTAACTAGCACACACACCAAATCATCGAAAACACATCAAAAGGAGAAACCGAGAAGAAAGAGAAAAGGTAAAAATGTACAACAGTGGCAGCAATGGAAAGAACAAAAAACCTGTTGAGATTAAGAATCAAAGCTGGAGGAAAAAAGCAGCAGACAAGGAGATAGAGTTCAAATAGTGAGCAGAGCAGAGCATAGCAATAATGGAAGCAAAATGGAGTATGAAAATGGAGAAAAAGATTGAGCACATTGCAGGATATGAAGTTGCTTACAGTTAGTCGTGGTTTGGCAAACCCTAGAGAGAGAGAGAGAGAGAGAATGAGAAATGACTCTTTGGCTTGGCTGCTCCACTCTTTTGATTAGCAGGAAGGAAAGGAAGCAAAAGGGGAAAGGAGTAGTAGCGACGAAGAACGTGCGAATCCGAGGCGGGGGAAAGTTGTATTGAATCTTGGATTTTACTGGTGCTGGCTGGTGCGTGACGGTGAGTGAGTGGGTCCCCTCCTGCTAGCCTGTCCTTGTCAAATCCATTCCGCCACTCTAATTTATTTAAAATCCCCCCCGCTCCCTTTCGGTGTTAGCTTTGCTTTTTCTTTTTCAAATTTCAATAATAAATGGCAATCATGTTACCTTTGCTTTTTCTTTCATAAATTTCAATAATAAATCGTAAAACACTCGTAGCGTTATAAAAGACTTTGAAAAATCACTGTTGAGATGGTATTTTTGGATGCCTAAGCTATGTTTAGATACTATGCACCTTTTCTTTTCTCTCATAAAAAGGAGGAGGGTATATAATTTTCTTTTCTTTTTTATGGTGCTATTATTTTGCTAGTAAAGTATAAAAAGGAGGAGGGTATATAAAATAAGCTATTGAATTTTTTAAAATCAGGTCACATTTAACTATTACAAAAAATGATATTTGATGATAATACTAGATTAGGTACTATATTTTAATTCATGAATCAAATTAATTGTTCTATTTTTAAAATATCTAAATAAAATATTATATTTCCTGACAATATCAATTTTGTCAAATAAAATCTTAAATTAGTATTTTTCATAATATCTTATCAAATTTATTAGGTACAGATAAAAATGTCATATCTAAAATTATGTGTGGAGAAAGTATAAAAAAAAAGAACCTTTTGCACACAAAAGAATTAAACTTTTTGCCATACAAAATAAAAAGAGAGTCCGAATTTATACCAAAATTACTTTTTGCTAAAGTGATTTTAGCTTCTTTTGATAAGATAATGATTTTTCAAGTTTTTACTACTTATTATTGAAATTTAAGAATGAAACAGCAAAGCTAATACAAAAAGCATAAATGAAAGTGGCATGATGGAAATATGGGAGAATGCATTGAACTATGTGGTGAAAAACACAAGGGCACGCACACTAGTTATTTAAGAAAATCTTCTTAGTTTCTCCCTTTAATGTGTTTGGGGTGTCGAAATGGGATTTGAGTTTTTATTGGGATTATCTTTCTTGTGTGGGCTCAACTATTTGTGCTTTCAATTTTGACAAATAAATAAATTACAAATGAGATTTAATTTTTTCTTTGTTGGACAGAGAAAAAAGGAGAGCATAGGTAAGTAAAAACATAATTCTACCAGAAAAAAGTTAAAATCACTTTAGTAAGAGGTAATTTTGATATAAATTTTAACTATTTTTTTCTATATTGTAATAAGTTAAATTTTATTATTATTGTTGTTTAATTATAACAATTAAAATTTGTTTGTTTTGAAAAAATCTCAACAAGAAGTTGACAAGGTTTAGTGCAAGACAAGGTTGTTCGGAAAAGTGCCAGAGGGGCTCAATCTACTATCCAAAAGGGAACGGTCTGCTGGACAAAAGCAAGTTAGAAGTCACGCAAAGATTTCTCTAGCATTGGCCTTCTTATGCTTAAGTTAAAAAATGAAGTCTAGATGCAACAAGAAGTACACTCACGTGTTTCTACAAGAACACTGAAAAACCTAATTCAACTTTATGAGCAAAGGAACGAGACAAAAAATCACCACACCTATATGACTAGGATGAGAGTTCAAACCATCTAATCATATAAGGATAAAACTTACCTTCCATACTATAATTAAGCAATGTGTTCAAGGGTTTTTTAAGCTCAGAGGAGGAGAAGTCATAGCCACCATGATCAAACATGGAGGAAAAGAATTTATTCTAGGAGAAGTGAGATCGTTCAGGTGTTTGGAATGTAAAAGGTTGAGTTGGCCAACATAAAGTCTTAGTATAGTGAAAAAGAATATCCGACTTAAAGTCTCTACATGTGAAGGCCTTGGGGTATTTACAAACTTTCCGATTGGGACACGTGGCACATATGCAAGAGGGACACGATGTTCTTTTGGTCACAAGATGCAGTGTTATCTTGGTTGCATGACGCAATATTGTCCTACCCACACACGGTGTTATCCCGAGGTTAAGCTTGAAAGAGGAATGATCCCCTAGAGGAAAAAATGCCTACTATAGGTGAGCCACATTGTGTGAGATAACGTGGGGCAAGGTTGTCTAAGAAACGGGTCTCCCTTGATCTTCCCTAGGAGATTGGCTTGATTGGGTGCATTGTAGCATACAAGGTTTCTCTAGGAAGGTTGGTCCAAAGAATACTCTTTGTGTGGCGCTTTAGGAGAGATACTTTTCCCAGGAGAACCCTTTTGGCAGAACATCTTCTTTTAGGGATAATGCCCTCTACTTCAGAACTTTCCCAGATAATATGCTATAATAATGACACCTTACTTTTGTCTTTGATTGAAAGTTAAAGGAAAGAGTAGATTGGGTGGCACAGTTATCCTGGAGAAGCTAGAACTTGCTCAAGCTTCGAGCCGCGATTAGCCAAAAAAAATGGCAAGTTGCCTAGAGGAAATGGTGCATCCTATGTGTAACACCTCACTTTACCCAAGCGTGCGTTAACTCGAGATTTTAGGAATATTTTTATTTTTTCAACATCATACACATAAATCTCTTGATATACATACCCTTATTATAATCATTTCCTGACAATCCCAATCATACCTTCTCAGTATATTAAATTTAATAATTAATAGACTAAGACAGTATCAATCACATCAGCGGAAGCAGAATCGAAACCTCAATGATATATAACTGACAATTTCCTTTTAATACCAATCGATGCTTCACATGAAAATATCAAAATATTACATAACCTCTAAACATTGTAATCATAGACAAAAACCTATGAAAACTAAACATAGCAGCTACATTTCGACGACATCATTTCCCTTGGTGCCACTACTTTCACCTGAAACTTTTGAATATTCCAGGGACATAGTCCAAATTAGATGCTAAATCATCTAACTGAGAGCTCAAAAATATTTTCATGAATATATGCAAAATCATATATAAATCGACAAATCCTAACATGCTCCAGCCTAAGAGATTCCCACATAGCACTTAGCCCTAACCGGGAAAAATGCAATTTCTCTAAAGGAAACATGATCCATTGGCAAATACCATCATGCTTAAGAGGGATAACCTCGACATATGAACTCGAGAATCACCCCATTGCCATTGTTAGGCATTAAGCTCCTACTCAAAAGCATTCCAAAACCTAACGCAACTCTAGCCCCAAGAGTATCACATCAGCACTATTGTCAGAATCAACGACACCTCGGTATTAATGCTATTGCTCAAAAGAAGCTAGAGTGGTGTCCACTTTCAGCCCCGCCACTTGAGTACCGTAGAGTGAAGTCCATCTCAACTCCGTCCCAAATGGATCAAATATCATTAATTCTCGGCACGCATCTCAAGTGCTGTCACTCAAGGGTCACGTCACAAGTTAACAACCCACGTCCCACATGGACAACACATAACATGCCAATACTGAAAATCATAACATGCATAACATAAAATCAACATTTCAATGTATGCAATTTACCGTACGAAATTCAATGCAAATAATTGTTTAGACGAACCATCACACGAAACCAACCGCTCACGACAAATCAACAGTAACAAAAATATCCACAAGAATTAGATTGAATAACTCACAGTAAACCATTCGCATGCTACAACAAGTTTTTTTCGGTAGAACCACTCACAATAAACCATGCCATAGGGATGAACACTCACCTTTAGACGTAACTCAAATTTTCTCGAAAAACATTATACGCCTCAATTTGCGTGCCCACCTTATCTTCACACGAGTCACTTCACCTTAAGTAGCAAGGCACCCTAATTATCATATTTATCCAATAATCGTCAAGATATAATTTTTTCCTTAATTTCCTTACATTTTCCTATTTTTCTCCCATTTTTTCTCACTAATAATCCAAAATAAATATCTACAAACCTTTTTCACCAAATATTTTTGCACTACAATTCCTAAAATAAATTTTCAGGAATAACACCAAAAAAAAAAAAGAAAATAACTCACTTGCACGCCCCCCACGTGCCTAGGCGTGTCTTTGCAAGT
Organism: Diospyros kaki; assembly: GCA_036245055.1. Lineage (NCBI taxonomy): Eukaryota > Viridiplantae > Streptophyta > Magnoliopsida > Ericales > Ebenaceae > Diospyros > Diospyros kaki. Next base: position 13,450,005 of record BSEG01000001.1, on the reverse strand, counting down.
GAAGCCAACGCGTGCACTACATGCGTGTCGTCTTCTCTGGCGAGCAGTTCGCCGGTCAGCTCCTGAATCCTCCCCCGATCACACCACTAGAAAGCCTCCTCCAAATCAATCACGGGGGTATCCTTGGGTGCCTGAACCAACCACCGGAGAGCCTCCAAAACGAGCAAAATCAGACTCGCCCCGACCACTACGCGCGACTTTTCGGTGACCCTCGAACACCCTTCAAACACACTCCAAAATGCTTCAAAATCTCCAGAAATTCTCTTCTTGCCTGAAGGATCAAAAGCCCTTTATTGGCTTCCTTTGATTCGCCGTTAAACTCTAGCAATTTGTTGCTCCAAAATCGGCCAAGAACCCTCGCTATTTATAGGCCAAAACCGACCCCTACGTGGCCAATCTCCATCCATAGCTTCTCCCACACGCCTCTGGGACCATCCTTGGCCATGCTCTGACGAGATTGGGCTGCCATTTCTCTGGATTTTCTGGCCAAAATTGCGGCCAAATCTGTCATGCTTGAGCAGATTTTCAAAAATTGCATATTAGCCCCCCTTGAACTTTCTTTTACATTTTGACCCTTATCCTCAAACCCCTAAATTATCCAACTATCCCACTAAGCCCCATAAGATCTAAACTCTTCATTTCACCCCCAAAAATAAAGAAAAACCATCATTTCGACCTCCCTCGGCCAAAATCAATAAATTACACTTATGTTCGAATATTTGTTTTAACCCTAAACCTCTTCGTTTCTTCCTGAAACTAATGAAGGGTTGTTCCTTGTGAAAAACCAAGGCCCTCTCAAGCTTTCGTTGACTTTCCAAAAGTCGTCTATAACAATTCGATATTACAGCCTAATTGGTAGCTGCATTTTAGGTGTACTAAAAACTGTTCTCGGTCTCATTTATTTCGATGTCATAATTCTTATCTCGGGATGCTCGTTACTGATGTACCATTTTCTTTAGGAATCTAAGCCCCGGGGTACTCCCTTTAGTCAATTTGGCGATTTATTTTTACTATCAAGTCATTTTTCAGTATTTTAAATTCATCTAACTTACATGACAATTTCATGAAGATACAGGGTATTACACTATGATTTGGGAGAAACACATGTTTTCGATCCAACAAAGGCAAACACGTGATGATTGCGCATCGATTCACCTTCTAAGTAAGGGGCATATAAATAGTGGGTGGTCCCCTCACAGGTCCACAGTTTTTGCTTACGTTGTGTTGAGATTCTTGTGCGTTCAAATCTTCCCAAACAACTCTATTTCCTAGGTTGCCTTATAGAGTCTCTAGAAGAATAATGCTAATCATACGAGATAACTTTCTCCTACAAGACTTGTCCTGGAAAGTTGACCCTAACAACGTTGTCCTGAGGAACTCATATTACCTGAACAATTTTAAGTTTTGACAAATAGATCGCTTTGGGACAATAGTTGAGTACCAAAATTTTGTTTACGTAGTTTGACATGTCTCACCTACTTCCTTAATAAGGATATAAGAATTTTGTTCGAGCAGTTTGCCGTATCTTGTCCATGCAAGCAACCAAAAAATGTTCAAATGCCAGAATCCTAGAATGCCAAGATACCTACGTGTCAAGATTTTGTTTAAGCAGTTTAGTGTGTCTCGCCTATGTCCACAAGTAGAAAATATTCATGCGAATATTTTGTTTTTGCAATTTTACCTTGACTCCACCCGCGATGAGAATTCCATGAAGGTATCCAAATGGTGGGTACTGTAGCAATTTTAGCTATGCTTTTTTCTTTTTCAAATTTCAATAATAAATGGCAATCATGTTAGCTTTGCTTTTTCTTTCTTAAATTTCAATAATAAATAGTAAAACAGTCATAACATTATAAAAGATTTTAAAAAATCACTGTTGACATGGTATTTTTGGATACCTAAACTATGTTTAGAAACCATGCATCGTTTCTTTTCTCTCATAAGAAATAAGGGTATATAATTTTTTTTTTTTGTTTTTTATGGTACTATTATTTTGCTTATAACTTAATTTATAAATATAATTAAAGTAAAGTATCAAATTACTCATTATATTTTAAAAATAATAAAATAAGCTATTGGATTTTTAAAAATCGGGTCACATTTAATTATTACAAAAAATGATATTTGATGACAATACTAGGTTAGGTACTATATTTTAACTCATGAATCAAATTAATTATTATATTTTTAAAATATATAAATAAATTATTATATTTTCTGACTATATCAGTTTTGTCAAATAAAATCTTAAATTAGTATTTTTCATAATATCGAATCAAATTTGTTAGGTATTGGTAATCGGATAAAAATGTCATATCTAAAATAATATGTTGGGAAAACATAAAAAAAAAAAGGAATCTTTTGTACACAAAAGAATTTAACTTTTTGTCATACAAAATAAAAACAGAGTCAGAATTCATACCAAAATTACCTTTTGCTAATGTGATTTTAGCTTCTTTTGATAAGATAGTGATTTTTCAAGATTTTTTTATAATGCTCTAACTATTTTACTACTTATTATTGAATTTTAAGAATTAAAAGGCAAAGCTAATACTAAAAGCGTGGATTTGATATATGAGAGTGGCATGATGGTAATATGGGGGAATGTATTGAATTGTGTGGTGAAAAACACAAGGGCACGCACGGTAGTTGTTTAAGAAAATCTTCATAGTTTTTCCTTTTGATGTGTTTAGGGTTTTGAAATGGGATTTGATTTTTTTCTTTGTTAAACAGCGGGAAAAGGAGAGCACAGGTAAGTAAAAAACTAATTGTACCAAAAAAGTTAAAATCACTTTACTAAAAGATAATTTTGATATAAATTTTAACTATTTCTTTCTTTTGTATGGTAAGAAGTTAAATCTTATTTTTATTGTTGTTTGATTATAATAATTAAAATTTATTTATTTTAAGAAAATCTCAACAAGAAGTCGGTAAAGCTTAGTGCAAGATAAGGTCGTCCGAAAAAGTACCAGAGAGGCTCGATTTGCTATCCAAGAGGAAATGGTTTGCAAGTTAGAAGGCCTATAAGGATATCTCTCACACGGATCCTCCAATACTTAAATTAGAAAATGAAAAAATTTATTTAATTTTGAAAAATCTCCACAAGAAGTCGGCAAAGCTTAGTGCAAGATAAGGTCATCCGGAAAAGTGTTGGAGAGGCTTGATCTGCTATCCAGGAGGAAATCGTCTACAAGATAGAAGGAAGTTAAAAAGCTTGCGGGGATTTCTCTCTCATGGACCCTCCAATACTTAAATCAGAAAATGAAATATGGATGCAACAAGGAGTACGCTCGCGTGTTTTAACGAGAACACTAAAAAGCCTAATTTAGCTTTACGAGTAAGAGAATGAGACAAAAAATAACCATACCCATATGACTGGGATAAGAGTTCGAACTGTCTAATCACATAAGGACAAAACTTTCCTTCCAGCAAAAATCTAACAAATGCTTCCCCTGAGAATTGATCGACCTTCCCAAGATTTGAACCCTAAACTTATTAGCTCCTTTGTGCACAAGTAACCACTAAACTATAAGACCTCCTTATTTATATTTTTATAACAATTACTTTTATACTAAAGAAACTCCCAAATTCCAACCTTATACTTAGATTCAAAACTTTCAATCACTTCTTTATTTAAAAATTTGATGTTCTCTATTAAATTCCACAATGCCACAAATTTTCAATAAATCGTAAATAAATTATCTCAAATATAAAAATTAATTACTAATATTTTTCAAAATATCAAGATGTTAAAGTCTTCATTCTTTATAAATTTTATCCTCAAAATTTTCAAACAACCATTCATATCACATAGACTTCCGGAACTAACCATGATTCTATAATAAATAAGGATATTTCTCCCGCATTATCTCTTCCATCTCCCAAATCACTTCTATTTTCGAGTGCTAACTCCATTGCACCTTTACCATAGAAATAACTCTATGTCTTAATTGACGATTTTGATGTTCTAGGACTCGCACTAGCTGCACTTCGAATGTTAGGTTTGGCTGAAGGTCAATTTATTTAGCTTGTAATTCAATATCGGGATTATATATGTGTTTTCGTAGCTAGGAGACATGAAATATGTGATGTAATTCAACCAATGCTTCTAGTAACTCCAGTCAGTATGCGATTGGTCCAACTTGCTTTTTAATGTAGTATGGCCCCCGACTTTCCTCTCCATTGGTGCCTAAAAGTTGGACGTAATGGGGTAGCTCGAAGGTACACGAAATCTCCCGTAGCAAATTCCAAGAGTTGAGTTCGACGATTTGCATACTGCTTTTACCAATCTTGGGTTGTTTTCATGTTCTTGTGAACCACCTCAATCTGCTGGGTCACTTTATCTACAATATATGTTTTAGAAAGCTGTTTTTCCCCTACTTCAAGCCAACATATCGGCAACCGATACCATTGTCCATATAACGCTTCAAAGGGTGTCATCCTTATGCTTACCTGATAGCTATTGTTATAAACAAATTCCTCTAAGCAATTAGAATCACCAACGTCACGCCTCAAAATTACCTTAACAACAATTAAACATAATAAGTAAAAAAAAATTGTTTAAATAAGTACCTCTAAACCCAACTTTATCTAATACCAGATATATGTTACTTACTTTGCTTCTTAGCTTTTGTTGCTTTCTCCCTTCTAATCGCTCCTTAAATTCATGCTTCTAGTTTCAAATTTCTCCCCACTATTTATAGCCAATTTACACTATTTCAACTTCAGCCAAATTAATTCCCTGCTTTCAGATTGTTTTCCACTATTTATACCCAATTTACACCATTTTAGCCTTAGCCAAATTAATTCCCAGCCACAATTAAAGTGCCTCGCTTCTTCCTAATTTCATGCAGTTTTTACGAATAAAATTATAGGACCAAGCAGTAGTGCACGACCAATGCGTGCGCACCTGCATGGCTTTTCCAAATGGCGTCATTTTAGCTCAAAGTTTGCCTTCAGCAAAATTTCAGGGCTTGTTTCCATAAGGAATCGAACCCACAACTTGTTTTTCCGAAAGACCCCACATATGTTCAATTATATTGTCCGGAATACCTAGTTCACTCGATAGAGATAACTTATAACACCTTCATCTACTTGCTACTTTTCTCCTATAAAATGGGTTAGCTCTCAGTCCCAAGTGTACCAGAGCAAATTCAGTGTTGCACTTGTACCTTGTATGAGTGTTTAAAAAAGTTGATAGATCACAGTTTCCAGCTGAACTGAACTGGCTGATTTTTTGAACTGGAGGTCCGGTTTGGTTTGAAAAACTGCTAAACTGTGCGGTTCGCAGTTTGGCAGACCGGTGGTTCGGTTCAAAACTGAACTGCCTGCATTTAATATATAATTTTTAAAAAATAATTTATATATTATAAATATAAAAAGGGTTAGCGCTAGACGAGTCTCTTCGGCTCTTCCTCTCCCATTTCCCCCCCAACCAAACCTTAACCCTAAGCCATTTGCACCTACTCGCGCCCTCTTTCTTTCTCCTTTCCCTCGGACATCGCTAGAGACAGGGATAACGATGAGGAGAGCTTCTGGGTCTTGGCAGTGAGGCGGTAGTACTTCTCCGTGGTTCGACCGAATGATTGGAAGAAGAAGAAGCAGGCAGCGAGCTGATGAAATCAGAGACGATGGATCGCTAGGCAGGCTTGAATTGGCCGTACCAGATGAGATTAATAGAGATTTTGTTGTAGAGAGGGGGCTATTATGGTATCGTAAGGTGGAGCTTGTTTGGTCTAGAACCAGTTGCTCGAGGTTTCTGGCACCCATGAACAAATGAAAGAAAAAGATTAGAACAACAAGTTGCAGGACAAACTGTAAAACAAACAAAGCCATTTTTTGTTTTCGAACTGTGAAATGATCGGACTGAAGGAATAGTAGAAATGGTGACAAGGAAGATGAGTGATACTGTATAAAAATATTTATGTGGTATTTTTTTTTTATTTCAGTATTAGATTAGTGTATGTAAATTCTGAAACCACGAAAATCTAACCGAACCGAACTGCAAAATACAGTGCAGTTCGGTTTGATTTGATTTCCCGCACCAAATCAAACTGCAATTTCATTTGGTAGAAAATCGAGCCTGCAGTTCTAGATATTAAACCGGCTCAAAATTGGGCAGACCGAACCACGAATACCCCTAGTACCTAGGTTCAAGATTATTATACTAGGATTTGACCCATTAGGATCCATTTGGTGTGTGAATCTGCATACAACATTGAGAGTTAAGTCAATAACCAAAAATATATACATACCTCTTCTTATTCTTTTTTTTTCAATGCTAAATTTGGGGACCACACATCCTACTACTTACTTATTCCAGGAAATAAATTTCCTAAGGAGGTATTTGTTAATCAAGATAAGAGGGAGAAAAGGTCAGATATGGGAAACATTTCAGATGTTTGGTCTTTCCAACGTGTTTGTTAAGTTTATCTAACTATTTTTGAAAAATACCTCACGTGATCGCTTATCTCCCCCTTTCAAGATAAATTTATCCAACCTCCCCCCTCAGATAAATTTATTTAGCTCTTTCAAGATAAGGCTCAATTACTTATCTGTCCCTTGTAATATAGTTAATGCCATTTAATTCATTTTAAAGATTTAAATTTATTAAAAAAACTTATTTATTTAACCCTTATAATTAATAATATTTAATATATTTTTAAATTATTATATGTTTTAACAATTTTTAAAATTTAAATGACATTATCCATTTTATTGATTTTTAAAATTTAAATTTCTCTCTCTCTCTCTCTATATATATATTATTAACTAATATAATTCATTTCATCAATTTTTAAATTATTTTATTTAATTTTATATTTTATTATTTATTATGAACATATTTTTTGGTCATTTTTAATTATCTAGGTGGAATTATTGTAATTCTAACAATTATTATTTATACTTTTCAACTCTTTTTAAATTTATTTTTGAACATAAATTTAGAAAATAAAATATTATTTTTAATTTTAATCTTTATTTTTTTGAAAATTCATATTCATCATAAAATACTATTTTAATCATAAATTTGGTAATAGGGATATTTTGGTAAAAAACCCTTTTCTTGGTGCTTGTCATATGTATTAATAAACACATGAAAAAAAAAGTACAGTTACCAATAAATTCTAAAAAATTTAACAAACAGTCTAATATAAATCTTGAAATACTTCCCGGCCTTATCTTGACTATTCCATATCTTGGTCCGGAAAGCATCTCAATCTTATCTTGATACTACCTTATCTTGCTCATTTTAACAAATGCCCCTAAGTAAACCCATATCCCAACACATGCCTATATGGGAAAAATACCATTTATAGTTATGACTTATTTCAACTCATGCAAATCACAATTCCATCATTACTTTTCACAAATCCCCAAACCTACTCAGTAGGGGTGAGCAAAAGTTCGGGTAAACCAAATTAATCAAACCAAACCGACAAGTTCGATCGGTTCAATTTGATTTTTTACCAGTAGCAGTTTGGTTCAGTTATTTCCTTCAATATTTTCGATTATTTAGTTCGGTTCGGTTATTAGCCTCAATTTGGTTCGGTACTTTTTTTTCAAGAATTTTGGTTATTCGGTTCATTTTTTTTTGTATTATTAAACAAAAAACCAAACCGAACCGACAAATCAACCCTTTTTTTTTAGGTTCGGTCTAGTTCAGTTCGATTTTTTTGATAAAAATTTTGATTCTGTATTCGGTTCGGTTACAATGGCTCAAAATTCGGTTAGTTCAGTTTCGGTTATTTCAGTTAGTTTAGATGATTTGGTCAGTTTAGTTCGGTTATGTACCTCAATTCGATTATAACCGATTGCACACCCCTACTACTTAGCACACTACATTGTGGTTACAACTATGACACTTGTAACCTCATCCTTAACCAAGCTTTAATATCCCCAACCTAGCTCTAAAATCACCTTATGGCACCTTTGGTCCCACATTCGAGGTGCCATCGTAACACACGGTTACAACCACGACTATTGGCCAAATTTGAAGGTTTGCTATGCCTTTACATCTTAGGGCACCCCTTGGATGGGATCTATATTTTGCCACTTTCACTCACTGAGAAGTCAAGTCCTGAGGAAAAATAAGTATTAATAATAAGCAATGATGGGCACTTGATACATGGTCGAGTAACATGTTTTACAAGGCCTTGGGGATGAAAACTCAAAATTTTAATTAAAAATTAATTTTCAACAATTTACTCTAAACCCCATTTCCAAAGTTAAAATCTCATCTGTCCCACACACATTTAATACAAAACTAGGAAAAATAAAATACTCTTAAAAAAAACCCACAGTACAACAAAAGTTCTTTCATGACTGGTCAACCACGTCTACTGGTGAACTGTTCAGTACCATCGCTTTTCCTTTACTAGGGTCTGAACTATCTGTGTGGTTAGTGATAAGGGGTGAGTTCTAAGACCTATTAAAGGCAATATGTAAAAATAACAAATCGTAATTTGCACTCCAACTCTTATCATATGTGACAATGTAATTTGCATAAAAAAACATATTAACCCTTACCGAATTAGTTCGTGATGCCTTAATAGTCCATTTGAATTAATGTTTCCACAACGTCAAAATTACTAGTGTTAGTCCTCAATATTCTTTTAACAAGAATTACACATAATAAGATAAAAGAATTATCTAAATAGATATTACCAAATACCAACTTCCATCTAATTTCAAATTATTTCGTACTTATTGTACTAGTTACTCGTTTTTCCAATTTCTCCTCACTCTGACTAGCGCTTTCTAATCCAATTTCCAATTCATCTTCTATATATTGGTAGTTTTTTACTTGGTTGCCAAACTTACCACACAATCACTACAATAACCCTCAATTTTAATCCCATTTGCATCACAAAATGCCAACACAGCACCTGAATTTTTGCAACTTTCGCGGAGATGTAATATAAAAAAATACAACAGGTGGCAGTAGTAGTGTCGACGTTCAGATTCAGACGACTGTGATTCGTAGGCCCACAGTGAGTAGATAAACCCAAATGCAAGGAGAACAACAATGCTATGTTGCCCACTGTTGGGCAACATATCATTTGCCCGGAAGTGAAGAGGCACGGGTCTCATGCATGTGGGGCCCGTCTCTGCACATGAGGCCCACGTGAATAGGACCTATGCCCCCTCACTGCCAAGCAAATGCTATTTTGCCTGATAGTGGGCAACATAGCATTGCCAACAAGGAGAAAGAACAAAATAGAAAGGACACGAGAAAATTTTTAAGTGGTTAGGCCAGAACGATGTCTATTCCACGACTGTTCTTTGGTTATTCTGGCAGAGTAACAATATATTCTTATGGTTGCGTCTCATTTACAATGGTGTTTTTGACTCTTATTTATAGTGAGGGGTGTTTACAATTGCATAATATATAAACGTATAAAGATGATATAATGGGGACAAGTTGTCCTTATCATCTGCATAAAATCAGGAGTGAGATCCTCATTACCATGGATCTGGTTTACTTTAGATAAAGTGAATGGGTCTATGCCTCTAGTTATTCAGCAACAATGTTGTTATGCGAGCTGAATAGTTTGACTAGCGAGTTGAACTGTTGGTTAGCGAGCTAGAGGGATAACTGGGAACTCGTTGGATATATCGCTAAAAGCATTGTTGGGAGATCGTTGGGTATATCATTGAGAGCTCACTAGAAGCCTTACTGGGAGCTTACTAGCAGCTCGCATGATTCTGCAATTTGAGCTCGAATTTCAGTGATATATGAGTTTGCCTGATGAGCTCAGCTGGATCTATGTGGCTTTAGGCGATTGGGCCGACATTTTAAACTGAGTCTAGTCCATAAGAAATGGTGCGAAAAATATGTATAACAAGTAGTATGATGGAGCACAATTGGCGCCTCTCTTGAAACAGTGTTGTTTTGAATTCTTTCACTAGAAATATATTCTAATATTTTTCCAACAAAAATCCAACAAATGCTTCCACGAGAAATGATCCCATAACATACCCCCAACACCTTGCACACGTGTGACCACCAAGTTATAAGCTTTACCAATATATATATATATATATTTATGTGTAACAATTAATTATATATTAATTACAGCTCCCTTCTTTAAAAAATAAATTTTTGTGTTTCCTTCCCCAAGATTTGAACTCTAAACCTAATAACTCCCTTGTGCACAAATAACCATTAGGTTACAAGACCCCCTTATTTATTTTTTTACAATAATTAATTTTATACTAAAGAAACTCTCAAATTTCAACTTTATACTTAGTTTCTGAAAATTTCAAAAACTCGCAATCACTTCCCTATTCAGAAGTTTAATGTCCTCCATTAAATTCTACAATGCCACAAATTTTTAATAAATTATAAATAAATTATCTCAAATACATAAATTAATTACTATTATTTTTCAAAATATTAAGATATTACATAGCGCTTGAATTTTGTGTCGTTAAATTTCTTAGGTTTCTCATGCTAGGAAGCATGATGAATGGAAGCGAGGGGCATAATGAATGGATTGAAACTAGTAGTTGGTCCATTCTCCCTCCCCTCTTAGTTTGCACATCTTAAGATAAAATTTTTTACTAGCTATAATTCTAAAAAATAATAAATAGCAAGTACACAATATAAAATATTGTAAAAACAAATTATTTCTATCTTAAGAATATTGTGAAAAATTCAACATTGACTAGAAAAAAGGGCAAATTAACAATAAAAATTAAATCTAAATCATAGAAGAAAGGAGATTTGAAAATAGAAAACAGAAATGAAATTGGAATGAAGTGAGGTATGTCAAAAAAAATCTCTTTAAGACAAATTTCGCCTTCTGCACTGGTGCTAATATGATCCATGGATATCTGTCTTTTAAGATACAACACTTTTTCAAGAATTAGTATAATATAATACTAATCTTGTTATATGAATAAAAAAATGATCATACTTTTTTTCATCAGAGGGAAGAAATTAAAATCTAACGCAATTGAAAAATAATCGAGGATTATTTTAGTAAGAAAGTATTTCTGGATGAAGAAAATGGAATTAGGGTGCGAGCGATCCCATTTATCGATTTCAAGTGTCCAATCGTGAAATGTCATGTTGTTTGATTTGGATTAATTTAGATCATCAGATTACATCATTTCAAATTTGGACACGATCTAGCAGTCCAGATTGCACCATCTCGCAAAGGTCCACATCTCTTACCATGCACATTTCACATACAAACAAACGTGTCCACTCACCCATTTCTAGCAAGCACCAGTACGAATAGTCATGCCCTCTCGACACCCCATTGCATAGTGACATGCCACACATGCATCTCTTGGATGCTTTCACCACATCATTGCCACTCGACCATGCCCCAGTTTCATTTCTAAAAAGCCCTTAGCTTCTCGCAAGGCTGCAAAGTGTGCAAATGGTGTGAATAGCTCCTTGAGCCTGTCTAAAGACTAAACTAAAGTGCACCATAAGAAGAGTTATACAAGATTACTTTACACTCAAGTGCAATGGCTAATAAACAAGTCCACTAACTTGTGTTTATTCCATGTGGGATTCTTTACCCACTTTAAAGACACTTTATACATTAATAAGGCTTTTTATTATATTTGGTCTATGTTAATCAGCTTAGTCTTGGAAACTTTTTCAATTCATACATTTAAAATTTATTTACCTATTATTATCCCAACATTAATTTTAGCTCAATCAATTAACATCATTAATTCATTGACCAATTAATTCCAACAATATATACATACATTTATGTGTGGTGTGTGCAACACTCAACTGGGAACTTGGTTTAGGGCCTATTTGTTGCAGTTTAAAAGTTACAACTTTTAGCTTCTAGTTTTAAAAAAATGAGAATGTAGTGTTTGTTTTAACTTGTAAAATTAACTTATAGTTTCTACTAGCTTTTAGAAGGGGTAGAAGCTGACTTTTTCAAAGTTGGGGTACCCCACATTTTACAACTTCTGATTAAACAATCACATTTTTGTGACAATTTTGTCCCTGTTTTTAACAAAGAATTACCCTCCTGTCTACGCAATCAAGCATCTCTGGATCTTCTCCACCGCCATCTCTATTTTCAGATCTCTTCTTCTCTCTCGTCATCTCCCTCTCTCTCTATACACTAATTAATTTTTTTATAATACTTGAAAGTTATACATATACACTAATTAATTTTTAAATTATCATTTTATAACTATTAAGGGTATTATGGACAATTATACAAAAAAAAATTATTTTACAGCTTATGATATCAAACACTACAACTACTTAACTACAACTTCTGATAAGTTACAACAAACAGATTTACAATTTATTCTAAGTTTTAGAAGTTATAATCTGAGAAGTTAGAAATTATAATTTCTCTAATTAAAGTGCAACAAACGGGGCCTTAATCACGGTAGCGCTCTCTGTGACAAGAGTTCTACTACTTCAACAACTTCAATTACTTGTCCCGTGAAGAGAGAGATGGAGAGAGAGAGAGGGGGGAGGGAGGGTGTTATCTACCTGATCACAACACCTATCTACTCAAGTAGACTAATCAAATTCAACTTGAGATACAAATTAGATCACTGGTTTCATAGATTTAACAACCAAGTGTTTAATTTATAGAAAATGTTATTGGTACATTATTGTGTACATCTTATATTACATAATAATATTAAAATATCTAAAATGCCCATGGCTCAAGGCAATGAGGTAACGTGGTGAGATAGCGTAAAACGGTAAAGCGTATGATTAAAATATTCTTCACCTAAAATGGTGAAACACATGAAATATTTTTGTTATTTATAATACATTATGTAGTTCAAGACATACACAATAATATACTTACAGAGCATGGTCCTTAAATTATAAATGTGCTGATTGCATCTCCTTGTTTTGCAAAGATAATAATAAAAGAAGCTCCCATCATACTTATGGAAGCAAAAGCATATATACATATTTATAGGAAAACTGTATCAAATTGGAATTGTTGTGGCCAATTACATAACACTGACATCAAGATCAAAGGATTACTGCAAGGTCATTAGACAATGTGACATACACTCCATTTTGCCAATATCAATAGGGGAGTACGGAACATATCAAAAAAATAAAAATAAAAAAATAAAAAGTGACGGGAGAGATCACTCTCGCGGGTGGAAGTCTCGTGCATCTGGGCAAAGCCACATGAGACCCGGTTGCCTCCACTGGGTTAGAATTTTTTTTTGTTTTTAAGTATTTAAAAAAATAATATTTTATATTAATAAATCAAATATTTAAATATTTTTTCATAAATTATCTTTTAAAAAAGAGTTTAAAGAATAACGAAACTTAGTAAATTTGCACATAAGTTGGTTATGACGGAAAAAAATATAGTGTACCTATTAATTTATAAGTTTGTGACTTGACATTAATTCTTTCGATTGTTACTATTACGGTTGAAAGAATATTTTCTACAATAAATATTGTGAAGAATCAATTGTACAATAAGATTGAAAATCAATCGATAAAGAGTAATTTAGTTGTATATATTAAAAATGACGTATTTAATAAAATTGATAATGAAGTCATTATGCGGTATTATTAAAGTATAAAATTTATAAGAAAAAATTATAATTTTTTTTATATTTTAATATTATCATCATTATTATCTTATTTTTAAAATTATATTTTTTATATTTAAATTCAAAATCAAAATTTTAACTCCACCACAGACTGAACATCCAGAAGGCAAAACCATAAGTCCTGTTGATGACCAAAAATTTCTACGAACTATTTAAGTATGGACACAGATGAAAGAGTTTTTTTTCCTAAAAATAATGTTATTCACACAAGAAATTAACAAAATATTATTCACCAGAAAGTGGTTAGAAAAATACTACTGCATATATGCCGCATCATCGCTGATGTGGAGGAAGAAAGAAAAAACCCACCCACTCTTTGGAAAAGAGGGTATAAAGGATGCATTTAATGAGCGGACCTGCTGCGTTATCCAGTACGGTCATTAGTCCCCCAATCGTCTCGTCTATTTTCTCGCAATTTCTCTGTCTGCCATTATTATGTGTCAATTGATTCTCTCTCCTACTTTGGTTTCTTTCCACGTTTTGTTTTACTTCTTCCAGTGTCATGCTGCGAAAATTTCCACATCATAGTATTACAACTGATTCTACTCTTCACCAACTATTATGAAACCTTAGGCTTTGTAGTTGTCCTTGTAGCTTCATTTGCTTTTCCACATTTTCTTTCCACTACTTCTTCTTTCTTTGGATGTGGTGGGGTGGGGTTGGCTACGTCTGTGAAGGATGGATGAATTTCTTGAGGTAGAAGTGTTATATATAAATATTATTTAATAATAATAACTATATATATATATATATTATAATTTATTTTATTTAAATGAAGTGATAGTTATGGAATGAAAAGACAAATCTTTTAGTTTAAATTTAAAAAAGACTTGTAATTTCAAATTTCAAAAGCCATATCTTTTTATATTAAAGAGTTGTGATTTTTTTAAAGGATAAGTCATTTTTCAAAGGGATATAATCTTTTAAAAGTTTGTGTTCTTTTTGTTTCTGTGTCTATTGATAAGTATTCTTTCATTGTTTATAAATAATTTGGACATTTGAGGTGTAAAGTGTAAGAAATACATCAATAGTTTTGTATACTTTTGGTATCAGCCATCTCTATATTTTTCTTTTATTATTCTCAATTTTTGGGTTTGAGTTCTTGGTCGTGGAAGAAATCAAAAGATGCAATTTTAGTTTTTTAAGTTAGACATTATATACTGGAGGTTAGAATTTTCATAAAATCATTGTACTCAGTGAATAAATTACTATTCTAAAACGTGTTTTCTAACATATTTTATTTTATTTTTTATTTTATCTTTCTTCAATTCTATTTTGTCATTTTCCTATATTCCAACTACAGGAAGGAGCTGCATTTTTATGGTAGATGCAAGCACAGTGGTTATGGTTCGTGATTGATTAGTATATGGTGGTCATCATTATACTGTAATTCTAGGCTCTATTTAAGCAATCAGCCAGCTCTCAAAGAGCAGATTTTTGTGTCTTCCATATCAGTGATGATGTGATGTAAGGAGCAGTATCATGCCAAATGGTTTCATTTGAGTATTATTTTGTTATTTTTTTTAATAATTAACATCCTTTCTAGGAAAAACTCCAGCATCATCCCAAAAACATGGAAAAAAAAAAAGAATTTTGAGTAAATTGAGGGAAAAGAATGAATCTTCGCAAACTGTGGTCCCCTTTCACTGCTTCTATGATTT
The DNA here is from genome assembly GCA_036245055.1 of Diospyros kaki. NCBI lineage: Eukaryota > Viridiplantae > Streptophyta > Magnoliopsida > Ericales > Ebenaceae > Diospyros > Diospyros kaki. Next base: position 13,434,754 of record BSEG01000001.1, on the reverse strand, counting down.
TCCACTCAGAGTTGGAATCCTAGAAGTCACTTGGACAAGGAAGGGGTCATGACCTCAGATTCAAGTATTTGGATGGCAACTGACAGCAGTGCGTCAAGGCTTCCTGTCTGAACCCCTTCACAGAAAATTCAACTGCGAAAAGAATAGCAGGTAAAAAGTGGGAAATTTCAACAGGAAGCTAGATTCATGTCAGATGTGCACTTCCATATTAGGCTTTGACCCTGAGCCTTGGCCTCCCAAGAATTCACAATAAAGATTTGAGCCACTTATCTGGGAAGTTTAAGAAGTATACGAGTTGAAATAAGAACAGATTTTGATGTTAAACCTACATAAAGAAATCCAAGATACCCCACATTTCTACTGGCACATATAATATAAATAATCCAAGAACTTAAAGAAGGCAATAAACCATGATCCATAAAAATACTAAATAAAATAGAAAATAGAAAAGATAAAAAAAAAAAATGAGTGGTTCCTTTGAGTGGTTCACATTAGGATATTTTGCGTTATCTAATGTTTGGTCCTGATGCAAATACGGCATCTCAACCGGGAAAGCAGCCGGCTAGATTGTAATTTGACTATGATTTGGCACCCTGTGCCATGAAAACATAGAAGGGACATTGCGGAGGCTGGCACCAGCCATTGCTACTGAGAATAGAAAGGATGAGACTCCATGTATCTTGAGCCACCATGCAGTCACTCTTGCACATAAAGCATAAAGCATAAAGCATAAAGCATCAGCCTGAGGTCATCGCAAGTGAGAATTGATCTAGAGGGAATGCAAAGAAGGGTACCCTAGTAGGAACCACGATCTCTAAATGACTTTCCATGGGAAAAGAGCTCAAAGAGAGCCATATTTGAGGATTGGGAGTGTGCTTTCATTAAGCATGAGTCTGCTTCCTTCAGATAAGTATTACCTCTTCAAAGAGGCAAGTATTCTATACAGCCTTAGTAAACCACGGCCCCCTATGATTTAAGCTTGGGTGACGATCCAAGCGAGATGACAGAAGTGTTGAGAACACCACAGGCCACAGCTCCACATTTTAGGACTGTTTGGTAGGGCTTTCACTTTCAGTTTTCTTTCATTATTTTGGAAAAGAAAATAGGAAATGGCATTCAATTAATTGTTTTCTTTTTCAAAAATTTTGAAATTTTTTTAGAAAAATAAAAATAATAAAAAAAGGTGTTTCCACAATTTCCATTTCATTTTCATTCACTTTCACTTGTCCCCTCACCAATGTCAGAGCCATACCAGACTTTTGACAACCCCAACTAGGTGTCCCCAATGACTTGCAGACCCTCTGACGAGAGTCCCAGCAATTGGAGAACCCACACCCTGGTCTTGGAGTCTTGGTGACTCCCAGAGAGTTGCTGAAGGCTGATCACAACCACCAGTGCTCCACTAGAAGTGGAGAGGATAACAAGAAGAAGAAAAAAGAGAATTCCAGGCAAAACTGAAAACAAGCCAAAGTAATCAAATAACATGTTGTTTTCATGTTTTTTTAACTGACTAAACACCAAAAATAGAAAGCTCTGCCAAACTCCCGATTTAGAGCTCTCCGCCAAAATCATTCAAACACCTGAATTGGCCTCAAAATACAATAAGATACCTCAACTTTCTCTCAGATGCCTTGCATATAGTCAAAAGAAAAAAGGTGAGATACAGAAACTAGAACATGTTCCTCCACCCTTCCCCTGAATTTCTCATAAGTCATCTGTACATGGAAACATTAACAACTTTAAATTAAAAGCCTTGATGACCAAAATAAACAAGAAATGGGAAAAAGGGTATCCTTGCTTCAAACCTGTAGTTCTGTCACTAAAACCTTAGCCACCAAATTAACCAAACAATTTTATCTAAATGAGGCAATGTAGCATGGAATCCAGAACCTCCTTTCAAGCCCAAATCCTGCTATTTGTTTAACATGCAAAAGGATGCTCCAATCAACCTGACTCTTCAAGGTTAAATCCACCTGCTCATTAGCCACCAACAAGGCATCAAGAATCTGCTTACCCTTCACGAAGTGTTTTGGGATTCATTGATAGTCACCTCCTTCAAAGCCTTTTTATAGTTTTATGGCTAATAGGCTTTCTGTATTTAGTATGGTTTCTATTATTCCTAGGTCTAAAACATATGCATTCAATTCAAGTGTATTTTTAAATGCATTCTATTATTATTGCAATGTATTTGTGTTAGGAGTCAATCCAAACTCATTAGTTACCTATATATTTGCTCCTCCTTCAAAGCCCTTCATAGCTGCTAGACTTCCTGTATTTGGAGGCAGTTGGCGTTACAATTTTTTGTAGCTGTCAAACTTCTAAGATCATGCCCAACTATTAGACACTTGCTATCATATATGTGACTTTTTGAACAGTCACCAATAATAGTCGTGGAAAGCACATTACTAATGATTGAAGTATGATCATAACAGAAGTTTAACTGCTATATCATTGCAACATATTATAAAGATGTGAATTGATAAAATTGAAACTTCGGAATAAATCTTAATATTAGCCAAAAATTGGGCATTTTAAGGGTCATTTACCCAAAAATTTAATACTGTTTCTAGATCAAGTGCAAAAGGTGGGTACAAAGACTGACATTAACCCTCAATACACATCTTAAGGGTCTTCTTAAGGGGTTAGAGGGTTAATATTGAAAGACATTATTAAGTAGTACCATATAGAAACAATATTGCGGAAAAAGGGTTGATTAAGCCTAACCCCTTAGTTGATTAATGTCCAAGTATAGAGACTTGACATTTTTCACCCGATTAATCACTCAAGTAAGATTTTTGATTACTCGACTAAAAAAATGAGATATTCGATTACTATTTTATTTTAGTCAATAACACAAGTCCATAGACTTGTAAATTTAACCTTAATTCTTACTCAATTACTGAATGTGATTACTTTACTAATATCACAGTTAGTTGAATATTATTTAGATCACTCGATTAAAGCTTTTTAGTACAATACTCAAGTATATGAAGCATATACTTAATCCAGCCGTAGAGTATTCAACTATTACTTGATCAAATGGATAATTTAGTTCAGCATGATTACTTGTAACTCAACTAATCCTTTTTCCTTACTCGATTGTTCTTAAGCCCATACCTTGTCTTACTTGATTAATAGTATTAAGTATTCGAGTAATGTTTTGAAAGTTGGTTAAAACTAACTTTCCCAAACACATATACTTGATTAATAGAGGAGTTTACTTGAGTAGGTAACGTATTACTCAATTGTCATTAGGCTTTACTAAATTAACAATACATCATTAAAATCATTAAAGTTTTGCTCAAATTTTATCATAAAAACATAACTCAACACATGCCATGCTTGCTGGGTTAGGTTTGGCACAATGAATAACACCACACACCCAAGAGGGGGGTGAATTGGGTGATTGAAAAATTAAAAAACTTTTTAGGAGGTTTTGAAAGATAAACAAGAAAACAATGAAGTACAACCAAAATAAAATGCAAGAAGGACACAAGGATTTATAGTGGTTCAGCTAAACCAAACCTTACCAACTACCTTAGCTCCCCACTAAAGATTTTCAAATAATTCACTAAAATCTCCTACTAAACTTGGTAGGTCTTCTAGCATAAACCGCTAATGGCAGCACACACCCAAGAGGGGGGTGAATTGGGTGATTGAAAAATTAAAAAACTTTTTAGGAGGTTTTGAAAGATAAACAAGAAAACAATGAAGTACAACCAAAATAAAATGCAAGAAGGACACAAAGATTTATAGTGGTTCAGCTAAACCAAACCTTATCCACTACCTTAGCTCCCCACTAAAGATTTTCAAATAATTCACTAAAATCTCCTACTAAACCCGGTAGGTCCTCTAGCATAAACCGCTAGGAATTACAAACATTTTATTTAGACAAGTAGGCCCTTTAGCAACAAGTTAGGAAATATAAACCTCCTACTTATACACAAGTAGGTCCTCTAGCTACACAAGCTAGTAAATACAAGAATGATACAATGAATAATGAATCTAAGAGATAACTTTCTTAGTTACAAAAATCTCTCAAATAAAAAAAAAACACAAAGGCTTGAACAAATGAGAGAAAAATGGAAGGACATACACTATTGAGAAGATGAAAATATTTTGTGAGCTTAAATCAACTCATTCCCATCCATTAGTCTTCTCAAGTGCATACTTGAATTATATTTATAGGCTCCTCCAAAGCTTAAAAAAAAACTAACCATTTATAGCGGTTGGACCTGTAAAACTAGCTGTTAAAGTGAAAAACGGTCGATAGTATATCAGAAATAGTTGACTAGGTCCAAAATGGTCAATTGAAAATGATGCAGAAGCGGTCGACCGGACATGACCCAAAGCAAGCATAAAACCGTCGACATGCTTGGAAAAAAAGGTTGACCATTTTTCAAAAATAGTCGACCGTTTTATAAAAACAGTGGACTCATGTTAAAAAATATTTGACTTCTTTTCAAAAATGGTTGTGATGTGAACCTGCAATAGAACAAAACCAAAGGAACCCACAAAAGATTGAAATGAACCCTATAAAAGCCAAAATCGGATATAAGACAAAGAATTCTCAACCTATTGATTCATGAACTAAGAACCTAGACTATCTTAAAATCTAGACCCATTGATATGTGGAAACAAGAACAAAGAATTGTGTTGTTGAACGCCACAAAGATTGTCCAAATCTTTGATAAGTTCAGGTTTCTGAACGCCACAAAGAAATCAATCCTTTGATAAGTTTGGAGTTGTGTTCATTGAAGAACAAGATAGAAAGATCACATTTGTGGTGCATGTATGAAAGACAAACAAATAAGTGTATCATTTAAGGCTAAAAATAAAGTATCAACCTCTAGGCCTTTAACTTTACTTCATTTAGATTTCTTTGGACCTACGAGGACACAAAGCCTAGGTGGGAAACAATATGTGCTAGTTATTATAAATGACTATTCTAGGTTGTAACGACCCGTTATTGGCTCTATGTCATGGTTAATGATTTTATTTTATTTTGGTGAATAGATATATTTTTATATATATTGGATTATAGAGAAATCTAGAGGTTGGAAATTTAATAAAATGGGTCCAGTTTAATGTATGGGGTTGGGGCTAATGTGAAAAGCCCAAAGGCTTGGGATAGCTAAAAATTAAATAAAACTCATTTCTAATGGATTGGGCCTAAACTATGTGGGTTGTGAATTTAGTTAAATTCAAGTGAATTGGGTTGGGCCTTAAGTGTTGGGCCAAGTTAGAAAATAAACTCTTTGGGCATATCTGAGTTGGGCCTAATTAGTAAGAGTTGAATTAATGGGTTGGGCTTGAGCCCATTTGCTATGTGGTGAGATAAATTAAAGGGAAATGTAATTTAATTGTGAAATGTCAAGAAATGGCTTGAGGTCCTTATGTTGAGTGTGAAAAAGGTAAGGGTAAATGGAAAATTGTATAAATGGATTTAATAAAGAAAATGAGAAAAGAAATGAGAAATGAGAAATGTCAAAAAGGGACATGATAATAATTGTGTTTGTGTGTGCAAGTGAAGGGCAAAAGGGTCTTTTGGTGAGAGACACATAGCCTCCTCTTTCCCCATTTCCCTCTATTCTCTCTCTTCCTTCCACTTTCGAGAAGTCTTCCCCTTCTTATTTTTCTTCATCTTCTTGATTTTCTTCTTCTTCTCAATTTTCATCTTCTTCATTTGAAGCTTCAAGGGTGAGTTACAAGTTGGAAGACAAGTTCTTCTTAGTTTATCTCCATCTAAAGAAAGGCAAGTTCTCTTGCATCACCTTTTGTTATGCAAGAATTTATCTCTTCTTGAATTTATGTGTAGATTTACTTGATCTCTTCTCAATTTTGAGCATATCTCGCTCACTTTAGTGGTTATAAACTATTTTTTGATAAAAATGAAGTTTTCTTTCTAGTTGTAAAATCTTTGTAAAAATCCTTCAAATTTTATGGTTCTTGTTAATGTGATCATTTGGGGCTTGATTTACTCCAAAATCCTCCAAGGAATGAAATATTTTTGGTTCGATTAGAGCAACGCAATTATTTGTTGGGTTGTTTTGCATTCTGTTCATATGTTTATTTTGGGTCGTGGCAGCCTACGCATGTTCTATTGTTTTAAGCATAACTTTCAGTAGAACTATCTGATTCAAGATCCGTTTGTTGCATTGTAAACTAGACTTGATGAGATTCGATTTGATATAGGGATTGAAGTTTTTGGCTTCAATTTGATCCCTTAGTGTCCTTGTTAATTTTTGATAAAAAAATTTGTAACTTATTGCCCCATGTAATTCGACCTTGCTTGGGTTTTTGTAGTATAACTTTATGTGGTTATATTAAATTTATAATCTGTTTATTTTTATATAAACTAGAAATTATAGGCTTCATTTCAGTATAGGATTTGAACTTTATGGTCATGATTGGACCCATAACATCTTTGTTGAATTCTGCCTAGAATACTATAATTTTACTATAGTAATTCTACCTTGTTTCAGTTTTTGGGAAATAACTCATTTGTGATTATTTCCAATTCTAAATCCTATTATTGTTTCAGAAACTAGAGATCTGATTCTTCAATTTGATATATCTTTCATTAAATTTAACTAAGAAACTAGCCCAAAATAGGTCTTTGAAGTTACACTTCGAAATCTAAAAATTTTGTCTAATTAATACTTTTTGTGTGGGATTTTTCTTAATGATTGATGATTGACATGAAATTAGGATATGCTTATTTGAGGCATAATTATATTGATTTGTGCACCTATTATTTTGCACGACCGCTATGTCCGTGGGGGAGAAAAAGATATCCTATGAGTGCTTGACGCAGATGAGATGGCCATCAACCCGGTAGGTGAAGCTCAAATTGTTATTGCTTGTTGATGTATTTTCATGATGTACATATATTCATGTATGCATATATTGGTCGTGGGAGCCTTGCGAATTAAGTGGAGAATTCATTGCTATTGATTTGTGTGCATGAGCATGAAAATGAATACATGTATGTATAATGATCATGGCATAAAAATGGGTGTGAATGGGAAAACTTGTGAGTTGTGTCTTACTTACACATTTTCATAGAGTTGTTATTTACTTTATCTTGGTTATCCATGCCTTTAATTCTATATCTCCATGCTTTATACATATACTTGTTAAGCTTTGTGACTCACCTTGTTTACTCTCATGTCATTACAAGTAAAGGTAAAGCAGTGGTTAAGGGCGAGTCCAGTAGGGCTAAAGTCCAGGGTTTGAGTGTATAGAGACATCCCAGACTAGACGACCCATGTTAGTGTTTGTGATGAGGGCATGTTGTGAGGAAATTTTATGTTGTAAATTTCACTAGTACACTTGTATTTCATTTTTTGTAGGCCATGGTGCTAAGATGTTGTAAACCTTAAAGTTACCTTCCACTGATTTATCTAAGGATAGTATTTATGATGTTGAATGTTATTGTTCTATATCATCCTTTTAATGACCTCATTTCGAATAACCTATGCTAACAGGACTATTCGGGAGTGGGCTACTACAGTTTTGGTATCAGAGCAACTCGGGCCATGTGTTGGGACTGTGTACTAGCCAACAACTAGGGGTACTAGACCGGGGACACTGGACGAGGGATTGTTGGGCATGACTTCTTGGCTAAACATCAACCTTTTGTACGTGGTTGCCTAGGCTATCATAGTAAAAGTTGGGATGAGAAAAGTTTCTGTACATGTAGAAATGGCGGGTAGAGTTAGACATGTGTCTAATGGTTTAAATGAGGTTAAGCTGAGATAGTGTTCTAAAAGTAATTTGATTGTATAGGAAATGAGTGGCTGTAGAGGAAGACAACCAACTCGTGCTTGAGGAAGAGGTCGGACTATTCCTATTCCTACTTCTACCCTTACACCACCTCCCGCACCTGCTACTCCAGGAGAGTCTATTACAAGGTTACGATAGGAAGTGAACGAGTTGAGAGGTATAATGGCCATGATGCTGAGACATTTTGAGGCCTTTATGGTGAATTAGGGAGGACAGGGTCAAGTACCTCAGGGGGCAGGAAATGAACCAGGGCTGAATGGGAATAATAGCAGGCAGACTTCGAACACAAGGAATCAAGAAATGGAGCCCCAAGGGCAGATGGAAATGTAGGAAGTCAGCTAGTAAGGAACTTTATGACTCTCAGGCCTCCAGAGTTTCAGGGAGGGGCATATGCACCAACAACAGAGGACTGGATGTTGTCCATAGAGAAACACCTCTAGACTATAAGGTGCGATGCTCAGAAAGTCTAGCTAGCTACATTTCTGTTACATGGGGATGTTGGAGGTAGTGGGAAACCATTAAGCAGAGATTCAGGGGTAAAGAGATATCATGGGCAGAGTTCATGGAAGCATTCAATGGTAATTATTTTCCCGCCTGGATTCGTGACCAGAAGACCTATGAGTTCATAGAATTGATGTAGGGGAATAGGTCAGTGGCACAATATGAGGCAAAGTTTACTTATTTGGCAAGGTTTGCTCCAGACTTAGTATTTACAGATGAGAAAAAGGCAACGAAGTTTCAACGCAGATTATGTATTGAGATCAGATATCAGTTGGTTAGTGCTCAGCTCACAGATTATGAGTTTATGTGTTTAAACTCACTAAGGCTTTGTATGGTCTAAAACAACCCCCTAGGGCTTGGTATGAGAGACTTAGCAAATTTCTCCTAGAAAAAGGATTCAAAAGAGTTCAAATAGATATAACATTGTTCATTAAGACTCTTGGTAAGGATATCCTATTAGTTGAAATTTATGTAGATGACATCATTTTTGGTTCAACAAATAAATCCCTATGTGATGAATTTGCAAATCTAATGCAAAGGGAATTTGAAATGAGTATGATGGGAGAATTAAAATATTTTCTAAGATTGCAAATTAAGCAAGAAGATGGAGGAATTTACATATCACAACAAAAATACATTAGAGATCTTCTTAAGAAATTAATATCCAAGATAGCAAACTATTAGCCACTCCTGTGAGTAGTTCATCATATCTAGACAATGATGAGATAGGCCAAATGGTGGACAATAAGCTATATAGAAGCATGATTGGATCATTATTATATTTAACAAGTAGGCCGAATATTATGTTTAGTGTTTTCCTATGTGCTAGATTTCAATCTAATCCTAAGGAATCCCATCTTAAGGTTGTAAAAAGAATTTTTAGGTATCTAAAGGGATTATTAAATTTAGAATTATTCTATTTTAAGTCAAATGAATTTGATCTTACAGTCTATATCGATGATGATTATGATGGTTGCAAAATAGATGGAAGAGTAGCAGTGGCTCATGACAATTCTTAGGAAATTCTTTAGTGTTATGGTCTAGTAGGAAGCAAAACATAGTTGCACTTTCTTCCACTGAGGCTGAATATGTTGTAGTTAGAAGTTGTTGTGCGCAAATCCTATGGATGAAACACCAAATAAAGGACTATGGCATAAGACTTTAAAGTATTCCAATCAAATGTGACAATACAAGTGTAATAGCTTTAACCAAAAATCTTGTGTTTCATGTAAGAACCAAACACATTGAAGTTAAACATCACTTCATTAGAGATCATGCACAAAAAAGAGATATCAAATTAGAATTTGTTGACACAAATAATCAGATAACCGATATATTCACAAACCCCTAGATAAGGTCAAATTTGAATATTTTAGAAGTGAAATAGGAATGATTGTGTCTTGACATAATATGTGTGTAATTATTGATTGATATATATGTTATTGATAGCAAAATATGATTGTTTGCGAATTTTGGGTGATATATATTTTTATTTTTCAAAAGCCAAGTTAGAATCTGTCGACAGATGCTATACACAATGTCGACGGTTTCTTAAAAATGTTCGACCGATCTCTTAAAGACTATTAACCATTTAAAAAGGCTAAAATTGAATTTGTGAACATATGGCAAACTATCAACTAGTCCTTTCATACCATTGACTATTTGATCTCCATTTATCGACTGCTCCTAAAGAGTTGTCGACCATTTCTATCGACCTTTAAAAGGAACATGCGACTGTTGGATTGACTCATTTTCTCAAACCCTTATTTCTCTTGTGCATGAATGCTTTTCCCTTGCTTTTTCTTGCTTGATGGACTTTATTACTCGATTGATCGTGTATTAGTCTTGCTTTCATCATTCTCTATTCAAATTCGTTAATCTTGCCCTAATCTCGGTTATGGCTTGGACAAAGAATCTGGGCAAAGGAAAAGATCGCTCAACCAATGCTCAGCCACTTCCGTCTCAATTTGGCCCTTAGCTATTTTCTAACATGCACCAAAAGAGCGATATATGCATGGTTTGATTCTCATGAGGTTTTTCTTGGCCGTTACCTTGACATTGAATTTTGGAATCAATTAAATTCCCTTACATAGAGACTTTCAAAGAATTTGGTTGGTGGGAGTTTATGAGAATCCATAGAGATATCTTAGAGGATGTTGTCAAAGCATTTTATTCTAATGCAAACAATCTCTATAATGGGAGAAAGTTGAACGAGAGGTTTAAACAAACATTGGATCAACATTTTTTGAGGTTAATATGAATATGATCCATAATCTGTTTGGAATACTAGAAGGAGGAGCAGACTATGCATTATGGACTTGCAATTTTGTGGGAGCTTGTCGATTAGTGTTTAAGGATGATTCTATTATCGAATTCATTTCTAACACTACTAGATTGAGTTTACAGATAGATTATTGCACATCATTTGCACTCAAGTATTGGTCCCAAGAAGTAGAAAGTTGAACGAGAGGTTTAAACAAACATTGGATCAACATTTTTTGAGGTTAATATGAATATGATCCATAATCTGTTTGGAATACTAGAAGGAGGAGCAGACTATGCATTATGGACTTGCAATTTTGTGGGAGCTTGTCGATTAGTGTTTAAGGATGATTCTATTATCGAATTCATTTCTAACACTACTAGATTGAGTTTACAAATAGATTATTGCACATCATTTGCACTCAAGTATTGGTCCCAAAAGTAGAAATTTTGCTCAAATCACTAAGAAGGATATATGGTTAACGCAATGCATTATATCTAATAAGAGGCTAAATCTATGCTTACTAATTATCAATCATATGATTAGAACTTTTAGTGGGAAAACTAGATCACTGTCTTATGGAATGGCAATCAATACCCTATTGGACAAGGAAGTAGGAAACTTGAGTGGAGCAAGAAAGTTATATATTAATCCTACTCAACATTTGAACTCTGCCCTAGCCATATGCTAGAAACCGCGATCGTGTATCCTTTGACGCCATCCTATTTCGATTTGCAGAGATGCAAGCGCGATCTCCTCCAAGTCAGTCCACACAATCAATCCTTCCACATCGTCCTTGGTCGTGCTAGCAACCCTAGATGTATTGAGAGAAAACTGAAATTTTTCCACCACCGTTTTCAACTTCTTAAGTGGCATATAAATACAGTTCAAGAACCCTAATCATGCTATAGAAAACCCTAAACATTTTAGGCCTGACCCTTAATCACATTGAGTCGGCTCTTTCCCTTTTAATTGTGGAATGGACTCGATTTAAGTGTGTGACCCCTTAGGTCCACCATTAGAGTAGATGTAGGGGCCAATCTTATTAGGCAGTATTAGGGCCCAACTTATTAGATTAATTAAACACATCTCATGGGGTTATTAATTAAACTTTTTAATTAATTGTTTTAGAATTAATCAAATTAATTCTAAAACCCTACATATCATCGTTAACATCTAGCAACATGCCATAAATACCTAGCCAATGATGAAATAAACGCAGACCTTTTCAATTGCGATTATCGTGCAGTAAAATCCTTTCATCGATTTATGTCTCGATTTTATTTAGGGCATGGTTATATGACGAAACTCTAATCATTTAATAACTATGTATCCATTCCAAATTTATGACTTGATAGGTGAAATCAAAACACCTTTTGATTTCTACCTCACCTTGGTTAAGGATTTCTACAGTCCTGAAATTATCGGAATACATAGGACATCTTCTCATCTTGACGATAAGTGATGAATCCTATTTCGACATTAACAAGCCTTCATATGTGACAAGGCCACGCCTAGTGACAGTTTGTCAATGACTCCATTAGAATCCAAAAAAATACTAAGACGTAACCATACAAATATAAGACTACGATGATGTCTCAAGTCTAAGGATCAATCTGCACAATTACAACATAAGAATTCTAATTCGACATTAAACAATAACCATTAGGAATTCTATAGCGGGTCAGTTCAGTGTATTTATTCTTATAATAAGCACCCACATATATGCACTAGTGTCCTCACACCAATATCCATGAAACAAGACATTCTCCTGATTGAGCATGCATCATATGTTAGCCTATCCAAGTTATTAGTGTCCATTCCTAATAACTCTATGACTAGAAACATTTAAGATCAAAGCTTATAAAGAATATGTTTCATGATCGTCATCTCTATGCACAACCATATTCTATGAGCCTATTTGATCTATGGACTTTGTCAAGTATAGATCACAATAAATAATGATGACACACATCAATGACAAATAAAATATAATGCCTTGCAATAACAATTGATTGAAGATAAAGAATCCCAATGAAAAAAGTATGATCAATTACATAAAATATAATTGGCTTGTGGGGCATAACTCTAACACCATAAGAGTAGGTTTCAAAGTAAATGGTGATGGGATTTGGGTTCAAAGCAAAAAGAGAAAGGTAGTGGTAATTGAAGAAAAAATCATTGGAATGAGCCACGATCTCTCATGAAGACCTTATACCTTCTACTTCCCAACCTTCAGGAGTTGAGGGATCTAGTGAGGATTATTAGCTAATTATTCAAGAGATGGTTGATCTCAAGAATGAAATGAGTCTTCTTCGATCTTAGCAAGATGAGATGTTTTCCTAGCTTTTTCAGCTCATTTCTCTTGTGTTATCTCTTCTCGCTCGACTTCCTTCACTTGATTTGTCGCTAGCTGCCCCATCATCCTCACTGCCTCCACCATCAGATTCTTAGCTTTTATGTTCACATATTCTCATACTTATGATGTATGTTTTGGCTTTGGTTATGTATGCTTTGGTTTTGATGATATGAACAATGTGCTCGCAAATCTTGGATATCTGTATGGTTTTGGTATGGTTTGTATTCTGAATATTTTGTTTTGATAATCTCCATAAATGTAACAATCTTTTGCTTGACATTTTTGTATGGTTAATGAGTTATTTGAATGGTTATTATGGTAGCTCCTTAGACTTTGCTTACCTCCTTATTATGACTAGTGATCACTTTAATTGTTGTATTAAGTCATATCAGTTTAATGGGGGGTTTTGAACTTAAGTGAGAGTTTTTCTATACTTAGTTTTAAAACCCCAACTTTTTTGATTTATGACAAAAATGAGGAGATATGTATATTGAAATTGATTTTAGATTTTTTCATCATAAAAAATGGGGATAATGGTATTTCACTTTTGTGTTTGGTTTTGATGATAAAAAATACTGAGTTTTCTATTTATACACTTATTCAAATTATGAAAATCTTTTTGGTTTCAAAGGTTCAATAGAAATCAATTTCAATCTCTTAGCTAAAATGAAAATGATTTATCTCAAATTTGTTGTGATGGAGATTGAAAAAAAAAAGTATTATGTCTCAATTAATTCTCAAAAATGATTTTTTAAATTTATTTTTAGGTGCTTGAGAAAATGGGAGCAAAATGTTTTAAAATGCAAAGGGAGGCTATCAACTGGTTCCAAGGAATTGTCAATCGTTCTTGCCCTTGTTGTCGACCGCCTCTTAGGTTGTCGACTGTCAAAAAGCATGCTTTCTGTAGTTTGCCTTCTTTCGACCCTGCAATAGTAAGTGTCAGTCGTTTTTCAAATTTGTGAACTAACATGTCGACTGATTCTTTGAATCTATCGACCATTTTTGTTACGAAAATGTACAACGACTAGTTTTGGAGCGCATTTAATGCACCCCAACTGTGACACCCTTAACTTGCGTGAGCATAAAAACATAGGGCAAGCGGTCATATTTCTTCATATATATTTTTTTTCTTTTGATACATATATATATATACATATACATATTTATGTGATAAATATAACTCCTATACTTTTTAAAGAATAAGAGGTATAGGTACTAGAGATGGCAAACGGGCCAGGTCGGGCCGGGGCCAAATCGGCCCGCTTAAAAACGGGCCAGTAGATTGCTGGCCCTAGCCCAGCCCTACACGGGCCCGCGGGCTAAACCGGCTAGCCCAGCCCTCCTAGATTTTTTTTTTCTGTTTGATACCATTTTTGGCTATTTAGCACACTTTGACTACGTGGCCCACTTCCGTTTACCTACTTCCTTCTTTAGTTGCAGGCCAATTCCCTTACACCTGCCATTCTCAAAGTTGTAATGCATTATATTAGAAGTTACAAAATAGACAAATAATTTTACAGATATTTAAAAAAATTAAAATTAAATTAAATAAAAAAATGGCAGCCACCGCAACTAAAATGCTGAAAGATTACACATTGTATCTAAGAAAGTGGTATGTGGCAGTAAACTGGTAAAACAATCCAATCACAAAACATTCAACTATCTAACCAGAGAAGCAATTAAAATTACTACTACATGAGCATACAAATTCCAGATGAAAAAACACAACCTGCTCAAAGAGCCATTTCTGGAGGCGAAATTACAAATAAGAAGAAAAAAAACAATTAAAAATTATGCTTTTAATCTTCATCTTCTTCATCAACAACAACATTTGAGTCTTGTTTAGAAAGTCTTATATCATCAATGCTTGACTCCTCCTCATCATCATCTATAATAAAAAATTACATAAGTTAATTATTTATCATATAAGAGAAATGTTTAATGTTATGTTAAATCCCAGATATTAGAAAGTTTAAAAAAAATTACCTCCAAAACCATGCAACCAACTCCGTGTGCACAAGAGAGCTTGAACTGTTTCATCATGCAAACGACTTCTATACTTGTTCAAAATACGAGATCCAATGCTAAAAACGGACTCCGATGCTACGGTTGTTATCGGAATACTCAATATATCACAAGCCATCTTTGTAATAATTTCCCCTCTATTAGCTCGCTCTCTCTAATATGCCAAGACATCAAATGCTCCCGATATTGGAATCCTTGGCTCTTCCAAATAAATATCAAGTTGGGATTTTCCGGCATCGTTAGAAACTTGGCAATCAAATGCTTCAAAATCCTATCAAATAATCAAAAAAATAGTCAACCAAATATTTATATCAATTATATATGAACAAGTTCTTTAAAAAAATATAGACTTACATCATATATATTTTTTTGACTTCTTTGCTTGTTCACCTCCAATGGAAATTTGTGATCCACTAACATTTGAGCAAGGCATTGAACTTGAACTTGATAAACCGTTGTTAATATATTCACCATAAAGCCTATACAAAGCCGTCTTCATCCTTTCCAACTTCTCTTCATAGTTATAAGGATTGAGCTTTGAATAAGTGTACCTCAAAAAGTTAAACTTCTTGGTTGGATCAAGAATCGCCCCAAATGCAAGAAACACTCTATAATCACTCCAATACTTATCAAATTTTTCTTTCATCCTTGCACTCATACTTGCAATCAACTCATCATCATTTTCCAAGTTGGATGTCAAGAGACACTCTATCCTCCAAATTTCCCTAAAATACAAATTAGATGTAGGGTAAGAGGATCCAGAAATCAAATTAGTGATAGTATAAAATGGCTTCAAGAATTCACAAATTATCTCCCTTCTTGTCCACTCATCACTTGATGGGCACCACCTATAATTTTTATCACATAAGCTTAAACTATGAAATGCACGACGATACTTGAGTGCACTCTCAAGCATTATGTAGGTGGAGTTCCATTTAGTGACAACATCCGGTCTCAACCCAATTCCTGTATCAATTCCACCAACTTGCTCAATACATTGATAAAATTGTCTCATCCTAGCTTCTGAACCCCTCACATAATGAACACTTTGTCTTATTTTATGTAATGCCTTACTAGCTACCTTCAAACCATCTTGAACAATAAGGTTCAGTATATGAGCACAACATCTAATGTGAAAGAACTCTCCATTAAGCAACAAAGTATTCGACAAATTTAAATGTTCTTTCAATATATTTTGCATGTTGTCATTTGAAGTGGCATTGTCCAAAGTGAGGGAAATTTTTTTTTCTCCAATCCCCAATCCTTTAAAAATTCCAACACCTTCAATGATAATTCATGTCCACTATGTGGTGGCTTCATATGAGCAAATGACAATATCTTACTATTCAACTTCCAATTGCCATCAACATAATGAACAGTAAGAGAAGTAAATCCATGATTAGTGCATGCAGTCCAAACATCAGAAGTTAATCAAACTCTACCAGGAATTTGGGCCAATTGTTATTTTAACTTATCTTTCTCTATTTCATATGTTCTCAAGACATCCGTTTTAGCAGTATTTCTACAAATGAACTTACAATGTTCATTCAGAAACTTTTGGTAATTTCTAAACCCCTTTCACTCAACCATATTAAAGGGAGAACCATGTGAAATAATCATTTGAGCAATAAGTTCACGATTTACTTTAGGGTCAAATTTTTTTCTCTTCAACTTCCCTTCATAATCAATAAGCATATCTCCCGCATCATTACACTTAGAAATCATCATACATTTAGGAATATGACGACTTAAATGAGAGGTTCCTGATTTAGATGGACATGAATATTCTTTACCACACCCCTTGCATTTACACCTTGGTTTGCCATTACTACCAACACCAATTTTCACAAAATGGTTCCGCACATCAGAGGTTAAAGTCTTAGGCTTTTTTGATTCTGATTGTGTTATGGATTCCTCATTAACATTACTAGGGATTCCTCTCAAAATTTGATCATCACCATCCATTCTAACAAAAGAATCCATATTGTAAACAATTAAAACAATTCATTTTAAATTATGATCAAATTTAAAAGAATCCACACTACAAATAATTAACACAAAATTAACACAATTCATTTATAAGGATCACACTTGGCAGGGGAATAAAACTTGAACTTACCTTTAGCTAGGCAACAGCAAGCAGGCGACATGAGAGCAAGGGCGAGCAGCAGCAGGCAGTGAGCGAGAGAGGGCGAGGGGCGCGGGCGATAGAGGGCGAGCAAGGACGATCCAGGGCGACTGAGGGGCTAGGGCGGCGAGCGAGGGCGAGGGCAAGGGCGAGACAGAGATGAGACTAGGGCGAGGGCGAGGGCGAGGGCGAGATAGAGGGCGAGCGAGGGGCGTGGGCGAGACAAGGGCGAGGGTGAGGGCGAGACGAGGGTGAGGGTGAGGGCGACAGAGGGCGAAGGCGAGAGGTGAGGCTAAGAGCGAGGGGCGCAGGCTGTTTGGGAGCGGGCTGTTTTGTGGTTGGGGAGGGGTGGCGTGTGGCCGATTAGCAGGCCAGCCCGGCCTGCCACCATTTGGCCCGCTGGGCCAAGCGGGCTAGGCCAAATCAGCCAGACCTTAAATAGGCCAGTAAAATGCTGGCCCTAGCCCGGTGCCGGGCCGGGCCTCAACGGGCCAGCCCGTCAGGCTAAGCCCATTTTGCCATCTCTAATAGGTACATATATAATTTTGTTTGAGAATCTTAGATGAAAATTCCAAAAGAACACACTTATAGTCTCATGGCTTGAATTGATTACAAAATTAGAATTTAGTGTCAAAGGAAGTGGGATTTTCATTCATAAAGGGACGATGAGGATATCCGAATTTATCAAGACAGAAAACGTAACATAAACCACAAAATAGTCTTTTAAACAAGCTTTCTCATAATATCTAGATTTTAACTTTGAAAACTTCTTTCGATAAAGGAAAGAAAGACTAATTTTAGATTTATGAAAATCTCTTTTTAAAGAAGCCACCATATTCCACGTTCGTCCTCCAATCTTCTCATTCGTTATCACCTGGAGAGGAAAAATATGGGATGAGATTCAAGCGAGTCTTAGTAAGTACAAGAGAACTATCATATGTATTTAAGCAAGACATGACATAACATAATATAACATATCATAAGGAGACACGAGAGGTTCCACCAACTACGGGGCACGAATCCTCGTGCGTAGCGCTACTGTGCTCCGGTCCCGAAACTTGCATGAACATAACATAACATGAGGGACCACATAACATAATTCATGAGAATGCTTAAACATCATAAATAGTTCATAATGTACTTCCCTTAACTTGGTTGGTCAAGATTCTTCTAAGGTTAAAGACCTTCACACCTTAACGGGTTTGTTTCTCTGTAGAAAACATGGGTTTTCATAAGCCAAACTTAAATTGTTTTTACATAAAGTTGTAGGGAATTTAAATAGGAGGAAAACTGAAAACTTTCGTGAGCAAAGGGGCTTCCACATGCCCTCATGCGCCCCAAAAAAAGGTGGTGCGTATTTGCACGCGTTGGTGGCAGATTCGACCCTTTTTCGTATTTTTGCCACATCTCCCTCATTTTAACTCCGATTCGACTTCTGTTTGAAGCCACAGACTCTTATTTCAATCTTCTATATGATTATGGAAAGAAATCAGACTTACCTCTCCGATTTGTTGACTTTTATAGCAATTCTTTGGTAGTTGTCCGCTTTCTGTCAAACCTTTGCATCTCTTTCGCTTCCTCCCTTGTTTTTCACCAACTTTCTCTCTTTCTTTTTATAGAATTTCCCCTTCACACTCAAGATCTTATCTCTCTCTAAAAGTGCTCTCAAAGTGGCATGGATTCGGCTTACAAAATTTTGAAATGGCTTGGAAAGATAGATTTCAAACTTATTTATAAAATTACCCGACAAATCATAACATGCCATGTGTCACAGTAATTATTTGGGACTCATTATTACTTCCATGTGTTTCCATCCAAATGGTGCCATGTGTCCCAAACTTGGAGGTTAAGTAAAGACTTGGAGAAGACTTTTCTATCCATGTGTTTCCATTTAAATGATGCCATGTGTCCCATATAATCATTACTTCCATATGTTTCCATCCAAATGTTGCCATGTGTCCTATATAATCATTATTTCTATGCGTGGCCAATGAAAGCTTGCCATAATTCCCAAATCAAATCTTGACATGTGTCTTAAGCTACATTTAAATAAGGTTTGGAATCCAAAGTAGAATTGAAGAATTATTTGAAATCCAAAGTTGAATTTGAAAGTTATTTAAAATTCGAACCAATAGATTTGTGCCACGTCGTCATTGATCTTATCCTCAAACGCTCAACAGGATACTTCCACCTCATAAAGAAACTTGGAGGGTGTTGATTGGCTAATCCTTGATATTTTTGGTTGATATTTTGGCTAGTTTACCAATATTATACTTTGGCCAGAACTTTTTGGGTAATTGCGCTTAGACCCTTGCAAGTTGGTCTCCGACCATATTTTAATTACACTTTTACCCCTGGAAGAATGATTTATTACGTTAATACCCCAAGATTTTAATAAATTACACTTGTGCCTAAGTTTTTTAAAAAATTTCACCTTTACTCGGACTTAGTAATTACGATTTTGCCACTAGTTCAAAAACTAAATTATTGTCTTAGGACTTTCGTAACCCTTTGAAAATGTCTCATTTGGTCATATATCTGAACTTAAAGATCCCTAGTATATATCACAATTTAAAGTTCTTGGATATTACATATTTGAACTGAGAAATAAAAGAACAAAAATCTCGGGTGTTACATCAACCACCTCTAATGGCCAAATTTTTGGATGCACTCGTCTTCAACTATAAATACATGGTTGTTGTAGCATTTATAAGGTTAGAGAATTCATTGCAAAGTGTCCAAGTGCTCAATTGCTCTTCAATTTTTATTCTCTCTTAAAGGCTCTGTTGTTTCTTTGTAATTATTTTTTTCAAGTCTTGTATTTTCTTGAGAGAAATTGTAATTGAGAAGGTATTTCTTAGATCATCTCATTTATTTGGGTTTTTTTATTTCCTAGCTAAAGTGCTAGAAGGTCTACATTAATTGTAAGAGGCTTGTAATTCATAATTTTGGCAATTAGAAGGCTTACTTGTGATCAAGTATGAGGCAATAGTAAATGTTTTAAATTCTTTAGTGAGAAGTTAAGAGAGTAGATTAGGCAATGACAGAGTTGTTACTACGTGAGAGTTGTCCAGGAGAACATCTCTTTTGTTATCTCTTGGGAGAATGACTTGATTGGGTGAATAGACTGTGTGGTTCATGTTATGTGATTGAGACTTGTTTGGGAGAATGTCGCTTTCTGAGTTCATTCACTTGACCCGGAGATGAGAACATTATTCTTTAGATAAAGAAACCTTTTCCTAGAGGACATATTTCCCTAGTCTTTTCCAAAAGAACGGTGCACACCTCTCGAAAGATAGGTTGCAACATTATCTTATTTATTAACTTATGTTTGTAGATTTGAGTTTTTCATTAATTAAAGTACTAATCTTTGTGAGAAAAGTCTCAAATGTTGCATTTTTTTCCAATCTTTCCAACTACTATTTTGAAACCTATAAGAAAATCAGTTTGTTGAAAACACAAACATAAAAAAATTTGAGAACTTGCTAGAGTATTGAATATTCTCAAAACAAAGAATGCGTGTCATTGAAATTGGAGTAGTAATTGTAGTTTTTTTTATTCATTTACACTTCCTTTGCATTCTTTTGATCACGGCTCTTGTCGATGGTAGTTAATTTTTTATTATTGTATTTACTCATTTGTAAATGAGTGTATTTTTACTTTAGTGTAAGGGACTTTGTTTGCCATTAAAAATATTCTTGATAGGCAAGAGATTATATATTTGTTTCTAACTCTTTAAGAAACTAAGAAATATTTATAGTGAAATCTTCGAATTTAACCTTAAAAGAAAAGTGTAGGCTCGAAAAAAAAAAAAAAAACTTCCATAAACTTTATATGCTTTGGTTGTGGTTGTGTTTTATTTTCTTATTTTATTACTAGCAATATTTTTGACCATTCACAAGAAAACTATTATAAATTAAATTATTAACATTTTGCTAAGTTGTGTTAAATTTAAGAAAATAAAATTCACTCATTTTGATTAAATATTTAGATAACACTTTCCATCGACATTAACACGAGATGTAGTACTTTTGAAAAAAAAAATCAAGATAACCCATAAGGAAGTTATATATTAAAAGTAAGTGACAAAAATCTGCATAAAAATAACCTAAATCTCACAAAGTTGGGTAAAGTCAATCCTAACTCCATAGTTAAGGGATTAATGTGTACTTATTTTTTGGGTGAGGGGGTCCAAGTGATATTATATCGTAGTTTAGGCGGCATCTGCGTAATTATGCGTTTTGGTGGCGAGTCCATGCTGTGACGGTGGGGTGGCGTGTCAAGTAGACAGTGACGTGGAGTGAATAAAACACAAGAAACTAATAATATTTGATTTAATTTTTTTATTAATAATTTAATATTAAATAATACGAAAAACTTCTAAATTAAGGCACCACAAAATGGCTGCATAGACGTCAAAACGAGACAGATCTGCAATTCTCCAATCTCACTCTTGTTAGCTGTCTACTTCACTGTGTCCGTCGTCTTCTTCAAGTTCAGATCACGGATCCAGACAACAACGCTGGAGCTGCTTTCTCTCTCTGCAATCCCTTCATTCTCTTGATTTTCTTCAGATCGGAAGGTAAGTAACCCTAATCTTCTTGGAGACGCAATTTCTCATTTGGTAGGCTGCGCTGGGAATCTTTTTGGGTTTGGGAAAATTTTTAGTGGATTCAGTGTTCTTTGATTGATCAATGAAAGAACCGAATTCAACGACAGATCCAATTGGGCAAAACCTGATAAAGCTGATAAGTAATGTGTGCTTCTCAGTTTTCGTGTTCTCGGTACTTATTTTCACTGTAATTGCCATCACGTACCAGCCTCCCGATCCCTGGGAGTCTTCCAGAGCCCTAACTAGGGTTTTCACCGAAGTTGAGAACGCCACATTTCAAACGGATACTTCTGTCCTCAAAACTGGCGAAGATTTAATTGCTGCTGCTGCTACCCCGGCGGTGTCGCCGGCACTCTCGGCGGTCCCAATCACCGAGGCGGTGATTGAGAAATCGGAAGCGAACATGACTAATTTGACATTGCCATCGGGTTGCGAGGAAATGTTGGTGAATTGTTCTGATCCGCGGGTTTTGATAGCCATTGAGAGGTTTAATTTGAAGCTTTTTAAGGCCATCGTGTTTCTGGATTATCAAACTCCAGTTAATGGATCGAGAGCAGGCGAGTGTGATGTGGCGTGGAGGTTTAGAAATAAGAAGGAGAAGTCATGGAGGAGATATAGGGATTTCCGAAGGTTTAGAATAGGGTATAGTGAAAATTGCACCTATAAGGTGGTCGGTGCGAGGGGCTGGCATTCCGGTGTAAATGCCCGGAGGCCAAGGATTAGGCTTAACGCAACTAGGAGTGGCGGGCGTGCTGTAGTTCCTCCTCCCTTTCGTGATGATGAGATCAATGACACAATCCCTGTTTTGGGTTCGGATGCAGCTTTTAGGAAGGGGAAGTACTTGTACTATTCGCGTGGAGGGGATTATTGTAAAGGAATGAACCACTACCTTTGGAGCTTCTTGTGTGCTCTTGGGGAGGCTCAGTATTTGAACAGAACTTTTGTGATGGATTTGAGTCTTTGCTTGTCAGGGACTTATACTGCTGGTAATAAGGATGAGGAGGGAAAGGATTTTAGGTTCTATTTTGATTTTGAGCATTTGAAAGAAGTGGCATCGATTGTTGAAGAGGGTGAATTCCTTAGAGATTGGAAAAAGTGGGATAAGACGCACAAAAAGAAAATCCCAGTCAGAAAGGTTGCCAGCCATAAGGTTACACCAATGCAGCTGAGGAAAGATAAAAGCACAATAATTTGGAGGCAATTTGACGCTCCTGAACCGGAAAACTATTGGTATAGAGTTTGTGAAGCCCAAGCTGCCAAGTACGTTCAGAGGCCGTGGCATGCTTTATGGAAATCAAAGAGACTGATGAATATAGTTTCTGGGATTAGTGGGCGTATGGACTGGGACTTTGATGCAGTTCATGTGGTTCGAGGAGAGAAAGCACAGAATAAGCAGCAGTGGCCCCATTTGGATGCTGATACATCGCCAAATGCCCTCCTTCAAAAGGTTAAAGGGATGATCCAACCTTGGAGGAATTTGTACATCGCCACCAATGAGCCATTCTACAATTACTTTGACAAATTGAGGTCTCAATACAAGGTTCATTTGCTTGATGACTACAAGGAATTGTGGGGGAACACGAGCGAGTGGTACAACGAAACGAGGCTTTTGAATGGCGGCCGTCCTGTTGATTTTGATGGGTACATGAGAGTTGAAGTGGACACTGAAATTCTCTACAGAGCAAAGACCCGGGTGGAAACATTCTATAACTTGACCAGCGACTGCAAGGATGGGATCAATACATGCTGACCAGACACGGTTGGATATACATTTTATCGCTTCCTCTTTAAGTTGTGATGCATATTATTCCATATTGAATTCATGTCAGTTTTGCATTTCTTTTGGTCAGTTGTTTGTACCGGTTGGGTTGTATTGTTGAACACTTCCATCTGTAATATCAAGCTTGTATGCACGCTGTAGATTTACACTTGTGTTATACCTCAGGCTCAGGGCCCTGCCGTTTTTCCTGATCTGTAGTAACTCAAAGAGGCACAATTAAAGCGATACATAGTTTTTGTGAAAAATTTTACTGTTCAGATTTAATTTTTAATTTGACCCACCCAGGCCCCCCCGGATACATACAAGGCTTGGCAGGTTGTCAACTTAAATTGATTTTATCTTCCTCTGGAAGGGCATCAGCTCTTATGGGCTTAAATGCTTTAGGCGTTGTTAATGTGATGGAAAATGATTTTTTTGTCCCAAAGTAGCTCTTTGAATTGGTTGTTCCATGGGTGAAATTACAATTTCACTCTTGGTTTGTTTTATATATATATATAAAAAAATAAATTAAATATTAAATTTCAAACCTTAAATTGTAAATCCACTCAGTTTAGACAATTAATTTACACAACTACCCTTTCATCTTTGTAGCAGTTTCCAAAAGAGATACAAGACTTGATAACACTAAACTATTGAAGAATCATCTATGGATGCGTTTGAGATATAAGGCATTCAAAATAACAAGAGAAAAACTAGGAAATGAAATGACCTTGGGAAGTCTAGAAAAACAGAGAAATAGAGATAATGCTGAGAGAATTTTGAGAATTGGAACTCGAAAAGTTCCAATAGCATGATTTCTCCCCTAAATTAGGGAAAGAAAATTTTAATTACTAGTTTCGATAGACTCATGAAGGGGTATTTATTCTGTTTGGACCTGGCTGAATGGGTTTTGCAAAAACTTGGGGTGAAAATCAAACTGATTTCAAGGTGGACTGGACCAGTATGTTCGGTCTCACTTGTTTTTTCCTTTCTGGGTAACTATTTTAGTGAAAAAAACCATGTATAACGTATATAAAAAACTAAAAAAATGACTAGCACGAATTGTAAAATTAAAGGAAAATTCATAATGATCTGTAAAATTAAAAGATAATTTCCCATTAGCTTTAGTTTTTGGCATCTAGTTGTTCTTAGTGTTTGCTGTGATAGATTTCTCTAAGATGATAGCAAATTGTTCAAGTTAATGGGTGGCGTTACATAGAACCTACTTTTTGCAGTGTTGCCAATAAGTTCCCTCTCAAAAAAAATAACCATGTCAAAAGCCTACCAGAATGTAGCAATAAATTTCAACCTTCACCATCACATTTTAGAACCAATTACCAATTATCTTTTAGACAATGACTGAGCAGAGAAAGTGTGGGATTTGGGTTTTTGTTTTTTTTTTTTTTTAATTTTTTAATTAATTTGATTATTGGTCTAAAATTTGGACTGGACCATGATTAGATTGGACCAAAGACTGAATTGATTACACTTTAGTCCTAGCTTCGATAGAGGTTTTTTGGTTTGGTCTAATCCATTCTTCTAGTCCGAAGTAGAATTTGAACACCCTTAAGCATAGGAACGAAGTTTAAGGTAGGCCTTGAATCAAAATCCATCTTTTATCTTTTATTATAATTAGAAAACTCAACCATCCCATGTGCAGTTTGAAGTTTTTTTTTTTTTTTTTAATGGACAGGGCAAATTACACTGTTATTGTCAAAATACAATAATGAATTTGTAATGTGGGAAGAATGATCTTGATAGGCTTGTGTGATGATGATCAGGTGCCCTGATGAATGGGTGACTTGCTGATGAATAGGTGACTGTTGATGATCGAACGGTCCTGAATAATTGAAAGGCTTGCCAACATGAACAAATGGTTAGGGGAGAAGAAGGATGTCTCCACACAAATCTTTCGATGCTTAAGTTAGTCTTCGAGTATTTAAGCACAAAATGAAGTCTAAGTGTCAGAGTGAGCGTACCTGAGAGAAGAGGTGAGCCTCCTATTTATAGAGGAGGGAGAGGAGGACACGTGACAGCCATCCTGAGCTTCCCGGGTGGCATATTTATGGCATATTATATAGAATCTTAGAATATTCTTGTGGGTCCCAAGCCGGGTTGAGTTTGAGGAATGCCCTAGGAGGGTTCATCGGCTACAAGGGAGGCTCCCAGGGGCGAGTGGTGGCCACTCGATCATCACTCACCTCCCCTTGGCTTGGTTCTTCTTGCTTCTTGGTCATTGCTTTGCAGATTGTTCTTGCTACTTGTTTTGAAACTTGTTTGAAGGTTGGCATACGTTTGCATGTTAGACTTCCTTGACCAAGTGGGCACTCGATCATGACTAAGTGGCCCTTTGGTAAGATGATCGAGTGGGCACTCGATCATGGTCGAGTTACCCTTTGCCTAGGTTAGTGATACTTCTTCCTTTGGCTTGATTTGATTTTGTTTTTCTCACTAATGGACTATCTTCATAACTTGATCTCCCTTGATCGGGTGGCCACTTGTAGATTTTGACCTAGATCTACCGCTTGGGCCCACGCCATATCCGAATTGTCAGTTGTTTGTAGGGCATATCAATTGCTCCCTACTCTTTTGACTGGGAGTCCCGAGCATAAGAGTATTTCGCCCTACAAATCTTGCATGTGCCTTCCTTTCACTTCTTTCTCTTAAAGCTCTTTTCTAGGTGACTCTCAAGTCTCAGGATCATTTCAAGTCTTTGGATCATTTGTAGCTCTGGCATTTTTGTATTTAGACTTCCATTCTTATGGAAAGTGCACACGACGCTAAGCGACTTCCATTCCTGTGGAAAGTGCACACGATGCTAAGCAACTTCCATTCCTGTGGAAAGTGCACAAGATGCTAAGCTTCTATTCCTGTGGAAGAGATCCCGATGTTCTCCATTTCTTGAGAGTGTAGGCAAGACTCCTTCATATGCTCCTGGCTCCCCAAGAGGGCAAGGGCTCTTCTTTTCTTAAGTTCTGGTAATGCTTGCTGATAACTCAATGTTTCATTGGAGTTTTCAAATCTGCTCAAGAGTGTTTAGACACGAACTCGGTGACTAGGCCCAGTGTTGGCTCATATATGCATCTATATTTCGTTGGGAAGAGCATTGGCATATTGAGAACTTTTTCCAAATCGTAGATGTTCGTGATGATTAACGTTCCATTTCCTAGTTGTTGAGTTACTTGCGAGACAACAAATACTATGTCATTTGGCAAGGCAACATATATCACATCTCTGCGTTGTTGGGATACTTGTGGGATAATGATCTTATACTTTCTCGTTGTCGGGCTACTTGTAGGATAATGGTTTTATTCTTCCCCCATTGCAAGGCTATGTGTGGGATAATAGGTTTGTTTTTATTCTCGTTGCTGGGCTTTAAGTAGGGCAATGGGCTTTGTTTTTTCCTTATTGTCGGGTTGTTAGCGAGACAACGAGCTTCGCTTTCTCCTCGTTGCCGAGTTATGTGCGGGGCAACGGGCTTTGTTTTTTCCTCACTGTTAGGCTGTTAGCGGGACAACATATTTATTTTTCCTCCATTGTCGGCCTATGTGCAGGACAATGGGTTTGTTTTTCTTCTTGTTTCCAGGCTATAAGTAGGACAACGAGTTTTGTTTTCTCCTCATTACCGGGCTATGCGAGGGACAACGAGCCTTTTGTGTTTATCTCATTATCGGGCTGTTAGCGGGACAACGAGTCTTGGGTTTTTCACCTTCTTGTTAAGCTACGTGCGGGACAACAAGCTTGTTGTTCTCTTCTTTATTAGGTTGTTAGTGGGACAACGAGGCTTGAATTTTCACCTCGTTGCCAGGCTATACGCGGGGTAACGAGCCTTTTATTTTACCTCGTTGTCGGGCTATTAGCAGGACAATGGACCTTGGATTTGCACCTCGTTACCGGGCTATGTGTAGGACAATGGGCATTTTATTTTCCTCGTTGTCAAGCTATTAGCAAGATAACGAGCCTTGGATTTTCACCCCATTGTCGGGCTATGCATGAGGTAACCGACCTTTTTTTTTTTTTTTTATCTCGTTGTCAGGCTATTAGCAGGACAATGAGCCTTTTGTTTTACCTCGTTGTCGGGTTGTTAGTGGGATAACGGGTGTTGGATTTTCACCTCTTTGTCGGGCTATGCGCAAGACAATGGGCCTTTTGTTCAACACGAACTTTTGATTGATCTTTCCTTTCATCCTAAGAAATGAAACCAACAAATAATAATGAACACAATAATGATAATGTATTGCATGAGAAAGTACAAGCATTTTTTTGATGTGATTAAGCCAAATGTGCCTACGTCCACAGTTCCACCTTAGGCTCTCATTGTTAACAATTATCATTCATACAATTCATATGAAGGAAACAATATGACTTGGGATTTATGAACGGTTAGTCTTACACATCTTGCTTGGTAATGGATAAAGTCTCTTCACTTATTTTTCCTTTTGTGGATGACACACAACAAGTGTATACCTTTCGTTAATCCCCTTGGACTTATCTCACACCCTGAGGCGTAGGAAACTTCATCAATAGATAGCAAGAGGAGACTATAGCCCTTATGTCATTGAGTAAGGGGTGACCCAAAATCACATTGTATGCAGCCGAGGTGGCTTCAGCCACCATAAAGTTGGCTTGTCGTGTTATGTTATGAGGATCGGAGCCTAGTGTGATTGGTAACTGAATTGAACAGGCTATTGGGGCAGTCTCCCCACTGAAACTGTATAAAGGAAATGAGACATTTTTTAGTCAGTTATGGGCAATTTACGTCTGTTCGAAATAGTTGCAATAAATAAGGTTGACTGAACTGCCACTATCTACTAAAATTCTCCTGATGGGATGTTTTGCAATTGTAAGAAAAAATAAACACCCAAGATGGGGGTGAATTGGGTTTCCAAAAACTTTTCTTAATTTTAAAGACTTTTTGGATAAAAATAGTTTGGACTTTTCGAATTATGAATACTAATGCTTTAAATATAACATTGACAGAAAATGATATGAAATAAAATGTAAAATAAATCCAATACAAGAAGTTTGATCCTTTTTAAATTTTAGAAGGCTATTGCTATGAATATTTAAAACGGGTGACAATTTTGCTGAAAGACAACACTTGCTAAAAGTAGAATTTAAACTTGCTGAAACAAAAAGAAATGAACAATGCAACATACAAAGGATTTTATAGTGATTCGGCTCAACCAGTTTACTCTATTCCATTGGCTCTTCACTAACGATTTTAACAATCCACTATAACTTTTTGCAGAATTAGTTATAATCTCTATTTTTCAATGGCTCAGTAATAACCAAAAAACAAAAAGTTTATACAAGGAGTAGCTGGAACCTCTTACATTGCTTTTTAAGGGATCAAGCACTAACCTCAATAAGGTAAAAGAAGTTTACAATTTAAAACAATTTGAGAGGCTCTTACTAGATTGAGAATGAATAATAAAATTAGTTTCTCACAAAGAAAAGAGAGATGAAGAGAATATGAAGATAAAAACACACACATTCTCTCTTTTTCTTGAAATAAGAGGAATGCTTTGAGGGCACTTTGCTTGTGAATGATTGTAGAAGAATTTAGCTTAGCATCATCTCACCCTTCTTGAAGCCTATCTATCTTTTATAGCCTTCATTGCTTCATAACCTTTAGCCTTCTTGCCCATTAGGTAAAATCGAAAAGATAATCAAGATATATTCCATTCTAATTGATCCCAATGGTTAGGTATTTAATTTATGCTCA
Source organism: Diospyros kaki (assembly GCA_036245055.1). Classification (NCBI taxonomy): domain Eukaryota; kingdom Viridiplantae; phylum Streptophyta; class Magnoliopsida; order Ericales; family Ebenaceae; genus Diospyros; species Diospyros kaki. The sequence continues at coordinate 13,405,591 of BSEG01000001.1, read as the reverse complement.
AAGGATGTTTTGAAAACCTTTCTATAACGGTTATAATCGTATCTGACACTTTTTTGGATATCTGTAATGGCTATAATTTTCAACTTTAGCACAACATTACTCGATTACAAAGAGTTTGTAATTGAGTATTTTTTTATCCTTACTCGAGTAAACATAGTTTGTAATCGAGTATCTTTTATTCTGTAGAGACATGAATTAAATACTCGATTACCACTCAAATATAGTCGAATATACATAAACATTTACTCGATTACCACTCAAATATAGTCAATTATACATAAACATTTACTTGATTACAATGAAAAAATACTCGACTATATGAGACTAATACTCAATTATAAATATGATTACTCGATTACTTTTGATCTAGTCGAAACTTGCAATAAATACTCGATTGAAATAATGAGATCAGAGACTTAGCAAGATTTCAACCTATGATTACTCTATTAAACAAGATATTCACTCAAGTATAAAAACAACACTACTCGATTACTTAAAACATTCACTCGAGTAAAAAGCATGCTCATAAACTTTAACTTAAATTTACTTGATTACAAAAGAGATTCACTTGAGTACAAAAAATGATTACTAGATTAATTTGGAGATGATAGAAAGTTGTATTGCTCACTTGAGTACAAAGGTTAGTTAGTCGAGTACTTATCATCTTTACTTGATTACTCCTATATTTGTAATCGATTATTTATGAAGTACACTGAGCATTACTCGATTATCTTATACCTAAAAGCTTTGCTAATCCTTCACATACTCAATTAAAAACTATCTATAATATATTATTTTGAATATCATTATCAAAACAATTTTCTCATCAACACAACATCTGATATATGAATTAACATAGAATATTAAGCCAAAGCATTTAGAACACAAGTGATGTTTCTGAAAGTTGGTTGAAACTAACTTTCCAATCACATTCACTTGGATACATAGAAATCCTTAACAGATAAATGAGATTTTTAAAATACATGGCTTTGATAATAAGTTGAGAAAATATATGTTACTCAACTAAAAACTTTTCCTTTTCTACATTCAAATAAGAATCATTCTACTAGCCTTACTCATCAAATCACAACATGAAATCATAAAGATGTAGCAAACATAGTAACATGATTTTTCAATCATTCTTACCTAAGTAAGAACACATATAAGTCAAATGGCTTGCCTATCATTCAATGAAATAAATCATGTATAATAAGCTCTAAACCATCATACACATATACTACTAATGCATATTTTAAGTAATTCTCAAAAGATAAAAACTTCAGAATATTATTACTCAAATGTATTGAAGTAACACTTGAATGTATTGCTTGGAAAACATCTAGCATTAAAAAATTTTCAAATACTTGAATGGTTTTGCTTATCAAGCAACACACATTTAACTTTATAAGTTCTTTAAGAGTTCTTCCATTAAATTTAAAAAATTGAGAATTTTAGAAATTTGATATCAAATTTCAAATAGGAAATCTAAGATCATTGGATCAAAATTCAAGAACCATCTCGTGAGTATATGATTATTCATTTAACAAGTTTGATGTTTGACACCTAAACATCAAGAATATATATATGAAACAGATTGCTCTTAGACTTGAGTAATGCTGTTACACATTTAGAGCACTTAAGATATTTTCAACCTTAAGCTTTACTCTAAGAATCATCAGAATATATGAAATTTATCCATGATACTAATGCATTATGGATATTTTGAATATCCCTTGAAGTCTTAGAACAACACATTCACATATATAAGACATAAACACAGTCTTATTGACAAATAGATAAAATATAATAACATATTAAGATTATTAACACGACCTTAACATCTCCGTAAGAAATATGAGAATTTATTATATCCTAAAGGATAAAATAATTTCCTTCATGGATATCGAACCTGTTAAAACAAGCTCATCATGACATATGAGAACATTAAAGTTTTGGCATGAAACATTTGTCATCAAAACATTCTAAAAGCAAACTCAACAAGGCTGAAATTATCATTAGATCATCATGCGAGATAATTACATCTCCTTTGTCAACAGGTGCAAACATAATTGGCTCTTCATTTTCTCTAATCTCATTACTGGATTAACCTAGTAGGCTAGATAGGCATTAGCCTTTCGAGAAGAAGAAGAGTCACCAGCCAAAGTTTCGTCACCTGAAATAACATGTATAGTTTGATGAGTTGACTTATTATTGAGAGGTGGATTTTGTCTGTAGTCCCTTATTCTCTCTTGTCCTTCAGGTATCTTTTCTCTTATTTGTGGCTCCCTGTTATTTCCCTTTTCTTTTCGTACATATCTTCATAGGTATCCTTCTTGAATAAGTATTTCAATCTCATTTTTCAATTCCCGACATTAATAGGTGGAATGGCCACGAGTTTTGTGGTATCTGTAATAGTCATCTTGGTTCTTTCCTATAGGTAGATCAACCATTTTTGAAAGTCTGATGAGGTCTAACCCTTTTATGGCTACTAGTATGGCTAACCGTGGCTGGGTGAGTCGAGCATAGTGATTAAATTGGGGCTTGACAACATCTAGACTTTGATCCTTTTTCTGTCACCAATTAATGTCTTCATCAACATCTCGCTCCTTTCTTTTTTGCTCCCTATCTTCATCTATTGCCATAGTCCTCATTACCTTAGTACGGTTTGCCTTGACAAACAGATCTGCTAAGGACTTAGGCGGGTTCAGAGATAATGATTCTTATAGGGTAGTTAACCGCGTCCCTTGCAACATGGCAAATATTGCCATTTCAATTGGTAAGCCATGAATCTCGAAGGTGGCATTATGGAACCTATTCGTGTACTGATGATGTGTGATTTATACACAATTAGTTCGGGTAAGTGTACCCTACTCAAATATGCATAGAGTGATGAAAAGAGTGTCGATCTCACAAGAACTAGATCACAATACCAAAACAATTTTAATTTAGCTTAAGTTAAACTAATTAATTAATCAGATAATTAAAAAGAAAAATAAATGAAAAACTGAATTCTTTGGGAGAAAAATTAATTAATGAATAGATTAGGGTTTCTATTTCATTTAATTTGGATTATGTAATTAACTATTCAATCCGATCCAAAACCAAAAATATATTTACAGTATTTTATAATTATTTACATGTGATGGTGGATTTTCCTCAATTAATTAATAAGTTTTCTCAAGTCATATTAATTCTTTATTAATTCAATTTCACTGTCAGATTTCTGAGTAGATATCAACGAAATAAATAAGCATTAAGCTCTTTGGAAACCTCTAATCTCAGAAGGGGATTTGATTCACTAAACTTTCTCGATTTCCACACATGAGCTAATAATCTTTCGATCTCATAGTCTAGCATGTGATTTATATTGCCTATAAATCTAATTTATAACAATCCTTTAGTCAATTATGCTTAAATTATTAAATCATTAAAATGTGGTCAATCTTTTAAAGTATTAAACGCAACAATATAAATTCCTCACGCAAATAATAATCGGGTTTTGAATCGAATTAAACAAATAATCACATAATCCCAAAATCAAAATCCTTCTAAACCTTAGTTAAAATAAATTAGCTAGATATTATTAAAATAAAAATAACAACAAAAAATTAAATAGAAAAAAAGAGGAGCTTCCTACCCAGATCTAAAACAAATCTGGGATTGGAAGAATTACAGTGTTGTGGAATTGAAGAGAAATAACCGAGAGAGAAAAACTAAGACATAGAGAGCCCTCTTTGCAATTCCTTTCAATCTCGTGCACCACACTGTTCTTCAATTCCTTCCATCCAGCCTCCCATCTCACTTTATTATTATTATTATTATTATTATTATATATGTATATATGAGGCGCTCGTCATACCCTAACTCAACTTTTCTCCAATTGAACTTCTAATATTATAATATTATTATATTTAAAAATGCAACTCCATTCACATCCCTTACTATATATAATATAATATATATATCTAAATAATATAATATAATATATAATATTTAATATACTATTAAATATAATAACTTTAATTATATTATAATATTAATTATTTAAAATACTTATTTATTTATATTATAATATTAATTTTAAAATTAATTTTATAATATGTTTTATTTTTTTTCTTTTTACGCCCAAATATTCGAAATAATATCCCATACTGGTTCTTACAAAAGGAGATTAAAATAATGTAAAATCCATATAAACACATATTTACGTAGAAAAAATAGCACAAGGTTAAAATAAAAATTAAATAAAAATATGTATATAATTAAGCCTTATCAAATACCCTCATACTTATTCTTTTGCTTGTCCTTAAGCAAAGCAAAGAAGAAATTAAGAAAATTAAACATTTTATTTTCACACTAGGCCAAAATCAAGAATTCCAATAACATATCATCGCATAATTAATCTCAAAATTGGTCACTCTCCATATTATCATATCAACTCTAAATCCAAAAGCATTAATTGAAAGAATTAATCATACAAAATCATTTTTTTTGATGCCATACATACTTCAAAATTAATTCATGAAATCTTGCAACTAACACAATTGAATTATGCAATAGTTTTCTTGCAATCACTTCTCTCAACTACTACAAACACAAGGAGTAACATGGATGATTTGATTTTTTTTTTCTTTAATCAATCTTTTCTAAGCATTACTTGGTTTTTGACGCAAATGTCGATATTTTGTGATAAAGACACCCGATTACTCTCCTAAATAATTGCTTAGAATGCATTTGCATACTGATATTTTGAACTACCATTTGACGTGAAGGATGATGCAGGAGCACACTGTCAACCCCCAGTTACTACTAAACAGCTCAAAATATAGGAGTAGATAAATAGCAATAACATTTTTTTTTCTTTTTATTTTGCTCTTTTCTTTTTTCATCATCCCATTTTACTTCAACTTTGTTTATGCCTAATTTCAAAAAATAATCACAATATTATTCTCACATAATCAATAATGCATAATCACAAAATCCCCTGAATTTTGTCAAAAATATATATTTCAACAATCATGATAATCCGGCATAATTAATTCTTTTTCCTTATCACTCTTAAATCTAGAATCAATAATCAAATAGAATAATTCACAATCTCGAATTAACTATGCATTGAACTAAAGTTAATATAGAAAACATGAAATCGGCCTAGATATGAAAATAAAATATTTTTCTAAAGAAAATCATCATTCATGCACATTATTTATTTCTTCTCTTATTTTTTTCATTATTTTTGGCAATAAAAAAATTAAGAATTATTGAATTTCCCACCCCACACTTAAATTAAACATTGTCCTCAATGTTTAAAAATAAGGGAAAAGGAAAAGAAAAGCAATACTCCCCTGATGTATGCCTTCTTGAAATGCTTAAAAATTGCTGGGCAAATTCTATTCGAAGAAGAGGGGATGGATTTCTTTATTCAAAACATCCTAAAAAAGAAGAAAAAAAAATAAAATAAGAAATCAATCCAAGAATATTCTAAAAATTATAAGAAATAAAAAGAAAAAATAAATAATATTTCAAATGGGTTGCCTCCCATCAAACGCTTCTTTATAGTCATTAGCTTGACTAGGTTTCAGTCCTCATGGAGGTTTGAATCCTTCTTCCATTAAAACTTTGTTGGCGCCAATTAATGCACTTATTCCTTGAATGCTAGAAACTCTCAATCCAATCCCCTTCTTTTGCTCCCTTAACACCTTTATCAACTTTTCCTTTTCATGACCTGGTGGCTTGGCTTTTGAAGAAGAAGAAACATCCAAAGGCAACAACTTGTTCCTTTTGGATGGACAACATTTTTGTTTTTTTTCCAAATAGCCCACACCCACGGCCTTGTTTTTGGTATTTAAAATTTGTTTCTGCTCATTAATAGAGTTAGCAATGCAATTTTCTATAAGCTCGTCTAATTTCTCTACCAAATCATTAATGCCATATATCCTAAAGACTTCTTTTTCATTGTCATTAGAATATTTTGTAGCCTTAAACACATTAAAAATAACTGTCTCATCATAAATTCTAAGGCTAAGTTGTAACACCTCATCTCCCGAGCTACTCTAATCCCCGGGCAACCCAGAAGGAAGAGCGTCATGAATTCAGAGAAGATTTGACAACCACCAACAACCATATAATATATATACACCACGTTTATGTCATAAGAGCCAAAGTGTAAATAGAAAATTTTAGGGGTTACAAACCCAATTCTAAGTTCGGTTACATGTTACAAGATAAAACGTATACAATCTTTAGCCACACATTTCCCCAAGACCTTTAATTTGAGAGTAGACCCACGCACACATCTTACCACTCATCTTTTCTACTTGACTCCTCGCTAGCTATTTCTTTACTTTTACCTGGAATGGTGAAGAGTAGAAGGTGAGCTACAAAACTCAGCAATTATAAGAAACAGGAAGGAAAAACATGGCAGATAATAATGTAACAGGGGCTAGGTGAGTGGTGTCTTATAACCATATAAATGTGGATGACATATTACAACACATGAACCACACACCCGCCCATGAAAATAATGTCATGCATAGCACACAGGAAAGCTGGTAACAACATAACTAGCCAACGACCTCACATAACGATATAAAATGCATCAAAATACATACCGGCCTGTATCTGATACCTACAACCAAAGCATTTGTGATAACCTGTGGACCATAAGTCATATCTCATATACTTGGCTATAGCCATACATACATATATATATATATATAATCTCGCCTAGGATCGTCACCTTTGGGTGCCTCCTCAGTCGTCATCGCAGGAGCGTAACCCTAGTCAGGCTAGTGCCCGCTGGTTTTAGGGGATATATCTAGGCGATACACAACCGCAGCATGCATAACCATCTCTGATCTTGCCAATGCATATGCAACACGTAGGATGACCACATACAAATGCACGTGATACAGTAGCAATATGTTATGCTTGTGTCCACTCATGTTACATGGTGATAATATTCATGCTAATCCATGCCCATGATGCACAACTACCACACTATCAAAACATGTCATGACAGGAAGTAACATTCTCAGAAGCAATTATTCTCATCTCATAATCTTGGACATCACAATTATTGAATAGCACCAGAAATAGGGAAATTTCACACTCAACTCACAGGAACATGAAAAGTAAGAGAAAATGTCTTTGGGTGTGAGCTGCAGTGATAAGGCTCCAAATATACACACCATGGCTGTGAGCAATATTTGAATTTAAAGATTATTCTCAGTTCATATCGTGACCATTATTGACAGTAAGTCACTGAGAATATAGAAGGCTTCACTCTTAGGCTTCAAGAGTTAATCAGAGTAAATTGGTTAATATTTGAAACGTTGGCAGGGCAAGGGGAAGGGACAAGCTTTCCATGCAAAATCTTAACAAATTCACCATTCCTTAAGAAAAGTAGGGAAGAACAAGCCCCATGTAGCTGTCAAAACATTCCCCAAGTCCATTAATGCACAAGAACCATCTGTATAACCTCACACCCCTATTTATGTAGTAGCTTTGGTTTATTTCCCCTGTATTCAACCTCAACAACACCTTTAAGTTCCTAAACCCCTCTCACAGTACTCCTCTCGCCACCCCAAGTGCATATATCAAAATTCTATTCAAAGTTTCCAGAACCCAATATCACATTTACAGTGAATTATAATTCAAAAGATAGGAAGGAAGGAAGAGAACTTGCCTTCTTAAGCTTCCTGTGACTCTCGATAGCATCTAGAGACCTCTTGGATGGTAGTATTCGACTTGAAGTTGGAGAGGAGGATGAGGGTTTTCAAAGAAGAAGAAACTTTTGAGAGAAGTTTCGGGTTGCTCGATATATATGTTGTTATTTTTTACCAAAATTTCCCTCTTTTATATTTTCTCCAAAAGTGATACTTATCCATCCGATCATTTCTATAATTTCTCTAAAATTTCCTTCTTATGACATAATTCTAGAATTTTCTATGACCTTCCAAAGTTAACGATAACTCAGAATGTATATGTGTATCGTTGAGGAAGACATTCGAATGTGTTATGAGGCATTTGAATGATAAGGAGTTAAAATTCAAAAGATGCAAGAGTCATTTGAATGTATCCCAGGCCATTCAGATGTCTTTCTTAAAGATATAAGGTTCCATGCAAAGAGATTCGAATGATATGACGTGCATTTGAATGAATTAGAGAAAGATTTCAAGTTATGAGGGGAACATTCGAATGAATTTTAAATAGTAGCTTGAATTACTGAAGGAATTGGAAGCTTATTCGAATGCAACATTGCCCTCATTTGGATGAATTTTTCAATTTTCCCTGGGCTCATTCGAATGGAAGGGTAGTCATTCGAATGTGAGGCTTTAATTTACAAAATTGGATTTTATATAGCTTCGACACCTACTCGAACTTTGGTTATAACTCTCTCGTCTGAACTCTGATAGAGGTGGTTCAAGATGCTATGGAACGATAAAAGAAAGACCTACAACTTTCATGTTTTGAGTTTTGAGAGATTAGAACTGAAAGGTGGTAGAAATCGGGTTGCAAAGAGAACATGCAAATAGGAATATAGGCCATTCGAATTGCTTGGCTTTTCATTTGAATGCTCCACTGCTCATTCGAATGGCTCCCTGTAGCATTCGAATCTCTCCACTAAAACTCACAAAAATCATCCAAATGAAATCCAAGACTCACACATTCGAATGCCTAAGCTCTCATTCGAATATCCTAGCCTACATTTGGATGTCTAAGCTACAATGTCCACATATATTCAATTCCAACACAAAAAAATCTAGCTTAATCACTTAGCTTACACACTTCACTTTTATCCAACACTTAAAAAATTATCACCAAAACAACATATTAAGCATCAAGACTAACCAACTCAATCCTTCAAACATGACACAAGAATATCTAAATTCGGGTCGTTATAAATTCTGCCCCCCTTGAAAGAATTTGGTCCTTCAAATTCAAGTTCGGTGACTTGAAAAGCTAGGGGGTATGTACTTTATCTTGCTATTTTGTTATTACCATAGAAGTCTCAAAATATAATCTTGTCGAACATATAAATCCACTTACTGGTTCTGAACAACACTGCTTTCTCTATTCCTTCCACAACTTGCAATATGTGCTCGGTCCCTGTTCAATCAGATGAATAGGGATAAAGACACCTCTCTTCATCTTCCAACTTCTAAGTCGCTTATCTAAGGTAATGTTGTTTCCATAGAACCTTTACATAGGGAAAAACATAATTTCTTAACACTTTATCCTTTGCGATCCAAAATACTACTAGGGGGTTCCTCATATGATAAATCTTCCTTTAATTTTAAAGATTAGAAGTCGATCACATGCTGAGGGTTGGGAACATATTTTTGAAGTATAGAAACATAGAGTACATTATGCATGTTAATTAACTAAGGAGGCAAAGCCCGTCAATCCACTAAAGGTCCAATACGTTCTAAGATATCTAAAGAATATGTACAACGCAGGCTGAGCTTCCCTGAAACTCAAAATCTTGCCTCCGATGATCTGTATATCTCTTCTATCTATCCCAAGCTGCTTGCAAGGTGTCCCCAAAACACTTCATGTTAGAATCTCTAAGTAGTACCACGTAGGCTTTTTTACCAACTTCGATTTGACAATGAAAATTTTGACTCCAATTATCAAATTAATAATCCCCCAAATATCAAAGCACGGATAACTTTAATTTCGATACTAGGGGATTAGACTCTACTTATTACTTGTCTTGTTAACCTAATTATCCCCTCTCAAGAATTCAGTGTTAACTGAACCATATCATTACCTCTAATGCATTTGTCCTTCTTGAAAATATTACTGATGCTTGTTCTTAAGTAATTATGATCCCTTATTATCATGAAGGGGAATTTACTTTGCCTCAATATCTTGTTTGTATCATGAAACCCAGCCAAGTATGAATTTAAGCTGATTCCTTAATTCATCATTCGCTTATTACCTTACTAAAAAAAAAAAAGATTCTTGCATTCCCCTGTCACAAATTATCACCAAATTTTATCATTACTTTATTTTTGGGTTTCGCCTGATTCTAGAGTGTGACACTTCAATAATTGATCTTCCACAATCCTTGTAAGATATCTATAATCTTCATATCAAGTATCACGTTACCACTTAGAATAAATTATCCCCTCAATGCTAGATAGATCCGTACCATTTCCCCAGTTCTTTCCATGACATATCATACATAGTCACCTTAGTATTTATCATTATAACATGATTAGGAATTCCCACTAAACAAACTTCTACCATGATAACAATCAACTACTCGTATAATATATCCATTCACGTAGATTTCAGGATCAATTTATCTATTCAGGAGAAATTGTACCCCCAATTAAATATCAAACACTAAACATATGTTAAATAATTTCATGTCACGTTCTGACTCATTCCAAAATGAACCTCTTATGGTCGCTTCTTGGGTGTACCACTCATTTATTTCCATAAATCTTGCATCTTCACTTGAACCACTAAATCTTTTACTTAAAGGCTTTCAACTAGGTTCATACTACGTTCACCACTATGGTCACTTCCAATGAGTAATACCCTAACCATATACTAACGTTTAAAATTACTCCACCCTACTACAACTAGTTTAGACTAGTCTCTATCCCAAGGTAAGACGCAACTATTTCTTATGGTCATCTATTCAAACACGACGAGTTACTCACTTTCTCAATACTTATTTCCCTTCACTAACCCATTTTTCCAATTGTACTTCAAGTTCATTTTTCGCCTCTTATACAGAGAGGTACATTCATTTTACCCCAAACTCCTTTAACTACCAAACTACTACTCGTCTCATTACAGCTATAGTTTGCCAACTAATCTATTGCAAGTCCTATATGCTTCCCAAATCACTTCATTCAATATTCAAAAACTTCCATTCATCTTCCACACAATTGCACCATTCAATACCTCATATAATTATGTGACCAACAATCTCGTATGTTAACCAATGGCCAATTAAATCCTTCTACCCAAAGTGGTTTGCACTAAAAGAATTTAAATCTTCTGCACACTACTCAACTATACACTTATAAATGTCTTTATTGCCTACTAAGCTCAACCAGTTCCTCTATTTATTCCATAATCAAACCACACACGATGTTGAGCCCTTGAATAGTAATCTCAAACCTGGAAGTATATGTATATAAATTCTAAGTCTCCAGTAGTTTCAAGCCATTAAATCTGCGTTTGACTCCTCACTTTGATAAATCGTCTAGGTTTCCTTCCTTACATATCCACAAGATTCATTTTTAAATCCCTATCTAGGATATTTAGGTTGAGATGATACAAAACTTTCCTCCTGTTCTTTTTTAAATACGTTATGCCCTATCAATTTACGCTCATGGAATAAGCATGATTATGGGTATTCTAACCATAGAACCCAATTGTGTTGTAAACCATCTTCATTTTCAATATCACAACTTATCTTAGACTTATCGCACTTGCGCTATCATAGCCAGGGACATACTCATAAGATACCGTCATTCTAGGAAATCAGTGGATAACTTGAACCAGAAATTAACATCAACCTCAAGCTCCTTTCAATAAGTTATCATCTTCACATTTCATCTTTTCCTAACATTTATTCCCTCAACAGTGTACCCTAGGAATTTATTTACTGTACAACATATAATCGCAACAAGACCATCGTAGCATAAAATTCCCATTTCGACCATAATTATGCACATTAAACATCTTTATCCCTTGCATATATACATGTATTCTCTTACATGCATGGGTTACTGATTAGGGGTTAATATTTCCTAAATCTTAATGAATTATATCCCCATTTTGACTTTATAATTATGCTTAAAATAAATAATTATTTGCATTATATATTATTACAGGATGAAGCAAGGAAGCTGTCTTCTACAATTAATTAGGGGCATAAATCGAAGATGTTGGATTACCCATTATTGTTGCTCAAAATCATGGGCTAATTATGATGTCTAGAGGATGTTTCAAAGTGCATTTGGCCCAACAATTAAATAGAATCCAACACAAAGAAGGCCCAAGCCCAAGCTCAAGCCCAACACAAAGAAGGCCCAAGCCCAAAAATATGAAAAGCCCAAGTCCCACAAATGGATGACATCATCACTTACATCATGAGATAGGATGACATCATCATGGGATAGGATGACATCATCACTTACATCATGGGATAGGATGACATCATCGCTTACATCATGGTTGAGATGACATCATCGCTTACATCATGGTTGAGATGACATCATTGCTTACATCATGGTTGAGATGACATCATCACTTACATCATGGGTTGGAATGACATCATTGCTTACATTATCAATTAGATATTTTGTATTATTAAATTATATAATTAAGTGGTTACCATTACATCCTTTAGCCTATAAATAGAGCACTTAGGTGCATTTGTAAGAGGGGATTACTCTGGAATGAAATTTTAGTTGTTTTAATCACTTTTGTTCTCTTTTATTCTCTCTCTTATTTTCTCTTGCAAATCTTACTTCTTCTCTTTCTTATTTAAATTCTCATGTCGTTTATTTTTATTTTATTATTCACCGCCTAAATGGTCGGTTAATTTCTGTCTTTAAATTCCTGCAATTTCAATTATTGTCTTTCAATTATATACCGCCTATATGGTCGGTTAAAAAATAGTCTTTCAATTATTGTCTTTCAATTATATACCGCCTATATGGTCGGTTAAAAAATTATCTTTTAAATATTGTCTTTTAATTCCCGTCATTTAAATTTCTACCAATTAATTTTTAAATAGAAATGAGTAGCTAAACCTAATCTTGGGTTAAGGCGAGGACAGTGTCCAATGTTCTTGAATCTCAAGATAAGCCAAACCTCGATGAATGCAAGATTTATCTGAGTTAAACTCGAGTTGAGTGTGTAAATGGTTTTGTGAGTTTGGATTGGGTCATCATCCTAACTTAGAACTCTCATGCCATGTATGAGAGTTGCTAGAATTGGAGATGAGATATACCCAAGCTCAGACGATCAAATCATAGTCTGTAGTATAATACAATCTACAGTGACGTCTTAACCTAGAACCATCATATCATGTATGAGGGTTGCTTAGCTAAGAATCATTCGTATTTTGAATTATCACTCCCAAACGATCCTCTGTTTATTTCAGATTAATGTTGCTGTTTAAATTGCTATAAGAGATTTATTAGGCATTGGTTCTGAACTCGCCTAAACCCAAGACCTTTTTAATATTCCAAAAAAAAAAAAACCTTTTCACAAAAACTTCGCTTTCTTTGGAGAAATCAACCCGAATGAACCATTCTTTTGTTAAATAAACCTCCCAGTGAATCGACCCGGACTTGTCCGGAATTTATATTTGTGTTACAATTACACTCATACACTGGTGAGTTTAAACCTCCTCACGATTTCAACACTGAACATCTAAACTGATTAAGGCTATTTAAATTGTAGGGTGAGGAGTGCAGCCAGTTACATCTCCACCTTAAACTCGTGTTTTAGTGCCCTTCAACCTACCAGTTCTTCCTTAGGAGTATGCTAGGGCACTGCACACCACTACACTTCTTTACTAACTATCCCGTCTACATACCTTTCGATATCATAACTCACTATCTATATCGTGTGCACACTAATTAATTTGTTCTTTTATCACCCTCAAATTATCGCAACTCAAAACTTGTATCCTTGTTATACCCATTTATACCATGCATACTTCCCACATTGGGTACATATACTCCTCATAACATATGCTCAATGCATAATAACATCTGCATACAACCCTGGACAAGTAGTATGACTCAACGACGTTATACAAGATCCTACCAATTTTCTTTAACAAAAAATTATCTCTTGCCTTTGAGGGACTTCTCAAATTTCTAATTCTCTCATCCCATATTTTAAGTGGAGATACTTGTATATATATATGTTTTAATTGCACACTCGTTTGGCCCAGGAAATAGATTCTCCCTATTCTGCATGTCACATCATAATGGTATGGTTAAACCTTTTAAACCTATTCCGTCCATTGCCCATAGTGTACTGCGCTAACACATATTTTCCTCCAGAAGATCTTCAATTGGTTAAACCTCTTTTCCAACTCTTTCATCCATTCATGCCCCATTATTGCATTGGGAAAATCGGGTCCCATAGCTGAACGGTCAACAGATTGTAAGGAAGCAGACAATCGTTGGCCATCGATTATCTGTTCTTTACCACCAACCAACAGCCAGTCTACGGTCACTTGAATAGCACAATTATTGAATAGCACTAGAAATAGGGAAATTTCACACTTAACTCACAGAAACATGAAAAGTAAGAGAAAATGTCTTTGGGTGTGAGATGCAGTGACAAGGCTCCAAATATACACGCTATGACTGTAAGCAATATTTGAATTTAAAGATTATTCTCATTTCATATCGTGACCATTATTGACAGTAAGTCACTGAGAATATAGAAGGCTTCACTCTTAGGCTTCAAGAGTTAATCAGAGTAAATTGGTTAATATTTGAAACGTTGGCAGGGCAAGGGGAAGGGACAAGCTTCCCATGCAAAATCTTAACAAATTCACCATTCCTTAAGAAAAGTAGGGAAGAACAAGCCCCATGTAGCTGTCAAAACATTCCCCAAGTCCATTAATGCACAAGAACCATCTGTATAACCTCACACCCCTATTTATGTAGTAGCTTTGGTTTATTTCCCCTGTATTCAACCTCAACAACACCTTTAAGTTCCTAAACCCCTCTCACAGTACTCTTCTCGCCACCCCAAGTGCATATATGAAAATTCTATCCAAAGTTTCCAGAACCCAATATCACATTTACAATGAATTATAATTCAAAAGATAGGAAGGAAGGAAGGGAACTTGCTTTCTTAAGCTTCCTGTGACGCTCGATAGCATCTAGAGACCTCTTGGATGGTAGTATTCGACTTGAAGTTGGAGAAGAGAAGGAGGGTTTTCAAAGAAGAAGAAACTTTTGAGAGAAGTTTCGGGTTGCTCGATGGATATGTTGTTATTTTTCCCAAAAATTTCCCTTTTTTATATTTTCTCCAAAAGTGATACTTATCCATCCAATTATTTCTATAATTTCTCTAAAATTTCCTTCTTATGACATAATTCTAGAATTTTCTATGACCTTCCAGAGTTAATGATGACTCAGAATGTATATATATATATGTATCGTTGAGGAGGACATTCGAATGTGTTATGAGGCATTCGAATGATAAGGAGTTAAAATTCAAAAGATACAAGAGTCATTTGAATGTATGCCAGGCCATTCAGATGTCTTTCTTAAAGATATAAGGTTCCATGCAAAGAGATTCGAATGATATGGCGTGCATTCGAATGAATTAGAGAAAGATTTCAAGTTATGAGAGTAACATTCGAATGAGGCAGGGGAACATTCGAATGAATTTTAAATAGTAGCTTGAATTACTGAAGGAATTGGAAGCTTATTCGAATGCAACAGTGCCCTCATTCAGATGAATTTTGCAATTTTCCCTGGGCTCATTGGAATGGAAGGGTAGTTATTCGAATGTGAGGCTTTAATTTACAAAATCAGATTCTGGACAGTTTCGACACCTACTCGAACTTTGGCTATAACTCTCTCACCTGAACTTCAATTGAGGTGGTTCAAGATGCTATGGAACGCAAAAAGAAAGACCTACAACTTTCATGTTTTGAGTTTTGAGAGATTAGAACTGAAAGGTGGTAGAAATTGGGTTGGAAAGAGAACATGCACACAAGAATATAGGCCATTTGAATTGCTTGACTCCTCATTCGAATGCTCCACTCCCCATTCGAATGGCTCCCTATAGCATTCGAATCTCTCCACTAAAACTCACAAAAATCATCCGAATGAAACCCAAGACTCGCACATTCGAATGCCTAAGCTCTCATTCGAATATCCTAGCCTACATTTGGATATTTAAGCTACAATTTGCACATATATTCAATTCCAACATAAAAAATCTAGCTTTATCACTTAGCTTACCCACTTCACCTTTATCCAATACTTAGAAAGTTATCACCAAAAAAACATATTAAGCATCAAGAGTAACCAACTCAATCCTTCAAACATGACACAAGAATATATATTCGGGTCGTTACATAAGTGTTCCTTGGTGGACATCAATCAAAGCCCTCCTTGTGGCAATAAAAGGTCTCCCTAAAATTAGGGGCATATCATAATCTTTTTCATGTCCAGAACAATGAAATCAACAGGAAAAATAAATTTATCTACTTTTTCCAACATATCTTTCACTATCCCCTTGGATATTTGATACTTCTATCGGCTAATTGAAGATAAATAGTGGTGGGTGTTGGTTCTTTTAATCCAAGTTTCTTGAAAATAGAAAAGGGCATCAAATTAATAATTGCACTAAGGTCACATAAAACTTTATCAAATTTAATTTCACCAATACTGCAAGGAATAGAAAAGCTCTTTGGATCTTTGAGTTTTGGAGGTAATTTATTGTGTAGAATTGCAGAGCATTCTTCATTAAGTTTCATCATCTCAAATTCGTCCAACTTTCTTTTGTTTGCAATTATGTCTTTTAAAAATTTTGCATAACTTGGCATATGTGATATAGCATCAAGAATAGGGATGTTAATATGTAGCTTTTTAAACACTTCTAAAAGTTTAGCAAATTGTTTATCCAAGTTAGCCTTTAGAAATTTTTTAGGAAAATGAGGAGGAGGTTTGTAAGATTTTAAATTAAGAGAAGAAGAACTTCCCTTTTTCTCCATTGATAACTCACTGTCCTCTTCTTTGGCTTTAAACTCTTTGCTTTCTTCCTCTTTTGTATGCTCTTCTTGTTTTTCTTTACTTTCCAATTCTTTTCCACTTCGCAAAGTGATGGCTTTTACATGCTCCCTTGGATTCTTCTCAGTATTGCTAGGTAATCCTCCTTGTAGTCTTTCTGAAATTGGTTGGGCAAGTTGTCCAATTTGAGTTTCCAAGCTTTGCATTCTTACCTCTGTACTATTGATAAACTTTGCCATCATATCTTCCAAATTCGGCTTCTTCTCTTGTGAAATTTGGTGTTGTTGCTGTTGAAAGCCAGGGGGCACTCTTTGTTGATTATTACTCCAAGAAAAATTAGGATGACTCCTCCATCCTGGATTGTAAGTGTTGGAGCAGGGATTAAAATTTGACCTATTGCCACCATAAGAAATAAAATTATCTTGTTCAGAAGAACCAAAAGAAAATGGATTTCCTACTTCACAATCTACACTAGCATGTCCCCATTGCCCACAAAGCTCACAAGAAAGAAAATGAGAAGAAGAAGAAGAAGTAGAAGCATTCATAGTTGAAACTCATAAATTACCCAAATTCTTATTTAATATAGCAATTTGAATAGATAAGGCAATAATAGAATCAACATTATAAATTCCAACTCCTTTTTTATTTGCTCTCTCATTGTCCCATTGATAACTGTTGGTTGCCATCTCCTCCAAAAGTTCATATGCTTCTTCAGGAGTTTTCCTTATAAAGGTACCACCTGCAATTGCATCTAACATCGAACGAGAAGATTGATTAATGCCACTATAAAAAGTTTGCACTTGCATCCAAACAGGTAGACCCTGATGAGGACATTTCCTAAGCAGTTCCTTAAATTTCTCCCAAGACTCATGTAAGGATTCATTAGCAAATTGTGAAAAAGTTGTTATGTCATTCCTTAATTTAGCTATTTTAGCAGGAGAAAAATAATTAGATAATTTTTTGGGTACTAAATCATTCCATGTAGTAATAGAACCTGCAGGAAGAGAATTAAGCCATTCTTTTGCACTATCTTTCAAGGAAAAGGGAAGCAACGTAAGTCGAACTGCATCCTTATTAACTCCATTATGCTTAAAAGTATCACATAAACAACAGCAACAACATATCCAGCCGTTATCCCACTATGTGGGGTTGGCTACATGAATTCTAGACTTCTATGTGGGTTATATCCCAACAGATAGTTTGTCTAGAATTCATATTTGGATCCGACTAAGTTTTACGCTGGCTGTCGGCTACCTAACGCAACCCTCCTCATTTATTCGAGCTTGGGACCGGAAGTGGATAATATCCCCTGGCGAAGTAATGATAAAATGAAGTTTCAACACCATTTTCATATAGAGAAGTTTCATGAGATGGTGGTGAATGAAGATAATTGATATAGTTGTGTTCCATCACTTAGTTGACATAGTGAAACCAACAAGTACAATATGGAAACACAACAAGCTTAAAAGTATCACATATTTCAAGAAAATTAGCAATATGAGAGTTAGGATCATCATTAGGGCCATAAAATTGTACACTCATCTAGATCATTTGAATAATTGCAGACTTGATCTTGAAGTTGTTTATTTATACATTGGGCCTCTCAATGCTTGATGTAGTGCCATCCAGAGTAGGTGTAGCATATGAGCTCAATGTCCTTGGATTAGTTTGGTTTGCTTGTTCTTGCTCTATCTTATTCCTTGCTCCATCTTATTCTTTTTCTCCTTCTTTTGTTTTTTTAGAATTTTTTCAATTTTTTGATCAAGGGGTATAAATTCTCCAACACTAGTGCGTGTCATGCACCATTGAAACCTACAAAGAAAAAGAAAAATAGTAAAAATTAAAAAATTAAAAATAAAATTTCTAAAAGATGAAAAAATAATAATAATAAAATTAAATTAAAATTGCAAATCCTAAAAGAAAGCAAAAATATGTTCAATCTAAGGCTAAATTATGCAGTTTTGATATGTAATAAACTAGTCCCCAGCAACGACGCCAAAAATTTGATGTGTGATTTATGCACAATTAATTCGGGTAAGTGTACTCTACTCAAATATGCATATAATGATGAAAAGAGTGTCAATCTCACAAGAACTAGATCACAATACTAAAACAATTTTAATTTAGCCTAAGTTAAACTAATTAATTAATCAGATAATAAAAAAAGAAAAATAAATGCAAAATTGAATTCTTTGGCAGAAAAATTAATTAATGAATGCACTAAGGTTTCAATTTCATTTAATCTGGGTTATGTAATAAACTATTCAATCCGATCCAAAACAAAAAATACCTTTACAATATTTTATAATTATTTACATGTGATGGTGGATTTCCCTCAATTAATTAATAAGCTTTCTCAAGTTATATTAATCTTTTATTAATTCAATTTCACTGTCAGATTTCTGATCAGATATCAACGAAATAAATAAGCATTAAGTTCTTTGGAAACCTCTAATCTCTGAAGGGGATTTGACTCACTAAGCTTCATTGATTCCCACACATCAGCTAATCATCTTTCGATCTTATAGTCTAGCATGTGATTTATATTGCGTATGAATCTAATTTATAACAATCCTTTAGTCAGTTATCCATAAATCATTAAATCATTAAAAAGTGACCAATATTTTAAAGCATTAAATGCAACAATATAAATTTTGCACGCAAATAATAATCGGGTTTTGAATCGAACTAAACAAATAATCACATAATCCCAAAATCAAAATCCATCCAAACCCTAGTTAAAATAAATTAGATAGACACTATTAAAATAAAAATAACAACAGAAAATTGAATAGAAAAGAAGAGAAGCTTCCTGCTTAGATCTGAAACAGATCTGGGATTGGAAGGATTGCAATGCTATGGAATTGAAGAGGAAGAACAGGGAGAGAAAAGTCAAGGCGCATAGAGCCCTCTTTGCAATTCCTTTCAATCTCGTGCGCCACACTGTTATTCAATTCTTCCCATCCAGCCTCCCATCTCACTTTATTATTATTATATATATATGAGGCACTGGCCATGCCCTAACTCAACTTTTTTCCAATTGAACTTCTAATATTATTATATTATATTTAAAAATGCAACTCGATTATCGTCCCTTAGTATATATAATATAATATACAATATTTAATATACTATTAAATATAATAACTTTAATTATATTATAATATGAATTTTGAAATTAATTTTATAATATCTTTTCTTTTTACGCCCAAATCTTTGAAATAATATCTTTTACTGGTTCCTACAAAAAGAGATTAAAATAATGTAAAATCCATATAAACACATATGTATGTAGAAAAAATAGTACAAGGTTAAGATAAAAATTAAATAAAAATATATATACAATTAAGTCCTATCAACTGGCGAATGGTCTCTTTGCCTCTCTGTCAAATATTGAGGAGATACGTTGTGTTTTTCTTTTTTCTGCCATTAATGACAAATGCTTTGGTTAATTCTGTGAGCGAATGATCTACAAAAGAGATGGTCAGTGCAATATAATTGACAAAATAGAATATGAAAATATACACAAAGTATAGTAAAACTCCCTCTAGTAGTCACGATGAACACATTTAAGGCTCAGATCTAGGTAACAAATCACCACTTAGGCAACTCCAAGAATAAGGCTACCAACCCCCAACGAAAACCCAGCTCTAAACTGCCCAAATCGCCCCTCTTTCTCAGCCAAAAAATGAAACTCTCTTGCCAACAGAATGCTCTACACGAAGTAGAGTCCACAAAGGAACAAGAATCATGAAGATAGAGTGAGAAACAAGAATAAATCAATCGTTAAAGCTTACCTCCACGGATTGGATATGCTGAATATATATAGAGGGAAATTGATGAGGCATTGCCTAACAAAGGCAAGAGATCACCGCAAGAATCAACAAAGAGATGTTGCATAAAGCGGTAAGGAAAGATCAGATATGGGCGATATTCAGGACTAATTCGAGGGAGAGAGAGAGAGAGCAAATCGACCGTCGACTAAGGGAAGAAAGAGTCTCCAAAGAGCATATATATATATATGAGGCAGCTAGGGTATCGAAGTAATTGGGTTTGCACAAAGCAAATGGGCCACACACGAGAAATGGGCTAACATAAGTAATGGGCTGGGTTTCTCCATCTCTTGAACAAATGGGCTAAGGCTTATTTCTCCTCCAAAGAGATGATAAATGGGCTTATGGCTCGATTTCTAATTGGGTTTCCAATAAGTGGTGATATTTGGGTTATACTTCAATCATGGGCCGAAGGTTATGAAGATCATACCTGCTTGAAACATCGTCACTGCCTTGGGCCTTATTTGCAAACACAACTTAACAAATCTCTATCTTGTTTCCAAATAAGGCCAACACACACAAACAACAAGAAAACATGCACATGCAAGAAATGCATAATCATGCAACAAATGCATAAATAATCACATACCTTTACCAATGTTTAGAAGAGCAAGGCAACTTCTAAATTTTGTCACAAGGAGCACCTTAGTTCCCATATCAGAGGGGTAATAATATGAAAGCACCTTCTCAAGTGTAATAACATCTTGCGACACAATGTCACGAATGAAGTGCAATCGAACATCAATGTGTAAAGTGCATTCGTGAAACACAAGATTCTTACATAAATGAATTGGAGATTGACTATCAGAAAAAACAGCCATAGTATCACTTAAAATACCCAGTTCATTAAGCAATCTTTTAAACCATAGAGTTTCCTTAATAGCTTCTGTAGTTGTAATGTATTCTTATTCAGTGACAAGGAGTGTAACTATATGTTGGAGCTGAGATATCCAACTAATGCATGAATCACACAGAGTGAACACATAGGATGACATGGATTTCCTGTTGTCTCTATTACTAGTATAATCAGAATCCGTAAAGCCCTTAAGTTTCTCACTATTAGCCTGACGCTTATACACTAAGCCCACATTGTGAGTACCCCTCAAGTACTTAAGTAACCATTTTAACCTTTCCCAATGAGTGGGACCAGGGATTGTCATAAATCTACTCAAGGTGCTAACTACATAAGCTCGATCTGGTCTAGTACACACCATAAGGTACATAACAGATTCTGTTGCATTCGAATATGAAAATTTTCTCATATATTCCTTTTCTTCTTCATTAACAGGAGATTTATCTTTTGACAAAATGAAATGGTTTCTTTAAGGTAAAGATACTGGTTTGCTATCATGCATTCCAAATCTTTTCAACACTTTTAACACATATGATGATTGATATAGAAACAACAATGAATTTGATTTATCTTTTTCAATTTCCATACCTAAGATTTTCTTAGCAATCCCTAGGTCTTTCATATCAAACTCACTACTCAAAGCTGTTTTTATATCATTAATCATCTTAATGTTTGAACCAATTAGAAGTATATCATCAACATATAATAAAAGAAACACATAGTCCTTATCATAATGTTGAAAAGCAATGATCAAAATCACTTTTTTTGAAACCAATTGAATGGATAAATGAATCAAATCATTTGTACTATTATCTGGGAGATTGTTTTAAACCATACAGGGATTTCTTTAGGCACACAAAGTCTGATTTTTTCTTATCTTCAAAACCTTTAGGTTGAGACCTATATATTTTTTCTTCTAGGTCACCATGCAGAAAAGCAGTTTCACATCTAGTTGTTCAAGTTTCCAGTCATAGTATGCAACTAATGCAAGCATCACATGAATAGTGATATACTTAACAACTGGCGAAAAAATCTCTTTAAAATCAACTCTTTTTTTTTTGAGTAAATCCCTTGGCTACTAATCCAGCCTTAAATTTAACAGGTTCATTTTTATTAGTGCCCCCTTCTTAACCTTGTAAATCCATTTACATCCTACAATGGACTTATCTTTAGGTTTTGTCACTAACTCCCACATTTGGTTTTTAGAAAAGGAACTCATCTTCTCTTTTATTGCTTCTTCCCACTCCTTAGAGTATTTACTTCTAATGGCCTTCTTATGTGTTTGGCTCATTGTCAGCTACCTTTTGGTAGCTAGCATAGGCTACATCAAAATTGTAACGACCAATTCTCCCAATCAAGCCATTACTCGGGAAATCTTAGGATTTTTTTTTTTTTTACATTCACAAGATTTATTCATTTTCTTTTTCCATCTAGCTAATCTTAAAAACCACAATTATCGCATGCTCAAAATCCCAAAATCCCTTAACCATACCCATTTAGCTAACAAGGATTAAAGACTGAAGCTAAGTAGGCATTTCAAGTGTACAACGAAATACTAGGATTAAAATTCTAATGGATTGTCATGCGTTACCTTAACATAGCATGTTCATACATAATTGTCTCGTGACTAAAATAAGACCAAAATAAGGATTACATGCCAATTGTACAAAATGTAATAACAAAACTAATTTAACATGCTTGGTCCCTTTCTTCAACTAATTGGCCACGCCTTTCTCTTTGCTAGAAGCTCTGACTGGAACGTTGAATGTTCCAAGGGCATAACCCAGGTTAGATGCTGAATCATCTAAGTGAATGGAAACAATTACTCTCATAAGCTAAAGCATTTGAAATGGAATACCGTGAATATAGGCAGGTCAATCATTGGATAGGGTAGTACTACTCACATTTGAATAGAAAATTGCCTTTCCTCGATATGCGTGTTAGCCTCAAAATTTACGCAAATCCTCAATTCCTCAAGCCAAATTTTCTCTTGATCATCAATTATTCAAGAAAATCATTATTCCTAATTTTTCTGAATTTCTCATAATTTTCCCAAATTTCTCCTCATTTTCCTATAATCATTTTCTCAAAAATAAATATTTCCTCATGCTTTTCCCCACTAAAATTCACCAAAATTCATAAAATAATTCTCTTGGCTTTCTAAAATTTATTCAGAATTTTTTGGATTTTCCTCCTATTTATTTTCATAAAAGTTTCTTTCTAAAAATTCAAAATAAATACTTATTCAATTATTTTTGCTAATAATAATTTGAAATAATAAATCTCCCTATTTTTCTGACTTTTCTAGAAATTTCCAGAAATTTTTTTTCCATTTCTTTCTTTTTTCCATTATTTTTTTATTTTCCTATTTTCTTTTTATTTTCTCTTACCTCCGGTCATCTTCTCAAGCGACAGCCACCAGCCAGGGACTTCGATGAACAATCCGACGACACCAGCACGAAGCCCACGACCTTTCGACCACGATGGCACTGGCCGATGCTCCAAAAACCGGCCTGAGATGCACTAAAATCAACAATTTCAGTCTACCGGCGGCGACTATTCGTGATTTTTCAACGATATTTAAAACCCCCAAAATCTCCATATTTACTCTTCTCCCGCAGAGAAACAAAAGCCCCTTATTTAGATTGATCAATTCTCTCTCTAAACCCATGGATTGAGCTCGATTTTTGCATAAACATTCTTGGCCACGAGTTGCAATTTATAGGTAATTTTGGGCTGTAAATCCTTCGATTCTTAGGTTAATGATACCCTAGGATGCTAGATTTAACTCGTAATCACCTCGATTCATCCTTAAAGCAAGAAAATACCTTGATTATTCCGTTCAAATTTTCCAGCTATATACGACCGATTTTCGCTATATTGCGACCAATCTTCGGCCAATCTCCACCACAACTCGCCCATGATGGTCTGAACCTACTCTAGAAGCCTTTGGTGACCCTCCCCAACGTCGACGTGATGGTTGGCCAGAGATTTGCAGTGCCGTATCTAGCTTTGTGATATTTGCAGATTTGCTCCTGTTCTTATTTTCTAAATTTACAGATTGGTCCTTCCCCAATTTTTCAAAATTTCCTCAAGGACCTCAAACTCTAATTTTCTCATTTCAGTCCCCAAGAATCAAAATTCCAATTTGACCACCTTTGACCAAAATTTAGAAATTCCACTTAGGCCCGAATGTTTGAAAAGTTATATTTTTACCCTTAGTTTGCAAGTTTTTTGAGTTTCATGAATTCTAACTTTTCTTACACATTCTTATCCCCAAACTTTTGTTTAACACAGACATTGCACCGTATTTTGGCTAAGAATTGAAAATTACACTTTGACTCTAAAGATTGAAAAATTGCATATAGACCCAATAATTTCACAAAATTCCAATTTTATTCATTTATAAATTTCTTGGGTATTACATCCTTTCCCACTTAAGAAAATTTTCTCCTCGAAATTACACATTCTTAGGACCAAATAGATGTGGGTAAGAGGTATTCATTTCGGCTTCACGCTCCCAAATAGCTTCTTCTTCCCCACGGTTTCTCCATAATGCTTTGACCAAAGGAATAACTTTAGTCCTCAGCACTTGCTCCTTGCAATCCAAGATTTGAATAAGCTATTCTTGATAAGTTAGATCATCTCGTACTTCAATGGCCTCATTTTGGAGGATTTGGGTAGGGTCCGACTTGTGCTTCCATAATTGGGACATATGGAACACATTGTGGATCCTTGATAAGGTTATTGGCAATACTATCTTGTAGGCCACTGGTTCGATTCTTTTTAGAACTTCATATAGACCGATATACCTTGGACTTAATTTTCCTTTCTTCTTTGCTCAAATTACTATTTTAAATGGGGAAATCTTCAAGTACACCTTATCACCCTCCTGAAACTCCAGATCTCGCCTCCGTCGATCATCATATGACTTTTGACGACTCTGGCTGGCTTTCATTCTTTCTTGGAATCTTCTTATCTTCTTTGTGGTTTTTTGGACTATCTTAGGTCCAATTAATCTTGTCTCTCCTGTTTCTATCCAACAGAGGGGAGTTTGACATTTTCATCCATACAAAGCTTCATAGGGTGCCATTCCAATACTACTATGGAACCCATTATTGTAATCAAATTCAACTAGTGGCAAATGCTTCTCCCAACTTCCTGAAAAATGTAGGACACAGGCTGTTAACATGTCCTCAAGTGTCTGAATTGTCCGGTTAGACTGTCCATCAGTCTGGGGATGATAAAGCTATACTAAGCTTTAGCTGCGTTCCCAAGCACTTATAAAGACTTTCCCAAAATCTTGATGTAAACCTCGGATCTCGATCATATACTATGCTCATAGGAATTCCATGCAACCGAACAATTTCTTTATATATAGTTGTGCTAAGACAGGTATCGGTTGTTCTATCTTGACCGGTAGAAAATGAGCTGACTTTGTTAATTGATCCACTATTTTCCTAATAACATCATTTTGTCTAGGACTTCGTGGTAGGTTGGTTACAAAATCCATAGTAACATGATCCCATTTCCATTCGGGAATGTCTAATGATTTCAACAATCCTTTTCGGCACTGATGTTCGATTTTAATGCATTTGAAAGTATCGGATCACGCCATGTAACGTGCCACATCTTTCTTCATACCAGGCCACCAGTAGGTTTCTTTAAGATCTCTGTACATTTTTGTGGCTCCTGGGTGTACTGTGTATTTTGCTTGATGAGCCCTTCCCAAAATGATTTGCCTTAGGTTTCTATCTCTTGGCACGTACATCATTCCTTGAAATCAGAGTACGCCATCATGGTATTCAAAATTAGATGTCTTTACATGATCATCCTCATCAATCCACTAATTTCTTCTTGAGTCTGCTTGAAGAGCCGTCCTGATCTGAGCTATTATATCGGGTTGTATGGTTAAACTTGCCGCGTATCCCTTAGTCGACTTAGGTTTTGCATCTACAGTCAAATGACTAAAGGACTCAATCAACTCCTATTCTTTAATCATCATGCTTGCTAAGACCTCATAACTTTTCTTGATAAGAGCATCTGCAACTGCATTTGCTTTTCCTGGATTGTACGAAATAGTGCAATTAAAATCCTTTAGATATTCCATCCACCTTCTTTGTCGCATATTTAATTATTTTTGAGAGAATATGTACTTCAGACTTTTGTGATTTGTAAAAATTTCAAATTGCACTCCATATAAATAATGTCTCCACAACTTCAAGGCATAGATGATGGCTGCCAATTCTAGATCATGGGTCGAATAGTTTTGCTCGTGCCTTTTTAATTGTTGGGACCTGTATGCTATTACCTTTCCATCTTGCATCAAGATACACCCCAAGCCTATTTTAGAAGTATCACTATAAACCACATATCTTCTTGTCTCAATTGACGTTGCTAAGATTGGGGCCGTCGTAAGTCGATCTTTAAGCTCTTGAAAACTCTGCTCACATTTTTTATTCCACACAAATTTCACATCCTTTTGCATCAATCGAGTAAGTGGAGCAACAATTTTAGAAAATCCTTCCACAAATCTTCTATAATATCTAGTTAGACTAAGAAAACTTTGAACTTCTCCAACGTTCTTGGGTGTCTACCAGCTCTGTACCTCCTCTATTTTAGCTAGATCAATAGCTATACCTTTAGTTGAAACTACATGGCCAAGGAATGCCACTTGAGTGAGCCAAAATTCACACTTGGAAAGCTTGGCATACAACTTGTGGTCTCACAACGTCTGCATTACAATCCTTATATGCCTTTCATAATCCTCCTCACTTGAGGAATATATTAGGATATCATCAATGAATACTATCACAAACTAATCCAAATAAGGCCTAAAGGCTCTAGTCATCAAGTCCATGAAAGCGGCAGATTCGTTTGTTAATCCGAAAGGCATCACTAAATATTTATAATGACCATATCGGGATCGAAAAGCAGTCTTAGGAACATCCTCCTCTTTAATCTTCAGTTGGTAATACCCGAACCGAAGGTCTATTTTTGAGAATACCTTAGCCCTTTACAATTGGTCAAATAACTTCTCAATCTTGGGAAGTGGGTATTTATTCTTTACGGTCACCTTATTTAATTGTCGATAATTAATGCACATTCTTAAACTACCATCATTTTTCTTCACAAACAGTACCAGGCCTCCCCAATGTGACGTACTTGGTCTAATAAACCCCTTATCAGTCAACAACTGCAACTACTCCTTTAACTCTCTCATCTTCGCTAGGGCTATTTTATACGGGGGTATGGAAATGGGCTGAGTACCAAGTAATAGATCTATTGAGAATTTGATTTCTTGATGGGGAGGTAATCTTGACAAATCCTCGGGAAAAACGTCAGGGTACTCATTTACTATTCTCACCATGTTTAGCTCAGATTTTTCTTTATTCAATTCAATTTTAAACGAGTGTAATGCTTGCTGATAGAATTGAATTGATATGGCATACACCAAGAGGGGGAGGGGGGGTGAATTGGTATATAAAAAAATTTCTTTGAGAAATAGAGATATCGTCTGTTAAGACCGTAGATTCGTTAAATCTCAAGACCTTGAAATGGCACGATGTGGTATCAACCATATAAAGACAATCTCGTTTTATGAAGAATAAATATGAAATCTTATTAATGAATGAATGAATTAAGTAGGAAGAAAAATCCTAACAAGGACAAGTAAAAACAGGAAGCACAGGAGACAAAGATTTATAGTGGTTTGGCTTTCCAAGCCTAGTTCACTACCTTAGCTATCCGCTAAGGATTTTAAAGTAACTTCACTATCAACCCCCTACTCAACATGAGTAGGTCCTCTAATCTGTGACAAGGAAATGTATAAACCTCCCAATCTAATGGGCTCTCTAGCTTACGCTAGGATTAATATAGTAAATGTGAGAATGAGAGTGTAAGAGTACAACTCTTAGTTACAGGTTCTCTCAAACAAAAGTTAGAGGCTTAAAATGGATACAACAGTATGGATACAAAGCCTCGAAAAGAAAATTACAGAGAGTAAAAATTTAAAGCTCATAGAAATTGAATGCTCGATAGTTGAAGATCTTAAATGTTTCTAACAGCCTTCAATCGATTCTCCCAACCCATATTTATAGTTGATGGTAGATAAATACAAAAATCCGACCATTGTGTTGGTTGGGCAAGCATTAAATGCGCCAAAAACTAGCCATTATAAATTTCTGTGAAACAAACTGTCGACAGACAAAATAGGTTAGTCAACTATATTTTCAAACAAAACTAAGGTATAGTCGACATACAAGGAGGCATAGTTGACAGATGTACAACCAAATCTACTGGTAGTCGACAAATACTTTCACATAGTTGACACATCCAAAAATATGAAGAAAATTTATAAAATCACACACATACATAGTTGACAGAGGAAATTCCATAGTCGACAGAGCCTGCCCAATAGTCAATAGAACACAATATAGTCGACAAAAGCTTGGGCATAGTCGACAGATCATGACTCATAGTCGATTATCCACAGGCACATAGTCGACTATTTATAAGCATAGTCGACAGAGCATATATATATAGTCGACTATCCATTTGAAAAATCTGAACACTTAACATTTTCTAACTTTGTTTCTTTCGAAAACAAGTTGAGATTATCAAAAGGATATTAATTTTGAATCTTAACACTTAACCTTACTTCCTATAGCATTCAAGAAAGATTGGTTTTCATAACTTTAACTTTGCTTCAAACTCATTCATATGGATTTAAAGATTGATTTTTATATAGTCATTATCAAAACTATTTTATTTTCCAAGAGTAAAGTATCACTTGCATCATTGCGCTTCGTTTTTTTTTACTATAAACACGCTAACCTTGAAAGGTGATACATTCACCACTAGATTTTAGTAGATCCACAACCTTGATCTTGTAGTCAACCTTAGCACTATATAGGGAGAGAAAATCCATCCCTAGAATTACGTCGAACTCTCGAATATCTAATAGTGCTAGGTCTACCTCAAACTCCTTTCCTCGTAGGTTCAATACGCACCCAAAACACCCCATCAAGGTTTCTATAGTTGTGCCTACTGGCGTAGCTATGATCATTTGATACCCAATCTCTTAGGTTCTAATTTTAGACTATGAGCCATTAAGCATGAAATGAACGAATTCATGGAACCAGGGTCCATCAAAGCATGAATAGGAGTATTGAGGAGGAATAGTGTACCTTCAATCACCACAGGGTTGGCTTCCACATCCTCTCGAGTCAGATTATAAATGTGACCATGGCGTACATTCCTTGCTTCCCTGGTTGGTTGTTTAACCATCTGGCTTTTTGGGCACTCTCTTGAGATGTGTCCTGGCTGTTCGCATCTATAATAGGTGATCTTCAGTCGGTTCTGCTCTTAAGGTGTTTCTTTATTTCTCAAGCAATTCCTCCCAATGTGACCTTTCTCTCCACAAGAAAAACACCTTAGTGGCTTCTCAAAGGGCCTTCTTCCTAGATGATTCTTCTTGTAATAAAAATATTTTCTTCCATTCTTGGCCTAAAAAGTTTGATTACCTGACCCATGATCTTTGCCTTTCTTTGTCTTCTCATCCCTGATCAGCCCCACTCGTAACAAGTTTCTTTATGTGGGCAAGGCCAGACTAAGAGCTTCCTTGTACGTGTTGATAGACCACGTAGTTAGGGGTTGTTGGAGGTCCACTTGCAGTCTTGATATAAATTTTTGTGCATTCTAGAACTCGTTAGTTCCATACATCAGTACATACTTGATGAGTTATGTGTACTGTGTATCATCCTGCGTCACTGACATATCATCAGCCTGCCTTAATTTCATGAACTCCCAGACTTTCTCTTTTCTCTAGCTCCTAGGGAGGTACTTTTCATTGAATTCTTCTTTACACATCTCCCAAGTAAGGACTAGCGTGCCCTCATCCTTATCTTCTTGCTCTTGCTAGGATCTTTGTAAAGAATGCTCGGTCGATTGACACCATCGTCCTACTTCTTCTTCTAGCATGAGGGTAGCACATTTCACCTTTTCTTCTTCGTCACATTGTAAGTGTTGGAGCAGCTTTCCAGTTTGTTCAAACCGGTATTCAGCCACACTAGGATGATCATTCGGTCTTCCCTTGAATGCTGGTGGTCATAACCGTCGATATTGCTCTAATGTAGAAGTCGTTTGTCAAGTAGGTTCATCTCTACCCACATATGTTAACATGTTTTCTAGAATTCATTCCATCCTTGCCAGTCAATCACTATTTGAACTGGATTCTCCAATATATCTTTCAGTTCTCCTCAAAGGATTTCCCTACCCCTTGCAACTATTTTCTTCTCGCCTTTTGTTGTTATCGGTGACAGGGTTACATGTTCGTTTTGTATTCACCATATGAGGTAATAAACAAGAACATTTCACACTCAATGATGATGTTTTTCCCAAAGATAACATTTTATTTCTCATAATATCATTCCATGGTACATTAGTTTAGACACAAGGATAAACGTAAAGACTTCCTACTACATTATCATAGTACATCAAGTAAGAAAATAGACATAATAGTTCCTTCGGTTTGTCAAATGTGGACAAAAGCGATTGTAGATCTTTCCTCAATCTTTAGTCTTCCAAATCCATGCTTCCTCTAAATTTCCTTCATCTTCAAACTCAACTGGAGGTCTGTCTCGATCCTCATAGGACTCCTCGGCTGAGCTGATGTTAACAACATCCTCTTCAACTTCCAATTCTTCGGGATCCTTGTCTTCCTCGGGATCTGCGTCCTTAGTCATCACATAAAACACATTGTCTTCTAAGGGTTCTTCTTCAGGGTTTTCATTATCCTCTACACGATAAGCTAAGTCTTCCTCTTCCTCATTATCCTCATTCATTACTTCCTCTTCTACTTCTTCATACATATTAGTAAATTGAAGGCATACACTTGAATAAAAGTTACTAAAAATTTTAAATTCCTCGTGTTGATAAACCCATCGAGTAATCATCTGCCACTCCCCTTCTAGAAGGTCTAAATAGTAGTTAATCTGAGTTTGGACTAGCCTAGGCAGTTGGAGATAGCTTGGAGGCATGCCCCTTATAATATCTTCAACGTCATCCAGATAATCAAAAAGTCATTCTCCGGGCGGATTCTCTTGAGCATTGATTCGGTGTGCCCAATATGCATATAAAATCAAATCAACCATTTCGTCTCTGAAATAAATTCTTAGTTAGGAATCCTCAAGCCATTCTCCAAAGTTTTCCCTAAGTTTTTAATGATGCACTAGGGTTCAAAGTTCCTAACCCAAGTTTTGTAATCAATTCTAGGTACACCAAATTCATAACTTAGACTTCCTAGGTATCTTAAACAACCTTAAGCTTTGATACCAAATGTAACAACCCGTTCTCCCAATCAAGTCGTTACTTGGGAAATCTCAGGATTTTTTTTACATTCACAAGATTTATTCATTTTCTTTTTCCATCTAGCTAATCTTAAAAACCACAATCTTCGCATGCTAAAAATCCCAAAATCCCCTAACCATACCCACTTAGCTAACAAGAATTAAAGACTAAAACTAAGTAAGGCATTTCAAGTGTACAACGGAAATAATACGATCAAAATTCTAATAAATTATCGTGCATTACCTTAACATAGCATGTTCATACATAATTGTCTCGTGACTAAAATAAGACCAAAATAAGGATTACATGCCAATTGTACAAAATGTAATAATAGAAGTAATTTAACATGCTTTGTCCCCTTCTTCAACTAATTGGCCACGTCTTTCTCTTTGCTGGAAGCCCCAGCTAGAACATTAAATATTCCAGGGGCATAGCCCAAGTTAGAAGCTGAATCATCTAAGTGAATGGCATAAAAGGAATTTCCATGAAATGCATGAGTGATCATGTGCATGGCATAAATCACACTCAACATATCAACCTGGGGACATCACCTTGGCGTACTCAGTCCCTGGAAAGTAATTTGACCACTACCTGTGGGAACAACCATTCCTACGCTTTTCGCAGGAATGAACATTGCCTCGTCCACAAGGAGACCCCAAATCCCGACCCATCGATCATAACAATGACTTGATTCGAATATGACAATAACATATAAATCATGTGCCATGCATATCAAAATATCATGTCCAGTTAATGCATCACATAATGATCAATATGCGTAAAATAATATGAATTTGGAAACAATTAAGCCTCTCACAAATTAAAGCATTTGAAATGGAATAATGTGAATATAGGCAGGTCAATCACTAGACAGGGTAGTACCACTCATCGTCGAATAGTAAATCGCCTTTCGTCGATATGCATGCTAATCTCAAAATTTACGCAAATCCTTAATTCCTTAAGCTAAATTTTCTTCTGATTATCAATTATTTAAGAAAATCATTATTCCTAATTTTCCTGAATTGCTCATAATTTTCCCAAATTTCTCCTAATTTTCCTATAATTATTTTCTCAAAAATAAATATTTCCTCATGATTTTTCCCACTAAAATTCACCAAAATTCATAAAATAATTCTCTTGGCTTTTTGATTCAGAATTTTTTGGATTTTTGTCCTATTTATTTTCATAAAATTTTCTTTCTAAAAATTCAAAATAAATACTTATTAAATTATTTTTCCTAAGAAAAATTTGAAATAATAAATATCCCTATTTTTCTGACATGTTTGGAAATTTCTAGAATTTGTTTTCCATTTCTTTTTATTTTTTCCTTATTTTTGTTTTTTTTTCCTATTTTCTTTTTATTTTCCTTTATCTCTGGTCATCTTCTCAAGCAACGACAATCGGCCGGAGACTTTGATGAACGATCCGACGACATTAGCATGAAGCGCACGACCTTCCGAGCACGATGGCACCGGCTGATGCTCAACAAACCGACTGGAGATACATTGAAATCGACAATTTTTGTCCCTTGACGGTTACTATTCGCGATTTTTCGGCGATATTTAAAACCCACTCTAAACTGCTCCAAACCAACCCAAAATCTCCATAGTCACTCCTCTCCCCCAGAAAAACAAAAGCCCTTTTTTTAGATTGCTCAATTCTCTTTAAACCCATTGATTGAATTCGATTTTTGCATCAACATTCTTGGCCGCAAGTTGCTATTTATAGGAGATTTTGGGTTGGAAATCCTTCAATTCTTAAGTTAATGGTAGCCTAGGATGCTAGATCTAGCCCGTAATCACCTCGATTCATCCTTAAATTCAAGAAAATGCCTTGATTATTCCATTTGATTTTTTCAGCCATATATGACCGATTTTCGCTATATCATGACTGATCCTCGGCCAATCTCCACCACAACTCGCCCATGATGGTCTGAACCTACTCTGGAGGCCTCTGGTGACCCTTCCTGACGTCGACGTGATGGCTGGCTGAAGATTTGCAGTGCCATACCTAGGTTTGTGATATTTGTAGATTTGCTCCTGCTCCTATTTTCTAAATTTACAGATAGGTCCTTCCTTAATTTTTCAGAATTTCCTCAAGGACCTCAAACTCTAGTTTTCTCATTTCAGTCCCGAAAGAATCAAAATTCCAATTTGACTACCTTTGACAAAAATTTAGAAATTTCACTTAGGCCCGAATGTTTGAAAAATTACTTTTTTACCCTTATTTTGCAAGTTTCTTCAGTTTCATGAATTCCAACTTTTCTTACACATTCTTATCCCCAAAATTTTGTTTTACACAGACGTTACACTGTATTTTGGCTAAGAATTAAGAATTACATTTTGGCCCTAAAGATTGAAAAATTGCATATAAACCCAATAATTTAACAAAATTCTAATTTTATTCATTCATAAATTTCTTGGGTATTACAAAAATCTTCTAGCCTTTGAGGTAATCTCCAAGGTCTCCTTTCTCTATCTTAGGCTAACTGGTAATTAGTCAAAGGTGGTTAATCAATGGGGTGTTCATCTACCACTGCTTTTCTTTCCTTATCTAATGGGGTGTTCATCTACCACTGCTATTCTTTCCTTATCTAATGGGGTGTTCATCTACCACTGCTTTTCTTTCCTTATCTAATAGAGGTTGGCTTTGATTCTCCACCTCACTCGAGATGGTGAAAATGTGGATGCTTAATTTACTTGACTTTTCTTGAGGTTTTTCTTTCTCCCCTTATTGTTGTTTTTCATTGTCTAATTTTAAACATAGTATCTTAGACTCATTAAATGTGACATCCTTACTCACAATTATTCTCACTCCCTTTTGGTTATATCCTAGAGTCTATCACCCTTGAATCCCTCAGGGTATCCTAGAAAAACACATTTTCTAGATCTAGGTTCAAGTTTTCCCTCATTTTGGTGAGAAAATGCAGCACACCCAAAAGTCTTGAGAATTGAATAGTCGGGACATTTTTCATGCCATTTTTCGTATGGAGTGCCACCATTTAATGCAATAGATGGAGTTTTAATGCAATAGATGGAGTTAAATTAACCAAATAACATGCAGTCATAACTGTCTCACCCCAAAGTGACTTAGGTATGCCTAAACTAATCATCATACACCTAACTTTGTCCAATAGAGTCTTATTCATTCATTCTACCACCCTATTTTGTTGAGGGGTGCATGGAACTGTCTTATGCTTAGTAATCCCACATTCCTTACAGAAGTTATAAAACTCGACATTGCAAAATTCTAGACCATTATACGTTTTAAGATATTTTATCCTTTTACTTGTTTGATTCTCCACTTGAGTTTTCCAAATCCTAAAACTCTTAAAGGTTTCAGATTTATCCTTTAGAAGGTACACCCAAACTCTTGTTGAGAACTCATCAATAATGGATAACATCTATTCCCACCAGATGTGGGATTGGTAGCCGATCCCCACAAGTCTAAGTGAATATACTTTAACACCCTTGTGGATTTATGCACACTCGATGAGAATGATAATTTATGATGCTTTCCAAGCACACAATGGTCACAGAAGGGCATATCAGACACACAGTCTTTACCAAAGACTCCTTTATCACTTAGAAGCTTGAGCCCCTTAACGCTGACATAAGTTAACCTATTGTGCCATTTGTACGTCGCATCCTTGTTGATGGAAGCAATTTTGGAGCCACCCACAACTTCAACAGTAGATACATAAATTCCATTTTTCCTAATTCCTTTACATACTACCATAACTCCTTTAATCATTTTTAACATACCGTTTTCTATGTTTCTAGTGAAATCGTTTTTTTCTAACTCACCCAATGAAATTAAATTCCTAGCCATTTCAAGAATATACCTAACATCCTTTAATGTCAAGACATAGCCTGTGTCTAATTTAATAGTGATATCCCCCATTCTAATGACTTTGTATACAATGTTGCTACACACAATTTCATGACCACCTTGAGATTCATGCAAATTCTCAAACCAATGTTTTTGAGATGTAACATGAAAGGACGCATTCAAATCTAAAATCCATTCATGAACATGATTTTTAATAGAAACATTTAATTCACTAGAGTTAGAATCTAGGAGCATGTATACCTCACTTGGATCATAAGAGGTAACCACATTTGCCTTTTCACGATCTCTCTCATTTTCTTTTTGTTTGCCCTTCTCAGCATAACAATCTTTAATGAAGTGTCTAGTTTTCTTACAACCATAACACTTCTTACCCTTCCTTCAGGTTTTGGATTTTGGCCTACTTTTCCCTTTCTTCTTGCTACCTCCTTCTTGATTCCTATATTGAGGTCTACCCCTCATCATGTGGAGCTCACCATGTTTTCTCTCACTCTTTAATTCCAATTCCTTACTCCTAAGAGAATATATGACAATTTCAGATGTTAACATGTCTTTACCATACTTAATGACATTTTTAACTTCTTTATAAATATCAGGAATGACATTTAACAAAATAACTGCCTTATATTCCTCTGACACTATTTCACCACAATTTGTGATATTTTGTCCTAATTTGTTAAAGATATCTAAATTGTCATCTAGATCCTTTGAGGGCTCAATTTTAAAGCTGAAAAAACTTTCAAGTGAGAAAAGTTTATTTGGAGTGGAGATTTTCACAAATAATTGTTCAAGCTTTTCCAAAGAGCTTTTGTGTTTCTAATTTACCAACTTTTCCTAAATCGAAACAGAGAGGTGCAAGATTATAGAAGTATAAACAAGTTCATCAGCTTCTATATTTTGGTCCACAGTGTTAGTTGCAGGAAATTGCCATCAATGGCTTTTGAAACCTTTTGTTGAACTAAAATTCCTTTCATCTTTTGTTGCCAAATAGAAAAATCACCCTTCCCATTGAAAGCACCCATTTCAAAATGATGTGAATTCATGTTAACAAAGAATGTGCACAACACAGAAAAAAGTAGCCTATAAAAGGGACTAAGAAACACAAAGTTTCAACCCAAATAACTAGACAATCTATTCACAAAGAATTTTTTCAACAAGGGCAGATTTTCAAGCAACAACAACTAACACAGATTTACTTATGTAGTATTTTAATGCACTTAGTAGTAAATAATCACAAAACACACACACACACACACACACATAAACTACTTGAAACAATACAGATTTTACCAACAAGAATCAGATCTGAGATCTGAAAACAGAAAGAGGGTCGAATTTGAAGACTATCGGCAACCTCTTTGCGCTGTTACTGGTTACTCCATGCACTGCCGCCGGCTGGAAAATGGGTTACATGTGCCACACAGGTGAAAAGCCCACCAGCCTCTAGTTTTGAATATGGGATAATTTCTCCCCAACTCAAGATCTGCACAAAGCAATTTGAGAAAAAAGTCGATCTGGTTGGCACAAAGCTTCCGTGAAATTGGAGTAGAAAATGAAAGGGGTTTTGTGATCTACCTTCGAATATGCACAACCTATAAGCCTACCAAGGCTCTAATACCATTTGTGAGTGGAAGATCTACAAAAGAGAT
Organism: Diospyros kaki; assembly: GCA_036245055.1. Classification (NCBI taxonomy): domain Eukaryota; kingdom Viridiplantae; phylum Streptophyta; class Magnoliopsida; order Ericales; family Ebenaceae; genus Diospyros; species Diospyros kaki. The sequence goes on along the minus strand of BSEG01000001.1, from coordinate 13,368,306 downwards.
GGTCAGTGCAATATAATTGACAAAACAGAATATGAAAATATACACAAAGTATATGAAAACTCCATTTGGTAGTCACAATGAACTTATTCAGGGCTCAGATCTGGGCACCAAAACACCACTTAGACAACTCCAAGAAAAAGGCAACCAAGCCTAAAGGAAAACCCAGCCCCTTTCTCTATGCCAAAAAATGAAACCCTATTGACAACAGAATGCTCTACATGAAGTAGAGTCCACAAAGGAACAAGAATCACGAAGATAGAGCGAGAAGCAAGAATGAATCAATCGTCAAAGCTTACCTCCACGGATCGGCCATGCCGAATATGTATAGAGGGAAATTGATAAGGTGGGCCCAACAGAGGCAAGAGATCCCTGCACGAATCAGCAATGAGATGTTGTACAAAGTGATAAGGAAAGATCGGATATGGGCGATATTCGGGACTAATTCGAGGGAGAGATAGAAAGAGAGCAAATGGACCGCCGACTAAGGGAATAGAGAGTCTCCAAAGAGCATATATATATGAGGCAGCTAGGGCATCAAAGTAATTGGGCTTGCACAAAGCAAATGGGCCACACACTAGAAATGAGCTAGGTTTCTCTATCTTTGGAGTAGATGGGCTAAGGCCCATTTCTTCTCCAAAGAGATGATAAATGGGCTTGTGGTCTGACTTTTAATTGGGCTACCAATAAGTGGTGATATTTGGGTTATACTTCAATCATGGGCCAAAGCTTATGAAGATCATACCCGCTCGAAACATCGTCACCGCCTTGGGCCTTATTCGGAAGCACAACCTATGAAATCTCCACTTTGTTTCCCAATAAGGCCAGGACACACAAACCAACCATATTTGTATCCTATCAAAGTTAGCGAGAAGGCTTGACACATAATTTCATCATCCCAACCATAAAGTGTCATGGGGGACTCGCAATTCTGAATGTTAATGTTAGGATCATCTTTGCTAGCATAGGGAGTAATTTGCAACATCTTGAATTTTCTCATAGGAGTTTCCCCTATATGTTTTCAGTAAACGAGGACTTCCTACTTGGACGTTCTTATATGACTGGAACCATTCTCTTCTGTTCTAGTACTTCTTCAGGCACCATCTTTATATCATCTTGTATACTTATTAAGGCATGGTTATCTATCCCTTGGCGTTAAACCCCTAGTAGGGCTTTGCTTCCTCTTTATTAGCATGCTTGCCATGGTTTCATGACACCTTCCCCTTCTTGGGCTTCACCTATCCCCTCGATAATTTTGTTTCTGCTCCTGATTTTGCCATGGGGAGGCGTTATTGCCTCGTAGCGGGTGCTTTGGGAAATTTCCTTGGTGGGGAGAGGACTGAGAGTGGGAGTCAGGTGTAACTTCTCGACAAGAACTGATTTCCTCATCTCCTTCCTTAGTGGGGTAGCCTTTTGTAGGAATCTCCTCAGTTTTGCAGGTAATGCCACATTGGGGACCATGTTTTGAGGTATCCCAACTTTGTCTCATAGTGCTTGCATTCCCTTAATATGTTGATGTCGCAGTGCTTCATATTTTTCCCAAGAGACTGTGGAAGGAGCCTATTGTGATGTGTTAGGTTGATCAAGACATCCGTACTAAGGTTGGAGACCCGATGAAGGTGGTTGAGTCCCTATCTAGTGTTGGGGCTCCAGGAGAGTTGGCTAGGTACTTTATTTTTGCTGAGAGTCTATTGAAAGCATGTAAGCTCCCATTGGGTGGTCTCATGGTGGTGGGCGAGCCTTCTACGCCTTGGAATAGTGTTCGTCGATTGCTTCTGGTGTTTGCCATCAATAGTGGTTCTTGTTTTACTTTTCGTTCTATTTCCCAGAGATGACACCAATTGTTGTTGCTAAAATACAACAATAAATTTGTAATAGGGGAAGAATGATCATGATAGGGCTTTCTGATGATGATCAGGAGACCTTGAGGCAAATGACGAGAAGACTAAATGATTAGGAGACCAAATGATCAAGTGCCTCAACGAATGGTTCTATTTGAGGAACACCTTGGAAGGTTTTATCGACAATAAGGGAGGCTCCTGGGGCTAGTGGCCATCATGAGCGAGTGACCACTTGGTCATCACTCACCTCTTCTTGGTCATTGCCTTGCATATTTCTCTTGCTACTTGTTTTGAAACTTGTTTGAAGGTTGGCATAACACTTGCATGTTGGACTTCCTTGACTAAGTGGCCCTTTGGTGAGATAATCGAGTGGGCACTCGATCATAGCCAAGTTGCCCTTTCCCTAGTTTGGCGATACTTTTTCCTTTGGCTTTCTTTTGAATTGATTTGATTTGTTTTTGCTCACTAATAGACTATCTTCATAACTTGATCTTCTTTGACTGGGTGTCCACTCGTAGATTTTAACCAGGATCTTCTGCTTGGGCCTGCTCCATATTGAAACTATCTGTTGTTTGTAGGGCATATCGTATTGAAAGCAAAAAACTCAAGTTTTACCATCATTTTAATTTTAAACCATTATTAATTGTTAAGTGATAACACGATTGACTGATGTGGTTGACATAACTGTTACCTCAATAATTTTTGTCATATTTCCATTGCCATTGCCATGCCTACATTAAAGAAACTAAATAAATAACTAAAATAAAATAAAATAAAATGGTTATGTTGCCAAATCTAAAAGTGTTGATTAAGGTAGTTAAATCTTAGCCTTTGGATGTACCAATTTACCCATACATTAGGTGTACCTAAATATTTTTAAGTATAAGAAGAGGTTAACAATCCCTAGGGGTTCTAGATACTTGAGCCTCTTCCTTCTTGTTTTTCTTCTTCCTTTGCAATTTATGATTTTTGATTGTTGAGGTCTACCACTTAGCATCTTCGCCTCTTCATCCCTCTACTACTCCCTTTTTGTCTTCCCCTATTGCTGACCTCCACAATTGACTACTGTGATTCTTGCTTTGTTGTGACCACCCCTTATATCACGATCTCTCTCATTTCACGTGAGGTATACACCTCCATGTCTCTCTTACTTTGGGTCGTCATTGGCATCTGCCATTGATGCTATAATTAGGTATTGTAGTTCTTACTTGCCAAACACTAAAGGTGATTTTTTTTTATTGAGGGAAGATGGGGTGTAAATCAAAATAAATAATATATCAAAATATCCCACATTTTGTGATGTTAGAAGAGTCAAGTTTAAGGATCTAGAAGATAGTTTAATCATTCTAAACAACCAAATCAGTGGAAGGGACTACCTTGGAGCATAAATGTCTAAAGGAAAGGGTATGTCATTGAAGAGTGTTTAGAGACAAGATTTATGATGCTGAAAGAAAGCAAAATAGAGACAGTTTGTGGTACAGTTAAAATACAACTCAAAAAATTGAAAGGTCAAAAGGGACACTCAAAAAATCAACAGAACCCCGAGGAGACTTTGATTTTATAAGTAGAACAACCATAAAGTGGTTTCAAGATGGAACAAATGGATTCACAATCAAAATGTGATCTTACATATATTCGGGCCTAAATATAATTTATGAATCTTGGTCAAAAGTGGTAAAATGAAACTTGGGGGATAAAATGTGAAAGAGGAAATTCAAGGGTTCATTGTGGAATTTTCAGAAACTCAAGGGGTTGCATGGAAAGGCGCAAATGAAATTTAGAAGATTTTAAGGGGGCCAAAATGCAATTTTCAAAAGACTGGCAGTGTTAGAAAACTCAAGGGGTTGCATGGAAAGGCGCAAATGAAATTTAGAAGATTTTAAGGGGGCCAAAATGCAATTTTTAAAAGACTGGCAGTGTAACACTGCCAGTCATTGGCCACCTATTCCATCGCCAATTTCGACTGGTGGAGGCTGCTAAGAGGGGCTCATAGCATCCAGGGCTATGCCTAAGGCCATCATAGCCAGCCATTGGACGAGAATCAACCACAAGGATGACCAATTTGATGGATGTTTCGGCCATGAGGTCGCCAAAAAATTGAGGGAGTTTTCGAGGAAAATCTTGGCCAGATCAGGGTGATTCAAGGCCATTAAATGGCTGTGATGATGATAGGGGCCAAGGAATTGACAGGAATAAACGTTTTGTAGCCAAACAATCAGGTATGAATTGGGGTCGATGATCGAGGATTTTTAATCAAATTCAAGCTCAAATTCGAAGCTTTAGAGGGTGAATCGAGTGTTGTGGATAAGGGGCTTTTGTTCCTTATGTCTTGGAGAGCATTTCTGGAGAGTATGGAAGCATTTTGTATAGGTTTAAGTGGGTATTGAAGCTTGGTTGGAAAAGTCGATGGAAGCCTTGACCGAGCTTTTAAACGGCCAGTTGAGCCACTTTTAGTTGGTGTTTTGGGCATCCAGGGGAACCATTGTGATTTACTTGAGGAGTAGAGCAAGGTGGGAGGAAAAGCTAGCAATCGTCGACGGCCAGAGCCGGAGAAGACAACTGACGCGTGTGGTGCACGCGCTAGTCATTACGCGTATGGCGCATGAGATCTAGGTATTTTCTAATATTATTTTTATTAGTTTGAGAAAAATATTTTATAAATTATGGGGTAGAAAATTTTTAGAAAATGCTTGTGGAGGTCTTTATTTTGGAATTATTGGGAAAAAATAGGAAGAAAATAAGAGAAAATTATGAAAAATAGATATTGATACTTCTTTGGATAAATATGATGGCTAGGGTACGTTGAGGCTCAAAATTGAGTAATATTACGATGATTGAGGCTTGGAAACAATTAAATCAAGGTTGGGCACGAGAATCAAGATATCTTGAGATATGTTTGAGGTGAGTGTTCCTACCTAAAACTTGGTTTCTTGTAAGTGGTTCTATCCAAACTTAGCCTATTTTATGCAAGGATCTTGTCTATGAATGTTCGGGAATAGTATGCCCTAAAAATTTGTATGATTCGTACATACAAGTACGCTCCACAATCTGTTTGACATATTGACATGCCTTGATATGTATACATCAGGTAGTTTGCATTCACATGTCATGATGATGAAATATGCAAATGTTTACGATGATATTATTGGTCATGCATCGCATGTGTTTGAGAGTACGGACAAGCATTGCTGCTCTAGCACGGGTATTGTACAACACCTCGCCCTGGTAAGAATGTTGTAAAATGGGGAGTCACATTAAAGTGTGGTTAATGCCTCTTCGGCTCAAACAAAAAGAATGAGCATATTTTGCATACACGCACGAAATATGAATTTTGTACACTTAGATGATTCAACATGTAATTGGACTTTGACCCTGGAATTTTCGAACGTTCCAGATGAAGAAGTGGCAGAAGCGAGCATAGAGGAAGCATGTAATGGCACTTAGCTTAAGTGCATGTTGTTTTGGCTATATGTTTATGCAGCCTATGTATTTATGTTTTGTTACTTTGAATTCTAAACGTTTTGAAGGATGATGATGTATAACCTTACATATGGTATAGTTTCTATGGTATAAATAAAGAATTTGCAGTTATGTATCATTTGTGGTTTCTATCTTGCTTCCGCATATGTGATGATATTATATGTCTTAGCTTGTTGATATGCTAAGAAAGTAAAATGAGATTGTTGTGGAATGATTTATGTTAAGTATATGTTGGAAAAAAAAATATTCCCAACAATTTTCTAAGTTATAACACGTTTGGGAAGTGGGGTGTTACAAGGGGGTTTGGCTCTTCCATATATTTTTTTGGACAAAAAGTTGGTACACACAATACCAAATACCAAATAATACAAAAATCAATCTAAATTGGAGATTTAAAGACAATACAAAATTATAGGAATCAAATACTAGCATGAAATTGTGGAAAAAATCTATAGTTGTCAATAATGATAATCAAATATGAAGAATATATTAGTACCTTTGTAAACTTCTCAAAAGTAAGAAGGATAAAAATATTTGTTGCAGATTGACTATTTATGTTGATAAGGAAGGTGAAAGTAAAAATGACGGTCATCTTTAATACTTGAATTGAATTGTTAAGTGTTGTTATTGTTAGAAGTGTAAAGGTTAGTTGATCGGGTTCATCATTCCTTTTCAATTTCTCACTTAACAAAGTAATATATTAAAGTTGGATAGTTTTTTTGGAGTCCTACATGGAACTTTCTTGGGTTTTTGTAGTCCTGCATGGCTTAATATCAAGGTGGTGTCATCATTTTTAATTGACTTTAACCTGTTAACTTGATAGGTTGTTAAAGCCTATTGTGTGATACCTTACTTTACTTAATAATAGATAGATAGATAGTGTTCGAAATTATAATGCATACTCATATGCATTATATTAAATATACCTTATTGACATGAAAGTCAGATCTTTAAGCTTTGCCATACCACCAATGCTCTTATTGATTCAGGTGTGCAATCATAAGATGGAAAACACACTCTAGGTTCAATCCAAAATACCCACAACACTCTGACATTACAGACTCACAATGTATATGACTCTAATTTTTGTGTTTGAGACCCTATGTAGAGACTTCTATTTATAAGGGAGAAACCTTTATTGATAAGCTTTAGGAGATGAAGGTCAACTAGAACTTTAATTTTATCTCACTTAGAGATAACATCCCTTTATCACATTAAGTGGTGTTTGTTAAAATAAGAAAGACAAGGTGACATTTTACTCTTGTAAGAAGTGTTTTGATAATAACAAGTTATATGTTAAAAGAATTCAAACTTCAAATACTTGCTTCTAAGTATCTCAAAAATCATTTTCAATAATTTCATATGGTATACATGTACAAAGAGTATTTGTTATATGTTTCAAAAGAAGTGTTTTTGATTAAAAAGAACTTCATATATCAAGTCTTTAAAAGTCTCAAAGAATTGTTCAAAAGAGAGCTTCAATCATGATTTTCACAAAGGACATTAAACCATGTTTTAGGAGATTGGAAAAACAAAGCATGCATACTAAATACTTTCTAAAAACATGAGAAATGATGCTTCAAGTGTTATCAACGAAACATGAGTCTTCATGAGAACCAAATTAAAAGATGTATTCAAAAAATCTAGTATTATCTAAAGTTGTCGACAAAGTGCACATTTTTGTTTAGGATCTGTCGACTAAGTGCTAAGCTTCTGTCAAATAGTAGTGTCCCAAATTGGGATTTGTCGACAAAGAGGCTTGCATCTGTCTACTAATAGTGAGCCATCTTGCTTGTCTTTTTTAGTTAGTCTCATTTTGTCGACTAAGGTACAAGTTTTGTCGACTAACAATGTGTGTGCTTTTATATATTTTTCATTGGCCTTGATCTGTCGCTATCCTATCTTTTTTTGTGACAAACAACATTTGATTTTCAGTTCTGTCGACAGGAAGCTTCAATCTGTCAACTATGTCTAATGTTGTATTATAAGTTTGTTGATTAACCTATTTTCTTTATCGACAGTTTGTTATTCTAAAATAAATAATGACTAGTTTTTTTCGCATTAAATGATTGCCCAACTACCATCAACGACTCTATTTTTGTCTCCAAGCACCATCATCTATAAATATGTGGTTGAAGGAATATTTAAAACTGCTAAAGCACATTCAATTCTTGCCTACTAAGCATTTAGGATTGATTAACCATTAACTAGCCATTACACAGAGCGATCAAAGAGGACAACCTCGATTGTTTGAGCTTTCTTTTATTATTTTATGAGGTTCAATTGCTTTCTCTTTGGATAGAAATAAAAATATGCTTATATATGTTGTGTAAAATCATTTAAATTTGAAGATATGCAAGTATCAATCATTTAAATTTGAAGATTCAAAGCTTTTATAAAAGACCATAAGCTACACAAGATCAAGTTGTTGCCCAGCCACATTGAGCTGATGTCTAACCAAACTAAGCTGATGCTTTAGCTAAGTCAAACTAATATGCAACCAAATCAATTTGATGGCCACTTGAGAAGTGCTTCCAAAGCCTACATTCCTTGATTCAACTCAAAGTCTTTGTCTGGTTGTGTCGCACAATAACTCTTTCAAAACTAGCAAACATGAAGAGTGTTGAGTGATTAAGTTCTTATTCCTTACACTCTTCCTATACAAACCCTTATGTTCCTTGTTTCTTATTCCATGAGGGATATTCTTTCTTGTGAGCTTTTTTTCTTATTTCTTCTCTACAACGTGATGTAAGGGTTTTACCTCATCTCGTGGAAGGTATGTAAGGTTGTTTCTTTATCCATAAAAGTAAAGGTTCCAACTTAGCCTTTAAAAGTTGAGGTTTTAGTTTAGCTTGTAAAAACTGAGATTTTAGTGGAATGTTTTAAATCCTTGATAAGGAGTTAAGAGAGTGGATGTAGACCATTTGGCTAAACCAATATAAATGTTTTGTCTTGTGTTTGCTTCTTGTTTCTCTTTTCATTTGATTTTTCCCTTGCTACGTATTTTTAAATCATGTCTTAAGATTTCTCATTTCATCTCAAGTATAAACGTTTTATCATAAAACATGCATTTTGGAATCGTAAATATTCATCAGTACCTATCTTTATTCTTAGCAGCAGACATTGTTTAAAAATCAATTCATTAAATAATAGTTTTAAGCATAAATTGAAAAACAGTAAAAAAAACTTTTATTACACCCAATTCACCCTCCTCTTAGGTGGACACTCCTTAAGGTAACTTTCAAGTAGAAATGAAAATACAACGCTATTGAAAAACACACTAAGATAAATTGAGGTTAGGATGAAGAAAATGAAGACAAACAACTCTATTGAAAGCATGTCTACTAACAAAGAACAAACTCCATCAAGGGATCATATGAAAAAGAGTAACAAAATTGAGGACTCGTCAGTATTCAGTGTTCGCGAGGTTGTGGACATGAGAAGAATGATCGAAGCAGTCTTAGACCAAAAGAAGTTGTTGCATTCGTTAGAGGATCAACCTAGAAAGAAAATTCCTTTCGCCTCGACCATCATAGAGAAACCTTTGCCAAAGAAGTTCAAGATGCCCCCAATAACTACATACTAGGGTAAAGGTGACTCTCACAACCATATTTAGAATTATGAATCCCTCATAGTGTTGCATAGATGGGAAGATGAAATTATGTGCTGAGCTTTCCCTTTAACCTTAACAAATCATGCCCAGGCATAGTATAATAGTTTGCCCGAAGGCTCCATATTCACTTTTGAATAGCTAAGATTTGAGTTTATTAAGGAATTCATCATCAACAGTCAAAGGAAAAAAGATGCAATTTATCTTCTCAATATCAAACAAACCAACAAAGAGACTCTTCGATAATAAGTGGACAGGTTCCATATTGAAAGTTTAGAAATACGAGACCTACAAGTCAAAATAGCAATGGCAGCCATGCTTCAAAGAACTAGGTTCACTTCTCTATAAGAATCTTTGGCCTTAGACCAACCAACTACCTTGACAGACTTGTTTGCTCGAGCCAACAAGTATATTTTATGGGCCAAAGTAAGGCAAACAATTGGAAGAAACAAAGAAATAGACCATAAAAGAAAAGAAAAATACTCTGATAGAGAGATAAGCTAGAGGGAAGAGAAGACCAAAAAACACAAAGGTACCCTTTGACCCCAATTTATAGAATATACTCCACTCACATAGTCACACTCTAATATCTTGGCAATCGTCGAAGGAACAAGCCTCATTAAGTTCCCCAAGAAGGATGACAAGCCTATGGGGATGAAAATGGATGCCTTCTACCAATTTCATAGTACTCATGGCCATTGCACTGACAAATGCCAAGACTTGAAAAATCAAATCGACATTAATTAGGGACGAGGAACTGACAGAATTTGTGGACACGAGTGTCTAGGGGGAATAACATACTAACTGCCATAGAAGTTGGGACATAATTCAAGGTGGGAAGAGCAATGAAGGAACATAAGGTTTTGTTAACATATTCAAGAAACATGTTTTATCACTTGGCAGTCAAAAGCTTGTAAAAGAATTTAGAATCCATATACCCGCCTCAGGAAAGTATCATAGGCAGAATTTAATGTCTTAACATGTCATTCAATGATGCATGAATAAAATAACTTTCATTTTGTTGTAGTTCATAATAGTGTTACGGCTTGCAAGAGACTTCTCCTATCGTAGTCTCCTATGATCCTTACGGTTAGGAACCATGGGGTGGCGACACTCCTCATCAATCCATTCCAAATCCCTAGAGAAGCAAGAAGATGAACCTTACCCTCCTTAAGAACTAGAGGTATGAGGAGGAGCCACATTTGTTACCTCAGGAGTCATTGTGTTTGGTGCTTCCCTCAAAGCTTCGACATCCCTAAGTCTGTGACATTTATGGGAGGTTGCGTCGGCCCTCGAGGAGGAAGCCTCCGCTTGTCTTTGGGAGCGTAATAAAGAAGAAGGACAGGAGCTTGATGAGGGATTGGATCCTTTAGAGGGGTGGGATGAGTTCCCACTCCTCGTAAGTCTTTGAGCTTCTTGCTCACATTGACACCGATTCATCTCTCGAAGCATATCCATCTCTAAAAGGTAAAAAAAGAAAATTAGATAGTAGTCATGTTAAGTAAGAAAATAATATTAGTGACATAGAAAGTCTACCCTCAAGAGAGGATTCCTCTTGGGGAATGGTGTGGGTGTGTGACGATAACTTCATAAAACCCTTCTCATCCTCCCTCTTTGCTTCCATGAAGTTCTCTTCACCTTGTTGCTCGATTGGGAATGCAAGGGGAGAATGATGGTTAGCATTCTCTAATGTTTTCTATGGAAAGCATGCTTGCTAACTTATCAAGTCCCTAAGCCATTAATTTACTTATAGTATTGCGATAGACCCCCCGAATGTCCTTTAGGGGTGGGATCGTCTCTCCGCAAGCATCAATAAGGAGTAAGGATGCAATTGAAAGGATTGCCCATGAAAAATTTGTTGGGCAAGATACTCTTCCTCTCGGGACCCCCGATCAAAAGAGTAGGGAGCCATTGTTATGCCCTACAAACAACAAATAGTTTGGATATGGAGCAAACCCAAGTGGTTGATGTGGGTTAAATATATATACATATATATATGGGTCAAAATAAAAAAAATCCAAGGAAAAATGGATAAGGGGAAAATAAAACAAGCTAAAGATCAAACAATGGTTGTGTGAGGTGTGAAATATGACATGGGCTTGAGGCCAAAAACCAACCATTTTTGGATCAATGCAAGGGTTTTTACATTTTTAGAGCATTTTCACAAATAGAAACATGCACAGTGGAAGCAAAACAAAAATAGCGAACACAAAACTAACCTTGTAAGACTAGGTGTTCATCATCTATATGCAAAAATATAAAACCAATGCCATAAGGGGTTTATCAATATACCTTTTCGGATGAGATTCAATGCATAGTGTTTAACATGGTGGCTGCTCCTTTTTGTTCGGTTAACTACTACAAACCTACAATACCGGGTGACCAGCCCACCTCCCCAAATGTGGAGGACCTACTTTGTCCGTGCTTGAGTGAAAGGAAATGAGGGCCCAAGGCTAAAAACCAACTATGGGTGGATCTATGCAAGGATCTACAAGTTTTAAAAATCTTTTCAAAACTTAAACATACAACAGTGCAGCTTAATGTGGAAGCAACAATAATCCTTTCAAGACTCTATATATTTCATCCATATACTACAAATGAAAAACCATGCCATAGGTGGTTTTCTGATATACCTTTTCAAATAGATTTGTTGCCAGTTGTTTGATCTCTCTCATGGAAGTTGCTACTTCGAGTGACAAGCCTAGCTTCATACTTGTGAAGGACCTAGTCAGTCCACGGCTAAGATGCAACCGGAACCCTCCAATGGAGTTAGGTTAGAACTCTCTTAATGGAGGTGAACTGTTGCTCTATGGGTATTCTTCCTTTGGTTGCTTCTTGACTATCCAATAACCGGATCTTAATGGGAGAATACAAAAGGGAGAAAATGCAAGAAGCTTTTTGCAAGAACAAGGTAGATGCAACTATATAGAGGAAGAAGAAGAAGCGTACGCAAGCTTCTACTCTCTTTAGGAACCAAAAGAGGGGAAAAGAATAATTGAGGGATGCACTCACGAAAATGCCTTTTTCTTTTTCCAAAATCCCACCTTATTTAATTCCCTGTCCCTAACTTGTGAACCACGCCTCTTTCTTTCTCATATCCCTTTAATCAAGTAAATCATTCAAGTATTAAATACTAAGACCCAACAAAGTAGTGGAACTTTGGTCGATTGAATTGTGAGGTTTGATCGACCTAAGTCATCCAAAACCCTTCTGATTAAGTTCGATCAGCCTAAGTCTAAGTTTGGTTGACATAAGTCGTTTAGAGCCTTTTTGATCAAGTTAGGTCGACCAAAGTTTAAGTTTAGTCGACCTAAGTCGTCCAGACTGCACTGCTTCGTCAATTTTGCATTTTAGCCCCATTATTATCCAAAATATCCTTTCCATTATCTGATAATGTAACCAAAGCCCATTTCTATCTAATACCAATCTCCCATAACCTTAGATCCATGTGTCTAATACATAATAGTAGCTAACTTCACTTTCCCATAGTGACAAGTAACATGATAAGAGCAAGGAGTTAGGATAATCCTAATGGCAGTGAAGTCCAACTTCATATGAACCTATTAAGGCTCCTCGATTACTGTACACTATAGCCCTTCTATTAACTGACATCCCGATCGAGTGAGAGTCATTGATTTATTAAACTCACAAGACTCGATAACTATGACAGATTCGATAAGGTGTGTGGTATATATAACATGTTAGATCCCATCAGACATTGGAACTCTTTCCAATCTTATGCTCACCGTGGCCAGGGGATTTCCAACAACTACAACCAATATGGATTACATAGGTGAACGCCTCCAATCCATGGAGATCAATGGATCTCATCATTGAACATTTATCTCCAAACGCCACTGTACAGAGACTACACAATGATCATTCCCACCTCTCACATTAGATGGTTTCGCTCAGCGGCAAATCCCCGACACCAGTGCACAAGACACCATGTCACCTCTAGATAGACAATCAAGAGCCAGCGACAGATCATTAATCCTCAAGCCATGTGATGTATCGTAGACGTTACATTCAGTGGATGTTCTATCTACACCCACCCACATGTAATATTCGTCCCATGCAATGTGGCGTGTAACTCACCACTCGATTCCCATTAGCATCCCATGCTAACAATGGTAGTAGCCTGTGTGCTAGTCCATTAATTGATATAGCATTTTTCCCTTTTGATAAATCTTATGAATGAAGATATGATATTTTTATTAATATCAAGAATACATCAAGAGTGCCATTCACATACATCCCATGTAATGTAAAGCTAGCATCTAGAGTACTATCACTAACACTGAGATGCCTCTGAACCCTCCAACAGAGTTGTGTTAGAACTTTCTCGATGGAGGTGACTCGAAACTATATGATAGTCCTTTCTTGGTTGCACCGTAGTCGTCCACTAACCAATCTAAATGGGCGATCAATGAAGAGAAAGTTGCACCAGCCAAGTTTGGAGCAAGAATAAGTAATGGCTTGTCCCTCCCCATGCCCTTTTTCATCATTTGCATAAGAGCATTTAATGCTCTGATGCGACCAAGCGGCAGAGCATTTATAGCACAAATGGTCGATTGCTTTAGGCAGTCAACCTTCCTCACCCACCAGTTGATAGCGCACGATCGGTCGACCGCATGAGAGCACTGGTTGACAACTTGACCAATCAACTAGTTTCTACCAGCAATGCTCCAGCTTTTTCATATTGCACATAGGCCACGCAATTGACTCTTAATAGCCTTTCCATTAAACCTTAATAGAACCAAGACCATCTTAACTCCTAACGGTGTGCCCCACTAACTATTAGTGGTCTCCCATATCCATAGACCCATATAGCTAACGCTTAGTTGAAACCAACATCACTAACCCTTAGTGAAGAGGAACACACTGATATTAACAGATCACTAATCTGATACATTTCTCAATATATGTGTGACTTTCTAAGTTCACAGTCATGTAGCAATCAGGACGTGTCAACTCCTTAATGCTGCTGAACCATTCAACTTACTAAGATCTCTCCAAATCCCCATAGCACCCTAAAAAATCCTGAGTATCTCCTAGCCAGGACTCAAAACGATCCTAATGGCTCTGAAGTCTCAACTTTAGATGAACCTATTAAGCCTCTTTGATTATCGTGTGCTATAGTCCTTCAACTTATTAACATCCTGACTGAGTGAGAGGCATGGACTGATTAAACTCATAGGACTTTGTACTATGTTAGATCTAGAACAATGTGATCGAGGTAGCATGTAACACCTAAATTTTCTTGGCATGTTATAACTTAGGATTTCGGGAATATAAAAATTTTTCCATATCACAATCGTTGACATACAAATTTCCAAAAACCCTAATTTTCACATTCTCAGCCTTACAAACCCAATAATTGAATAGCTAAGACATGTGTTAAATTTTCAATTTCGGAAGCTAAATCGAACCTGATATGGTTCACAACCAAAATGCTTTATTTATCATAAATGAAATCGTTTAAGACGTTTACAAAATGCATTACGTGGACATCATCTCTCGCAAGAGATAACTGAACATCTTAAACATATCCGAAACATACATAGGTTCGCACATAAACAAAGATATGCTAAACATGCTATAGGTAGCAAATTAAGCTTATTCTTCAGCTACCTCGTCTCCCTTAGAGTCGCTTGTCAAACTAGAACGTTTGAATATTCCAAGGACATAGTCCAATTAAAAGATGAATCTTCTAGTGAGAAACTTCAAAACAATTTTTCTCAATGCATGAACAAGTATAAAATGTATAAGAAAAATAACGAGGACTACTCCGAAGTGCCTCATGAACATGTCAGCCTCCTCTAACAAGAGCTTTCTCAATGGCGCACGCATAACACCTCTCGGGAAGTCCCTAACCATGTCACCTCTGCCCGACCTCATAGAACTCATGCAAATACCACATCCGTTATCCGTTAGACTCACGGTCTTCCCCACGAGAGCTTTCTCGATGGCGCACGCATAGAGCCTATCGGGGGATATCCAACCTTTGCCCTCGACCAACAACAAATAAGTGCAACAATATGGCCACACGAATTTTATAAATGCAACAGTTAAAAAGCTAACAACATATATTTTTAGAAAAATACATTTCATATATGCAACATAATTTCACATAAGAGAACAACAAGAGTTTACGTATTGGAACTTCACAAAACACATTTCATGCAATAGAAGTCTCTCATAAGAGAACAAAAACAGGATTTGGAGTATAGGAGTCTCACCTTGATGGTTTATCTCTTAGAAGTTACAATTTCACAGCAAACGGCCTAGGTTTCCGCAGAAAACATAAGTTTCGGTAAACTTAACCTCCAATATTTTTACATTGGCTTGAAGGGCATTAAATTAGGGACAAAATTGAAGAATTTGAAGAAAAATGGGCCCCTCACGCGCCCTGAGAAGTTGGCTCATATGCCTTCAAGCACAGCCACTTCCCGGTGTGTGTATCTCACATGCAGCCCCCCCAGTTTCGGATAGCTTCGGCTCCTTTTGGTGTTTTGGCCATAACTTTCTCATTTTAACTCCGATTCAATAGCCATTTGAACCTATGTGACCCTTTCTTCTCCCTCTACAAGATTATTAAAAAAAAGGATTTACCTCACTTCTTTTCTTACTGTTTGGGATGAACTTTGATGGAGACTCGAAACTCTGATGATACTTGTTCTCCCCCGCTTCTCCTCCGATTTCTTCCTATCTTCTTGCAGAATTTCCTCCCCTCTCTCAAGAGTAGATCCCCACGTTAGAATCCCTCAAAACTCAAACTCATTTGGAATGATTTGGGGAGAACCCCATGGCCTTATTTATAGATTCTTTGAACCAATCACATGGTGCCACTTCTCTCAAGATAAGCCTTGGACTCTAAAGACTCAAAGCTATAATTGAATGGGTTTTCAAATCCAAAGCTAGAATGGATTTAATTTTGAAATCCAAAGCTAATACCCCAAACTTCTTTTAAATGACATTTTAGCCCTTATTTCAAGTTCTCACACTTTGATATTTTATCACATGAACTCCTGCTTTCATCCTTCTTTTGCTTGGATATTTCTCTAGTTACAATTACACTCTCAAATATCAAATTAATTCTCATCGAGATACTTAAAATCTGAAATTAATAATTCAAAGTTATTCGATAAGTACGATTTCATCCCAGCGCCCTCATAGGACCTTTGTTTCACCCTGAAACCATCTCAGAGTTGTTTTATTTACAAAATTAGAGCCTCCTCGGGGTTCCGTGGATTGCTCGGAAGCTCCTTACCATCATTCGATCTTTTAGGCTACAACTTAGCTGAACTGAAAACCATCTTTGATTTGATTTCTTTCAGTGCCATAAATACCGCCTCAAGATTTTTGTCAATACTATATTGATTTCCTTAGACATCTCAGCTCCAGGGCACTCCCTACGGCTGATTCGATCACTTGTTGTCCATTTTTGGGTATTTTAAACTCACTTAAAATATGTGGTAACATTACAAAAATATGGGGTATTATGTTGCATGTCAGAACTCTTCCGACATTGGAACTATTTCCAATCTCATGCTCACCTTAGCTAGGGAATTTCCAGTCACCACCAACATGGACCACATAGGATGTTCACCCTCATCCAATGTGAAAGGTGATGGTGCAAGCACAGCTAAAACAACAACCATAGGTGGATTAATGCAGGGTTTTACATTTTCAACACAAAAAATAACACAACAGAAGTAAAACAAATACATAGCGAATACAAAATCTACCTTACAAGACTAGATATTCATCATTCATATGAAAAAATAGAAAACCCATGCAATAGAGGGTTTATTGATACACCTTTCGGTGAATGCTAGTGCCGGTTGTCCAATGAGATGCTCATTTTCTTTGCTATTCAATCTTCTCTCCCACGAACCTGCAACATTGAGTCACTAGCTCGCCTCTCCAAATGCGAAGGACCTAGTCAATCCATGCCTAAGCTACTTTCAAAACCCTTCAATGGAGCCATGCTAGGACCCTCTTAGTGGAGGTGACCCAAAGCTATACGTGGTCCTTCTTGGTTGCAACGTGGTTATCCAACAACCCAACTATGTGGGAAAAGATGAAGGGGATAATGCATCGACCAAGCTTGGAGCAAGAGAAAGCTTCAGCTGCAACTCCAGAAGGAAAAGAGTAAGGAAACCAACAAGAGCAAAAGAAGAATAAGGAAGAAGAAGAAGAGAGAGGAACAACTTGTCCAAAAATTTGGCAGTCTCCTCAAACTCAAAATTCCCTCCTAAATCCCTTCTCCCTCATGTCTACTTGTCGTCCAAGCCTCCCTTTCTCCCATGCCAATTGAAATCATTAGCATTAGAGCATTTTATTCTTTGATTCGACCAAGCGGCGTAGCATTTACGGCATAAATGGTTGACTACGTTAGGCGGTCAATCTTCCTCACGCACCAATCGACCGCATGAGAGCACCAGGCAGTCGATCACTCCATGTACTAGTCAATCGATTCTTACCAGACAAGCAACAACTTTGTCTAACTGCAATTAATCCTAACTAACCATTAGCGATCTCCCATATCCATAGATCCATGTGTCCAACACATAATGGCAACCAACATCACTAACCCTTAGTGATGAAGAACACACTAATAGCAATAGATCACTAATCCAATACATTACTTAATATGCGTGTGACTTTTTAGGTTCACAGCTATGTAGTAATCAGAACACATCAACTCCTTGACTTGGGTCGAACCCTTCGACCTACTAAGAGGATCTCTCCAAATCCCTAGAGCACCTTGAAAAATCTTGAGTATCCTTTATCCAAGACTTAAGACGATCCTAATGACAATGAAATCCAACTTCATATGAACCTATTAAGGCTCCTCGATTACCATGAACTATGGTCCTTCTAGTGATTAACATCTCGACCAAGTGAGAGTTATGAACTGATTAAACTCACAAAACTCGGTAATTATGCTAGATCTAGCACGATGTGATTGAATTAGCATGCCAGTCAAATTTGACCCCAGAAACACCTTTTTGATTAAGTTTATCCTGTCCAGGGGATTTCTAATCACCACTAACATAAACCACATAGGATATTTGCCCCATCCAATGTAGGTTAACGGATCTTATCAGTGAATATATGTCTCCATACACTATTGCACAGAGAGCACACATGGAGCATCCCTATTTCTTACATCGGATGGTTCTGGTTAATTGTAAATCCTTAACACCAATGCACAACATAACTCTATCGCCTTTAGTTTAAGGACCAGATACACCATCAAGAGTCAGCAATAGATCATTAATCCTCAAGCCATGTGATCTATCGCACTCGTCACATTCAGCAGATGTTCAACTAACATGCACCCACATGCCTACTATATGCATCCCATGCATTGTGGCGTGACTCACCACCTCATTTTCATTAGCATCCCATGCTAACAATGGTAGTAGCCCATGTGCCGGTCCATTAAACGAAAAATCATATTCCCCTTTTGATAAATCTAAGGACTAAGAATACCTTTAAGAAATCTTGACCTAGAAATCCACGTCACACAATCTTAACTCTTTAAGAATAAGACCTTATCAGGAAATCTAGGGGCTTATTCATAAAGATGAGATCGAGAGATATAAATAAAGATATAACCTTTTATTAATATCAAGATTACATCAAAAGTGTCACCCACTTACATCTCATATAGTGTAAATCTATCATATAGGGAACCATTACTAACACAATGGAGATTAATGAATCCCATTAGCGAGCATCTACCTTTATACACCACTGCACAAAGACCACACAAAGAGCATCCCCACCTCTTACACGGAATGGTTCCACTTAATGGTAAATCCTTGACACTAGTGCATAAGATAACTCCGTCGCCTCTGGTCTAAGGACCAAATACATAATCGAGAGTCAGTAATAGATCATTAATCTTCCAAGTCATGTGATTTGTCACAAGCATCACATTCAGTGAATGTTTTACCAATACCCACCCACATGTCTACTATATGCATATCATGCAATGTGATGTGTGACTCACCACCCTATTCTTATTAGCATCCCATGCTAATAATGGTTGTAGCCCATGTCTCGGTCCACTAATCAATAAATCATATTCCCCTTTTGATAAATCTAAGGATTGAAAATACCTTTAAGAGATACCGAATTAGAGATCCATGTCACACAATCTTAACTCTTTACGAATGGGACCTCTACCGCGAAATCTAAGGACTCATTTATAAAGGCGAGATGGATAGTATGAATGAAGATATGACCTTTTATTAATATTAAGAATACATCAAAAGTACCACTCACTTACATCTCATGAAGGGTAAATCTAACATTTAGGGCACTATTACTAACTGGGTACACCCTACTTAGTTAAGAATGGTCTCATCCTTTAAAAATGCACAATCAACCCATCTTCGAAGAAAAATTTCCTAGACAACGCGTTATTGAGCAAACCAAGCAAGAAGAAAGAAAAAAGAAACCACAAAACCAAGTGGGAAACCCTTTACTTGATCCATGATTGGGTGAAGTACACCCCACTCAGTCATAACCGAGTAAGGTACACCCCACCCAATCATCTCTGACACTAAGGACTCCAACTCCCAACAAGATCAACTTTAAGGAAGATGTCATCAAGTTACAAGATGACAAAATAAGTATAAAAGGAAGGAAAAGCCAAATAGGGATCCCTCTACTCGGCCATGATTGAGTAGAATATGCTCCACCCATGTGTCTCCATCTAGGTTCGGCCACACCATCTCCCAAGCCCGTCCATGCATTCGACCACCCCTGAGAGCCTCTTTGGTAGCCAAGAGACCTTCTTGGGGCATCCCTCAAACATTGCCCAATAGCCTCTTTCCAAGATCCTCCTTGGGACCCGTAAGAATATTCTAAGATTCCACAAGATATGCCAAGAATATTTCAAAGAATAAACCAAGAATATTCAATCCTAAGAATATGGGTTGATGGCCGCGTGTCCCCTTTCTCTCTCCTCTATAAATAAGAGGGCCACATCATCTCTCAAGTAAGTTCACTTCAGCTCTTAGACTCTACTTTTTACGTTCAAGCACTTTAAGACTAATTTAAGTATCAGAGAGTTTGCGCGGGGACATCCACTTGTGCCCTTAACCGGTTGTTCATCTCAACAGGTCATCTAGTCATCAAGAAGTCATTTGGTCATCAAAGGCATCGGGTCATCAGCAAGGCACTTGGTCATTAGTAGAGCACTTGATCATCTGCATATCGCTTCATCATCACATGTAGGTCTCCTAATCATCTACGCTTAGCCTAGTCTCAAGATCACTTGTTCTCAGACTTAAATCAGTTGCATCTAGACTTGAAACCTAATGAATCCTTGATGACCAGTTGACTTGTTGAGATGAACAAATAGTTAGGGGCGAGTAAATGTCTCAATTCAAACTCTTCAATGCTTAAGTCAGAAAGCACCGATTTACCCTAGTTTCTATTTCATCCCCACTCCCAAACACACGCTCTTCTTCTCGCAACTGCAGCTTGGCGCTTGGTGGACTTGTACGCGAGAAATCCGCTTATTGCTCCGGACCCATTTCCAAACCAACAACAAATATCTCTTCAACCTTCGGAGCTCTCTATCTACCTATCTGTCTATCTATATTATACTCTCTGCCACTGCAATCCTTAATTTCTTCCATGTCTTTCCCCTTCTCTTTCCTCTTTATGAATGCTTCCTTCATTCTTGATCTGGGGTCGTATCACAACCTCTTCGATCGTATCTTTCGCTGTTGAACTCTTTCTATTTTGCTTCTTTTAGCTGTTCTGGGCAATTTATTCAAACTATAGCCCTCTGGGTCTTGATCTTCATTTCCCCTTCTTGCATGCCTCAACCGATTTGGGATGATGGGTTTTCTACTGCACAATTGGTTAGTTCGATATTATCTCTCTCTCAATTTGCGATTGTTTGATGGGTGCTGAAGATGTGTTTTACTGTACCGTTTATTGCTTTTCTTCTCGACTGTTGTGTTCTCAAGGAGAAAGCGAATTGTATCCAGTTCGCTTGTTAATTTAGTTCCACTGATTCCAGTCGCTGCTTGGATCTAACCTTGCTTTCTCGAGACAGGTCTCTGATGCTGTTTTAGTTATAGATCATATTGGCTATATTTTAGAACATTGCTTGTTGTTTCCTAACTTCATTCTTTCTGTTTTTTGGTTATGATTTTCCTGATTTTTCTTAGTTTTTAAATCTGTCTATTTTGCAATATGCAAGTATTATTACCTAATTGTTGATGTGTAAATAAACAAGCTTTATTAATCATTTGCACTTTTTGGGGAGAGATTTGGAGGGAGAGAGAGAGAGAGAGGGGGGGGGGGGTTGAAACTGGAAAGTAGTTTAGAAGGTTAAGAGGGGATCATTCCAGCGTCTTATTGTGTTCATTCCCCTAAACTTATTTATTTCGTTACTGTTTTTTGTTGATTTCATAAAGGAGAATTACACCAATCCCTATTTGTAACTTTTTCATCTGATTTTGTATGAACTTGTCACACAAAAGTCATATCCTCTATTGTGATGATTTTGGAGAACATGGTTCTTTTTTATGATTGAATGCAACAATTGATTTTGAAACAATTTATGTCAAACGAGTATATCAGTACTCCATCCAAGATGCCAGTAAGCGTTGTATCAATTACACTGAAGATGCTGCTTATTAAGTTTCATGAGCTAAAGATCAGCTTAAATAAAAATAATTGTATTGTATAGTTCACAATGTTGAAAGACTCCAAAAATCATACCATACTAATTTTACTCTTCCAGACTCTAGTTTTGCTCTAAATAATAATTACTGAGAGCTGCTATTAGTTCAAGTCTTAAGGCTGATTTCTTTGATCTGCAGAAATCTTAAGTGTTTGAAATTCTGTGTTGGGGTACTACAGTTATGGGTCGAGGTAGGGGAAAGGGAAAGAAGTTTTCAGTTACTAATTTTGAGGATGCTGGAAGTGGTGAAGAAGAAAAAGTGCCAGTGCAGAAGAGAAGAGGAAGACCGCAAAGACCACTGAAGGATGAGATTGATGAAGAAGAACTTGAAAAGGTAGAAGAGGAAGGCAGTGACAAGACCACAAATGGTTTGCTGGGCAAAGAAATTAAAAGTTCGATAGCTGCAGAAAGTGTAAAGAAGAGGAAACGGAATTCACAGGCAAAAGAAAAATCCGATTCAGTTAAAGTGGAGAATGGTGTTGCCACCAGAGCCACTACTGATGACTCAACAAAGTCCAATGGTTTTCGTCATAATGGCAGCAGGAGGAAAAGCAAGCCTCGTCGAGCTGCTGAAGCAGGTGTTGAGTGCAAGTAAAATTATGGTTGGCAGTTCCAGTTGATACATCACCCTTTATATGTGCTTGCAGAATCATGTGATGAGAAGTGAGCTTGTCAAATTTCTTTTTCAATTTTATTATTTTATTTGTTTCTCCTATTTTTTGGTAATTCCTTTCTGGAATTCCGTCTTGATTTTAGTCTGATGGACTTGAAATGATGATAGTGATTGCAGTCTCTCTCCAATATTCTGTTAATATTTGAGGCATTCTCTGTTTTCTTGTATTAAGTTTTGACCATGCCATGTTTGAGAAGTATCTCTTTCCTTAATTTTAAGAATTATCCCTTACATATGGTGTCTTCTGTAATCCAATAATCAGGCTTGCCTGTGTCATCCTCTATGCCCAAATATGTGAAACTAGATATATTAAGAAGCCAAACCTTGGCATGGCATGGATACGAGCATTTTGGACATCCCATTACGACAAATTTTGAAAGAGGGGACTACTGCAGTACACCATGTCAATTAACTGTTAGAAACTACCCAAGATTCCTTGTCCATATTTAGGACTTGATATGCTTGATCTTGCTTTCTATATTTCTGTGCTACATCTTATAGAAGATTATGTCTTGGTTATATGTTCCAGTTGTATCCTAGATTGTGTATATTTCCAAATCTAGATTAGGAAACTTCCTAATTGGAAGCTGCCTATTGTGGTAGAACATCTTGTATATATATATATTCATCCTAACCCTACAAGGATAATAAGATCGAATATCTTTTCTAGCCACTTTTGACATTAACAAATATATATTATTTATTACATTAAAACATAACTGCTTTTATTGTTGTTTTCTGTTTAAATTATAATCACATAATACTCTATTACCTCGAATTAGTGCGAAATCACAAATGTATTGGTAAAGAATTGTGAATTAAAAACCATCACTTAAATGTCTATCTTAGAAAGTTCTATGTAGAAATAAGTTGAAAGTTTTGGCTTTAGAATTCTTCAAACTGAAAATCTTAGTAGAGGATGGACCAATAAATACATATCCATATTGTTCTATGATATAAATAGTTTTTAAGTTATTTGTTGAGCTGATAGGCATGCATGTTCTAAACTTGTGATGATTGTTAGCAATGTGTTATTTCTTTACCCCAGAATTTCTAAATTAACTTTTAACAAACATTTTTCCAACCTTGGTTGAGGCCTTGCTAAGATTTATTTACACATTTTGAATTGTTTAAGCATTTATTGTGTTGTGTTTAAAGTAGAAGATTGCTTAGTGGTAAATCCTGCAAGTTTCACCTTTTCTATGTCTCTAATTAAAATAAGCTCAAAAAGGTTTAAGTGAATATTATTGTGACCTGGGGAGTTGTTTGGTAGAAATGATAGTTGATGTCCATGAACATTGCCTTTTGAGAGTCCATGTAATGATACTGAATATTATTACTTTCTTCAAATTTACTGTTTACTCGCATGATTGTAATTAATTTGAAATTCCGGGGGGGTTGAATAAAATTTGGTGCGGCAGTGGTTTGCAGAATCTAAATGCAGTTCAAACTGATGTCTTAGGATTGGGAAGCTTGACTGTTTGGTCACAGCATTTTGTGAAAGCTTTGAGAGATTTTACGTTATTCATTGGTTGTTTGAGTATAATCAGGGAAAGCACAATTGCACTAAACCTGTGTTTTTTGTTCGCATCTCAAGCTGTGAGGTTTACATGAGAGATCTGGACTTAATACTCTAATTTCTTCAAATGGCACCAAAATGTTAAGTCGTTTTTGGCTCAGTACCCACTTCTCTTCACAGTTCTGTATTATTTCAGGTATACTTGTCATATTGCTTTTATCTAATGGGATCTATCTGAGAGTTGTTCATTTTGGAATCAGGGCAATTTCTGAAGTACTTAAATTTGTAAATGGAAGACTGATAATATTGTTTCTGTTACCAATTATTTGGACATTTGGAACAAATTTTTTGAATACCTAACTTGTTTGTACCTTCTTCTTTCATCTTTTTCTCTGTTGTGTGTGTGTGTGCAGTACTTGCTGTATGAAGTTATTTGAAATTTAATGCTCAAAAAATAGTTTCAAGTGTACAAGTTTTGAGAAACCTGGTGAGAACAATAAAAAAGGAATTGTGTGTGTTTTTTTTACCGCACAAGTGCTTTGAGTGATAGGCCTTGCCCTCCTACCAGAACAAGCACCAGTGGAGGATGATATATATATCAAATGAGAACAGAAAAATAAGAGATGCCAAGAAGCAAGGATACTTCTTATCATGTCTATGTGGGGCCTTAACATTCATTAGATTCCCCATGATACATGTTGGACCAACTTCAAATGTGTGCCAATATTTTTTAATTGTTTTAGAAATGTGCACTCAAAATATAAGGGTGGCTTGCACAATGGAACAGCCCCTACTTGAAAATAATGCTTGTTTACGTCTAGTGCCTCTCAAGGGATCCAGAATCTGTTGACAAATTCCTACGTGAAGCTTGAACGGGAACCTGATATTGGACTGGACGGCCTTGGGAAACTTGTTTGGAACTGCTTGGCCACAGAAGAAGTTGTTATTATATTTCCTTGTGAGAGTGGATTTTTAGGGGTTTCACAATGCTGATCCATAGGAATTCAGTTGTCACTGTTTTCAGGTGGTCAAGTGATATTGTATCTGTTTACGAATACCCAACGGAAAGGTGAATGAACACCTGGAATTGGACAACCTTTGGGAATCTACCAACTGTTTACCTGCAGCACAAGTTCATACATTTTAAGGACTTTTCAGTTTTCCGACTTTGTTTTTTTGTATGACTTCAGCTTTTTGACTGTATGATCATCTTCAGTTTTCACTTTTCAGACTTGATGCTTCTATTCTTGTAGTCTTTGATTGTCAACTGGACTGACTGTGAGGCACGAGGGTCAACAACGAGTGAACTGTGAGAAATGAGGATGACTGGACTGTGGGGACAACTGGCGGTGAGTGGGAACTGGAATGTTGCGACTGGATTTTGCCAGCGACCTTGGGACTGGAGTTTGGACAAGTTGAGACTGGATTTTGTGAGGTTATTGGACTTTTTGGTTGCTGCTTGCTTGGCTATTCCCAGTGAATTGCTAGACTTCCGACTGGATTCTTCTTGACATTAGATATATAAAAATTTATTTTATTAATTAACGTATCACGACGATAGTGTTCCATCCTACTTTTATTTTATTTTTTTCAAAAATGTCATGTTGCCATGTCCATATGTCGGTGCCCATTCTTCATGGTGTGAGATTGAATTTTTTAGCAGCTCCGTGGGAACTGTGGTGTAGCTATTTTTAGGTGGTCAATCAATCTAGACTCTGTAGACGAATTCCCAAGTGAAACTTGAGAATGAGTGCCTGATGTTGGAGAGCCTTGAGAAACTAGGAACCATTGCCTACAACTATGTGTCCCCCTTTATGTATCCCCGCTCGCTGCTTACAATTCAACTTTAGCAGGATGTTTATTTTTCAAGGACACCAAAGGGGTGATACCAGTCCTTGGTTCTCCTGGCAAGAGAATATTACTTTCTATTTTGATTCTTGTGGTTTCGTGCCCATAGTTTTGTTTAGCACTCACTTTACAGCTGTTCCATATATTTCAACCAAGATACGTTCTTGATGTCGTAACTTCTAGATGTGCTATATAGCTCTTTAAAGGATTCCTGTTAGTTTTAATGATAAGAGGCGCATAAAAGCGAATATTTTGGGGAACATTATTCAGCTGCAGATTCATCATCGATCGTCACCTTCGGAACCACCCTTCAACCAGCTTCATTGAGTATTGCATGCATCAGCCCATCCTCAGATCCTTGCAAGTTTACTCATCCCCTCAGCCTTGTCGCCAGACCTCCATCGACTTTGACTGTCTTCCTTTCGATCTTATCGCATGAGGCTTGTTGAGTGCCCTCGCTAGATTTCAGTTCATCACGCGACCTCACTGGGAAGTCACGGAAAACCGTTGGTGCCAGGACGTCCCAAGCCTTCGCTGCCAGCCATCACCGACCTTGCTGGTGCAGTCACTAGCATTTACCCCTTGCCTGTTCTTTGCTCTGAATCCAATGTCAGCCCCACTTAATTAACCCAACCCCAGACCAATCACCCGCAGAACCATTTCATTTTTGAGCCACATGAAACCAGCCTAAATCCAAATTCAATCTTGATTTATGGTACAAGTATATTCTTCACTTTGAAAGGCTGATATATTTTTTTATTAGGTATATTTAGTAAAATTTGTTTTAGGGGTATTTTAATTTCCTTTTGTAGCAAAACATACAAACTGTTATGGGTATTTTCCGTTCTACTCTATAAGGGCTGGGCCCAACTTATTGGGCCGGTCCAACTGTCAAAGGAGCTGATAGGCTTCAAGCTGAGACCCTCAAAGCGAGCTCGCGCATGGCCGAAACTTGGTCTGGAATAATGTCATCTGGACGAGCTCCCGGCGACCTCGTTGGTTACCGGCTCAACCAACCAGCTCGCATGATGAAACGACCAAAGTCCTGACGGGTTAACAGGCCAGGGGCCGCCCCCAGCCATGTGGTCCAGGCCCATTTCTCTTAGCCCATCTGGCCAGTCCATGTCAGTCCCATCTTGGCCCTTTTATAACGGCATCATTACCGCCGTGCCTGGATTTTTGCGCGTCCGCCCCAAATCCCATCTTCATTAATGATGGGTCCTCTCGCCGTTAATGACTAGTCTCATCCACACTAGTGAAGGTTCCATCGGTACCTTCCTGCCGCATGGACATCCTTCGCCGGCACTAGGTATTCTGTCCCATCTCCTAGGACAGACATGCTACACCTAAAGAAGAACGTCCCTCGATATATATGGGCCAACTCTGGTAAGAAGGGGGAAGATACTTTTTTCAATTAACACATTTTTCTCTCTTACTCTCCACAGACTCGCTTATTAACTTAAGCTTCGGAGTACCTTGCAGGGACGAAGACGAGGCTCAGGAAATCAAAAATCAAATATCACGTATACATTCTTCGGATCCATTGTGCCAGGTGGGCCAAAGAATCATAGTTGACCAATTCCGAACGTCGACATTTTGGCGCTAGAGGAAGGGGCCGCTTTGGTCAATACATCAATGCCGAAAACCAGAAACACGAGAGGTTCCGGAGCGACTATCAACCGACCAGTAAATCATCTCGGTCGCTTACCGGGGATCCCGCAAGTCGGGGATGCCACGGCGTCCGCCTCCAGGCCTCCTCCGATCGAACCTACCTGTAACATCCCCGGGGAATGCTCTACCCGCTCGTGGCTCCTGCCACCAATGCAGAAATGACGCGAATCCGGCAGCAACGTCAAGAAACTTTGGAGAACACTGTTATACAGCTCGCTGATGCGGTCAAGACCCTAGCACAAGTACAAGCTTAGACAGCGCAAATGCAAGCAGTCGTTTCTCGGCCCTTAAATGAAAGACCCCCCCAAGAAGAGAAAAACGAGGCCGGAAGGCACCCCCGACGAGCTGGCTCAGTCCGCTCCTCCAATCAGCGCTCTTGGGAGGTGGAAAAGCGGCTTCAC
This sequence comes from Diospyros kaki, assembly GCA_036245055.1. NCBI lineage: Eukaryota > Viridiplantae > Streptophyta > Magnoliopsida > Ericales > Ebenaceae > Diospyros > Diospyros kaki. The sequence goes on along the minus strand of BSEG01000001.1, from coordinate 13,340,542 downwards.
CACGACAAAGGGCCAAGGACGCACCTCACCGAGCAGAAGACCGGAATAAGCCCAGTTTGGAGTGGCCACGAAGACCCCCGTGGAGAGAGTCGCCAGCCTGGAAACCGACGGCAAGGGAGCCCCTTGGTAAAGATCAGCAGCAGCCATGCCAATCACCACCGTACTCCTGATCACGAACACAGGATACGACCCACCCCGCGAGATCGCTGCCACTCGAAACGGGACACCACACCAGAAGAACAACTCACTACCAGACGGTCAGCAAATCAAGACCCCATGGTAGGAGAATTACTCCTGAGAATTCAGCAACTGGAGGCCAGGCATGGAGCGCACAACCAGAGGGAGAGCTGCGAGGAAAGAACCCCATTCTCCCGAGAAATTGAGATGGAGCCCCTACCTCGCAGATTTAAGGTCCCCAGCATTCCTCAGTACAATGGAGATAATGACCCTTACGATTATTTAGACTTTTTCAACGTCCAGATGGACCTGCAAACGTCCAGCTCATTAGTCAAATGCCGAGCTTTTCCCGCGACACTGGGAGACATACCCCGAGCATGGCTACGAAGGCTCCACCCCCGTAGTATTAGTAGCTGGGAAGAATGCCAGAACAAATTTGTGGATCAATATAGGTCACTTCGAAGGCAGCTCGCCCCAACATGCCACCTCACCACTGTTTTCCAATGATCCAACGAGTCCTTGAAAGATTACATTGAGAGGTTCAGGCGCGAGGTAAACAATGTGGAGAACCCTTCCGACGAAGGAATACTGACCGCGATCTCTGCTGGGCTCCGCAAAGATGGGAAACTCTACGAAAGCATTTACAAGTCCCCGGTGAGAGACCTTGGCGAATTTTTCGAGCGAGCTGCGAAGGAGGTTCGTTGGGAAGAGGCGTTCGGTTTAAAGAAGCCCAGCGACCAGAGAAAGGGAGAGGGCCTCACCAGCCAGAACAAAAAGAGGGGTGAAGAAGAATCTCGCAAGGAGGGGCAAGGGCGGGCTTCCGATGATCAGGTTGCTAAGAAGGCGAAGTTTGCCCAGGGAGTCGAACGACCGGTCCGTCAAGGTCGTTACGAAAATTACAGTGTCTTGTCTGACTCCCGCGATAGGATCTTCGCCACGGAGCATGACAGAGAAGACTTCGGAAAGCCTAATCCTTTGAGGACTCTCGACAAATACAGAACGAAGAGCATGTTCTGCGCCTACCACAACGAGGTGGGACACACAACATCCGAATGTTGGGCGCTGAAAGACGCAATTGAAGAATTGATCAGGAGAGGCCGGCTACGTGAATATGTGGTGCGTCCCAGGGAGCAGCAATCCAAGCAGCCAGCCCAACAAAGCCCACGCCAAGCTCCCGAGCCGGAACAGGCGCCCGTAGTGAGAACCATCTTCACCATTCATGGAGGGCCTCATATCGCAGGAACCTCCAACAGGTCGCATGAACGGTACGTACGAGAGGCCGGCCACCTTCTGCTCGTCAGGGACAGCAGTCGAGGGGAACCTTCCAAAAAGGCCAGAATCGCCTTGGCCGACGTTTCCTTCACCGAGGACGATTCCAGAGACGTGCACTGGCCGCATAACGACGCCCTTATAGTCCGAGCTCGCATTGGTAACATGGAAGTACGGAGAATCATGCTAGATACTGGTAGCTCGGTGAACGTCATGTACATGGCATATTTCGACCAGATGGGGCTAAAGATCGACCAGTTGATATCTTCTCCGGAACCGTTGTACGGGTTCACTAGTGATGCTGTAACGCCCAAAGGGCGTATAAAGCTCCCATTAACGGTGGGGGAATCAGACCTCCAGGCCACTGTGATGGCAGACTTCCTCATCATCGATGACCCATCCGCGTACAATGTTGTCATGGGGAGGCCTGCCATGAACGACCTTAATCTCATTATTTCGACCAAGAGCCTGACAGTTAAATTCCCAACGCCAAAGGACACCGGATGCATAAAGGGCGAACAGCAGTTAGCAAGACGCTGCTACGAAGAAGCATTAAAAATAGGGTTCAAAGTGAAAGGGGTAAATGTAATCACCGGATGAAAAGTTTCAACCCCCAGTGTCCGGGAAGTCAACCACGATTTGGATCCGCGCGATGTGGACTGCGACCGCACCGCTAGCCCGGCCGACGAAGTGGAAGAGGTAGAAATCAGTTATCATGGCATCAAAAGACTGCTCCAGATCGACAAAGGCCTTTCCCTTGGTATGAAGGCCCAGTTGACCGAATTCCTCAAGACAAACCTGGATGTGTTCGCATGGAGTCACGAGGATATGGAAGGAATAGACCCGAGGATAATGCAACACCGACTTAATGTCAACCCCAATTACAAACCAATGCGTCAGAAGAGGAGGACGATGACGACCGAACGGTATGCAACATTAAAGGAAGAGGTGGATAAGCTCATGGCCAGCGGGCTTATCAGGGAGGCCCAATACCCGACCTGGGTGTCGAACCCGGTCCTAGTAAAGAAAAAGAATGAGAAATGGAGAACTTGTATCGATTTTATAGACTTGAACAAAGCTTGTCCGAAAGATAGCTTTCCTCTACCAAGAATTGATCAGCTCGTTGATGCCACCGCTAGCCACCAGCTCCTAAGTTTCATGGACGCTTATTCATGATACAACCAGATCCCTATGAACCCTGATGAAGAAGAGCATACCTCTTTTATGACGGATCGGGGGCTATACTGCTACAAGATGATGCCCTTCGGGTTAAAGAACGCGGGAGCTACATACCAACGGCTCGTCAATATGATGTTCGGAGATCTGATTGGGAAAATCATGGAAGTATATGTAGATGACATGCTGGTAAAGTCCAGACAGGCCAATAACCATATCAGCGACCTCACAGAAGCATTCCAAATTCTAAGGAAGTACCGGATGAAATTAAATCCACTCAAATGCTCGTTCGGCGTGGCTTCCGGGAAATTCCTGGGATTCATAGTCAATGAGAGAGGAATCAAGGCCAACCCCGAGAAAATCTGAGCTTTGCTGAACATGCGGTCGCCCACCAGGACTAAGGAAGTCTAGAGCCTTAATGGACAAATTGCAGCCCTTAGTCGGTTCGTCTCCAAGTCATCCGACAAGTCCATCCCATTTTTTAACATCTTGAAGCAGGCGAGAAGCTTTGAATGGACAGAGGAATGTGAAAACGCTTTCCAGCAACTAAAAGAATACTTGGGGCGGACTCCCCTAATGTCTAGACCAAAAGAAGGAGAGGAACTAATTCTCTATCTGGGAGTATCTAAATACGCAGTCAGCGCCGCACTTATACGAGAAGAAGACCGGGTGCAATACCCAGTCTATTACGTCAGCCATAGGCTCCTCGATGCCGAAACAAGGTACTCCCCTATGGAGAAGCTCGCTTTCTCTCTGGTTGTCGCGTCCAGAAAACTACGCCCTTATTTCCAAGCTCATCCAATCGGCGTGTTAACCAAACATCCACTAAAGCAAATCCTTCAGAAACCCGACTCATCTGGCCGTTTGCTCAAATGGGCTATTGAACTCGCCCAATTCAGCATTGAATACAAGCCCAGAACGGCCATAAAAGGGCAAGCGCTGGCTGACTTTGTCTCAGAATTCACGGGACCAATTGAAGAGCCCCTTCCTTCATTCTCTCCCATCTGGGAGCTGTTTGTTGATGGTTCTTCCAACGAGCACGGGTCCGGGGCTGGCGCCCTCCTGATAAGCCCAGAAGGACACAAGATACCCTAGGCACCAAGGTTCGGCTTCAAGGCCACCAACAATGAAGCAGAATATGAGGCACTTCTGGCCGGTCTGCGCTTAGCAAAAGAGGTCAAGGCAAACCGACTGAAAATTTTCAGTGATTCTCAGCTCGTGGTTTGCCAGGTACGAGGAGAATATCAGGCAAAGGGTCAGAAGATGTTAGCATACCTCCTCAAAGTCCAAGGGCTCCTTCACTCCTTCGAAGAGTACGACGTGAATCAAGTCCCGCGGGACCAAAACTCACATGCTGATGCGCTTGCTCGTCTAGCGTCAGTCGATGATGCAAATTCGTTGGAGGCAATCTCCATAGAATTTCTAGCAGCGCGAAGCACGGAGGATAAAAATGAGATTTTGCGAATAGAGCTAAGGCCGTACTCATGGATGCAGTCGATCGTGAACTACTTACAAGACGAAAGGCTGCCGACTGATAAACTGGAGGCGAGATGCACTCGAGCTCGCGCGGCCCGATACTGTATTGTTAACGATGTGCTATACAAACGAGGATTCTCGGCCCCATTACTCAGGTGTATTGACGAGCCTGACTGCCAAGTGGTCCTCACTGAAATTCACGCTGGACACTGTGACAATCACGCTGGGGGAGTATCCTTAGCTCAGAAGGCATTTCGCCAGGGTTTTTACTGGCCCACCATGAAACGAGATGCTACAGACCTGGTAAGAAGATGCGACGCGTGCCAAAAATTTGCCAAAGTACCACGAGTTTCCCCCGCCTACCTACAACAAATGAGTAGTCCTTGGCCATTTGCCATGTGGGGGATCGACCTGATCGGGCCACTCCCAACAGCTCGTGGCGGCTGCAAGCATGCTATTGTAGCCGTGGACTACTTCACCAAATGGGCAGAAGTGAAGGAGCTCGCACAAATATCCGCTGCAAAGGCAGAAGGTTTTGTATGGAATCACATCATTTGCAGGTTTAGAGTCCCTCAGCAAATCATCACCAACAATGGAACACAATTTACTAGCGAGCAATTTGTCCAATTTTGCGAGTTACTGGGGATCAAGAAAAGCTTCACAGCCGTAGACCATCCACAAGCCAACGGCCAGGTTGAAGCCGTCAACAAGATAATCAAGCAGATATTGAAAACAAGGTTGGAGGCCACTAAAGGAGCCTGGGAAGACGAACTACAGACTGTGCTCTGGGCCTACCGAACTACTGCTCGTTCAACCACAAGAGAGACCCCTTTTTCCATGGTCTATGGATCTGAAGCAATGATCCCCGTGGAAAACGAAGTAATAAGTCAGCGGAAGGCCGCTTTCGACCCAGAGAACAACGACCAGCTACTTGCTTCGCATCTCGACTTGCTTGAAGAAGCGAGAGAGACAGCTCAATTAAGAATCGCGACTTACCAACAACGCGTGGCGAGATACTACAATCGGCGGGTCTGAGTCCGACAGTTCAGTGAAGGAGACCTTGTGCTGCGCCTTGTCCTCCCTGGAGCCCGCAAAAACAGTGAAGGGACTTTAGGCCCAAATTGGGAGGGTCCATACACGATAAAGGAAAACCTTGGCAACGGGGCATATCATCTGGCAGATCAGGACGGGGTAATACTTCTGCGGGCATGGAACGCAGAGCATTTGAGATAATATTTCCGATAAGAAAGCACTCCTCCCTCTCTCGTGTATTTCTACTTACTGGACAAATGCTTCACTTTTATTAAGTGCCACTTTATATGAATATTTCATTTCGTATTTGGGCGATGAACCTTTCATACTTGAATCCTGTTTCGCGACTGCGCTTCGGTAGTAAGGAATGAGAAACAGAAGACTTTCGGGGTAAGAAGGCTATGGTCTGTGAGCTGGGACCCATTCAACTTAGCTTTTATGCTATGGTTTGCGGCTTACCTGAGCAGTCATCTTAGTTTTTACCCAAGATCATGGTTGACAAATTTAAAATCATTCATCTTGACCTTAGTGGCATGGTTTGATAATAAGTCACCACGTAATAAGACAATGGCCTGCGAGCTGGGGCCCATTCAACTTAGCTTTTATGCTATGGTTTGCGGCTTACCTGAGTGGTCATCTTAGTTTTTACCCAAGATAGTGGTTGACAAATTTAAAATCATTCATCTTGACCTTAATAGCATGGTTTGATAATAAGTCACAACGCAATAAAACAATGGCCTGCGAGCTGGGGCCCATTCAACTTAGCTTTTATGCTATGGTTTGCGGCTTGCCTGAGCAGCCGTCTTAGTTTTTTTTCCTTAGACCCATTAGGTATATGGCTCAAACTAATGATGCCTTACCTAACATATTGTCTAAAGTTGTTTGGCTTTAGGGTCCGTCATTATCGATCTAAGGGGGATATTGTGTTATTTGGATTCAAGCGCATCCTTATGTTCGACTTTCAGTTTGCAGTAAAAAATAAAGAATAGAGAAACGAGAACTTCAACTAATGAGGAAACTTTATTATTTAAGGAGCCCGAGTACGAGATTGAAGAAAAAGAGAAATAGAAATCTAAGGGCCTAGAGGGTTCGAGGTCAGGGCTGCAGCATCCTGAGGGCTTGGATCGGCGGCGTCTTCAGCAGAAAGGTCGACCACGACCTGGGAAGGTTCGGGCTTAGGGACTCCAGCTTGGGAGGTTGCGACTTCGGCGGCATATCTCTTCATCGCCACTATCGCTTCCTCGCCAAAGCAAGAGACGTCGAGATCCGGGTGCGCTTTCCATAAAGTGAAAAGAAACGCACTACAGATATCGGACTCAACCTCCTCGCGCTCCTTAGAGACCCGAACCTCAACGTCGGCCTTCAGCTGCTTGATCTCTTCCTCCGCCGCTTCGGCCCGTCGAAGAGCCCTGTCCAAGTCACCCTGCGTCGCGACCAGCTCCGCTTCGGCCTTATTCAGCTTCGAAGTCACCTGAGAGAAGGTCGATTCATGCATCCTTTTCTCGCAGTCTAGCTCGTCTTCGGCCTCCTTCTTGGCCCTCTCGGCGTCTCGCGCCCGATCCTCCAGGCCCTCGACCTTACTCCGATACTTTTTGGACTCATTGGTCACAAAGGCCAGATTTTCTTTCAGTCTCTTTTTCTCCTTCTTCAACGCCTCCACGGCAATCTCAAGCTTCTCTCGTTCCCTCGAGAAGCGAGCTCTCTCCTCCTTCTACTTGAAGACGCCCAGGGAAGCCTGCAAAGCTCGGAGGTCAGCACATTAAAAAAAAAAAAAAAAGAGTAGGTCCCTTACCAAAAGGCAGTGGTGCGCGACATAGTCATTGAGCGCGTCGCCGGACACCTCCCTCCTATCCAGATTCCTGGCGTAGTTGCCAAGGACATTGTTCAGGTTGTCCAGGAGGGGGGTGAAATATGTCCCATCAGCCGTAACCATGGAGGCGCTCGGCACAGCAGCAGTGTCCGTCTTCTTCCTCTTATCGGCCCGAGACGTCTGGGCGATCTGCGGGGCCGACGGAGTTTTCCTCTTTCCACTCGGAACCTCCTCGCGGACCACTTGTTTTCTGCGGTTCGCCGTCACCGCATCAGCCCCAGATCGCGAGGAGGCGCCAGCAAGAGCCGGTTCCGAGGAGCCCGCTGCCGTCGATACGGGGTTGGGGCCATGTAAGTTTGCGAGGTCGCGGCTCACACCTTCCGCATCATTAGGGGTGCCCGCAGCTTGAGCCTTTGCTGGAGAAGAGACCGTGCGAATAGCTTGAGGTACGCTCGAGATCGTAGGAGCTCCAGGGCGCTGGAGTTGAAGCTTCATCACTCCCGGTAATGGTGGCGGGGATGCAACAGTGACTTCTCTGCGAATTCGGTCTTCTCCAACCGGATCCACCCCAAGATCGACAATGTCCAAGGCCGACCCTATCTCCCTTTGACCCCGGATCCCTATGTCTTCCTTCCTGATTTCTTTAAATTCCAGTGGAGGAGCGAGCTGATAATCTCTGAGTAGGCAATCAGTAAACTCACAATCGTCTTCGTTAGTCTTTACCTCGGAAGCCCTTTTTAGTCCGGCCGCCTCAGAAGTGGTCAGTTCGGGTTTCCCACTAGCAACATCTGCAAAATCAAGACAAAAGAAGATTCGTAAACACAGAGTATACAAACAGTCCACAGTCATAGGGATGGGTTGAAAGACCACTCACTCGGCATAAGGACAAAGCTGAGGTTGTTAAGGTCGTGAAGGGAGCAACAAGAAATATAGAACCAATGGGACTTATAATCCCCTATGTTAGACCTACCCTTTGCCTTCCCTTGCGGCAAAAGTCTCTTATAGTCAGACGAACGAGCTGCCATGTAATACAGCCCGTCCTTGGTACCCTTGAAAGAGTAAAGGTACCTAAGGATTTTGGGAGTAGGGAAGGGGAGCTCGTTTTTTCTAAAAAGTAAGGCCAAAGAAGTTATTTGGGCGTAGGAGTTAGGGGTCAGCTGAAAGGGGGCAAGCTTCATATCGTTTAGGATGGTGACGAGGTAGGAATGGAGTGGAAACCTAAGGCCAAATTCTAAGTGCTGAGGGTTAACGGCCACATATCCTGCGGGAGGGAAAGCTGCGTGGTCGTCGGGCGAAGGCACCATCAAGCGAGCACTGCAGGGGAATCGGTATTCTGAAGTACACGACTTCAGCTCACCAAACGTCATCTTTGAAGGATAACATTTGAAGACCTCGCGAGTCGCACGCTCCTCGGAAGCTCGTGCAGCCACTGCTGGGGCGGTGCATTGAGGAATTCTCTCAGTGACCTTGGAGTCAGACGAAACAACACTTCGTGAAGCTCGCGGCAGCACCCTCCCCCCGGCACTCGACGAGCTGGAAGTGTCGTCATCTTCTACCCCGATGTTGCGGCGCTTCCGACCTGATGTAGACATCTAAAAAAAAAAGGGGGGAAAGAAGGTAAAATCAGAATGGCGAATCAGGAGCACCTAAGAAACTTCCTATGTATCAGGCCACACGCTTCGCAATAGGGCATGACCCAAAATGAAACAAAAAAAAAAAAGAAGGAAAAGGGGAAAACCAGAGCCGAGGCTTCTGAGTTTAGTGAAACCCCCTAAGATTGGCAGGAACCATTCCTATGAAACGAACCACCATCGCCAAATGGCGTAATATAGAGGCCGAATAAAAAAAAAAAACGAGGTCGAAGACAAGATATATCAAAGGGGTTCAAGGGACTCACAGTTTTCCGATGGATGGCTGCTGAGTTTGAACACAACAACAAAAAAGCCGTCGAAGAATGAGGACGAGGGAATCGCAGAATAAGCAACGGTGGAACCTTGGAGTCGGGAAGAAAGTGGTTTCAATAGCCAAGGGAGTTTTCGAAATAATGCAGTAGAAGGAGAAGAGGGTAAGTTTCCATCCCTCTTTTTATAGTTCGGGATACGCCACCATCGGATGGAAAGACCGACGAGCTTCCCCAGATCCGACGGCGGTGCACAAAAGTGTGGGACCTACGGACATGATGATTGAGCGATTATGGGAAACGTGCGCATTAAATGCGCCGCAGACAAGACGTGCTAACATGAAACAATGTGATATGACGCGATTGGGCGGAAAGTTGAAAGGGTGTCTTGGTTGCAGGGTTGGCCGGAACATATCAGCTCTCATACCGAATGTTGCACTGTGAGCTGGGGGGCTTGATGTTATGGGTATTTTTCGTCCTACTCTATAAGGGCTGGGCCCAACTTATTGGGCCGGTCCAACTATCAAAGGAGCTGATAGGCTTCAAGCTGAGACCCTCAAAGCGAGCTCGCGCATGGCCGAAACTCGGCCTGGAATAATGTCATCTGGACGAGCTCCCGGCGACCTCGCTAGTTACCGGCTCAGCTAACCAGCTCGCATGATGAAAAAGCCAAAGTCCTGACAGGTTAACAGGCTAGGGGCCGCCCCCAGCCATGTGGTCCAGGCCCATTTCTCTTAGCCCATCTGGCCAGTCCATGTCAATCCCATCTTGGCCCTTTCATAACAGCATCATTACCGCCGTGCCTAGATTTCCGCGCGTCCGCCTCAAATCCCATCTTCATTAATGACGGGTCCTCTCGCCGTTAATGACTAGTCTCATCCACATTAATGAAGGTTCCATCGGTACCTTCCTGCCGCATGGACATCCTTCGCCGGCACTAGGTATTCTGTCCCATCTCCTAGGACAGACATGCTACACCTAAAGAAGAACGTCCCTCGATATATATGGGCCAGCTCTGGTAAGAAGGGGGAAGATACTTTTTTCAATTAACACATTTTTCTCTCTTACTCTCCACATACTCGCTTATTAACTTAAGCTTCGGAGTACCTTGCAGGGACGGAGACGAGGCTCAGGAAATCAAAAATCAAACATCACATATACATTCTTCGGATCCATTGTGCCAGGCAAACCAAAGAATCATAGTTAACCAATTCCGAACGTTGACACAAACAAACCCCCCCCCCCCCAAAAAAAAAGAACAAAATAACTAAGAGAGGGAGGGGGAGAGAGAGAGAGAGAGAGAGAGAGAGAGAGAGAGCTCCTATGTCATCTCATAGCGATATCCGTACTTGTTAGCAGAGATGATGATAAAACTTCCTATTAACAACTAAATCCCTTCCTCAACATTCTTTTATGTGACAGATTGTGTCCATTTCCTGCGCTTGCCTTCTAAAATTTCCCTTTGACACATCTTGAAGCAATCATGAAATATAGTTTTGTTTTCAATCTTTGTTTTGTTGAGAGTGAATTGGTGGTAAAACATGTTGTCAATCCATTTTGCGGCGGCTGGATTGCTTGGGTGGCAATTCTTCTTAGAGGATCAAAATTTGGTTGAATGGTATTAGAGTGAAGTGCACTTAAGCTTGGGATGGAGCATGCCTACGTGAAGAATAATTTCCAAGTGTATACAGCTTTAAGCTGTATTTGGTTCATTGTGTTGTCAAAGGAAAACTATAAGAAATTGCTTAGGGGACGACGAATTGTTGTTTGCTTGCCATAGATAAGATAACAACATGGGAAAGGAAATTGATGAGACTATGTGATGAATTTATTTAGGGGAAGTTTATTTCTAATGCCATTTCTTCTTCTTCTCTCCCATTTGTGAAAAGACAAATCCTCGGTGCATGAATTTCTTTCTCTTCTTTGCTTTGTTTACTCCTTTGCATTCCATTCTTAGCTTGTTTATAGCCTTCGATCGATTGCAAAGGTCGGCCGTCATCTTTCCTTTCATGCGTTTGATGGTTTCTAATTTTGCTTGTTCTGATTATTATTTGTGCACATAATTAAGGCTCATTTTTATGGTTAATTTGATATTTGGATAAAACTTTTTTTATTTAATTTTGGTTGATGGAACGAACAATGCTATGTTGCATGTTGGATTACTTTATCATTTTAGGTTGAATCAAATTTTGTAAGAGTGAATGATGTGTTTGATGCTGAAGATAATAATATGTCAATCTTTAAGTTGGGAACAGGTGGCGTGTAATTTCTTTTATGATATATATGTACGTGTGTGTATTTATTTAATATTTTTTTTCATAAAGGTAAACCTTTTTAGCAATGGTAAAATTGTTCCTTTGTGACTAAAACATTATGGGTTTAAGCTGAGGAAATAGACTTGCATAAAAACAAAGGGACATCTATGCATAAATATGACTTTCCTCTTACCTTCAATGTAAAAATGGATCTTGAAGCTTGTTGTAACCCTTTCTCCGAGGGCAGTTCTCCTAGAGAAGGTACCTATCTCGGGAGAAAAAGTTCTCCCAGAAGAATTCTCCCGAGAGAGGAAGCTCTCCCAGAGATCTATTCTATGCAACATAATACACCCAATTGAGCATTCTCTTGTGGAAGTCATAAGGAGACTCATCTCTCACACAATTTTGATCCACGTTGTCTAGCACAACGTGGTTTGCTTGCAATAGGCCATCCTTTCTCTAGGAGACCTTCCGTGGGGGGATGGGGAGGGAGAAGGGTAGGGGTTTCTCACCAGGGTTCTTCTAAGCTTAACCCTAGGACGACCATGTGCAACTAGGAGAATCGCACGTCTTGCGACTGGAAGAGTCGCGCATCCCTACATTCCTAGTCACAATTGAATGGTATAATACCCCTCAACCCTTCGCATTCTAGACTCTCTCTTCGACTTTTCACCTCCCAGCACTTGCATAACTCTCATTCTCTTGGAGAAACCCACACTTCTCTTAGATGACCTTTATTGCATATTTCACCAGCATACTTCACCCATACCACTTCATTTGTATAACATCTGCATTTCTACTTCATCATGATAGCATCCGACTTAAGCATCGGAGGGCCTAAGCTGGAGAAATCCTTGTATGCTTTCTAACTGCTTCCTACCTTGCAGATTCTTCTCCTGGGTACCTATCAACTTTCTTGGACAACAGAGACTTCACCTAGATAACTTTCTCTTGGACTACTTTCTTCTAGCTAGTCCTTACTTTCTCAAGCAACAGATCAAGCTTCACCTAGAGAACACTTCTCCTGGTGCATAGTTCTCCCGGATAAGTCTTGTTCTTCTGTCTTGCCTAGCCTTGCCGACTTCTTATCGAGCTTTCCCAGAAACAAATTTTAATTGTGGTAATCCAACAACAAAAATTTAGCATCGTCTTTAGGAATTGGTCAAACTGTTTAGCACAATGGCAAGAAAGACAAAGTCCACCCATGTCAGAGAACCATCACAACCAGAAATTGTTAGAGCTCGCACAAGTCCTAGACAACGGAGGACTCACCTTGGAGAACATCCATTAGTTATTTCTCTGGGACAACAAGCATCTGGACGCACAAGTCCCCCCTCCTTCCTAGAGAAGTTCATCCAAAGCCGAAAGCCAGCCTTCAATATTCTCCCGAACAAGGCTAGTCCATTGAGCACCAATCTTTGGGATAAGTTCATATTCTCTCTGAAAACTTTAACCAGCTCTTGGACAATTTGGGTGTTCTCCTGAACAATGGAGAAGTCCCTTCTGGACCAATTGTAACGACCCCACTCCTAGAGACCCTGTAAACGAGGACTTCAGGAGGGATCATTAAAAGATGGGAAGTAGAGATAAGAATTCTATCAAGAACACTTAACTCTACATTAGCACATATTACAAACATCCACCACCATCTCTCCACATACATTATCTTTAACATTCAAAATAAAATACATGCCATTCCTTACAATACAATAGGCCCTATACAGAGGGAACAATCGATCTAGGCCACAAAAGATTAGCTAGCCTCTACAAAAATCAAGACAACACTGTAGGGTCTTTTGCTCTGGTGAGCTCTGTACACTATTAACCCAACATCAAACCCCTCATGAACCATCCTCATCCTTACCTTTGTCGGTACCTAGAAGGTGAGAAGCAAATATGAGCCACAAGTCCCAACAAGTATATATAGAAGAAAAGAACAATGGAGCTGAAAACTGACTTATTCAAGACTCGCACTTTGTTCAATTCAAGTCATGTTCAATGCATCATGCCACACAATGAATCATAATATCAAATGAACAAAATAAATGTAGGAATGCACACATATGGTTCTTAGGGTCCACATAAGCTATACAATCAATGGGACCCAAGGTCCCTGTCACAAACCTACAACTGCCATGAACTGGCTAGGATATCAAGATCCAGAGTCACAACTCCCATATCAGAACCACCAACAGCATAACCATCGCGACCCCCCACAACACCACAACAGAAGCATGAGCCAAAGCTCTCAACACAAGCTCGAGCTAATGCTCATATAAAATCAAGATCACGGAAGCTGCGCTTCCTTTTCCACAACCCAACCACTCACATCCTCACCATGCAATGCAATACATAAGAAACACAATGGTTATTGCAGCATAAACGTGATGGCAAAGCCCCCATAAGCCAAGTATTAGGCTATGCTACGCCCACGTAGTAAATCACATGCAAAAAGCTCTACATGCATATGTTCGCCAATCATACATGAGTCAGCACTCACAGGTTGGCTATATCATGCTAATGCTCACGCTCCCAACAAACACATAGCATCACTACAAGAAAAACGAGTTTTAACGACGGGAAAATCAGTTGTTAAAAGTTAATTTTCGGTCGTTAAAAAGTTATAACGATGGGAATTTTTCTGTCGTCGGTCGTCGTTATTGCCTCCGAGGATAAAAGTCTTTAACAACGAGAATGATAAACCCGTCGTTAATTGTATTAGCGACTGTATGATTCCCGTCGTTAAAAATAGTTATTAACTACCAAATTATAACCCAATAACGACAATATTTCCTGTCGTTAATAGTCTAAACAATTAGTGACCGTACGATTCCTGTCATTAAAAATAACCTTTTAGTTATCAAAATACAAACCAATAACAATAATATTTCCTTTTGTTAATAATGTGAACAATTAGCGACAGTATAATTCCTATTGTTAAAAAAATATTTTTTTTATTTTTTTTATTTTTTTAATAGTATGAAAACAATTGCTAGTCATCAATGACAAAAGCATCATGTTTTGATATAAACCACCAAACCCATATATCATTATCGATATCAAATTAGAATAAAACTCATAAAATTAAACATTTCATTCAAATAACACCAAAATAATTATTATCCATTAACATTTACACACCAAAAGTAGTATATATATAAGTGTTAATTGCCAACAAATTACATCAAAAAATATGTTCAACTAAAAATAACACTTTGACAATTGTAGATACTATTCAAAAATGTACACCAAATAAGATATTCAACTAAAAGTAATACTTTAACAATTATATATACTATTCAAAAATGTACAACAAAACACTATATATAGTCATAAAACTGTTCATGCAATCCAATACAGAATTTGCTTTCTTTAGAGTCCTGTTGTCTCATTGACCTACAAAAAAAAAAAAAAAAAACATGAAATTAGAGTAAAAAAAGTGTTCATGTTTTCTTTGTAAAAGGTTAGAAATAGAATTAACAAAGCCCATAATGTCCCCATCACAAACTACATAACATACAACCACTAAAATGCACCAAAACACAACAAAATTTGACAAACACACTCCAAATTTTGTAATTGATGCTATCTGTACACAAACTTCTAAGTAAAAAAAATTACACTTACAAGCATAACAATTATTGTAATATAATTTCAAAAAAAAGCAAAATCTACAATATTCCCACTGTGTTCATAAGTCTTTTGTTATATAAATTTGTCATATTTGAAACAATATATATCAATAACTTTCACATTAATATCTTGTTGAAGGTTTATGTAAAATGATGTTGCTGTACAAATTTTCCAAGAATTGGTCCACAATAAAACTATTGCATAATTTCATGAATATTTAACAAAAAATAAACTATCCTATTTAACATGTGTACTTATTGCACTTCAACTATAATAAAAGAACTCTTTGCATCTGTATAATAAACTATCCTAATGGTCTACAGAGCAATCTGCTAGAGGCGCCAACTATAATCAAATAACTGAGATGATATCTGCCAAAAGAACATAAATTTAAAACTTGTAGTGCAAATGATAATGATTAAAGATGAACTACATAATAAACTTGTATTTCAAGAATATATATCTTGTTGGATAATTTAGGTCTGAACACATGCATGGTGCAAGAAACTCCATAGACCAGGACGTATAGGAATATTATGCCCAAATATTTTGAAATTAGCACTATATCAATCATGAGAATATTATGCCCTAAATTTCGAGATTCACCATATTCATTGCACATGCATCAAAGATATATAAGCGTACAAATTTTGAACTAAGACATTAATAGTTAGAATGAAGTTCTATCACGGAAGTTAGAATGTTGGAATTATTAATAAGTATAACAAGATGAAATTTTGCCACACCATAGAATACTTGCCTACATCACAACTTGATGGCAAATTCTTTGAGAAGCTGCATAAATATATGAAAAGGGAAAATATAGAATTAAACTTAACAGAAATGTGGCAAAGGCCCATGCCAACAGAAATTTAAGAATAAAAGAGAACATTCAACTCCCAAAAATGAAAATCAGCATCAAACTTGTTCATTAAGTTTAACTCTTTCTAAACCTATAGGAAAAGGAAAATCCACCTTTTAAGATCAACAGTTCCAAAAAATCATATTTTATAAACATATGCACAATCTCATCCACTCCATCTGTTGCCAACCATATCAAAGCCTTAATCATTTTTATTGTTTCGATTGTTCATCCCACTACAAGAGTTTCAACTTTCTCCGGCAGTGAAAAACCGTCGGAAAAAGCTGAAAAACCGCCGGTAAATATTTTACCGGCGGTAATTATAACCGCCGGAAATACTAGTGTCGGGAAAGGTTTCCGGTGGTTAAAAACCGCCGGGAAAAATTAATTACCGACGGTTTTGATAAACCGCCGGTAAAAGTAATCATTCCCGGCAGTTCTTAAAAATCGTCGGCAAAATTCTTACTTTACCGCCGAAAAAATTCTTCATTTGCCGGCGGTTCTAAAACCGCTGGCAAAATACATTTATTTTATTTCTCTTTTGCCGGCGGTTTTAAAATTGCCGGCAAAATATATTTATTTTATTCTTCCTTTGCCGGCGGTTTTAAAACCGCCGGCAAAGGAAGAATAAAATAAATATATTCAGTCATATATATTTATTTTATTCATTGATGAGGTATGCTCAATGTTAGAAAACTGTCAACTAACCAATGGCATTAGTTGTACAAAGTAGCTAGTTCCTTAAATTCATATTCAGTACCCCAGTTGTTACTGTTCTACTAAGAAAACTGACTGTGCATGGATTTGCATTGCTGCCTTTTTTTTCCCTTCTTTTTGTATGTAGACCCAAAGACAAAACAGAAAATTCTCTGAGCCTAGTGGATTGATCTCCTGCTCTACGTCTTCACATTAGTTCTTACACTTGGGTGATAAATGACAAGAATTTAGCAATGAGCAGCCAATTATTTAATAAATAATGTTTTATACTATACATTTTAAAATGGAATAAAAAAAGAGGAGCATGCTAGAAATAGGAATGGCTTCACTATCACGTTTCTATTTCCAACCAACTTGACATCATTATCTTCATTGTTCTATGTAAGAAAACAATTTATTGCTTGTTCTACTCCACTTAAGATGCAGTTCTATTAACATTATCTAATAAATAGCAATCATAATTTTAGAGTAACTCCTGAAATATAAACCCAAAGATTGGCAACAACCTTTGGGTTTATAAATAATTTTGAGATTGTGGGACGCGGACTAAGAAAAAGACAAAAATAATTGTAACTTTAATATGGTGAGTGAAATGCACTCCCTGGGAGGTAAAAATTCAAATGCAAAGCAAACACGCATGAATATGTCTGCCTTCCATATCACTGCAACCAGAATTAATAGCACTGCAAGGACTCAATTCAAATATAACTTTTGGATTCAACACAAAAAGAAGTGATGGATCTTTAAGAAAAAATGGAATCAGCCAGGAAATAATGAAACCAGATTGAAGCCAGAAGATAATAAACCTAGAAAAAACCAAGAAGATGATAAAACCAAAGAAACCGATTTTCTATCAATTCAAGTATTATGTACCAATCCTTTATTGCATATAACTCAGAGAAAAAAGAAAACCAGCTTGATATGTACATTCAAATTTCATAAGCTGGAAAGCTTTTAGCCAATGTAGTTTTTCTGGAAAATTGGCAAATGTTACAGAAAACTACCCATGATAATCCTCTGAGGATTAACCAATGCTTAACAGGCAAAGAGATTAGATAACAGAACATCTTTCAGATATTTTGAGTAGAAAATGGATTCTGCAAGTGATTTACATACTTATCCTTTATCTGTGATTACGCAAAAGTTCATTCTTAATGAAACTAAATTAAATTAAATGGAAAAACCAAGAAGAGAGGGAGAGAGTCTTGGCAAAGCAAAAAATTGGCAAAAGCTCCAAAAATTCAGTTGGGGGGAAGCTTGTGTGTTAACTGATAAGATTGTGGGTGCAAATAAAAAAGAAAAAAACTAAAATTAGAACAGAAATTTTTAACCTCTTGAGCAAGTAGGATGAATGCCTTTTTGGGAATTCAAAAACTTAACAGAGTTTCCAATAACATCAAAAATTGGGATTGCATATTATATTTAAAAAGATATGCAAAGAAAGGACACTGCTTGGTGTCTCCCTAAATTGTTTTTCATACAAAACATTTCCTCATAAAATGACTAAATTACAAATATATGGACAATTAACTTCCTTAACTAAGGTGGCAAAAATGTCAGAGATGTTACACATATGTCCACATCTTGTTCAAACTCTAGAACTGTTATAGTTCTGCAGGCATCTTCACAACTACCATAGTTCTGCAGCATACTTCCTATCAATCAATGCCAAATGTTGTTAGCATCAGCGCATTGATTTTGGCAAATCAAAACAACTTAATGGAATACGACAGACAGACAGACCAACATTAATAGCAGAAAGGGGCAAATACAGAACATTACACCAACAAACTGTATCCATGATTTTCTGCTAACTCTGACAAACTTTGCGACCATATATCCACATCACCATCGTATACTATTGCCATCATCACCATATATCCACATCAACATCATCCCACTTGCGCATACTACCAGCACATAAACTTAAAGTGATTAAGAATTCGCTAAAAGAACTCTACCAAATACCTCTATCTTCAAATTTATGTTCCTCGAGTGCATCAGAATCACGCTCGATCACGACCTACAAGAAAACGATCGCGTGTTTCGTAATTCGCTTTTGTTAAGTCAATCGTGTCACCACGGAGAAAAAAGAAATTTCAATCAATGACTTCCAGTTACGCACGTTAAAACTGAAATAACAAAAACAACGAATTCACAAAACAGCTTCAAAAGCATAAAAAGCTAGGGTTTGACACGACGAAGATCGATCACATTCAGAGCGCTCCATCTTCACAAACACAAAAAATGTTGGAAACAGAAGCGGGAAACAATGCAATGTTGATCTCAAATCTGGCTTACCTATGAAGACAGTTAAAAATTGACGTTGCAGGCTATCTGTTAGCCATTGTTTCGGACCTGAGGTTGATTGAGCCCCTCGAATTGACGAGGACGAGCCAAACGAAGAACTCAACAGCTCCGAATTCCAAGAGTTACTAGATTAAAATTTGTGCAAAATGCGGTCATCAATAAGCTCTAGAAAGAGAAACGAATGAACAGAGATGCAAAATGCGGTTATCAATTTAGGGTTTGCAGGGGGGATTTTGGAAGAGAAGAGAGTGAGGGAAAGATTTATTTGGGCGGGGGCGGGGGCATGGGAAGGGGCAGGGGCGAGTACACACGGGGATAGATAAAAACCGTTGGAGATAGATAGATAAAAATCGCCGGGGATAGATAGATAAAAATCGCCGGGGATGGGCCAACATTACCGGCGGTTTCTGAAACTACTGGTAATGGGTAAACATTCCCGGCGGTTTCTAAAAACCGCCGGGGATGGTTCAACATCCCCGGCGATTTTTAAAACTGCCGGGGATTGTGTTAAATCCCCGGCGGTTTTAATAACTGCCGGGGATTATAGTATTTTCCAGACAATTGTTCAAACTGCCGGGAAAAGTTTGCCTGCAATACCCTTTTTCCTTGTAGTGTCCACTCCATCTGTTGCCAATCATATCAATGCCTTAATCCTTTTTATTGTTTCGAGCAATCAAAGAATATAAATTAAAGGTTGCCATGCCAACCTTTACAAACAAGAGACTGACATTAATTGAACCCCAATTTGAGAAAGATGAAATGTTGACAAAAGAAAGATTGATAGATCACTAGAATGTTTGCTCACAAGCCTAAAGTGCAACAAAAATATCAGTTTCCCTAACAAATGAACTTAATCTCAATTTAAGCTATAAAGGTGTTCTGATCGTATGCAAACCAAAAAGTGCAAGTTTACCATAATGACCGAGTATGGAAGAATATACACTTCATAGACTTTCTATTTGTAAATTAACAACAATGACAAAGAAAGTGAAAGCATACCATTCTCTGGGATAATCAATCCCAGCAATTTTTTAGATGAGCACAGCCAATGTAAGTGCAATCTGTATTTTCAGAGAAAAGTGCAAGATATAGGAAATTAGTCAATTTAACTTCCAGGCTTAAGTAGGTCGATTAATGCCCTCCTTTTAGGTGGAACATAATGAAAATTGAACCATTCCCACCAATTCCATCAAACAATAGTTATCTCCTTCCTACCCTGTCAAGGTGTCAACATGAATAAGAACAATTGAACTTTCAACAAAATTTAATTAGGCACACCTGATAGTTCTCCTCACTCAAGTATGATAGAATTTTTTGTCTCAAATGTATTATTTCTTCATTGTTGATTCCCCTCCACAGTCATAAAGAAGATTGCAACTTAGAAATTGATGGCTTTTGGATGCCAAGATGTGTTTTTAGAAAAAAGAAAACTAAACATTAAATATGATAGGGAATAGAAGTAGATTGTGAATACCTTGCATAAATTGAGAATTAAAGAAAGACCCCGTGCAACAAGTTTAAGATATAGTTAAAAAATAAATACTTTGTCCATCCGAAAATATATTTTAGTTAGACAAAACACACAAATTAATGAAACATAATTAATACTATAGGGCTAACTACCCTTTCTAGTATACTAAATTCCCCCAAGTACACACAATTACTTTACAACCCATATACATAAAAAGAAGAGTAAATTGATTATTTAATGAGTTTAGATCATTTAAATGTGTAAACAGTTAACTAAGGGTAGAATGGAAATTATAAAATTGAATATTCTTTGAATTGATAAATTGGACAATATTTCAGAACATCCAAATGAAAAAAATAAAAACTTGGACTATTATTTTGGTTTGAGTGAGTAAAAATATAAGCAGTAAAAAGCGAAAGATTCAATGATTATCAATTGTATAAGCTTTAAAGGGACAGGACCTGTTAAACTCAACAAGTAATGTGGTTGAGTTGAAACTAAGATTGACACATCTGCTACATTATGCATGATAATCTATCTAATACATGGCTAAAATTAAGAACACAAAATGAAATTAAAGAGCTAAAACAGAATATTGTTACAATATTGGCATTAGACTAACATTTTGAGCCTTACACCCAACAACAAAATCATATCATGAATATGTTTGTAGTAGCACCCAGAAGCATCTCGCGGTGTTGAGACAAAGAAGATTTGATAAAGTATGGGGATCTAAACCAAAGGAGCCAAAAGATCATACTATACATTACGGAAAAACTATTCAACGCTTTACACAAAAGGTAGCACTTATTCCTGAAGGCCATAGTACTTTAAACAGAGATAGACTTAAAAGTAAGCAGGTCAGATTCGATAGCTGAATGAAATAACTATTATTTTCAGAACAAATAGGTAAATAATGATAGTGAGAACCGGAGATTTGGGGATTTGGGACTTGCCCAAGGGAAAGTGGCAGACTTGTGAGAGAGCGATACGTGAACAGTGATTTTGGAGGTGGAAGCGGCATTGAGGAAGCAGAGGAGATGGGCTAAAAATGGCAGGGACTATGTGAGAGGGAGATTTAGTGGCTGCAATGGAGGAGGCGGCAACGTTGAGGCGGGGGTGTTGAGGCAGCGTTGAGGCGACGGAGGCGGTGACCCGATGGAGGAGTTGAGGCAGCGAAGGCGATAGAGGGAGGCGGTGCTTCAGAGGCTACGATGGCAGTGCTTTAAAGGCGATAGAGGGAGGCGATGCTTCATAGGCTACGATGGCAGTGCTTTGGGGGGGGATTTTGTGGGAATTGTAGGGGAAAATGAGGGGCAACTCCCGCTAATATTTTGGTTTTTTTATTTTTTAAAAAATATTTAATTGTTAATTAATAAAATTAAAATAATTTATGAAAATAATATTAATAATTATTTGATTGATAAAAATAAAATATTTTAAGATTTATGATAACTGATAAAATGATTTAAATTATTGCATCAAATTAATAATTATTTAAAAATAAAATTATATTATAAATAAATCTAATAATAATAAATTAGTTTGATATATTGTATTATTTTTAATATGTTTATAATTTTTTAATATATTGTATTATCAATAAATAAGTAATACCCAATTATAATATTTTAATAATTATATCTGTGCATTTACTAAAAAATATAATTATATTAGAATTGTTTATATAAGTAGTAGTTAAATTTTATTAATTCTTTTTTATTATTTTATGGTTAGAATTAAAAATGTTAGTCAATAACGTCGGGAAAGTGATTTATTAACGGCGACTTATTTAGCCCGTCGTTAAAACTTATCTTATAACGACATGATTTATATTTAGTCGTTAATAGTACTATATTAATGACCAAAACTAATGTTGTCGCTAATTTTTGGTTGTTAATGCCTGTTTTTGTTGTAGTGCATGATCCCTAATGAATGCAACCCATGGCCTAACACCACAACATATATGTGTCACAACATATACAACATATCAAAGAGAGACATGAACATTAATGACATTTCATTTTACTTCTCCAAATGGCCCTAAGATTAATCCACTAACGAGCCCAAATATGCATGTTTATTTCCTAAAGACACTTATCCAAGAGGTGATTACAAGAGGGTACACTTGGGAAGCAACTTGATTTTGGTAATGGTACAAAAGCAGAACCAGTCGACAACCTTCTATAACCAGTCAACAATTTCATCATTATGGGCGGAAATGGTTGATAACCTTCTAAAAACGATCGACAGTTCGGCCCTGTTGAGCCAAACGGTCAACAACTTCCTAGGCATCTGTCGACTAACAGAATGCTCTGGCTCGAGACAGGACACTCGAAACATGCAAGAAACACCAAAATTCTACATAATCTACAACCTAACAACTAACACACCATTCCCAATGGATTATATGGTAAAACAAACCCTATTTTGAGTTCCAAAACACTTTAACAAGAATAGACAAGGTATGAGAAAGATTTACAATCCTTTCTACATAGGCTACTCCTAAGAACTTCTTTCCAAAATTAGGATGTTTTTGGTAAATAAACCTCAAAGACTCTTTGATTCATGAGTTTAAGAGTTCATGAGGAGATTAGAACTTACCGTAGTGAGCTTCTCCTTTGATTTCAGCTTGAAAGAATCTGCACAAGAGAAGAAATCTTCAAACCACCCTCAAGCCAAGAGAAAATCCAACTAGAGAAGAAGAGGAAGATGATGAAACAACTCCCCACTTGAAAACAATCTTCTTGAACCCTTAATGAGCAAGGAAGAAGAAGAAGAAGAAGATAAAGATATGGAAACCCTAGCTCCCCCTTCTCAAAGCCGTTAGCCCTCTCTCTTTGTCTCCTAATTCCCTTTGATTTCTCAAGCCTTACTTCCCCTTTTATACTTATCTCATTTTTATTTATTTA
This sequence comes from Diospyros kaki, assembly GCA_036245055.1. NCBI lineage: Eukaryota > Viridiplantae > Streptophyta > Magnoliopsida > Ericales > Ebenaceae > Diospyros > Diospyros kaki. Next base: position 13,317,542 of record BSEG01000001.1, on the reverse strand, counting down.
TTTATATAATTACACACTTAAGCCATAGTTCTCATATATTAGTCCCAAAAATCCATAATCCCATATTCCAATATTTCTAAATACCACAAATCCCTTAGCATAAATATATATATATATATATATACATCCACTTTGCTCCACCTTTGACTTTTTAAACTTTTCTTGCTTTGACTTCCACCTTTGCAATCAACATAGAGTTAGCTCGCTCATACCTTCCCATTTATTCCTTTCCCAAAATTTTGGGCATTACACTAATTCCCACTCTTGATGACCTCTAAGATGTGCAATCCATGGGCTATTCCATTGCCCCTGAGAGGAATATTCAAGCTCAAACAAGAGTTCAAGGACCTTTAGGAACTAGAGGGCTTCACATTGTGTCCCTTGTGGAGTATCAAGAGTTGAAGAAGAAGTATGACAGTCTGAGAGGAAACCATGAAGAGAATTCAAGGGCCTTGAAGGATCTCATTGACTTGTTGTACACCATACTGCCTACTACTGAGGTGCCTCTATAAACAAGACACATGATCTCAAAAGGGATTTGATTTCATTCGCCTCTAAGACAGCTACAAGTACCACCACAAGCCCCACAAGGACAACAACCTCATATGCCTATACCTGAAGAGTTATATGTAGAGTGGCGTAGGACCATTAAAAAAGGCATTGCTCATGAAGAAACCGTAGAGAGGACCAGTTCACCAAAGGAGCTCGAAATTTGGTGTGGGAACTCAACCTGAAGCCCATTGAGCCTACCCCTCAAACTCTTTTGGGATCTAAAGTAAGGAGGCTTTTTGAAGAATTACTCAAGCAAAGAAAGGTCGTGACAGCCTACAGTGAGATGTATAATTGAATGATACCTTTCTTTATTGAGCTATTAAGGTGCCCTAATTGCAACAACTAGTGGAATAGGAACATTAACAATATCGATAATCAACAACAAGGCGGCTAATAACAACAATAAGGGGGAGAGACATTAAGAGGCCCCATTGACAATGAGCCTGCACAGTAGCGCATCCACATCATATCTAGAGGTGAGACCTTGGTTGGTAATTCGTCATCATCAAGGAAAGGATATGCGCGCTAGGCCCCAAATGTGGATTTAGTGGCTCACATGGAACTTGATGAGGAGCCTATTACTTTTACTTTTGATGATCAAGGAATTGTCCTGATGTTGCACGATGACCCCCTTATCATTTTAGCTATGATTGCCAAGCATCTTATAAAGAGGATCCTCTTGGATAGTAGTAGTTCTATCTGTTGAGAAATTTGCATTTTGATTTATTGAGAAAATAATTTTTAGTGACTAAATATATTTTTCATAAATTTGATTTATTGATGATTTCTAAAACATTTTAATCTTCTTTTGAGATAGAAAATTTCATACTCAGATATATTTTAAAAATAGTTGAGTATACTTTTACATTAGTCGAGTATGTTATAAAGCTTGTGAGAAAATTTTTATGAAAAAGATGTTTGATAAAACTCAATTGAGTATGTGAATTGGTCAAATCCACTATCATAGTTTCCTACTCGAGTATGTTATGTAAAGCTCTGTTATCTTTAAGCTAAATTGAGTATGGAGTTTTTGAAATCAAGTAAGGATCTTTCATTACTCGAGCGAGCATTTTTGAAAAATCGAGTATCTCCAAAGCTAGAAGAAGAAATGAGCAATCATGAGTCACCAGCCTCTTCTAAAACCCTTTCTTCTCAATTTCTCACCATATTGGTTTCCCTTGCACGCCTCTCATCGTCTCACACATCTCCTTATCATGCAAATTGGTAGAGCAATTAATGCTCGGATGTGACCAAGCGACAAAATTTCGGTCGACTGAATTGAGAGGTTTAGTCAGCCAAAGTCGTCTAGAACCTTACTATTCAAGTCTGGTCGATTGGCTTGAAGGATCCAATTGACCGAAACTGACCAACTCTGCCTATTATACTTTGCATCTCAGCCCCGCTATTAACATTTAATGGCCTTTTCACCGTCCAATAATGCAACCAAGGCCCTTGCTATCCAATAGCAATCTCCCAAATCCATAGATCAATGTGTCCCACACAAGATAACAACCAACATCACTATCCCACAGTAGTGAGGAACACACTAAGACCAAAGGATCACTAATTCGATACATTACTCAATATGCATGTGACTTTTTAAGTTCACAACCATGTAGCAATCAGGACACGTTAGCTCCTTAACGTTGACCAATCCCATCGACCTACTAAGAAGATATCTCCAAATTCCCAAAGCACCTTAAAAGATCCTGAATATCTTTTAGCTAAGACTCAAGACGATCCTAATGGAAATGAAGTCCAACTTCATATGAACCTATTAAGGCTCCTCGATTACCGTGCACTATAGTCCTTCCACTGATTAATATCTCAATCGAGTGAGAGTCATGGACTGATTAAACTCATAGGACTCAGTAACTATGACAAATGCAATAAGGTGTGTGATATAGGTAGCATCTCAGATCCAATATGAGATTGGAACTCTTTCTAATCTCATGCTCACTCTGGCCAGGGGATTTCCAATCATTACCACCAACACAGACCACATAGGATGTTCGCCTTCATCCAATGGAGGTTAATGGATCCCATCAGGAAACATATGTCTCCATACACCACTACACAAAGACCACACTGTGAGCATCACCACCTCTTACACCGAATGGTTCTGCTCAACATCAAATCCCTAACACCAGTGCACTAGACACTATGTTGCCTTTGGTTAAAGGACCAGATAAATAATCGAAAACTAGCAACAAATCATTAATATTCATGCCATGTGATCTGTCGTAGGTGTCACATTTAGCAAATGTTCTACCTGCACCCACCTTCATCTCTACTATATGCATCCCATGTAATGTGGTGTGTGACTCACCACCCAATTCCCATTAGCATCCCATAGTAACAATGGTAATAGCCCATATGTTGGTCCACTAATCAATACATCATATTCCCCTTTTGATAAATCTAAGGACTGGAAATACTTTGAAGAAATCCTGAACCAGAGAACCAAGTCAAACAGTCTTAACACCTTGAGAGTAGGAATTATATCAGGAAATCTAGGGACTCATTCATATAAATGAGATGGAGAGATATGAGTGAAGATATGACATTGTATTAATCTTAAGAACAATCAACAGTGTCATTCACAAACATCCCATGTAATGTAAATTTAACATCTAGGGCACTATCACTAACAAACTCCTACTTGCACTAATGTTAATTTACAAGAAACAACTATCGAATCATCGTGTGGTATCCAATACCCATCTTTTGAAGATGGCAATCCAGTTGAGCATGTGTCAAAGGTTTAGTTAGTGGGTCGGCTACATTCTCTAATGATGCCACCTTCTGCAGCTACACTCCTCATGTGCTACAATCTCTTATATCAGGTGGAAACAACACTTAATGTGCTTAGACTTTTAGTAGGACCTGGGTTCTTTGACCTATGCAATGGCCCCATTGTTGTTGCAATACAAAGGTATTGGCAACTCAATGGCTGGAACCACACCCAATTCATATATGAACTTTCTCATCCGAATAGTTTCTTTGGCTACATCACATGTCGCCACATACTTTGCCTTTATAGTAGAATTTGCAATTATTTCCTACTTGGAACATTTCCAACTAATTGCTCCACCATTCAAGACAAAAACAAACCTAGATGTGGATTTCCTATCATTTACGTTCGCCTAAAAGTCTGAATCTCAGAACCTGTCTACAAGGATATCACCTTCTCCATAGGCTAGAACCATATCCCTAGTCCTTCGCAAGTATTTCATAATATGTTTCATGACCACCCAGTGCTCCTCACCTTGGTTTAACTGATATCTACTGGCGATGCTCACCTCATAGGCGATATCAGGCCTCCCGCATAGCATGGAGTACATAAGGCTCCCTACTGTCGAAGCATAAGAAACTCTCTCAATGTGTTGCCTCTCATCCGGAGTCTGTGGAGACATCCTCCTAGAGAGTGGAAATCTATGCTGAATGGGTATTAGCCTTTTCTTGGAGTTTTCCATGCTAAACTTCTTTAACATCTTATCTATGTACTAGTTTTGGGGGAGACCTATCCATCTTCTCGCTCTATCTTTATAGACGTGGATTCCAAAAATGAAGATCACATCTCCTAGATCTTTCATGGAGAATTTATTGGACAACCAAACCTTAGTCGACATCAACGTGCTAACATCGTTCCCCTTAAGGAAAATGTCATCCATATACAAGATAAGATAGGCTCTTGCACTCCCACTTACTTTCTCGTATATACAAGGCTCATCCAGATTCTTTATCAAAACAAAACTCTTTGATATCAGAATCAAAACGGATATTCTGATAGCGCAATGCTTGTTTGAGACCATACATGGACATCTTTAGCTAGCAAACTTAATTAGGATCAGCTAACTGGAATCCCTGCGACTGCTCCATGAATATATTTTCCTCAAGATAACCATTCAGGAATGTCGTCTTTACATCCATATGCTAGATCTCAAAATCATAATGCATGGTAACAGCTAGCATCACCCTGATAGACTGAAGCATGGTGATCGACAAGAAGGTATCCTCATAATCAATGCCTTGGCACTAACGATACACTTTCACCACCAGTCGCACTTTGAAGGTTTTCACCTTCCCATCAACACTGATCTTTCTTTTATAGGTTCACTTACAACCTATGGGAACTATTCCCTCAAGGGGATCCACCAGAGTCCATACCTGGTTGGAATACATGAAAGTTTGGCAAGATCGCTACGGGGTAAGCAACGTAGTTCAAAAATTTTGAACCTTACCTCGATCCTGGCGATCGGATCAACGTCAAAATCAAACAATCACGTACATAATAAAATAAATCTAACCTTTAGATTTTCGAGTCATTCGCGAATTCGAGTCGTCCAAGCATCCACCCTCTAACTCGTGATACTCGGCATGCGTCTGTTGGCGAGGAGAGCAGAATGGGAGTGCTAGCTCATTCTTTTTTTTACGGTTTGTGTATGGACGGAAATAACCTCTCATTTCAAATCGATGTAGAATAGAAATGGGAGAGAGTGTATGGCAATTTTTCAACTCTTCAAAAAATTATAAAATCAAAGCTTAGTTTGGGCAACCTTTAAAGGGGCATTTATAGAGGATCAAACCTCCTAGGGTTTCCTAAACCTTATAGACATGGGCTAGGCCATTTATCATAGTCTAACTAGAAACTTAATTAATGACTCAAATTCAATTATAAGTTTAAATAAAATATTTGGCCTAAATATAATTCAAGCCCAAATATAATATTTAATTTAACATTTGGCCCAAATTCAATTTAGCCCAAATATAATATTTAATTTAATATTTGGCCAAAATACTTTATTTAGCCCACATATTAATTTAAGCCCAAATATATTTTATTTCCTATTTGCCACTCTAACAAATAGAAAATTATTAAATTAGAAACTCATTTCTAATATAATCAATTATCATTTTAGGAAACTCTTTCCTTTATGACGACCCCTTGTTATATCGACATCATTATGCCTTTTTGTTCTTTTTTCATGAGAACCTACGACGACTCAACTTTTCGCCAAAGTGTCCCACTTAATCATACGTCCGCTCTCTTGGTTTAAGGCAGGGACTGTACCTTTTGCGTATGACTCATTAGGCTTCCGAATCTATTGGCAATGTGTCAGTACGAACACATAAGACAAGATTGGCCTCTAGCAAGACGTCATGCCTACCCAATTATTCAGAAGGATTCATAATTCGTAAACAACCTTTCACGAGCATGGTTATCGTGTAATTTGATCCTCTTATCAATATATCTTCTGTGATCTCAAGTCTAGTGATGTGTTGCTTGATTACGATCACATGAGTTTTTCTTCGGTCTTCCGGATATCCTTACTTAATAAAAAGTGAATCAATAACTCTTTATTGATCTCTTTCACCATGGCCATGGATTTAAAGTGAATATCGACCAAAGGCGCTTTAGATACATCATCCTCTATCAAGGGTTAGACGGGTCCCATCTTGATTATGCACCCATATATAAGCCTCACGATATGCCCAACGATCGTTCACGTACAGCCTTTGTCTAGGCCCATTGGAACGATGTCAAAGCATATCGGTCTTCTTATGAGATGACTGCGATAACCTCAGGTCTAAGGATTAGTTACACCCATTTCGTATGAGAATTCCATCAACATATAACCAAAATGAATTCTCATGGCCAGTTACGTCTAGTAACACGTTCTCCAACATTGGTCACCTATGTACTTGTCTAGGCATCCCCATGCCTATGAGTGTGTGACCCCCATTGTTATCATATAGCAAAAACATAGTACATACAAGTCCTACTTCAATTGTCAATGTTCATTCTTGACATTGCTATGACTTGGGACATTTAATGATGTATAGAAACTGTGATGCATCATTTCACATCTTTATAGATTAATCACAATATACATCACATGGACTTCTATTTAGATTCATCCGATCATTAAAATAATAACAAAAAACTAATAGAACTACTTCTTGTGAAATTGAATAACTCCTTATTCAATAATAAATATGATTACAATTGTCAGTGTACAACATGCCCAATCTGATTGGGTCTAAAGCACCTACACTAATAATACATAGATTCATTTTTCGACTGCATAAGCTCTAACCATCTCCTAGAATCAGTAGCACATATCACCTCTTCATAAATGGTAGGATTAACCACTAGATCACACTCTCCATACATGAACATATCCTGCATCACCTTCATATTAAATCCATATCATTCTAGAGGGCAAGATACTCTATGATCTACGAAGTGCCTCAGGGATGACATTAGATGGAGTGACTGACTCAACCTCTTGACTAGGTATAATCTGTGACCCGGAAGACTCCTCTTTCAAATCTACTTTCCTCCTGACACCACATTCCTAAAGAAACTTTTTCTCCAAGAATACAGTATATCTACTGACTTGAATTCTCTAATCACTCTAAAAATAGAACTAGTATCCCTTATAATGGTGCGGATAGCCCACAAATCTACTTTTGTTAAATTTAGGCTCTACTTTATCTGTTTTGAGCTGTTTAACAAAAGCATGACAACCCTAAATGTAAGAACCCATATTTTCATGAGGTTGCCACATAATTTAAGTAAGTTTAGAATACCGAAAAATTGGCTTGATAATAGTTATAAGTACCGAATAGACTATAGGGAGTGCCCTGGAGCCGAGATATCTAAGGAAAATGATACAGCATTGGCGAGTATTTTGAAGCATGATTTATGGTATCGAAAGAAATTGGATCAAAAATGATTTTCGGTACAGCTAAAATATAACTATGATTTGGGCTGAAAAATTGAATTATCGCAGGAGACTTTTGAGAGGTCAATGGAACCCCAAAGAAGTTCATATTTAGTATGTAGAACAACCCTTTAGTGGTTTCAGGAAGAAACAAAAGAATTTACAGCCAAAATGAAAATTCGGGCACAAGTACAATTTATTGAATTTACCTGAGGGTGGTCAAAATGACATTTTTTTAGAATCTTAAAGGTTGAAATGAAGAGTTCAAAGCTTGAGGGACTCAATGGAAGTTATAGAAAGTTCAGGAGCTTCATGAAAAGGCCAAAATGTAAAGAAGTCAAAATGAATGGGCAAAAGTACAATTTTCAAAACTTAAAAGCTTCCATGGCCAGCCAAGCTTCTGGCCACTCTTTCCATCACTGAATTGGATGGAAAAAGACTCGAGAGAGTGGGCTGAGGGACCATGGGGCAACACCTAGGTTGATAATCGGCCTTGGCATCGATCGAAATGGCCAAATTTCAGTCGAAAGTGGCCGAAAAATTGGTCCACTTTAATCAAGCTTTTGAGAGCTATTTTGGTGGATTTTGGACGGATATATGGCAAGGGGAGACATTAGAGGCCTTGGGTTGCTCGAGATTTATCGTTTTGGGGTTCAAATTTGGCTATAGAGGATATAGTGGCCGAGGGTTTTGCAAGATTTGAGTTTCAAATCAACCTCGTTTTTGAACAAATTGAGACACCAAACCATAGGGATTTTTTTGCTCATGAGATGAGGATCATTTATGAAAATTTTGAGGAATTTTGGAGTTTATTTGAGGGGTGATCGATGCTTCGCCCAAAAAATGAATCTTGCCGGAGCCAAACAGATTTTTGCCCAAATGAAGGTCTTCGGGGTGTTATTTCAAGCTCAAATTTGGCCAGCGTGATCGACTCAAGGTGGCTATCTTTTGGTATAGGCTATTTGATTTTTTAGTGTGCCGGCGCCGGAGAAGATGACTGGAGGTAATTTTTTTATTTTTAAATGCTAAAAATAAAGAAAAATAGAGTAAAAATAGAAACATAAGGGATAAAATTATGAAAAAATGTCTAGAAATATAGGAAAAATGAGTAGTTTACTTTTATGAATTTTTATTTGGGAAATTTCATGATAAAATAATTATTTTAAATTTTTGAAAAGAAACTTAATTAGAGAAAAAATAGGAAGAGGTTTTGGAAAATTCCGAGAAATGTTATTTTAGAAATTTTCATGATGAAAAATTGAAGAAATTACTTGATTAGGTATTTATTTTGAATTTTGGAAGAATTTATGACTATGAAAAATAGAGAAAAAATAAAAAAAATGTGAAAAAATTAGATTATTGATTTTCCTTGCAAATGATTGGCCAAGAAGTGATTTGGACAAGGATCTTGACGATTTGCATTATTTTCGAGGTTGGCACACAAATCGAGACAATGCGTATTTTTTGAGGTATTCCAAACTTCATGTTAAAGGTAAGTGGTTCGACCCAAAATCTGATTTTATGTAAATGATTTTGTCATGTTGTCATGCCTTGATGTAAGTATGTCATGTAGATTGTATTTACATCTATTGATGACAAAGTATGCATATGAGCATGATGAGATTTACGGTCATACGTTGCATTGGTTTGGGATTAGGTACAAACGCCATTGCTTTGCCAATGGTGCACCCATACACCTCGGTCTGGTAGGGAGATTGTAAAAATGGCAGGTAATCTTAAGGTGCGGTCAACCCAAACATGAGAATTATGATGTTATATGCATTACATTCATACACGTGCATTAAATGTTTTGTTCTTTTACTTAGATGATTCATCATCTAACTTGGGCTTTGCCCCTGGAATATTCAAATGTTTCAGATGAAGATTGTAGTAGAAACGAGGATGAATGAGGCATGAAATGGCACTTAGCAAAGTGCATGATGAGTTGTATGATGAGTTGAATGTATGCTATGTAGCCCATGTATTTAAATTCTGCTACTTTGAATTTTGAACGTTTTGAGAAATGATGATGTACTAATTATGGTTAATGAGGATGTAAGAATTGATTTATGATTAATGTTGAGATGTTAGGTTTGATTCTAGCTTCCGCATTTGATGTTTGGGATAATTATCTTTCGAGATAGATGTATGAAAATTTTGGGATGGATATAAGGAATGATACAGTTTAGCAATAGTTTTTTTTTTTTTAAAAAAAAAATTATTATTCCAGAATTGTCTTAAGTTATAACATGCCCGAGAAAATGGGGTGTTACACCAAATCTTAAAATTCTTAAGAACAAACTGTCTCCCCGTCCATATCTCATATGGAGTGGTCTCAATAGAGTTAATCGATGCCCCATTCAGGAGACAAATCGCAGTCTGAAGCCATAACCCCATAAGAAAAGGGAAAGATCTGTATAAGCAATCATTGAATGCACCATGTTTAACAAGGTGTGATTCCTACACCCAGAAATCCCATTCAACTGTGGTGTGGCAGGAGGTGTCAACTTAGAAATTATACCACATGCCCTGAGATAGTCACCGAATTTAATTTCATACTCATGTAATCCCTACCTTGATCTGATCAAAGTATCTTAATACTCTTTCCAATCTGGTTCTTCACTTCTACCTTGTTGAGAAATTTGTGTTTTGATTTATTGAGAAAATAATTTTAGAAAATATATTTTTAGTAAATTTAGTTTATTGATGATTTTCAAAACATTTTATACAAATCCTTTTAAATTGGAAATTGTCATGCTCATATATATATATATATATATATCCAAGCATGGTTTTTGGATGATTAAGTAGTATGAAACTTATAAAAATATTTTTTCTTAAATTGAGAACTTCAGGCTTATATATATATATATATATTTCAACATAGCCAAGTATTTTTTTAAGTCGGGTATACTGAAAATCTTCATGAAAAATTGGCTAAATATAAAAGTTTTTTGTTAGACTAAGTATATGTGTCTATAATGTTTTTGAAGGCAAAGTATGAAACTAATCTTTTAAAGCTTCTACAAATATTTTCAATCTAAAAATGGCTTTTCAATCAATCGAGTATTACTCAGTTTATTTTCAGAATAATTGAGTATTGATATGTTTCAATTGGCTATCATAAAAACATACTCGAGTATGTTCTTGCAAAAGTTATGTTTCTTAAAGCTATAATCGAGTATGCTACTTCATATAATCGAGTATTATTTCTTCACACTCAAGTATGCTTTGGAGATTAATCGAGTATTTCTATATTCGATTATATGAATATAGAAATACTCGAGTATATTTGAGCATGTTTTCAACTCATATCTGAGCATGTTTTCAGTCGAGTAATGTTCAGTATGCTTTTCAAATTAGTCGATTAAGAGTTTTCAACAAAACTATTTTCAATCGACTATTAAGGTTTCCTACTCGAGTATATTATATAAACTCTCGGTATTTCTAAAACTAGTCTTGTAAGGAACTATTTTAATCAGGTATCCTTTTGGTATTAAAATTCTGAACATCTCCTTAATCGAGTATAGACTTCTTATCAATCGACTAATGTATTTTATAATTGAGTATCTTTATGAGTTAGTCGAGTAAGGATTTGATAGAATCTGGCTAAGTCTATGGTCTTTAATATAATCGAGTATCAAATGTTTGTATTCGAGTGACTGTTTTTGTTAATCAAGTAAGCTTAGCCTAGTAGTCGAGTGCTTAATGTAAAATCTCTATGGCTTCTGAGTTAATCGAGTAATGAATTTGTCATACTTGATTGAGACTTATATATAATCTATTACTTGAAATATATAATCGAGTATGCGCTTTTTTAGTCGAGTAAGTCTATAAGTTAATCGAGTAATTGACATCTAATTTTGAAAATTATAGTCGTTACTCTAAGAACAAAAAGAGAACAATTTGACTGTTAGATCCTTAATTATTTATTCTATGAAGTCTATCTATGTTCTCTTATAAAAGATTGATAAATATGTCGCATAATGTGCTAAATGTTTATCTTTATAATATTCATTTGTTTCCTAACAAATTTGACCTTTATCGATCAAATCAAAAGAGGCTATGAGCTTATGTAGGGATTAATGCCAAATCCAAGTCTCAAGCTTCAATAAAAAGGCCAAGAGATGCAAAGAGTTGTTGTCGTCAAGACATCAAGAAAGCCTATGCTTTCAACATAGGCATGGGTGTTGATGTTTGAGCAACATAAAGTTAATCTAAGCACAACAAGCCTAATTCTTTTCAAGCCAATTTTAAAATGCTTGAGTCAGTATTCTTCATGATTCATTCTTTCTTCCCTTTAAGCAATTATCTAATGAGATTTCATGTATATCTTTCTAAATTAGATTTTATAAGAGAGTTGAGTGCTTCATCTATTTATTCTTGTAATTCTCTTTTGTTCAAGGGAATATTTGATATCATTATATAATCTTATATTTTTCTCTTGAGAAATCTTTTCACATATTTTGTAAAACTTGTAAAAGGTTATGCCTATGCCTTAAAAGGTAATGTCTTGGTTGTGGCTGAGCCAAGTGTAAAAAAGCCTTATATAAAGGTTACAATTGTTCCTGTGAAACCCGAGGTTCTTACTTAGCCAATTAAAAGTGAAAGTTATAATTGAACCTGTAAAAACTATGTATGGGTTATAGTTGGGCCCTAAAAACTAAATTCCTTAGTGAAAGGTTTCAAAATCCTTAATGAGGAGCTAAGGAAGTGGACTAGGCAGTTGGCCGAACCACTCTAAATCTGTTGTGTTCATGTTACATGTCTTTTATATTTTTGTTTTAACAACATTTCTCTTATTTTTCATACAAATGTTCTTCATACATAAATACATCTCATAGCATTTCTTTTGATCTGTCATTCAAATGTTTTTCCTAGTTGGAATCATCTTAAAAATCATATCCTTTTATATCCTCATAACTGTTTTCTTAGTTCTTTCTTTCAAATGCTCTTCGTTACCTTTATATAAAAATTGTATGACTAAAATATTTTTACATTCAGTTTTCATAAAACATCTCTTTTATTCTATACTATGTAGTCACATGATATTTCAATCTTAATTAATCATTTCTATAATGGTTCCTATTGCACGCTCAATGTCTTTCAAATATCAAATTTTCACTGCATATAAAAAGCTTTTCAAATCTAAGTACACTTATTTCTCAAATGCACAAGTTAGCTTCATGTGTTTCAAACTGCTTCTTCTTGATGCAAAAAGATTTATTGAATTTCTTTCTTAAATCCATACATTCTCATATTAATATTTTCATACATATATATATATATATCAATTGATTATAGTTTCTCAAAAAATGATCCTTATGAAAAATCTTTTATGATGCATATATGCTTGTATATATTATCCGTTGTTGCATCTATTTTTAGTTTAATAAAAATATTATTTTCAAATAACTTTACAGTATCATATTTCAAAATAATTTTAAAAAATCTCCAAAACACCCAATTCACCCCCCTCTTGGGTGATCTTTCATGCCCTAAACTCCTTAAACTTCTCAAGTGCCTCAAATTTGTATTTCATCAAGTACACATATCAATAATGCGAATAGTTGTCAATAAAGGTAATAAAGTAGGAGTAGCTAGGTCTGGCTAGATCAACCCATATACATCAGTGTCAATCAGACCTAACAAATCATTAACCCTCTCACTTTGTCCAACAAAAGGTTACTTAGCCATTTTACCAAGTAGGCAAGATTCGCAAGTCGACCCCGATTCAAAACCTACGGGAATAATAAATCCTCTTCTGGCCAACTTGCTAATCCTCCTCTCATTGATATGGCCTAACCTGAGGTGCCATAAATGCTTAAGATCAACACTAATATCGTGAGAACACTTGCTGCTGCTCATGGTTGTAATATTTACATTTCCATCTCTCCAAACTCATGTATTTCCAAAACATAAAGACCATTGACCAATGTACCTATTCCAACACATTCATTTTTAAAATGAATATTACACATATTGTTAGAAAACGAAAATTCATAATTTTCTTCTACAAGCCTATGGATGGAAACAACATTCCTGATAGTTTTCGGTACATAGAAACAGTCTTTTAGTTTCAATACATGCCTGGTAGGCAATGTAATAGAAGAGCTCCCTATAGCTAATGGATTAATAGATGATCCATTCCCCACTCTAAGGATAACTTCTTGCTTCTGAAACGGCCTACTTGTTTGTAGATCCTACATGCAAACATATATGTGAGATGATGCACCAGAATCCAAAATCCAAGTAATATGAGAATGACTAATAGAATTGATCATCTCAATCACAAGCAAAGAAGTAGGAATACCTACCCCTGAGTTTCCCCGTGCTTGCCCCTAGGGCCATGCTAAATGTCTAGGTAATTCCTCTTCTAGTGCCTGTCCTGCCCACATAGGAAACACTTTCCCTTTGGAACCTTAGCTTTGGACTTTCCCTTGGAGATCTCTTTCCTGGGCCCTACCAACTTCTTCTTCTTCTTGGAGGCAAACCTCTTCCTGGAGGATCTAGAAGTTGAGGTAATAGAAATAACACCTTCTTTACCCTTCTCCTTAACCTTAGCTTGAGTTGTCCTCAACATGTTAAGTAGCTCTGAGAGCATGCTTTGGATTTTTTTCATATTAAAATTAATGATAAACTTGGAGAATGACTCAGGGAATGATTGGAGGATCAAATTAATTTGAAGATCCACATCCATGTGGAAATCTAGCGCATCCAATTAATTAATCAGATCAATCATAGACAACACATGATCTCCCACATCAGCGCCCTCCAACTTCTGGGCCTAAAACAACTGCTTTGATATCTCATATCGAAAGGTCCTACTCTACTCTCCATACAATTCCTTTAGATTTAAGATCATCTCAGCAACAGTCTGCATATGCTCATGCTAGCCCTGAAGCTCATTGTTCATGGAGACGAGTATGTAGTTCCTACCCCTAAAGTCATGGTTATGCATCTCCTCCCAAACCACATGCTCCTCCTTTCCAAACCCCTCTAGAAGTTTGATAGGAAGAAATCGATCTAAGACATATGTGATTTTCTCCATATTTAAAACCAGTTTTAAGTTTCTGAGACAGTCATCAAAATTTGGTCCCGTTAAAACATTTTTGTCTAGAATGCGAGAAAGAGGGTTTGATTGACTTCTCATTTTAAAAAGAGATTTATTTGCAAAAGAATTTAAAGTTTGTCAGTTTGATTACCTTGAAAAATCCATTTAATTCTGATCTTGAATTAAAGGTACCTGTCACTAACTTTTTTGAATCCACACTTCCAGGGTGGTAAACGCGAGTCCTGTTGGAAGACTCGTAGTGGGTGATCGAAGAGACAACTCCTTGTTTCCTTTCCACATCCAATGTGGAGCTCGATCTTCAGCCCCTGTGCCACTTAATCTACAACACTTTGGTGGTTTCTAGGACAATGACAGTTAGATTTCACCCATCGCCCTGGCCAACGATCCACTTGAACATATACAGCCTTAACACTTTAGTGGTATGTTGGCCATATCCGTGTGTGGTAACCGACAACATCTAACACTTGAATAGGAAAATCAATCAACTCTTTAGAAATGTACCTTCCAACCTTTGGGCAGACATAGCACACTCAATCAAGCAATGACTTATCCTACGGCGGTGGAGGGCCACAATGAATCCAATTCATCGTTTAAATCTAATATTATTTGCACAACGATACATAATAAAACAAAACGCATGCATGCATATCCTAGATGATCATGGGCCTTAAGCTATTAATTAAACTCGAGGCTCGGGATCTATTTAAGGAAGCTTTCCAAGAGACATTTAACCACAAAAAAATTTCGCTGTAATTAATGTAACAGCCCCTCTCCTAGAACTGCCCGAGAAGAGGTGTTATGGGGAAAATAGAAAAATAAAATAAAACTCTTTGATAAACTGAAATCTGGTACCATAACTGAACATCTCAATCAAACTGAAACAAAACTCTGAGTCAACATAAATAAAAAACCATAAACTCTATCTAAGGGACAATCCCTCAACTAAAATATAAATAATCCTAAACTAACAAGACACTAACAAAGCTAACAAAACTCCCAGATATCTTTGATCTTAAGCGGATCCACATACACACACTACTGACCACTGCTGCTAGGCCCCATATATGGTACTCCCCCGCTAGGACCTAGAATGGTGAAGAGTACAAGGTGAGCTACAAAGTTCAGCAAGTAATAAGCTGGAAAGAATAACTGAAGCTGAATCGAAGAATATCGATACTAATAAATTACTTACTGGAGTTGTACTGAGTATAATCACTATCTGTTTGCATTTACAAAAATGTAATGCACATAAACTCTAAACTAAACGCAGGTATGCAACTTTGGCTCATAAGCCCATATAATTGTAATACATACTTGACTGATTTGAATCCTGCATACATAAAAACTGTAAGCATATACTGTGGGTAATATGCCCCTAGCCCCTTGGTCGTCACCAGGCGAGCAACACATAAACTGAAACTGAAACTGGTGGAATCCCCGCAGACTAGCCGCTTGGCGTGCATAATGCAATGCTCATATATATGTAGCACACGATATGTAGTGCTCCATAGAAGTCATGCCCAATGCTCATACCAAAATGTATGCACATAATCTCACAAAATAATGGTGATCATGTCATAATAAGTACTAAACATGACGTCAGATCTTCAATATATTGGAATACAAAGATTTTATGAATAACAAATTATGGTATGGGCATATTAAATTTATCATACTTGGCATGGGAATTCAATATTTAGGAGTATTGAATATTTTAATTAAAATAAAATCTTAGATTAAACTTCACTGGACGTTCAATTGAATTTATGGAAAAACCATCTGGATATCAGGAAGTATTTGAATATGAGGAAAGACATCCGAATATGAAGAAGGCTAATCCAGATACACTAACGTTCAAATAAGAAGCCATTCGGATATGTTGGGATGTATTCGGATATGAACTAGGACATTCGGATATGATTCAGGCCATCTGGATATCTCACAAGAGCATTCAGATGCTACAAGAGGCTATTTGAATATGAAATTCAACCTTTATAACAGAGGCATCTGGATATAAAACAAGGCATCTGGATATGCTGGACCTATCCGAATACATGAATAAGGCATCTAGATATCATATGCAAAATACTAAAAACTCATCCGGATATGAACCAAGATATCTGAATATCACTCACAGAGAATAATAGACACATCTGGATACGACTCAAGACAACCGGATATTACTCATAATAGGCACTGGACTCATCCGGATGTGATACAAACCATCCGGATAATTTACTAAAGCCTTTCAGATATACCCAAGGGTCATCCGGATGTCACTAACATAAACTAAACAAGCCATCTGGATATGCTCAAACCTATCTAGATGCTACTCACAACTTTTGAAAAAGCCATCTGGATATGACAGGACACATCCGGATATCTGCATATATATCACCTAGAAATGAACGCTAACAAAGACTGAAATCTGAAACAAAGCTTAAAGATTCTACACCATTCTGAATAAAATCTTGGGAAAACAAGTCCTAATTGACAAGAAACAATATCAAGAATGAATCAAGGATTATATTTGATTGAATCGCTATAAGAAATCATGCATGAACTACCTTGAAACTAACTGTAACGCGTATATATATATACACTATCTGTATAATCTAAAACTCAAATAAAGGGTTCTTGAATAAACTGAGAACGTACTAACATAAACCTGTAATGAAAGGAATTATAGGAAAGATACTTGTCTTACGATCTTGATCGACTCAAACGAAACTTGCAAACTCTCCTCTGCTAGACACTGTTGATGCTCCTTGGCTTCTCAATTCTTCACGGCGTGAAGAAGACTATAGCTAATGGGCTATATATATATACACATGAAAGCCCTAGATCACAATCCCTTTATAACTTGGAATCCTTCTCCTAATTTAACTTGGAGACTTCTTAAACCTTCTCCTTCTTACATATGGACTCCCAATTTCTTAATAACTTTAACTAAATAATTAATAATCCTTATTAAAAGAAATTATTATTAAAACTCTTAATTAATAATAAAACTCCATAATTACCTTCATGTCCTTGCATTTAATTCTTAAATAATTAAATGCCATTAAGTGTTATTCCTCAATTAAAAATCTAAGTTGCCACATTAAATAATTAATTAACAAATTCTCAAAGCTTAAATAAATACTTTAATAATTCTAAATAAATTTTGGGCCCTCTAACAGGTCGTTACAATTAATCCAATTAACTTACTCCCTCGAGGTACCAACTCTTGACGTCTTAGCATCTCCATTAACACCAACACCTTGATGCTCATTCTTTCAATTTTACAAGAAAAATTTAACTATAAAAATGATTCTAAAAATGAAAGAAAGGATATGGAGACTTATGTCTCTTCATAACCCGAATGAATAAATAATATTACATATTTGTTGACTGAATACCTGTAACCATTCATTCACTTACATTCAATCCCATTGAATTGGCCCATGATTACCCTAATTAATCCAATTGATCTTGTTCGCATAAACTTTTGAAATCCTATTTCAAATATTTCCATGTTTATGTAATGTGTGCTATAAATTTCGGACTCATGGCATCTTACATAATAATTCTCTTCTGGTATAAGCCTACTCAATGTAATCCAATTACACACTAAAAGAATAGCTCAGAAAATTGGACAACTAGCAAACTGAAAGTATGAAAATAGTCCACCAAAATTCTCTTGTGGTCCCCAATCAGTTGACCATCTCCAAGGCAGTCAATAAATCCTCCTACTAGAATAATCGGTAAACCAAATTTCATAACAATTGTCCGTTCTAAGATGGTTTTACATGTCTAGTTGATTGGCTCCAACAACGGTCGATCGAAGAATTGGGTTTGAGTTCAGTTGACTAACTAAGGAGGTTTGGTCGATCGAAGCTATCCAAAATACAAAGGTTCTAACTTTGGTCAACTGACCCAAACGGTCCAATCGACTAAATATTCCCTTAAATGGTTTGACAATCTTAGATGAGTAGTAATGAACAATGCAAACAAACACCAAAACAGTGATAAAAATGATTGAAACAAGCACACAATACCTTAAACACTTGCATAGGATGAAAATATCGAGCCGAGACTTTGATACCACTGAAAAAGCGGCCTCGAAAGTGCGCTAAAAACACTAACAAATGGTGGATCAATGCAAGGATTTTACAAAAACACATTTTTCATCCAAGGAAAATGACACAATGGAAGCGTAAAACATAAAGCAACAAATCAAAAAATTCCTTACAAGACTCGATATAAATCATTCATATGCATCCATGAATAAAACCATGCCATAGGGGTTTTATTGGCATACCTTTCTATGAATGCCTGAGCCAGTTGTCCAATGAGATGCTCCTCCTTCTTGCTATTCGAATGAACTCCCACGAGCAAGCCGCAATGTCGGGTGACCACCCACCCTCCTCATGTGTGGAGGACCTAGTCATTCCACACTTAACACACCTTTAGAACCTCCAACTGAGCCGTCCTACGACCTTCTCGATGGAGGTGACCTGAAGCTCTACCGTGGTTCCTTCTCAATTGCACTTTGGCTATCCAACAACCTATCTTAACAGGAGAAGAAGGAGAGCAAGTTACACTAGCCAATCCTTGGAGCAAGAGTAAGAGATGGCTGCAACTGAATGAGAAGAAGACGAAGAAAGCAACAATGGGAAGAAGAAGAACCAAAGAAGAACAAGAAGAAGAAGGGAACAACCATGAGTCACCAGCCTCCTTTAAAACCCTATCTTCTCAATTTCTCACCAAATTAACTTCCCTCGCATGCATCCCATCGTCTAACTCCCCTCCTTATCATGTAAATTGTCAAAGCAATTAATGCTTGAATGTGACAAAACGATGGAATTCTAGTCGACTGAACTAAGAGGTTTGATTGATCAAAGTCGTTTAGAACCTTACGGTTCAAGTTTAGTTGACTGACTTGAAGGATCCGATCAATTGAAACTGACCAACTCTGCCCACTTCTTATACTTTGCATCTCGGCCCCACTATTAACATTTAATAACCTTTGCACTATCCAATAATGCAAGCAATGAAAGGGCGAGGCCTGAAAAACTAACACTAGATGGATCAATGCAAGGGATACGAGGTTTAAAACTTTTTCAAAACAAAGGGACAATGGAAGAAAAACACCCTTTGCAAGACCCGATTAAGTCATCCACTTGTATGAAATTACGAAACCATCCATAGTGGGTTATATAGAAATACCTTTAGGACATTTTATCATTATCGTTTGTTAACAAAGCTACTCCAAGAAGTTCCCATGTGCCTGCAAGTTAGGTGGCCAACTCGCCTTCTTAAACGAAGAGGACCTAGTCTGTTTATGCCCGAGCTGCCACCAAACCCTTCTTCGGAGTACGACTAAGGCCTTCTTGAAGAAGGTAACCTGAGGATGGTGCAATTCCAAATCTGTAACTTGTTGTCTAATAGCTAGAAACCAGATAGAAGAACAAGCAAGAGGCATAGAGCAACAACAATACCTAGAGCTTGCGTTAACAAAGAAAGAACAAGGAAGCAAGAAGAAGCAAGAAGGAAGAAGAAGTTGCCGAGACATAGCTCTGAAATTTGAACGGTCGATAGTGTCTTAACAACTGATCGACAATCATGCTTGCAGCCACCTATAAATATGTATATATTACACTTTACCCCGCTATTATCCAATAATAGCCTTTTCACTAACACTTAGTGAAACCAAGGTCCTATTAACTCTTAATGGTGTGCCCGTTAACATTTAGTGGTCTCCCATACTATTGGATCTCACTGGATGAGGCTCAATCGCAACCGTCATCATTAACTTTTTAATGTAGGGGAACACACATACAACGATGGATCACTACTCATTGCAACACTTGGTGTGCGTGTGACTTTCTAAGTTCATAGCCACGTAGCAGACAAGACACGTCAACTCTTTAACGCCGATCGAATGTTTCAACCTACTAAGAGGATCTCTCCAAATCCCCATAACATCCTAAAAGATCCTGGGTACCTCTTAACTTGGACTCAGGACGATCGTAACGACAATGAAGTTTGAACTTCAGATGAACCTATTAAAGTTCTTCGATTATCGTTCTTTATAATCCTTCCACTACTAACATCTCAACCGAGTGAGTCATGGACTGATTAAACTCACAAGACACGATGACTATATTCGATCTAGAATGATGTTATTGAGGTAGCATCTCATAATGACTTCCGACATCGGTAACACTTTACCTATCATGCTTACCTTGGCTAGAGGTTTACCAAGCACAACCAACTAAGACTACTTAGGATGTTCACTCCCATCTGATGGAGGACAATGGATCCCATCAACGAACATCTACCTCTATACACCACTACCTGAAGACCACACAGAAAGCATTCCCACCTCTTACTCCGGGTGGTTCCACTCAACGGCAAATCTCCGACACCAATGCATGAGACATTTCTGTCTCCTCCATTCAGAGGACTAGATGCACAATTGAGAACCAACAACAGATCATTAATCCTTAAACCATGTGATCAGTCGTAGGTGTCACATTCAGTAGATGTTCGACTAACACCTATCCACATGTCTACTATCTACATCTCATGTAAGATGGCATATGACACACCACCCATACTCATTAACATCTCATGCTAAATAATGGTAGTAACAAATGTGATGGTCCATAATGGATAAATCATATTCCGCTTTTGATAAATCTCAAGACTAGGAAATCATTTAAGAAATCAAGAACTAAAAATCTATGTCATATCATTCTTAACACTTAAGAACTAGATCTCTACTAGGAAATTTAAGGACTCATTCATAAATGAAAATGGAGAGTATGAATGAAGATATAACCTGATATATAAAATTATATATGTTACAAGATTACATCATTATTGCCAAACACATACATCACATGTATTGTAAATCTAGCATTTAGGACACTAACACTAACAAACTCCCACTTGCACTAATGTTGATTTACAAGTTATGACTGTACCATCGCATGATATCTAATCATCTTCTCAAGATGGTGATTCAGCTGAGCCTGCGTCAAAGCTTTAGTTAGTGGGTTGGTAACATTCTCCAATGACGCCACCTTCTGCAGCTACACGTCCTTATGTGCTACAATTTCTCTAATAAGATGGAAGAGACGTTTGATGTGTTTGAACTTTTAGTGAGACCTGGGCTTTTCGGCTTGTGCAATAGCTCTGTTGTTGTCATTATGCAAAGGTATCAGGAACTCAGTAGACAAAGTCACTCCTAGTTTAGAGATGAACTTCCTCATCCAAACAGCTTCCTTGGCAGCATCACATGCTGTAACATACTCAACTTCTGTAGTGGAATCTGTAGTTATATCCTTCTTGGAACATTTCTAGCTAATTGCTCCACCATTCATGACAAACACAAACCCTGACATGGACTTTCTATCGTCGAGATCAGACCAAAAGTTTGAATCTGTGAACCTGTTAACACGGAGATCTCCTTCTCCATAAGCCAAAACCATATCTCTAGTTCTTCGCAAGTACTTGAAGATATGCCTAACAGTAATCCAGTGTTCCGTACCTGGATTAGACTGATTTCTGGTGGTAACACTTGCTGCATAAGTGATATCAGGCCTCAAACATAGCATAGCATACATGACACTCCCTACCGCTAAAGCATAGGGAACCCTCTCCATATGTTATCTCTCTCCTAGAGTCTTTGGAGACAAACTCCTAGAGAGTGGAACTCCATGTTGAACGGGTATGAAACCCTTCTTTGAGTTCTCCATGCTAAACTTCTTTAGCATATTGTCTATGTACAGGTTTTGAGATAGACGTATCCGTCTCTTCGCTTTATCTCTATAGATACGAATTCCTAAGGTGTAGGTCACCTCTCCCAAATTTTTCATGGAGAATATTTTAGACAACTAAATCTTAGTTGACATCAACATGCCAACATCATTCCCTATAAGGAGGATGCCATCCACATACAAGATTAGATAGGTTCTCGCACTCCCACTTACCATCTTGTAAACACACGGCTTATCCAAATTCTTAATGAAACTAAACTCTTTGATCTCTGAATCAAAACGGATATTCCAAGAACGAGAAGCTTGCTTGAGACCATAAATAGATCTCTTAAGCTGGCACACTTGATTTGGATCGATGGATTCAAATCCATGTGGCTGTTCCATGAAGATATCTTTCTTAAGATAACCATTCAAGAACGTCGTCTTGACATCCATCCGCTAGATCTCATATCATAGTTCACGACAATAGCTAGCATAATCCTAATGGATTTAAGCATGGTGACCAGTGAGAAGGTATCTTCATAGTTAACACCTTGACGATGGCAATACCCATTCGCCACCAGTCCTGCTTTGAAGGTTTGCATCTTCCCATCAGCTCTGATCTTCCTCTTATAGATCCATTTACAACCTATGGGAACAATTCCCTCAGGTGGATTTACCAGAATCTAGACCTGGTTAAAATACATGGATTCCATTTCTAATTGCATAGCCTCATGCCACTTCTTGAATCGATATCGATATTAGATATCGCTTCTTCATAAGTGATAGGATCAACTATCTGATCAATATCTCCAAATAGAAACACTTCCTAAACCGCCTCTATATTAAATCTATATTATTCTAGAGGGTCAGATATCCTACTCGACTTACACAGTGCCTCAGGGATGACATTTGACTGATCGACTGGCTCATTCTGATCAAGCTGGATCTGTGGCTTAGAAGATTCTTTTTCTAAGTCTACCTTCCTATCAACATTGCCTTCTTAAATAAACTCATTTTCCAAGAATACAACATCTCTGTTGATCAAAACTTTCTGTTTGCTAGGAAAATATAATTGATACCCTAAACTATCTTTAAGATACCCCACAAATCTACTTTTATCAGATCGGGCTTCCAACTTATATGATTTAATCTTTTTGACAAAATTCGGACAACCCCAGACCTTAACATACTTAAGATTGGGAGGTTTCTTATACCATATCTCATATGGCGTTGTCACTATAGATTTGGTTAGAGCCTTATTAAGAAGATACAATGCAGTGTCTTGTGCATAACCCCATAAGAAAATTGGTAGATCAGTAAAAGTGATTATCGAACGTACCATGTTACGATTCCTACGCTCAGAAATCCCATTCAACTGCAGTGTAGATGGAGGAGTCAATTGAGATATTATACCATAAGACTTGAAGTAGTCACGAAACTCAATACTCTAGTATTCTCCACCTTGATCAGATTGGAGTATCGTTATACTCTTTCTTGTTTGGTTCTCTAATTTTTTCCTTGAACTCCTTGAACTTCTCAAGTGTTAGTGTCGGTGCTCTAAAACCAATCAGATTGGCCATGTTGTACACTGACAATTGCAATCACATTTATTATTGAATAAAAAGTTATTCAATTTCACAAGAAGTTGATCTATTAGTTTCTTGTTATTATTGTAATGACTAAATGAAACTAGATAAAAGTCCATATGATGTATACTGCGATTAATGTATAAAGATGTGAGATAATGCATCACAGTTTGTAGACATCGTTAAATATCCTAAGTTGTAGCTATGTCAAGAATAGACATTAACAATTGCGTTAAGACTTGTATGTGCTATATTTTTTCTATTTGATAACATTAGGGGTCTCATACTAATAGGCATAGGGATGCCTAGACAAATACATAGGTGACCAATGTTGGAGAATGTGTTACTAGACATGACTCGCCATGGGAATCCATTTTAGTTATATGATGATGGAATTCTCATACGAGGTAGGTGTAACTAATCCTTGGACCTGAGGTTGTCACAGTCATCTCATAAAAAGACTGATATGCTTTGACATCGTTACGATGGGTCTAGATAAAGGCTGCATATGGGTGATCATTGGGCATATTGTGAGGCTTATGGAGATGGGTGCATAACCAAGGGTTGCTTAGCCATTTTTCCAAGAAGGCAGGATTGGCAAGGCCACCCCAGTTCAAAACCCATTAGATTAATTGATCCACATGAGACTAACTCACTAATCCTCCTCTCGTTAATA
This sequence comes from Diospyros kaki, assembly GCA_036245055.1. Lineage (NCBI taxonomy): Eukaryota > Viridiplantae > Streptophyta > Magnoliopsida > Ericales > Ebenaceae > Diospyros > Diospyros kaki. The sequence continues at coordinate 13,293,171 of BSEG01000001.1, read as the reverse complement.
TGGCCGAGCTTGAGGTGCCATAAATATTTTGGATAAATACTGACATGGCGAGAATGCTTCCTGCTGCTCGAGGTTGTAACATCTACAGTCCTATCTCTCATACTCTCGTGTAATTCCAAGATAAAAAAACCATTATACAATCTACCCATGCCAACACATTCATTCTGATAATAAATATAAACCATATTATCAACAAAAGAAAATTCATAATTGTCATTCACAGGCCTTGGAATGGACACTACATTCCGTATTGTTCTAGATACATATAAACAATCTTTTAACTTAATTACATGCCTAGTAGACAAAACAACAGAAGAAGTGGTCTACTAGCCTCTAGATCCTACATACACACACACATATGAGAAGTCGCACCAGAATCTAAAATCCAAGAAATAGGAGAATGACCAATCGAATTGACCATTTCAATGAAAAATAAAGAAGAAATACCTACCCCTTGAGAATCAACCCGCTTAACTCTTAAGCTTTGCTGATAGTCTGGGCAATTCCTCTTCCAATGTCCTTCATTCCAACAATGTAAACATTTTCCCTTAGATTACTTGGCTTTGGACTTGGACTTGGAGACTTCCTTCTTCAGCCCCACTAGTTTCTTCTTCTTCTTCTTCTTCTTCTTCTTCTTTCTAGAGGAACTCTTCCTCCTAGAAGACTTGGTAGCTGGGGCTATGGCAAGAATAACTTTTTTGCCTTTCACTCATCTGATCTAGGATTGAGCTGGCCTCAACATGTTGAGTAACTCTGGGAGTGAGTTTGCAATTTTTTTCATATTAAAATTCATTATGAACCCGGAGAACGACTCAGGAAGAGACTACAAAATCAGATCAATCTGAAGATCTTCATCCATGTGGAAGTCCAGTTCATCTAGCTGATTGATCATATCAATTATGCTAAGAACATGGTCCCCTAAATCAGCTCTCTTCGACATTTTATACCAGAACAATCGTTTCAATATCTCATACCGCGCAGTTCTACTTTGCTCCTCGTACAACTCCTTCACATTGAAGACCATGTCAGCTGCAGCTTGTATATTCTTGTGCTGCCTCTGAAGTTCATTGTTCATGGAAGCTAGTATATAGTTCCTAGCCCTAAAGTCATGGTCGTGCCACTCCAGCTAAGCCATACACTCCTCCTCATCAAACAGCTCAAGAAGAGAAATAGAAGGAGCCTTACCCAACACATACGTGATTTTCTCGTATTTAAAACAAGTTTTAAATTTCGAATCCAGTCATTAAAATTTTGTCCATTCAAAACATGTTTGTCCAATTGCGAGATAAAGGGTTTGATTGACTTGTTATGATAAGAGAAATGTTGCAAAAGAATTTAAAGCTTATTAGTTTAATGTATCTTGAAAATCCATTTAATTCTGGTCTTGAATTAAAGGTATCTCCCATTATTTTTATCGACTCCACACTTATCGAGTGGTAGACACGAATCCCTAAAGACTTGTAGCGAGTGATCAAAGAGACAACCACTTTGCCCCTTTCCACATCATATGCAGAGCTCAATCTTTGAGCCCTATGCCACCGAAGCCTCACCTTATAGATTATTGGGTCGATGACATAGTTAGATTTGACTTGGCACCCCTGCCAACTAGCTATTTGCAACTCCTATGGCCTCACCTTATAGATTATTGGGCATATGCGTATGGGGTCACCAACAACATCAAATGCTTAATAGGTTAACCCATTCACTTACATGGAATGCACACTCCTACGGACTCCATAGCCAGTGCACACCCCATTAGAGCAACGATCCACCTATGGCAATGGAGGCCCACGATGAATCATAATCACCGCTTCAATCTAATATCATTTGCACAAGTTAGGAAGATTTTTTTATCCTTTTTAAGGTCTCACTTTGCACATGCATTTAGTTTAACAATGTATCACATACACGAAAAAACAAAATGCATACATGCATATAACTTGATGATCATGGGCCTTTAGCTTTTAATTAAACTTGAGCCTCAGGATTTAATTAAGGAAGATTTTAGAGACATTCAACCACACAAAGTCGCTACATTTTCTTTTCAGTTCACTTTCTCTCTTAAGCCACCAACTCTTGATTCCTGTGCTCCATCACATCAACGCTTGATGGTTCTTTTTCATTTACAAAAACTCTTGTACAATATAACTAATTCTACAAATGGAAAAGAACATAGAGATGTATGTCTCTATATAACAAATGAATAAATAGGATTACATATTGATTGACCAAATCCCTGTAATCATTCATTCATTCATACACTTGCATTCAATCACATTAAATTGACCCATGATCACCTTGCTCAATCATATTGAACCTATTGGTATACTTTGAATCACATTCAAAAACATTTTTTGTATTTCTGCATAATGTGCCGCCTTTTGGACCCCATCACATCACATGTCACGAAAGAGGACAACCGACAGACTAACAACTTGAATCGATCGACTGTTCTACCCTTGTGGTATAGGATTGGTTGATAGCCTCCAAGGCCACCAACTAATCCTCCCATTGGCAGAAGCGGTCGATAGCCCATTCAAGGTTGTTGGCTATTTTTAGATGGTTTAGGAGGATCAGTCGACAATGTGGACAAAATCAGTCAATAGGTAATGGGTCATGAAAAAATTGGTCAACAGCCTTAAAGGGCCAGTTAACAGTTTAAACAAAACTATTGACTCCCACTGCATACCTGTAAGAAAAACAACAAGCAACTAAGGCCCAAAATATACACAAAATGCACCAAACACTTGCATGGGATGAAAATACCAAGCCAAGACTCTGATACCACTCAGAGGGTAAGGCTCGAAAAACAAACACTTGGTGGATCAATGCAAGGGATATGAGGTTTTAAAACTTTTTCAAAACAATTGCACAACGGAAGCAAAAAACCCTTTGTAAGACTAGGCATAAGTCATCCACATGTACGAAATTACAAAACCATCCTTAGGGGGTTATATAGAAATAACTCTTGGACGTTTTTGTCGCTACTGATTGTCCACGAAGCTATTCCAAGAAACTCCCACATGCATGCAAGTCGGGTGACCAACCTGCCTCCTCAAACAAAGAGGACCTAGTCTGTTCACACCCAAGCTACCACCAGACCCTTCTTCAGATTATGACTAGGGCTCTTTTGAAGAAGGTAACCCGAGGTTGGTGTGATTCCAAATCCATAACTTGTTGTCCAACAGCTAGAAACTAAGATGGAAGAACAAGCAATAGGTATGGAGTAATAGTAATACCTAGAGCTTGCATCAATAGAGGAAGAACAAGGAAGCAAGAAGAAGCAAGAAAGAAGAAGAAGCTGCCGAGAGATAGCTCTGAAATCTCTCCAAGCTTCTCAAAACTATAGGACGTTCAAGTGCCCCCTCCATTATCTCCACTCCAATATATACCTGCACTTCACGGGAGGCTGGACTTGGCAGAAACAATCGATAGTATGTCAAAAACGGTCGACAGTCTCTTAACAACTGGTCGACAGTCATGCTTGCAGCCACCTAGAAATATGTATTTATTACACTTTACCCTGCTATTATCCAATAATAGCCTTTTCACTAACACTTAGTGACACCAAGGTCCTGTTAACTCTTAACGATGTGCCCTACTAACATTTAGTTTCTTCCATACTATTGGATCTCATTGGATGAGGCTCCTAACATGGAGTCAGGACGATCGTAATGGCAATGAAGTCTGAACTTCAGATAAACATATTAAGGTTTTCGATTATCGGGCTTTATAATCCTTCCAATAACTAACATCCCGATCGAGTAAGAGTCATGGACTGATTAAACTCACAAGGCTTGGTGACTATGTCAGATCTAAAATGGTGTGATCGAGGTAGCATCTCAGAACAACTTCCTACGTTGACAACACTTTACCGATCATGCTCACCTAGGCCAAAGGTTTACCAACTACAACTAACTAAGGCCACATAAGATGTTCACCCCTATCTAATGGAGGATAATGGATCCCATCAGCGAACATTTACCTTCATACACCACTACCCGACGATCACACAAAGAGCATTCCCATCTCTTACTCTAGATGGTTCTGCTTAACAGCAAATCTTTGACACCAATGCACGAGACAATTCTATCATCTCTGGTCAAAGGACTAGATACATAATTGAGAACCAGCAACAAATCATTAATCCTTAAACCATGTGATCAGTTACAGGCGTCACATTCAGTAGATGTTCAACTAACACCCACTCACATGTCTACTGTCTCAATCTCATGCAAGATGACATATAACACACCACGCGTACTCCTTAGCTTCTCATGTTAAATAATGGTAGTAGCACACATGTTGGTCTATAATGGATAAATCATATTCAGCTTCTGATAAATGTCAAGACCAAGAATACCTTTAAGAAATTCTGAACTGGAAATCTATGTTATATCATTCTTAACACTTAAGAACCAAATCTCTACCAGGAAATCTAAGGACTTATTCATAAATGAAAAGGTAGAGTATGAATGAAGATATGAACTCATATATAAAATTATATATGTTACAAGATTACATCATTAGTGCCAAACACATACATCACATGTATTGTAAATCTAATATTTAGGGCACTAACATTAACAACCAAGGCCTTTGTTATCTAATAACAATCTCCCATATCTATATATCAATGTATCCCACACATGATAGCAACCAAAATCACTATCCCATAGTGGTGAGGAACACACTAAAAGCAAGGGATCACTAATCTGATATATTACTCAGTTTGTGTGAGACTTTCTATGTTCATAGCCATGTGGCAATCAAGACACATCAACTCTTTAACATCTGTCGATCCCATCGACCTACTAAGAGGATCTCTCCAAATCCTAGAGTACCCTGAAAGATCCTGAGTATCCTCTAGCTAGAACTCAAGATGATCCTAATGACATTGAAGTCCAACTTCATATGAACCTATTAAGGCTCCTCGATTATCGTGCATTATTATCCTTCCACTAACTAACATCCTGGCTGAGTGAGAGTCATGGAGTAATTAAACTCACAAGACTCAGTAACTATGACAGATCCAGTAAGGTGTATGGTATAGGTAGCTTGTCAGATCTGATCTAACATCGGAACTCTTTCCAATCTAATGGTTACCCTGACCAGGGGATTTCTAATCACTACCACCAACATAGACCATATAAGATGTTCACCCTCATCTAATGGAGGTCAATGGATCCCATTAGCGAACATCTATCTCCATACATCACTACATAGAGACCACATAGTGAGCATCCCCACCCCTTATAGTGGATGGTTCCACTTAATGGCAAATCCCGACCACCAATGCACAAGACACTATGTTGTCTCTGGTCAAAGGTCCATATACACAATCAAGAGCCATCAACAGATTATTAATCCTCATGCTATGTGATCTTTTGGTGGTCTGTCGCAAGCCTCACATTCATCGGATATTCTACCAACACCTACCCACATGTTTACGATATGTTTCCCATGTAATGTGGTGTGTGACTCGCCACCCCATTCCCATTAGCATCCCATGCTTACAATGGTGGTAGCCCATGTGCCGGTCCACTAATCGATAGATCATATTCCCCTTATGATAAATTTAAGGACCGAGAATGCCTTTTAAAAGTCTTGAACTAGAGAACTAAGTCACACAGTCTCAACACCTTGAGAGTAGGAACTCTACCAGGAAATCTGGGAACTCATTCATATAGATGAGATGGATGAATGAAAATATGACCTTTTATTAATATCAAGAACAATCAATAATGCCATTCACATACATCCCATATAATGTAAATCTAGTGTCTAGGGTACTATCACTAACAAAAACACATGCATAGGATGAAAATATCGAGCCGAGGCTCTAATATCATTAAAAAGAAGTGAAGGCTCGAGGCCAAAAAAATAACTCTTGGTGGATTAATGCAAGGGTTTTCAGATTTCAAAGCATTTACAAAACAGAAATATGCAATGATCGCATAAAATAACCCTTGCAAGACACGGTATTAATCATCCATATGCATCCATAAAAGAAAACATCCATAGGGGGTTAGTGGTATACCTCCATGGATGCTTTTAGGGTTGTTGATTATCCAACGATCCTCCTCCTCCTTGTTTCCAAATTTGTAACTTGGGTGACCAGCCTACCTCCTCAACTATAAAGGACCTGCTCGGTCCATGCTTGAGGCGCCTTGAAACCCTTCACCGGAGTCATAATAGGACCCTCTCAATGAAGGTAAACTAAAGCTATTTCAGGGTTCCTTTCGGTTGTAACGTGGCTATCCAAAAGCTAGATCTAAATGGGAGAAGACAAGAAGGAGATGCTACAACAAAGCTTGGAGCAAGAAGAAGCAACTTACAACAGTGGAGATTGAAAAGAAAGCGACAAGTGAAGAAGAAGAAGAAGAAATAAGAGAGTAGCTAAATGGTGGCCTTCTCTCAAACCCTATCTCAATTTTTCTTCTACAAATGAGGCTTCCTGTGCACGCCTCTTCGTCTCCCTCTCTCTTATCATGCATTGCATCAGAGCATTTAATGACAGCTGACCACATGATAGGACCGGTTGACTGCTTCATGCACCGGTCGACCGATTCTGCCAGCAACGCTCCGGCTTTGTCATATTTCACTAACTTTTAATGAAACCAAGGCCCCCATTAACTCTTAACGATATGCCTTACTAACTCTTAGTGGTCTCTCATATCTATAGATCCATATAGCTAACTCTTAGTTTAAATTGGCATCATTAACTCTTAGTGACAAGGAACACATTAATAGCAATGGTTTACTAATCTGATACATTACTCAAAATGCATGTGACTTTCTAGATTCATAGATATATAGCAATCTAGACACGTCAACTCCTTGACATCATTCGAACACTTCAACCTACTAAGAGGATCTCTCCAAACCCCTAGAGCACCCTGAAAGATCCTAAGTATCCTCTAGTCAAGACTCAAGATGATCCTAATGGCAATGAAGTCTAAATTTCAGATGAACCTATTAAGGTTCTTCGATTACCGTGCACTATAGTCCCTCCACTAACTAACATCCCAACTGAGTGAGAATCATGGACTGATTAAACTCACAAGACTCGATAATTATGCCAAATCTAGTAGGTTGTGATTGAGGTAGCATGTTAGAACTCTTCTGACACTAGAAACTCCTTTCTGATTAAGCTCATCCTAGCTAGGGGATTTATAATCACAACCAACTTAGATCACATAGGATATTCACCCCCATCCAATGAAGGTTAATGGATCCCATCAGCAAACACCTACCTCCATACACCACTGCATAGAGACCACATAGAGTGCATCCCCACCTCTTACACCGAATGGTTTCGCTCAACAGTAAATCCTTGACACCAATGCACAAGACAACTTTGTCGCTTCTGGTTAAATGTCCAGATACACAATCAAGACCCAACAATAAATCATTAATCCTCAAAGCCATGTGATTTGTTGTAGGCATCAAATTCAGTGGATGTTCAATTAACACCCACCCACATGTCGACTATATGCATCTCATGCAATTTGGCATGTGAGTCACCACTTCATTACAATTAGCATCTCATGCCAATCAATGGTAGTAGCTCATGTGCTAGTCTATGATCGATAAATCATATTCCTCTTTAGATAATTTGAGGACCGAAAATACCTTTTAGAAATCCTAAATTAAAGATCCTCGTCACATAATCTTTAACACTTAAGAATTGGATCTTTACTAGGAAAACTAGGGACTCATTCATAAAGAAAAGATGCAAAGTATGAATGAAGATATGAACTTTTATTCATTATCCATATTACATCTCACACACATCTCATGTAGTGTAAATCTAGCATTTAGGACACTATCACTAATGGTATATGCCTTGATAGGAAATTTAGCCTAATCATGCTTAACTTGCTAGGTTAACTTACTCTATATGCATGGTCAAAGAGATCGTGACATGTGTCCAGGCACTTGTCCTCATCCCTTTACTCTGGGGTATAAATAAGGGTTAATCCTTCTCATTGAATGGATCAAATCCTGAAAACACAAACATAGCACATATTTACTCACCCTAAGCATATTTATCACTTAATCTGCTTATTTAATTGTTAACCTGCTTCTCCAACACGTTGACTTATTTAAGCATTAGAGGGCTTGCATAAGACACATCCTTGTATGCTTTTTAATTGCATTCCAGTCTTATAGAGCATTTAATCTTTTCACAAGATCTCCTTCAAGATGAAGATCTCCTTGTCTTGGACAATGATAAGCTCATTTCCTTAAAGAAGAAGCTCTTCCTTCACAAGTATAGGAGGTGTCCCTCACAACGACACATGCCTCTTCCAACCCTTAAAATAGCTTATTCATGAACTGTGCTACAACTCCTTGAGGACTTCTCATCTCCTCAAGGCACAACTCCTTGAGGACTTCCTAAACTCCAAAAGGCACAACTGCTTGAGGAATTCCCAAATTCCCTGAGGACTATGTTCGCGACTCCTCAAGGATTATCCTTACAACTCCTTGAGGACCATCCTCACAACTCCATGGGGACTATCTTCACAACTCCTTGGGGACTAGTTCTCAACTCCTTAAGGACTATCTTCAAAACATTGGTCTTCTCATGCTATAACCATGCTCTACCCAAGCAACATCCAACTCCGTAGGATTATAAATTTTAATTATTGTATTTTGGCAACAACACATCCTTTTCCTCCTCTACTTTTAATAGCTATTGTAGGTTCAACAAAGACAAGATAATGATAGAGCGACCATATAAAGGTTAAAGAATGGATAGGAATTTAAGGACAAGTGTTTTCATTTTGACAAAGTCCATAAGTGCATGACAACATTGTGCAGATATTATTGGTTTTCTGAGGAATGTAATTCCTAAGTTAAGGGTAAATACTGGTGTTCATTTATTTAAGGCATGCATGTGCATAAAAAATCGCAAACTCCATTTATGTTTGATGTTATTTATGCTTGACTTAGGTTTGACTATTTCGTGATATGTCAATTGATCGATCTTAATTGTATGATGGAAATTTTATTGCATACTAGGTTATATGAAATTATAGAATCTTCAAAAGTGTAGAACATAAGAAAGCTCACCTTCACTCAAGCGATGTATGCAAATGGAGTACTCACCAAGAATGGTTTCATGTTTCTACAGAGGTTTTTTTTTTTTTTTTTTTTAGCCTAGTTAGTGAGAGAACAATTTATTGGTGCACAACTCAATTATCCCTAGTTGATAACTCCCAATCAAGTGTTCTTCCCAAGCAAGAATGCTAGTGTTCTCTTTACTACCTTGGGCTAGGGGTAGGGTGTTGTAGATACCATCTAAAAATAGTAATCCAAAATAATTTGGAAGATATTAGGCTTATCTTCAAAGACCATCTTCCTAAGTTCTAGGAGAAACGATTTATTCGAAGCTTATTGGGATTAGACTTGATCACTGGACTTTTGGGAAGGGATTTTCTAGTTGCAATTGTCTTTATCCTTTAATTATAGGAAAGAATCCCTTTGGAATTAGATAAGTCAAATCCTTTGTTAGACTTGTTTGTCTTTAGGTCAGTGCAAGACCCTTTTAAACTTGGTTGGAGTTTAGCCCAGGTGGCCAAGTGAGGCTTAATTTGGTGTAGATGGTTGCACAAGGCTAAGCGTAGACTAAATGGCAGTACCAGCTCGAGCATGCCCTAGATTGGCATATGGGGAGTCTAGGTATATAAGTTACATTAATTATTAGAGTTCATTGGCAAACAATTGATATTTGTCCTCCACAAAATTATTGCAAACAACTTTTAATCAACCATACAAGGAAAACATTAGCTTATATGATTCCTTAATATCTTCAGGAATATTCTAAGGAATCATTAAAACTATATTCAATAGAAATAACATAATTAGAAAGAGGATGATAAGGGTTAAATTTATACATATTTTTATCTAATTTTTTTCTTTAACTTTGTGATATTTTTCCTTATTGTGGGGTGCCCTAGAAATCAAAGCCAAAAATCCAAAACATTCAAGAAGTATCCAAGAAGATTGAAGACCCGGATGACCTTGAAGAGTCTTTAGGCTGACCATAAGCTCATTAGGCCTCCTAAGCCCAAGGCTCATCCGAAGAGTCTTCCAGGCCATAGTCTCCCGATAACTCCCAACATTTTCAAGGAAATCCTATCCGAAGGATACTCTTCAAGGTATTCCATCCCCGAAGAAACCTTCAGGCCCTTCGGTCTCATCCGCAACCTTCTCGCTCGAAGAGTCTTCCAAGTTAACCCTGCATACCAAGTGTCCTACCTTACCACGTGGCATAACCATCAAGACTTATAAATACCCCTAGGTTCGTGTTATTTGGGGGGGAGGGGACCCAAATCTATCTCCCGAAGACCCAGACACAAGTCCAACACTCTAAATCCAAACCCATCTAGAGATACTCACCCAAAGACCCACACTACATACACACATTCCATTATACACCATAGCACTATTTTACTTTAGCATTGGAGGACCTGTGTGGGAGAGTGTCCCGCGTGCCTTTGATTGTGCTTGTGTTGCAGACCCATCTGAAGACCTTCAAACAGTTCACCTCTTAGAGACTCTCCCAACTCTCTTAGAGCCCACTCCTCTGGAGACTCCTTAAGTTGCAAAGCCTTCCGAAGACCAACCATCTAAAGACTCAAGTCTTCGAGAAACATGTATTTCGAAGACTCTTCTTCCCAAAAGGCATCCGAAGACTCGAGGCATCCCCTTGCTTTCCAAGATAGCAGATCAAGCCTGGTCCCGAGAATCCTGCTATCCTGGACAGTGAATCGAGCCACCCTTCATCTAAGCGCTTGATATCGCCCCTTACTAGCACAAACCTTTTCACCCACTTCCTTGCCAGACTCTACCAAGTTGTTTTTTAGGATATATAAATGTAATTGTTGTATTCCTCCAACAACATTCCTACTTGAAGTGTGAGTTTATATGGATTTTATATAATTTAAATTTTTTTTTGTTTTGTAAGAATCAAGCAAAGAAAATAAATTCAAGGATTTGGACTCTAAAGAAGATATTTTTGATTAATTTTGGTATTAAAAATTAATACTAAGAATTAATATTAAAGTAATTAAAAGAATTGAAGATTAAGGAAGGTGGAGATAAGGAGATTAAAAGAATTCAAATTAGAATTGAAGACATCAAATTGGAGGCAGCGGACCTTTGGAGAAGATTAATATAAAATTGGCGAGAGCAGCGGACAAGGGGGGATTAAATTAATATAAAGGGAGGAGTTGGCCGATTAGGGAGGAAGAATCGGAATTGGAGAAGTCAAGCCGCCTCAAGCAGGCGCGAGGAGAGACGGAAGCCGCATGCATGGCTTGGCCCAATCGCAGCAGAAGGCAGGCGCAAGGCGTGCGGAAGCAGTGGCGCAAGCCGGGCAATCCGTTGGAGAGACGATTCAGATCTGCTCCAGATCTAGACAGAGGAGCATTAATTTTCATTTATTTTTCTGAATTTCGTTAAATTCGTTATGAATTAATTTTATTTATTAGAATTTTTATGAAGGTTGAATTATTGACAATTTATATTTGTTTGAGTTGATTTTCTTTATCTATCCAAAGAATTTTTTATTATTCTTAAAATTATTAAATATCTGTGTAATATTTAATTAATTTATTGTCATTGAATGGGACAAAAGAAAAATTTCATGGTTTAACTTAGGTAGTAGATTTTGAATAATTGGAACGAGGGTAAAGACTTGATTTTAATAAATTAAATAACCATTGAATTTAATAAATTGGTGATGTTTATTATTGTTATTAAAAAATAGATAATAAACATTAATCAATATATTTTGTATGATTGAACATTAATCAAAATATTAATTACTTTAGGATTGTTCTATCACTGCATAAATAATTAAAATTGAATTATCAATTAAATAAATTAAATAGTATTGATTTAAGCAAATTCAAAATATCCGAGCGACACGTTAATATTATTATTATTTTTTTTGTTATTCTTTGATCCGTTGAAATTAAGTTAATTAGTTCTATTTTATTTAGATTTAGTTTAATTACAACTTTTGAAATAGTTTAAATAATAATAAAGTTAATCAATTTTAATAATTAATATACAATCTCATTGATAATGGTATTTTATTCACTACTTTATTATTTAAATGATTTCATATACTTGCCAATATGTGCACAGAGGATAATATTTGTAATAAGTTGCCATTAAGCTAGTAGGCTAGTAGATACAAAGCAAACAAAGGTTTAGGTGCTGGAAGAAAATGTGGTAGGACATGGAGGGTGATTAACTTCAATAACTCCTTCAAGCATTTGAACAACCTTCCTCATTGAAGGTCTAAAAGATGGATCCTCTTGAATACACCAAATCGCTATCATCACAAATCTCGTCAACTTGTTCCAATCATTCAAAGCCTCCATATCATTCTCAACCAAAGCTTCCAACTTCCCCTCCTCCAAGCAATCACTAGCCCAATCTGTCAAGATTGCTTTTTCAACTTCATTTTCAAAATCCCCCACACTTCTTAGACAAGAAATGATCTCTAGCAGCAACACACCATAGCTGTAAACGTCAACCTTAGCAGTGATTGGCTTGTTGTTGAACCACTCCGAGGCCACGTACCCTTTTGTCCCTCTAATGGTAGTTGTCATTGTCTTGCTCTGATTCATCATGAGAAGTTTAGCCAACCCAAAGTCTGAAATTCGAGCATTGTAATACTCATCAAGGAGTATGTTCTGAGGCTTTATATCGCAATGGATGATTTGGGTGGTGCATTCTTCATGCAAGTAAACCAGCCCTCTTGCAATCCCTAGCGCAATTTCAGTCCTAAGGTTCCAGCTAGGCTTTGTATCTCCAAATAGGAAGCGAGATAAAGGGCCATTGCTCAAAAACTCATAGACCAGCATCCGGTGTTGGCCTTCCTCACAGAATCCAAGCAGCCGAACCAGATTTTTATGATGAGTTCGGCCAATCACATTCACTTCAGTCTTGAATTCCTTCTCTTTTTGTTGAGCCACTCTATCAAGCTTTTTCACTGCCACAACTTGTCTTGAACCACCCACTTGTACCACCCCTTTGTAGACAATGCCAAAAGCCCCCCTTCCCAATTCTTCCCCAAAACCATTTGTAGCAACATCAAGCTCTCTGTAGGTAAAGCAACGGAGACTTGTTTCACTCGTGGGGAGTCCTTTCACAATTTTCTTGCGGTAGATAAAGAAAAATCCCAAGAAGAAGGCACCAACAAATACCAAATTGACAAAAAAAGATGTCCCCAAGAGAACGGATTCTACCACAATTATAGACTCCCTGTCCTTATTTCCACGAATAGTAGGAGGTCCAGTTGTAGGATTGGATGGAGGAACATCAACTTTGCGGTACTTCAAGAGAGCCTTGCTATTAAGAGTGTTATCGCTCCATCCATTTGAAAGTGGCAGCTTCTTCTTCCAGCATTGACCAGCTCTAAGTATAGCAACAGCACAAAAACAATCTTGAAGGCAAGTGTTTCTAAACTCGGATTCAGTCGAAGGGTTCAAGTGCTCGTAATCAGACTTTGGCCAATCAATATCTAAAAGAGTTCTGAAATCATACACATCTGCTGCTGAATTGACATCTGCTTCTTCACAGCTTTGAGTGAAATTCGGCCTACAGCTGCCATACTTATCGTCTGGATCCATCAACGAAAACCCCGGTGGGCATTGGCATATTGGCCTGTTATCATCACCGAGGCTGCAGATGCTGTTAAACCCGCAAGCCCCACTCCCTTCATCTCCACCAATAGCAGAACATATATTATCTGGCTCGGACCAAACCACACTCCAGTTTGTGTTGCCAGTACTGGAAGACCTTGGATAAGCATATTGGACGAAAACTCCATCAAAATTGAGAGTTGCTCTGTGATAATTATCACTGGCAGGGAAATTCGTTGTCCTCGGAGTGAGATTGAACTTTACGCCATTCTCTCTCAATATGTACATATAACCTGTATCAGGGAAGATCATTTGCTGGCCGGAATTGGAGGCGTTAGAGGGATCAGAAGTGCCACTTGTATAGTAATTAGCATAAGCAAAATTTGAAACCATGTCTCTAGTATTAAGCAACAGATTCCCATCTTGGAAGCGAAGCTGGAATCTTCCTTGCGAGAAGTTGGTCCCCGACCGCCTGGAATACAGCACCAAGCCGGACTCAATTGTCTGCGGAGGCAGAAGGGTATCAGTAGGATATTTGAAGCTTTCCCATTGACTGACAGAATCGCTTCCCACGAGCACAAAGTTGCCAGTATCATTCAGGACAACCATAAGCAACTTCATTCAAAATGCCCTCAGATTCCCACAGTTCTTTGCCTTTAGGGTCCGTGACCACCAACCCTTTATCGGAAGTGAGTTCTACCTTCGATCCGCTCGAAAAAGGAACTCCTTCATTTGCAAACCAAACAATGGTCCGATCGGGTATCTTGTAGTACCATATGGAGAGCAAGAAGAGATTGTGATCTTCAAGTTGCCTAAAACCAAAAGCAAAATCGGACGAAGGAGAAAGCCATGGATCAGCGGCATCGGCGTTGGCTGTGATGGACTTGCCCAGGGCTATGGTGCCATTAGATTGAGCAGCAATGGACAGAGGCAGAAGGAAGAGAAGAAACAGAAGAGCATGAGCCATTGTTAGATCGATCTAATCTGATTTCGCCATGAAACCCAAGCGAAGAAGAGTATTTGAGGAGCAGGGGAAGCCTTGCAAGTCATCTCGGTACATCTGAAACAATCAAAGTTCCTGTTCCCTTTCTCTATCAGGTCAAAACAAATAACCGTAAAGTCCAATTTGGAAAGTGAATACGATGTCTTGGTGAAAGACGTGTCAACTTAAACAGAAGTGACATGTTTTTTCTTTATTTATTTATATATAAAGATTATCCTAACAATATTATATAAAGAAATAACAGAAAATTTGGCTCAAATTAGGCACGTTCTGTCGACGTTTGGAATTGGTTGATGGTGATTCGTTGACCCGCAATGGTATGTTAGATCTGAGAGAGAAAGGATGAGATTCAATTTGCTGACCTGTCGTCCTATTCCTGCAAGGTACTCTGATACTCAAGTCAATGGACGAGTAAGTAAGCGCACAGGATTTTAGTAAGTGGGTAGGGAAAGAAAAAACATACCCTTGTCTCTCAAAAGAGCTGGCTAATATATAGGAGGAGGTGTCCCCCTGCATGTGCAGTATGTCTGCAGGAGATGGGACAGAATACCTAGCGTTAGCAAGAACGTCCATGCAGCAGCAAGGTGCTGACGAAACTTTCATTAATGTGGATGAGATCTGTCATTAATGAGGAGGGGATCCGTCATTAATGAGGATGGGATCTAAGATGAACACACGAAAACCCAGGCGTGGCTGCAATGATGTTGTTATAAAAGGCCTGGATAGGATTGGGATGGGCCAGTCAGATGGGCCGAGAGACTAGGGCCAGGTTGGGCTAGATGGGGCTGAATAACCCAGCTGAGTCGACCCCCAGCTCGTTTATATTCTCCGGCATATAACCCTGTCGTCGCGCGACCTGATTGGCTAAGATGGTGAATTTGCAACACTGGTCAGGAGCTCGTTCAAAGTGCAGTTTGGAACTTGCTTGGATATGCTGGCGAACTAGGGGCATTTCTGGGAACTCGCTTCTACCTGCGATCTAAGATTGGGCTCTGGCTATGTATGAGCTCGTTTCAACGAGCTAAGTTCGATGTCTGTTGGGTCTTATGTAATTGGGCCTACCTGCTGGGTTAAGCCTGGCCCACAAGGAGTAGAGCGAGAAATACCTGTAACATTAAGTCCCCCAGCTTGTAATGCAATCTTCGGACTGGGAGTTAACATGTGCTAGCCCTTCTATGAGTCGATAAACCTTTTGACTCCCTGCCCAATCGCTTCACATCACGTCGTTCCAAGTAGCATGTCTTGTCTGCAACGCATTTAATACGCACGTTTCCCATAGTCACTTAATCATTATGTCTGGGGACTCCAAAACTCTCGCGTGCCACCGTTAGATCTAGAGCAGCTCATCGGTTTCTTCATCCAACGGTGGGGTGCCTTAAACTATGAAAGGGAGAGGAAGCTTTCTTCTCCCTCCATACCGTGTCATTTTGAAAATACCTTTTGCTTCCGCAACCTTCCCCTCATTTCAGGCTCCAAGACTTCATTGCAGACAGCTCCGAAGCTTTCTGTCCCTCATCGTTGCTTTTTCGTCGGCTTTCCACCTCGACTTTTGCAGCAGACGCTTACGAACCGTAAGTTTACCATATTGTTTCGGTGTTTTTCATTTCTGCTCTCCCTCTTTTGTTGATTTCGTCTCCATGCCTCGCCTCTGGGCGATGGTCACGTCTTTTTAGGGCTAGCTTCTACCTATTTCGATGGGCCCAATAGGTTCATAGATTTACCCATCCCTGTCGCAAGTCATACCCTGTTGCGAAGCGCTCGACCTAATAAGTAGTAGGCCCCCCCTTAGGATCTTCGGTTTGTGAGGACCGGTCCGTTCTCAGTGACCTAACCCCTTTTGTTTTTTTAATATATATATATCATAGATGGTTATATCAGGTCAGAAGCGCCGCGACCACAGGGTAAAGGACGACAACACCTATAGTTCTTTGGATCATAGAGAAATGATGATGTTGCGAACTGCTCAAAACGTGGCTTCGTCAGATTTGGTGGTTGCTGAGAGAGTTCCTCGGTGTGCCACTCCCGTAATAGCCAAACGAGGTTCGGAGGAGCGTACAACTCTTGAGATTTTCAAACGTTACCCTTCGAGGCTGACGGTTGGCGAGCTATCGTCATACGCTTTCACGTACCACCTCCACTGCAGCACTCGCCTGATGGTCCCTTCTTCGAGTGATAACGCAACTTTTCCTCCTACGGGGTTCATCGCCATCTGCCCCCAACACTTAGAATTCGGTCTTAGGTTTCCACTCCAAACCTTCTTCATAGACATTTTGAATGACCTCAACCTTACCCCTTTCAACTGACTCCCAACTCGTATGCCCAGATAACTTCCCTTGCCCTTCTCTTCAAAAAGAACCAACTTCCTCTTCCGACCTCTAAAATACTAAGGTACCTTTACTCTTTCAAGGGTACCAAGGACGGGCTATATTATATGGAAGCTCGTTCTTCGGACTGCAAGAGAGTCTTGCCTCGAGGGAAGGCCAAAGGCAAGTCCAACATAGGGGACTATCAGTTCTAGTGCTTCTACCTCTCTTGCTTTTCTCTTCAAAACCTTAAAAACTTTAGCTTCGTTCTCGCGCCGAGTAAGTAGTTCTTCAGCTTGTACTTGCACTAGCAATTCTTTTGCCATTATTTTTTGGTTTACGGGTGTCTTTCTAATTTTGCAGACGTTGCTGGGGGGCAGCCTGAGTTAACCATCTCCGAGGCGCAGGATCTTCAGGCGGCTTCGGAAGCGAAGATTGACGAAGACAACTGTGAGTTCTGTGACTCCCTTCTTTGTGACCACCAGCTCGCTCCTCCCTTCGGTATCAAGGAAATAAGGAAGAATGACATCGGAGTTTGTGGCCAAAGGGAGATAAGGTCAGTTTTTGACGAGGTTGATTTTAGTGGGAGCCTAGTCAGGAAGAGTGGTGCTGGTAGAAAAGTTATCGTTGTGGCCTTACCAACATTACTGGAAATGATGAAGCTCCAGCTCGAACAACCCAACTCTTCTGTGGTCCCAAGCATACCTAAGGTCGTTCGTGCATTCTCTTCTGCAAGCATCCAAGGGGTGGGGACTCGTACTGAGGCAGTCGGCTCTAGTCGTGATCCTGCGCCATCTGCTGCAACTTCATCAAACCCGATTCCGGCAGTTACTTCCTAGCAGCAGGGGGCGACCATAGCTACTGCGAGTCGTGGGAAATCGGTAGTTCACGAAGAGGCTACCGGGAGTAAGAGAAAAATTGCTTTAACCTCGCATGCCGCTCTGCCTGCTCACGCTAACAAGAGGAGGGAAACAAACATTTCTACAGAACTGAGTGCATCTGCGATCACGGCTTCTGGGACGTACTTTGCCCCCTCCTCGATAGCTTGGATAGGGTTCTTAGTAATCATGCC
Source organism: Diospyros kaki (assembly GCA_036245055.1). NCBI lineage: Eukaryota > Viridiplantae > Streptophyta > Magnoliopsida > Ericales > Ebenaceae > Diospyros > Diospyros kaki. Next base: position 13,275,126 of record BSEG01000001.1, on the reverse strand, counting down.
AGGAACTTGGACAGGAGAGAGGTATCAGGAGAGGTACTTGATACCTACGTTGCTCGTCATAGTCTTTTGGTAAGGTTCTTTTCTTTTCTAGTGCGTCTTGTTTCATCTTTTTTCAAGTCTGCTAACCCCTCAGGACTTGCAGACTTCCCTGGGCGTCTTCAAACAAAAAGAAGAAAGAACTTGAGCTTCTAGGGAAAAAGAAAAGCTCGAAGCTGTCGTCGAGGTGCTGAAGATAGACAAGAAGAACTTGGAAGAGAATTTGGGTTTAGCGATCGAGGAATCCAAGAGGTATCAGAACAAAGTCGAGGGCTTGGAAGATCGAGTAAGAGACACTGAGAGAGCTAAGACAGAGGCCGAAGATGAGTTGGGTTGCGAGAAGAAGATGTATAAGTCGTCCTTCTCTTAGGCGACTTCAAAGCTGAATAAGGATGAAGCAGAACTAGCTGCAACGCGGGGTGACTTGGAGTAAGCCACACAACGAGCTGAGGAGGCAGAGAGAAATATTGAGCAACTGAAAGTTAACGTTGAGGTTCAGATCTTGAAGGATCGCGAGGAGGTCGAGTCGGACATCTACAGTGTGTTTCTCTTCACTTTGTGGAAAGCGCATCTAGATCTTGACTTCTCTTGCTTCAGCGAGGAAGCGGTAGAGGCGGTGAAGAAATATGTTGTCGATGCCGCGAACTCCAGAATCATCGCTACTGAGCCCGAACCCGATCAAATCCTGGTCGACCTCTTTGCTGAAGATGCCGGCAATCCATCTCCCCAAGATGCGGCTGCTTCGAGCCCGACTCCTCTAGGCCATTAGGACTTTTTTCTTTTTTTTTTTTTTGTACTTGGATTTTAATAGCAATACACTTTTTTCCTTCAATGGAATTTCTTCGCTCATTTATTCTTGGCTGCCAACTGAAGACAGAACACAAAAACGAACTTAAATCCAGTTAATTCAAGAATACCTCTAGCTCATTGCCTGATAAGTCTTAGAAATAAGCAACTTTAGATAGTATGTTTGAGCAAGATATTCTTCGCCCGAGCCGTATGTCCAATAGGTCATGATCTAAGCTAACATACGATGGCTCATTGAATCGTTAAATTAATTTGCATTTCATCGTCAAGTCATACGTCCAAGTCAATCATGTTGCGATCTCAGCTACCGTACCATGGCTTTTAGGCATAATCGGTAAGGCAATAATAGTTGACTTATGTGATGATAATCAAATCGACCCGAGTCTTGGCCGATACGTTATAGAAAGATAATATCTTGGTTATATCAAAAATCCTGCCAAGATATACGTCCAGGTAGATCGTGGTGTGATCCCAACTAACATACCTTGGCTTTGTCAAGAGTTTGACTTGCGTCGCCGAGCTATATGTCCAGGAAGATCGCGTTGCGATCTTAGCTAACATACCATGGCCTTTTCCAGATTTAGCGATATGAACGGGAACACCTAGGTAGGTCGCAGACCATGACTTGAGTCAAGATGAAATGACCTCAGCTGGTGAACCCTTAGCTTGGAATAATTAATGGAAGTGGTTGCTTAGTAAGTGCCAAACCATGACATTTATGTCAAGAGGAATGGGTCTTAGCTCACAAACCACGACTTGGGGGAGGACCAAGACGAATGCTTAGATAAGCTGCAAACCATAACACAGAGGCTAAGATGAATGGGTCCCAGCTCGCAAACCATAGCCTTTTAGCCCCGACTTAAGGTTATTTCTTTTAATTTCAATGAAAAGCAGAAATAATAACATTCGATAGTGGTAGCCATAACTTTAATTCGATGCCACAGACAGAACATTGATAAAAAGATAGGTGAGTACAAGACTTGGCTTATCGAAAATATGGTCTAAGATGCTCCGCGTTCCAAGCTCGTGGTAGGATGGCTCCATTTGGATCTACCAGGTGATATGCCATGTTGTTAAGCTTTTCTTTTATAGTATAGGGGTCTTCCCAGTTTGGGCCCAACGTCCCCTCGCTGCTCTTACGGGCTCTGGGGAGAATAAGGCGCAGTACGAGGTCGCCCACGTTGTAGCATCGAACTCGAACCCTCCGATTATAGTATCTCGCCACGCGCTGTTGGTAGGTCGCCACTCTCAGTAGAGCTAGCTCTCTTGCTTCTTCAAGAAAATCGAGATTTGCGGCCAGTAGCTGATCGTTCCTCTCTGCGTCGAAGGTGGCTCTGCGTTGACTAGTCACTTCATTCTCTACCAGGATCATTGCCTCAGACCCATACACCATGGAGAAGGGAGTTTCTCCTGTGGTTGCGCGAGTTATAGTCCGGTAAGCCCAGAGCATGGTTTGTAGTTCGTCCACCCAGGCTCCATTTCTAGCTTCCAACCTGGGTTTTAACATTTGTTTGATTATTTTGTTAACAGCTTCAACTTGACCATTGTCTTGTGAGTGGTCCACAGCTGTGAAAATTTTCTTAATCCCTAGTGACTCCCAAAATTGGACGAACTGCTCGCTAGTGAACTGGGTTCCGTTATCCTTGACTATCTGTTGAGGGATTCCGAACCTGCAGATAATGTTATTCCGTATGAATTTTTCTACCTTTATGGTAGATATCTGTGCGAGCTCCTTCGCTTCGGCCCATTTGGTGAAGTAATCTACAGCCACAATAGCGTGCTTACACCCGCGAGCTGTTGAGAGTGGTCCGATTAGGTCGATGCCCCATACGGCGAAAGGCCAAGGGCTGCTCATTTGTTGAAGGTAGGCAGGGGGAGCTCGCGGTACTTTTGCAAATCTTTGGCATGCATCACATTTCCTCACTAGGTTCGTAGCATCTCACTTCATAATAGGCTAGTAGAAACCCTGGCAAAATGCCTTCTGAGCCAAGGATACTCCCCTAGCATGATTGCCACAGTGGCCGACATGGATTTCTGTGAGAATCACTTGGAAATCAGGCTCGTCGACGCATCTAAGAAACGAGGCTGAGAACCCTTTCTTGTACAACACATCATCATAAATACAATATCTCGCCGCTTGAGCTCGAGTACGCTGTGCTTCTTGCTTGTCATTTGGAAACTTCCCTTCTTACAAATAATCAACGATGGGCCTCATCCATGAACCTGACCTTAGCTCGATTGATAGCTTCTCAATTTTCTCCTCTATACTTGGTGTTGCTAGAAACTCTATAGGGATGGCCCCCAATGAGTCTGCATCTCCTACCAACGCCAAGCGAGCTAGGGCATCGGTGTGGGAGTTCTGGCTCCACGGGACTTGATTTACTGTGCACTCCTTGAAGAGGCGAAATAATTCTTGGACTTTCTGGAGGTACGTGACCATCTTTGGGCCTTTTGCCTGATACTCCCCTTGCCTTGACCTCTCTTTCCAAGCGTAGACCAGCCAACAGTGCTTCGTACTCGGCTTCATTGTTGGTCGCTCTGAACCCGAACCTCAGTGTGTAAGGAATCTTGTGTCCTTTCGGGCTTATTAAGAGAACGCCAGCTCCGAACCCATGCTCATTGGAAGAACCATCAACGAATAACTCCCAGATTGGAGAGTCTGAAGGGGCGGGCTCCTCCGTCGGTCCAGTGAATTCTGCGACAAAGTCCACCAGTGCTTGTCCTTTTATGGCCGTCCTTGGCCTGTACTCTATGTTGAATTGGGAAAGCTCAATAACCCACTTGAGTAGACAGCCGGATGAGTCAAGATTCTGCAAGATCTGCTTTAGAGGATGTTTGGTCAGCACGTCAATCTGATGAGCTTGGAAATAGGGACGTAGCTTTCTGAACTCAACCACCAGGGAAAAGGTGAGCTTCTCCATGGGGGTGTACCTTGTTTCGACGTCGAGTAGTCTGTGGCTTACATAGTATACTGGATACTGCACCCGATCTTCTTCTTGCACTAGTGCCGCACTAATAGCATGTTCAGACACTCCCAGATAGATTATCAATTCCTCCCCTCCTTTGGCGTTGACATGTGGGGAGCTCGCCCCATATATTCCTTCAACTGTTGGAAGGTGTCCTCACACTCCTCTGTCCACACAAATCTTTTTGCTTGATTCAAAATATTGAAGAATGGGGTGGACTTATCAGATGATTTGGAAACAAACCTACTGAGGGCAGCGATTTGGCCATTAAGGCTTTGCACTTCCTTAGTCTTGGTGGGTGACCGCATGTCCAGTAGAGCTCGAATTTTCTCGGGGTTAGCCTCGATCCCCCTTTCATTCACCATGAACCCCAAAAACTTTCCAGAGGCCACGCTGAATGAGCATTTGAGCAGATTCAATTTCATTGAGTATCTTCTCAGAGCCTGGAATGTTTCCTCCAGGTCGTTGATATGGTCAGCGATCTGTCTGGATTTCACCAGCATATCATCAACGTATACCTCCATGATTTTTCCGATTAGATCTCCGAACATGTAACACCCAGTGTTACCGGTGTTAAGAGAATGAGAAAGGAAGTGAGAAAATTCCAAAAATGCCCTTGAGAAGGTGTTGGATCCTTGAGATTGAGGGTGCCCTATGAGAGCGGTATTTTGGTAATTTGGATAGTGAAATCCAATAAAAATGGTATTTTGGTAAATTGGAAATAATTCCTATGTGGAATTAGGTGAGTAGGTGAATTAAATCCCAATTTTGTGTTTATGTGGAGATATGGGATTAATAATTCATGAAAGGGAATTTTGGTAATTTGGAGTGATTCCATAAAGGAATTTAATTATGGAAAATATGGAAAATGGTGGATATTAAATTATTTGAGGAGAATAATTAATTTTCCCTAAAATGGTGAATTAATGTGGTATTGCCACATGGATGACCAAGATCAAGAATTGGAAGCCAAGTTTGTATCTTAGAATGACACTTGGCATAATTTTGGAATTTGAGAGAAAATATATATATATATATAAGAAATGTGGGAGCATGTATATATATGTGGATTTATGAGTTGGAGAATGATTTAAATTAAATGCAAAAAGAAAGGATAATTGGTCTTTTAAGCATTTAATGAGAGGCATTATGGTGTTGGATTAAAGAAAATCCAAAAAGAAAATGTGAAATTAGTCACCATTAATGCTTGAAATTATGGTGAATTAATTAAATGAAATAAAAAATGGAAAAATGGTCACCCATTAATGCTTGAAAAATAGTGGGATTTATTTAAATGGAAAATGAAGGATTATGTCTTTCAAAGTGGTCTCTCATGTGATGGTGGAAAATTGTCCCATTAAATTAAATGGGAAAGAAATTATTTATGTCTCTCAAGTGTGATGGTTATGAAAATAGTCTCATTTAAGTAAATGAGAAATAAATGAAAAATGCAAGTGATCTAATGGCTTAGATGCATTCTTGAGAAGTAGAATGAATCCAAAGGTGGGGATTCAAAGAGAAGAGATGGCATGGATTGCCAAATATTAAAGAGATGAGTGGTTGAGATTAAAGATTTCAAAAGCACTTGGATTGTGCTTTTAATTGAAGGTTGAGATCTTCTCTTGAAAAGTGAATAAAATCCAATGGATGAGATTAATCAAGACCAAAGCACATGGATTGTGTTTTTTTGTGTGGTTGGGATTTTCTTTCAAAAAGGAAATGGAAATCAAGGGCTAAGATCAAGTCTTGAAATTGAGATTTCAAGACAAGAGTAGTATTTAAAGGGAAAGTAAGCCCTTGTCTCAAGTTTTTCCATTTCAAAGAGAGAAAAAAAATGAGAGGAAGGAAGAGTTGTCTGTTGGGTCCTAATGATGGTAAATATATCCCAAGAGGGGGGGTGAATTGGGATTAGGTAAGTTTTTCGATATTTTAAAACTTTGATCAATGAAATAATGCTAGGTTTCGAAATCTAGCCTATAAGTTTCGAAATAATGCTTTCTGTTAAATATGTTTCGAAACACATGAGAGAAGTTTCGAAACTTTGCTTACTGGATGACAAGTTTCGAAACTAACTGAAGTAGGTTTCGAAACTTTGTTCACTGTTTTGCTTGATTCAAAATCTTTTGACTTGTTTTTCAAACTAATGATCTTTGGTAAAGATGATATACATAAATGAGAGAATACCAAAGATGTTTGTTTATCAAAAATATGTTTTCTAAGTATGTATACAATTGAGCTCAAGAAAACTTTGTTTTAAACCTTAATAACAAAACTTATGAGAGCATGTGCAATATGCAATAATGATAAATGAAATCTAAAGAACACTTGCACACAAGATTTATAGTGGTTCGGCACTTGCTTACTCCACTACCTTCAAGCTTCCCACTTGAAGGATTTTGCAATCCCAATCACTTTACTAGTGATCACCAAAGTGAGGGTTTTACAATGGTTCACCCAAAAAACCTTACAATGTGAGTTTTTACGGGCTCAACTCAAACCTAGCACCAAGTGAGTTTTAGGCTCAACTCAAACCTTACACCAAGTGAGTTTTATGGCTAAACTCAAACCACAATGAGTTTTAGGCTCAACTCAAACCTTACAATATTCAAGATAATGAAATTTATCTTTACAACCCAAAGAGCAATAAATGCCTTACCACATGGTTGTACAAACCTCTTAACTTGAGGTGAGGAGAGCTAGAGGATGAGACTCGTTGTTGGCACTTGCTTCTCCTTTTTCACATCACAACGCACATCTATGAATGGATCTTCTTGAGAGCTTGTCAAACAAATTTAGATCATTTGTGCTTGTGTGTGTGTCTCTTGTGTGTGCTCACTTGTTCTTGCTTGTTGTCTCTCTTTGAATCTCTATCAATCTCTTCTTGTCTTCAAATACCTGCTATTTATACAAAGATAAAGGAATCTGGCCGTTTATAGCCGTTAGAGACAAGAAAGCAGAGTAAGTTTCGAAACATTCAAAGTAGGTTTCGAAACTTCACAAGAATAGACCAATGTTTCGAAACATATACAAGAAGTTTTGAAACTATGTAAGCTAGAGAGAGCAGACAAGTGGGAGACAGAATCTTCAGGAATCTTATGGGCATTAAGAATAAACAATAGTCTCCACTAACACATTCAAATTTGAATCTCCTCATCATGGAGAATACATTAAATAAATGAAAGAGAAGCATTTAATAAATACAAAGTTGCAAAACAAATGCATCTCGTTTTTCAAATGAATCTGCTGACAGAATGTCAGAAGTTTCGAAACATGACATGATAAGTTTCGAAACATGCCTCACTGGAGAAGAAGTTTCGAAACATGATGCACATAAGTTTCGAAACTTTCCTCACTGGAACTGAGGTTTCGAAACATGTTATGGAGGTTTCGAAACTTAGTCCGAAACCTGTTTTGAAAACACATGCAACACATAGATGTTTCGAAATAGCATACATGAAAACATTTCAAATGAGTTTCGAAACATGCATAGAAGGTTTCGAAACATGCATAGAAATATGACACAGTTTCAGAAACATTTGAAAGCACATAAACCACAGCATTTTTACACATCACAGATTATTTACATTTCTTTAATTTAAGTAAATGTCCACATTTTAATTTATTTATATTTTACCTCCATTTACTTTAATACATAAATGTAAATAACGAAGTACCCCCTATTTGGATTCAATAAAAATACTTAGAAAATCAAAATCCAAATATATAAGAAAGTAGATTTTGGGTTTTAGTATAAACTCAAGTTTTTGCAATAAACCCACCTCCAAAATATATACTTTCTATTTAATGAAAAATTCATTAAAAATCGTTTTAGCTCTAATAAATGATAGATATCAAATTACCGGGAGTTTGTTTTCTAAAAAGAAAACTATTTTTTATACTTCTCCTTATAAGGTGCAAATCTCCCAGACTTAGCCAAAAACAGGGTTTTCAGTTTCAGACAATGAAAACATGATATATTTGATATTGAAATTGATATATATTGAAAACCACATACTTGACTAATGATTTAGGGATTAAACCAATATATGTTTTTCATCATTAAAACTATTGTACAAAAAGTACAACAACATTGTCTTCCAAGGAGAAGAAAAGAGAAGAAAAGAGAGAAGAAGATGGAAGAATCAAAGTAAGTATTTCTTCCTTTTCTTTACTTTAATATGTTAGTATGAAAAGTAAGTGGCATGTTGGAATGTCATCGTAGGTGGGAGAAGAGGATGGGGAAGTTCTCTTGAGAAAAGGATTTAAAGCTTCAAGGAAAAGAATGTTAAGGTAAGGGATGGCCCCATGTGGAGGTGGCCTTGCATTGCATTGTAAGTAGGTTGCATAAACTTTTATGTATCTCTTTGCATGCTTTATTTGTTCATGAGACCTATGGCCATGGGGTGGGAAAGAAATGGTGGGTTGATGCCTCAAACCATGTTGGGTTGTGAGGATGGAATAACCTAACTATGTTTGCATGCATTTGCCATTACATAGACTTCTTATGCTTGTATTTACTTTGTATATGCACCCTTACTGAGCTCTTGAGCTCATGAGGTTTTATTCTCCCCTTGTAGGTTGTTCTTATGTCAAAAGAGAGAAGAAAAAGTTGCAAACTTGTGAGTGGAACCTCATGGTGTTTATTTATTTTTGGTTGTAAATTTATGGCTTATGGAAGCCTATGTTATTGTGTTTGATTTATGAGATGTAAAACTTATTTGATTGATAATGGCTTTTTAAAGCCAAAGTTATGAGTGCATTTCCTTTGAAGTGTTGATTTTAAATTGAAGTGAGATTGAGGTTTATGTTATGTTGAAGCTTAGGTTAAATCTCACTTTGGTATGAGTTGTTGTGGAAGTATCAAGGGTGTTGTTTAAGCCTTAATTATGGAGGAATAAAGGCAAAAATTGAAGGAATGCGAAGTGATTTTACTTAATTAAATTTCTGAAAAAATTTGGGGTTTTAATGCCCAAAGAAAAAAAAAAAAGAAAGAAGTGAAGGAGCAGCGAGAGGCAAGCCGCAGCAGCAGCAGGCTGCTAGGCAGCCGCACGCGCGCGCGAGCAGGCGGCCGCGTCCGCAGCCGGGTGCGCGGCCAGCGCCCGTGGGGCCCTGCGCAGGCCCCGCTAGCCAATTTTTTTTTAAAAAAAATTGGAATTTTTGGGGAATTATGGGGCATTTCTTAATTAATTTTGGGCCCTAGAGGAATTTTCAAAATGAAGGGATTTTTCGGTCTTTTTGGGAGAAAATGCCAAAATTTCGAAAAATTGAACATTTGAGTTTTTCCTCCAAAATTGGTAATAAATCAATGAATTGATTTTAATGGTGAATTACAGAGCCTGGTAAAAGTCTCGGATGGAGAAAGAATTGAAATAACTGAGAAAAATGGCGGTTGGGCATCTTCGTCAGTTTTCTTTAAACCAAATGCGATGCGGTTAAAGCCCAATTCCGCTAATGAATCATGGGGATGAGGGAAGGGAAGGACGAGCCTAGTTCCCACCTAGGGCATTTCATCTTGAAACATGGTCTACCCTTCACCTAAGGTCGGGCAGGTGGACAATTTGGGTAATTGTTCACGAGTAACACCCGTAAGTGGGAGCGGGGTGTTACAAAACATCATATTGACTAGCCGTTGATACGTCGCTCCTGCATTCCTTAGTCTGAAAGGCATCACCTTATAGCAGTATAACCCCCGATCCGTCATAAATGATATATGCTCTTCTTCATCGAGGTTCATAGGGATCTAATTGTACCCCGAGTAGGCATCCATGAAGCTCAGAAACTGGTAGCCAGCCGTTGCATCCACGAGCTGGTCAATTCTGGGCAGAGGGAAACTGTCTTTCAAGCAGGCCTTGTTCCAGTCCTTGAAGTCTACGCAAGTCCTTCACTTTCCATTCTTTTTCTTCACCAGGATTGGGTTTGCCACCCAGGTCAAGTAATGAGCTTCCCTGATAAATTCGTTGGTTAAAAGCTTGTCTACCTCTTCTTTTAGTGCCGTATAGCGCTCAACCATCATTGGCCTCATTTTCTAACGAACCGGCTTATAGTTGGGACTGATATTGAGTCGGTGTTGCATGACATTTGGGTCTATTCCCACCATATCTTCGTAGTTCCATGTGAACACATCCAAATTCGCTTTAAGAAAATCAGTCAGTTGGGATTCTACCTTGAGAGAGAGACTTTTTCCCACCTAGAGGCGTCTTTCAGTATCGTGGTTACTAACGACAACATCTTCCAGTTCGTTTGTCGGGCTGGTAGCTCGGTCACAATCCACGTCGCGTGGGTCCAGATCATGATTAACTCCCCAGCTACTGGTGATTCGAGCTTCCCCTCCAGAGACCATGTTCACATTTTTTCCTTTGAGCCCTATTTTCAGTACCTCTTCATAGCAGCATCTTGCCGAATACTGCTCGCTGCTTACACATCCGGTCCCATTTGGGGTTGGAAACTTAATGGCCAAGGCCTTGGTTGAGACTACTAGGTCCAGGTCATTCATGGCGGGCCTTCCCATGATAAGGAAATCTGCCATTGCTGTGGCCTGGAGGTCTGATTCCCCCACCGTTAGCGAGAGTCTTACACGTCTTTTTGGGATTACTGCATCACCGGTGAATCCATATAGCGGCTCTGGAGAGGCTATCAACTAATCTGACCCTAGTCCCATCTGGTTGAAACAACCCTTGTACATGACGTTCACTGAGCTACCTGTGTCCACCATGACCTTTCGTACCTCCACATTATCAATGCGAGCTCAGACCACGAGGGTATCATTGTGCGGCCAGTGCACGCCTCTGGAATTATTCTTGGTGAAAGAAATGTCATCTGAGGCCATTTTGGCTTTCTTGGGGGGTCCTTCTTGGTTGTCATCCCCAATGAGCAGAAGGTGACCAGCTTCCCGAATGTATCGCTCGTGTGAACTGTTAGAAGTCCCTGCAATATGAGACCCTCCGTGAATGGTAAAGATGGTTGTCACCGTAAGTGTTTGGTCTGGCTTGAGAGCTAGGTGGGGACTTGGTTGGGCTGGCTATTTGGACTGTTGATCTCTTGGATGCACCACATAGTCACGCAGGCGACCCCTCCTGATTATCTCTTCAATTGCGTCCTTTAGCGCCCAACACTCAGAGGTGGTGTGCCCTGTCTCATTGTGATATGCACAGAATTTACTCTTGCTTCTGTATTTGTCGAGAGTTTTTAGAGGGTTAGGCCTTCCAAAGTCTTCCTTGTTGTGCTTCTTGGCAAAGATCTTGCCTTGGGAGTCAGATAAGACATTATAACTTTCATACCGACCTTGGCGTGTAGGTCGTTCCACCTTCTACCCATATCTTGCATTCTTGGCAGTCTGATCGTTGGGGCTCCGCCCGTGACCTTCTTTGCGGGTGTCTTCGTCACCTCTCTTCTTATTTTTGTCGGTGTGTTCCCCGCCTTTTTTCTGGTCGCCTAGTTTTTTCAAGTCGAAAGCTTCCTCCCATCAGACCTCCTTTGCAGCTTGCTCATAGAACTCGTCGAGGTCTTTTACTAGGGACTTGTAAATGCTTCCGTAGAGCTTCCCATCTTTTCGAAGCTTGGCGGAGATCGCGGTTAGGATACTCTCATCAGAAGGGCTTTCCACATTATTTACTTTGTGCCTGAACCTTTCTATATAATCTTTCAAAGATTCGCCAGACCGTTGGAATACCGTAGCAAGGTGGCATGTTGGGGTTAGCTGCCTTTGGAGCGACCTGTACTAGTCTATAAACTTCTTCTAACACTCCTCCCAACTGCAAATACTGCGGGGGTAGAGCCTTCTTAGCCATGCCCGGGGTATGTCTCCCAAGGTCGTAGGAAAAACTCGGCATTTTGCTAATGAGCTGGAAGTTTGCAGGTCCATCTGGACATTGAAAGCGTCCAAGTGGTCGTATGGATCGCTGTCCCCATTGTACTGAGGGATACTGGGAACCTTAAATCTGCGGGGAAGAGGTTCTAGCTCGATCTTTCTAGAAAAGAGGGTCCTCTCTTCATGGCCTTCCCTCCGATTCTGTGTCACATTTCTTGCCTCCAGCTACTGGATCCTCTGCAGTAGTTCCCCTACTATAGGGTCCTGGTTTGCAGACCACCCGGTGAGGGGTTATTTTTCTCGTGCGGTGTTTTTTTGCTCTAAGGGGTGGCGATCCCACGGAGGAGGTCGCCCCCTATTCTCACGATCAAGGGAGTAGTGGTGGGCAGCGTGACTACTGCTGACCCTAACCGAGGAGTTCCCACGGTGCGGATCCTCACGTCGTCGACTCCCTTCACGAACACCTTCATAGCGATCTCTACAAGGGCCAGCACCGGCCCTTTGTTTGGCGACGTGCACCTCCGACTCCTTATCCTGGCGTCGCCACTCTTCCGTCCTTCAAGAGTGTAGGTTAGAGGAGCGAACCGATCCAGCTTCCCGCGCATCCCTTCCGGCTCTTCTTTTCTTTAGAGGAGGCCTTCCACCTGGAGGTCGAGAAGCCCCCGTTTGCATCTGTGTCGTCTAGGCTTATGCTTGGGCTAGCGCCTTAACTGCATTAGCGAGCTGCATGACAATATTCTCCAATGTTTCTTGACGTTGTTGCTAGGTCTGCGTCACCTCTGTACCAGGGGTAGGAGCCACAAATGGATAAGAACACCGTGTGGGGACCCCAGGGATAGATCCAGCTAGAGGAGGCATGGAAACGAATGCCACGACTCCTCCAACTTGTGGAATTTCAGGCAGACGGTTAGCATGGTTCACCGGTCGATCGGTCATCCCTTCGGAATCTCTTGTATTTCTCGTTTTCGGCATTGATATTGACCAGAGTGGGCCCTTCCTCTAGGACCAAAATGTCGACATTCGGAATTGGTTGACGGTGATTCGTTGACCTGTAATGGTATGTTAGATCTGAGAGGGAGATAATGAGATATCTGGTTCAATTTGCTAACCCGCCGGCCTGTTCCTACAAGGTACTCCGATGCTTAAGTCAATGAACGAGTAAGTAAACGTGCAGGATTTTAGTAAATGGGTAGGGAAAGAAAAATCATACCCCTGGTTCTCAAAAGAGCTGGTTGATATATAGGAGGAGATGTCCCCCTACATCTGCAGTACGTTTGTAGCAGATCGGACAGAATACCTAGCACCGGCGAAAACGTCCATGCAGCAGTAAGGTGCTGACGAAACCTTCATTAATGTGGATGGGATCCGTCATTAATGAGGAGGGGATCTAAAGTGAACACGCAAAAACCCAGGCATGAATGCAATGATGTTGTTATAAAGGAGCTGGATGGGACTGGCACGGGCCAGTCAGATGGGTCGAAAGACTGGGGCCAGATAGGGCCTGAATAATCCAGCTGAGTCAACCCCCAACTCATTTATATTCTCCGGCATATAACCCTCTTGTCGCGCCACCTGATCGGCTAAGCTGGCAAATCTGCAAGACTGGTCGAGAGCTCGTTCGAAGTGCAGTTCGGAACTCACTCGGATATGCTGGCGAGCTAGGGGCATTTTTTGGAACTTGCTTCTACCTATGATCTGAGCTTGGGCTCTGGGTATGTATGATCTCGTTTCAACAAGCTAAGTTCGATGTCGGTTGGGTTTTATGTAATTGGGCCTGCCTGCTGGGTTAAGCCTGACCCACGAGGAGTAGAGGGGGAAATATTTGTAACACATTCAAGCATTAAAATATATGTATATATGTTCTATTACTTAAACAAATAATCACTTTGGTGTTTTCTTTTTTGAATTGTCCTTAAATTTTTTAAATTTCATACCAATAGAAAGTGCAATTCATTTTTTTTAAAAAAAAAAAAGAAATATCAATATCCCTTAAACATCAAACCATTAAGAAAAGTACAGTGAAATTGAGGGAGAATTTTCGGTGCGTGGAATGGAGGACCAAAGTAGTGGGTGACCGGATGTGAATGCCAAGCAAAATAGTGGTGGGGTGGGGACACCATAAACTTACCACCTCACGCTTATAATAATCATACACGCCACTCGATGGTATGCTTCGCAACAAAATATGATTCGCCACTCCCTCATCAAAATATGATCCGCAACACGGAAAATTAGTGGAAGCTTATAGGTTACCGTAGTTTGTGGTAAAATTGGTTGTTTTTAAACTTCTGGATGTTTTAGTTTTAATAAAATATATTAGGATCTAAAAAAATATTGAAATAATTATGTTGTCCTTTAAACACAATAATAATTTTTTATATAGTGAAAAATGTCGTCATCAAGTAAGATTTTTATAAATAATATTTATTTTGATATTTTAAATTTTTTTTTAAATTAAAATTCTTTATAGATGTTGTTTATCCTTTTTGTAAAGTCTTTAGAGAGATTTTTAAATGTTAGAGTTATTCAATTTGCACATCCTGAACCCTTTCCTTGGGATTATGGGAAAATTATACTTTTTTACCCCAAAAAAGTTATTTTAGACTTTTAGCCTCTTTTTTTTTTTGGGAGGATCTTTTAATGGTTTTTTGCTTATAATACAACAATTGTTATTCACTCTTTCATTCAAGTTTTTCCAAGGGAAGAGTAGAAGATTATGTCATGGCTTGCCCATATTTCTCTTTTTTAATATTATTCTCATGCTTGAACTTCGATTTTTGGATTGTCCTCGCAATTTTTACTTCTCTAGTTTTTATATTTATCGCTTTTGATTTTGGATTATCCTAGATCATTCTCACGCTTAAGTGTTTTCAATTTTTCAATTCGGTTTAATGCATTTTGCACTTATGATGCTAGCTTTTCCCTTTGTAATTCTTGCGATTTTTTGTGTTTCTAATTCCATATCATTCTCACATTTTTTGGCATTTTTTATTCAGAATCATTCTCATGCTTTTTGGCATTTCAGATTCCAAATCATTCTCATACTTTTTACATTCGATTTTTGATCGTTCTTATGTTTTTTGCATTTCTGATTCTAGATCATTCTCAAGTTTTTTGGGTTTTTGATTGTAGATTATTCTCACACTTTTTGACATTTTGGTTGTAGATCATTCTCATTTTTTTTGTGTTTTTGATTCTAGATCACTCTCACACTTTTTTGTGTTTTTTAATTCTAAATCATTCTCATACTTTTTACACTTCAATTTTTTGAATAATAAGCCCTAGATCATTCTCACACATTCCACACTTCAATAATAACCCCTTGTAATTTTCAATTTAAACATGATTTCCTTGGATCCGCCAACCACATAGGTTAGGGTTAGGATATAAGACAGTGTTAAGTAGTACCATACATTGGTTTCACAAATAAACCATTATATAGGAGTCAAATATCTCAAATAAAAACCTTCCTATCATTTTACAAAATAATGTCTTGAGCTCGCATAGGGGAAAACAGAACTCGAATTAAAAAGTGATGAAGATGATGAGTGTGTTGATTAAGACGGACATTAAGGGCCCATACATGGTCCTTACCTATCATTGGTCTTGAACCCATCCAACATGTAGAATCCAGATTTAGGTAACTCTAGCCAGATTACCCTTGTAAACTTTTAGGTAATGTTTGTTAACCAAAATATTAAAAAAAAAAAAAGGGAGATATAAAAAGCATTTTTGGACAAAATTGTTTATCATTTTGTTTGTTAAATTAATCTGGCAACCCTTGGAAAAAAATCACGTAACTTCTTATCTGAGTTTTTTTTAGATAAATTTTTCTCTCTCCCTTCCCCCTGAATAAATTTATCTTAATTCTTATAGATAAGAAAAAAATACGCATATATCCTCCAATGCATTCTATAAAATTTAACAAACAGTTTGATAAAAATTTTAAAATTGTTCTCAACCTTATTTTGACTATTACATATCTTGGTCCGAAAAATATTTCAATTTTATCTCAATAAAATTTTATCTTACTCATTTTAATAAGCGTTACCTTAGTGATGAGTTTTTAGGGCCAGATTTTTAAAGAGAAATGAAGCTTAGGCAAAGTGTCACTGAAATTTTAGTCTTGGGATAGATTATCAAATTGCTTTGAGGTGGTGACATAGGTGAGGTTGGGATAGACATAGGGATGTTATGCAATGTGGCTTCCCAATCTTCCATGGATGATGGAACCTTCATTGAGGATGTTGAACCAGGTCCGAGCATCATTTGTTAAATTTAACAAGAAAGCCTAAAATATAATAACATTTCCCCAATCACATAAAATCATAACAAACTCTTAGTTTTGTACTATGTGAGGTAATAGAGTATGCAGAAGAGTATTTGAGACCACTAAAAGAAATGTGCTAACACTTAGCGATATGAGTAAGAATACAAATTGATTTTCAAAACATTTTCAAAAATCAAAACAACTGCAGTGGAATTGGACCGATTCTTACGAAATATGTATGAATACAACCATATGTATAAATTTGTTCAAAATCATCAAACAGATCAAATAATTAGGAAACCAAGCTAAGGTGTGAAGATTAGGGCATCCTTATATCAATATTGCAATAATGTGGTATTCATATCAAAGGTTGAGCCAACTTGCATAGAATTAGGATTCTAATCCCTTGAGAGGCATTAGTTATGGGCACAATATCCTTAAGTAGGGTTGTTCCCATTGTTCACAAGACGATTAAATTATGATTTTGTGCCTCATTGCTTCAGTGTTGAAATGTAAGTAGGGTAAAATTAATCATAATTTTGTCTTTGTGGATTGACCCAATCTACCGCGATTGCTTATGAATCATGTTCCCAACTAATGCAAAATTGAACTGAGACAACATTAATCTTCCCTGGTGCATGAGGTTGCTCGCATTGTGAGAAGTTATCTTTATGCATAATATTACCCTTACTTTACGAGAAGAGATCGTGTGTTTCTATGATTCGAAGTTTGAAAAATCACGTCTCCCCCTTTTAGTAAGAAAATGTAGTGATTCTCGACGACTATTTGAACTTACCGTTTATTCTAGTCGAAGGAAAAATAATAGGCAAATTAATGATAGAAGATTGGGTTGCTAAGGTATATAATATGGAACAAACATATATATCTATATATATATCCAGCTGGTATTTCCTACTTCTAGTAGTAACTAAATGAGCTTAATTATGAGAAAGTATAATAATCTCACTAGTACTTAAAATAAGAGGGGAAGGACAACATATATCTAGTTATGGTGATAAATGGAAGAAATAATATATAGGTGTTCCCAGGCAATGCATGCAAACTGGGATAACAAATTAACTCTCTTTAGGAATTTATATATATCTCTCTTTTCCAGTACCCAAATTGACATCTATTTCTTGTCCTATTTTTCTTAAATTATTACTTAAACTCTATATGTGTTATTGTTTGAATATAATAATAAATTTATCGAATAAAAACTTCGAGAAGTAAATGTAAACTT
Source organism: Diospyros kaki (assembly GCA_036245055.1). NCBI lineage: Eukaryota > Viridiplantae > Streptophyta > Magnoliopsida > Ericales > Ebenaceae > Diospyros > Diospyros kaki. The sequence goes on along the minus strand of BSEG01000001.1, from coordinate 13,257,997 downwards.
GTATCTATTAAAAGGAAAATGATAGGTGTTGTCAACCGGTGCAAACTGGGACCGATAGGCATTGGAAAATCGTAACTCTCCATTTGGGTAAGGAAATGTAATCATCATTGACTTTCTTAACTCTTGATAATTTCTTTCAAGGAAGAAATATAGTAGGGGAAGGATAAGAGATTGGGCTACAAAGTATGATGGAAGAATCAATTGAAAGTCGTCTCAAAGCATATCTCAAGTAGTTAGATCATGATAAATTGTGATTCACATTAATAAATCATGTATTTGATTTCTTGTCCTACGTAATGAAATAAATTTTTTATCTGTAATTTATTTTATCTATCAAAATTAAGGACACGAACGACGAAAAATCATTCGAGGACGATAATCTTAAGAAACAATTGAAATAGTATTCCCAACTAATGCTTGCTGGGATAATAATTTTTTTAAAAAATCATTTCTCTCTCTCTCTCGCTCATTCATCAACCAAATTGAATGATTCTTCATTATGTGAACTGTTTAGAGAGTACGGTATGTACTGAAAGGAAAACAAATAAATGAGAAAGAGAGGAGGGAAGATCAAGTTATATAAATAGAGGAGGTAGAAGGGAAGAAACAACCTGATGCCTGCAGCTGATTAATTAGTGAAGTCAAGTCTTTAGAGAGTCTAATTGGGGTGGGGTTAGAAAGTATGGAGAGGAGATCCGATCCGATTATATAGCTGGTGTCTGCTGCTGATTCAGGGAACCCTTTGGAGCGTCTAATTATATGTTCATAAATTTAAATTTTCTTAATATAGTTTAATTTTTATTTTTTAAAATAAAAAATACAAAAAATATTTTAAAAATTCACTTACAAGTTTATTATTTTCATTTTGTTTAGTCATATAGATAAAATAGTATAATTGGTGACAAAACTTTATATTAAGATACTAAAAGGTCATTGAGTTTTAATTTATAATTGATATACTCAGTAAATAATAAATAATTTAGATACGAATCAGACCCAAGTGATCAATTTAGATCATATTTATAAATATATATTTGGGTCAAATACATAATCAAATAGGGTCAAAACTCAGCAAAGGCAACAAAGAAGGAAGCGAGCAAGTAAAAGATGGCAATTACTAGGTAGGTCCCACTCGATCATGAAAATTCAAGGGTCTTTCGGCTGCTCTAATTTTGAAGGCATTATTTTAATCTTCAATTCCATGAAGGTTCAAGACTTATTCCAATTGCCACATTACCTTAATTAATCAATTAATTAAAGAGAGGCTCGGCAATTGAAGTCAAAATCAATTAATTAATGAGGAGGCTCGGCAATTAAAGTCGTGAAGGTTGAAGCAGGAATTAAATTATTGGAGCTTGAAGATCAATTAGCAATTGGAGATTGAGGAATAAATTAATATTTGGAGGTTGAATGAGACAACAATTGAGGAGTAGCCCCACAGCAAGGCAATTAATTTATTGGCCGCAAGCTTCTTCCCTATTAATTAATCCAACCAAGAAGACCCTCACTCGACAATTGAGAATCAAAGAAGCAGAAAAAGTCTAAGTGAATGAGCAACAATTGGGACAGGGGCGGATCCAGGAATGTAGGTTGGGGGCTGAAATTTTAAAAAGTTAATATAATAAAATTCTTATATAACTAAAAAATTAATACAACAAATTTTCATTAAACTTAAACTCGACAAGGTTTTGAAACAAAAAATTCATCTACAACAGAATCTACATCTATTGTAAGAGTAAGTTCTCTTTCAATGTAAAGAGTCATATAATCAGCAAGGAAGTCGTCTTCCATTTTGTTACGAAGTGTTGTCTTCAAAAGTTTCATTGCTGAAAATGCCCGCTCAGTAGTTGCAGTAGAAACAGGTAATGTCAATACAAGACGAATCAATCTAGTTATCATAATGTATGTATCTAACCTTCCACTATTGGTCAACTCCTGGCACAATTCAACAAGTGTAGATACTTGAAACCTTTTGTTAGCAATCACATCATGAACATAATACTTCAACTCATATTCTAAAGCACAAATATCTTGACTACTAAAATCTTCAGGATAGAACTTCTTTGCAAGCGTACAAATATCATCACTATTGAATGATTCAAATGAATTTCTAGGATCCAAAGCCACACTGAGAGAAAGAAGTTCAACTGATTTATCATTAAAGCGTGTACTTAACTCCATCAATACAAAATCAATTGCTTCATTGAAAACATCAAAATGATAATGGTGCTCAACTGTAGTCTCATCCCTACAACGACCAATCATATATGAAGAATCTAGATCCGGTATGTCAATGTTGTGTCTTGAACAAAAATCTTTTACTTCTTGAAGAAACACTTCCCAACCTTCTTCTCTCAATTCTTGAAGGATAAGTTTCGCAGTAGAAACAAATCTCATAGCAGCCAAAATATCTAGTGATTTTTTTTGAAGAGCTTGACAAAGAACATCAGTTATTCTCATAATTTTGTGCATTAAAAGCAAATTGAACACAAATTCAAAACATGCAAAGTGTCTATAAGCGCCACAGACTTCAGCTCGAGTACTTGCTTTTGAATAATGAACTTTAAGATATTCAAGCACCTTGCAAGTTGTAGAATACATGCCTATCATGCTTTTTACAGAATCATAATGGGAACTCCAACGTGTTGCTCCAGCACGTTGCAAATTACCTATTTGATTGGCTCCACTTCCAGACTCACACTCTCCAATACTCAACATATGCTCAACTTCTTTTCTTTGAGCATTTTGCAACTCACTAATGCGCTAAGTAGAAGAATTAATAATATTGATAACATTATCCAAATGAGAAAAGAATTCCCAAATAACACTGACATCCTTAGCTGCAGAAATCAATGCCAGTTGTAACTTGTGTGCAAAGCAATGAACATAATATGCATATGGATAATCTCTAAGAAATAAAGCTTGAAGTCCATTCCAAGTACCACGCATATTATTAGCACCATCATATCCTTGACCTCTCATTTTGCTAAGTTGAAGGTCGTGTCGAGCAAGAATATCAAATATCTCATTTTTTAGGTTTAATGGCGTGGTGTTACTAATGCTTTTGATTGCAAAAAAATATTCTGTCAAAATACCACAACTATTCACAAACCTCAAAATAATGACCAATTGCTCTCGGTTAGATTCATCTTTTGCTTCATCCACAAGAATACAAAAGCGTTCATCTCTAACATCTTCACGAATCATCTGTCGTACTCTATTAGCCATAATATGCAAAATATCCTTCTGAATATTTGGAGCAATGTACTGAGCATTTTTCGGAGCATTATCTAATACAACTTTATCAACTTCCATACTCAATTGTGCAAAAGCCTTAAGCATTTGAATAAAATTCCCACGGTTCAATGAAGATGAAGATTCATCGTGACCTCTAAAGGCACAACCTTTAAGTGCTAGCAACCGGACAACTATAACTGAAGCCCTTAGGCGCAAGCGATTTTTTTGAGATTCCTCTTTTGTTTGTGAATGAATTACCCTTTCAATATGTTGAGACGAATTCATTAAATCTTCAGCCATTCTCACACAATTCAAGTGGGGTGACGAAGGTGCAAAACCAACATGAGTAAGAAAAGCACATTTATTTCCTTGGTTAACCCTCTTCCAATTGTCAAATCCCACAGTAGCCAACATCGAAATATTTGATGAATGACCATCATTCAGAAATAGAAAACAGGAGAAACAATATGCTTTGTCTTCTGAAGATGAATATTCTAACCACCTAAATTGATTGAACCAATTTTTCTAAAAATTCCGACGTTGATTTCCAAAAGTGGTCTTCTTGTAATTCAAAAGTGGTGGTTGATATGGCCCCACTAGTATATATGCCCGTCTAATCTCATCCTGTGCATTAATAGGATATTCACAAATTTGTTTTCTTTTTCTCGGATCCCGTTCAATACAAGAAGACCATTGACACTCAGGATTTGAAGATAAAGAAGCTTCAATTTCAGGAGATAAACTTGAAGCATCAATTTCAGGAGATAAACTTGAAGGAATTGGTGTAAATTCACTAGATTGATTTTGCACATTATGAGCTGAAGTACTTTCACTAGTATGATGATCTCTCTTTCTGAAAAAAGATAACAATGTTTTTCCTTTCTTCGCAGAAGGTTGTTCCATTCTAAATTCTAAGATACACAAACAAAAAATAACACAATTCAATAATCAAACAATTAAAATATTTAACTCAAGATTTGAGGCAAATGCAAGGCTAATATAAATTATATAACAATTGTATTCCTAATTGAATGTAGCAGTCAAAGAGAGAGGCAACTCCAAGCAAACACAAAATTAGCAAAAAAAACACTCATAACTTGCTCAAAAAAGACAACATCTTCAACCAATCATTCAACAACAAATCAACGAATCAATTAATCAAACATAAATAAGTAAAAAAAATATGACAAAAAATAAAAAAAAATTACCTATCAATCGAGCAGAGGCAGCGTCAGCGAGGAGCAAGCAAGGGCGAGGCCGAGAGGCAGCGTCAGCGTCGCACTCGCACGACTCGCAAGCTGCAAGCAGCAGCTAGGACTGGCCGATGAGAGTGAGAGCGAGAGGCGAGAGCCGAGAGGGGTCGAGCAAGAGCAAAGAGAAAAGGGCGAGCGAGAGCAAGAGAGGCAGAGAGCGAGGGCGAGCGAGAGTAAGAAGAGCTGAGGGTGAGCGCGAGCAAAAGCGAGGCAGAGAGTGAGAGCGAGGGCGAGCGAGAGCAAGAAGAGCCGAGGGCGAGCGCGAACAAAAGCGAGGCAGAGAGCGCGAGCGAGGGCGAGCGAGATGCAGAGAGCGAGGGGCCAAGGGCGAGCGCGAGCAAGAGAAAGGCAGAGAACGAGGGCTTAGGGCTTGCGCGAGCAGATGCCGGTGGATGAGAAAGAAAGAGCAGAGAGCCAGAGTGAGGTCGAGAGTCGAGAGAGGCAGAAGGCGTGGGGAAGAAAAGGGTTTCAGCAGCAAGTGGGCTGGGTCGGGTGGGCTGGGGCGAATTTGGGGTGGGCTGGGTCGAATTTGGGGTGGGTTGGGGCGAAAAAAATCAGAAATTTTAACCTATTAAATTTTTTTTTCTTGCGGGCTGCCCTGGGCTTCAGCCTAGGGTAGCTCACACTTAAATCCGCCCCTGTTGGGGAGCAAGGCCCCCACGCGCTTCAAGACGACGCCCACTCGATACAATTGTGGCCACCCTTGTGTGGCCACAATTGAGATTCTCTGAGTCTTTAGAGTCCCGTTCTTCTTCAAACCTTCAAGCTGAATGTGCTGCGGAATATATCTAGAATACTCTGAGAATATGCCATTTAAAAAATCTTAGAAGACTTCTACATATCCTTCTCTCCCTCTTCAATAAATAAGAGGTTGCCTCCTCAAAAGAAGGATTCATTTTTTGAAGATGGACTTTATTTTGTTTTCAAGAATTCCAAGGGTTCGTCGGTTATTTATGGCCAATCAATTTTTTTAGGGTCAATCAATTTTCAGGGCCAATTGGTTCCCAAAGGCCAGTTGCTTTTTAGGGGTCAGTCGATTCTCAAGGCCAGTTGATTCTCAGGACCTAGTCGATTCTTGGAGGCACTCAGTTCTCAAGACCTGGTCAGTTCTTAGAGGCACCCAGTTCTCAAGATCCACTCGGTTATTTGGACCCAATCGATTATTTCAATAGTACTGTTCATTAGGGAGTTACTATTCATGAACATGAACATCTATGTACATGTCAATAATGTCATGCACATTATTTGTGACATCTATTAGACATATTTCTTAGAACCCTGTCTGACTTGATCGTTGGAGGGCCTGCGTGGGGGACTCCCCTGCATGGCCTTAGATTGTTGTGCTCGCAAGTTAAATCCTAGACTACTTGCGCTTAGCCTTGGAAGACTAACCTATTGAAGACCCCCTCAAGGTTCCATATCGCTTGTCACTTGAGGGCCCTTCCAAGCACCTTGCATAGGAGATTCTAGAGACTATTTTGGGCCAGTGCCTTGTTGAATTCCATCTCTAACACGATCTAGATTCGTCAAAGCCTCACTAATGATATCCTGAACCCTTGACAACAGTGGATGCTTCTATTGAGGATGATCCCGAGACAAATAAATTTTATTTTTGTAACTTGGCAACAATAATATAATACCCTATGTTGGCATGAGGTTGCCATATAATTTAAATAAGTTCAAAATACCGAAAAATTGGCTTGATAGTAAAATAAGTCATCGAATCAACTACAGTGAGTACCCTGGAGCTTATAAATCTAAGAAAAAGGTTATGTGGTTGACAAGCATCCCAATACAAGATTTATAACATTAAAAGAAATTAGATCAAATATGGTTTTTGGTACAACCACGATTCAAGTTGAAAAATCGAATGATCATAAGAGACTATTGGGAAGTCAACAGAATCTTGAGTAGGTTCATATTTAGCATAAGGAATAACTCTTAAGTGATTTTGGGAAGAACCAAAAGGATTTGCGGTTAAAACACGATTTTACTTATATTTAAGCCTAAGTATAATTTCTTAATCTTGCCTGAGGGAGGTTAAAAAGATGATTTTTTTTTATTTTTGGGGGTGAAATGAGGGGTTTAGAACTTATGGGTCTTAATTAGATAGTTAGAAAGCTCAGAAGCTTCAAATAGGGGTCAAAATGAAATTAGGAAAATAATAGGGGGTCAAAGTGAAATTTCTCAAAAGACCAACCACTACCATCGCCGGCCACCACTACTACTGCCGGCCAGCCACCTGCCATCATCGAGAGGGACATCCTAGGGTCCAGAATAGGCCTCAAGGCATGGTAGATCGACTGGAGATGGGTATGAGTTGAGGAATGGTCGTGATTTGACGGGGTATGGCGAGATATGGTGGTTATACGTTGGTTGGAAAATTAGGGTGGATTTTCGAGGTATCTCGGCTAGATCAAGATGATTTGAGGTCATTAAATGGTTGTAATGATGATAGAGGCTCAAATTTGATAAGGAATGGCTCGTTTTGGCTCAAAATTGAGTATAAATAGGGCTCAGAGAAGGGCCAAGGCCAAAAATAAAAAAAAATTAAACTTCAAATTGCTCTTGTTTGAAAGTGATTCGGAAGTCATGGATAAGGGAATTTTCTTCTTGAGTAAGTGAGGATTATTTTTGGACAATTCGAGAGATTTTAGAGTATGTTTGAGTGGTGTTTGAAGCTTAGCCGGAAGTTGCAATGGTCGTCGAAAGTTGAGGCTTTAAATGATCGATCAAGGGCCTTCTGGTGGTTTTTCGGGCAAGGGAGGGTACCATCGTGACCAACTTGAAGAGATCTACTAGGTGGTGTGGTCGGGGAAAAATTTCGATCTCTGATAGCGAGGGGTTTGCTTGAGAAGATGACTGGCACGTGCAGAGCACGCATGAGTTTTTACGTGCAAGGCGAGTGGGTGGTGTGTGAGTGGGAGGTATTTTTCTATTTTTTTTTAAATATTGTTAGTGTTGTTGCCAAAAATACAACAATTAAAATTAAGACCCGCCGATGCCTAAGTCAGTACTGAATGCAAATAGTTATTCTTGAAAATAGTAAAAATACAGTCAATGTGTCTAGATTTTACCAAAATCAGAAGTCTCTTTCAATATCCTATAGTTGGGTATTTATAGGGCACGATTCTCAAGAATAGCTGGTGCTGACACGTGGCGATTCCTGAATGGGGCTTAAGTTTCATTGGGAGATGGAGGCGTTTGCCACCAAATTGTCGTGAGGTAGCTCGTAATAAGGTTGTTGTGAGGCAGCTCGTGGCAGGTTGTAGTGAGGCTGGCCCTCGCGGCTAGCTCTATGTTGCGAGGTAGCTCATGACAAGATAGCTGCGTGGTTAGCCCTCGCGGCCAACCCCTGCTGCGAGGCTGGTCTTCGCTCCTAGCAACTTGCCGCAAAGCTTACCCTCGCGGCAAGCTGCCCTTATCGCGAGGCTAGTCCTTCTGGCCAACACCTTGCTGCAGGGTTGACCCGCTTCCAACCGTGAGCCTTCATATTTTTAAAAACAAATTCTCATTTTTTCCTCCCATTTTTTCATGGCACAACAATTACCCCCCACTCTTCTATTTTGTCTTTAAATAAGATCGAAGAGTAAAATATCAGCCAAGGAGTCAAGCCTAGCACCTAAACTCAATTAAGGGTTCCAAAATACCCAAACATCTTATGTCAACCGAGGTCTTAGGTACTAGATTATCTTTGGGCAACCAGGCCCTCGAGGATAGGTTCCGCTGCGGGATTCTTGCTAGGTGTCTGAGCTTGCCGGAAGGCCTAGGCGTCGGATTAGCCAAGGAGTCGGGTCTAGCTTAGGAGCATAGCACTGGACTCAATTAAGGGATCCGGGTGAGCCTACGGGCATAGACTTCGGTGTATCCAGTAATCCCAGGACGGATCATAGGGCACTGGCTATTGGGTCCTCCACGTTTGTCTTTCGGGTTTGGTATACCTTAGGGAATCTGGGTTTGCCTAGTGGTCCGGCGTGGGATTCATATCAGACATCCGAGTTTACCGGGAGACCTAGGCGCCAGATCAATCAAGGAGTTTGGTCCAGCCAAAAAGACATAACACCTAACTCAAATGAGGGATCTGGATGAGTCTGCGAGCATAGACATCAGATCTTCTAGTGATCCCAGGTCGACTCGTGGTTATCGGCACCAGATTGTAACTAGGTGACTTAACTCCGATAAGCAAAATCATGGCAGAACCGTCACATGGTAGTTCTATCTCTCTTCGCGCCTTCCTTGGGCCAGTCTATCTCAAGGGATCTAGGCTTGGCCAGTGGTTCAGCGCGATATTCATACCAGACATCCAATTTTGTTGGGAGACCTAGGCGCCAGATTAACCAAGGAGCTGGGTTTAGTCAAAAAGACATAGCACCGAAATCAAACGAGGGATCTGGGTGAGTCTGCTGGCATAGGCATCAGATCTTCTAGTGATCTTAGCTAGCTCGTGGTCATTGATACCAGATTGCCACTAGACCACTTAACCTTCAGGAGCGGGCTCATATTAGAGATGTCATGTGGTCGTTTCGCCTCTACCCCGCTTTCCTTCGGTCGGTCTACCTCATGGAATATAGGTTTGACCACTGGTCCAGCTCGAGATTCCTGTTAAAGATCTGAGTTTTCCTAGAGGCTTAGGCACCAAATCAACCAAAGAGTCGGGTCTAGCCAAAAGGTATAGCACCGGACTCAAACGAGGGATCCGAGTGATCTTGCGGGCATAACCATCAGATCTTCTAGTGATCCTGAGCCAGCTCATGGTCATCGGCACTAGATTGCCACTAGGCGACTTGACCTTCAGGAGTGGGCTATGCTTGAGCCATTGTTCCTGCATCATGTTCTATGACACATACAAATAATCTAGGCCTATGGAGATTTTACGTGGTTCGTCTTATAGTTTTGCCTACTCCATGGGAATACAGGGGGTATATTCTTTTATTTATTGGGGGATATTCTTACAATAGAAAATTAAAGACAATCCCGGCCCCTAGCCGAATCGAGTAACGCTTCTGGTGACAAGCTCGACTTTGCGTCTCGCGCTTCATCCCCTTCCTTGGAGTCAATGATTGGTGAAGTTGGGAAGTACCTCTTAAGGTGCACGGTGTTCCAAGTTTTTCCTATCGCCTCATCTTGTAGTGTTTGTAGTATGCACATGTTGGGGCCCAATATCTTCTGAATTCTGTAGGGTCCTTCGCAATTTGGGATGAGTTTCCCTTCCTCTTCTATTACCTTCCCCTGCGTCCAAAATTTCCATTTAGATGATAAACTGTTCTATTCGGTCAAATAATTCAGTCATAGAATCTGGCTCAGAGAAGACTAGTGACCTCATTCCATCCACATAACACGGTCACTGTGATAAAGTGTTGTAAGTGCCATTCTGGGTCCTCCCTTCTCAAGTATACCAAAACCTGCGATAGTTCAAACTCTGGTTGCACTGGTTGTCTTTGGAGTTCCTCTGACAGAGGAAACCCCTTGGGAGGCATTTCCTTTGGCACCATCATTACCTGCTTTTGCTGTAACACTTATTCTATGAGGCGTTTGATGTCAGACGACTTGAGTGTTTCCTTTTCTGCTTCATTTTTGCAAAGAGGTGGGACATAAGAAGCTCTTGAGTAGGTGCTCTGTAACACCCCGTCCCATCGAAGGGCGTGCCACTATGCTGGGGTCCATCGTATGCATACATAACCTCTTCCCTTATACATTTCTCATACATCAAATACATATCTCAAAGGGAAATCCCCCAGCATATCATTAAAAATACGGAAGCGATAATCGAAACCTGATATGGTACATAAACAATTCACTTATATATATATCATAAAGAATTCGTACCATATATTACATCATATCCTCAAATATAAAATACATGGAAACACGTCTCCCGAGATAACATCTAACACCCTAAGTGCAATCATATGATACCTCAACATACATAAGCAATTCTGAATAAATAAAATACTCGAATCTCCTGCTGAATCCATCGGCCACGCCATCACGTGCCGTCATATCTCAACCTGCTCCTTGCCCTAACTGCAAGTCTCAACTGGAACGTTGAATGTTCCAGGGGCATAACCCATTAGAAGATGAAACTTCTAGTGAGGGTCCAAAAACATATATATGATGCATGATGCAATAACATGAATAAACATTTGTTCTTAGTGTAACTTCCCTGGCTCGCAAGCCCGGCTAGGAATCCTAGGCAAATCCCGAACCTCTGCGGGATAAGCCAAACGTTATTCCCTCAACGTCCTTGGGGAATTACGGCTACACTCTGGGGGCGACATCCCATCCCCATGCACAAATATCAATATGACAATAATATCGTATAATGTAAATATCACGACTTTCAATGCAATATGACAAAATGAATATTGCAATTCATAAATAGCATGCATATAAACAATCATATCATAAATAGGATAGGACAACTCACCTTTTGACATAAATTTACATTTTCTCGAAAAGTGTGCATTGTCTCGATATGCGTGCTCCTCCTCGATTTTCGTGCCAACTCTCAAAAGTTGCACCAATATCATCATCTCGATTACCTCAATCATAAAAATGATATTTAATTACTAAATATCTCAAAACTCCATTTAATTCCTATTTTCCTTAATAATTCCTTAAAGATAATAATCCTTAATAAATAATTCCTCCATAATCAAAAACTAAATAATTTCTCAGGCATATCCTCAAATATTCCTCTATCATGATTCATAAAATAATATTACTAGTTTATTGGAATTTTCTAGGAAATTTTGCTTACCTTTGCTTAGGCTCTCAGGCTGCCTCGGTATGCGTGCCCTGATCTCGAAATGCGTGACTGACCTCGATTGTTGCACAGATCCTCGATTCTCGCACTCCACCTCAATTCTCGCACATTACCTCATTCCTGAGCATTTATCTCGATTTTTTAGCAACATCTTAATTTACATGCATTACCTCGATTTTCGTGCACCGCCTCGATTTGCGTGCCTGAACTATTTTTTATGCCAAAATCTCCGGAATATCATTACAACACCATTTCCTATTTTTCCAGAATTTTTTGGATGCTTCCTTGTATTGTTCTTATTTTTCTTTTATTTCTTCCCTTTTCTTCATTTTCTTTTCTTTTTCTATTTTTCTTTTTCTCCCTCCTACTATTCATCTTCTTCCTTCACGTTGCTTCTGCAACTCTCTGCATCTTCTTCTTCTTCTCCTTTTTTTCTTCTTCTTCTTCTTCTTCTTCTTCTTCTTCTTCTTCTTCTTCTTTTCTTATTCTTCTTCTTCTTCTTCTTCTTCTTCTTCTTCTTCTTCCTCACACCCGCGCACGCCTTGCGGCCCTTGCCTCACGGCTGTTGCTGCCCGTGCACCAGCACCCGGACCTGCTGCCTTCCTCGCGCGCCACGGCCCCCACCACCGAGCACACGCGCACAGTGCGCATTGCTCCGCCCGAGCTGCTGCTAGCGCACGCACAGCGCCACCACAAGCCGCCCACGCACGCTGTTGCTGTTCCTTCTTCTTTCTTCCGCCATGGCCGCACACTGCGCACAGTCCAGCTGCAACGCATCCGCCATGGAAGCTTGCGGGTTGCTGCTGTCGAACCAGCTTCCTCGCGCGCTGCCAGCTCCATCGATCTCGCTTCACGTCGGCCATGTCCGACTACATCCGTACCAACTCGGCTCCGCCTGCACTGCAACGCGTCCAGCCACTTTCGGCCATGGCTGATTTGGCCATCACTCCCTCGATCTCTCTTTCTCTCACTCGGCTTCTCTCTCAATATCGATCTCTCTCAAGCTCTCCCTTAGCCTCACAATCTCTCGACCAGCTCACACGAGCTCACTGCCATTTCCTCATTCTCTCTGCTTCTTTCATTTCATTTCTTCTTCCTTTTCCATCAATGGCTTCTCCTATTTATAGCCCATGAAGCTTGGGCGCTACTCCATCGGCCGAAGCTTCCTCCCGACCAGCCTCTGGAAATTCCTCAACCCAAAACTCACGCTTGAAGACAATTAAACATGCTGCAGAAAATTGCATCCCATGTCTCACACGCATGCGCCTATATATGTATATAATATGTATTTTATACATAATATACTAATATAATTATAGATAATTACACATTTAATCCCTATAATTCACCTTAATTACACTTGGGAATTTGACTAATTGCAATTAGACCCTCTAACAATCCATTAATTTGCATTACGATACTTTAAATCCAAAATTAATAACTTCGGGTTTGCTTAACAAGGATGATTTCGCCCTCGGGTCCTCACCGGGCCATTGATTCGTCCTGAAATTACCTAAGGGTTGATTTTCACGCAAAATCGGAGCATCCCTAGGGTTTCCTTGACTTCTGAAAAGTCGTCTATGACAATTCGGTATTGCAGCCTAATTGGCAGCTGCCTTTTTAGCTGTACCGAAAACTGTTCCCGATCTGATTTCTTTTGGCACCATAAATCCTATCTCGGGGTGCTCATTAATACCACATCATTTTCCTTTGGTATCTCGGCTCCAGGGTACTCCCGGCAGTCGATTCAGTCATCTATACGGTAATAAATTACCGTTATACCCTCAATTTATCTTTAAATTCTATTTTTTCCCCAAGATAAATTACCCTTGAGTCCTTCAGAATTTCTCGGGTATTACATGCTCTCTGCTATCTCTTTATACATGGGAGATTTCCTTGCCCTCCTTTCATGTTTCCTTCTCGAGTCTATCATTTCGGGGACTTGGTTATTTGGCCCTAGAGTTCCAATTCTTATCCCCTGCCTTGTGGTCCTTGAAGGGTTATCTCAAGGTCTCCGGTATTCTCTCTCTGTAATGGTTTGTCCAATGTGGGGAATGTGAATGTCCGGCATTAGTTCATGTAGCAAAGCAGTAATTTCCTATAGTCTTCACATATTCTCCTCATTGTTCATCCTGAGTTCATCATTTTGGCATTTCATCTCCTCAAAATCCTTCTGCAATTGTTCATAATCTAAGAGCAAGACTGTGGATGGAGTTATCCCTGAAGTCACAAGAGGTTTCTATTTGGAATTGAAGACTTCGCAAATGAGTGTTGTTCCTGACTAGTGGGCGCTGCACGTGGGACTTGTTTCGCTCGCCCTGTCGCATGTGTCTTCAATCCAACTACGTGTACTTCTCCTTGTTCTGAACGCTCCTTTCACCTTCAAGCATAGGAAAGTTCCTTGAACGCATTTCGTTGTCAAGGTAATCTTCTGAAAATTATAGTATCGTAGGGTGCACTTGACTAGGGTTTCTCGTGGCTCCTATCCTGGTACGAACACTCCTTCAGGTGGGGTTAGGCGGGTTCCCCAAACTGGTTAATCTTGTCCCTTGCGACATCTTGTGTTAAGATTGGTTTTTTGTTGTGTTTCCCACAGATGACGCCAAATTGTTGTTGTTTTTTTGCCACAAGGACTAGCCACAAACTCTTTCACCATAAGATCTTGCTACAAGCTCCTTTGTAACAAGGCTTCGCCATAAGGTTTGGTCTTCGCGATAAGGTTTTACCGTAAGGCTTTAACTTCTCCACAAGGTCTCGCCACAAGGTTTTGCCTTCACCGCTAAGTCTCGCCCCAGGGATTTGCCTTCGCCACAAGGTCTCACCACGAACTCTTTGTAACAGGGCTTCGCCATAAGGTTTGGTCTTCGCCACAAGTTTTGGTCTTCACCACAAGGTTTTGCCGCAAGGCTTTAATTCCGCCACAAGGTCTTGTCGCAAGGTTTTGTCTTCGCTGCTAGGTTTGGCTGTAAGGTTTTGCCTTCGCCGCTAGGTCTCGTCGCAAGGATTTGGCCCTATTGATACTTAGAAAATGGGTTAGAAGGCCCGCGAAGACCCTCGGATGCCTAAGTCAGTACCAAATGCAAATAGCTATTCTCAAAAATTGTGAAAATACAGTCAATGTGTCTAGATTTTACCGAAATTGGAAGTCCCTTTCAATGTCCTGTAGCCAGGTATTTATAGGGAACAATTCTCAAGGAAGACTGGTGCTGACACGTGGCAATTGTTGAATGGGGCTTAAGTTTGTTGTAACATATTTTTGGTATATGAGAAAAAGCGTTTATGTGATATTTCTTATCCTAAGAAAGTCATATTTCGAAATAGGTTGTCATATTTCGAAACTATGCATAAAAAGGTTTTGGGCGCGAAAGCTTGTTTTTTGATAAAAATCCAAATGCATGTGTGATGTTTCGAAACCTAGTGACCATGTTTCGAAACTATGTTCTTATATGTCTCTCTAAGTGTTTCAAAATGATTTGTGCTTAGATTTCATTTTTTGGCAAATCTGCATATCATGTTTCGAAACTTCTTCTATGATGTTTCGAAACTTAGGTCTCTGCCTACATGTTTCGAAACTTCCTCTATCATGTTTCGAAACTTCTGACTATGTGTCAGTAAAATGTGTTCAAAACAAGGCAGTATGGGAACTAAATGTTATTTAAGTAATAAAAGGTTTTGAATTCAATTTATAATGTTTACCCCATTCCCTGAAACTTGATTTAAAATATTGGTTGAGTGGAGACACCTTTTTTTTTAATTGTAAGGACCATAAGATTCCTTAAAAAGTTTGTCTCCCACTTGTCTATGTCTCTAAGTGTTTTATCTTGCTGGAATCAATGATGTTTCGAAACCTGAAGGATCAAGTTTCGAAACCTTAGTCTAATTCTGTGATGTTTCGAAACACAATATGCACTGTTTCGAAACTTCTTTCCTGAACTTGTCTCTAACGGCTATTTTTAGTCAAAACTTTATTTCTCTCTTGTATATATACTTATACCAGGTCTCAAAAAGAGACACACACACAAGAGAAGAGAAAGCAAGAGACGTTCACTTCCATATTCAAAAGAGACTCAAGTGACACTCACAAGCACGTGTGAACAAAATCTATTGAGAACAAGCTTCAACGAAGATCCCAACATACATCCTTCAACTGTGCTATGTGAAGTGCAAAAGGAGATACAAGCCAAAGCATTTCTTCATCATTTTCTCCAACACTCATAAACTGAAAAGGTTTGTACAGCCATACATTGGTAAGTTAATTCGTTTGGGCTGTAAGAGATACTCTTTGCTATCTCATTTAAAGTTTAAGGTTTGAGTGGAGCCTAAAACTCATATCTTGTAAGGTTTGAGTTTATCCCGAAAAAACTTGTTGTAGTAAAGGTTTGAGTTAAGCCACAAAAACTCACTGTAAGGTTTTAGGGTGAACCTTGATAAAACCCTTCGTGTGTTAATCACTAAGTAAAAAGTGATTGTGGTTGAAAATCCTTCAAGTGGGTAAGCTTGAAGGTAGTGGATGTAGGCAAGTGCCGAACCACTATAAATCTCGTGTGTTCAAGTCTTAATCATTTTCATTAGCTCATTTGATTCACTTGAGTAGTTAAAAGAATTGGTTTTTCAAAATCAAGAAAAGTTTCAGTATCAGCAAATCAGTGAACAAAGTTTTGAAACCTATTTACAGTTAGTTTCGAAACTTGTCATCCAGTAAGCAAAGTTTCGAAACATACTACAGAAAGTTTAGAAACTTGTTACCCAGTGAGTAAAGTTTCAAAACATACTCTCATGTGTTTCGAAACATACTAAGCAGAAAGGCCAGTTTCAAAACTCTCTTCATCAGGTTTCGAAACCTTGTACTCCACTTGATTAAATTTATTCAAGAGCATCTAAAAACTCTCAAATCCCAATTCACCCCCCCTCTTGGGACATATTTACTATTACATTGATCTAACAATTGGTATCAGAGCAAGGTCTCTAAGTGTTTTTCAGGACTAACCGCCAAAGAGCAAAGATCCAAATGGCATTCAACACCGAATTCAAGTTGGAAGGACAGAATGTCTCAAGACCACCATACTTTGATGGCTCAAACTTCACCTACTGAAAAACAAGAATGAGGTACTTTCTAATGCAAAGTACTGAGCTATATACATGCATATCTAGTACATTAACTTTGCCGGAACCTCCTACAAGTGGTTGGAGTGAACAACAAAAACACACAAATAAGATAAATGCTAGAACTATCAACATATTACATTGTGCATTAAGCCCAGCTGAGTTCAACAGGATCATATCTTGTACTACAGCTAAAGAAATTTGGGACCACTTAGAAGTAACGCACGAGGGAACCAAGAAAGTAAAAAGTACCAAAATTGCAATACTCACTAGTGAATATCAGAACTTTGAAATGCATGCTAGTGAATCTATTAAGGAAATGTTTACTAGGTTCAATGACATTGTAACCAACCTGCAAGCCCTAGGAAAAACAATTACAACAGAAGAAAAGGTTCAAAAAATCTTAGGAAGTCTACCATCTAATTGGGAACCAAAAGTCACGGCAATAGAAGAAGCTAGAGACACATCTACTCTTACCATGGATGATTTACTAGGTTCACTGTTAACTCATGAGATAAAACTAAAAAGGAAAGATTCAAATGAATTAAAACTAAAATCCTTAGCATTAAAAGCCAAAGAAGAAGATGAAAATGGATCGAATGATGAAACTAATGATGTAGCATTACTCACAAAGCGTTTCAATAAATTCATAAGAAAAGGAAAATTTCCTAAAAGAAGATTTAATGACAGCAAGAAAATTTTCAAAGAAACAACTTATGAGATGAAGTGTTTTGAGTGTAAGAAACCAGGACAAATCAAGGCAGATTGTCCTCTCCTCAAAGTTCACAAGAAAGGCAATAAAAATAAAGCATTAGCCACATGGAATAGTGATGAATACTCCTCATCAAACTCAAGTGAACAAGAAGAAAATGCTGATTTCTGTCTTATGGCTACAGGAGAAGAAGAGGTAAGTTCCAGTTCATCTAATTGTGAGTCATTGTCTTTCAATTCATTGCAAGATGAGTACAACCTACTTTTAGATACCTGCAGTAAGATTCTGGCCAAAAATAAGGTTTTGAAAAATTCCTTAATTGACAAAGAAAAGGAAAACTATAATCTGAAAACTACTTGTGATGGCCTAGAAAACATCATAAGAGAGAAAGACAAAGAAAATGAAAACTGGAAAATCAGATTTTCTGAATTGGAAAACAAAAATAATGACTTATTAGAATCATTTGAGAAACTCTTAGAAGGTAAGAACAAGTTAGAAATGATTTTGGGAAGTCAGAAACTTTTCGGAGACAAAAGAGGAATAGGCTATACAAATACACCATCTACCTCAACAACAAAATTTGTCAAAGAAAAATTACTATTCAAATCACCATCAGTTAAAAATAATGCTAGTCACCATTCTCACAATCAAAGGTTTTATAAAAGGACAAAAGTGATTTGTCATTATTGCAACAGAAAGGGACATCATATTAAGTAATGCTATGTTAGAAAAAATGCTTACAGATTGAATTTGATTTGGATTCCAAAAGTTAAAGATGACATGATTGATAACATTGTTGGACCCAAATAAGTTTGGGTACCAAAGGTACCAACATGATGTATTTCTTGTAGGCAAGCTTGGCATCCAAGGAAGCAAAGAAGAAATGGTATCTTGACAGTGGATGCACCAAGCACATGACGGGAGACAAGTCTCAATTCGTCTCTCTCACCTACAAAGAAGGAGGTAATGTTATCTATGGAGACAACTCAAGAGGTAAGATACTTGGTCATGGCATAGTTGGTTTAGGAAGAACCAAAGTTGAAAATGTATGCCTCATTGATGGTTTAAAACATAACTTGTTAAGCATAAGCCAATTATGTGATAAAGGTCACAAGATCATTTTTGAATCAAATAAATGCAATGTTCTCGAATTGAAATCAAATGAACTTGTTTTCTCTGGAAATAGACATGGAAATGTGTATGTTATCTGGCTTGATGATGTTGTGCTTAAACATGAAAATTGCTTGATTGCCTCAAATGCAAACCTATCCTGGATATGACATAATGCCAGCATGAACTTAATTGATAAGTTAGCTAGAAAACAACTAGTTAGAGGATTACCTGACATAAAATTTAAAAAGAACCATATTTGTGATATTTGTATGAAAGGTAAACAAACTAGATCCTCGTTTAAACCTATCAACTCAGTTAACACGTCTAGACCTTTAGAGTTACTTCACCTAGATCTGTTCGGACCTATGAGAACTCAAAGCCTAGGAGGAAAATCCTATACCTTGGTCATAGTAGATGATTTTTCAAGATTTACTTGGGTTTTGTTCTTGGGAAATAAAAATGATGCATTTAAATCCTTCTCTAGATTATGCAAAAGACTTCAAAATGAACAAGACCTAAAGATAAAGCAAATAAGAAGTGATCATGGTGGAGAATTTGAGAACCAAGAATTTAAATCCTTCTGTCAAGAAAATGGAATTCACCATAATTTTTCAGTTTCTAGAACTCCCCAACAAAATGGAGTTGTTGAAAGAAAAAATAGAACTCTTATAGAAATGTCTAGAACTATGCTTCTAGAAAATGACTTACCAAAGTATTTTTGGGCAGAAGCTGTAAATACAGCATGCTATGTTATAAATAGAGTATCAATAAGACCTATCATAAAAAGAACCCCTTATGAATTGTATAAACACAAGAAACCCAATATTTCGTACTTCCATCCATTTGGGTGCAAATGTTTTATTTTAATCAATGAAAAGGATCAATTAGGAAAATTTGATGCTAAAAGTGACGAAGGTATATTTATAGGATACTCATCCCAAAGTAAAGCTTATCGAGTCTTCAACAAAAGAACTCTAGTCATAGAAGAATCAATTCACACAATGTTTGATGAACATTCAATAATAAGAAATAATGATGATGACTCAGAAAGCATTTCAGATAAATCAAATCAATCTCAAATCAATGAAGAGGAAAAACAAACTAATATTCAAAATCCTGAAAATCAAAAAGAAGTCGCATTTCCAAGAGAAAGAAACTATGTAAAAAATAGTGAAATCATCGGAGATCCTAGAAAAGGAGTATCAACAAGATCTTCCTTAAGAGCATCTAGTAATCTAGCTCTAATTTCTCAAATAGAACCAAAAAATGTTCAAGAAGCTCTAAATGATGATGGATGGGTTGAAGCTATGCAAGATGAGCTAAACCAATTTGAAAAGAATGAGGTTTGGTGTCTTGTACCTGAACCATCAAATCATTCTATCATTGGAACTAAATGGGTATTTAGAAACAAACTTAATGAAAATGGCAATATCATTAGGAATAAAGCAAGATTAGTTGCTCAAGGGTATAGTCAAGAGGAAGGCATTGACTATGATGAAACTTATGCTCCCGTAGAAAGATTGGAAGCTATAAGGATATTACTATCTTTCTCATGCTACAAGAACTTCATCTTATATCAAATGGATATTAAGAGTGCATTTCTAAATGGTTTCATCTCAGAACAAGTGTTTGTAAGACAACCTCTTGGTTTTGAAAATCTAAAGTATCCAAATCATGTATTCAAGCTTTCAAAAGCCTTATATGGCTTAAAACAGGCTCCTAGAGCTTGGTATGAAAGGCTAAGCAAATTTCTTACAAAAAATGAATTTCAAAGAGGAAAAGTGGATACAACGCTCTTCATTAAAAGGAAAAAGAATGATATTTTGATTGTCCAGATTTATGTTGATGACATTATATTTGGATCTTCAAATCCTAGTCTATGTAATGAATTTTCATTAATGATGCAAAATGAATTTGAAATGAGCATGATGGGAGAATTGAATTATTTTTTAGGCCTTCAAATTAGGCAAACTCCTAAAGGAATCTATATAAGTCAAACCAAGTATATAAAAGAAATCTTATCTAAATATGGAATGAAAGACTGTAAGCCTATCTCTACCCCTATGAGTTCGTCAACCGAAATTGATCAAGATGAGGAAGGAAAATCAGTAGATCAAAAGCTTTATAGAGGAATCATTGGGTCATTACTGTATCTAACAGCCTCAAGACCTAATATTGTATTTAGTGTAGGTATGTGTGCTAGGTATCAAGCAAATCCAAAAGAATCTCACTTAAAAGCCACTAAAAGAATCTTAAGATATATCAAAGGATCAGAAAATTTATGTCTATTCTATGCTAAGTCCAAAGATTTCAAATTAAAAGCCTTTACAGATGCTGATCTTGGAAGATGCAAAATTGATAGAAAGAGCACAAGTGGAATATGTCACTTTTTAGGAAATTCTTTAGTATCTTGGGCTAGCAAGAAACAAAACACTGTCGCTTTGTCCTCAACTGAAGCTGAATATGTAGCAGCAAGTTTGTGTTGCACACAAGTTTTATGGATTAAACATCAATTAGAAGACTATGGCATTCCTTTAGAAAGAACTCAAATCATGTGTGACAACATGAGCACAATCGCTTTGTCAAAAAATCTCATATTTCATGCAAGAACCAAACATATTGAAATCAAACACCACTTCTTAAGAGATCATGTTCAAAAAGAAGATATCGTTTTAGAATTCTTAGAAACAAACCATCAAGTAGCCGATATCTTTACCAAACCTTAGGAGAATACGAAGTTTGAACACTTTAGATCGTGCCTTAACTTGCTAGAAATCAAGTTCTAGATTTAATTTCTTCAAAAAATTTCGATTCTAAGTGTTTCTGTTTAAAAGTTTCGAAACCTCTCTTTAATGTTTCGAAACCTGTTCTGTATCGAGTATATAAGGCTGTGGAAATAAAATTTCCAGTGAGTAATGTTTCGAAACATTTCTTCCTATGTTTCGAAACTTTTTGTCCAGAGAGTATTATTTCGAAACACACTTGATATATGTTTCGAAACTTCCTGTCCAGAGAAGAAAGTTTCGAAACTTTGACCCCTCATGTTTCGAAACTTGAATCGGGACTATATATACCCGAGTTGTTTTAAACCTTCATTTCACTCGAAATCTCTACTCTATTTCGAAACCCTAGCCTCCGAAACTTTCTCTTTTTGCTCTCCCATCCGAAATCTCTCTCGATCTCTTGCCCCTATCTTGAAAATCGACTATGGTTAGAACAAAGAGGACCGCCGGAAAGCGCCAACGCACTCACGTCTCGCTGTCTTCTCCTCCTCAAGAGTACAACGATGACTTTCCCTCTCTGCAAGCTTATCAATCCTTCAAATCCAAGTTTGAAAATCGTGAGGTAAACCCTGGTCGCCCCTTTGACATCGATGTTCTAAAAAAGGCAAATTTCTCTTATCTTCCTTTACTTCAAGAGCGAAAATGGCTGCGTTTATTAAAATTTCGATCTCCTGTTCTTGAAGATTATGTTCGTATACTCTATTCAAATGCTCAAACTTATTTTGATGGCCATGAGTACTCCGATCGTTTCAGAACTTTCATTCAAAACACCGAATTTGAAGTTAGCCCTAGTTCAATATGTGCATTTCTCAACATTCCTGTTGAAGGAGATATATACATTCCCTATACATTCAAAGCCGTAGATGTTTGTAAGAAAATTTCGGTAATCCGAACCTCAAAAAGGCTTTCACAAACATAAATGCCTTAACATTTGATCTTCGTATCCTTCATATTATCATCTGTCAAGTTCTACATCCTAGGAAAGGGAACTATGCTAGACTTTACCCCGAGGACCTATGGTTTATGGATAAAATCATGGAAAATGAACCAATCAACCTTCCCTCCATCATGTGCAATAAAATGGTCAATGCTCGTGCCCATAAAACGCAATCTCTTCCCTATGGTTGCTTGCTGTCCGCCTTCATCCAAACCAAATTTCCATCTATTCAATCCTCATCTATCCTTCCGGTATCCAAACTATCTATCTTTGATCACATATCCCTCACAAAAATGGGATATAGATATGATGATGTAAACAAGAGATATACAAAAATGATTCATCGTCATCAAAGGTTCAGCTTTGAGATGGAAGCTGAAGCTCAAGATCAAGCGGCAAAGGAAGCTGAGGAAGAAATTCCAGAAGAAGCCGATGAAGACGAAGAAGAAGACGAAGATGACGACATTCTGACATCTGAAGCCGGACCATCTTCTAGAGTCACACCCGATATGCTTGCATCGCTTCAGTCTACCATAGCTGAAGGCTTTGCCTCCATGACTCGGAAGTTTGATGAAGTACTGGCTATTCAAGCTACTTTCGGAACTCAGCTGCAAAATTTGAACGACAAAGTCGACAACAACCACCAACAAACAAAAGACTACTTGGATAGTCTTAGGGATTAGCTAGGAAATCTAGAAGAGCTAGTTGCTAGTCGCCCTAGTCTAAATGTCCCTGACTCCCCAACTCCCTAAGTTTATTTGCTTTGTGTTGTATTTCTTTACTCTCACGATATGCTCTTGTGTTGAATTTTGTTTACAAGAACTATGCTTAAGGAATGAATTTTTTTTCTTTTGGTTATCTTAGCAAATTGTTGTTTACTTCATTATCATATTTTTTGTTTATGATAAAAAGGGGGAGAACAAATTGAGAAACACTGCATATAAACTGAAACTCTCTAATGTTTAAAGTAAACTCACTGTTTCTGTTAAAACTCTAACTCTTGGTAGCAAGAAAATCCCTATATTATGCAGTTTCAAGCAAGTGCAAAAGAGAGTGTTTCACTTCAAGGTTCGTATCTCTAACCCTAATGTAAGTTTATGGGGGAGTTAAAGTGAATATTGAGTACATAAAAATTTCTCAAAGAGTTTTCATCATTATCAAAAAATAGGGGGAGAATTGTTGTAACATATTTTTTGGTATATGAGAAAAAGCGTTTATGTGATATTTTTTATCCTAAGAAAGTCATCTTTCGAAATAGGTTGTCATATTTCGAAACTATGCATAAAAAGGTTTTGGGCGCGAAAGCTTGTTTTTTGATAAAAATCCAAATGCATGTGTGATGTTTCGAAACCTAGTGACCATGTTTCGAAACTATGTTCTTATATGTCTCTCTAAGTGTTTCAAAATGATTTGTGCTTAGATTTCATTTTTTAGCAAATCTGCATATCATGTTTCGAAACTTCTTCTATGATGTTTCGAAACTTAGGTCTCTGCCTGCATGTTTCGAAACTTCCTCTATCATGTTTCGAAACTTCTGACTATGTGTCAGTAAAATGTGTTCAAAACAAGGAAGTATGGGAACTAAATGTTATTTAAGTAATAAAAGGTTTTGAATTCAATTTATAATGTTTACCCCATTCCCTGAAACTTGATTTAAAATATTGGTTGAGTGGAGACACCTTTTTTTTTAATTGTAAGGACCATAAGATTCCTTAAAAAGTTTGTCTCCCACTTGTCTATGTCTCTAAGTGTTTTATCTTGCTGGAATCAATGATGTTTCGAAACCTGAAGGATCAAGTTTCGAAACCTTAGTCTAATTTTGTGATGTTTCGAAACACAATATGCACTGTTTCGAAACTTCTTTCCTGAACTTGTCTCTAACGGCTATTTTTAGTCAAAACTTTATTTCTCTCTTGTATATATACTTATACCAGGTCTCAAAAAGAGACACACACACAAGAGAAGAGAAAGCAAGAGACGTTCACTTCCATATTCAAAAGAGACTCAAGTGACACTCACAAGCACGTGTGAACAAAATCTATTGAGAACAAGCTTCAACGAAGATCCCAACATACATCCTTCAACTGTGCTATGTGAAGTGCAAAAGGAGATACAAGCCAAAGCATTTCTTCATCATTTTCTCCAACACTCATAAACTGAAAAGGTTTGTACAGCCATACATTGGTAAGTTAATTCGTTTGGGCTGTAAGAGATACTCTTTGCTATCTCATTTAAAGTTTAAGGTTTGAGTTGAGCCTAAAACTCATCTTGTAAGGTTTGAGTTTATCCCGAAAAAACTTGTTGTAGTAAAGGTTTGAGTTAAGCCACAAAAACTCACTGTAAGGTTTTAGGGTGAACCTTGATAAAACCCTTCGTGTGTTAATCACTAAGTAAAAAGTGATTGTGGTTGAAAATCCTTCAAGTGGGTAAGCTTGAAGGTAGTGGATGTAGGCAAGTGCCGAACCACTATAAATCTCGTGTGTTCAAGTCTTAATCATTTTCATTAGCTCATTTGATTCACTTGAGTAGTTAAAAGAATTGGTTTTTCAAAATCAAGAAAAGTTTCAGTATCAGCAAATCAGTGAACAAAGTTTTGAAACCTATTTACAGTTAGTTTCGAAACTTGTCATCCAGTAAGCAAAGTTTCGAAACATACTATAGAAAGTTTAGAAACTTGTTACCCAGTGAGTAAAGTTTCGAAACATACTCTCATGTGTTTCGAAACATACTAAGCAGAAAGGCCAGTTTCAAAACTCTCTTCATCAGGTTTCGAAACCTTGTACTCCACTTGATTAAATTTATTCAAGAGCATCTAAAAACTCTCAAATCCCAATTCACCCCCCCTCTTGGGACATATTTACTATTACATTGATCTAACAAAGTTTCATCAAGAGAGGGAGACATTTGCCATGAAATGCTGCAAGGCTGGCCCTTGTGTCTAGCCCCTACCCCGAGGCTGGTCTTTGCGGCCAACAACTTGCCACCAGCTTTGCAACAAGGCTGCCGCGAGGTTAGTCTTTGTGGCCAGCACCTTGCTGCGGGGCTAGCCCGCTTCTAGCCGTGAGCCTTCATATTTTTTAAAAAATTCCTCATTTTTTCTTCCCATTTTTTCAAGGCACAACATTTGTGAATTATGGTGGAGAGAAATTTGAGAAAAACCTTGAGAAGGTATTTATTTTGGAATTATTGGGAGAACAAATAGTAAGAAAATAAGGAAAAATTATGAAAAAAATAGATGTTGATATTCTTTTGAATGAATATGATGTCTAGGGATAGTTGAGGTTCAAGATTGAGTAATAGTATGATTATTGAGGCCTGACACGAAAATTGAGGTTAGGCACGAGAATTGAGGTATTCTGAATATGTTCAAGGTGAGTGGGAACATGGGTAATGCATCATTTTATGTAATGCATCATTTTATGTAATGCATCATTATATGTTGTGGTTATGGCATTAGCATATGTGTTGTACATGAGTAGTTTTTCTGGAATACTTTTGAGTAGGAACGTAATCTCTGACGTGATTGTGGTGAGCTGGGTTCCTACATTGATGTTGCCCCTCCCGTGTCGGAAGTAGTAACGATTGTTCCCGAGGTGTCAGAAAGATGCATTGATGTTATCCCTCTTAAGTTAGGATTGTGTTGTGTCAATGCGTCGATGTGATTATCCTGCCTTTAGAGAGATTGCTCTTTTCTCAAGATATGGGTTAAGCACTATATAGAATTCTCTTAGGCTGGGATGTGTCAGTTTGTTCATGGTCTTGCATATTTCACAAAAATGTTTTAAACTCTTATTTAGATGATTCAACATCTAATTTGGACTATGTGCCTGAAATATTCAAACGTTCCAGGTGAAAGTAGTGGCACCAAGGGAAAGAAAGTTATCAAGATGTAGCCGTTGATTACATTAGAGACCCTTAGCATACATTTTGATTATGTTTGAGGTGTTTAGTTGTGTTGCTGAGGGATTAATCTCTATGTATTTTAAGATGTCATGTTAAACACTGGTACGGTTTCCATATTTTGAATAAAAGAGTTATAATTATGTATCATTTGAGGTTTCGATCTTGCTTCTGCATTTTATGATTATGTTACTTGTCTTAGCTTATTGATTTTTAAGTTTGATATGCTGAGATGATAGAGCGAGATTGTTGGAAATGATTTATGTTGAGTGTATGTTGAAAAAAAAAATATTCCAAAAATCTCGTGATTAACGCACGCTTGGGAAAGTGGGGTGTTACAAATAATTGGCATCGTCTGTGGGAACACACAATAAAAAGTCAAATCATTGTCAATGGCAGGCATTAGAGGCAATTGTCAGACTCTCTCTCAGGGCGTGGAAATTTGCCCTCCTTTGAGACTCACAAAATCTAATGGGAGCACATCAGCTTACACCCAATCTTCAACGACAAGGAAGTCTTCAGTCAACCCTGTATAATCAGAACGAACACCACGATCAGCTTAGCTCTTCACAACAGCCTTTTCTTACCATCCCATGGGCAGATTATGAAGTGTTGTGACAATAACATATTGAAGGAATGCAAACCTTATGGGACATGGCTAGGATACTCCAAAGTCTGGTCCCCAATATGACATTACCTGCAATGCTAAGAAGACTTATGCTAAAAACTATGCCACTAAAGAGAACTCATTATAGGGATGAAGAGATCAGTTCTTATCAAGAAGCCACACCCAACTCCCACGCTCTCGTTCCTTTTCTCATATAGGAAATCAACCTAAACTCCCACCACGAGGAGCTAATGCCTCTCCACTACAAAATCAAGATCGAGAGTGGGAGCGAAATTATCAAATAGATAAAGGGATCCAGAGAAGGAGAAGACATTAGAAAACTATGACAAGTATGCTTACAAAAAGAAGGAAAAGCCCCATCAAGGACTCGACACCAAGGAATAGAGAAGCTGATAATAACATCACAACATGTTTACAAGATGACATGAAGAGGGTAATAGAAGAAGTACTCAAACAAAAGAAATTGGTTTCGGCTACTAAGGAACAACCAAGAAGGAAATCCCTATTCACTAAAAACATATTAAAGAAACCATTTCTACTAAAATTTAATGCCACAAATTACCCCTTAACTTGGAAAAGATGACCCTATTGATCATATTTAGGATTATAAATCATTGATGATGCTTCATGGATGGGACAACAAAGTTATGTGTTGGGATTTTTCGTTGACTTTGACAGGGCATGCTCAAACCTACTTCAATGGGTTACCTTAAGCATCCATTTCATCATTCGAGCAGTTAAGAACAAAATTTATTAAGGCCTTCATAATTAATAGTTGAAAAAAGAAGGACGTGACATATCTCTTCAGTATTCAACAAAAAGCTAGAGAAACCCTACGACAATATGTGGATAAAGTCTAGAATGTCACTCTCGAAATCCTAGACTTATCGGTTGAAGTGGTGATATTCGCTATGAACCAAGGGGCGTAACTGACATCTTTTAAAAAGTCATTATCATTGGACCCACCCCCCCAAAGTCTTTGGTAGATTTATTCACCAGGGAAAACAAGTATATACTTCATACTGAGATAATAATAACAATAGGAGAAGGTGAAATCGAAGAATGGAAAAGGAAAGATTGAGAAATCGTAGAAGACTTCAACATGTGATAGGAAAGTTGGTCATCCTATGGGAAAGAATCAAAACGAATATTGTAGATACCATAGGAGCTAAGAACCTAATTGAGATGTTTATCCTGGAAGGAGCAAATAATAGATAGCTCAATATTTAACACTTGAAAACCAAAAATATAAAAATGAATGTACAATGTCAACCAAGGATTAGGGAGCGGACATAATACATGCCCATCATCTACTCAAGACTAGGGAGTTGGCGTGTCCCCTCTTATAAGGAAAAGTGAAGTGTAAACAATAAAAAATTTAAACTTAAAAAATTTAAATAATTTATAGTAAAATTTTATATACTCTACAAAATGCTAACATGTCACACAAAGAAACGAACAAGGTCATAGATCTAAAAGCACACAAAGTGTTAGAATGGCACGAGTTCCTACCTCATGACACGACTTCCCTCCTCGTGAATAAAATGTGTGTTGTCTCGCTTATAGCCCGACAACACGATTTACAAGATTGTCCT
The DNA here is from genome assembly GCA_036245055.1 of Diospyros kaki. Taxonomy (NCBI): domain Eukaryota; kingdom Viridiplantae; phylum Streptophyta; class Magnoliopsida; order Ericales; family Ebenaceae; genus Diospyros; species Diospyros kaki. The sequence goes on along the minus strand of BSEG01000001.1, from coordinate 13,229,970 downwards.
GCTTAACAGCCTCACAATGTGGTTCGCACAACCTCTTTATCTAAAAGATTGGCCCATTGTTCCGCCTAACAATCTAGCAATGTGGTTCGCATAATCTCTCCATTTGCACAATTAGCCCATTGTCCCACCTAACGACCTTGTAATGTGGTTCTCACAATCTCTCTACCTACATGATTGGCCTATTGTCTTGCCTAACAACTAGACAATGTGGTTCGTACAATCCCCCCATCTAAACGATTAGCCCGTTGTCTCGCCTAACGTTTTAGGAATGTGGTCCGAACATTCATCAACATGATTGTTTCCCCAGATCGCGGACGTAGGGTTACTTCGAACCACAAGAACAAAATATGATTATTTTTTTATGACCGTGGACGTAGGGTTATGTCGAACCACATGAACAAAAATATGGTCATTTTCTATGATCACAGATGCAAGGCATCGTCGAACTGTGTGAACAAAATATGATTGTTTCCTTCAAGTACAAATGTAGGGTTACGCCGAATCGAGTGAATAAAATATGGTCATTTTCTATGATCGTGGATATAGGGTGTCATTGAACTGTGTGAACAAAATAAGATTGTTTCCCTCGTGAGCAAACATAGGGTTATGCCCAACTACGTGAACAAAATATGGTTATTTTCTGTAATCGCGGATGTAGGGGTTACGCCGAATCGCGAAAATAAAACATTAATATTCTTTTTAATTGCGAATATAGGCATTACTCCCATAACTTCAGCAAGCATCACCATAGTAAAGAAAAAGAAAAACCCTCAGGAGCAGAGATTGCAAGGAGGAGTCAAGTCAATGCATTGAGGTGAGCGAGTACTGAACATAAGGATGTATATTGTGAAAGAAGAAACTCTGGCACCATGTGTGTTTCCTGAGACACCTGTTTCATCATCTCAGAGCCGTTGATGCCTATGAAGGTCTGGAATATGAAAATGCTAGAGTTAAATTAACCTTAAAATTTGAAGGAAGACTACAGGGTAAGATACTTTCACTCGAAACTCTTAGACAAAAGAATAGGGAGCAGTTGATATACCATCCAAACAATAAATAATTTAAATATGAATTGGATCCAAGTGGAGACTTTAGATCATATTTAAAAATGAATATTTGAGTCAAATACATATTTAAATAGGGCCAAAACACAACCCAAAAGCGAAGACAACAAAGAAGGAACCAACTAAGTAGAAGACATGGCAATTACTAAGTAGGTCCCACTCAGTCATGAAAATTCAAGGGCCATTCTCCTACTCCAATTTTGAAGGCATTATTTTAATCTTCAATTCCATGAAGGTTCAAGACTTGTTCCAATTGCCACATTACTTTAGTTAATCGATTAATTAAAGAGAGGCTTTGTAATTGAAGTGGAAATCAATTAATTAATGAGAAGGCTTGGCAATTGAAGTTGTGGAGGTTGAAGCAAGAATTAAATTAGTGGAGCCACTACAAGAATTTGAGGGATTTATCTACACGTAAATGTGGGTAAAAATTATCTTATGGGGGCATTTGGTACAAGAAAAATTTTAAAATTCCTAAAAATGTTAGGTTGGGAATCTATATTCTTATGTTTTGTACAACTTTTTTATAAAAAGAATTATGAGAAATAGGATTCTCGAGAATAATTTTTAAGAAACTTTCCCATAAAAAGATTTCCATGGGGGGTTAGGAATCCAAATTTCCCATGGACTTAGGAATGTTTTTTAACAAAGAAAAATACTAAAACACCCTTTACCCTTTTATAATCCCATACAAACATATTATATATATATAATATTTATATTAAATATAAAAATATGTATTATAATATATTTATATTTTTTATTATAAAATATTATATATATATATTAAAGTAGATATTCATACAAATATATATTATATATATACGCACGCATATATATGCATAATGTATAAAAAATGATATTTTCTTGACTTTCTAAAGATATTGTGGGTCCTAATATTTTATGTAGTTGAAAAAATTTATCATTTTTAAACAAAAATCAAATAAGGGTAATTTTGGAAAAAAATATGAATTTCCAAGAATGTTGTATTTAAATCAAACATAGGAATGTAAGATTCTAACAAAAAAATAATCAACATTTTTGAGAATGTTTAAATCTAATCAAACATAGAATTGCATAAATTTTGTGAATCAAAGATTTCCAGAAATTATAAATTTCAAGAATTTAAAAATTTCTCCCGTACCAAATGCTCCCTACGTGTCAACTATAATTTTTCTTCACACATTATGCAAATGTCAAGATGTGTGGGTAAAAGGAGGTTAGAAAATAATTTTTATCCACACATATTTATGTGTAGGTAAATATTCCTATATGTGTAGGTATTTTTATGTCAGGAAGTTATAATTGTGACGTGGCTGATGACGTAACTGATGATGTGGCTGCTGACATGACTAATGACGTTGCTTTAATTGGATGATGATGTGGTATGACACATATATTTGTTTATGTGTAGGTAAAGTTAAAGATTATGTGTGGGTAATAATATAAAAAAAAAATTTATATGTGTGGGTAAAAATGTTGTGTAGGTAAAAAAAATATTATGTGTAGGTAATAATATAAAAAGATTTTGAATATATGCGGATAAAAAAAATATAATGTGGGAAACAAACATATTATGTGTAGCCAATAATATAAAAAATAATTTCCGTATGAGAGTATAATTTCCATACATGTGACTTAAAAACATATTATGTGTGGGCAAAACTAAAATTTTATATTTAAAATTTCAATTATTGCAACATCTATTACAATCTAGTTCAAACATATACGCACCTAAAAAGTCATAAAGTCAGAAAATAAACATAAAATCATAAAGTCACCTAAAAAGTTTAAACATATATAAAAAAAATATAAAACAAATTATTAAATCTTGTCGTCAAACTCCTATTCAGTAGAATGGAGGGAAGGGTTAGAGCTAGATGGGTTGAGGCAAGTGGGGCGAGACGGGATCGTCCTAAACTATGATCCGATTGTACATGTGGAGTAGACGGAGGAGGCATAATATTCTTATCAATCAACACTTGTCACAACATGTTTACGTCTCCTTAGAGCTCTTGAAAAAGAGACTTGTATTGGTTTAAATATTCAACCAATTGTTTGTAGGTTGGACGATTGGACTCCTCACTAGTGCATGTTGTCCCGAAAGTATTAGGAGATCGCCTCCAACTAAATAAGCGAACAGATTGTCATCCAAAGACCTTCTCTAAGGTATCCTTATCAGTCGTTTTATCTAGAGGATTATCTCACCTCAGCTACATCATTTGTTCTTGTAAAAAAATGCAACATATTCTTAATCAATTATTTTTAAATTAAAAATATAATCTCAATTATGCCAACGTAAAGCAGTTGAATCATCAAAATCAACCATGATTTTTCATAAGCAGTGTTCCAGTAATCACCAAAACAAAAACAAAAAAAAAAAAAGGTAGATGATGTGATGCTATTATGTCTAATAGTTATCCCAAGATTTTTGCTCTTGACATGAGCTTGCTTCTTGTACCAACTACATCCACTTCTCAACACCATAAATAAAAATCTAAGCATACCCACTCAATACTATTTATGCCACTAACAAAGAAATATGACAGAAAATCCAACAAATGTTTTCTACTTAAGTAACAACTAGATCCACATAGGGATAGATGTAAATTAAAATAGAAAATACATTTGAAATATTAATCTCTAAATATTCAAAGCCTGTGTAATTAACAGGATAAATGTCAAACTATACTCAAAAATAATTAAACTGTATTTTCATAGTAAATGAAATTCTATGTCGTTTAAATTCATTTAGAGTTATAAAAGTAAATTGGCTTTCAGGTAGACTTCACCAAATATAAGGGGTAACTAACTAGCTTATAGTACATAACATTTAATTTATTACATATTTAGCCTCTAACTTTGGAGACGATCAACCGTGTTTGGAATGCCAATACTAAAGATGCTAAGTCTCAATATGTCCTATCGGGGCATCCAAGTCAGCTCCACGAACAATGTGATGACGGAATGTACTCGAATCATTTCTAGATTTCCACTTTCATTTTGCATAAAAGTCGGTGTTCTTCTACACTTATTTGGGTATATAGTCTCCAATTCACAGTTTGATGGATTTCCTGCTCCAGAATAAATCATTCTGAAAAAAATTCCACATAGAACTAACAGAGTTGATAAGTAGATGGCCTAGTAAAAACTACAAAAAGGGATTAACTTCAGAAACACCTACTTGCTTCCTTGAACTCAGTACGACCTGCTGGTGTGCCTCTTTTGGTTTGGATTGTGGGTGGGGACTTCAAAATATGATAATTCACTGCTTTGGCACCTCTTGAATTTTCACTCACTTATACTGTTGTTCAAATAGAAAAACACAAGAAAGGTTAAGAAAAATTTTACACAGAATGAATGAATGACCATAGCCTAAACATGCTAGCATTCCAAATATGGTATCGTCACAAAAATGAAATTTAAATAGAAAATTTATTTACATCAATCCTTGGGAAATCAGAAAGCCCTTGACTATGGTTCATAATTGCAGAAACACCATTGTCACTTCATTCTTGATAGATTAATGCTTGAAGTTCTGTAATTTTAGCATATTTTCATGCCAGAAATTATAAGAATTGAAAATGAAAAAGTAAACTAAGCTGAAAAATGAGAAAAGGAGGAAAATTTCAATGAAAATGCACTGTCAGTTAAAAAGATGTATATGGAATGGTGAAGTCCGAGTAAAAGCTTGGGATTACTATGCACAAAAAGCAAGACTAGTTTTTGAAGTTATTTGCTTATTAACTGTGGGATCATGAAGACAACACCTTCTTCAATTTCATCGTCCTGAGAAATCTAACAAGATTGACCACCCCCCCCCCAAAAAAAAGGGAGAATGAGGGATTATAAAATTGTAAAAACTATTTAAGTAAATACAAACAGTATGTAAAATACCTAAATCGCAGCGGAATACTTGAATCTGATTTGCCTAACGACCGTAGAAGAAAACTATAATAGCTTTCTTATCCGTCCACCCCTTGTCCGTCCAAGGCTCGAATGGTGATGCTGAAGACAGTATGTGAGCGATCAGAAACTGATTCTGATTGTTGTGTTTTTTTTATTAGGCTCTATGTCTATTTATAGATATCACAAAGATACAGATAGACATATCTTTAAAAGAATTTGAATCTAATTCAAATTCTAATTACTTATCCCATTGTATATTGTTAAAATTCAAATATTAATGAATTTGAAACAAATTCAAATTCATAACATTTATCTTAACATTAGGAACTTATCCCAATGTAACCGTAATTCTAACAATCTCCCACTCGAGTACATAGGATAATGCTCAACTCATCTTCTCATACAGGACATCAAGGGGTGCGACCTTGATGACAATGATAAGAGTACTATATCAAACAACCACCAATGCCAACATAGTACTGCTGCAAAAGGAAATAAACGAGGGCAATGCCATCTATGCCTTAGATAATAAATGACACATCTATCAAATGCTTCCAATCTCTCAAGAAGAACTCTGAACAGCATTTGATCATCAATCGAAGTTCTTGCACTCATGATCATCACACAGATGATCGTCCGGACTATAAGTTGCAAAACTTATATGATGTGGTATAAATTACCTTTCCCAAAATTCGAAACAATCCACCTCTTGGTTTAACCACTTGCCCAGACATGGCCCGCCTAGCAGCTTTCTTGCTAGCCAATTGGGTGACATGCTAAAGTAGTGTAATTGAACCTCAACTTCATGAAACAATTTTAGGTTAGAAGGCATATGTGAATAGGGTCTCACGTAGTGATAGAAAGAGAACAATCTTGTCACTTCCCTATAGCGGTCGTACAAGCGCATGCTATATGATGTGCATGCTAAGGTGGAGCTCCCACTAATCAGGGATGTCACACTCAAAACACCATACGGATGTCGGCCTAGTCACCATATAGGCACTAGCCTGAGTCACTCAACTCATGAGTACTCACATCCTTTTATTCTCAGGCTTAATATGGAATTTAGAATATATCCATATTCGACTTCTTCAAATAAGTCTCATCTTAGTCGTACTAAGGCGACAATAACAACCTTGGATACCCCTCATGTATCAAGGCACTTACACTGACCACATAAGTCTAAGAGTAAGTTGTCTCATCCTGCACACCACACAGATGTCAGGGCAATCGTTCGCATGAGTGAACCGATCCAAGCATGGTAACATTCACGAACATGTGCAATTATTTCCATGTTTTCCATATCAACAACATAATGTCATATAATGAAAACAGAAAGAAGATAACAAATATCCATTAAATGAGATAACAAATATCCATCAACATAAATCAAAATGAATGTCGTAAACAATGATCAAATGTAGAACTCAAATTCTACGTAATCCCATACGCCTCACATGGGATTCAAATACATTCCTACTAAGTGGCTTTGTCAATAGGTCAGCCAACATTTCAATGCTAGGAATATAACTCAAAATCACTTCGTTGTCCCTGATCAATCCTCTAATGTAGTGATATCTTCTTCTTATGTGCTTTCCTCTATCATGAAATTTGGGGTCATGTGCGAACTGCATCGCAGCCGTGTTGTCGATACGAATTTTGACAGGTTCATTAGCCTGAGCTGTTACCCCTAATTCTCGAAGGAAAGTACTAAGCCAAGATGCATGTCTTCCAGCTTCTAAGGTAGCCACATACTCTGCTTCCATGGTCGACTGAGCAACACAATCTTGCTTCTTGCTTCTCCAAAAAATAGAGCCTCCACCAAGAGTGAAAACATATGTTGATGTGGAGACACTATCATCTTTATCTCCGCCAAAATCAGCATCAGTGTAACCACGTACTTTCATATCTCCACCTTGGAAAACTAGAGCATAATCACAAGTACCACGTAGATACCTCATGATTCTTTTGACAACTTTTTATTGTATCTCACCAGGATTACTTTGATATCTGCTTACTAGCCCAACAACGAAGCAAATATCAGGATGAGTACACTTCATAAGGTACATGAGACTCCCAACAGCACTGGCGTATGGTTTCTTTTCCATTAGTTTCCTTTCTTCCTCTATTTTAGGGCACTGACTGGTACTCAAGGTGCAACCCTTATCAACTGGAGTATCAACAGGCTTTGAGTTATCCATATTAAACCGTTCAAGGATCTTACGAAGGTAAGTCTCTTGAGACAAACTCAAAAGCCTCCTTGAGCGATCCCTCGAGATCTTAACTCCAAGAATATAACTCGCTTCCCCTAAATCCTTCATCTCAAAGACAGAGGATAACCATTTCTTAATGGTGTTGATCATCTCCAAGTTGTTTCCAACTAATAGGATGTCATCTACATATAAGGACAAAATCAAGAACCCATCTTTTGTCCGTTGGATATACACACAATGATCTTCCTCCATCATGGTCAAACCAATAGAGGTAACGGCTTCATGAAACCGTAGATACCATTGTCTAGACGACTGTTTGAGACCATATATGGATCGTTTGAGACGACACACTTTGCCCTCTTGCCCTTCAGTAACAAAACCGATGGGTTGATCCATATATATCTCCTCGTCTAGTTCTCCATTGAGAAATGCTGTCTTGACATCCATCTGGTGTAGCTCAAGATCTAAATGAGCAACCATGGCTAGAATCACGCGAATAGAGTCAAATCTCACCACAGGAGAAAATGTCTCTAAGAAATCTACACCCTCTATTTGGGTGTAGCCCTTTGCGACCAATCGAGCTTTATACTTGTCAATCGATCCATCAGCTCGGCATTTGATTTTCAAGACCCACTTGTTACCAACCGCCTTTCTATTTGGTGGAAGATTAACAAGTTCCCACACCTTATTCTTATCCATCGAGTCCATTTCCTCTTTCATAGCGATCAACCATTGATCTCGGTTTAGGGAGGTTAAGACTTCTTCATAAGAAGTCGGCTCATTGTCATCCGACATGGCACACATAAGTACCCTTCCCTCAATATCATCAAAATGATAACGAGGGATAAGCCCACGCTGACTGCGTCGAATTACTTGAGTCTCCGAAGTATTGTCTATGGGTTCACTCCCACTAACTGCAAGAATTCTCCCACTGACAAAAGGCACTTCCACTTGTAACTCATATAATTGGGAGTCCTTATCAACCTCACCAATTCTTGGGAACTCATCCTCAAGAAACTCTACATCCCAAGATTCCGTCTTAGTTAAACCCCCACTAGGATGTTCACCATACATGACGTATCCTTTTGAACCTGCATGATACCGAATGAACACCTTCTTGCTAGCGCTTGGTCCAAGTTTTCCATACTTGTGAGACGTGCTATGAACATATCCAGCTGATCCCCAAGGCCGCAAGTGATCCAAGTTTGGACTTCTTCCAGTCCATAACTCATAAGGGGTGGAAGGCACGGATTTGCTTGGAACACGATTAAGAATGTAGGCTGTAGTCAACAACGCATCTCCCCAGAAACTAATCGGGAGATTCGCCTACGCCAGCATCGATCTAACCATTTTCAACAAAGTCCTATTTCGGCATTCTGCAACACCATTTTGTTGCAGAGTGCCAGGAATGGTTAAGTGTCAAACTATACCTTTTTCCTCACATAGACTTCTAAACTGATCAGAAAGATATTCACGGCCTCTATCGGTTCAAAGAGTTTTTATGCTCTTATCCATCTGATTTTCAACCTCATGCACAAAGCGTCTGAAGCAATCTAAAGCTTCTGACTTGTGAGAAATCAGATACGCATAACCGAAACGTGAATAATTGTCTATGAAGGTAATAAAGTATGATGCACCATAACGTGCCTTCGTATTCATAGGACCGCATATGTCGGAGTGTACTAACTCCAAAGGACAAGATGCACGGGAAGCCTTACCAAAAGGTTTCCTCTTGGCCTTACCGGCTAAGCAAGGCTCACACATAGTGAGTCTTACTTTATTGAGAGATCCCAATAGACCTTCTCTCGCCAACCTTGCCATCATCTCTTGACCCACATGGTCAAGTCTCTTGTGCCATAAGTCACAATCAACATTTGCGATAGAAGAAGTAGAAGAAACTAAAGCAATAGAATGGTTATTAAAAACATGATCTAAATTAAGTTTGAAAAAACCATCTACTAAGAAACCACATCCAAAGAATGTATCATCCAAATAGATGTTCACGTTGGTATCACGGAAAAGAAAAGAATAGCCTTGTCCTAATAAACATGCTACTGATAATAGATTACACTGGACTCCAGGAGCATACATAACGTCCTTCAGGAGTAGAATCTTGCCATTCTTCATCTTGAGCTGGAATGAACCAACTCCAAGAACTTCTTCTTGTGTGCCATTCCCAAGCGTGACGTGCTGAGTTCTCGCTGGCACCCGGTGATAATCCACAAACCCTTCTTTTTCAACACTTATGTGTCGTGTTGCTCCTGTATCCACAATCCACTTAGGACGTGAGTATGCAACTAATGCATGCGATCAAACATGAATCAAAAGGGAATGAGAAGAAAAATGTACCTTCTTCGGCTCTGGACAATCCCGAGCGAAGTGACCCTTCTTCTTACAATTATAGCATTTCAATTTTGACAAGTCTTTCTTTCCACGTGTCCCTCTTTTGGCCTTCTTGTTCTTGCTAATATTAGGTGCAGGCCCTGATGGCTTCGATCCTTGTCTCTTGCGTTTGGGCCCAAAGCTCTCGCGTCTGTCGACCTTGGCTACAAAAGCCGCCGCACGGTTCGCTTCAACACGCTCCGCCTCAAGCTCCAAGTGAGGTGAAATATCATCAAAAGTTTTGATATTTTCGTTGTGTGTCATAAGGAGCTTCATCTGAGACCACTCAGGGTCAGGCAAGGATCTGATCACCCCTAGGAGTTGCTGTTCATCAGTAAGCACTACTCCCGCACTCTGAAGATCTCTGATAAGTGAACCCATCACTCTTAAATGCTCAGCCATACTATGCCTCGGGTCTTTGACATACTGTTGAAATTTTAATTGCAAAGCACGAAGCTTTGTTGCAGATGTCTGACCAAAAGTGATCTTCAACTTTTGCCACATTTCCATGGTAGTCTGGCAAGACTCGAACTGGCCCATGAGATCGGCCTGCATGCTAACTAGCATCGCAAGACGAGCATAACGGTCTCTCTCAAGCCATTTGTCATAGGCCCGCTGTGTCGCTAAGGAAACATTTTCCCCTTGCGGCACAGGAAGTGAAGTCTCCAAGACGTCCCATACAACTTATCTATCCTGGTCATGTTTCCAGCAACTGAACTGGCGGCCATTAATCACTGAATCAGGGACAACAAAAGACATTCAATGCACATGTTCAAAGCAAACAATTAAATCAAACATTTTAGCTATGCATTTCGGGATCAACAGATCGCCAGGCTTCAAAGTCATCACCCTTAATGCACAACTAAAATTTATGACTTAATTGTTTATGTAGTAGAACTAATCCACAATATCCAACAATATGTTAGGACCCAGACAAGGCCCAAAAGCGGTACTAAACTGAAATTAATTATCAATAAACAAATACAATAAAATATTTGTAGGCAATAGATAATTAATTAAATTATCAAAAATGCCATATCACATTTATTTATAATTTTAGACTTAAAATTAAACTTATTAATTTATAGTCTAAAAGAATAAATTAAACAATTATCATGACAATATTAAAACAAATAATAAAAGTCATGAAAACCATTTTATTAATTACAAAAATTAATATTCCAGAATTAAATATCCCTAAAATAATTATGATTTTTTTTTAATCTCAAAATGGATTTATTATTTAATTTATAATTTTAGGCACAAAATTAAACTAATTAATTAATGTCCCAAAGCATAATCTCATTAATTAAATAAAACCCCAAGAGAATGGCCCAAAACATAATTGAGGCCCATAAGATTTTAAATTAAAAAAATGGTCCATTAATTAATAAAACTAATGGCCCAAGAATCTGTCCAACCCAAGCCCAGCAAAATAAATCAATAATTTGGCCCAACTCCAGATCCAATTTTGTTAAATCAAGCAGCCCTATCCAAGGCCCATTTCAATTGAAACAAATCCAATTAGTTAGATACTATCTTGGATCTTTAAATGGGGCGGGCTAAATGGATTCGGATCTGACCCAGTGGGTCTTCTTCTTCCCCAACACATAGAGTTTGCTGGGCACCCTTGAACCAGCGCCGCCGTCGCTGCCGCCTTCTTCTTCCTCCACCGCAGGCCGTCCTCCCTCTTCTTCTTCATTCGATGCCGCTAGCCGCGAAGTCCGACGATGGCTCGCAACAGCCACAGTCGGTCATCGGCCATACTCGAAGACAAAAGGAGCCGCGGCCATGGTGAACAAATCAAGCCAGGGCTGCCGTTTTTCTTCCATTAATGGCGGCTATGGAAGCAGCCGTTCGACAACCCACGTCGAACCCATGACGAAGAATAGAAACCAGAGGCATTGGACATGGCGGAGCATTCACAGCAGCGAGCCAAGAGCCACCAGAAATCAGCCATGGTCGATTTCAGCCTCCGCCTGCTCGGTTTTCCCACTGGTCGCGACTCACGCTATCGCTGGGGTTGGCCTCAGCCACCGGTCGTGACGAACACGACCCCCTCCGACGGTGCCTTAGCCATCGTGAGGCTGACCGAGGAGCTTCAAGCCCAGCTGCCATGACGAACATGGCTGCCAGTCACGTCTGTGTTGGAACGCAGTGGACAAAAAAATAACACACAAAATAATACGATGCATTCCAGATTTCACGCAGAAAATAATCCTATGCGTAAAAATATCATGCGTTGCAAGCGACTTGATCATAGCAATCAGATCAAAACTTATTTCACACAGAAAAATATCACGAGTTACTAAAACTGTTACTGTCAACTACAACGGTGTAGGCAAATAAACAATGGCTCTGATATCACTGTAAAAACTATTTAAGCAAATACAAATAGTATGTAAAATACCTGAATCGCAGTGGAATACTCGAATCTGATTTGCCTAACGACCGTAGAAGAAAACTATAACAGCTTTCTTATCCGTCCACTCCTTGTCCGTCCAAGGCTCGAATGGTGATGCTGAAGACAGTATGTGAGCGATCAGAAACTGATTCTGATTGTTGTGTTTTTTTTCATTAGGCTCTATGTCTATTTATAGGTATCACAAAGATACAGATAGACATATCTTTAAAAGAATTTGAATCTAATTCAAATTCTAATTACTTATCCCATTGTATATTGTTAAAATTCAAATATTAATGAATTTTAAACAAATTCAAATTCATAACATTTATCTTAACATTATAAACTTATCCCAATGTAACCGTAATTTTAACAAAAATGAAAAGTATTATCTACATCGATCAAACCAAAAAAAAAAAGAAAAAAGCAACATGAACCCTAAAAGAGCTGAAATGATTGGTAAATCGTGAAAAGAATAACCTGTAGTAAAAAATAAAACAAAAGCCAACATTAGACAAATAACCTTAGTAAATAAATAATAAAATTAAACATACAGAATTAATAAAATGCTAATCAGTCTTACCACTATGGCCCCTTGATTTGCAATCTTAAACAACTGTTGAAAAGTACAGCAAACTAAGAATATCCAGGGATCTGTATTATTTTGATGTTGACTGCTTGTGGTCATTCCATCACTACCGGTTGTCTGCTGGTGTTCTTCTTGTCGTTTTCTTTGCTCAAAATATTTCTTTTGCCTAAGCATCATAAATGTCTCAATTTACTGCACCCTACATTATAATAAAAATTCTGGCATATGGTTTCAGCAACAAGAATTACTACTTTATGATAACTATTGACATCAATTTCCAACAAAGAAGAATAGCAAATGTTTAAATTATTGTGTTTATGTACTTTGCTTGTGTTGACTTCCTTCACTGAAATTTTTATCCATCTCAGCACAATCAAGAAACATCATGCAAAAATGAAGAACATAGGTGTGATATGCCGAAGGAGAAGCTGAACATCATGATACTCAATGCAATCTGCAATATCTTTCTCAGATGTAAAACAATTTTACCTATGGAGAAAAAGTAAAACATAAACCAAAAATGAAAAAGCTAGCCTGAAGATCAATTAGCAATTAGAGATTGAGGAATAAATTAATATTTGGAGGTTGAATGGATACAACAATTGAGGAGAAGCCCCACAGCAAGGCAATTAGTTAATTGGCGTCAAGCTTCTTCCCCATTAATTAATCCAACCAAGAAGACCCCTACTCGGCAATTGAGAATCAAAGAAAAAGAAAATGCCTAAGTGAACAAGCAATAAATGGCGAGCAACAGGGCGGCCGATAGGCCCCCACACAGTTCAAGACAAGCCCCCACTCGGTTCAAATTGTGGCCACCCAAGTGATCCACTTGGTTCAAATGTGGCCACAGGGCCAACCGACATCTTCTCGATCCTTAGAGTTCTGTACTTCTTCAAACTCTCGAGCCAAATATGCTGCGAAATATATTGAGAATATTTTAAAAATATGCCATTCGAAAAATTTGAGAAGGCTTCCACGTGTCCCCCTCTCTCTTTTCTATAAATAGGAGGCTTGCCTCCTCACAAAGGGAATTCATTTTTGGGAAAATGACTCTATTTTGCTTTTAAGCATTCCAAGAGTCAATCAGTTCTTTAGGTCTAGTTGGTTCTCAGGGAGCCAATCGGTTCTCAGGGCTAGTCGATTCTCAGGACCCAGTCGGTTCTTGGAGGCACTTGGTTCTCAAGACCCAATCGGTTATTTTAACAATTCTATTCACAAGGAGTTACTATTCACCAACAACTATTCATCAACATGAACATGAGCATCTATGCGCATATTGATAATGTCATACATATTATCTGTGATATGCATTTGACATATTTCTCAAAACGTTGTTTGATTTGATCGTCGGAGGGCCTGCGTGGGGGACTCCTGATGTGGCCTTCTAACTGTTGTTGTGTCTGCAGGCTAAATCTTTGATTGTTTGCCTTTAATCTTGGAAAACCAACTTATTGAAGACCCTCTTAGGGTCCCATATCGCTTGTCACTCAAGAACCTTTTTAGGCACCTTGCATATGAGATTTTGAAGACTATTATGGGGTAATGCCTTGTTGAATTCCATCTCCGACTCGATCTAGATCCGTCGAAGCCTCACTAATGATATCCTAAACCCTTGACAGTGGTGGATACTTTTGCTCAGACTAATTCCGAGACAAATAAATTATATTATTATAACTTGGCAATGACAATAGTCAAAATGTCACTGAATTTCTATTAAGTGTATAATTTTATAGTTATTGTTAATTATCACTAAAATGTCAATGATATTTTTATATTTTAATACTATATTTAATAAAATTTTTATATTTTAATATAAAATTTAACGATAATTTTATACTTTTATACATAATTCAATTCAATGACCATTTCCATACGTGTATTCGCTTGCAAAATGCCATTCAACAAGGTAAGTTATACCAAAATTAATAATTTAACATTTTTAGTCTATTGTTTTTTTGAAGAAATTTTGACCTATATTGTTATTAAAATTAGAGGCAGTTTAGTGTCATTGTATTTATTTCTATTCTATTCTAAGGAAAAAAATAATAATAATAATAAGTGAATTGCAAAGCTGATTGTAAATTTCTTATTGGGTCAGAATATAAAAACATAAAAACACCAAATTATTCTCATCTTAAATTTTTGGTATTTTAATTCTTTCAGACCTTCGTTTGCCAATGCATGCCCAAATCAACTCAACTCTTTCACAACCTGCGTCACATTCAGGAAGAGCAAGTCTATGTCAATCGAAAAAACAACAGAGGCCATTCTCCAACATAACAAATGGTACTATATATTTTGAATAGAAGAAAAACAAAATTCTTAATCAATAATTTTTGTTCACAAAATCTAATTAAATTTATTTCTTTTAGATATTAGACATCAAATGTTTGGGAGTCAGTTTACCCAACATTCAACGGGCGACATACCATCAAATGAACACCATGGGAGTAGATCGTTGCGTTTACTAGGGTCGGGAAAACACACAGTTGGAATAAAGTCTACTCTACCATCTATATCGGGCGTAACTACATATGATCAAATTATTACTACTCCATGGTTGCCCAACTCAGGTAATATTATAATTTTCTTTTATCTTTGCTATTTCGTAATAACAAAATAATAATAATTTTATTATATTTCCATTTATAGAAATATTATTTACAAAATTTAGTACAAAACAAATTTGGAATTTTTTATTAAATAATTTTTCTTGACAATTTTTTCATCAAAATATGAAGATTTTGGAGATCTGACTTTTAAGTGCGAGTTTTGTGCGGCAATTTTTTGGTTTGAGGAAAGATTGGATAAATGTTATAAAATATGTCCGTCCCCAAAGTTCTCTTTGTGTTGCACTCATGGAAAGGTTGTGCTTCCACGTATGCCTGATCCCCCGCAAGTATTTAAAGATTTATTATATGGCCATGATGAGAGGAGCAAACATTTTCGTGAAAACATCCGATCATACAACATGATGTTTTCTTTTACATCTATGGGAGGGAAGATAGATTCTCAAATCAACGATGGAAGATCTGCTCCTGTTTTCATTTTACATGGAGAGAATTACCATTCTATTGGGAGTTTATTGCTTGTAGAAGGATCGACTCCTAAGTTTGCTCAACTTTACATTTATGATGTGGAGAATGAAGTGGAAAACAGAATCCAATCAGTGAGGTATGCATTTTTAATGTGCAACGATACTTTTTATTTTAATTTTTTACTGTATGAATCCGTCAAGATCCTATTTTATAAAATAAAAATCAATTTTTTTATTATGCAAAAGGTCAGCAGTTGGTCACACTTTGTATGAGGATATTGTGTCTGATCTAAAACAGATACTTGATGTGCATAATGTTCTTGTGCAATCTTTTAGAATGGTAATAGAAAGGATACGTCAAGGTGAAGTTGGAAATGTTCAATTGAAACTCACTAGTAAGAGGGGCGGGGATGGTAGAAGATATAACATGCCTGATGTTAAAAAAGTTGTTGCTTTAATAGTTGGAGATTTTGAAACATTGCCAAGTGCTCGAGACATTGTGGTCGAAACTCGATCCGAATTATTTAAACGTATTAATGAGTTACATGTGTCGTATCTGGGGTTGCAATATCCATTGCTTCTCCTTTACTGTCAGGATGGCTATAGAGCTGACATTCCATTGAGTGGTTCAAGATCTAGGTCGTCTAGTGCGCGAAAGAAATTGAGTATGAGGAATTTTTTGCATATAGAATTATGGAGAGAGATTGTGAGTCCTCGAACATTTTATTTTCCAAAAGGTTATTTCAACAATTTTTGGTCGATGCATATTCAATGGTGGAATCATCACGATTGGCGTATATTTGGTTTCACCAAAAGGAGTTGAGGTGTGAGGTATACAAAGGCTTGGAAGAGGCCTTAGTTAGAGGTGACGCGGATCCTGCGTCATTAGGGAAGAGAGTATACTTGCCTTCTACATTTAGAGGGGGTCCACGGTATATGATCAACTGTTACCAGGATGCGATGGCTATATGCAGATGGGCTGGATACCCAAATTTGTTCATTACATTCACATGTAACCCGAAATGGCCAAAAATTGTTCATTTTTTGGATAAGAGGGGATTGAAGGCTGAAGATCGTCCTGATATACTTTGTAGAGTATTCAAGACTAAGTTGGATTTTTTTATGAGAGACTTACGACGTGATAAAATTTTTGGTCCAGTGAGAGCAGGTACGTACTCGTGCTTATTAAATTCTAAGTGTTTTATTCTTATGACAATAGTTGTTATCACTAATACAGCAAAAAACAATGTATACAGTTAAAATACAATATTTATTAATTTTTTATCTACTTTTTTTTTCCACATCAATGTATATAATCGAATTTCAAAAACGTGGTTTGCCCCATGCCCACATACTTTTATTCTTGAACCATGAAGCTAGAAATCCTACTGGAGATGATATTGACAAAATAATTTCTACTGAAATACTTGATCAATTAAGTGATCCTCATTATTATGCAGCAGTTAGAGATTTCATGATACACGGTCCATGCAGTGTACTACGGCAGAACTCTCCGTGTATGGCTAATGGTCGTTGCAGTAAACATTATCCAAAGAAATTCAATGCCTCCACTATTGTTGAGGAAGATGGGTACTCGATATATATGCGTCATGACAATGGGAGGATCGTTAACAAAAACGGTATTGATCTAGACAATCGATGTAGTGCCTCACAATTGACAACTTCTTATGA
This sequence comes from Diospyros kaki, assembly GCA_036245055.1. Classification (NCBI taxonomy): domain Eukaryota; kingdom Viridiplantae; phylum Streptophyta; class Magnoliopsida; order Ericales; family Ebenaceae; genus Diospyros; species Diospyros kaki. Next base: position 13,212,680 of record BSEG01000001.1, on the reverse strand, counting down.
AGTATGGTGCTCACATTAACATCGAATGGTGTAATCAGTCCAGATCTATCAAGTACCAGTTTCAATACGTGCATAAAGGTCATGACCGTGTCACTGCAAGCTTTTACCAAAGTGTTGACAAAGATGGGAGCAAGAAAGAGGTTGATGAAATCAAGATATACTATGATTGTTGATATATTTCACCTTGTGAGGCTGTTTGGTGGATATTTGGGTTTGACATTCATTTCAGGGATCCTCCAGTTGAGCATCTGTCTTTTCATCTCCCTGATCAATAGTGTTATATTTTTAGATTATGACCCAATTCAAAATGTTATGAATCATCCAACTATTAGATACAGTATGTTCACCGAATGGATGGAAGCAAACAAAAAGTACGAATGGGCCAGGGAGTTTACATACATTGAGTTTCCAACAAAGTTTGTTTGGAATAATAGTGGCAGAGAGTGGCAACCAAGGAAAAAAGGCTTTTCAATAGGGCAAATGTTCTATGTTGCTCCTGGTACTGAAGAACTCTATTACTTGAGAACTTTGTTGAATATTGTTCACGGCGCTACAACATATGATGATATCAAGACTGTCAATGGTGTGGTATATAGTTCATTCAAGGATGCATGTTATGCTTTGGGTTACTAAATGATGACAAAGAGTATATAGATGGCATAGTGGAAGCAAGTCAGTGGGGGATAACACATTCTCTTAGAAACCTTTTCACAACATTGTTGACATCAGATTCGTTGTCCCAACCTGAGTATGTTTGGAGCAAGTGTTGGCAGTACCTGTCAGACGACATACTCTATAGGCATTGTAGTGTCCTGGGTCATGTAGGTAATTTTTATATTAAACGAATATAGTAATAAATTATACTCATTTTTTAAAAAAATATTTTCGTTATTAAAAGCATAACGTTGAGTGCCTTTGATAAAAATTTCTTTTGATGCTGTTTTTTTACGTCATTTTATAAACAGATCTTCAGTTAACAGATAATGAAATTCAAAGTTATGCTTTGTTAGAAATTGAAAAAGTATTACAAGGAAGGGGTAAGAGTCTTCGTGAGTTTGATGGAATGCCATTTCCTGACGATGTTGATGAATTGATGTTTGGAAATAGGCTTATATATGACGACCTATCATACGATAGGAAAAAATTGATAGAGGATCACAAAAATTATGTCAACCAGTTGACTGATGAGTAGAGATATGCTTACGACAGAATAATGCATGTTGTGGATGCTGATGAAGGAGGTGTGTTCTTTTTAAACGATTTTGGAGGAACTGGGAAGACCTTTGTATGGGAAACACTCTTTGTTGGAATTTGATTGAAAGGAGATATAATGCTGAATGTTGCATCAAGTGGTATTGCGTCATTTTTGTTACTAGGGGATTGTATAGCTCATTCTAGATTTCCCATTCCCCTAAAACCCCACTGAAGACTCCATGTGTAATAGTAGACAGGGGAGTCCACTGGCAGAATTGATAGCAAAAACGAAGCTAATAATCTGGGACGAGGCTCCTATGATGCACAGATATTGCTTTGAAGCCTTAGACAAAACCATGAGAGATGTGTTAAGGTTCGCCATTAATGATAGCAATGATAAACCTTTTGGAGGAAAAACAATCATGTTTGGTGCTGATTTTCGTTAGGTTTCGCCTGTTATTCCAAAAGGTAACAAACAAGACGTTCATACCACTATCAATTCATCATACTTATGGACACATTGTGTGATTTTGAAGTTGACAAAAAACATGAGGCTTCAGAGTTTTGGCAACTGTCATGATGTGCACGAACTATAAGATTTCTCTGACTGGCTTTGCAATATTGGAGATGGAAAAATTGGTAGAGAAAATGATGGAAAAATGATCGTCGATATTCCACGTGATGTTTTGGTTGGTGCATCGGATGATACAATTCAATCTATAGTTGAGAGTACATACTCGTCTTTTTTAGAAAATGTTTGTGATGCATCCTATATGCAAGGAAAAGCCATTCTAGCACCCACACTCGATGATGTTCAAGCTATAAATGATTTCATGATTTCCAAAAATTCGTGTGAAGAGAGGACATATCTTAGCTCAGACACAATGTGCCACACTGAAAGAGTATTTAGTTTGTTTGCATAAATTCATTCAACCAAATTTTTAAATGGAATAAGATGTTCTGGGGTGCCTAATCATGAATTAAAGCTTAAAGATGGTGTCCCTATTATGTTTATGAGAAATATTGATCATGCTTCAGGACTTTGCAATGATACAAGATTGGTCATCACAAAACTCGGATGCCATGTTTTAGAGGCAAAGATGTTGCCAGGTGATAATGCAGGTAACAAGGTTTTTATTCCACGTATGTCATTAACTCCTTCAGATGTGCGGTTACCTTTTAAATTTCAGAGAAGATAGTTTTCACTGATTGTTTTTTACGGCATGACCACAAACAAGAGTCAAGGTCAGTCACTGTCACATGTTAGACTGTACTTGAGGAGGCCAGTGTTTACTCACGGTCAACTTTACATTGTACTTTCTAGAGTTACAAGTTGACAAGGATTGAAAATTTTCATACATGACGGTGAAAAAAAACAAATTGATTCGACAACAAATGTCGTGTATAAAGAAGTGTTCCAAAAATTATAACAATACTTTATATGTCAATTTATTCATATTACATTTGAATTAGCTCATATTACTCTTATTATAATATTTTTCAATTAAAATTTATTTTTTCAATATTTTATAGCCATGCAATGCATGGGTGTGAAACTAGTTATCACTAAAATGTCAATGATATTTTTATATTTTAATACTAAATTTAATAAAAATTATATATTTTAATATAAAATTTAATGACAATTTTATACTTTTATACATAATTCAATTCAATGACCATTTCCATGGGGGGTGGGGGGCAATAAAAAAGTCCATTTGAGTTCTGGAAATCCAGAAATTTGGGCGTGAACGGCGTAAATTCGGCTGCCAGAAAAAACATGGGCTTTCCTTTCTAGAACAAATCGCGTTATTGGCGCCCGTCAAGGCCGACCGTAATAATGTACTGTTAAGTAATTACAAAACAAATTACGTGTTTTGTTTAAACTCTGAAAAAATAATAAATTACGTGTCAATTTATGCGATTAATTTAACTTTAAGCAGGCAGGTAGACGCCGGTATCAGAAAGCCTGGATGCTGCCAATTATAAAGTCAAACAAAGACGCACATTGTTGAGGATGTAACTATCTATCTCCCCTGTCGCCATGCGAATGGCTCCTCAGCTTCCTTATCCAATCTCTTTTCTTTTGCTTTTGCTTTTGCTTTTGCTTCCATTTACTGTAGTTCCGGCTTACGGCAACATAACGCCGGGTTCGTCCCTCACTGCCAATCCCGACAACTCTTCCTGGCCATCATCTTCCGGCGACTTTGCCTTCGGCTTCCGGGAAGTCAGAGCCGGAGCTTACTTGCTCGCCATCTGGTTCCACAAGATCTCTGAGAAAACCATTGTGTGGTCGGCCAACGGCGCCGCTCTAGCCCCACAGGGGTCCACCGTCGAGCTCACTGAAGATGGCAGGTTTCTGCTCAGTGACCCAAAAGGCCAGCCGATATGGGTTCCCACTTTCTCTGGCGGCCCTGTTGCCTACGCAGCCATGCTCGATAGCGGCAACTTCGTTCTCGTGAGCGGCAGCGGGTCTAATTCTACCACCACTCTGTGGCAGAGCTTTGACGAGCCGACCGACACTATTTTGCCCTCCCAGATACTGAATCGGGGCGGTAGGCTCGTTGCTCGTTACGCGGAGACAAACTACTCCAATGGAAGATTCGAGTTGCTTCTCCAAAAGGATGGAAATCTTGTGCTTGCCACCACGAATTTGCCGGTCCTCGATTCCGTTAATGCTGTTTACTGGTCCCCCGAAACCCGCGGCAGCGGCTATCAGCTGATCTTCACCGAATCCACCGGCTACATCTACGTCATATCCAAGGATGGAAAAATACTCAGCCTGGTATCTTCAGTTGCAGCTCCGAGCAGCCAGTTCTACCAGCGTGCGATTGTCGAAAGCGATGGAGTTTTCCGGCGATACGTCTACCCAAAATCCGCCGGCGAGAAGCCTCTGGCTTGGTCTGTTCTCTCCTTTATACCGTCAGATATATGTTTGAGTATCACCCAGAGCACTGGAAGCGGTGTTTGTGGCTTCAACAGCTACTGTGCACTTGGCAGCGATCAGAGGGCGAGATGTGAATGCCCATCTGGGTACGCTTTCTTTGACCCAAATGATCGGACAAGTGGATGCAAGCCGGACTTTGTTCCACAGAATTGTGATGAAGAATTGCGGAAAAACGAGCTTTTTGAGTTTGTGGACATGGCGAACACGGATTGGCCGCTGAACGATTACGAGTATTACCAGCCGGTGACGGAAGAGTGGTGCCGAGGGGTTTGCCTGAGCGATTGCTTCTGTGCCGTAGCCATTTTCAGAGAGGGAAGCTGCTGGAAGAAGAGAAGCCCCCTCTCCAATGGGAGGATTGATCCCAGTGTCGGTGGGAAAGCTTTGATCAAAGTGAGGAAACACTAATCTCAAGCAACTATTTGTATGGAAAAGCTCTACATACAAGCAAAAATAATTAATCCAAGTGAATGTGATGTCTATCTTGCATTTTCTTTCTTTGATTAAATGTAGCTCCAAAGACTTAAATAAATCTCCAATCCGATTGGAGAGGATAGAACTTCTTGTGAAACGATAGTAACGCACTTCTACCAAGAAAAAATTGATGGTCATGCGTATTATTTGTGGGAAATAATGTTCTTACTTAATTTTGGAAAAAAAAAAAGGTCCCTTTGTGAAATTTGAAATATATATGGGTCATATCTGGGGAACTGTGTGTTCCCAGTTTTACATAGCTTTTCCAATGATTGACTTGGGGGGTATTTTGAAATTGTCTCAGTGATATTTATAGGCCGGACTAAAAGCTCAGTTTAGAGAGTCTACCAATGTATGCATCCGAAGAAACACCGAATCACCCGCAGGGAGCATCTCGGGACTTAAAAGATCCAAAAACAATATCAGGGCATTGAAATATGTCCGGAGACAAGTACCCCGGAGCTCAAAACAGAAAGCAAAACTGAACAACCAAAATATCAGTCTAGAAAAATCAAATTGTTAATTAGAAATGACTTTGTGGGAAATTAACTAAATCTTGGGAGGGCTTAGTTTAGCACAAGGATCAACCCTGGAAAGGTTCTAGGTGAGGTATAAGTCTTGAAAGGGTGCAGTGGCGTGAACATATATATAGAGTAAAATTGACGAATTAATTTTAGAGAAGATTAACTAGTTTCTTAAAGAATCTCCTTTTTAATTGTGGAGAATGTTTATTGTTTTCCATCTCCAGCTTTCATCTATGGTTTCACGTTTCCATTTCTACAGAAAATTAGAAAAAATTGAAAAACGCATTCATCTTCACAAAAACTAGTTTCAAGCTTCAAAAAACGATAGAATGTATTCAAAATTACGTAGACGAAGAGATGTAGAGATTGATAACAAGGGGGAGAGGTGAATGATTAAGGCTTCCCAATGTGTAATACTCGATATTTTTAAGTTCAAATGTTTGAAGAAATATGACATTTCAAAGGATTATGGAAGTTCAGAGATAAAACTTTAATTTCTGAGCCAGCACAAAATCGCAATTATTAGAGTTTGGGTGAAACTATAATTAATCAAAAGACTTGAGAATTGGTGCAAGGACGCTAATGTTATGGATTTTAAACTTCAAATCCAATATACCTTTGGATTATTTTGGATTTCAAATAACATTCAAATTTGCCTTTGGATTCCAAATAGAATTCTAATATGGTTTTGGGACATGTGGTGGGATAAGATTGGCACACGTGGCGATGTAATAATTACGATGCTAGGTGGCAAGACACTTGGCATAACGAGATTGGCCTAAAAATCTATAAATAGGTCAAGGTTCAATTCCCAAACCATTTTAAGTAGAGTTGAGGCAAAACTATAAGGGTTTGAGGGGTTTTAAGGTGAGGAATAAGATCTCAAAAGTGTGGGGAGAATTCTGCAAAAAAGAAGAGGAAAAATGATGGAGAAACGATGAAGATACGGGCCTTGCTGGAATTTTTTGGCCTTCACCGGAGTTCATGCCAAACAGTAAAAAAAAATAATGAGGTAAGTCCAATTTCTTATTATATTTCTATAGAGGATGAAAAGATGGACTTGTAGGCTTGAACGGATGTTAAATTAAAGTAAAACGAGGGAGATAGGGTCGAAAAACCAGAGGGGTCGCTCCCTATCGCCGGAGAAGATGATGACGTATGTAGTACACGCGTGGGCAAGGGTTGCATGTGGCAGCGCATGAAGGCCTTTGGGCGGCACATGAGGAGGAGTAAATGACCCTTTTTCCCTACAATTTTCCAAATCAACTCCTCTTTCAATTACCTTCAACCCTATGTAAAAATATTTAAGATTTGGTTTAAGAAAATACGTGTTTTCTGTAGAAAACCTAAACCGACAAACGTGAACAGTGCACCCGAAAGGTAAATAGTCAAGGTGAGTGGTTCCTGCATACTTCTTGCTTCATCTTGATCATTCTTGAGTCCATTTGTGTGTAGTTTGTGGCTTGCATATCTTTTATATTTTTCATGTTTCACGGTACTTGTGAACTGTGGCTAGTTATTGTAGGTCATCATGTGTGATCAGGACGAATCATGTGCCCATGAGTGTGGGATTGGAGTTTTACATGATGACCAACAGGGGTGATTGCCAAATCATGGCATTGCTACCACAGGGGGAGGTTTCATATTGCATATTGCATTTCACACATGTATTTTTCTTTTTTGAACCATCTTACTTAGATGTAATTATCTAACTTGGGTGTTTCATACCCTTGGAATATTCAACGTTCTAGGTATATCAAACGTGCTAGGTACCCCGAAGACAAGTAAGATGAAAGACAAAGCGGTAGCCAAAGTTTAGTTTGATTTTTTGTTGTTCTTGTACTACGAATCCTTGTATAAAGAAGAGTTATTGTAACCTTTGGGATTTTTTTGTCTATTAAATGCTATATAAAGAGGCTATTACTATAGGCCATTTTTGGGACTTGTGTACCACAATTGAATAAACAAGGGTTTACAGTAAGGTTTGGGTTTATTTTTATCTCGTTGAGGGTGGTGTGTCATAATTACTATCTATGTATCTTGAATGATGTACTATGAACATTGTATAAGGAAGCTGCCATGATGATAAGGGTTTATTTGTTAGCTTTTGGGGACACATGAATTGTACTTGTATAATAGTTGTACGTATACCAAAACTACATAATGAAAATCCTTCTTATATAGTGTTTAGTTAGCTTTCAGATTCGATCATTTGCTTCCGTCGATAAGGGTTTCCATAACACCTGTGTGTGATATAGCTTGTATCTAGCATCATTCTATATTTGAAAAATAGGGCATTACATAATGAATAAAAGGTTGTCGCCGTCACAATGGTAGAGAGAGGTGCAGTGGTATTAGTCAAGGGATGAGGACAACAAACGAAGAGGAAGAGGGTAACGAGGAAGAGGGCACCAATGGTGCTTGTCACTACTGTAATAACCGGAAATGATTTAAGGTTATAAATAATATTTGATGAAGGGTATAAGTGGAATTCTTGAAAAAAAGAGAGACTATAGGGTGCCCTAACGCAACTTTAGGCAACTGAATCAGTCGGAAGGAGTATCCCGGACCCTAGATAGCTAAGGAAAATTGTATAGTATTGACAAGTGATTCGAGATATGATTTTAGGTATCAAAAGAAGTGGGATCGGGAACAGTTTTTGGTATAGCTAAAATACAATTGCGAATTAGGCTCAAAAATTGAATTAATATAAGGGACTTTTGAGGAGTCAACAGAACTTTAAGGGAGCTTCGGTTTTTCATAAGGAACAACCCTTCAGTGGTTTTTGGATGAAACAATAGCCCGGTGAGGATATTGGGGTGAAATTTTCATTATTGAGTAATCTTGGACTATTAATTTTGCGTTTTCATTATTTAAATACAAGTTAATTTGATGTGTGAGGGCCTAAGTGCAATAAATAAATTGCCCAAGTGAAATTAAGATGGAAATTTGAGGATTAATATGTAATTTGTTTATATTAATAGAGTAATACATAGTTATATATATAGATACACACGTATGTGCGTGGCTGTTTTCTGTGAAGGTGCCAAGAAGCTTCATGGCAAATTTGCTTGGAGTGATGGCCAAGTTTAGCTGAAGGAGTGGTGGCCAAGCTTGCTAAAGGCGGTGGGTTTACTATAAATAGGTGAAGAGGTTGAAGGGAAAATGGAGAATGAAGGAGGGAGGTGGCCGAGAGTTGCAGTGAGGGAAAGAGTGGCTGAGAGCTAGAGGGATAGAGGAAGAGTGCTGGGAAGCAAGCAAGATGTGGCCGGGGCCGTCCCAAAATCGCAGCAGAAACAAACATCCATATCTGCAAGCTCTCAAGGTTGCGGGCAGCCATGGCAGCTCGAGCAACAAGTTGGGTGGAGCTGAAGCAGCTGCGAGGAGGCTGGTGGCGGCTATGGCAGCGACCGACGAGCTTCCAGGTGGTTGTAACAAGCAACATCCGAGGCAGAGGTGGCCGGGGAGTGGCTAACAGTGACCAGCGACGTTGTTGTGCTTGTTGAAGCAGCGGCCAGCGACCATGGCTGGCCGCAATGGAAGCTGGTCGTGCGGGAGTCCAGTGCGGAGGTTCACATCGGGGGTGGTACGATAGCGATCAACAAGGCTGGGGGAGGGAGACGAGAGCGGCCACGGTCAGCGTAGGTGGCAGCAAGGCCGACAGTCTCGGTGCCCTGTTTGTGCGCGGGTGCTAGTGCAAAGAATAGAGGAAGAAGATGAATAGTGAAAGAGAAGCAAAAAAAGAAAAGGAAGAAATAGAGGAAAAACGAGGAAAAATAGGGAAAATCTTTTGAAAAATTCCAGAAAATTCTGAGAATTAATTTGAGGATAGAGGAGCATATCAAAGCCAGAAAATTATTCAGACACGCATTTTGAGGCTTAACACGCATTACGAGGTGAAAATTGACTTTTTTAATAAAGTGAGTGGTTTGACTCTAGTTTTACCATTATCTTGAAAATGTGTTGGAATATGTGTAGTGGGTTCAGGTGGGCGGTGTTACCCTCCTGAACCTAGGTTACACACGATTGGACCAGTTCTAGTGAGCGATTTTACCCTCTAGAACTTGGGTTGTTTTGCAAAGGCGTTTTACTTATGTATTTGTGGTATCATTTACATATTAAACATGTGATATTTTGCATCAACTATTTTTACTTATAAAAGAGTCGGTGCATGACTTGTGATTTTCATATCATCAAGGTATTGATATTCGTGTCGGTGTTGTGTCCGTGTGGGACGGGATGGGATCTACTTGAGAATGGGATAAGGTTAATCCAGGTGAACGAGTGACACGGTAGAGCACTCAAGGAGGAAGTATGTCGCGACAAGATCAACCCCAATGGTATGTGGAATGGTGTTTTCCCCGGGAGGTTGAGTATGTCAGGGAGATTTCTCAAGTTATGCGTGTCTTGCATGCTGTCGTTTGTTTGAGTATGCCATGCTCATGTGTCTTTCATGCATTGTATAAACTGTTTCATGCCTTGACTTAAATGTTTTATCATTTAACCTGAGTTATGCCCCTGGAACATTCAATGTTCCATCCAGGAACTACTGTGAGGGCAAGGACACGGCTAGTTGGGGGCCAATGGTGCTTAGTTTGATAGTCATTGTAACGTTTGGAGGCTTTAGTATGTATTTCAAGTTGTATATGAACAGTTGCATGGTAGCAATGTCATCATTTGATCTGTATTACGTATTTTGTTATGGAAATACTATGTAAGAACTATGGTATTTTGATGTTAATGTATCTGCTGCGTTGTATTATGTCTCGTTTAGTTAAAGATTATTGATCTTGATAGTTAAACAAGCAAGATTGGGGTTCTCGGGGTTTGTATCTGCATGTGAAGATTGTTCTTGATACACCACGCGTGTTGAACTTGGAGGAAAAAAAAAAAATCCTGGGAATACCCTTATAGTGACGTGCCTGGCGAGACGGGGTGTTACAACTACAATGGAAGGGATGAGGATGATAAGAGAATAGGCTAGTTATGCTTATCGTCGCAGTAAAGAGCAGTGGGGAAGATGAAAAGAAGGTATAGTAAGTGGATGGGTGTGAATTGAGCACTTGGAAAAAGAGAATTAAAACAAAAGGAAAAAAAGAAAAAAATGTTATTGACAGGATTCAAAGTGTGGTGCAAATTAGAAAAACATATTTTGTAACGACCTATTATCAAGTTTAAGTTATTTTGCCTTTATTTTATGTGATATATTTTGGCATTACTTGATCTAAATGTTACGCCCTGTTTTTCCCAAGCGTGCGTTAACTCGAGATTTTGGGGATATTTTGTTTTTCAACATACACTCGACGTAAATTAAACCCCGATAATCCCGATCTACCATTTTTAGCATATTAACTTAAAAGAATAAGGTAAGACTAGGAATATCATCACATCAGCAAACGCAGAATCGAAACCTCGAATATACATAAGCATAATTCCCTTATTCATATTATAGAATTTGAACCATCGTTTGACATGACATTTTCAAGACAAATACTGTAATACCCAGAAATGGTTTGAGGCTACAAATAATATTTTATGAAGGGCATAAATGGAATTGTCGAAAGAATGAGACCTGATACATTATCACAATTTTAAGAGATCGAATTAACTGGAGGGAGTATCCCGAACCTTAGATAGCTAAGGAAAATGAAATGGCATCGACAAGAAATACAATTTATGATTTTAGGTGATGAAAGAAGTTGGATCAGGAACAGTTTCCGGTATAACTATCGACCGGGCTGAGAAAATAGAATCAACATAGGAAATATCCAAAAAATCAACGGAGTGTCTTGAGGACTTAAATTTTGTATATGAAACAACCTTTGAATGATTTCAGGTCAAAACGAAGAGATTTAAGGTCAAAACGATCAACTGGGCCTAAGTGTAATTTTCTAAATTTGCTCGAGAGAGGTCGAAACAATGAATTTTCTAGAAATTCTTGAGGGAAATGAATAGTTTTGAACATGAGGGCAGTCAAGGAATTAACAAAAAATCTAGGGGTGCCATGGATAGGAAGAAAATGCAATTAGAAGTTTCTTGGAGGCTAAAGTGCAAAGAAATAAAAGTTCCATAGTGTGAAATCGACCGGCCATACATGGCCATTGGCAGCCGCCTCTGGAGGCATTGAGAAGGTCGCCTGGAGGCTCCAAAGTAGCCTCCAGGTGATGATGAATCGATTAGGAGTTGCTATTGGCCGAAAAATACAGCGAAATGACCAGTTTTAATGGCAGATGTGACCACCGATTTGGACAAGATTTTCGAGGGCTATATGTCGCGATTTGGGGCTATTTGATTGGTTTGGAGGCTAGATTTAGGGATAAGGGGATAAGATCAATCAAGTTCTGGTGGAAATTCGGGTCGAGATCGGGTATAAATAGCCCAACCAAGGTTGAGGTTTTTCAAAAAAAAAAGTCGAGAGAAATTGGGGGCATTTTGGCTTGAATCAAAGCTCATGGATAAGGGGGTTTTGTTCTTGGGGTCGAGGGAAGTGTGTCTGGAGATTTTGGAGTCGTTTGGTGTAGGGGAAGTGGGGTTTTAGGGGGTTGGCCGAAAAGTCAGACTCGCTGGAGCCGCGACCTGCAATAGCCGTTTAAGGCGTCTTTCGGTGGTTGTTTTAGCCATTTGAGGGTGCCCTCGTGGTTGCCTCATCGAGATCTTCAAGCCCCTGCCATCAGATTGAGCATCGGACACCGTTGCCGGAGAAGAAGGCCAGAGAAGATGACTGGAAAGACCAGCCTGCGCGTGTGCACGCGTGGACTCCAGCCGCACCCACGCGCTAGTGCGTGAGGGTGCGTGAGGCATAGGTTTTCCTTGAATTTAATTTTATAATTTTTATAAAATTATTTTAGGATGGTTTATGCAAAAATATTTGGAAAAAAATGGGTGTTTGGTATTTATTATGATTTTTCGAGAGGGAGAAATGTTTGAAAAATAGGAAAAATTGAGGAAATTATGGAAAAATTAGAAATATTGATTTCTAAGGTCTTAAATGGTAAATAAGAGACGATTGGGTTGTTGGAAGAAAGGATTGCATGATTTTCGAGGTGTGACACGTTTTTTGAGGCAAAAATCAGACTTTTTTGAATTGAGGTGAGTGGTTTGATTCTAGCTTTACCTTATCTTGAATGTGTGTAGTGGGTTCTAGTGAGCAGTTTTTACCCTCCCAAGCTTAGGATACACGTGATTGAACTAGTTACAGTGAGCGGTTATACCCTCCAAAACTTGGGTTGTTTTACAAAGGCGTTTCACTTATGTACTTGTGACATCATTTGCATATTGAACATGTGGTATATTGCATCAACTGTTTTAAACTTATAAAAGAGTCGGTGCATGGTGTGTGATTTTCATATCATTGAGGTGTCGTTTTCGTGTCGTTGTTAGGTCCGTATGGGATGGGATGGGGTCTTCTTGAGAATGGGACAAGGTTAATCCAGGTGAACGAGTGACACAGTAGGGCACTCGAGGATTAAGTATTGCACGACAAGGTCAACCCCAACAGTTTGTGGAATGGATTTTCCACGAGAGGTTGAGTATGTTAGGGAGATTTCTCAAGTTAGACGTGTTGTATGTCATTTTTGTCTGTATATGTCATGCTCGTATGTCTTTCATGCATTATGTAAACTGTTTCATGCCATCACTAGATGTTTTATCATCTAAGCTGGGTTATGCTCCTGGAACATTCAACATTCCAGCTAGGGACTACTACGACGTCGAGGACATGGCTGGAGAGGCTAACGATGTTTAGTTCTGAGAGTCGTTGTATCACTTTGGAGGCGATAGTATTTATTTTGGTACATGTATAAACAGTTGTATGGTAATTTGATGGTTTTGTAATACGCATTTCGATGTGGGAACATCTTGTAAGAAACTCGTGGTAGACCACGGTATTTTAATGTTAATTATTCCGCTGTGTTATAATATGTCTTCTTTAGTTGTTAAGATTATTAATCTTGTTAGTTAAACAGGTAAGACTGGGTTCTCGGGATTTGTTATCTACATGTGAAGATTGTTCTTGAAATCACCGCGCGTGAGGAACTTGAAAAAAAAAAAAAAGATTCCCGGGAATACCCTTATAGTGACATGCCTGGCGAGGCGGGGTGTTACAAATACATAGAGACTCATCTCTCAACAACAGCTACTAAACACCTCAAATATAGACAAAATATACGCTAAAGATCACCAACGTAAATGACGGCTATATCTCGATAACCTTTTTTCCTTTATAGTCGCTACTTTCACCTAGAATGTTTGAATATTCTAGGGACATAGTCCAAATTAGATGTTGAATAATCTACGTGAGAGTTCAAAAATATTTTCATGAATGTATGCAAAACTATGAAATAAACAGACATATCCCGACATATCCCATCCTAAGAGAATCCCACACAGCACTTAATCCTAACCAGGGAAAATGCAATCTCTTTAAGGGCATCACAACCATAGTGACACATTGGCATAACACAATCCTGCTTAAGAGGGACAACCTCAATGCATGAACCTGGGTATCACCCCTATCATGTTAGGCATTACACTCCATACAAAGGTATTTGGGATCTCAACACAACCCTGGCCACAAGATGATCAACACTATCCTTGGAATTAATGTCCACCTAGGCAATAATGTTTTTTCAAAGGCACTTGGGGTGGTGTCCACTCTTAGCCCCTACCACTTGAGCCAATAACTGGGGTGGTGTCCACTCTTAGCCCTGGCACTTGAGTACTATAGGGTAAAGTTCGTCTTAGCCTCATCCCAAGTAAGTCACATAACATTAATCCTTGGCACGCATTTCGAGGGCTATCACTCAAGTGCCACTTATAGGTTGGCAACCCACATCCCACATGGATAACACACAAACATGCCAATGCCACATATCATGATTCGATGCATCATGAAAACAACATTTCAATGTACACAATTTATCACATAAAATTCAATGCACATGTATAAAACATTTTGGGACGTGAAAATAACCTACCACAGGTCAAATTGTTTGTATAAAACAAATCCAATATTAGGTTGAACCACCCAAAATAAAACCAAGTTTTAAGTAAGAACACTCATAGTAAATCAAATTTGGGGTAAGAACCCTCACAATAAACCGAGTTATAGGGCGAACACTAACAATAAACCAAATTTGGGGTATGAACTCTTACAAATCAAACCATTTGTATAAACAAGCCAAGTTTTGGTAGTAAACTACTCACCTCGAACTTATCTTAGACACCTCGATTCTCATGCTAACATCGATTTTCACACCAATCCTCAAGTAATCATACTAATGCTCAACCTCGAGCCTCAACGGTCCCTATACATTATATTCATTCAAAATAATATCAACATTTATTTTTCATAATTTTCCCTTATTTTCTTCCTATTTTCTTCTAAAAAATTCTAAAATAAATATCTTCTCAAGGTTTTTCCCAATTTTTTCTCCACCATAAATTCTAAAATATTTTTCTAAGAAAAAAAAATTCGAAAAAATCTGACCTGGCACATGCCCCCACGTGCTGGAATGTAACAGCTAGGCGCCGGTCGCTTCTCTAAAAATTTGGTCATTGGCGATTACCCAATCCTAGTTTTCTTTGCACCACTCGATAGCCATCTCCAAATCGGTCCTAATGGTACCCTTCTTGTCCCGAAACAACCACTGATGATGCCCTAAAATGCCAAAAATTAGTCCATTTTTTGGCCACCGCCTTGAGTTTTTGGCCACCTTCGAATCCTCCTCAAATCATTCCCAAACCATGCCAAATTCTCAGAAATGAACCTCACACTCTTGAGATCAAAAGCCTCTTATCCACAACTCCTGATTTTCTCTCAAACATGAGAAATCCAAAGTTTAATTTTGATGCATTCAACCACTTCGAAACACCTCTATTTATACACCATTTTGGCCCAAATCAAGCCATACCTTGTCAAATCTATGTCTTAAATGTCTGATAAGGCCTTATCTTGCATTAGATCGTGATGATTCATCACAAAAGATCCTTCCCCTAAAATTTCGCCACTCATGGCCATGCCTGGCTATTTTTATCAAATCACGGCCATGCGAGGGCATTCGCGACCCCATACCCTGCCCAATCAACTCATCATGTCGTGGGGCCCATTTCCTTGCCCTCAGATGACCCCAAGGACATCGAATTGAGGTTGGTTGGCGATGGCAGTAGTGGCCGGCAGCCATGGTTGTTTCTTTCTTCTTTATTTTTCTTTTCTTTTGTACACTTTGACCCCCTTAATTTTGAAATCTCTTTTAGGCCTTTCCATGAAGCTCGTTGAGTTTCAAAAAATTCCCCTACGACCCTTAGAGTTTTCTATTTCACAAAATGTACTCCAAGTTTTATTTTACCATTTTTTGGGCCAAAATTCAAAAATTACACTTAGGCTTGAAACTTATGAAAAATCACTCTTGATTGAAAACTCGATTGTTTTACCCCGAATCCTCTTCGGGATTTTTCCTTATGCAAAGTTCAACTCCTCTCGAGGCTTCATTGTCTTTTCGAAAGTTTCTTACTCTAATTTAATTTTCTAGGTTATATCGAAGTTGTACAAAAAATAATCTCTGATTTGGTTTCTTTCGGAGTCATAAATTCTGCCTCGAGGCACTCATTAATGTCGTATCCTTTTCTTTAGACATATAAGTCCTAGGGTACTCCCTACATTCTATTCAGTGACTTATTTTTACTATCAAACCAACTTTTAGGTATTTAAACTCATCCAAATTATGTGGCGATCTCACATAAATATGGGGTATTGCACTAAATGTTGGAAATATTTAATGTGATGTTAAGAAGTCTAAAATGAATGGAATTTATGTGTATGGAATAGTTAAAGGAAATGAATTTATATGATAATTGACAAGTCAAGGCAATGAAGATTTAAGTCGTTGAAAAGTCAAATAAATTGTGTGAGGAATAGTAAAAGCATGAATATGTGTGTGCATGTGGAAAATTTCTACATCAAATTGTGATGATTCAACACAAAAGACCCTTCCTCGAAAATCCGGCCACTCACAGCCATGCCTGGCCATTTTTGTGAAATCATGGCCATCCGAGGCCATTCGCGACCCCATATCTTGCCCAATCAACTCATTATGTTATGGGGCCCATTTCCTTGCCCTCAGATGACCCCAAGGACATCGGCTCGGGCTGGCCGACGATGGAAGTAGTGGCCGGCGACCATGGCTGTTTCTTCCTTTTTCATTTTTTTGTTTACATTTTAACCCCTTAATTTTGAAATTTCTTTTAGGCCTTTCCGTGAAGCCCGTTTGAGTTTTTGAAAATTCCCCTATCACCCTTAGAGTTTCCTCTTTCACAAAATGTACTCCAAGTTTCGTTTTACCATTTTTCGGCCAAAATTCAAAAATTACACTTAGGCCTGAAACTTATGAAAAATCACGCTTGATTGAAAACTTGATCGTTTTACCCCGAACCCTCTTCGGGGTTGTTCCTTATGCAAAATTCAACTCCTCTCGTTGCTTCGTTGTCTTTTTATAAGTTTCTTATGCTAATTCAATTTTTTTGCTATATCGAAGTTGTACCGAAAATAGTATCTAATTTGGTTTCTTTCGGGGTCATAAATTTTGCCTCGAGATTCTCATTAATGTCATATCATTTTCTTTAGACATCTAAGTCCTAGGGTACTCCTTGCATTCAATTCGGTGACTTATTTTTACTATCAAACCAACTTTTTGGTATTTTGAACACATTCAAATTATGTGGCGACCTCACACAAATTTAGGGTATTAGACTAAATGTTGGAAATATTTAATGTGATATTAAGAAGTCTAAAATGAATGAAATTTATGTGTATGGAATAGTCAAAGGAAGTGAATTTATATGATAGTTGACAAGTCAAGGCAATGAAAATTTAAGTTATTGAAAAGTCAAATAAATTGTGTGGGGAAGAGTCAAAGCATGAATGTGTGTGTGCATGTGGATAAGTAAAAAATTGTTGGCTTAAATTGGAAGAGAAGTGGGTTGTTGGATAAGTATATGTATATATATATATGTTTTATGTTTTGTTTAAAGGGGATTTTATGTGTGTGTCAATATATATATTTGTGGGGGTAAAATTGGGAAAGGAAAAGATTTAAAAGGAGCATTTTGATAAATTTGGGGAGCTTGGCGTGCAAACTTCTTCTCTTCATTTCATTCTCTCATTCTTCATCTTTCTTCTCTTGTTCTCTCTTGAGATCTTCTTTTTAGTTTGGAGCTTCTAAAAGGAGATTGAGTCGTAGTCCCAACAACTAATATAATTGTATATCAATGGCACCAATATCCAAGAGAAGGGTGAATTGGGTTATTTAAAAAATTAATTGAACTTGAAAATCTTTTTGAAGAAAATTGAGATTTTAGTGCAAGTGAGGATGATATAAATGCTTGGAAAAATAAATGAAACAAAGAGTATAAGCAAATGAAGAACATAACAATATATAAAGGGTCGGCTTAAACCAAGCTTAATCCACTACCTTAGCCCCTCACTAAGGATTTTTCAATTAATTCACTAGAATCCTCTTATCATTTCGGATAGACCCTATAGTAACAAGTTAGGAATGTACAACCTCTTGATTAGTGAAGCAAACCCTCTAACAAGGTAGGTATTGCAACCCCTTGCTTTAATAAGTAAGTCTTCTAGCACAATAAGTTAGGAAATGCACAAAATGATACAATATAAGAGTGGATCTAAGAATGTGTTTGATTGCACACATTTAGCATATAAAATATGTAATTATTACACATTTTTTATGAAAAACAATCAAACACTCTTAACTTTTCTATAAAAAAATATATATGGTACAAGCATTTAAAGTTTCTTTCCATGGAATTTATTTTCTAAGGGGGTGAGGTGGTTTTTGTTTTCTAGGTAATATTACCTAGAATTAAATTCTAGGTAATGCAATCAAGCAAACCCTAAGAGTTAATACTCTTCATTATAAATTCTATCAACAACTACACAAGCCTTGAAATTAAAATTACAAAGCTAAAAACAAAGCCTTGAAGCACCCAAATGGATGAGCACTTGGAAGCTTGCAATGTAATCACTTAGGTGTCTTAGTTCCTCCATTTGGCTTCTATTTATAAAGCTTGGAGATCCATTTTCGAGAATCTTGTCGTTGATAATGGAAGGAACCATTTAGAATAATGGAGAAACTAGCCATTAGAGTTTGATGCGAACCCCACAAAGGAAGGTGAGACTCGACACTCAAAATGGTCCTTGTGCCAAGGATCATTCTAAAACAAATTTTAATTAGTAAAACAAAAGGACCTTGACCCGTTATCTATAAAGAGATAAGAACCAAAGGTATAAGAAGGTTGGGTAGACACCACACTCAAGATAGAAGAGAAGGATTGTGAGTGATAAGAAACTGTAACGACTCGTTTGTAGGTCCGAATTTTTTTTTTTTGTATTATTTCTCTAAGTGTTTTATTTTGGCTTTTAGAGGTTGGTAGTATTTATGTGTTGAGTAAAGATAAAATAAAAAAGTGATGTGTAATTGGGAAATGAAGAAAATAAGAATAAAAATGGTAGATAAAAATTAATAGAAGAAGAAATGAAAAAGAAATAATTAAATACGATTTTATTATGTGTTATTTAAATGTTTAATAAAGCAGGGGCATGGTGGTAAATAGTGGCTTTGTTGGAGGGCTTCTTGGTCTTTGTGAATGATTTAAAAAGGGGAGAAAAGGGGCTTGGATGGCAGCCAACGTTCCTTCATATCTTCTTCTCCCTTCCACTATCTTCTTCTTCCTTCTACCATATTCTTTTTCTCTTCTTCTTTCTTTCAATTGGCAGCCACCTCTTCTTCTTTATAAGTTGCTTTTCCTTTTCTTCTTCTTGCTCATCTTGGAGCTTAAAGAGAGGGTGGGTTGCAACTTCAACGTAGTGAATTTCTCTTCATTGGTATCCAACTCAAGAGGCAAGTTCCACTTCTAATTTTCTCATTTTCTTTGATTTCCTCTTAACCTCTTGTTGGATGTGAAATCCATATTCTTGGATGAGATCCGAAGTTTTTGTGTCTTTCAATTTCAAAGAGTTTATATCAAAATTGGTAATTTTGATGTGGGTTTATGTTTTGGGTTCTTTTGTGAAAAATGGATAAATTCTTTCAAGTTTTGTGATTTAGATTGTAATCTCAAAGGGGTATTTCTCTATCTCTATTTCTTGATGATTGATACTAAATTCCTTGGCTTAAAATTGTGTTTGTGGTGTTTAAATTGTGGATTTTCAAAATTTCTGTACGTGTTCATCATACCGATTTTCAACACTGCGCAACATGTAATCGTTTGGCCATAACTTGCTATAGAAATATTAGAATTGACTTCCGTTTTTTTTGATTGAAACCTAAACTTTGAGGGCTTCGATTTGATATATAATATTATATATTTTGGTTTAAAATTAAGTCCTCTAGATCTTTTTCCAGGCAATCTGTTAGTCAAATTATTTGATAATGTTTTTGAATATGAGTTTCTTCATTTGATTCTTTTCCAGCTGCCATGACAACTTAGTTAAGCATTAATTATGTAACAAATGGGTAAGATTTAACTAAATTTAGTGACTAGGGATATGATATAATGAGTTCGTTATCATAATGAGTAATAAATGGGAAATTATATTACAAATGAAATGGAAAAGAAATTGATTATATATGGCATAATATTTCATACTTATGATCATAATCATACAATGAAAAGAATAATGGACTGTAATTGCGTGATGTTTGATGATGTGACAATATGCGTGTATATAAACATGTAATATTAATGGTGCACCTATTATTTTGCGCAGCGGTAGTACGACAAGAAAAAGAATGGATTTCCAACCTAGCCGGCAGACGTTGCCTGACTAGGGGAGCTTCGACTCATGAGACATATATATTATGATATTACTTGCACGGATGGACTATGGTCCTGAATTTTATGTTGTGCGTGAGTTGTATCATATTCATGTAAGCTTTGGCATGGGACGTGACAAATTATGTTAAGTTGTTAATATTATGTGGCTTAACATAATAATAGTTATGATGGTAAAGAATGGATAGAAAATTTTATTGTTTATCATGAATCAATTGTAATATTATTTCTTATCACTCTTGTCTATGTTACTGTCTCATAACAATGCTTCTCTTTATACAATATACTTACTGAGCCTTGCGGCTCACCTTATTATTCTATTCTATGTTAATCTAGGTAAAGGCAAGGATAAGGTGGGTGGTGAGCCTAGCAACAAATGAGGGAAAAGAAAGTCTAGTAGTGTACAGAGTCTTCCCTACCTGCAGATCCTAGATAGTTGTTTGTAATAGGGCATGGAGTGATGAGTGTTGGTTTGTCTTATTTTGCATAACCCTTGTAACTTGTATTATAAGAGGAGTTAAACCTAAAGTGAATGTTAATAGAAATAAGATTGTGTAAATTAATCTTGTAGTGATATTACGCAGTTATTATGATGGATGTTTATGGTCTTTGATGCTTTTGTTTCATGCCTGTAGAGATTCTCTCACGGATCACTTATGCTAGCGAGTGCTCTGGGAGGTGGGCCGTAACAGTTTGGTATCAGAGCTAGGTTTTGATCCTGGGACTTGGAGTCACTACAGGCATGGAACAAAAGCATCACAGACCATAAACATCCACCATAATAACTGCGTAATACCATTACAAGATTAATTTACACAATCTTATTTCTATTAACATTCACTTTAGGTTTAACTGCCCTTATAATACAAGTTACAAGGGTTATGTAAAATAAGACAAACCAACTCTCATCACTCCATGCCTTGTTACAAACAACTATCTAGGATCTGTAGGTAGGGAAGACTGTACACCACTAGACTTTCTTTTCCCTCGCTTGCTGCTAGGCTCACCACCCACCTTATCCTTGCCTTTACCTAGATTGACACATAATAGAATAATAAGGTGAGCCGTAAGGCTCAGCAAGTATATTGTATAAAGAGGAGCAATGTTATGAGACAACAACATAGACAAGAGTGATAAGAAATAATATTACAATTGATTCATGATAAACAATAAGATTTCCTATCCATTCCTTACCATCATAACTATTATTATGTTAAGCCACATAATGTTAACAACTTAATATAATTTGTCATGTCCCATGCCAAAGCTTACATGAATATGATACAACTCACGTACAACATAAAATTCAGGACCATAGTCTATCCATGCAAGTAATATCATAATATGTATGTCTCATGAGCCAAAGCTCCCCTGGTCAGACAAGGTCTTTGGCTTGGTTGGAAATCCATTCTCTTTCTTGCGGTACTACCACTGTGCAAAATAATAGATGCACCATCAATATAACATGTTTGTATACACGCATATTGCCACATCATCAAACATTACGCAATTACACTCCATTATTCTTTCATTGTTTAATTATGATCATAAGTATGAAATGTTATGCCATATATAATCAATTTCTATTCCATTTCCTTTGTAATATAATTTCCCATTTGTTATTCATTATGATAACCAACTCATTATATCATATCCCTAATCACTAAATCCAGTTAAATCTTACCCATTTGTTGCATAATTAATGCTTAATTAAGTTATCACAGTGGTTGGAAAAGAATCGAATGAAGAAACTCATATTTCAAAAAATTGCCAAATAATTTAACAAATAGGTTGGCTGGAAAAAGCTCTAGAGGCCTCAATTTTAAACCAAAATAT
Organism: Diospyros kaki; assembly: GCA_036245055.1. Classification (NCBI taxonomy): domain Eukaryota; kingdom Viridiplantae; phylum Streptophyta; class Magnoliopsida; order Ericales; family Ebenaceae; genus Diospyros; species Diospyros kaki. Next base: position 13,190,858 of record BSEG01000001.1, on the reverse strand, counting down.
ATGATATTATTTATTAAATCGAAGCCCTTGAAATTTAGGTTCCAACAAAAAAATGGAACTTAATTCTGATATTTCTACAGCAAGTTATGGCCAAAAGATTACATGTTGTGCAGTGTTGAAAATCAGCATGATGGAAATTCTAAAAATCCACAATTTAAAGACCACAAGCACAATTTTAAGCCAAGGAATTTAGTATCAATCATTAAGAAATAGAGATAGAGCAATACCCCTTTGAGATTACACTCTAAATCACGAAACTTGGAAGAATTTATCCTTTTTTCACAAAAGAACCCAAAATATAAACCCACATCAAAATTATCAATTTTGATAGAAACTCTTTAAAATTAAAAGACCCAAAGCCTTTGGATCTCATCCAAGAATATAGATTTCACATCCAACAAGAGATTAAAAAGAAATCAAAGAAAATGAGAAGATTAGAAGTGCAACTTACCTCTTAAGTTGGATACCAATGAAGAGAAATTCACTACGTTGAAGTTGCACCCCACTCTTTCTTTAAGCTCTAAGATGAGCAAGAAAAAGAAAAGGAAAATCAACTTATAAAGAAGAAGAGGTGGTTGTCAATTGAAAGAAAGAAGAAGAGAAAAAGAATATGGTAGAAAGAAGAAGAAGATAGTGGAAAGGAGAAGAAGATATGAAGGAACGTGGGCTGTCATCCAAGCCCTTTTTCTCCCATTTTTAAATCATTCACAAAGACCAAGAAACCTTCCAACAAAGCCCTTATTTATGTAATGCCCCTTCTCCTAGAATTTCCTGAGAAGTAGTGCTATGAGGAAAATAAAATAAACTAACTGATAATCTAAAATCTGATACCATAAATGAATAGCTAAATCAATTGAAATAAAAACTCTAAGTCAATATAAACTGAAAAGCATAAACTCTGACTAAGGGACAATCCCTCAACTGAAATGTAAAATAGATCTAAACTGACAAAATACTACAAAACTCAACAGACTCCCAGACATCTTTTATCTTGAGTGGCTCCACGTACACACACTATAGACCACTGCTGCTAGGCCCCACTTCTGGTACTCCCCTGCTAGGACCTGGAGGGGTGAAGAGTACAAGGTGAACTACAAAGCTGAGCAAGTAATAAGCTAGAAAGAATAATTGAAGCTGAAAGGAAGAATACTGATACTGATAAATAACTCACTAAACTTGTATTATATAATCACTATCTATTTGCATTCATAAAAATGTAATGCACAGAAACTGTAAACTAAATGCAGGTATGAAACTTTGTCTCATAGGCTCACATAATTTGATAAAACATACCTGACTGATCTGAATCCTATAAATAGAAAAAAACTGTAAGCACATACTGTGAGCAAAGTCCCTAGTCCCCTGGTCGTCACCAGGCAAGCAACTCATAAACAGAGTTGTAACTGAAACTGATACTGGTGGGATCACTGCAGACTAAGCTGCCTAGCGCGCATAATGCAATGCTCATATAAATGTTGACACACGATATGTAGTGCTGTATATAAAGTTATACTCAATACTCATACCAAGATGTATGCATATAATCTCACGAAATAATACTGAACATGCCATAATAAACACTAAACATGTAATCTCATCTTCAATATATTAGAATACAAAGATTCTATGAATTATGTATTATAGTATGGGCATGATTAACTTGTTATATTCTGGCATAAAATTCAATATTTGGAGGCATTGAATATCTTTATTTGAATAAAACTTGAATTAAAACATCACTGGAAGTTCACTTGGATTTCTGGAAAAGCCATCCAGATATTAGGGAGGATATCCGGATATGAGGAAAGATATCCAGATAGAAAGAAGGCTCATCCGGATATGCTAGCCCTCAAATAAGAAGCTATTCAGATATACTGGGATATATTCAAATGGAAACTAGGACATCCAGATACGATTCTGGATATTCGGATATCTCATAAGGCACTCGGATATTAATATCAGGAGACTTATTTGAATATAAAATTCAACTTTGGAGAGAGGCATTCGGATACGGAAGGAGGCATCCAGATATGCTAGACTTATCCGGATAGAAGAAAGGGCATTCGGATATGAGTTATCCAGATGTGCGAAGAACCATCCGGATATCATATGCAAGGAACTTGGAACTCATCCGGATATGGGAAGACCCATTTCGGATATCTACAATTAAATTTGACGAATATGAACGCTAACAAAGACTGAAATCTGAAATAAAACTTAATGATTCTACACCATTTTGAATAAAATCTTGGGAAAACGAATCCCAATTGATATGAAACAACTTTAAGGATGATTCAAAGATAATATTTGATTGAATCGCTATAAAGATCATGCATATATGAGACCTTGCATCTAAAAGAAATAAAATGAGGAATGAACTTGCAACTCAAGAGAAAGAAGAAATAATAGGACTTGCACTCCAAATCGAAAAATAAGTAATAGAACTCACAATCCAAAATGGATAAAGATTAATAGAACTTGCTCATAACTTCACTGTTATATGCATATATATTTATATATATACGCCTCTGCTTACTGATATAAATCTGAAAACTATAATGAAGAACTAGAATAATCTGAAAACGAAACTAATATGAACCTATAATGGAAGGGATTACAAGGAAGATACTTGTCTCGATAAATCTTGATCGACTCACACAATCTCAACCAGAAATCTCCTATGGAAAGAAACTTCTAAAACTTACAGACTTCTTGGGTCTCTACTCCTGACACGACATGAAGAAAACTATCGCTTATGTGTCTTTTCATAGAGAAAGAAATAGCCTTAGAAGCTCATCTCCTTCTCCTTTTATAATTTGGAGTCCTTATTCTTAATTAATTTGGAATCCTCCTTCTACTTCAACTAGGAGACTCTTAATCCAAATCCATCTTACGCATGGATTCTCACTCTCCCTTAAATACATAATCTCACTTAATTAATAATAATACAAAAATTATTATTAAAACTCGAAATAATAATAAAACTCTAAAATTACCTTCATGCCCTTGTATTTAATTTCCATAAATTAAATGCCATTAAATACTATTCTCTCAATTAAAAATTACTAGATTGACACCTTGGCAAATTCTTTTAAGTCCAAAATTAAATAGAATTAAATGCTATTCTTTTCCTTCAAAATCTCTAAATTACCACATTAAATAATTAATTGACAAAATCCCTTAATCAAATACTTCAACAATTAATTAAATAATTCTTGAATAAATATTGAGCCCTCTAACGAGTCGTTACAATTTCTCTCCTCCTTAAAATAAATTGGTCCTCCAAATCGTACCTCTCAAATAACGAGAGGTAAAGATGCCTCATCTCTTCTTCTAATTCTCACGTCGCCTCTTTTGACGAGTGTTACTGCCATTGCACCTTTACAAGAGGAATTAATCGATTCATCAAAATCTTCTCTTTTTTTTTTCTCTAAAATACTGGTGGGTATCTCTTCATAAGACACGTCTTCTCCAACTTCAAGAATCTGAAAATCAATCACATGCTGAGGATCTGGCACATACTTCCTCAACATCGAAACATGAAACACGTTATGAACATGGGACAACTGAGGTGGCAAAGCTAACTCATATGCCAAAGTCCCTATCCGTCTCAAAATTTCAAACAAACTAATGTAACAGGGATTAACTTCCCTGTTACCCCAAATCTGCGAACTCATTTAATGGGCATGACCCTCAACCAAGCATGGTCACCTACCTCAAACTTGAGGTCTCGTCGTCACTTATCTGCATAGCTCTTTTGTTTGTCTTGGGCTATTTTCATTCTAGCTTTGATAACTCGAATATTTTCTGACGTCTGCTCAACAATTTTGGGACCTAATAAAGCCCTATCACCAATCTCTTCCCAACATATTGGTGATTGACACGGTCGCCCATACAAAGCCTCATACAAACATTCCAATATTTGAATGGAAACTATTATTGTAGGAAAATTCCACCAAAGGTAAATGCCCATCTCAACTACCTTGGAAATCTAGAAAACAAGCTCTCAACGTGTCCTCGAGAGTCTTGATAGTCCTTTCTGAATGACTATCTGTCTAATGATGAAATGTTGTACTAAACTTCATCTGAGATCCAAATGCATCATGAAAAGCTCCCTAAAAATGAGAAGTGAAATGAGGATCTCGATCTGATACAATGCTGGATGGAACACCGTGTAACTTCACGATCTCCTCAATATAAATTATTGTAAACCTATTCAATGGGTAAGTCTTCTTAATAGGTAGAAAATGGGTTGATTTAGTCAAACTATCAACAATCACCCATATAACATCATAGCCTCTAGTCATTCTGGGTAAAACCCATCACAAAATCCATAGTAACATTATCCTATTTTCACTTCGGAATAGGCAATGGAAATAATAAACCTACGGGTTTTTAATATTTCGCTTTAACTTGCTAGCATACTGAACACTGCCAAACATATTTAGCTACATCTTTCTTTATACCACTCCATCAATACTGTCACTTTAGGTCATGGTTCATCTTCGCAATACCTAGATGAATAATGTAACAACTTTTGTGTGCTTCATTCAAAATCTCCTGCTTAAGATTTCCATCATTGGGTATACAAATATGTCTTTGAAATAAAAGTATACCATCACTTTGTAGAGTATATCTCAAAGGAGAAAATTTCTCAATGTCTGCTAAAATCTATGCTAAATTCTCATCTTTTGATTGCTGGTCCCTAATTAAATCAAACAACTCTGGTTGCACCCTCATATAAGTGCAACTCATCACTGTACTATCCTCTGGGCCTGAAATAGATAGAGCACTCAATTGCTCCAATAACTTCCATTCTTGAACCATTATCGTAGCCATAAAAGCTCCTTGCCGACTCAAAGCATCGGCTACTACGTTTGCCTTTTCTAGATGGTATAGAATCTCACAGTCAAAGTCCTTAAATAACTTGACCCAACGTCTTTGCCTTATGTTCAATTCTTTCTAAGATAAGAGATAATGTAGGCTCTTGTGATCTGTATAAATCTCAACCTTCTCATCATATAAATAGTGTCTCCATATCTTTAATGCAAATACTACTACTGCCAACTTCAAATCATGAGTAGGGTAATTCACCTCATGTTTCTTCAATTTTCTAGAAGCATAAGCATTAACTCAACCTTATTGCATCAATGCGCAACTCGAACTTGAATGGGAAGCATTACTGTAGATGGAATATTTCTCTCCATTTCTTGGTATAGTTAAGACTAGTGCAGTAGTCAACTTTCACTTTAATTCTTGGAAGCATGTTCACACGCATCATTCCATTTCAACTTCGCTCATTTCCTTGTTATCTTAATCATAGGGGAAGATAAATGAACAAATCCCTCAATGAATCACCTATAATAACCTGTAAGACCTAGAAAACTACGTATCTCTATCACTATCGTCGGCCTCAACCAATCCATAACTGCTTTAGTCTTGTCTGGATCCACTAAAATACCATCTCCAAACACCACATGGCCTAGAAATCCAATTTGAGTGAGTTAAACTCACACTTGCTGAACTTGATGTATAGTTGCTCTTCCCTAAGCCTTTATAGTACTGAAGTAGGATGCTCTATATGCTCCTCTACACTGGGTGAGTAACTAAAATATCATCTATGAAGACAATAATGAAGCAATCTAGGTACTCACATAGAACTCGATTCATCAAATCCATGAAAATAGCTGGAGCATTCATTAACCCAAATGGCATCACCACAAACTCATAGTGTCCTTAGTGAGTCCTGAAAGCAATCTTCTGAATATCATCATGTCTAACTCGCAACTGATGGTAACTTAATCTTAAGTCTATCTTTGAGAACACTTTAGCTCATCGCAGCTAGTCTAATAAGTCATCCACTCGAGATAAGGGATACTTGTTCTTCAATGTCACTTGATTCAATTGGCGATAATCAATACATAATCTCAAAGATCCATCTTTCTTCCTCAAAAACAATACTGGTGCGCCCCATGGGGATGAACTGGGTCAGATAAAACCTTTTTCTATTAATTCTTTATAACTAGGCCTTTAACTCCTTTAACTCATTGGGTGCCATTCGATATGAAGCCTTAGAGATAGGTTGTGTACCAAGCAATAACTCAATAGTAAACTCTGCTCCTCTCTAAGGAGGTAATCCTGGTAATTCATCAAGGAAAACATCTGAGAAATCTCGTACTACTGGCATCCCAAAGAACTTCATCTTGTTTCCCTCATCTAAGGTAACAAAAGCCATGTAAGCTTCACATCCATCACGCATCAACTTCTCTACTTTCATCACTGAGATCATAAGAATCGTAGCCATATGCTTGACTCCTTTATATATCTGAACTGGCTGTCAAGGTAGATCAAAGTCAATAATCTTCCATCGATGGTTAACTCTTGCATAATGTCATGACAACCAATCCATGCCAAGGATCAAATCAAAATCCCTAACATCAAGAATTTCTAAGTCTCCCAATAGGTTTTTATCATGTACCTGCTCCTTTCTTGGTCGCTTGTGCCGTTTTTCACTCATTACTGTCTCTCTCAATAGCATATGCTCGCTGAACTATTGTGGCATAATCCACACTCTGAGCTCCTCCAAAAGCATGGATAATATCAGCACGCAATCCTGTCTGAAATTTAGTAGCTTCTTAGCTTTAGTGGACACCAACTCTGAGGCCTATCTAGTCAAGGCTGTAAACTCTGCCTCATATTAGGCCATTGTCTTGGTACCTTGCACCAACTCAACAAACTCAAAAACTTTCTGGTCCTTCACCCATGCTGGGCAATAAGCATCGTGGAATACTTGCTGAAATTCAACCCATGTGGGTTCTTGATTACCAACCTCTGGCAGGTAGTCTTCCACCATCTCTTTGCATCACCTCTACATAAAAATATGCTAAGTCATACTCGACGATTGTCTGTACAATCGATAGCATCCAATTCTCAACCGTTGATGGTCAAAAGGCCATGAAATCCCTGACTTCTTATTTCTACTTCCACAACTGGAATAGTTGGAGCGACTGACAAATCGCCTCTACTGCCTCTTGCTTCTTGGGGAACTTTTGATTCTTTTACTTGATTAGTATCTAAGGTATCTATCACCCTCATCAATCTAGCTAACATACCTCACATCTCGACCATTCCCTGCCGTAGATCACGACTAGACTCTTCTGAAGAGCTAGGCGTGGACACTGGAACGTGCATCGAAATAAAAATAGCCTAACTGCGAGTCCGGGGTTGTGCACCTCTATTACCCATCTTCCTCCGTCACCACTTAGGGTTAGAATACTGCTAATTGGGCCAACTTATCTAAATGAAGGACATAAGTCCTAACTTTATCCAACATACTATGTGTGTATGGGAGACTCCTCAAAACACCGCTCTGATACCAATACTGTAGCGCCCCTCTCTTAGAACTGCTTGAGAAAAAGTGCTATGGGGAAAATAAAATAAACTAACTGATAATCTAAAATCTGATACCATGAATGAATATCTAAATCAATTGAAATAAAATCTCTGAGTCAATACAAATTGAAAAATATAAACTCTGACTAAGGGACAATCCCTCAACTGAAATGTAAAATAGATCTAAACTGACAAAACACTATAAAACTCAATAGACTCTCAAACATCTTTTATCTTGAGCGGCTCCACGTACACACACTATAGACCACTGCTGCTAGGCCTCACTTCTGGTACTTCCCTGCTAGGACCTGGAGGGGTGAAGAGTACAAGGTGAGCTACAAAGCTTCGCAAGTAATAAGCTAGAAAGAATAATTGAAGTTGAATTAAAGAATATCGATACGGATAAATAACTCACTAAACTTGTACTATATAATCACTATCTGTTTGCATTCATAAAAATGTAATGCACATAAACTGTAAACTAAATGCAGGTATGCAACTTTAGCTTATAGGCTTACATAATCTGATAAAACATACTTGACTGATCTGAATCCTGTAAACAGAAAAAAATTGTAAGCACATACTGTGGGCAAAGTCCCTAGCCCCCTGGTCATCACCAGGCGAGCAACTCATAAACTGAGTTGTAATTGAAATTGATACTGGATCACCGAAGACTAAGCTGCCTAGCGCACATAATGCAATGCTCATATAAATGCTGGCAGACGATATGTAGTGCTCCATATAAAGTCATGCTCAATGCTCATACCAAGATATATGCACATAATCTCACGAAATAATACTGAACATGCCATAATAAACACTAAACATGTAATCTCATCTTTAATATATTGGAATACAAAGATTCTATGAATTATGTATTATGGTATGGGCATGATTAACTTGTTATATTCTGGCATAAAATTCAATATTTGGAGGCATTGAATATCTTTATTTGAATAAAATTTGAATCAAAATATCACTAGAAGTTCACTTGGATTTCTGGAAAAGCCATCCAGATATTAGGGAGGATATCCGGATATGAGGAAAGACATCTGGATAGAAAGAAGGTTCATTTGGATATGCTAGCCCTCAAATAAGAAGCTATTCAGATATGCTAGGATATATTCAGATGAAAACTAGGACATCCGGATACGATTCTGGACATTTGGATATCTCACAAGGCACTCGGATATTAATATCAGGAGACTTATTTGAATATAAAATTCAACTTTGGAGAGAGGCATCCAGATACAAAAGAAGACATCCGGATATGCTAGACCTATCTGAATAGAAGAAAGAGCATCCGGATATAAGCTATTCGGATGTGCGAAGAACCATCCGGATATCATACGCAAGGAACTTAGAACTCATCCGGACATAGGAAGACCCATTCGGATATCAACAATTAAATTTGACGAACATGAACGCTAAAAAAGTCTGAAATTTGAAACAAAACTTAATGATTCTACACCATTCTGAATAAAATGTTGGGAAAACCAATCCCAGTCGATATGAAACAACTTTAAGGATGATTCAAAGATAATATTTGATTGAATCCCTATAAAGATCATGTATATATGAGAACTTGGATCTAAAAGAAATAAAAGGAGGAAGGAACTTGCAACTCAAGAGAAAGAAGAAATAATAGGATTTGCACTCCAAATGGGTTGTTAGAGAAATAATACCGAAAAAAAAAATTTCAGAACTACAAACGGGTCGTTACAGATAAGTCAAGAATGAACCTCACAAGATGAAATCTTGATAAGTTCAGAACAGTTCGTTGAAGAACCAAAGAGAAAACTCTCACTATTAGTATTGTTGAAAAAGTGCATTCCCCATATGGTTACGGGCTTATATTGCCACAAACAAAGTAAAAAAAAAAAAAAACACAAGATAAAGAAAGTCTTCAAGCATTCTCCTAATCAATCAATCATCCACCAATTTAGGCAATCAATTAATTAGCCACCAATTTAGGTAATCAATCAATTAGCCACCAATTGTGACAATCAATCAATCAACCACCAATTATGACAAATTTGATAATGCCTTGTTTGTTTCTTCATAAGATCTCTCCAAATTACATTAAGAAGCTTGGATAACATTGACAAAGCATGGACCCTCTTGAATACTCAATTCAGGTAAATTATAGTCCTGAAAAAAATCTGAATTTAAGGTGTATTCAATTAGCCTATTTAATGCTTTCTTCAGTTTCTTGGTTCTTGACCTTGTCATTGGACCTCCATGGTTGCTTAATGGATCTTGTGAGGCTTTAGCAACCTCGCATCATTCCTCGTCTCTTGAAAAGGATTTTTCCTCAAATCGCCACCTACATCAAATGGAGACAAATCAACAACATTAAAGCTTGCACTTACATTATACTCACCTGGAAAGTCTAACTTGTAGGTGTTATCAATGATCCTTTTAAGCACTTGAAATGGTCCATCTCCCCTTGAAAGTAGTTTTGAATGCCTTTGAATTAGAAACCGTTCTTTCCTCATATGTATCCAAACCCAATCACTAGGCTCAAATACAACTTTCTTGTGCCCCTTATTATTTTGGTTAGCATATTGTTTAGTTCTCATTTCAATGTTTTATCCTGGCTTCTCATGGATGTTCCTGGCAAAGTTAGTTTTCTTCTTTCCATCTAAATTAACACGCTCATCCATAGGTAGAGGAGTTAAATCCAAAGGAGTTAATGGATTAAAACCATACACTACTTCAAAGGGTGAAAACTTAGTTGTTGAATGCACAGTCCTATTATATGCAAACTCTACATACGGTAAACACTCTTCCCATGTTTTCAAGTTCTTTTTATTATAGCATGCAATAAGGTAGATAAAGTTCTATTAACTACTTCGGTTTGGCCATCAGTTTGTGGATGACAGGTAGTAGAAAACAAAAGTTTATTTCCTAACTTACCCCATAAGGTCTTCCAAAAATAGCTTAAGAACTTTGCATCCCAGCTCGAAATAATAGTCTTAGGCATGCCATGCAATCTTACAATCTCCCTGAAAAATAAATCAACAATGTGTGAGGCATCATCGATTTTGTGACATGGAATGAAATATGTCATTTTAGAAAACCTACCAACAACCACATATATGGAATCCTTACCTCTTTTTGACCTAGGTAAACCCAACACAAAATCTATAGATATATCAATCCAAGGTTTACTAGGGATAGGTAAAACAGTATACATACCGTGAGGTTTAACCTTAGACTTAGCTTGTTTATAAGTGACACACATTTTGCAAATTCTTTCTATATCACGTTTCATATGAGGCCAAAATAAGTGTTCATGCAAAACATCCAAAGTCGTAGATATACCAAAATGCCCCATCAAACCACCACCATGAGCTTTTCTAACAAGTGAGTCACATAAAGAACATTTAGGCACACATAACTTATTCTCTCTAAGCAAAAACACATTATGCCTAAAGAACTTTCCAAACGCCACTCTCTCACATGCATTGAATACATTACAAAAATCAAAGTCATCAACATATAAGACTTTAATGTACTCAAAACTTAATATTTTGGCATCTAGGGTAGAGAGTAAGGCATACCTTCGAGACAATGCATCAGCTACAATATTTTCCTTACCTTGCTTGTGTTTGATCACACAAGGAAAGGTTTCAATGAACTCCACCCACTTGGCATGTCATTTGTTTAGCTTATGTTGTCTCTTTAAATGCTTTAGGGATTCATGACCGGTATGAATCACAAACTCCTTTGGCTAAAGGTAGTGTTGTCAAGTTTCCAGTGCCTTAATTAATGCATACATCTCTTTATCATATGTAGGATAATTTAAGGCTATCCCACTTAGCTTCTCATCAAAATATGCAATGGGACATCCTTGCATTAGAGCAACTCCAATACCTATTCCTAAAGCATCACACTCAATTTCAAAGGTTTTAGTAAAGTTAGGTAAAGCAAGTAAAGGATCATTAGTTAGTTTTTCCTTAAGCAAACTAAATTCCTTTTCTTATTTATCTCCCCACTTAAAACCTACATTCTTTTTAATGACTTCAGTCAAAGGTGCAGCTAGGCTACTAAATTTTTTCACAAATCTCCTATAAAAACTAGCCAAACCATGGAAACTTCTAACATTTTCCACACTTGTAGGTTTTGACCAATCTTGAATTGCCTTAACCTCTTCTTCTTTAACCTCAATTCCTCTAGCACTAACAACAAAGCCAAGGAATAGAAGTCTATCTGTGCAAAAGGTGCACTTTTTGAGGTTAGCAAACAACTTTTCTTTCCTTAAAACATCTAATACAAATTTTAAATGTTCAACATGCTCATCAAAGTTTTTGCTATAAATTAGAATATCATCAAAGTAGACAACTGCACGTTTACCAATAAAAGCACGTAAAACATGATTCATTAACCTCATGAAAGTACTAGGTGCATTATTTAATCCAAACGACATAACTAACCACTCATATAAACCATATTTTGTTTTAAATGTGGTTTTCCATTCATCACCTTTTTTCATCCTAATCTAATGATATCCACTCTTAAGATCAATTTTGGTAAAAACACAAAAACCATGCAATTCATCAAGCATATAATCTAATCTAGGAATGGGATATCGATACTTTATAGTGATATTGTTGATGGCTTGGCAATCAACATACACCCTCCATGACCCATCCTTCTTAGGCACAAGCAATACTGGGACTACACAAGGACTTATGCTTTCATGCACATACCCCTTCTTTATAAGCTCACTAACTTGCCTTTGAAGTTCCTTAGTTTCCTTGGGATTGCGTCTGTAGGCTGGCCTATTTGGAATTGTTGCTTCGAGTATGAAATCAATTTAATGCTGGATTCCCCTTATTGGTGGTAAACCATTAGGTATCTCTTCAGCGAATATATCATCAAATTCCTGCAAAAGAGAAACAACAACACTAGGCAAAGAGAAGTTAAGTTTATCAGCACTAAAACAAGCCTTTTTTTACAAAAGTACAATTATAGGCTAACTTAGAAACAAAGCTTTTTTGATCCTACTTTCTCCTACATAGAAGTTCACTTGTTTTCTCTCTTTTCTTTCATCACTATTGGAAACTCCTTTTTCTTTTTTTCTTTCTTTTTCTATCTTTCTTTGTCTTAATTTCTCTTGCTTTAGAACTTTAACTCTTCTTTTTCATACCACTCTCTTTTTTTAACCGCACTTGGTCTTCATACACTTGTCTTGGGGATAGGGGATCAAGAGTAACTATTTTTTCACTAACTACAAAGGAGAATCTATTGGTACAACCACCATGAATTGCACGCATATCAAACTGCCATGGTCGCCCCAAAAGAATATAGCCCGCATGCTTTGGCATCACATCACAAAAACCTCATCCGTATACTTCCCAATTGAGAATGAAACAAGCATTGCTTATTTACTTTAACTTCTCCATAAACATTCAACCATTGCATCTTGTATGGTCTAGGATGCTTCAAAGTTGTTAAATTCAATTTTTCAACCAAGATAGTGTTAGCCATGTTAGTACATCTTCCCCCATCAATAATCATGCTACATACCTTATCATTGACATGGCATCTAATATGAAAAATGTTCTCATGTTGTACCTTCTCATCCACTTTGACTTGCACAATAAGAGTTCTCCTTGCCACCAAGAGCTTCCCATCAACTGGGTACTCAACACCACTCTCATGCTCCAAAGGTGGCATGGACTTATTATCAGATTCATCTTGGTCTCAATATCACCATCACCTTTCAATATCATCACTCTTTTCTTTAGGCATTGAGATGCAATATGGCATGTCACCAAACACTTAAAGCATTTGATAATTCTATTTCTAGGAGGTGGAGTTTTAGATTTTACCTTGTTTGGTGCTCCTACATCTTTGCTATTTTTGGAGGTTTCGACTTTAGGCTTGAAATTAGGCCTTTCATCATTTATGCTCCAATTTGATTTCCATGTTGAAAAAGAGCCCGAATTCTGCTCAATTTGTATGGACCCTTTTCTCTTCAATTGTTGTTCCACTTTAATGGCCATGTGGACCATGTCATCTAACTCAACATAATGATGTAACTCTACCACATTTGTAATATCATGATTCAATCCAACTAGGAATCGGGTCATGGTAGTTTCTCGATCCTCCTCCACATTGGCTCTAATCATGGCTATTTCCATTTCTTTGTAGTACTCCTCAACATTTTTGGAACCTTGGGCAAGGCGTTGTAACTTCTGAAATAAGTCCTTAAAGTAGTGGCTTAGAATGAATTGTTTCCTCATAATAGCCTTTATCTCTTCCCATGTCTCAACGGGCCTTTCACGATTCCATCTACTATTCAAAATAAGTTGATCCCACCAAACAATAGCATAATTAGTAAATTTTACAGCAACCAATTTTACCTTTTTCAATTCGGAGTAGTTGTGGCAATCAAACACCCTTTCCACTTTTGTCTCACACTCCAAATAAGCTTTAAGATCGTTTTTTCCTCGGAAAGATGGAATCTGCATCTTAATGTTATCCAAGTTGTTATCAATCATATCTTCATATCTAACTCTTCTATCTTTATTCCCACGCCTAAATTGGCCTATACTGACATTGGAAGGACGATCATCATTATCTAGGTCATCTTCATAATCATACCTATGTGGATGCCTTTCTCTTCGTTGCATAGTAGGAGCTTTATGTGGCTACCCCTTTTGTGAACTAGATTTAACTCTATTTATTCTTTCATTTATCTCATCAAACCTCGTCTCCATTCATGCAAATTTTTGCTCCAAGGATTGAAAGAAGAGTTTGAAATCTATCTTTTCTTGAGCTTTATTTTCTCGAGACATGTTTAATACCATGCAAAAAACAAAGTTAGGAAACCTCACAAACACTCCCTCACGTGTTTTTGCTCAAGATCGAAAGCACTTACACTTGTGAATTCTCACAGGCTTTACCCTTTTTATGAACTCACACTCTCTTGCATTTTTCCACTCTTTGGTCTCCTCTTTTAGTTCTTTATTAAACTCAAACGAACCTAATCAAAATTTTCCTTGCAATAATCCAAACTCAACCAATCAGTTACTAACAATGAGAATGAGTCAATTCGCAAAGGATAGAGAGTAGGAAGAATTTATGAAGCATCAAGAACAAGGAATAGGAAAGAATAGGATTGTTGTTTTCTTTTTTTTCTTTTTTTTTGGGGGGGGGGAGGGGGAAATTTCACAAAATAGGCAAAATACACACTTTATGCAATTAAAACATGGATAGTAAGTAACACTTCAACTAGTTTAGATTTAGTTTATTTCTAAATTTTCTATACCTTTCTTTTCTTCTTCTTCTTCTTTTTTTTTTTTTTGAATTTCCAACTTTTATGTTCCTTTTTTATGTGTGTATAATGACAAATAATAGAATTTGAACAGATCAGGCTAAAGAAATAGGCAAAGTTAAAAAGATAGAAGAAAAAAAAAATAAAATAAACAAAGGTGCTGGAATAAAAAGAAATAATAGACAATGAAAGAAAATAAGGATAGATCAAACACGATTTAGAGCTAAAGCTCTAATACCAAATGATGCGAGCCCCACAAAGGAAGGTGAGACCCGATGCTCAAAATGGTTCTTTTGCCAAGGATAGTTCTAAAATAGATTATAATAAGAAAAACAAAAGGATCTTGACCCATTATCTATAAAGAGATTAGAACCAAAGGTATAAGAAGGTTGGGTAGACCCCACACTCAAGATAGAAGAGAATGATTGTGAGTGATAAGTCAAGAATGAACACCACAAGATGAAATATTGATAAGTTCGGAATAGTTCGTTGAAGAATCAAAGAGAAAACTCTCACTATTAGTATTGTTCAAAAAGTGCATTCCCCATAGAGTTACATTGGCTTATATAGCCACAATCAAAGTAGAAAAGGGCACAAGATAAAGGAAGTGGTTAAGCGTTCTCCTAATCAATCAATCATCCATCAATTTGAGCAATCAATCAATTAACCACCAATTGTGGCAATCAATCAATTAATCACCAATTGTGGCAATTAATCGATCAGCCATCAATTGTGGCAAATTTGATAATGCCTTGTTTGTTTCTTCATAAGATCTCTCCAAATTACATTAAGAAGCTTGGATAACATTGACAAAGCATGGATCCCCTTGAATACTCAATTCAGGAAAATTATTGTCTTGAACAAAATCTGAATTTAAGGTGTTTTAATTAGTCCATTTAATGCTTCCTTCAAATTCTTGGTTCTTGACCTTGTCATTCGACCTCTATGGTTGCTTAATTGATCTTGTGACACTTTAGCAACTTGATTCGCATTGGAGTTGTAAGAAAAAAGAAACTGTCAATAGATTAAGAGAGTTAGTCGATAGATATAAGAAACATTCAAAGGTTAGTTGACAGATGCACTACTATCTGTGGATAGATGTAAGTGAAAATTTTGCAATCATTATGTCTATCGATAGATGCTCTCCCATCTATGAATAAATGTTTGTTAAATCTAAAACATACATTCTGTTAGTTGACAGATCCTAGGAGGTTAGTTGATAGATATTAATTTTAGAGTAAAATTGAGGAATTAATTTTAGAGAAGATTAACTAGTTTCATAAAGAATCTCTTTTTTAATTGTGGAGAATTTTTATTGTTTTCCATCTCTAGTTTTCATCTATGGTTTTATGTTTCCATTTCTATAGAAAATTAGAAAAATAATAAAAAAGTGCATTCATTTCCACAAAAACTAGTTTCAAACTTTAAAAAATGAGATAATGCATTCAAAATCATGTAGAAAAAGAGATGTAGAGATTGATAACAAAGGGAAAAGTGAATGATTAGGGTGGCCTATTGATTAAAGGAGTTCTCGTTATCACAATGGCAGAGAATAGTGGAATGGTGTTAGTCAAGGAATGAGCACAAAAAAGGAGAGGAAGAGGGCAGTGGGGAAAAGGGCAGTAATGGTGCTTGTCATTGCAATGGAAGTGATATACCCTACAGACTTGGAGAGTCACAAGACCTAAAAGAGTCATGAGACATGGACATGAAGCCGAAAGGCCCAACAGGTTGCAGGAGATCAAGAAAACAACCTGAAGGAGCAAGAGGTCGAGTCGAGACCAAGTGGGGAGGACCCACTCGGTCATGACCGAGTAGGTGTGACACTTCTTTGGTTTTTTAGGCATAACTCTCTCATCCAAGCTCCGATTGAGATGATTCAAATTTCTATAGAAAGACAAGAGAATTATCTATAACTTGTATGTTTTGAGCTTTGGAGATCCTAGTCGAATCAAGGTTGAAATTGGGCTCTAATTCGATACACCTGCACTATTAAGGCTCAGAGTCAAGGTGAAAATCGGGTTTAAAGTTGATATACTTATGCTGAAAGGACAAAGAATACCCACTCGGTCATAATTGAGTGGGTACATTTGTGCGCCTAAGGATGGGCTCAAGACTCTCAGATGGGTCGCAAAATCTCTGGAATGAACTGCAAAACTCTCACTGCGATTGTCGCACGTCTCCCCTCTCCATCCTCTATAAATAGGAGGCCACGTCTTCTACATAAGGAATGCACTCTTGGGTCCCTCAACACAATTTTGCACTTTTTCTCTCGAGAACTAAGACATTAGAGGGTTTGTGGGGGGACCCCTACCCACGCCCTAACGGTGCTCTCGTCTTGCATGTGTTAGTGTAGATACTCTAAACCTAATCAAATTGGGCATGTTGTACACTGACAATTGTAATCATGTTTATTATTTAAATAAGGAGTTGTTCAAATTCACAAGAAGTCATTCTATTAGTTTCTTGTTATTATGTAATAACCAAATAAAACTAGATAGAAGTCCATATGATGTATATTGTGATTAATCTATAAAGATGTGAGATGATGCATCACAGTTTCTATACATCATTAGACATCCCAAGTCGTAACAATGTCAAGAATGGACATTGACAATTGCAGTAAGACTTGTATGTGCTATGTTTTTGCTATGTAATAGCAATGAGGTCTCACACTCATAGGCATGGGGATGTCTAGACAAGTACATAGGTGACTAATGTTAGAGAACGTGTCACTAGACATGACTCGCCATGAGAATCCATTTTGGTTATATGTTGATGGAATTCTCATACGAGGTGGGTGTAACGAATCCTTGGACCTGAGGTTGTCACGGTCATCTCATAAGAAGACCGATATGCTTTGGCATCGTTTTGATGGGCCTAGACAAAGGCTGCACGTGGACGATCATTGGGTATATCGTGAGGTTAATGGAGATGGGTGTATAACCCAGATGGGACTCGTCTATCCCTTGATAGATGATGATGTATCTAAGGCACCTTTGGTGGATATTCACTTTAAATCCATTGCCATGGTGAAAGAGATCAATAAGGAGTTATTGATTCACCTTCTATTAAGTGAAGATATCCAGATGACCAAAGAAAAACTCATGTGATTGTAATCAAGCAACACATCACCATACTTGAGATCACATAAGATACATTGATGAGAGGATCGAATTATATGGTAATCATGCTCGTGAAAGGTTATTTGCGGATTATGAATCCTTCTGGATAATTGGTTAGGCATGATGCCTTACTAGAGGCCAATCTTGTCTTATGTGTTCGTACCGACACATTGCCATCATATTCGGATGCCTGATGAGTCATACGCAATAGGCACGGTTCCTGGCTTAAACCAGGAGAGTAGACGTATGGTTAAGTGGGATACTTCAGCAAGAAGTTGTGTCGCCATAGGTTCTCACGGAAAAAGAACAAATAGACGTAATGACATCGATATGACGAAGAGTCGTCATAACGGAAAGAGTTTCCTAAAATGGCAATTGATTAAATTAGGAAGGAGTTTCTAATTTAATAATTTTCTATTTGTTGGAGTGAAAAATAGGAAATAAAATATATTTGGGCTTAAATATTCTATTTGGACTAAATTGGATTTGGGTCAAATATTAAAATAAATATTATATTTGGACTAAATTAGATTTGGACCAAATATTAAATATTATATTTGGACCAAATTAGATTTGAACCAAATATTAAATATTATGTTTGGGCTTGAATTAGATTTGGGTTAAAATATTTTATTTAAACCTATAAAAAGGATTGGGCCATTTAATTATATTTTTAGTTGGACTAGAATAAACCCATTTAATTAAGTTCCTAATTGGACTAAATTAAATGGGCTGGCCCATATCCATTAGGGTTTAAGAAACCCTAGAGCTTCTTATAAATACCCATTTATGGGTTGCCCAAACGATAGGGGTTTTTGGTGTTGTTTTTCAAGAGTTGAAAAAACGTATTGTCGCTCATTCTTCCCCATTTCTTTTGGCATCAATACGAAACGAGAGCGTTCTTTTTCTATCCATACACAAGCCTCGCAAAGGAGAAGGAGCTAGCACTCTTATTTCGCTCTCCTTACCAACGGACGCGTGCCGCATATCACGAGTTAGAGGCCGGATGCTTGGACGGCTCAAATCCACGAACAACTCGATAATCTAAAGGTTAGATTTATTTATTTGTTTGTGAATGATTTGATTTTGACGTTGATCCAATCGCCGGGATCAGGGTAAGATTCAAAATTTTTGAACTATGCTGCTTGCCCCGTAACGACCTTACTTTACTTTCAATATGCCACTCAGTTATCAAGGGCCACTCGATTATCAAGGCCACTCGGTTATCAAGGGTCACTTGGTTATCCTTGGTTACTCGATTATCAAGGGCCACTCGGTTATCAAGGGCCACTAAGTTATCAAGGCCACTCGGTATCTTGGGCCACTCAGTTATCAAGAGCCAATAGGTTATCTTGGGGCATCAGATCATTGAGACCCATGTGATCATCAAGACCCACATGATCAGTAAGACCCACGTGATCATCAGACCCTCAACGCACCTTGGTGATGAAGCACTCAACACACCTTGGTGACGAGACCCTTAGCGCACCTTCGTGACGAGACCCTCAGTACACCTCGATGACAAGACCCTTAACTTGCCTTGGTGACAAGACTCCACTCACATTGCACCTTGGCGACAAGACTCTTGGGACACTTGACTCTTAGAACCCTCAAGGCTCACAAGTCTCTAGAAACTTCTGTGGTTAACCATGTTCCTTACACTCTCCCATCTAAAAAAAAAAAAATAGATTGTTGTATTTTGGCAATAAGAATTGGTGTTGTCTATGGGAAGAAGGACAAGAAGTCAACTTAAGAATGACAAACACCTGTGGACACCGACGAACAAGGCATAGAAACACGCCCACCTCCACGAAAATCTCA
This sequence comes from Diospyros kaki, assembly GCA_036245055.1. Taxonomy (NCBI): domain Eukaryota; kingdom Viridiplantae; phylum Streptophyta; class Magnoliopsida; order Ericales; family Ebenaceae; genus Diospyros; species Diospyros kaki. The sequence continues at coordinate 13,171,232 of BSEG01000001.1, read as the reverse complement.
ATAATAGGGAGCGCACCCACCTCCTCGAGACCTTCACCCTTAGGAAGCGCCTCCCTTTATTCCAGACTCACATCCACAGGTAGCCCTTCTGCCTCCTCCAAACTCACAGCCACAGGGAGGTGCCTGCTCTACATCCCCGAATCTGCAAGTGGGGTACTAGCTAACCCCACCTCCGCTTAACATTGGCTTACAAGCATACCCCGCTGATCAAGCTAGGACTTCACAACCGTCGCCGCGCATGGTCCCATGGGATGAGTATGAAGCATTAAGAATACAACATGCCGAGGGTATGCATGCACTCCGAGACATGGCTAGGATACTCCAAGGCATGATGCCTGGAGGGACACTACCATACACCTTAAGAAAGTTCATGCATGAATCTATGCCGCCACCTGAATCTCATCCTAATGTGGAAGCTGATTCCTATCAAGAAGTCACTCCTGATTCTCATTCTTGGTCCTCTCCTCTTCGAGAAGGTAGGCCAAAATCACCACCACCTAGAAGGAATTCACACGCTGTGTCCAAAAGAAATGAGAACCCAAGGATGGAGAATAGGGCCAGGAGCCCGCATAAATGAAGGTACCATGAAACTATGGCCAATACGCCAACAAGACCGGATAACCAAGAAGCAACAAATATACGAGATTACATGAAAAGGGTAGTTAAAGAAGTACTTGAATGAAAGAAATTGATCCCTGCCACAGAGGAGCAACAACGTAGAAAATGTTCATTTACTATAGAGATATTGGAGAAACCCCTGCTAAGAAAATTCAAGATGCCCCAAATCACCCCTTATTCTAGCAAGGATGATCCCTGTGATCACATTGAAAACTATGAGTCGTTAATGATTTTGCACGGATGGGACGATGACATAATGTGTTAAGCCTTCTCTTTAACTCTGTCAGGGCATGCCCGAACATGGTTTAACAGTTTACTTAAGGCTACTATCTCTTCATTTGGTCAACTTAAACAGAATTTGTTAAGGCATTTATGATTAATAGTCAAAGAATAAAGGACGCCACATACTTACTTAGTATTCAACAGGGGAATAAAGAAACTCTGCATCAATATGTGGATAGATTTCAGAATGCCACCCTCGAAGTTCATGACTTGCCAATTGCAATGGCAATGTCTACTATGTTACATGGAACACGATAAACTCCCCTACAAGAATCATTATCTTTGGACCCACTAACATCCCTAGCAGATTTCTTTTGCTAGGAAAAATAAATACGTGCTTCATGCGGAAGTTATGAGAGTTGCAGGTGGGAATGAGGATAGAGAGTAGAAAAGAAAGGAACATAATGTTAAAGAAGACTCCTGGAGGGTTAGGGGATCAGATATACCTCGGCCCCAGTTCTGCCATTACACGAGACTTCTTCAACCTTGATCGACCATACTTGTAGCCATCGATGGGTCAGGTCTTATTAGACTCTCAAAAAAGGTTAACCATCCCATGGGGAAGAATAGAGAAGAATATTGCAGATATCACAGAATTCATGGTCATTCCATTGACCAGTGCCAGGAGTTGAGAGATCAGATTGAGATGCTAGTTCGTGAAGGACATCTTTGAAGGTATGTACAGGTCAAAGAGAGGGGACCTCGAAGAGGAGAAGATAGACAGGAAGAGCGGGAGAGATCAAATTAGAGATGTCAAGAGAGGGGAAAGGATTACGGAGAGAATCCACCTCTAGACAATGAACCAATTCATGAGCCCATACATGTCATCTCGGGCGGTGAAACTATGGCAGGGGACTCCTCATTTTCCCTAAGAGAAGCCACAAAGGGACAGGCCCTTGGGGGAAGGTGGTCAACTATCATTAATACCCTCAAAGAGAAAATTGGGAGCAAAATTCAAACACATTCAAGAGAGCTCATGTTAAAGATCGAAAAACTAAATTGTTTAAAATTGTGCATGACCTGTGTATTTCGGGATCAGAGGTAACAATAAGAGCCTAAAATGAAACAGTGGATGTACTAACTTATTTACTAAACCATTCAAAAAATGTCAACTTTTTCATTACACATTGCTTTATGAAAGTTTGTTTGCTATGTTTTGCTTCCAGGAAATAAAAACAAACTCAAGCCTGTTGCCCCACTCATGACCCAGCAACAAGGAAAAAATACATTCAAGCCCATTGTCCTGCTCATAGCCCAGCAATGAGGTAAAAGTACATTCAAGTCCGTTGTCCCCCTCATAGCCCAGTAACGAGGTAAAAGTACATTTAAGCCCGTTGTCCTGCTTATAGCACGGTAACAAGGTAAAAGTATATTCAAGCCCATTGTCCCGCTCATAGCTCGGCAATGAGGTGAAAGTACATTCAAGCCCATTGCCCCGCTCATGGCTCGACAATGAGGGAAAAACCAAGTCAAGCCCGTTGTCTCGCTCACGGCCTTGTAACGAGGCAAAAACCAACTCAAGCCCATTGCCCCGCTTATAGCCTGGCAAAGAGGGAAAAACTTAATGCAACCCCATTGTCCCACTTATGGCCTGACAATGGGAGGAAAAAAAATGCAAGCCCATTATCTCACTTAAAGCCCAGCAACAAGGGAAAAGAAAATGCAAGCCTATTGTCCTACGCATAACACAATAATTGGGAGCAGAATCAAACTCATTGTCTTGTGCATAGTTCAACATCTATGAACTTACTAGTATATCTACCTCATACTTTCGCAAAGGAATTGAAAAGCACCAGAGCCCAAAAATTGGAAGGCATGGTGCGCGAACAAACTCGAGAGTATGTGTATAAGATGAAGTAGCTAAAAGAGAAGTAATGTCCAAAAGTTTACAAGATAAGAAACTCTTTCACGTAGAGCTCCCAGCTAAAAGAGTAGGGAGCAACTAATATGCCCTACAAACTTGGAGAGTCGCAAGACCTAACAGAGTCATGAGACATGGACATAAATCCCAAAGTCCCAATGGGTTGCAGGAGATCAAGGAAACAAGATGAAGGAACAAGGGGTCGAGCCGAGACCAAGTAGGGAGGACCCACTCGGTCATGACCGAGTAGGTATGACACGATTTTGATTTTTTGGGCATAACTCTCTCATCCAAGCTCTAATTGAGATGATTCGAAACCCTGTAGAAATACAAGATAATTATCTACAACTTTTATGTTTTGAGTTTTGAGATATCCCAGATGCGTCAAGGATGAAATTGGCCTCTAAGTTGATGCACCTACACTATTAAGGCTCAAAGTCAAGTATTACAGCGAAGATGGATCCGATCCAAGACAAAAGGAAAAAGAAGCCCTCAAATCCAAGGGAATAAAGACCATCTCAATCATGACTGAGTAGGTGGGAGACCAATCTCCCCTCACTTTTCATGACCCATTCAGTTATGCCGAGTGGGTACAACACTCTTTGGTTTTTTAGGCATAACTCTGTCATACAAGCTTCGATTGAGGTGATTCAAAGTCCAATGGAAAGATAAGAGAATTATCTATAATTTTCATGTTTTGAGTTTTGAGAGAATCAGGCTTAATCAAGGTGAAAATTTGGTTTGAAATTGATATACCTATGCTAAAAAGACAAAGAAGATGATCAAAGCCAAGAAGAACCACTCAGTTATGACCAAGTGGGTACATTTGTGCACCTACAGATGGGCCCAAAACTCTCAGATGGGCCATGAAATCTCCAAAATAGATCACAAAACTCTCCCTGCGATTGTCGCACGTCTCTCCTGTCCCTCCCCTATAAATAGGAGGTCGCGCCTCTCACATAAGGTACATACTCTTGGGCCCCTCAACACAATTTCACACTTTTTCTCTCAAGAACTAACTTAGGAATTGGAGGGTTTGCGTGGGGACCCCCACCCTAGCTTTAACGGTGCTCTCGTCTTGTAGGCCACTTGGTTATCAGGGCCACTCGATTATCAAGGGCCACTCAGTTATCAAGGGCCACTCAGTTATCAAGGCCACTCGGTTATCCTTGGCCACTTGGTTATCTTGGGCAACTCAATTATCAAACAGAACTCAGTTATCAAGGGCCACTTAATTATCAAGGCCACTAGGTTATCTTGGGGCACTAGATCATTGAGTCCCACGTGATCATCAAGACCCATGTGATCATCTAGACCCATGTGATCATCAAACCCTCAAAGCACCTTGGTGATGAGACCCTCAGCACACTTGGTGACAAGAGCCTCAGTACACCTTGGTGACGACCCTTAACACACCTCTATGACGAGACCCTCGGCACGCCTCGATGATCAGACCCTCAACGCGCCTTGGTGATGAGACTTTTAGCGCACCTGCACAGTAGAGAGTGGTGGGAAATAGGAGAAGAAGGTGTAGTAAGTGGGTGGGTGTGAATGGAACACTAGGAAAAAGAGAATTAAAAAAAAGGAAAAGAAAAAAAATTGTTAGTGACAGGACCCAAATTAGAAAAACATATTGTCCCTAGAGAACATCTTAAGATGTTTTCTAAAGTCTAGTACAATTTTAGAAAATAGAAATTTGTTTTTCATTCTTTAAGTTAAAAAAAAAAAACGTTTTTAACATAGTTTTTAATTTTCTATTTTTGTGGAGATATTTTTTGAATAACTACTCTAGTTTTTCATAAGTAAATAGGTCCTAAGGTTTGCTGGAAAATTGAACAAAATAGAGAGAGACTACATGTGTAACACCATGAAGTTTTATAGAATTTTTATGTGTTAGTTATTGAGAAAAATCATTAAAATAATGTTTTTGACAATTAATTTGGAAGTTAGGAGATAAGTGAGATTGATTACAAGTGTTGGGATTTAATTCATGGTGTAAGAAAAAATAATTTTTTTAAAATGGGTTACAAATGAAATTTGGCAAAAGTTTGGGTCTAAGTGAAACAAGTATTAAAAGAAGAGAAGTGGTAGAATGCTAATGTGAAAGTTATGACTAAGACATTAGTCCTACAAAGAACAGAGAAAAGAGTTTCTAACATTGTAGTTCAAACTATGGTCCAATAAGCTCATAAAGCATGAGAAAGTTCTTTAGCCCAAAGTCTTTTTGTCAATGATAACTGAATCTTGAGCGCTTGGAAGATGATTCGATGTGTGACTTCAACCTACCCATTAGCTTAAGGTTGGTCAACCACTAGAAATCTCAAATCAATTTGATAAGGTTCACAAATTCCTTGGAAGGTTGATTGTCAAATTGAGTCATATTGTCATTAACAATCACTCTCAGAAGTTCAAACCAACAAAGAATTAATTGGTTGAGGAAGTTTGAGGCTTTATTGAAGTGATTTTTGTGAGTGGTTATGCTTCTACCTACTTTGTAAAGTAATCAATACCCACAATGAGATAGCATCATTGTTTAATGGCTTAGGGAAATGGTCCCACGAGGGTAATTCCCCATTTGTAAAAGGGTCAGGTCAGGCGATGTGTTTCATGGGTTGTGATGGTTGGTGAATTGAGTTGAAACACCTTCGACAAATATACACTTTGAGATTAATTCTTTGGCATTTGGATAGTAGGCTAATAATAACCTCTCTATATAGAGCTTTGAACTAGAGGAGTTATCTTCTAGGGTGATAGGCACATGTTGAAAGTAAAACAAGATTGCTATAGGGTAAGCAACGTAGTTCAAAAATTTTGAACCTTACCTCAATCCCAGCGATTGGATCAACGTCGAAATCAAATCATTCACATACAAATAAAATAAATCTAAGCTTTAGATTTTTGAGTCATTCGCAGATTCGAGCCATCCAAGCGTCCGGCCTCTAACTCGTGATACACTGCACGCGCTCGTTGACAATGAGAGTGGAATAGGAGTGCTAGCTCCTTCTCCATTTCACGGCTTGTGTATGGATGAAAAAAACACCCACGTTTCAAATTGATGCAAAAAAGAAACGAGGAAGAGTGAATGATAATTCGTTTTTCAACTCTTGAAAAACTACACGACCATCAGTTTTGGGCAACCCATAAAGGGATATTTATAGAGAAACATCCTAGGGTTTAATAAACCCTAATGGATATGGGTCGGCCCATTTAATTTAGTCCAATTAGGAATTTAATTAAATGGGTTTATTCTAGTTCAACTAGAAATATAATTAAATGGCTTAAATCCTTTTATAGGTTTAAATAAAATATGTTGGCTCAAATCTAATTCAAGCCCAAATATAATATTTAATATTTGGCCAAAATATAATTTGGTCCAAATATAATATTTAATATTTAATATTTGGTTCAAATCCAATTTAGTCCAAATATAATATTTAATTTAATATTTGGCCTAAATCCAATTTAGTCTAAATATTAACTTAAACCCAAATATATTTTATTTCCTATTTGTTACTCCAACAAAGAGAAAAATTATTAAATTGGAAACTCTTTCCTAATTTAATCAATTGTCATTTTAGGAAACTTTTTCCATTATGATGACCCCTTGCTATATCGACGTCATTACGTCCTTTTGTTCTTTTTCCGTGAGAACCTACGACGGCACAACTTTTTATCGAAGTGTCCCACTTAACCATACATCTGCTCTCCTGGTTTAAGCCAGGGACTGTGCCTATTGCATATGACTCATTAGGCTTCCGAATATGTTGGCAATGTGTTGGTATGAACACATAATACAAGATTGGTCTCTAGCAAGGCATCATGTCTACCCAATTATTTAGAAGGATTCATAATCCACAAATAACCTTTCAAGAGCATGGTTACCGTGTAATTCGATCCTCTCGTCAATGTATCCCATGTGATCTCAAGTTGGCAATGTGTTGCTTGATTATGATCACATAAGTTTTTCTTCGGTCATCCGTATGTCTTCACTAAATAAAAAGTGAATCAATAACTCCTTATTGATGTCTTTCACCATAGCCATGGATTTAAAGTGAATATCCACCAAAGGTACCTTAAATACATCATCCTCTATCAAGGGATAGATGAGTCCCATCTTGGTTATGCACCCATCTCCATAAGCCTCATGATATGCTCAACAATCGCCCACATGTAGCCTTTATCTAGGCTCATCGAAACAATGTCAAAACATATCGTTCTTCTTATGAGATGACCGTGACAACCTCAGATCTAAGGATTAGTTACACCATCTCGTATGAGAATACCATCAACATATAATCAAAATGGATTCTCATGGCGAGTCATGTCTAGTGACACGTTCTCCAACATTGGTCACCTATGTACTTGTCTAGGCATCCCCATGCCTATGGGTGTGAAACCCTCATTACTATCACATAGCAAAAACATAGCACATACAAGTCTTGCCGTAATTATCAATGTCAATTCTTGATATTACTATGACTTGGGATGTTTAATGATATCTAGAAACTGTGATGCATCATCTCACATCTTTATAGATTAATCACAGTATACATCATATGAACTTTTATCTAGTTTCATCCGGTCATTACAATAATAATAAGAAACTAATAGAATGACTTCTTATGAATTTGAACAACTCTTTATTCAAATCATAAACATGATTACAATTGTCAGTGTACAACATGTCCAATTTGATTGGGTCTAGAGCACATACACTAATACATATGCCTTCATAAACCTCACTATGTACATATTTTACTTCACTTGGTTGGAGGTATCACGATAGTTAAAGGCTATGAGATCTCCTATAAAGTTGTCCTCTCTCTTTGACATATTGTGCAGCTTTGCTTTGTATCTTTTTAGTGTCAACTTGATCTTTAGGAAGTTATTTTCCATGAAGTAAATTCGGGTTGTGTATTTGGGTCGATTCGCCCATAATGGGTTTCGGATCCAACTCCAAGTCCAAATTCAGACTTGAACCAGATCAAGATCCATAATCAGATCTACAACTGCTGTGTGCAGTTGTAGAGAGAACAACTATCAATTGCAGTTGAATACTATTTCTTTCTTTCATGGTGGAAGGAGGTGGGTGGATACATTAGAGTATATATATTGTTAGTATAAAAAGAAAATATGATAATGCTAAAAATGAATACAGAAACTGCTGCATGAAATGGGTTTGTAGACTCTTAAACATTCAAAGAAATCTCTGTGTGCGTGTGAGACATTTTAGGTTGTGGAAACAAATGATTTCGTTGTGACTTTGTTTAATACAAGTAACTCAACCAATCGATCGTACTTTCACTGTGTAAACCAGGTAAGTCCGATTTATTGAATGAATCATTTGGTTTCATTATTTCTAACATTGGTATCAAAGCATGTATGGTTATTTTTTGGTTAAGAAATCCGTGTATGTGTTTGTATTGAATGATGCAAATACATAACACATACATACACATGGAGATCTTTTGTATATATACACTGAATATATGTATTAATATACACACAAAAATGCATATTTTTTTTGCACAAAATTTTTGTTATATGTATGTATATATGAAATTAGAGAAAATAAATACCAATGATTCAGCAAAGAAAGAGTGGATGGTGGTCGTTTCCAAGGCTAGAGGAGGTCAACGTCAACCATCTTCTTCGTGAGAATCATCGCGGCCACGACTATCTTCTCCTTATCTGGCCACTTCTCCAGTGACTACAACGACCACAAATAGCTTATCTCTCTTCATCTTCTCCACATAGTTTTGTGGTTGCAAATGGCAGAGATGAGGATGGAGATGATCAGATATGTTGCTGGTGGCTGGTGGCAGCGGTGGTATTGAACTTGCATAGAAAATGGGTTTCTTGGCTTTTGGTTTCTCTGTTGTTTATCACTACCTTCTACAAATTGAATTCTTAGGTAGACAGGTTTATTGATTGTCTAAAAGGTGAATCTTTCAATTTAAGGCCATGTTTGGTAGCTAACTAAATTGAAATTGAAATGCAAAGTAAAATGAAATTTAAATTGAAAAGCAAATTCCTTTGATTTAAGGGCTTGTTTGGCAATCACTTAATAAAAAAATATTTTTTTGCTTAAGGCCTTATTAGGTTGTTTTTTCAAGTTAAAATTTTTTTGGCCTTAAGGCTTGTTTGGCCCAGCTATTAAATAAAAAAATTTTAATTTTTTTTTTTGATAATCTTAATTGAAAAAAATTTATTGTTATTAGCTAATAATAATAATAATTTTTTTGTGGCATATTTTGAGATTATTAGTTAACACAAGTAGATGTGTCTATAACATACATTTTTTTTTTTTGTACAAAATTACCCATGACTCATCCAAACTGCTGTTTAAAGAGCTCAAGTTACAGAAATGAAAAGACAGTCAGATGATCATTAGATGATAGAAGTTATGTGAGCACATCATCACTGTGTGTGACATGATGTAAGAACTTATATTTGCCGGCTATGGGGGATTATGGACTCACAAAACAAAATATCAATCTTTGCTTGTCATGTTAATGCCGCATGATAAGACATTTGGTTGGCTTTTAGGTTGCTTGGATACAAGACTAGTATGGTTTATTTTATTCTATATGTGCATATAAAAGAAAACACTAGCAAATCTAAACTATATTTCCTCAAAAATAATTTTAGTTTATTTTGTTTTTGTAGCTAATCTCCAAACTATGTTTATTATTTTATTTTATGAAATGAATTATGATTAATTATTTAATCTTTGTGATTAATATGCATGCCTTAATGTTAATCATTTAATCTTTGTGATTAAATATGCATGCTTTATTGTTGGTTATTTAATCTTAGTGATTAAATATGTTACATTAAGTGAGATTAAATTTTCTCAAAATTAGATTTTGAGATAGAGAAAAATAAAATTAATAACATTTGGGCAATTTAAATATGGGCGATGATTGGACACATAGTGAACTTTCGACCCCGTATTCAGTTGAATATTTATCATTAATTTTATTTAGTAAATGTGTGTAAGGCGTGGCATTAATGAAATGAATCTTGTGTATATTATCCTTGAAAATGGCTTCTTCCAAGAACATAATTTCTAATTTAATAAGAGGCAAAAAATTGAATGGGGATAATTATGAGATTTGGAGTATGAAGATTTAATATGTCTTTGAGGAACAAGAGTTAATGGAAGCTCTAAATTAGGTTACGGTGGAACCTGCAGAAGGAACCACTGCACAACACAAGAGGGATAAAGGGGCTTACAATGCTTGGAAGAAAAAGAACTCTACTGCTCGCACATTATGTTGCTCAGCATCATGGAGAATGACATTATGCGTGAATTCAAAAAGTACAAGATAGTGCATGAAATGTGGAATTCTCTTAAAAAGCAATTTGGAGCGACTTTAGTTGCAAAGGTAAGGCAACTAACTGTCAAATTTGATACATATAAAAAGCGTCAAACCACAACATAAGGCAACATCTTCGAGAGATGAGTTAATGAACTCAATGGTGCTGGAGTAAACCTCATTGATGAACAACAATTGCAAGCTGTTATCAGATCCCTACCCCACAATTGGGAGCACATGAAGAAGATTTACCTTATGCATAACATGAACATAAAGACAATGGTCGATGTTTGACATCATTTGGAGTTGGAAGAGGACTGTATTGAGGCCTCTAGACCTAATACTAGCATCTATATGATGGCATTTAGCTCCAAAGGCACTCCTAAGTTTAAGTGAAAATTTCCTCGCAAATGAAATAAAGGGAATTATGTCCTAAAGAAAGGTAATGGTGCTCACTTTGAAAAAACTGAGAGTCACCATGGAAAGGGTAAGGGACCAGCTTGTAATCCCTCAAAAAAGAACATGGAAAATGTGAAGGTTATAATTGTAGTAATAGGTAGCACTTTGCACATGACTGTAATGAACCAAGAAAGAAACATACCCTAAATGCATTTTCAAATGCTATTTATGTTTCAAGTTCTATACTCTTAATTGAATCTAACCCTTTGTGGACTGTTGATTCAGGAGGCACAAACCATGTAGCAAGAGACAAAATTTCCTTCATGGAATATCGTCAAATATCATATGGGACTAAGTGGATCTATGTAGGAAAAAATATAAGGGTTGAAGTTAAAGGCATTGGCACCTACAAGTTGTGTATGCATGGTGGTCAAACCTTATATCAACATAATGTATTGTCTGTTCCAGATATTCAACGAAATTTAGTCTCTATACCTGCTCATCTTAGTTGTGGATTTAATATGTATTTCCATGATACAATGGTTGAATTATTTTTAAATTCAATATATTATGGATGTGGTAATTTGTAAAATGGTTTAATAGTGCTTGATGTAGATTATGCTTCATGTAACAAATTACAAAGTACCATTTTCCCTTACTACTTTTAAAACTTCTCACGAAGAAGTGAATATATGGCATGCGAGATTAGGCTATATAGGACAACATACATTGGATAAAGTAGCAAAAGAAGGCTTATTAGGCCAAGTTGCATAAGTGAATCTACCAACTTGTGAAAGTTGTTTGGCAGGGAATATGGCAGGAAATCCATTTGGAAAAGCAATTAGACCTAAAAATCTATTGCAACAATTCACCCCAAAATATGTGGTCTAATGAATGTTAAGGCTAGGCATGGAGGTGTTCATTTCATCACTTTCATTGATGACTATACTTGTTTTGGCTTTATCTATTTGATTTCTCATAAGTCAAAAGCTTTAGAGTGCTTTAAAAGATATACAAACTTAGTTGAGAATCAATTAGACACGAAAGTTAAAGCATTAAGAATCGATAGAGGTCACGAGTATTTATCTAAACAATTTAAATTGTTATGTGTTGAAAAAGGAATTGAAAGACAATTGACCATTTCACATACTCCACAACAAAATGGTGTTATGGAAAGAAGAAATATAACTCTTTTAGAAATGGTTAGCTCAATGATGGCAGGGGCAAAGTTGCTAATCACGTATTAGGGTGATGAGTTGTTGAAAGCTACCTATTTACTCAATTTATTACCCTCCAAATCTGTACCTTCTACCCCATATGAGCTATGGACTGGAAGGAAACCTGATCTAAATCATTTGAGAACTTGGGGTTATGCAATCTTCGTTCATGATCCTTCTCACAAACATGAAAAGTTGGTCCTGAGAGGCAAAAAGAGTATATTTGTAAGATACTCACCACACTAAAAAATATGTCTTTATTAGTGATTAGGCAAGTGGGAGTGTTATCGAGTTTGAATCTCAGGATGCATTTTTCTTGGAAAATGAGTTTCCTAGCATGGGAGAGATCAATCAGAATTTGTCTCTTTATGAAATTGAGGATTAGGATGATTCTATTGTTCGAAATCATCTAGTATATTTACCTGAAAATGTATATAGGGAATCTAATCCAAGTGGGAGCAAGAGAAGAGTTCCTGAATCTATTTCACTTGAACCTCAAATTAGAAAAAATAGTTGTGGACACATACCTCTACGTCTTTTTGATGTTAAAGGTGAAGCTTTTCTAATTGCTCCATAAGATGAGGAAGGGCCTAACTCTATCCAAGAGGCTCTTTCTGGACCTACTAAACAGAAATGGCAAAAGGCAATGGAAGAAGAAATTGACTCAATGAAATCAAATTAAGTTTGGACATTTGGTTGACCTTCCAAAGGATCGCAAGGCTATTGGAAATAAATGGGTTATAAAAATCAAGCTAAAGGTTGATGGATCCATTGAGAGATATAAGGCACTTTTAGTAGCTAAGGGGCATACTTAGTAGGAAGGAATTGACTATGAGGAAACATTTTCTCTTGTTATAAGATTTACCTCTATACGCCTTATCCTAGCAATAGTAGCCAGTTTGGATTTGGAATTACAACAAATGGATGTAAAAAAGAAATTTCTAAATGGTGAACTGGAATAGGAAATTTATATGGAACAAAGCAAAGGTTTCATAGAAGAGGGTCAAGAGCACAAAGTGTGCAAACTCATGAGATCCATTTATGGATTGAAACAATCTTCCAGATAGTGATACTTAAGGTTTCATCAATCAATTATCTAATGTGATTTTCAAATGATTGATGAAGACCATTATGTGTATGTCAAAAGATCTAACAATAAGTTCATGATCTTATCTCTTTATGTTGATGATATACTTTTGTCTAGGAATGATAAGGAGTATCTCTTAAGTATTAAAGAATGATTGTCCTCTGATTTCGAGATGGACTTAGGTGAAGCAATGTATATTATTGGTGTTAAGATCAAGGGTGATTGTTTAATGAAATTGTTAGCTCTTTCTCAAGAGCCACATATTCCAAAGATTCTTGAATGATTTAGTATATAAGACTGCAAGCCTATAGATACTCTAGTTGTTAAAGGCAAAGGCTTAACTAGAAGGATGTGTCCTAAAACTCGACAAGAAGAGGAATAGATGACAAGAGTTACTTATTCTAATGTCGTGGGTAGTCTTATGTATGCTATGATGTACACAAGATTGGATATGTACTATGCATTTGGCATGGTGAGTAGATATCAGTCAAATCTAGGCCAACCCCATTGGAAATCCATAAAAAGGATAATGAGGTACTTGAAAAGTACAATAGATTATTTCCTCCATTATCAAAGAAAAGATCTGCGCTTTGAGGGATATACTAATGATAATTGGGGAAGAGATTTAGATGAAAGAAAATCTACCTTTGGATGTTTTTTTTCTACTTAGCAATGGAGCTATCTCTCTGAGTAGCAAGAAACAAACTTGTGTAGCTTTGCCTACCATGGAAGCTGAGTTTGTAGCATTATTAGTAGCAGTACAAGAAGTTGTTTAGTTAAAGAGGATTCCAAACCACTTAGGAGTTGTGAATGGCTTGTCAAATTCTATTATAGTGAATTGCAGTAGTCAAGCTACAATAGCATTCACTGGGGATCCTTAATATCATTTGAAAACCAAACATATTGACACAAGATATAATTTTGTAAGAGATATTGTTGCACAGAAGGAGGTACGCTTGGAGTACATCTCTACACACAAAATGAAAGTAGATCCGTTCACAAAACCTATTCCAAGAGATTTATTTTAGAGTCATGTTAAAACCTAGGGAATGCGAAAATGTTAAATGTATTTTTGTGAACATTGATGTGTTTTATTATTTTTTTCCCAATTTACATTAATAAATTATTCATGTTTTTTCTTTCTATTAATGCCAATTTTGTTTAGTACACAACGTTGACAATGCCTACACATATATACAATGCTTTGTGCATAATGCTAAGTACAATGCTTCGTACATACTGTGGAGTGCAATAATTAAAGGTATGTCAAACAGATGGTTGGCTTTCTCACACAAGCAACCACATTTATGGCTAAGTGGTGCATAGATGAAAGATAAGTTTTAAGTATATCATAAAGGGAAGCTAATGAGAGCTCAAGCTTAAAGCAAAATCACCTTGATGAGTTATGGGATATAGCATACAAACTCCACTTGAATAATGGAGCTGTTATATATAACTAAATGTTGTATAGCAACGAGCTCTCTAAGAAAAAAGTATGATGGTCGCACTACCTATCTACCTATATGGAACTTACAAAGAAATGAGAGTATATGGGTATGTGAACCTATTATATGCAATTGGAAGATGTAGTAAATTTGGGGTTGTGTACTCAGGTCGATCTACCCGTGATGGGTTTCGGATCCAACTCCAAGTTTGGATCAAAATCTAGATCCGCAATCGAATCTGCAACCGTTGTGTGCACTTGTAGAGGGAACAACTGCTAATTGTAGTTGAAACCCATTTCCTCCTTTCAAGGTGGATGTGGGCAAGTGGATACATTAGAGCACATATATTGCTGGTATATACAGAAAATATGATGATGCAAAAAATGAATACAAAAGCTGTTGCATGAAATGGGTTTGAAAACTCTTAAACATTCAAGAAAATCTCTGTGTGCGTGTGAGGCATTTTAGGTTGTGGAAACATACGATTTCCACTATGATTTCGTTTAATACTAGTAACTCAACCCAACGATCCTACATCCACTGTGTAAACCAGTCAAGTCCAATTTATTTTATGAATCATTTTGTTTCATTATTTCTAGCAAAGATAAATGAGGATAGGATCTATCTAGCTTGGTTCTTCTTTGGTACTGTGAACCTTATTTGACTTTTTCAATGGTATTTTTTTTAAGATTTTCCATCTAAACATCCTTATCTTTACTTAATAGAGAGGATACATGTGACAACTTATTGGCCTTCATGTTTTGCGCATGAGGCATTTGATAAATGCACAACCTTTTCAAGCCATTGATAAGTTCAATTACCTTGGAATGTAGGCCACCATTTTAGGCTCTTAAGCTTCAAAGTTACCAAAAACTTGATTGACCAAAAGTTAAGGGACATTGTATGTTTCCACATTCGCTACTCTCATCTCCTAGGCTAATTTTATTCCTACTAGTGTTGTTTCATATTTAGCTTCATTATTTGTTGCAAATTGAACTAAAGGGTGTACTTGAAGACCCCTTGGGATTATTTAGCTGTACTCTTTCTCTACTACCTTTTAGTCCCAATGCACTAATAATAGGGTCTATAATGCTAGCTTAGCATCTTCAAGAAGCCAAATTCTTTTAGATTTTGACTTGCTTTGGGTCTAATAAGTTTGGACACAAAGTTGTCTAGAACTTGCAATTTCAATATTGCCCAAGGGTTATACCAGATATCAAATTCACTAAGTTATACCATCTAGGTCAACATTCTATCTATGAGGTTGGGCTTAAAGGATTTTCTTTAATGGCATATTAGACAACCACTATAGTATGGGCTTGAAAATAATGATGTATTTTCCAAGCCATGAGAACAAGAGCAAGAGCTAATTTTTCAATAATTGAATAATACGATTTGACATCATAAAATATTTTACTAATATAATAAATAGGTTTCTAGTGTTTATAACTATTTCCTTCTTGAAATAGAACTCCACTTATGGCATGCTCACTAGTTGAAATATATGTGAGAATTTCCTCCCTAGGTTTCTGTTTGATAAGAAGCGAAAGGGAAGCTAAAATACTACAATTCTTTGAAGGCTTTTCGACACCTTTCATCCCATTGGAGCTAGTTTGCCTTTTTCTAGGTTTGAAAGAATAGGAGGCACATTTCTACAGACCATGATATAAATCTACCAAGAGATGTAATTTGACTTGTAAGTTGTCTGTAAAACATAGTTAGCTTAAGAGGGGTGAATTAAGCTTTTACCCTTTAAAAAAATTTCAAACAAATAGTTGCTAAAAGTAAAGAGGAATTGAAATATTATAGCACATAGGATTTTAGATTGGTTCGACTATCTGTCTACTCCACTATCTCGGCTCCCACAAGGGATTTAGTCAACCAAACTAACTTGGGTAGATTTTACAACAAGCTCAACTACAAATCTTTACAAAAGATGGCTTTTAAAAACTAGATTAGCCACAACCAATGCCTTTTACAAGAATCAGGCTTAACCTTTACAACTTCACAATAAATTGAGAATAAATGATACCAGAGAAGGTTTTAATTGATATAATACAATAGACACTTCTCTTAGGTGTACAAAGAGATAATAGGATTATGATGGTAAGCACAATCTCTCTCTTTTCTTTTCCTTTTTGAGAGATCACAAGCAATGAAGCACACTTGAAGGCTTTTAGATCTCAGGTAGGTTAGTTTCTCTTTTCTTCATTACCTTGTTTCTCCAGACTTCATCCCTTTATATAGTGTTCCTCTTTTTAATGTATATGCTGGAATATTCTTGAATAAAGAATGCTTTGTGTGTAACTGCCACTTTTTGTCCCTATAACATCTCACAAATCAATTAGAACATCAATTTTAATGTATAATTTGTTTGGAAAACATCCATTAGCATTTAATGATCTAATTGACTCTGAAAAATAGAAAGTACTCTCATTAAATGCTTTGTAACGACTATAAATTCAAAAACTATCAAATATTACTCAATTACAAAGAGCAGTTTAGTCGACTAAGTTTTATAAATACTTGAGTATGCAAAGTTTATATACGACTATTTTTAAAATTTAATTAATTAGAAAATGATTGTACTCGATTAAAATTTTTTGACAGAAATTTGTAAAGCATACTTGACTAGAAAGTTTAATTTCGTTTAAGTATGATATAACATTTACTTAATTACAAAATCAAATACTCAATTACATCAAAGTTCTAGAGACTTGACATGTGAGGACCCCTGCCCAGAGATCCCAGAAGCCCGTGAGTCCTAGACAAAAGTCTCAAAAGAGAGATAAGATACTAAAAATTCCTGGCAAAACAACATGCAAAAGGAATAACATGCTAGCACAACAAAAGCATGGTATATACAAACATACAAAATGAAAAGGTAGTTGGGGTGGCCATATAAGGCGCACCCTTTAATAAAACCTGGGCACAAGGATCATAACACTCAAAACACGACTAGCAATCTCCTATACCCCAAAATAACAAAAACATCCCCATGACTGACTGGGACAACCCTGTACAACCAACTACCAAATCACTCACACGATGTTGCCCTCACATTTGGCCTTTGCTTTCCCTTTACCTAGAATGATGTAAAGCAAGGGTGAGTCATAAGACTCAGCAAGCAAACAAACAAATAATAATAGAGCTAGGAATAGAACTCTCACACTAATAACCACCCACAACATGTTGTGCATTAAATTAAAATGTCACATTGTACCATGCACCAATGTATTCAGTTTCTAACATAAATATACTAATGCACATAATAGTTCTTGGAACCCACATAAGAAATGCATAACCTGGCACCCAAGTCCCAGCATACAAACCTACTGCAGCCATGACCAGGCTAGCATAATCCATATGAGCCTGAGGCCCTCATAACATAAACCATATGAACTCGAGGCCCTCAACATAATCACATGTCAGAGTTCTTAAGTCATAACTATTTGGAGTCGTACTCCACTCATAGCTATCAAAGGTCAACTCCCTACCATATCATCCTGTAACCATGCAATGCAACAAATAATTAATGCAATGGCATAGTAAGCATCAAGCCATGCTTCACCCATATAGGGATACACATCCAATTCAATGCTTGTGCCCCTAGTCATTCTAAGATCTTTAAACCAACCTATGTTTGTTATCCATTTCTTAAGATTTTCCTCAAATTTCATGGACTCAAAATCAAACCAATTAATATTCCTACTAGGCAGGAAACCCCTAGATAGAACCTCGTGCATGAGTTTTAATGTCGGTCATTCCTAAAGGTTTCTATTCTAGGTGGTTGTGTAGGTGAAACTAAAGGAGAGTTTGAAGGACTCTTAGTTCTAGGTTTCTTAGAGGATGAGGGAATAGAAGGAAAAGTGGCCTTTTTATGTTTGGGTGCCATTTTAGAATGTTCAAACATAATGTATAAGTATCAAACTTGAGTTTCTTAGTAATAAAAAGATTTGAAGGGGATGTGAAGATGAATGGGAATCAAGTTTCATGTAATAAAAGGCGAGGAAACAAAAGAGAGAAGGCCGATGATTACCTGATCTCAATTGAAAAGTTGAGTGATTGTTCTATGAATGAAAGTGCTTCTGAGTTTTCTATTTATACTTAGGGTTTAGTCAATTACAAACTCTAACTTTTAAATAGAGAAATGCCCACACAATGATCTTTACTAGACTATATTTGATTTTTAATTGAGTAAGGAGCAATATTTAGTCGATTAATATTGAATTTTACTTGAGTGAAGATTCACTTTTGAACTCCTGGACACTTGTACTCTAGTAATACATATTTTTAATCAATTTTAGAACACTCTTTCGTCGGGTAACTTTCTTTGTTGCTCGAGTAAGCTTGAATCCTGAAACTCATTACTCTTGGATATGAACAATACTAGATTACAATCTTAAGATACTCAATTTTTAACATGACATTATTGAGATATCCAAAGTTTACTCGATTAATATCTAATTTTTACTTGATTAAACATATTATATACTCGATTCATATCTTGTCTCAATCGATTAAACACTAGGACTTACTCGATTAATACTCAATTTTTACTCAATTATTTTAGATTCAAATTTTGATAATTCCTAATTCAGTTCCAATTTTTATGAATTGATTTTTCTCTAAAGGTTTTTGTAAGAATATCAATCAATTGATCCTTTGTTGGAACATACTCTAAGATTATATCTCCTTTTTGAACATAGTCTCTTATGAAATGATGTTTATTCTCTATATGGTTTGTTCTAGAGTGATGCATAGGATTTCGGGATACATTGATTGCACTAGAATTATCACATATAATTGGAATATGATTCACCTTAATTCCATGGTCCTCTAATTGTTGTTTAATCCATAGGATTTGTGTAATGCACCAAAATTTTGAAAAAAGAAAAATAAAAAGAAAGGAATGAGTGAGCTAAACCAATGTTAGTTTAAAGTTGGAAGTAAATTTAGAAAATCAAAGGTGGGGCAAAATGCATATACACTTATGATATGGGATTTATGGTATTTAGGAATATTGGAAAATGGAACTAAGGATTTTTGGGATTAATATAGGAGAATTATGGTTTGAGTGAGGAATTATATAAATGAGTGAAAGAAAAAGAAAATAAGTATAAGTATAAAAGAGAAGATGGCATGAGAAATGAAGGAAATTAGGAGAGAGAGGGGGGTTTGGGAGAAGAAGGCTAGGGTTTCCATATCTTCATCTTCTTCTCCATTTTCCTTGATCACCAAGGGTTCAAGAAGCTTGTGTGCAAGTAAGAAGTTGATTCACCATCTTGTTCCTCCTTTCTAGGTGGTTTCTTATGGCTTGAAGGTGGATTGAAGATTTCCTTCCTTATGGTGACTCTTTCAAGTGGAAATCAAAAGAGAAGCTCACTAAGACAAGTTCTAACCTCTTTATGATCTTTCAAACTCAAGAACCATAGAGTCTTTAAGGATTATAGGCCAACAACACCCTAGTTTTTGGAAGAAGTTCTTGAAAGATATCCATGTAGAAAGGATTGTAAACCTCCCTTAATTCCTATTTATTCTTATAAAAGTGTTTTAGAACTCAAAATAGGGCTTGTTGCGCCCTATAATTCATTAGTAATGGTGTGTTAGTTGTTAGGATGTAGATCATACAAGTTTTTTAGGGTTTCTTACATGTTTTGAGTGTTCTGTTTTGGGCTAGACTGATCTGTCGATCGACCGACGAATACGAAGCTATCGACCATCTGGCTCAGCAGGGGCAAACTATCGACCGTTTTCATTAGGCTGTTGACCGCTTTTGCTCCAGTGATGAAACTATAGACTGGTTGTAGGAGCCTGTCGATTACTTCATCCCTGAACCCTGAAACTGTCAACCAGTTGTAGGAGGCTATCGATCGATTTTCCATTTGCTCCTTTACCAAAATTTGGTTGTTTCCCAAGTAATTCCTACTATATTCACTACTTAAACAAATGTCTTGGGGAATTTAATATGCACACTTGGGGCTTGCTTGTGGGTTTATCTTAGGACTACTCAGAGTTGTGATATGAAATGCATTTAAAGTGCATGTTTTCCATGATAAGTTGTGTATGCTATGAATCATATATGTTGTGATATGGGGCCAGGGGTCGCATTCATTGGGGATCATGCTTTGTATGTGTTGGGAGAATGGGCATTGACATTACACAATTGGCCTATGAGTGCTGACTCGTGTAATGTAGGCGAGCATATGCACACAAAGCATTTTGCATGTGTGATTTACCATGTGGGCATAGCATGCCATAATGCTTGGCTTTGTGGGGGCCTTTTCATCACGTTTATCCTACAAAATCCCTTGCATACTCTATATGATGCATTATAGGGTGGTGGTGGTGGTGATAGTATTAGCTTATGATTATGATGCGTAAGACTGTGGGTTTGAGTCCCACATCAGCCATATCTATCCTATGATGTGTAAGACTGTGGGCTCACATCCACAATAACCACATCTATCTTATGATGCATAAGACTAGGGGTTCGAGTCTCACAGTAGCTGGAGATCTTCGATATGATATGCTAACCATTTATGGCAGCTTCACGTTTGTATACAGGACCTTGGGCACCATTGACTATGTACCTTATGTGAGCCCCAAGGACCATATATGTGCATTCCTACATTTGTACTACTGATTCTAATACTATGATTCATGGTATGGTATGATGCATTAAGCATGACATTAAGTTGGTTACAGATCAATTCCTGAGTAAGTCAATCTCCAACTCTAATATTCATTTCTTCTATATGCATACTTGTTGGGCTTTGTGGCTCATATTTGCTTCTTACCATTCTAGGTACTAGCAAGGCCAAGGACAGGGATGGTCCATGAGGGGTTGGTCGTTGGTTTAGCAGTGTATAGAGCTCACCAGAGCAAAAGACCCTGGGTTGTTGCTTTAGTTTTTTTTTTTTTTTTTTTTTTTGTAGAGGTTTGTGCATCTTTTGTGACCTAGACCATTTGTTTTCCTCTGTTTAGGGCCTAATGTAATGTAAGGAATGGCTTGTACTTATTTTGATTATTAAAAGTGATGTATGCGGTGAAATGATGATGAATGACTTAAATGTACACTTATGTAGAGTGGAGTGTCTTTGCTAGAGTTCTTTCCTTTGTGTTCCATCTTTTAACGCTCCCTCTTGAAGTCCTCGCTTATGGGGTCTGCAGGGATGGGGGTCATTATAGTTTGTGCACAGGAACTATTAGCTAAAATATATTTAGTTTCTATGGTAGAGGTTGCCATACTATTTTGCTTTTAGAAGACCAAGAGGTTAACATACTTCAAAGCAATTGACATGTGCCACTAGTGTTTTTTCTATCCATTTTGCATCTAGCAAAATTTGCATCGACATAGGCATGAAGCTTTAAGGGAGAGTTTTTAGGATACCATAACCCTATGGAGGGAGATGCTTTAAGATACTTAAGAATCTTTTTAACTGTTGATAAGTGAGACTCCTTAGGATCACTTTAATACCTAGCACAACTTCCAACACTAAATAAGAGATCTGGTCTAGAAGCAGTGACATATAAGAGAGACCTTATCATTCCCTTGTATACTTTTTTATCAACTAGTTTCCCATTTTCATCCTTATCCATTTTGATGGATGTACTCATTAGAGTATCTATGGACTTTAACTCATTCATATTGTATTTCTTTAAAAGATCTTTGATATATTTGGATTGAGAAATAAATATTCCATCTTTTAATTGTTTTACTTGTAAATCTAGAAACTAATTCAATTGTCTTATCATACTCATCTCAAATTCAACCTACATGATGGCAGAAAATTCTTTACTTAGGTTATCATTGATTAATCCAAAAATAATATCATTTACATAGATTTAAACTATAAGAATGTCTTTATTGCTCTTTTTGATATACAAGGTTGTATCCACATTTCCTCTCTTATTATTTTCAACAAGAAAATTATTCAAGGTTTCATACCAAGCTCTTGGTGCTTGCTTAAGTCCATAAAAAACTTTGGTGAGCTTGTTTACATAATCCTCATGATATGGACCCTCAAAACTTGGTGGTTGTTTTACATAAACCTCTTTCTTTTTATATCCATTAAGAAATGAACTATTAACATCCATTTGGTATCACTTAAATCCTTTATTGCAAGCATAGGCTAGTAAGCCTCAAATCTAACTACTGGTGCATAGGTTTCATCAAAATCTATCCCTTCTTCTTAGCTGTATCCTTGAGCTACAAGTCTAGCTTTTTTTTTTTTATCATTGTTCCATGCTAAAAACCCATTTTGTTCTTATAGCTTGCTTGTCTTTTGGTTTAGGTACTAACAATCCATACCTTAGTTCTTTCAAATTGGTTTAGTTCTTCTTACATAGCTATAATCTAAAGCTTCATTTATGTTTTTAGGTTCTAGGTTTGATAAGAAGGCTACATATTCACATTGGTTTCTAAGGTAAGATCTAGTTCTAACACCTTGATTTATATCTCCTAGGATTCTTGAGTCATCAACTTCTGATTTTTCTCTATGGCCAGATGGATCTTTTATGGTTTCCTATTCTACTTTCTTTTGAGTATTTTTCTCATTTCCTCCAATGGGTTGTTCTAGTATTTCCCATTCATTTTCATCATCATTTGACTTTGATTGAGGTAAATTTTCTTTGTTTTTATTAAAGTTTATATGAATTGATTCTGCCACAACTAAAGTTCTTTTGTTATATACTCTATAAGCTTTACTAGATGAGGAATAAAAGTGATGGTTAACATTTTTTAAGCTTATGTAAAAAGAACAAAGATTTTGAAATTTGCCTTATCGACAATTCAAGAGAACAATCGGCTGTTTTTATTGAAATGCCTAAAATGGTCAACTCTTTTAACAGAGAAGTTGGCAGTTTAAACTTGTTTTGATAGCCTATTTTCAAAAGCATAAAACGGTCGATTCATTTCTAAAAAGGTATACTCTTTTTAGCCTTTCATATGCCTATGGGTTAAAACAATTCAATCTTTTCTAAAATGATCGACTCTTTTTAGCCTATCATACACCCAAGACTTTTCGACACTTTTCTAAAACAATCAACCCTTTTTGGCATTTCATAAATCTAAGGTTTAAAATTATTAACACTTTTAAAAAACTATTGACTCTCTTTCAATTGATTTTCTAAAATTTGTTTTCTTAGTGTTAAAAGAGTGCTCATGTTTTGAAAATATTATGACACTCTAAATCATTTAACTTCAAAATAAGTTTTCTTGCAGATTATAATATTATCTTTCAATTTAAACTTCATGCCACAAAACATTTTATTTTCATTAAAAAAAATATTTTATGCATTAGCATGATTTGAAATTTAAATTTTCAAATGTCGAATATATATAAAGTTTTTATCATCAAAACATCATTAAAAGCAAAACAACAGGAGGCAATTGATTGCGGATGGGATCCATTGACCTCCGGCGTGAGGTGAACATCCTATGCGACCTCAGTTGGTGATTGTAGATGTAACAACCCACCTAGTTGGGCATGCCACTCTAAGGGATTATCGGGGTTTTTTTTTTTCCATACACAGTTCGACATACACCGTGTTTCCAAAGAACAATCTTCACATGCTCACAAACCCCAGAAGAACCCTAGTCTTACCTGTTTAACTAATAAGATCAATTGACTTAAGCTAAGAAAGACAAAATATTACGCAACAGAAATAACATTACAAAATATTATAAAATACCATAATTGTTCATACATAGCGTCTCCTCGTCAAAATAAGGGTTACATAAACTTCAAAATGAAAACAACAACTATCATGTTTGAACATCGTCGGCCCTCAACTGGCCATGTCCTCACCTCTGCTGCAATCCTCGACTGGAATATTTGAATGTTCCAGGGGCATAACCTAAGTTAGATGCTAAAATATCTAAGTGATGAAACAAAATAGTTATAGAATGAATGTATGTTCATGAGCATGGCATGTATAAATGACACAATATGTTAACTTTGAAAAATCTTCCTGACATACTTAATCTCCCATGGAAAATATTCATCTCACACCATACGATTGGGATTAACCTTGCCGTGGCATTCTTAATCTTCGGGTGCACCCATCGTCACCCGAACGACCGTGATTGACCGTGTCCCATTCTCAGGATGACCCCGTCCCAT
Source organism: Diospyros kaki (assembly GCA_036245055.1). NCBI lineage: Eukaryota > Viridiplantae > Streptophyta > Magnoliopsida > Ericales > Ebenaceae > Diospyros > Diospyros kaki. The sequence goes on along the minus strand of BSEG01000001.1, from coordinate 13,146,874 downwards.
CCCACCGAATATCATAATGATGACATGATTTCAGAAATAGAAATTTCATGAAAGACTCACATGCTGTGTATTTTTACAAAGCATATCTAGTTAATGCGACATGTAATAAATTCAATATGTACAATATGCTGATAAATTAAAGCAATTTGACAAAAAATTCGTAAGGATAAGGATAAGTTCTGAAGGGCAGAACCGCTCACTTGAACTAACCAATCACATGCCAAAAACTATTTATGAAATTAAATTAAGTATTGGAATCGAACAACTCACCTTAACTTAGCCTCATAGGCTTTATCGGTATGTGTGTCTTGACCTCAAAACTCATGCTCGAATAATTTTTTGACTTTGGCATGCTCCTCTAGTCCCAAATTAATTTCTAAACTTTTTCAAAATCTTTTTCCTATTTTTTCGCATTTTTCCTTATCTTTTTCCTTTTTCCTTTTTTCTTTTCTTTTTTTTTTCTTCTTTTCTTTCTTTTTTTTTCTTCCCCCTTGCTTCCTTTTCCTTGCGCATGGCCATGTGCAGTCACCACACCTCGCGCTGCTGGCCATCTCTGCCCACATCGACTACCTCTCGAACCTTCACTGTTTGCTGATAACCTCACCGGTTGCCGCTGCGCTTGCGACCATTATCGCGGCAGCTACTGGCCGTCTTTATCTCGCTGTCCGATCATTGAAAGCTTGCAGCCATGGCTATCGCAAGCTATTGCGGCCCATTTTGGCCGCCTCCGGCCACCAACAATCAGCTCCCAACTCCCCCTTGACCTCTCGGCCATTTGTTCGCTACCATTACCGCGCCTAGCTGCTGCCCTTGATTCTCCCATTCTCTCTTCCATTTTGCTTCCATTTTTCTTTTTTCTTCAATCCCTTCCCCTATTTGTAGAGAATCCACCATCTCAAACCTGTCTTGTCACCACTTCTTGAAGCAACTTAGCCACCTGGCTTTGCAGAAGCTCAATCTTGAAGCTTCAAGAAGATATTCACCTTGCACACACGTATACACACACACACATATATATATATTGCACCTTAAATTAAGGGAAATTACACATTTATACCCCAAATTTCATCTTAGATTCACTTGGGCAATTCTTTAATTGTAGTTATACCCTCAAGCATCAAATTAATTAATATTGCGATACCAAAAAAGTAAAATTAATAACTCAAAGATTACTCGATAAGGACGATTTTGTCTTAGTGTTCTCACTGGGCTATTGTTTCATCCCGAAATTACCTCAAGGTTGATCCTTAGATAAAATCAGAGCCCCCTCAAGGTTCCGTTGATTTCTTAGGGTTCCGTTGATTTCTTAGAGGTCCCCTACAACAATTCAATTTTTCAGCCTGAACCAAAGTTATACAAAAAATTGTCTTGATTTCAATTTCTTTTAATACCATAAATACTATCTTGGAACGGTCGTCAATGACATATCTTTTTTCTTAGATCTAGGTTTCAAGACACTCCCTTCAGTCAATTCGGTATTGAAAACTATAGGAGATTATACTTAGTCTCAAATCTTTTGAAAATTTCACTTATGGTCCAAGTTAAAATTACTCTTGAGTCTTTTGAAAATTCTTAGGTGTTACAATAGAAATCATTGGCAAAGGTACCCAGGATCATAAAAAAGTTTCTAATGTCAAAAACAGTTTTGATATATCATCTTGATCACCCTAAACTGGATTTGGGTATAATTACCAAGTCTTGTGAGTTTAGTCGGTCTATGAATCTCACTTGGTCAAAATATTAATCAGTTAAAGGATTATAGTGCACAAAAATTGAAATCTCTACATAGGTTTATTTGAAGTCTGATTTCATTATTATTAGAATTGTCTTAATATTATGCTAGAAGTCACTCAAAACCTTTCGAGATATTTTGAGAGCGTGGAGAATTTTTCTTAGTAAATTGAGGTATTCCATCGATGTCAAAAAATTTAATATGTCCCGATTATTATATGGCTATGAATTTAAAAAGTCACGCAATCTAGGCATAACATCAAATTAATGAAAGTGAAATGAAATATTATTCCACTACCATTAAATAGTTAATGAAGATTTAATTATCATTAAAAGATAATAGTTAATCAAAATATCATTAAGAGTTAATGAGATTTTTAATGAAATAACACAAACAAGAAAAGTTCTCTACATCTAATTAATATTTGATAATATATTAATATATACAATTATTATATACATTATATATTAAATGAAAATTAAGAAATTGAAAAAGATAGCAATCGCTTTTGGCGAAAAGCCTTCTCGGCATAAGAAATTAATGGGCTGCGCTCGCATTTAATGCGCTGGAAAAGGAAGAAAAGGATAGGCTGCAAGAGAAATTGAAAGCACCGTAGAGATTGTCTCAGCATCTCTTCTTCCCCGTTTGTCTCCGTCCTTCCTTATTCCTTCCGCACTACTTAATATATAGTATATTTAAGAATGTTTTTGATTTTAGTAGAGAAAGTAAATCATAAATAAATATTTTATCTTATTATGTAGGATAAAAAATTAAATTCATGACTTACTAATATAAATGATAACTTACTGTAATTTAACCACTTAACCTATGTTACAAAGATATACCATATATTATATAAGTAGTGTGCGCCGTGCGGGAAGCTTCTGTTCTCCTCCTCCTTCCACTCGGCCAACATATATATAACATTCATGAAAAAAGTGTAGTCCGTTCCAGCCTTCATTTCCTTTCCATCTTATGTATGTGTATAGGTATATATGATATATTATATAAGGTGAGAAGAGACACATAGTGTTAAATTTGGATTGACTGTTGTTGCTTCTCCCATCATTGACTATCTTTTTTAGCTCCATATTCGCCAGAATCTTGTATTGGGTTCTCATGAGGACTTCTAATGTGTCCTGGATTCCGCTAATTTTATCCTACATCGCTCTCATCCTGTTGATTATCTTCATTTGAAGGAACGAAAGTTCTACTCACATCACCCAACTCTGCCATTAGGGTATTGTAAAGAAATAACCAATAACTTAGGGGAAAAGGCCCATTCATCGTTTTAACACAGTGAACTATGAACTGTACATGCTAAAGCTCAAAAAAAGCCCCACGGTAGGTGCACGTTGACGCGGTTAAAGATTTTGCAGAAATAGAATTTGTTAATTTTCAATTATCACCGATTGAATCTCGAGTCTTCTCACTTTCATTCACTTAGATCTCCGATTATCAATGTTGATGATACTGGACTGATCACCGAGGTCTGTCTCGAACCAAGTATCTGCAAGGGCGGGGCTTTAATCTCCCGGAAGAACTCCGACGCTCAAGTCAGTAGAAGAATATGCCCAAAATGAAAAGTAAACTAGTAATCAGATGATCTATACCTGTAGAAGTTGACCTCTATTTAAAGATGTCGTAGAGCATACCCTAAAAAGATAAGATAATCTCTGAATCGGACGTTGGAGAGAATCTCGATTGGCCGAGTCAACTTCGTTCAAAATCAAATATGAGATGAAGGATGAAGATCTGAACGGCACGTGGCGCTTCCTGAGACAGGCACGTGGCGGCACCATACTGGTAGTCTCCGAGGGTAGTACAATAATTTTGCCCTTAGTAAAATATCCCCTCACCACTTGCCCACCCAACTCCTTGAGCTATGAGGGTGAGGAGCTCGGACAGCTGAAGGAGTAGTCCTCTAAGCTTTTCCGCTTTTCTGTAGAGAAGAGTTTTACAAAAAATAAATGAGATTAATAAGTTCTATTATTGGCCCTCATTAGCTCGCTTCCCCACTCAAAATCCCATCACCACTCCCCATGGCCCTCCAAGGATTCTATAAAAGGGGAGGTGGGCATGGTCCCCTCCTCACAAACACTATTGGAGTGAAAACCCACTTGGAGTGGAGTAAAAAAGGTAAGAGATCTCCCCTCTCTTCTTCCTTTTTTTTTATTTATCTTCTTTTTTATTTCAGTGTTTTTTTTTTAAAATAAATTTTCTTATTTGCGTGGCCGAGACCAGAGGTCTCGGCCTCACTGAAGCAGGCCGCTCGGGCGGAGGCCGCACGCCTCGCCTGCCTGCGTGCCAAGGCCGCGCGCCTCGCCCGCGTGCCCGGGCCGAGGCTGCGCTGGCCAAGACCTCGTGCCTCGGCTGCACGAAGGACCCCTTTAACCCTATTTTTTTTCTTTTTTTTTTAATTCCTTTTTTTTGAGACCATTGGTCTCGGCCTTGAAGCATTTTTTTTTTTCGGAGACCATTAGTCTCGGCCTTGAGACATCTTTTCCCCTTGTCTCTAATTGCTTATTTCTTTGGCTGATTTTTTGTGTAGGATTTCCACGGAGTGCAAGAGACTCTAAGTAGTGCCTTCAAGTTTAACAGGAGACGGGCCAGCTCCCTCTTAAGGATTCTCTCGTGCATTTCTCTTTCATCCTTGTAATTCTTCTCATCAGCTGGTATTCCTTGCCTTCCTTCTCTTACTTTTTGTGATTTTTTGTTGTCTCTCTTTCACATGTCACGTTGCTTTAGTAAGTCAATCTCCATGGCCTCCTCTAGCAACTCAGGTGAGGGGATATTTTACTAAGGGCAAAATTACTATACTACCCTCGGAGACTACCAGTATGGTGCCGCCACGTGCCTATCTCAGGAAGCGCCACGTGTCGTTCAGATCTTCATCCTTCATCTCATATTTGATTTTGAACGAGGTTGACTCGGTCAACCAAGATTTTCTCCAACGTCTGGTTCAGAGATTATCTTATCTTTTCAGGGTATGCTCTACGACATCTTTAAATAGAGGTCAACTTCTACAGGTATGGATCATCTGACTACTAGTTCACTTTCCATTTTGGGCATATTCTTCTACTGACTTGAGCGTCGGAGTTCTCCTAGGGGATTAAAGCCCCGCCCTTGCAGGTACTTGGTTTGAGGCAGACCTTGGTGATCGGTCCAGTATCATCAAATGTCAATCTTATTCCGAGGGCAAAATCATCATTAGCCTGACGATATCTAATTGATAGCACAATTAAAATGTTTAATTGATGGAAGAATTTAAAATAATTTTAATTATAGAAATTGGATTTTTATGCCCGCCATCCTCATGGTAAACCTATAAGATCACGCACAAATAGTAAGCGACATTCTTGAAAATTCACTTGGGTTGTAAAACCGTCTATTGATCCAATTGAATTAGTGGCCTTTGGAGCAAGCTAGCATTGGCATTAAGGTTCATGATATATCCATCTAAGAAATATGTGTGTGAAATCTTAATTCTATTAAAACAAAGGGGGTTGTTTTAAGACGTGTCCCTTTTGCTTTCCAAGACAAGGTGTTTTCTTAATTTTGTTTTTATGTTGGCGTAATTTTAAGACAATGATTATCTTTATCAAGGCATGTGACTTGGTTGGAGATAAAGTAAAAAAACGAAAAAAGATTATTTTTACTTGAAGGATAATTGTAGATTTATGTTTAAAAATAAAATCTTTCAAATAATTATCCTTAATATTGGGGAGAGGTTAAATGGGATTTGAATTAGATTCAAATTTCATTTAAAAGGATTTAGTTATTTAACTAAATTAAATCTTGATTTATATATATATATGTATGTATGTATTTGATTTTGAATTGGATTCAAAATAAATTAATTCTCTTTGAATCCCAAGTGATATTGGGAGGAGGATTCTGTTCGAGAATCTGAGGCGAGCTGTGCAGATTTCATTAACCAGATCCAGCACTATGATCTTCGTAACAATTGACACTGTAGAGACTGGTACGTATAGCGTTGGTTCGTGCGTTCCTTGGACATTCAAATATCCTTGTTGGTGTGGATCAACTATAGGGGTCGACGAGTTGATTTTGAAATGCATGTATGCAATAGATTATTAAATGGTTTTGTCACGTGCATTTATATGTATGATGCATGTTTAATTTTTAAATTTCTGTTGCGTAATCATGCAATAAACCCAACAACCGCCGAGGGAAGTAATTTGTTCAGTAAGATGTTGGATGTCTCTAACAGTCTCTAGTTCTTGCATGATGTATTAATTTTGATGATATTTTGATAATGATTATTATTTTTACAAGACTTTAGTGAAAAAGTCTTGAAAGTCAAATGTACAAAAAAAAAAAAAAAATAGTCAACAGTTTCAATCATTTTCTAATCAGTTCAATCTTTCAAGTCAAATAGGTCGACCAACATTTATAAACTATCGATCGAAATTGTGAATACTGTTGACTGGTTAAATTAGGCTATCGACCACTCGTTTGCATGCTCTCAGCTATTAACTGTCCACAGCCACTGCGTCAATTTTTATCAAAAGTTTCAAAAACAATCGATTGATTTTTATCAAACTGTTGACTCGACTATTTATAAACTGTCCACAGCCACTACGTAATTCAGTTGACCGATTTTGCTGAACCAGTGGATTGGTTTTACCGTAGAAATCTCAACAACCAACTGTACTTAATTTCTGTAAGAGGGATTTCTCAATCCTTTGCGTCCAGTGACTATATTTATTGAGAGGGGCCATGAATTCTATAAATAGTAGAACATTTGAAGGTCAAGAGTGTTGAGGAAATTGGGCTTTCAAGTTTTCAATATTATATCCTCTTAAGCTTCTTGTGCTTCACTGCTTTTCACCCTTATTTTTCTATCAAGTCTATTTTTCATAATTGTAAAGATTTCTTTGATCTTGTTCTTGATAGATTTCATAGAAAGTGGTGTGAGATTTAATTCTCTTTTTATTTCTCTTGTATTGTATTTTTCCTAGTGAATATGGCTAGTAGAACTAACAAGAGTTGCTAGTTGGTTAATATAGTGAATTTCAAAATCTCTAATGGGGAGGTAGAGTAGTGGATGTAGGTTAGGTTAAGCTTTATTTTGTAAAGCCGAAGTGTCTTTAATGTTTCTTGAAGATCTTTAGCATGGTAATAATTTATTAATATTATTAATGATAATTTATTAATTATTAATGATAATTATCAAGGGTGGGAAGTAATAATGATGAACTAATTTAGTGCTGACCTTTTAGTTGTCACAAAAATTACTTTTGGTGATGACTATTTTTTGTCACCAAAAGTAATAATATCATTGCTGAAAATTTTCCCTTCATGTGGCAGGAAAAATTTGAGGGCTGAAAATTAGAGTGTCAATTTAGGGTGATGACCTTTTATTGTCCTTACCAAAAGTTCACTTTTGGCGACGACCCAAAAATCTCATCACCAAAAGTGATCTTTGGTGAGGAAATTTTCCACGTCACAAAAAAAACCCATCACAAAATATCCTTTTTTCTTGTAATGTCATCCTTGCCGCCCTATCAGCCCCATTAGCCTCTAAAGCGGCTTGTGTTCTTTGGCTTAATGGTGATGCTGGTGAGGGTATCTCTCCTTCCTCAACGTATCGGCCCTAAGGTTGAGGAGATGGTGGAAGATTTAATAAGGGAAAGTCAAGTAAGTCATCCAAGATCAAACCAACAGTAGCCCCCGTCATGCTCGTCCCCTCTCCATTCGTTTTGGCTCTCTTGTTCCTCCAAGCCAAGGAAGTCTCTCCCTTTTCAAAATGAGGAGGGGCCTAGGCATCTTGTGGTTGTGTCTCCTGTTAGGATGCCTGCGCCTGTTGCATGTCTTCTTCTAACCTACCCTGCATTATTCTTCGTATCGCCTCATATCTATGTCCTAAAAACAATAACTCATCAGTATGATCATCAAATATCAAAGAAAGAAAGAAGGCAATCAAAAAAGAAAAGGGGCAAGGTGAGCACCCTCAAGGTTTTTCTCCCCTTCGCATGCTTTCTCCTTATCTTCTCCTACCACGTCCTCATCCCCAATTACATCCACCTCTTCGTCGTCGTTCTCTTCTCCCTCACCTTCTTCACTATCATCCACGAAGATGATGATGAGGATGCAACTACTTGAGACTCAATCGGCCTCGATAGACCAACATCATTGTCCCCATCAACAACTATCCACCCAGCCTCTATAAGGCGCTCGTCGACTGTTAAGTCAGACAAAAACACTTGACCCCTTTGGGTCAATTTATTAGCCTCTTCTTTGTGTTACTTCACCAATGAATTTACGTCAGACCATTCACGCCTTGTGCTTCTTATTTCCTCAATGTGCTAATCTCATCACGACCTCCAATATCCTGGGGGTAGGGTTACCACCAACCATCTAGTCTCAAAATCGTTTAATTTTTTAGGACAGCCCTTAAACAACCTAACCTTAATAGGCGTCCTCTAGAGAGACACAAATTCCTTCTCTTCCTTCGTGGTTTGGACGTAGTAAAAGTTATGCTATAAAGAGGTAGTGGGTTTTACCCTACGCTCCTTGCATAAGGTAAAAAATCCCATTAGCACGGCCGAGCCATTTGGATGCAACTAGGCTGGCACCAACATCTCCTTCTCAAAAAATTACATCCCAAAAGGTTGCAGGGGAATCCTAAGTCCCACTCTCAAGCTATCTAAGTGAATTGCTACCTAGCCTCCTTTAACAATATTTGTAAGTTCTGTAGATTTAGTACTCCTTGGTTTCCACGATTCAGGAATGCGATAAGCCCTCACAAATCCATCAACTATTTTGCCTCTTAGATCGAAGGTTGTATCCATGGGGAATTCGTAATTTTAGTAGAAGGTTGTGAGGAAGCCATTTTACCTCAAAGTGTTTGTTTTTCGAGAGCAAAGTGTCTGCCAAATACTCAGAATCTCTGGGGAGCAAGGAGCAATGCAAAGTTTTTAGGTGCTCCGAATGATTCTAGATCTTTGGGGGAAAATGTGGCCCACTAAGGACCACCGTCCATTTATAATATGAGTCCTCGAAAGTCTAAGAGTTGCCAAGAATCCCTCAGAGACTCTCCCCTAGTGATTCGTCTTCGGGTCAACCTATATCATAATTCTCGAGTATCTGGTAACCCACATTTTTTCTCTTCCCTTTGCATTTCAGCCTAAGGCAAGAGTGGGGAGCTATTATTGTGGGATGCCCTAGAAAATTCAAAAAAAACCTAAGAAGTCCTAAGAAGAGTCTCGTTAAGTTTGGGGACCCCGAAGAGTCCCCTGAGATGATCAAGCCTTATACCCTGCATAGCCCAAAGACTCCCTTAGAGTCATCCAGGCCTAAGTTACCCGGTGGCTCTTAAGACCTTCGGACCCACCCAAAGACACTCATCGGGGCACTTTCACCATGAAGATATCTTTAGTACCTTCGGCCTCACCTGATGCATCTTCCCAAAGACTCTAAAGACTCTTATCCATGGACCCCACCAAATGTCTATAAATAGCCGCTTACTCCTAGGCAAACAGATCCTTTTGGAACCTCGTTCAACCCATAGATAACTCATCGGGAGACAATTCCCTATAAGACCCATAATGCATACATTTACATTCTACATTCTGCATACATCCATATTCTATTTCAAGACATATGTGTCTAACCCAGGCATTGAAGGGCCCACATTGGGAAGATCCCCCTTCCTTTTTTGACTGCCTCTGTGATTATAGAATCAGTTGGGGTAGCAACCCCTGAAGACTAACTGAAGGTTTCCCCTGGAGACTCTTTGGGACCCTCCTATCATTGGTCCCTTGAAGACCCTAGAGACCCATCTGGGTCCTTAGAGCTTCAACCCTCCCAAGCAACAGATCAAGCTTAGACCTTGTTGATTCCTTGAGCGGCATCCCAAAACTCATTGTTTTACCAAAGGGCTTCACTTTGACTATTCTCAAGATAAATAAATTTAATTGTTGTAGTCAGGCAACAACAACTATTAACATTCGTGCACGTCTTAATCCACTCTATATTTGACTCTCTAAACTTGACATTATATCTAGCTCCGACATATTCCATCGATAAATCATCCTTCTTGCTAACTTATAACTCACATCCCATCGATAAATCTCTACTTGGGGAGTTGTTCCCCAAAATGCTTCTTTTCTCAAAAAATCTACGAGCCGAGCAAAATCCATGCTTAAGACAACCCATAATGCATTCTTGTTCTTACCAAAAAACAATCTTAAGTAACTCTATACTCCTTACAACCCTTTCATACATCGAATTTGTGTCCGCCAACTTTGGGCTGGAATCCTTTTCCTTTTCTTACAAGCGTCAAAGCTATTTGTGGGTCTGCCCCATCTTATTATTTGAAGTGCTCTTCTTACACCAAAGTGGTGTTCGACCTCCGAGTCGCCCCTATAATTTTCCATATTTCCTAATCTTTTCTAACTAGCTCTTCAAGCTCACGCCTCATTGACTCGCGCTCAATGGTAAAAGCGCAATACCTGTAACACCCCGTTTCGCCAGGCGTGTCACCATAAGGGTATTCCCGAGATTTTTTTTTTCCTCCAAGTTCAACACACGCGGTCTATCAAGAACAATCTTCACATGAAGATACAAACCCCGAGAACCCCAGCCTTGCCCGTTTAACTATCAAGATCAATAATCTTAAACTAAACGAGACATAATACAACGCAGCGGATATATTAACATCAAATACCGTAGTTCTTACATGGTATTTCCTTAATAAAATACGTAATATAGATCAGATGACAACATTGCTACTATACAATTGTTCATTTACAACCTGAAATACATACTAAAGCCTCCAAACGTTTCAACGACTATCAAACTAAGCGCCATTGGCCCTCAACCGGCCACGTCCATGCCCTCGCAGCAGTCCCTGACTGGAACATTAAACATTCCAGGGGCATAGCCCAAATTAGATGATAAAGCATCTAAGTGACGGCATGAAACAGTTTATACAATGCATGAAAGACACACGAGCATGGCATACGAAGACAACAACATGCAAGACACGTCTAGCTTGAGAAATCTCCCTAACATACACAATCTCCCATGGAGAACACCACTCCACACACCGTTGGGGTTGACCTTGCCGCGACATACTTAATCTCTCGAGTGCCCCACCGTGGCACTCGTTCACCGGATTAACCTTGTCGTATTCTCAAGTAGACCCCATCCCGTCCCACACTGACACAACACCGACACGAATATCAATACCTCGATGATATGAAAATCACACAGCATGCACCGACTCTTTTGTAAGTAAAAATAGTTGATGCAATATACTACATGATCAATATGCAAATGATGTCATATATACATAATTAAAATGCCTTTGCAAACAACCCAAGTTCTGGAGGGTAAAACCACTCACTAGAACTGGTCCAATTGCATGTAACCTAGGTACGAGAGGGTAACACCGCTCACCTGAACCCACTACATACCTTCCAACATATTTTTAAGATAAGGTAAAGCTAGAATTAGACCACTCACCTGAATTCAGTAAAAGCCATTTTTTGTCTTGTAATGCGTGCTAAGCCTTGAAATGCGCGTTTAAATAATTTCCTAGTTTTGACATGCTCTATTAGCCTTAAATAAATTCCTAGAATTTCCCAGAATTTTTCCAGAAATTTCCTTCAATTTTTTTTCCTATTTTTCTCTCATTTTTCTCCATTTTCCCTTTTTTCCTTTCTTTTCTTTCTTTTATTTTCTTTTCTTCTTCTTCTTTCTTTCTTCTCCCCTACTTCTTCTTCTCTGTTCTTTCCGCGAGTGAACCAGCCACCCAGCCACAGCTGCCCGCGTGCTAACGGCTACTTTCGACCATTTCGGCCACCTCCTCAATCTCCACCGACGTCACAAACGCCGGCCAACTCCTTCTTGCTTCTGCTGCTCGCCTCCCGCCATGATCGCGCATCCAGCTCGCACGACAGCGGTTGCCATGGCTGCGACAGCCATCTTCAAGCGCTACCACCGACATCGCTGGCAGCCTCCAGGGCCTCCGCTTGTTGCCATCGGCCTCGTCGGTTACTGCCAAGGCCGCCACCAACCTCCTCACGGCTGCTCCTAATTGGCCCAGCTTGCTGCTTGCGTAGGCCATGGCGGCCTGCCACCTTGGGAGCTCGCGGCTATGGCCGCCCGTTGCTGCTGCTACAGTTTTGGACTGCCTCTGGGCACCGCTTTCAGGCCATCCGACCACTATTTGCTCGCTTGATTCTCTCGGCCAGCTTTCATTCTTCATTTCCATTTCTATTTTCTTCCTTCTCTCTTTCATTTCTCTTCTATTTATAGGCTATCCACCGACTTAAGCGCCTTGGGCACCACTCTTGCATCCAAACTTGGCCACTACTCCAAGGAATTTTGGCCATAAAGCTTTTCCGAAGCTTCCCAGAAACCAGCCACACGCACACACGCACATGCGTTATATATGTATATCTATATATATATTACACTATTAATATAAAGAAATTACACATTAACCCCCTAACTTCAATCTTAATTTCACTTAGACAATTCCCTTATTGCAACTATACCCTTAAATATTGATTTAATTTGCATTTCAATACCGAAAACGTAAAATTAATAATCCAAGAGTACTCGATAAAGACGATTCCGCCCCAGTGTCGTCACCGGGCGATTGTTTCATCTCGAAACCAATGAAGGGTTGTTCCTTATGAAAAACCAGAGCCACATTAGGCTTCCGTTAACTTATCAGAAGTCCCCTATAACAATTCGGTTTCTGAGCCTAATTTACAGCTGCATTTTAGCTGTACCGAAAACTGTTCCCGATCCAATTTCTTTCATTACTAAAAATCATAATTCAAATCACTCGTCGATGCTATACCATTTTCCTTAGTTATCTAGGGTCCGTGGTACTCCCTCCGACTAATTCGGTAGTCCAAAGCTACTTTAGTGTACCCTATAGCCTTATTATTTCGATAATTCCACTTGTATCCTTTATCAAATACCATCTATAGCCTTAAATCATTCCCAGGTATTACAATACCTCATTTCCAACTCCTCCACTTTCTTACCAAAGGTGACGCCAATCGTGTCACCATGTGATTTCATCATGCCTTCCTTTGCATTTCTCTTCAGCCTTTGTTAGCCCTATGCGGAGGCAAGGATTGTTGACTGTTTATCCTTGAACACGTTGCAGTCATAAAGAATAAGACTTTAGAATCAAGTGAATCCTAACCCTTCATCTTAGCAATCGAAGCCTATTAGCATACCTCTACAAGTCATCACTCACCAATAGCAATGCCCCCAAAAATCCTTCTCGTGGATCCTTTCTCGCCCCGTAGTGACACAGTCGAATACTCTGGCCTTGCCCCAACCTCCATGTAATACCCCACATTTTCATGAGGTTGCCACATAATTTACACGAGTTTAAAATATCGAAAATATGCTTGAAATGACAACGAGTGATCGAATCAGCTACGAGGAGTTCCTTGGAGGTTAGATACCTAAGGATAAAGGTATATCTTTGACGAGCGTCTCGAGACAAGATTTATGATGGTTAAAGAAATCAAATCAGAGACGATTTTCGATTTAACTAAGTTGTAGCCTAAAAGATCTAATGATGGTAAAGGACTTCCGGGAAATTGATGGAACCCTGAGGAGGCTCTAATTTTGTAAATAAAATAACCCATGATGGTTTCGGAATGAAATAAAGGTCCTATAAAGGCGTTGGGATGAAATCATATTTATCGACTAACTTTGCATTATTAATTTTGGATTTTAAGTATCTCGATGAGAATTAATTTGATATTTGAGGGTATAATTGTAATTAGAGAATTATCCAAACGAAATAAGGATAAATTAGGAGTTCATGAAGTAAAATATCAAAGTTTGAGAACTTGAAATAAGGGCCAAAATGGCATTTGGAAGAAGTTTGGGGTATTAGCTTTGTATTTCAAAATTAAATCCATTCTAGCTTTGGATTTGAAAACCCATTCAATTATAGCTTTCAATCTTTGGAGTCCAATGCTTATCTTGAGACAAGTGGCACCATGTGATTAGTTCAAAGAATTTATAAATAGAGACCATGGGTTCTTCTCAAATCATTCAAGGGAATTTGAGGGTTGAGGCATTCTAAGTTGAGGAGTTTTCTCTTGAGAGAGGGGAAGAAAATCTACAAGAAGACGAGGAGAAATCGGAGGAGAAACGGAGGAGGATGAGCCTCGCCCGAGTTACGATCGTCGCTGGAGTTTGCCAAAATCAATCAGAAAAAAGCGAGGTAACTCTGATTTTTCTTCTTTTGTTTTTTGATAATCCTGTATACAGGGAAGAGAGGGTCGTGTAGGTTCAAACGGGGGTTGAATCGGAGTTAAAACAAGGAAAATATGGCCGAAATACGAAAACAATGTAATAGTGTCCAAAACTGGGGGGGCCGTGTGTGAGATACACGCGCCGGGAAGTGGTTGCACATGAAGGCGCGTGGGCCACCTTTCTAGGGCACATGAGGGCATGTGAGGGGCCCATTTTTCTTCAAAGTTTCTAGTTTTTTCCCTAATTTAATACCCTTCAACCTTATATAAAAATATTTGAGGTTAGGTTTACCGAAACGTGTGTTTTCTGCCGAAACCTATGCCGTTTGCTATGAAATTGTATCTTCCAAGAGATAAACCTTCAAGGTGAGACTTTTGTACTCCAAATCCTATTTTTTGTTCTCTTATGTGAGACTTCTATTGCATGAAACATGTTTTGTGAAGTTTCAATACGTAAACTCTTGTTGTTTTCTTACGTGAAATCATGTTGCATATATGAAATGTATTTTTCTAGAAATATATGTTATTGGCTTTTCACTATTTCATTTATAAAATTCGTGTGACCATACTATTGTACTTATTTGTTGTTGGCCGAGGGTAAAAGTCGGATATCCCCCGAGAGACGCTATGCATGCGCCATCAAGAAAGCTCTCATGGGGAAGACCGTGAGTCTAAGGGACGACGGATGTGGTGTTTGCATGAGTTCTATGAGGTCGGGCCAAGGTGACATGGTTAGGGACCTCTTGAGAGGCACTATGTGTTCGCCATTGAGAAACCTTTCGTTGGAGGAGGCTGACATGTTCATGAGGCACTTCGGAGTAGTCCTCGTTGTTTTCTCATACATTTTATACTTGATCATGCATTGATATAAACTGTTTTTAGAGTTTCTCACTAGAAGATTCATCTTCTAATTGGACTATGTCCTTGGAATATTCAAATGTTTCAAGTTCGACAAGTGGCTCTAAGGGAAATGAGGTAGCTGAAGAATAAGCTTAATTTGCTGCCCGTAACATGTTTAGCATATCTATGTTTATGTGCGAACCTATGTATGTTTTGGATATGTTTAAGATGTTCAGTTATCACTTGCGAGAGATGATGTCCATGTAATACATTTTGTAGACGTTTTGAATGATTTTATTTATGATAAACAAAGCATTATGGTTGTGAACACAAAGATTTGGGTTTGTTAAGTTGAGAAGGTGAAAATTAGGGTTTTGGGGAATTTGTGTGATGTATGACAACGATTGTGGTATGAAAAATTTTTATATTTCTAAAATTCAAAGTTATAACACGCCTGAAAAATTTGGGGTGTAGCATCAAATAAGCATGAGCAACCCCCACATTACCCTCGCACCTTGATCATCCATGCCATCCGCTTGGCTTAATCTTTTTGGTCACTAGCATAACCCTTCATCCACATGCGAGCATTCTTCCTCGCCCCCTAGCCTGGCTTGAGATCCCTCAACCTATCTAGTTGAGTCATGCAATCGGAGCAAGTTTTGACTTCTCCGGGGTTAACTCCTTCACGTTCTATATACTCTTTCTTTTGACTTTTAGTCAAAGACAAGAGTGAGGAGCCATTGTTGTAGCCTAGGAAAAGAAACACCAACTCTTGGTGTATCATGTAAGGGTTTTTATCGATTTTTAAAACATTTTAAAAAACACATAATAAATGTAGCAGAAATAACATAAGAACACCTTACGAGACCCGGTATTGACAACCATATGCAATAAAAAATTGAAACAATCCATAGGGTGCTTAGTAATATACCTTACTAGAGAGTTTCAAGTCCAATGTAGAAGCTGAAAAACCACCTAAGGAAACTACCTGTCCTCACCGAATGTCTCCCGAATAACAAATCAGATGACCAATCTGACCCTCAAAATCATGAGGTCCCTAGCTAGTTCACGCTCCGAATGTAGATGAAACCTACAAGAGAGCTGATGTGCTAGTTAAGCCTCTTGTAGGTGATTGAGCTGTAAAAGGTTTAGAAAACAAAAATTTCCAAATCCAAATAGTCACATTATTGGATTGGAATTGTTACTCTAGCAACAATCAATCAATGGAGTAATAGGAGCAAGGGAGGAATGGGGTTTCAAGGGCTCTAGAATGAGAAGAAAATGGAATGGCAAGAGAGAGATGAAGCAACAATTGCAATAACTTAGCCTTGGGTGTTTTTCCATCTCAATCCTTATAAATGAAACCCTAAACCCTCACATCTCAACCCAAGTTGGACAAAATGACTAGGAGAGAGAGAGAGGAGACAAGGAGAGGTGTGCCCTAGGCATGCCATCTTCCCCATTCATCCTTGCAACACACGTCCGAAATTGTTACAAAAAATGACAAGAGATCATGCCAAATCACGATCCTTGCTATTAGAAATGGTCGACCAGTTTACACCAATTAGCAAGGTCAAGTCGATCGATTCTCAACCTATCGATTGGTTCGGCCACAATTCGGTTGACTGTCTCCAAGATGGTCAACCAATTTTATTCTTTCATTTCTATTTTTTGAAAATTGCATCTAGGCCCGCCATTTCATTATCTCATAATGAAACTGAGGCCCCTATTAACTCTTAACGGCATGCCTATCAACTCTTGACAATTACTCAGATTAATTTAAACCCGATCCATTAACTCTTAATGGTGTCATCATTAACTCTTAATGATGACCATCAATTACAACTTTTCATCTCTAGTCAACCACTACATTCCGATATGAGTGTGACTTTCTAGGTTCACCACTAAGTAGCAATTAGAACACGTCAAACACTTTAGTCTATAAAGAAAATCTCTCCATCTCCTTAATGTTTCCTAAAAAACCTTGAGTGACAACTAGTATTATGTTAAGGCGATCCTACTAGTAATGAAGTCATACTTAAAGAGAACCTATTTGGGCTTTTGATTCATGTGTACTATAATCCCTCCATCAACTAACATCCCAATTTGAGTGAGAACCATGGATTAATCAAACTCACTAACTCAAAAGCTATGCTAAGATCTAGCGTCTTATGATTGCGATGACACATCGGAACTCCTACTGACATTAGAAACACCTTTCTAATCAAGTGCAATTTGGCCAGGGTTTATACAATCACAACCACTATTGATCGCATAGGATGTTCACCCCATGATAGGGCTTAATTGTATGCATATTTTTATCTACTTTTTATCTTAATTTTGTGCTATTTTTCTTATATAAAATGTGTGTTTATATGAATTTTATATTATTTTATTTTATTTTTTGTAGGAATCTAACAGAAGAAGTAAATTTGAAGATTTGGGCATAAAAAAAAATATATTATAAAGTTAATTTCAAAATTAATGTTATAAATTAATATTATAATAGAAATAAAAAATAAATAAATATTTTAAATAACTAATATTATAATATAATTAAAATTATAATAATTAATAATATATTGAATATATTATGTTATATTCTATTATATATTATCTTATATTATTTACACATGTAATATTATTAAGTGATAAATAATATATATATATATATATATAATAATTGGAAGTCCACGTTGAGGAGGACTCGAGGCTAGGGCGCGTGCTCCATGCTCCATATATATATATATATATATTACTATATTAAATGGAAGAGATGGTATGGCATGGAATTGGAAGCAGGAGGCTGAACGAAAGCTTTAAGCCAGGCGCACACGAGAAGGCAATTAACAGAGGGTTGAGAGCCGCACTGCAGGGACTTGGCAGGAATTGGAAGCAAGGGGACTGGTGGCGTAGCAACACAGCAGTAGTCAAGACAGATCCAACACCCGGCAAGGAGTCCTAATTTTTCTTTCAATTTCTGTTTTTTATTTTTATTTTTATGGATTTCATTAGTTCCATTATGAACTAATTTTACTTAATTAGGGTTTGAGATGAAACTTGTTGTGAATTAATGATTTTTATTGATTGGGCTTTCTATCATTATTTTAATTATTTATTACTTGTTCTTAATGTGATTGAGTTATTTAACTATCATTTAATTAATTTTGTATAATGATTTGAGACTGAGAGGTGATTTTCATAACATGTTGAAATAATAAATTTCATAAGATAGATATTTGATAAAAGATTTGATATTTGAATCTTATGAGGGATAATGAATTGAAACTTAACAATGAATTCAGTTTGTTATAACTATTGAGAAATAGGTTGATTGTTAACAAATTGAGATTCAATTAGATTAGTAAATCTTGGGAAATAAGCTAACCATTTTAGACATTCACTCATTGAATTGATAGAAACCCAATTGATTGAAAATCAAGACGGATTAATAACTGGATTCGAAATACCCTAGTTGTCTTCGTTTTATCCAAGTTAAGTTGTTTTCAAATTTGTGCTTAGTTTTAGTTCTCATTAGTTTAATTTATTCAAATTCATCTCTTTTTATAGTCTAAATAATATTAAAGTTAATTCAATTTTGGTATTTAATCCAATTCTCGTGGGATCGACGCTCTACTCATTCATTATATTATTTGCACGATTCGTACGCTTGCGAATTAGCCAACACCTCACATCAAAGATCAACAGATCCCATTAGCAATCACCTGCCTCCATAAATATTACACAGAGACCACATAGTGTATCTCCCACCATAGTAATCGGGTGGTTCTTAGTAATGGAAAATCTCTAGCACCAACATACAAGACAATTGTATTGCCTCCAATCTAAGGACCTGTTATAGAATTGAAGTCAATGACAGATTATAGATCTTCTCAGCCATGTAATCTATCACTTGCATTACATTTAGTAGATGTTCAACTAATACCTACTCACATGTTTACTATATCCATCTCATGGATTATGGCATGTGACTCACCATCATTTATCATTAGTATCTCATGCTAATCAAAGATAGTAACCCATGTGTCAGTCCGTGATTTATTGATCATAACCCTCTTATGAGAAATTTAAGGACTAGGAATTACTTTAAGAAATTCTTTAATTCAAAAGTCTTTGTCACATATTCTTAACACTAAAGAATAAGACTTTCATCAAGAAATCTAAGGGTCCATTCATATATGTAAATTGGAGAGGTATGAATGAAGATATGATCTTAAAATATGAAAAAATATTTTATTACATTTGCAAGATTTGCTTATTTAGTCCCATAATACAACTACTAGATGTCATCTAAATCCAATATTAAGGGTACTAACACTAACAACCTAGCCCTCGGGACAGTTCCCCCTGAAGAAGTCCCTAGGAAGGTCCTTGAGAAGCATGCCCATGGTTAGACAAGCGTCCGCTAGGGTACCTCTTTCCAGAGCCAAGGAAAAAGCTAAAATCAATAATTATAGTCATTAATAAAAAATAATAAGAAAAATAAATAAAAAAAGAAAAAGGAAGAAAAGGTAAGGCGCAACAAGGCAGACTTATGCCAATAAAAGGGGAGGGCGAGCCTTGTTGCGGCCTTTTTTAGCCACACAAGGGCCACCATGTGAAGGGAAGAGTCTTTGGCCCACACTGGCTCTGAAAACCCCTACGTGCTCGCGCAAGGGCAACCACCTGAAGACTAGCATGTGTCTAAATACCCCCGTGCACATGCGCATTGTCCCTACTGCTTGAAGACTCAGGTCTCCCAAAGGCTTAGGCCTCGAAGCGTCATCCACAGTTGGGTCATCCAAAGGCCCAGGCCCTGAAGAATCATCACTGCTCGAGTCATCTAGAGACCTGGGCCCCAAATACCCGATCTAGAGACCAAAGCCCCGAAGACATGGCCACCCAAAGACTTGGGCGCAAACCATGTCTTCCATGCATGCACTCAACTTCGCACCCTCGCATGTTAATCGCTCCCAACTCGCCCCTCCATGCACCCTAGCATGCTTCCATGTTGCCCAACTACGCTTGCAGCCATACCTTTACGCCCATGCATGCCTACCTCCATGCCTTGTGCACCCACGCATGCCCCTATGTTTCCATGCTTGTCGAATGTTATCGCTCGTCTACCACACTCTCTTTGGCCAGTGCACCCATGTGTCTCTTCACGTTGTATCATGTGTTTCACCACACCCCATATTGGGCCACAAGCTTCTCAAACACAAGCACCCGCAGATTACCCTCCTAGGTATCCATGCAAGCATCCGGTCAAGTCTTTAGTAAGTTCCCAAGTCACCCAAAGACCCTCCCCCCCCCCAAGATCTCACCCCTTATTGTCTCAGAGCGATAAGGCTAGCCTCTTAAGGCTATATTTCCTCCCGAGACCCTTCCCAAGGGCGTTTCTCAACTAGGTGCTCCATGTATGCCTAACCCCGGGACCACCGCATGTAGCGAGAGAGTCTCGTACTCCTTACATCCGTATGTCGCGTGCCGACTACATGTCCTAGTCACGCCAACCTCTATAAATACCTGTCATCCTCTCATCTTCAGGTCAGGTACTTTGACCACAATCTCTCTCTCTTTCTCTCTCTCTCTCTCTCTCTCTCTCTCTTTATCTTTATCTTTCTATATCACTCACCCAAAGAGTCCATCTACACGGTGTACTCGTACTGCTCACCAGTGAACTTCCTCACAATGCACCCACAGACTTTATCTACACATGACACCTGACATACTACATCATACTATATCTTTATTTCTTCAAGACCTATGTTGAGTTAGGCATTGGAGGGCCTACACGAGAGAAATCCCTGCATGCCTTATAACTGTCTTCTATCTTACAGATCCTTCAAAAAAGTGATTTGCAGACAATACGTGCACACTCTAAGACACATATGAGGCACCCCTTCTTCTTTGGTGTCCATGCCTCTTGCTCCTCCAGTGCTCCATTCTTCTACTCCCCCAAACAACAAGTTAAGCCCCTAGGACTTTCGAGAAGGAATTTTCTAGGTGTAATGTCTTTATCCATTAATTATAGGAAAGAATCCCTCCCAAATTAGATAAGTTAAATCCTTTGGTATATATGTTAGTCTTTGAGACAATGGAAGACCATTTTAAGCTTGGGCAGAGTTTAGCCCCAGTGGCTAAGTGAGGCTTAATTTGGTGCAAATGGTTGTGCAAGGCTAAGAGTAATCTGAATGGAAATACTAGTCTGAGGACGAAACACCCCAAGTTTAGAAGTCCTAAACATAGATGTGTTAATGTTCACTTCACTTTAAATGTGAAAATAAAATAAATTCATTTTTAGCTACCATCAAATAATTTAAGTTTTAATTCCCAACTCCATAATAATAGAAACATTAACCAATTGAGTAACTAACTTAGTCCAAATTGAAGGTTTGGGTCCAACCAAATCTCCAACCAAACAAAAACTAACTTATTCAAAATTTAAGGATTTAGCAATTAAAAGGATGGGTAAATAAATGAACATGAACAAGTGTCTCAACACTAGTAGTGAAAAAAAATTATAATACCCCGAGAGCCTAAGGTCAGGTCCAAAAAGGGACTTTAGAGAATCTAGTATATATATCGAGGATAGTAAGGATGGAAATAACACTAATTGGATACCTTTTAGGCTGAATGTGGATAAAGAACTCCCGGGTTAAGCGTGCTTGAGTTAGGGTAGCTCAAGAATGGGTGACCATTGGGAAGTTCGCATAGGTCCTTTAGGGTAAGTTGGTCTGATCCTTCCTATCGCTCGATGCGGGATGTTACAAAAATAAAAAATAAAAAGGTCAGCTAAAGCTCAGCAAGTAAACTCCATGCACATGATTCATGCCTATGACATGCAAAGTTTGAATAAATTTTGAAAAAATGTATCCCCATTTACTTTAACTTCTCAAAACAATTAATTACTATCTTAAGCTCACTTGCTATGTCATCTAGCCAATCAGAATGCAATGGGCAATTCTTATTTGGAACCAGATTCACTCCACTGGTATTACCGCAAAACGATCAAAAATTTCTTTCCACTTTCAACTTTCACAGACACATTACTTCATAGGTCGGGTGTGCCAATCCCCCACACCCCATTTCCCACTCACATTATTGATAGCATAGATGTTCATCCATTTCCTTTAAAAGAAACTTGAGTTACATATCCTTGAAAGAAAATTTGCACTTTTACACGCCTTTTGTTGTTGCCAAAGTACAATAATTTATTTTTAATGGTGAGAGAATACTATTGGTGCGCCTGGTTGATCACGAGAGTCTCAAGAGTCTTTGGGATTGAAGGCCTTATGAGTGTCTTGAGAATCTTGAAGGTCATGTGGGTCTTGTCATCAACATGCACTAAGAGTCTCATCACCAATGTTCGCTGAGAGTCTCATCACCAACTTGCGTTGAGAGTCTCGTCACTAATATGCATTGAGAGTCTCATCACCAACATGCGTTGAGAGTCTCATCACCAACGTACGTTGAGAGTCTCATCACAAATGTGTCCTGAGAGTCTCATCACCAATGTACGCTGAGTCTCGTCACCAATGTGTGCTAAGAGTCTTGATGATCGAGAGAGTCTTGGTAACCGAGAGAGTCTTGATGACCGAGAGAGCCTTAGTGATCGAGAGAGTCTTAATGACCGAGAGACCTACAAGACGAGTACACGGTTAGGGGCGCGGGTGGGTGTCCCCGCACCTTCAGATGCTTAAATCAGTTCTTAAGAGCAAGAGCGGGAGAAAGTATTCCAATTGCTAGAGAGAGCGTACTTGAGGTCCGAGGTGGAGCCTTTTATTTATAAAGGAGGGAGAGAGAAGACACGTGGTGATTGCGCTGAGAGTCTCGCGAACCATCCCATGGATTTTGGGGCCCATCTGAGAGTTTCAGGGCTCATCCAAGGGTGCACCCAAGGGCTGAGACGTATGCGAGTGACACTCACTCGGTCATATGATTGAGTGCCCTCGCCTCTTCATGTCTTGATTCGCTATGTGAGGTAAAAAAGAGGGAGAGAGTTGTCTCTCTACTCACTTGATCATATGACCGAGTGAGTCCTATAAAGAGAGGGGGGATTGGCCCTCCCACCCACTTGGCTTTGAGCAACTCTTTTGCCTTTTTCCTTAATTCGAACCCATTTTTGCTCCAACGGTTGGATCTGTTCCTTAACTGGATACGGGTGCAATTTTTAGGACACATCAATTGCTCCCTACTCTTTGGACCGAGAGAGTCAGGTGAGAGAGTATACGGCCCTGCAAAATCTTGATTATTTTATGCTATACTTTGTTTTCCTTTCGGAGACCGCTCGCGTGCAATCGTTCTTTACTTTCTGTATTTGGATGTGAACAACCTATACCTTTCTATTCCTTAAACCCCTATAAATAGGGCCTAGCGCTCTCATCTGCCTCAGATATTCTCTTAGCTATGGGTGACTACAAAACTAAAACTCTCTCAGGTCTCGTCGCATTTTAGACTCTCGGCGCATTCTGAAGTCTCGGCGCATTTTGAAGTCTCAGAGCATTTTTAAGTCTCGTTACGGTTTTAAGTCTTGGTGTAACACCCCGCTCCAACCGATGGGCATTATAAATGCGAAAAACATCAACATGAATTTCGAGGATATATTTTTTTTTCATAAATATATAATATAAACGTTTGTATGTAAATAGTACACCAGAAGTTCCCAAGAAAGAAAGGTGGGTCATATGGGACACATTTAAATACCAAGTCTTTCCATAGCTAGAACTTTCCTAGACATGCACTTTCACTACGCATCACTTAAATCCATAACTTCCCCGACAATCCCAATTACCTTCTCAGCACATCAAACTTATAAACATCAAACTGAGACAAGCAATATCATCATAAAACAAATGTGGAAACTAGATCAAAACCTGATATGATACATAACCAAAATCATCTTATACATAACATCAAAATCGTATCATCGTCTAACATGACATCATCAAAGGAAATACATATAAACGAAAACATATGCTACGATCCACCTACAAGTTGTCGTTAGTCCTCAGCAATTCCTTTCCCTTTGGAACTGCTGCTTCCACCTGGAACGTTAGAATATTCCAGGGATAAACTCTAACATAAGATGATGAATCATCTAAGTGAGAGTTCAAAATATTTTCATGAATGTATGCAAGACATGAAACAACAGAATATCATGATAAAACCCGGCCCAAGAGAAACCCTCCCAGCACTTAACCTTAACCGGTGAAAATGCAATCTCTCTAAAGATAACATGATCACACCAACACATTGGCATAACACAATCCTAGCTTAAGAGGGAGCAACGTCAATGCATGAATCTGGGAATCACCCCGTCATCATTACGTTCCCACTCAGACGCTTTCGAAGCACGTCAACATCAATCCTGGCCAAATGATAATCAACACCATCACGGGAATCCACGTCCACCTCGGAAATAATACTACCACGCAAGGCATCTGGGGTGGTGTCCACTCGCAGCCCCCTCTTGTGAGTCCAGGGTGGTGTACACTCGCAGCCCCGCTACTTGTCGACTCGCAAGGGTGGTGTCCACTCTCAACCCCCATCACAAGTGGGCATTTTCCCTTGGCACGCTTCCCTAGTGTTGTCACTTCAAGTGCCACATCATAAGTTGACATCTCATTCCATATGTACAACCCATCACCCTAGTGTAACTTCCCTCCACCAAGCCCGGCATGGAAACTGAGGCAGTCATCCCAGCACATAGCCCGAGATACCCCTGTCCGACAAACACATTTGGGGAATTATGGCTACACTATCGAGGCAACATCCCCAAGTTGACATCCCATACAAACACGCCAATGCCACAAAATATAATTCAATTCATCATATGAAACAAAATTTCATGTACACAATTTATCGCACAAAATTCAATGCACATGCATAAAACATTTCAGGATAAATCCGTATCAAAACGACCATCACAGGTTAAAACCATTCACATGCAACAACATATTTGCATGGATCAAATCAAGTTTATAAGAGGAACAACTTTGAATAAACAAATTTTGGGGTAGAACTCTCACCTTTGACAAAATCCAAAGTACCTTAAAAAGCTCGCACTACCTTGATTTGTGTGCCTGACTTTGATTTTCGTGCAAACCTCAAAAGTTGCACCAACACTCAACCCTAGGCCTCAAAGCACCCTAATCATTATTTAAACATCAAAAATCTGATTTTTCTCCCAATTTCTTTATTTTATCTATTTTCTCCCATTTTCTCTCTAAAAATTCCAAATAAATATCTATCAAACTATTTTCTCCAATATTTCTTCACAACAAATCATAATATCCTATGAACATCAAGAGAAAATTACTGGACTTACCCGAATGTAGCGTTTTCATGCAAAACGAGTCTCTTTGATGATAAAATCGAGACAACAGAAGGCCCAACTTCAAAAATAATTGCACAAGGACCTAGATCATGATTTTTCAAGAATTTACAAAAAAATTTCAAATTTTTCCGATGCTGCACGCGCTCCCACGCATCTCCTGAAGGCTACCTCACACGCCTCACTCACGGCTGCTATTGGGCGTGTGTGTTACATGCACTATTGTCTTCAACCTCCAGCAATTTGCTGGCAGTTGCATCGCCTCTAGTTTTTGGCCCATATCTCCTTCATCCGACCTCCGTTTTACCCCTCATTTGAACCTACACCTTCCTCTCTTCGTCGTCTACTGGATAATAGTTTAAAATTGATCGATTGGAGCCATTTATTGAATGCTCACCATGATTTTCCGGTGAAGCTCATTTTTTCGATGAGGCTTCAGATCTCACTCATCTCTCAACCAAAATGGCTTAAATTGCACAGGAATGAAGCTCTGGACATGGGTAACAAAAGTCCTTTATCTGATTCTCCCAATTTATTCAAAAACTCATGGATTTATAAAATTAATTTTCTTCTTCTTCTCGACCATCTCTATTTACAGGCGACATCGGGCTTCCAAATGCTCCAAGCTTGTGAAACCGACTCCTCTGAGGCTTCTACCACCCCTGATCGACCTAATTGCAGAAAAAATTGACCATAATCATCACTTTTTGAAGCTTTCAAAATCCGACCAACCCGTGCTGCCTTGTCAGCCTAGGCCAGACCCAGATGCTTACCTGACCCATTTGCCCCAATTCCCAACAGTCGATAGGCATTGGTCGACAACTTGCAGAGGCTGGTCATCCATGGCAGGAAGCTTCCTAGCTTTTAGTTTGAAATATTACACTTTCACGTCACCTAATTTTGTCTCTTATGCCTTGGCCCATTTTCACAAAGCCCCTAAACTTTCCATAATTGCCATTGAGTCCCTCAAGTTCCAAAAACTTTCATTCTTTCTCGAAAGATTCCAAAAATTCGTCATCTCGACCTCTCTCCGATGAATTTGGAAAACTGTACTTTGGCCCGAATCTTTCTTTTGGCCCAAAACCCATTCATTTCTTCCAAAAATCACTGAAGGGTTACTCTACTCGATGAATCAAAGATTCCTGAGACTTCCATTCTCATTTCGGGAGTCTCCTACGATTATTTGATTTTACAGCCTATCCCGTAGCTACATTTTAGCTGTATCGAAAACTATTTCCGATCCAAATTCTTTTGATGCCATAAATCATATCTCGAAATACTTGACACCCCCATATCATTTTCTTTAGGCATCTCGGCTCCAGGGTACTCCTTGCAGTCGATTCATTCAATTTTTAGGGCTATTCTGATACCTGTTTTCCTCAAATCCGATTTTTCTAATAAAATTCCTATTTCTCAATTACCCAAAGTTCTCGGGTATTACACTTGGGGCTATGGGCTACCTACCCAGCCGGTCAAATGACAGAGTGGGTGTGTTGATGTGGCCAAAGAGTCACTCAGTCATATGACCGAGTGTGTGTGCCAATACCCGTTCCCCGTATTCTTTGCGTCCTTTGAGGGCTCGTCTTCTTTCCGTTTGTACTGATGCTCTTGTATTGTTTTCATTATAGGTGTTATTTGTTGTGGCCAACTTTACTTCTTCACTTCTTCAACATCAAAGCAATGCAATCTCTCATGTCCCTTCAATATGTCAAGGAGAAAACCAGCACCACCCCCTAGCCTCACATACATTCCCGAGAATACAAGGTCTAGTCTTCGCTTCGAGGACTTATAAAAATTTTATGATGCTACCCCATCAGGATATATGGTGAGATATCCACGCCCCAATGAGCCTGACCCTTCGCAAGTAGATAAAGGCTCTCTAGGCATTCATTACGCTTCGTTTGAAGTGAGACTTCGTTTTTCTCTACCACCTTTCACCAAGGAGTGGTTGCGTCACCAAATGATATTTTCTGCCCAAATCCACCCTAATGACTAGGCCCAATTGGTGGGCTTCTCGGTCCGTTGTCGTCAATGGGAAGTAGTCCCCTCCTTGATGCTTTTCAGCTATTTCTACCTGTTGTGGAAGGCTAGCAAGGATAGTCAACTCTATACCCTCCAAAAGATATCCGGCTTCGACCTGTTTATCAATCTTTCAAACAAGATTAATTGGTTCGAGGGTCATTGGATGGTGATAGAACCCCTGCCCAGTTGGGATGCTCCTCTGTCTTGGAACTACTGACACTTGCCCAGTGTGGTCTCTACCTCCAAAGAATGTTTGAGTGTATATCGTCATATTGTGGAGACATTTATAGCACAAGGTCCTGTTGAATTATCTAGCCTCTTGAGTTTGGGAAATTTCAGAGCCGCGGGTTGGGGGGTCGTAACACCAACTACGCCTCCTCCACCCTTTACATTGTCTAACTGAGAATAAAGCGATGTAGGGATGACAAGGGCCAAGGAAGAGGAGATGGAAATGCCCAGGCAATCTTTGTATCCTTCTTTTGATCCTTAGGAGAAAATCACTCCTGAGGGTAGATTTCCTTTAATTATCATCTTCGTTGTATTTTTTACCGTATTATGTCTTCTATCTAACACTTTAGAGATGGCGGGAATAAGCAGAATAGTGGAATTGAGCAGGCGCCACTGCGAGGAAGCACGTGTTATGGCAGCGGCTAAAACTTCTGCTCGTCCTACTGAGGGATCTACCAGCTCTGAACCTCCTCCCTCACATAGCCTGTAAGGGTCTCTTCGTTCAGGGATGAAAGGCATTGTCACTCGAGGTGTGACCACTCGAACACAGGAGTTTCTCCTCCTACTGAAAGCCTGTCGTCAGTTCCTCCATCATGGGAAGAAACCACGAATGTTCCTTCTCATGTCCCTAATTCTTGGGGAGGACAAAGCTTATCTTCCCGATTTGTTGGAGACATGACCCAAGTGGATGAAGAATGTCGACGCCCTGTAATCCCCAAAAGAAATTATCGTTGTCGCCTTGACAGCGAGAGGTTGCTGGGGTCACAACCTATCCTTCCCCTTCCAGGCGAGGTGAGACAAACAATGATTCTTGGGGATGGTACAAAGCTTAGTGGACAGGACTTTCGAGTTTCACCCAGGGTGCTAGAAACAAATTCTAGTTCCATCTTATCTATTCCACCATTCTCCCTCGAGATGAGTGACGATTTATTAGCAGTAACCATGCCCAAGCTACGGATAAATCCGAGCAATACCTGGTGTAGGGGATTCAAGGGATCATTGCCTCTAACACACGAGATAGGGCATACCATGAACAAGTGGAGGCTCAGATGTCGGAGTGGAGGAATTGCCAATTTGCTTGGAATGAAATATGTTAAGAACTAAAGTGTCGTGCTCATTGGTGGAGGTAAGGAAGCAAAATGTAGAGGCAAAACTAGAGGGGATGCGAGCTCAGTTTTTCTGAGGTTGAGATTGGCACCTCAAGTCTTCGGGGAGAAATCTGGGATTTGTGTTCTAAGCTGGAGGCTGCAGAGTAAGAGAATGTTGAGTTGAGGGCAACGCATGAGGAACTTCTACAAGAACACTCCTTACGCTTGGCTAAGCTAGAGATAAGTCGTAGGCAGGCCCACACCATTCGAGATGAAGTGGTGAAGGAATATCGCCTTTTAATCGACTGCCAAGACAGGAAAGGGAGGTACATTGCAAGCTTCTTGAAGTACGACTTTTACATGGCTCATACCCATCTCGAATCCCAACGCCTCGAGGAGAAATCTGTCATAAAACCTTACCTGCCAGGGCTCTTGCTCCCAGATGCTCACCACAAACCCCACTATGAATTTCTACTAGAGTGTATTCAGCTTCATAAGGGCCTAAACACTTGAGAAGTGGCACAGTAAAGGCCCGTTTGTACAATACCCCATCTATAATGGTAAACCTTGCAACCCGCATTCTAAGTCTTCTTGCTTCCAATGGGTCACTGGGTAGTTCACTGCAAGTCAAATATTAATAGAGGGGCATTCGCTAATCACTTCTTATTTCAATGCATGTCACTTCATTTTCTTCAATGCTGGGTCATTGAAGCACCTCAACAAATACTGTTCTCCCAGTAGTTTCTTTAGTCGATGTCAGCTTAGACAAAGCATCCACGTGCCCATTAAGTGATCGATTTCTTTATACCAACTAAAAATTCTAAAACATCTAGGCTATGTCTTTTACCTTTTGTAAATATTGTTCCATTACCTGCTCTCTGGTCTCTTACTGCCCATGGAACTATTGAACAATCAATTGGGAATCACTGTGGGCTATCAACTGCATTATTTCTAGCTTTTGCGCGAATAGCATAGAGTATTCTAGCATTTCCCCCTTAGGCGGTATAAGTACTATCCCAGCTTCGCTTCCTTGTGAGCTAAATGCCCCATCCACACACAGTAGCCATTCGTTCTGTTTATCTCCCCCCATCTCAGTGGAGGGTGTACACTTTACAATAAAGTCTGCCAAAGCTTGTCCCTTTATGGCTTGTTGTGGTTGAAACTGCATATCGTACTAGCTCAATTCAGTGGACCATTCGGTGAGGCAACCAGAACATTTGGGCTTCTACAAGATACTTCGCAATGGTTGATTTATGAGTACAACGTCAAAATGAGCCTGAAAGTACGACCTTAATTTTCTAGAGGTGTTTAGTAGAGCCAGTGCCACTTTTTTAGTGAAGGGATAACGTGTCTCTAGACCCTGTAAAACCTTGCTGACATAGTATATTGGCCGGTGCACCTGTCATTTTTTTCTAATCAGTACTACACTTACTGCTTTGTCGCTTACGCCCAAATACAAATATAATGTCTCCCCACTTTTCAAACGTGTCAATAAGGGAACCTCTTTCAAGTACTTCTTTAATGCCTCAAACGACTTTTGACAATGCTCTGTCCACTCAAATTTTTTCTCGGCCCTCAGTACCTGAAGAAACGGGAGTTCTCTCTTAGTTGACTTAGAGAGGAATCGTCTTAGAGACGTTATCGTAGTCGTTAGCAAGTGTACATCCTTAATTGATGTCGGGGGATCCATATCCAGTATCGCTTGAATTTTTTCAGAGTTCACTTTGATGCCTCTTTGTGTGATCATATACCCTAAGAATTTACCGAACTATACTCCAAAGGCACATTTTGCTAGGTTCAATCGCATTCTGTATTGCCTGAAAACTTCGAGCACTTGTGCTAGCTTTTTCACTTGTGATTCCTATTTTGGGCAATCCATAAAGGGATATTTATAAGGAGCTCTAGGGTTTCTTAAACCCTAATGAATATGGGCCAGCCCATTTAATTTTGTCCAATTAGGAACTTAATTAAATGGATTTATTCTAGTCCAACTACAAATATAATTAAATAGACCAAATCCTATTATAGGTTTAAATATAATATTTAGCCCAAATCCAATTTAGCCTAAATATAATATTTAATATTTGGTTCAATCTAATTTAGTCCAAATATAATATTTTATTTAATATTTGTTCCAAAAACTTTATTTAGTCCAAATATTAATTTAAACCCAAATATATTTTATTTTTATTTTCCACTCCAACAAATAGAAAATTATTAAATTAGAAACTCCTTCCTAATTTAATCAATTGGCATTTTAGGAAACTTTTTTCTTTATGACAACTCCTCATCATATCGACATTATTACATCTATTTGTTTTTTTTCTGTGAGAACCTATGACGGTAGAACTTCTTGCTGAAGTGTCCTAGTTAACCATATGTCCTCTCTCCTGGTTTAAGCCAGGGACTGTACCTATTGTGTATGACTCATTAGACTTCCAAATATGATGAAAATGTGTCAGTACGAACACATAAGACAAGATTGGCCTCTAGCAATGGGTCATGCTTACCCAATTATTCAGAAGGATTCATAATCTGCAAATAACCTTTCATGAGCATGGTTACCGTGTAATTCGATCCTCTCGTCAATGTATCTTATGTGACCTCAAGTCTGGCAATGTGTTGCTTGTTTATGATCACATGAGTTTTTCTTCGGTCATCCGGATATCTTTACTTAATAGAAAGTAAATCAATAACTCCTTATTGATCTCTTTTACCATGGTCATGGATTTAAAGTGAATATCCATCGAAGGTGGCTTAGATAGATCATCCTCTATCAAGGCATAGACAAGTCCCATCTTGATTATGTACCCATCTCCATAAGCCTCACGATATGCCTAACGATCGCCCACATGCAGCCTTTGTCTAGACCCATCAAAACAATGTCAAAGCATACCGGTCTTCTTATGAGATGACCGTGACAACCTCAGGTCTAAGGATTAGTTACACCCATCTTGTATAAAAATACCATCAACATATAACCAAAATGGATTCTCATGGCAAGTCATGTCCAATGACATGTTCTCCAACATTGGTCACCTACGTACTTGTCTAGGCATCCCCATGCCTATAGGTGTGAGACCCCCATTGCTATCACATAGCAAAAACATAGTACATACAAGTCTTACCGCAATTGTCAATGTCCATTTTTGACATTGCTACGACTTGGGACGTTTAATGATGTCTAGAAACTGTGTTGCATCATCTCACATCTTTATAGATTAATCACAGTATACATCATATGGACTTCTATCTAGTTTCATCTGGTCATTACAATAATAACAAAAAACCTAATAGAACGACTTCTTGTGAGATTAAATAACTCCTTATTCAATAATAAACATGATTACAATTGTCAGTGTACAATATGCCCAATTTGATTGGGTCTAGAGCACCTACATTAACAATCTCCCACTTGCACTAGAGCCAATCATTCATATATATTATACATGATCATCAAACATGACTTTTATGTTTCTCCTAGGACAAAGCTTTAGTCAACGGATCAACGACGCAATACAAGTTTGATCCGTTGATGAGACCGTGGCTGATATGTCACCTCGGCTGATAATCTCCATTATCATATGGTGATGTCGCAATACAAGTTTGATCCGTTGATGAGACCGTGGTTCATTCGCTTATGCGATGGCTCCATTGTTGTCCCAATAACTATTATTGGATCAACAATGCTGGACACTACTTTAAGTTCATCAATGAACTTACGGATCCATACAAGCTCCTTAGCTGTTTCGAAGGCTATTATGTATTCGACTTCAGTTGTTGAATCTGCTACTATCTCTTGTTAGAACTCTTCCAACTCATGGCCTTGCCATTTAGGCAGAATATGAATCCCAACTATATGTGATTTAAAACCATCATGGTTGGATTGGAAACTGGCATCCGTGAACCCTTTCACGATAAGCTCTCATTCTCCATATGGCAAAAACATTTATTTAGTGCTTCACAAGTACTTAAGGATATTTTTCACAGCAATCCAGTGTTTCTCACATGGATCAGCCTGATATCTACTACATATGCTCGAAGCATATGCAATATCAGGCCTTGTACATAACACGACATACATGATCGAGCCAATAGCCAAGGCATATGGTGCTCGACTCATCCTATCTCTCTCATCTTGTGTCTTCGAACACATAGCCTTGGAGAGATGTATTCCATGTGACATAGGAAGACTTCTCCTTCTAGAATCTTCCATGCTAAACCTCTTTAGCACCTTGTCAATGTATGCACTTTGGGAGAGTGCTAGCAACCTCCTGGATCTATCTCTATATATCCTTATTCCCATAATATAGGCTGTTTCTCCCAAATCTTTCATGGAGAAAATATTTTGAAAGTCATCTTTTAAGTAATTGCAATATGGAAACACCATTCCCTATGAGCAATATATAGTCCATATACAAGACTAAAAAGACCACCACACTCCCACTAATCTTCTTGTAAACACAAGGATTATCTTCATTTTGTGAAAAATCAAACTCTTTGATTGTTTCATCAAAACATTGATTCCAACTCTGGGATGCTTGCTTTAGACCATAAATGACCCTTTGTAACTTACAAATCTTATTTGCATGTTCTTGGATGACAAAACCATTAGGTTGTGTCATATACACATCCTCAACAAACTTTTCATTAAGGAAAACTGTTTTAACATCCATCTTCCAAATCTCATAGTGTTGATAGGCAGCTATTGCAAGCAGAATCCGAATGGACTTTATCATTTCCACAGACGAGAAGGTTTTGTCATAGTCAACTCCTTGTCTTTGACTGAAACCTTTGGCCACAAGACTGGCTTTCTATGACTGTATATTGCCTTCCATGTCATTCTTCATTTTGAAGACCCACTTACACCCAATGGGTCTAATACCCTCGAGTGGATCCACCAAATTCATACTCGGTTAGTATGCATGGAATCCATTTCGGATTTCATGGCATCAAGCCATTTCCTAGAGTCAATGTCAGACATTGCTTCTTCATAGGTATTTGGTTCTTCATTCTCAACCAAAATCACATCTCCATGTGTTTAGATGAGAAATCCATATTTCTCAGACTTATGACGAACTCTCATTAACCTACGAAGTCCTTGTGTGGAAGATTAGGGAATTGACACAACATCTTGTGTCTCATCTTTCTCAGGTTCCTGGAGGGGAATATTTGTTTATGGTTTGCCTCAAATTTCTTCGAGCTCGACATTCCTCCAACTAGCCATAGCATCTAAAAATTCTTTCTCAAGGAATACCGCATGCTTGGAAACAAAACACCTTTTGTTCATGTGAGTGGTAAAAGTAATATCCATTTGTTTCTTTTGGATATCCCACAAACAAACAATGACTTGGAACCCTGTTTGAAACAAAGATCGTTGTGAGGAGTCTGAATCCCCAAAATTAAGTAGGGAGTTCAGTGTGACTTGTCATGGACCAGACCATGTCCAACAAGGTCCTAATCCTCTATTCAGACACACCATTCATCTTCAGTGTTTTAGGTGGTGTACATTGTGAGAGAATCCCATTCTGCTTTAGATGATCTAGAAACTCACTGATTAAGTATTCACCACATCGATCTGATTGAACTACTTTGATACTTTTCCTAGTTTGTTTCTCTATTTCAAATCTGAATTTTTTAAACTTTTCAAAAGCCTCAGATTTGTGTCTCATGAGATACACATAACCAAAACGTGATCTATCATCAGTAAAGGTTATGAAGTAGACAAATCCACCTCGAGCTTGGGTGGACATGGGCCCACAGACATCAGTGTGCACAAGCCCTAGCACTTATGTAGCCTTCACTCCATTTACTTTAAAATGAGACTTAGTCATTTTTCCAAATAAACAAGATTCACAAGCACCATATGATTCATAATCAAACGTGCCAAGATATCCAGTTTTATACAAGTTGGATGTGCGGGTCTCATTTATATGGCCAAGGCGACAATGCCATAAATAAGTGCTATTTAAATCACCTGATTTAAGTTGATTAATATTTATGTTATTGATAAGATTATCAACATCAAGGACATACAAACTGTTACATATTGTTTCTTTACCATAAAACA
Organism: Diospyros kaki; assembly: GCA_036245055.1. Lineage (NCBI taxonomy): Eukaryota > Viridiplantae > Streptophyta > Magnoliopsida > Ericales > Ebenaceae > Diospyros > Diospyros kaki. Next base: position 13,112,289 of record BSEG01000001.1, on the reverse strand, counting down.
ACTCATTTTTATAAAACGAACAACTATTGCTCTTAAATAAAAATGAATATCTATCCTTGTTCAAACAAAAAATAGAAATTATATTCCTAGTCAAACTAGGATTGTAGTAACAGTTATGTAAATCTAATACAAGCCGTATGGGCAATGTCAATAAATAGGTCCTTACAACTAATGGACCAACTTTTGATCCATTTCCCACGTGTAAGTCCACTTCTCCTATTATTAATCTCCTCGTACTCCTAAGCCCATACACAAAAGTGCAAATATGAGCACTAGATCTAGTATCTAATACCCATGTAGACTGATCAAAAGTAGATAGATTAATTCCAATAACATAGACACCTGAAGTGCCCTGAGTAGAACTCTTCTTACTCTACACCTCCTGGTTTATCACAGTGGAGATAGATAGCATCCTCCTTGCCCTTTTGGATTTTGGTCTTTTGGACTCTTCTAGATAGCGCTATGGAAGAACTTTTCTTCCTTTTGGTTTTCTTACTCTTGGGCTTGCCCCTGTGTGCCTTGGGCCCTTCAACTAAGAGAACATTTCCCTTGGCTTTTATACAATTTTAGGCTCGATGTCCCTTAGTATAGACAACAACTCTCTAAGAGTCTCTTCCATAACCGTTAGGGAGGGACCGTAGCACCAAATCTAAGATAGTTTCGCTATTCATACCCCAGTTCAACTTTAGTAACCTATTGATAAATCGTATCATCTCCATGACATGCTTCTCAGCAAAGGATCCCTGAGCCTAGCCATGATCTCATATACATCATAACATTTATGTTGTCGCTTGCGCTCCAGGATCATGGCAGCCAAGGATATACACCAAGCGATGATCATATCACCCTCGTGCATCGTCCAGGCCTTATGTGCTACTATTTGCCCAACTGGTGGCTTCGTAAGAAGATAACTCTCTATCACATAGAGAATCTTATCATACGCGAGGACTATCCTCAAGATGATCTTCTATTCATAAACATTAGTCTCGTTGAAGGTATTATTGCCCTCGAGTATCGATCCTATCAACATGTTTCCAGACATTCTAGATCAACAACCGAATATAGAGATATTATTATGATCATATTGAATTACGAAATCATAAATTGTAAGAAGTAACATTTTATGATTGCTCCCACTATTTTCTACGAGTTCGTCACCCTCAAGACATAACTCGGGAAATCCCGTTGGAAGATTTCCTAATGGGCTAGGATCCCATCTCCCCTCGCACAACCTTGAGTGACTCTACAAATTGTGTTAGGATCGATTAGGTAGGTACTTGCTATCAATTGTATCTCCATGCAACTCCTAGATTCATTGGGTTGACAACTCCTTGTTAAGCACATCTTATGTGACTCCCAATCTTTGCCTCTATACTCAGTAAGGCCTTGAGTGACTCAACAAATCCCTTCTTTCTAGTTAAGTCAAACCCATCATTCAGGGATATCTCATGGCCCATGAAACATAGGAATCATAGGTGACACATGACCTTGAGTGACTCAACAAATCAAGTGCCAGTTAGAAACCTAATGCTTCATAATGACGGAAGGCAAGTTGGCTTAATATTAATGAGGGATTTAGTATTTATTTAAGTCTCATCACAAGCAATTAATCAAATTAATAATGCATAAAAATGACTCAAACCGGTGTATGGTATGGATAACTACGGCTAGCCCCCTCGAGCCATAGAAGAGAAGCTAGCAGGTCAAACCTAGGTGAAGAATCACAACTTACTTCTCAAGCACATTCTTCAAGCCTTCGTTGGTCTTTGAATCTTGACTTCAATTTGGCTCCATCTCTTGCTCTTCATACAAACTACAACTATCACTACTTTATTCTATTCTACATACATTACATAGAATTAGAAACCCTAAGTTACATTCGGGGGGAGTAAGATGAGAAGAGAACGTACATTAGAGTATAAGAGAGGTAAGACACGCAAGCCCTATTTCAAAAATCAAATTTACATGCATTCATTCCCAACATAAAATAAATGGTTGATTCGATCCATACCATACACCCATGCAATCAATCTAATTGATGCATTCACAATTATGTTAATTAATTGTCGCATATATTTCAATCTTAATGAAACGCTTTCAATAAATTGAAAATTTGTATAATTTTGGAAAAACAAAATAGTTTTAATTGTATTGGGGTTGGGCTCCATCCATTACTCTAACTAACAAGACTCAACAGGTCATGGATCAACCAATGCATGTCAAACATACACTAGCAACCCAATAATTAATAAATAATCCAATTAATGACTTTGGCCCATTTTTAATCACGACTCATAGGTGTCATACACTCATGGATCGAATAAAAATAATAAAAATTGCCAAATAATTTGGCCGAGCCCCACCTCAGGGTACGGAACACACTAGGCCACCGAAGGGTTGGCCCGGGTGCTTCACATGAACCCCGAGAAGTGCCAAACCACGACCCGAGGTAGCTAGACGGGCCTTGCTACTGCTAGCTGCACCTGTCATACAGGTTGCCAGCAGCAAGGGGCGTGGCCTGCCCATGAGGTGTGAAGGGCGCTCGCATGGGGCGAGCTAGTCGCAATTGCGTCGGCCGCTGGGGGGAGGAGGCCGCACTCGAGCTGCTAGGGAGCACGTCGGTCGGCCGCAGGCACATGCCGATCACGAGTTGCACTCCCAGGCTGCGCGTTCGTCTCAAATGGAACCCGCTAGCCGCGCGCGGGTCGCGGGTTGCGCCCACTCCCGTCTGCACCTTGCGCGAGCGCAGCCCTACCTGGTCGCTCCTGAGTGCGTGCTGCTTCGCCTGGAAGCACCCCTCGCGCATGCACGAGCCACCCCTGGTCATGCCCAGTATGCGCGGGCCCTGCTTAGTTGCGTCTTTCGACCCCCCGGTGCATCCATATGCACCCCAAACCCCATTTCGCCCTCTTTTGTGTCATACACGATCTTTTGTCCTTTCACAAAAAATGTTTTGCAATCCAAAAAAAATACGAACACAACAATTATTCCATTATTTCACAAATAACAACATAATCGAATCCGCACGTAAGGAATTGAAATATTTCAACGATGACTTGGATACCACTGAAACGAAGGCAAGATCGCTACGAGGCAAGCAGCGTAGTTCAAAAATTTTGAATCTTACCACGATTCCGGCGATTGGATCAATGTCGAAATTAAATCATTCACATACAAATAAAATAATCTAACCTTTAGATTTTCAAGTCGTTCACGGATTCGAGTCGTCCAAGTGTCCGATCTCTAACTCATGATACGCGGCATGCGTCCATTGGCAAGGAGAGTGGAATAGGAATGCTAGCTCCTCCTCCTTTTTGCGGCTTGTGTAAGGACGAAAAAGAATGCCTATGTTTCAAATCGATGCCAAAAAGAAACGGGAAAGAGTGAACGGCATTCGTTTTTCAACTCTTGAAAAACTACACAAAATAATCACTCTTATCTATTTTGGGCAACCCATAAAGGGATATTTATAAGGAGCTCTAGGGTTTCTTAAACCCTAATGGATATAGGCTAGCCCATTTAATTTAGTCCAATTAGGAACTTAATTAAATGGGTTTATTCTAGTCCAACTAGAAATATAATTAAATGGCTCAAATCCTATTATGGGTTTAAATATAATATTTATCCCAAATCCAATTTAACCTAAATATAATATTTATATTTGGCCCAAATACTTTATTTAGTCCAAATATTAATTTAAACCCAAATATATTTTATTTCCTATTTGTCACTCCAACAAATAGAAAATTATTAAATTAGAAACTCCTTCCTAATTTAATCAATTGTCATTTTATATAGGAAACTCTTTCCTTTATGACGACTCCTCATCATATCGATGTCATTACGTCTATTTGTTCTTTTTTCGTGAGAATACCATCAACATATAACCAAAATGAATTCTTATGGCGAGTCATGTCCAATGACATGTTCTCCAACATTGGTCAAGCATCCCCATGCCTATAGGTGTGAGACCCCCATTGTTATCACATAGTAAAAACATAGCATATACAAGTCTTACCACAATTGTTAATGTCCATTCTTGACATTGCTATGACTTGAGAAGTTTAATGATGTCTAGAAATTGTGATGCATCATCTCACATCTTTATAGATTAATCACAGTATACATCATATGGACTTTTATCTAGTTTCATCAGGTCATTACAATAATAGTAAGAAACTAATAGAACGACTTCTTGTGAGATTGAATAACTCCTTATTCAATAATAAACATGATTACAATTGTTAGTACACAACATGCCCAATCTAATTGAGTCTAGAACACCTACACTAACACTACTCACATGCTTGGTCATTTGTGAAGGGGAGACTATGTTTCAATATGAAACGCCCTAAGTGGGAACTAGGCTTCGTCCTTCCCTTCCCTTAACCCCAGAATCGACTAGCAAATTGGGCTTTATGGATTCCACATTCGGCTAATTAATTCCCATTTAAATTACCCAAAATCCCTTCTAAGTACTTTAATTCTTCTTCTTTTTCAAGAATTCCACCAAGCTCCATATACTTTAAAATTCCAAACAACCGATTGATTTTCTCAATTTCGAGGAAAAACTCATAATTTTAATTTTTCAAAAATTTGGCATTTATTTCCAAAAATGCCTAAAAAATCCCTTTATTTTGAAAATTCCTCCGGTGTCCAAAATTAATCCAAAAATACCCTAAAAAATTCCAAATTTCTAGATTTAAAAAAAAAATTGCCAGCGAGGCCAGCTGGAGCCCCCGGGGCCCCGCGGTGCGTTGGCAACGTGAGCTAGCCGCAAGCCTTGCGACGTGTGGACTAGCAAGTGCTGGCGCGCATGTACCGCTCGCCCGCCCACCTGCCACCCACGCGCCCATGCGCCTACTGCCCACTGTGGCCCTTTGGGAGCCACTTGGTAGCCCTGTTGCAGCTAGCTACTTCCTCACTTTTTTTTTGGGGGGGGGGCCTTTTTAACCCATACTTTTTAGAATTTAAATATTCATAAAATAAAGCATAAATCTCCCACATTCACCCAAAGAAGTAATATTATACATTCCCTTTTTTCTTTCAACAACACATACCAAATATGAGATTTACACTAAGACTTAGACTTTAACATACCTTAAGCCATTATATCACTTTCAAAATAAAATCATACATCCCAAAAATAGAGTTTAAACACCATATACCACAGAGACTTCATCCAAGCTTGATACATCACAAGCCATAACAAATAACACAAATATACATCAAAGCATATTAGATCTTCCAAGACTTCAAGCTTGCAACCTTCCCAACCTTTTTGCCATATTAAAACCTTACAAGGGGACGATAAAACCTCATGAGCCATAAAACTCAGTAAGGGTGCAATGCATGTAAATATGAATATAACCATAATTATATATGCCAAATGCATGCAAATGTTAACCACTACATGCAAGTGCTACATAAATATTTTATAAAACATATTTACCAACTTGCAAGGCCACCTCCACATGGGGCCATCCTTTACCCTTTAAAAAAATCCTTAGAAGCTTCCAATCCTTTGCTTTAATGCTTCCCCAAAGACTTCTTCTCAATAACAACCTTGAAACAAAATCTAAAGAGACTAAGCCACCATCAAGAGAAGCAAAAGAATTTACACAATAAGAAAAGGAAGATTTTCCCTTACCTTTCTCTTCTTCCCTTTTCTTTTCTTTCTTCTCCCATTTCCTTCTCTCCATTTGCAAACCTTAACATTGGAAGACTTCTTCCAATTTCTTTCTTCCATTTTCCTTTTATATCTAATAGTCTCAAGACTAAATCTTAGCCTTTGGATTTACTTTAGGAGTGCAAATCTCATCCACACAAACAAACACAATCCATGCCATTTGATCTCTTTAAATCCCAACCCTTGGATCAATTTTCTTTTTCCAAGATTAAATCTTAACCACTTAAAGAAAGCACAATCCATATTCCTATCCAAGATTTAATCTCCTCCACGGATTTATTTTGGAGAATAGATCTCCACCATCCATCTCATCTCTCTTTATAAATATCTCCACCCATTTGGCAATCCATGCCAACTTTCAAGAATCAACCATGGCCCTTGGATCAAATCCTATTCCAAGATCAAATCTCCACCATTGGATCTTCTTGAATTTTCCATTTCTTTCTCATTTATTTTAATGAGACTATTTTCAACCCATTACATGAGAGACATAATTCAATTCTTTTCCATTTAAAGAATTCTCCCATTTTCAAAGCATTAATGAGAGATAATTTCCCATTTCATTTGGATTTCTTTTAATCCAACATAATAATAGTCCTCATTAATTGCAAGAGTGGCCATTTTTTATTTTTTTTTCTCCTTTATTTTAGTCTCTCATTTCTCTTGGACATTAACTTGCCAAGTGTCACACTTAGACACCACCCTCGACTTCCAACCTTTAATCCAAGCCACTCGTGTGGCTCCACCACATTTAATCTTCAATTTGGGGAAAAATAAATTACTTCTCACATATAAAGGAATTATAATTAATTTCCCTCTTTGATAATTAAATTCCCTCATGGAATTATACTCCAAATTACAAAATGCCCTTAGGAATTAACAATTAGTTCAATTCCATTCAATGCACAAATGGGAATAATTCCCAACACATTCTCATACCAACAAGGGAATAATTTCAAATTTTTCCTTTTACCCTTTATTGGATCTCATTACCCAGTTTACCAAAATGCCCCTCCCCGAGGACACCATTATTCCCATAAATCCACTTATTTCAAGGGCACTTTTTCGAAAGTTTCGATCAACCTTCCATATTTTCTAACACCAATAACACTGAGTGTTACAATCGGTCTCGCCCAAGTGTATTGCTTCTAACTTTTCAATGGGTTGGGGTTTGTGGGTGGTCTCTTCTGCCAAAGATTTGTGTATGGCCTTCTCAGCAATAGATAAAGTCTTCTCAGTCCTTTTTCCTTTTGTAGATGACATATAGCAGGTGCGTACCTTCTTTTGATCCCCTCAAACCTGTCCCACTCCTGCGAGTGTGGGAAACTTCATCAATAAGTAGTAAGAGGATATAATGACCCTCATGTCATTAAGAAAGGGTTAACCCAAGATCATATTGTATGTTGCTAAAGGTGCTCTGACCACCATAAAGTTCGCCTGTCGAGTCATGCTTTGAGGATCTGAGCCCATCATGATTGGTAACTGAATGGACCTTGCTACTGGTAAAGTTGTACAAGAGAGAGGATACTTTATTTAACCGATCGCGAGGTATATGCATTTGCTCAAAGAAATTCTAATAGATAGGGTTAACTATCCACTAAGATCTTACTAATAGGGTGTTTGATGACAATTGCAAAGATTACCATTAGATCATCATGTGAAAGTATCATATCACCTCTATTGGTAGGCATGAATGTAATTGGTTCCTCATCATCCCTCACCTCCATTGCTGAATTGACCTGGTAAGCTTGACGAGTATAGGCCTATCATGAGGCTAAGGTGTCTCCAGCCAGAGTTTCACTACCCAAAATAACATGGATGGCCTGGTGAGTTGGCTCATTATCTAGAGGGGAGTCTTGCTTCTGATCCTTTCCCCTTTCTTGTTGTCTTTGGTTTTGTCTTTCCTGCCCCTCGCGCCTGTCTTCCCTTCGCCAGGGTTCCTGACCTTCCTCTTCTTCATTCTGCACATATCTTTGTAGATGTCCTTCTCGAATAAGCATTTCAATCTAATTCTTCAATTCCTTACAATGATCCGTAGAATGTCCACGAGTCCGGTGGCACCTACAATACTTTTCTTGATTTTTTCCCATGGGCCTATAAACTCTTTGAGGCACCTTTAGGAGACTTGCCTCTTCTATTGCTGCGAGTATGGCTGATTTAGGCTACAGAAGCCTGGTGTAGTCATTAAACTAGGGTTTAGGTGCATCTTCTCTCCTATCCCTCTCCTGTCGTCAAATAGAGTCTTCTTCTCCCTCATTTTCCTTTCTCTTTCACTCACTTTCTTCATTTTCCCACACATTTCTCATGATTTCAGTGTGGAGGATATATCTATTTTCTCTGACGAACAAGTCTGCCAAGGACACTGGAGGGTCTAGGGAGAGTGACTCCTACAGTGAGGCGAGTTGTGTCCCTTGGAGCATGGTAGACACTGCCACCTGGGCTGACAAATCAGGAACTTCGAGACTGGCATTCCAAAATCTATCCACAAATTGACGTAGAGTCTCTTTATTCCCCCATTCTCACTTAGGTTTCGAAACATACTTAACAGAAAGGTATATTTCAAAACAAACTCCATGATATTTCGAAACATAGTGTTATGCAAATAATAGGTCTTTAAGCTATTGAAGAATTTTCCCAAATCCCAATTCACCTCCCCTCTTGGGATATATTTTTCATCATTTGGAACTAACACATTATGTCATCATCCCATCCGTGCAACATTATCAATGACTTGTAGTTTTGATTGTGATCATAAAGATCATCCTTGCCGAAATAAGGGGTGATCTGGGCATCTTGAATTTTATGGGGGGTGGCTTTTCCACTATATATGTAGTAAAAGGACATTTTCTACGCTGTTGTTCCTCTGTGGCTGGGATTAGTTTCTTTCGTTCAAGTACTTCTTTGACTACCCTTTTCATGTCATCCCGTATACTTGTTGCTGTTTGGTTATCTTGTCTTCCCCCTGTTGGCGTACTGGCCACGGTATCATGGTACCTCCGTCTTTGTAGGCTCCTAGCCCTGTCCTCTATTCGCAGGATTTCATTTCTTTTACGCGCAGCGTGGGATTCTTCCTTAGTGGTGGTGATCTCGGCCCACCTTCTCGATAAGGAAATGACCGAGAATGAGAGTTGGAAGTGGCTTCCCGATAGGAATTAGCTCCCACATTAGGCTGAGATTCATACGATGACATAGGTTTTGGTGTAACGCCCCGTTTTCCAAGCGCGCTATAACTTAGGAATATTCTAGGATAATAATTTTTTTTTATTTAAAACTATGACTAAACCATATCATTGCTCTTATTTATCCCAAAATTTTCATACATTTATCTCGAAAGAGAATCAACATAAACATTAAATACGGAAGTTAGAATCGAAACCTCAATATACCTCAAATGCTAATAATATTACATGATCATCTCAACATAATTAATAATACAAAATTATTCGTCATCATAACATAAGTCTTCCAAACATAACTTGCAACATGATATAAGTTTTTCAACATGACTTTAAACATGACATAAGTTTTTCAACATGACTTGAAAACATGAGATAACATAACTGGTAGATAATAAGATCTTCATACAAAAACTAAATACAGAAAATATTTGATTTGCACCTGCAGTGCCCAAGGTAGATTGTTCTTCATTCCACTTATGTGCCTTCGCTGCAAACCCGATTTGAAACGTTTGAATGTTCTAGGGGCAAGGCCCACATTAGATGATGAATCATTTAAGTTAGAGTACATCATAAAATGCATATGTATGAATGCAATACACATAACATCATAACTCTCATGTTTGGGTTAACTACACCTTAAGATTACCCGCCATTTTTACAGTCTCCCTGCCAAACCGAGGTGTATGGGTGCACCCTTGGTAAAGTAATGGAGTTAGTAACTAATCTCAAACCCATGCAATATATGACCATGAATCTCATCATGCTCATATGCATACTTTGTCATTAATACATGCAAATGCAATCTATATAAACATCTTCACATCAAGACATGGCAACATGATAAAATCATTTACTAAAAATCAGGTTTTGGGTAGAACCACTTACAAACCAAGCATTTTCATAAAACTAAATCCAATTGGGAAGTACCACTTACCTTGCAAAAAGATAATTTTGCCCCTAGCATAATTTTGCGTCAAAATTCATGTCGGACTTCCAATCGTACTCAATTATGATCCTTGACGTAACCTAGGCATCATAATTACTTAAAAAATTAGATTTCTATTTTTCTCTAATTTTCCTAATTTCTCTCATTTCCTCAAGATTATGAAATAAATACTTTCTCATAAATTTTTCTCAATTTCTCTTCACAATAATTCCTAAAACAATATTCCTAAGTCTCAAAAATTTCTTCATAATTTTTAGAATCCATGTTCCATTTATTTCTCATTTTCTCTTTGATTTTCAAGCATCTATTACCTCAAAAATCCATAATAAATACTAATAATCATGTATTTCTCTTCCAATTTCACCATAAAAAATCCTAAGATATCATTGTCATATTTCTGGAATTTTTGAAAAAAATTTCAAAAATAACTTACCTTCCCACGAAGCGATTTGGTATTGTTCTATATTGCGACGAAGCCTCGACTTATGCATCCAACAACGCCTTCTGCCACAAATTTTCACACAAACTATTAAACCCATCCTATAGGATTTTTCTAGAAATTTTTGATATTTCTCTCTATATTCTTTCTTTCTCTTTTTCAAATCTCTCTCTTACTCTCAAATCTTTCTTTCTTACAACATTTTTCTTTCTATTTCAAATCCTCCAACCTTTCAAGTTTTCTCTATTTATAGAGATTGAATTAAGTTTAGTATAATTGTAGTGACCCACTATCTTTTATTATTTTGTCATCTTTCTTAATTATTTTTCACTAAATCTCACTCATAATCTTTAATTATTTATTCACACCCTACTTTGTCTCCCACATTTTTCAATTATTTCACCAAGTATCTTTGATTATTTGTCCACACCCTACTTTGTCTCCCGTATTTCTCAATTATTTCACCCATTATCTTTAATGGTTTTGTTACCTTAATTATTTTCCATTAAATATTCTTTTGAATAGATTATTCTTTCATTTAGTCTATTAACTTTAAGCCCATTTTCTTAGTCTATTAATTTTAAGCCCATTTATTTAATCTTTCATTTTTGAACTTAGCCCACTAACTCTAACCTCATTTACTTAACATTTTCTTTTTCAACTTAGCCCACTAACTCTAAGCCCATTAGTTTTCTCAACTATAATCTCTAATGGATATCAAAAAATATTTTAAATAAAAATTAATTATTATTATTCTCAAAATACTAAGATATTACATTCGGCATAAACCTTCTCAAGGTGTTAGGCAGTGTCCCTCCAGGCATCATGCTTTGGAGTATCCCAGCCATGTCTCTAAGCGCTTGCATACCTTCAACATGTTACTGTCTCAATGCTTCATACTCATCCCATGGCACCATACGTGGTGGCTATCACGAAGTCCCAACTTAATCGATGGGATGTGCCTGTGAGCTGATGTTAAGCAAAGGCGGGGTTAGTTGGCACCCCACCTACGGATTCGGGGAAGTAGAGCGAGCACCTCCTTGCGGCTGTGAGTTTGGAAGAGGTGGAGGTGCTCCTTGCGGGTGAGAGTCTAGAGGAGGCAACTGTGCTACCTGTTGCTTAGAGACCCATGGAGGTGGGCGTGTTGCTACACCTTGACAAAGAGTTTGCCGATGTCCACGGGTATTTGCCATATCTTAAGTTGACTTTTTGTACTTCTTCCCATAGACTGTGCTAATTGTTGTAGCCAAAGTACAATAATTTACTTTTAATCATGGGAGAATACAATTGGTGTGCGTGGTTAATCGCGAGAGTCTTGAGAGTCTTTGGGATTGAAGGCTTTATGAGTGTCTTGAGAGTCTTGAAGGTCTTGTGGGTTTTGTTATCAACGTGTGCTGAGAGTCTCGTCACTAACGTACGCTGAAAGTCTCATTACCAACATGTGTTGGGAGTCTCGTCACCAATGTGCGCTAAGAGTCTCGTCACCAACGTTAAATAGCTAAGGCAGGTAATCATCATAAATGCGGAAGCTAAAATCGAAACCTGATATGGTACATAATCGAATTTTCTTTAATCATAACACAAGAATTTGTACCATTGTTTCATCAAACACTTAAATACATGGAGACTCGTTTCTCGAAATAACAACTAAGCACCTCAAATACAATTTGATGATGCCTCAAAAATACTTTAAACCGTAACAATTATACATGATCATCAATATAGTACAATCTTATAAACATGACTAAAAACATATCCTAAATCCTCACAAGGGAGCATATACCGGAACAACTCGTTGAATCCATCGACCACGTCATCACGTGCCATTACATCTCAATCATCCCCTTGCTATAGCTGCAAATTCTAACTGGAACGTTTAAATGTTCCAGGAGCATAACCCAATTAAAAGATGAATCTTCTAGTGAGCGTTTAGAAACATGATACATGAATGCATTATGTAATAACATGAACAATCATATACCCTGGTGTAACTTCCCTAGCTCACCAGCCCGACACGGAACCCTAGGTAGAATCCCTACCTACTTTCAGGATAATCTTAACATTGTTCCATCATTTTCCCTTAGGGAATTACAAATACACTATCAGGGCGACATCCCAATCCCATGCACAAGTATCAATATGCAAAAACATCATGCCAAGTGAAATGTCATTACCATTAATGAAACAATATATGTACAGATATGACAATATGTGCATAAAATACATATAACTTAACCACTTACATGACTATCATGCTCAACATAGACCAAATATAACATGTTTAAGCTTTTGGGAAAAGTCACTCACCTTTAGCACGAAGTTTGGAATACCTCAAACAATGTGCACCGCCTCGATTTGCTTGCCCAACCTTGATTTTTGTGCCAAACCTCAAAAGTTGCACAAATCACTAATCCTTGAACATAACAATCCTATAAAACATATTTATCATGGAATATATCAATACTCCAATTTCTTCACATTTTTCTTCATTTTTCTCCTATTTTTGCTTCTAAAATTCTAAATAAATACCTCTTTAACTATTTTCTCCAATTTTTTTCCACAACAATTCATCATATTCTAAGAACTTCAAAGGAAAATTCCAAGCTTCGTTTGCACCCAAAATGAGGCTGGTCGTTGCAGAAACTGAGAAACCAGAAAGGCAAACACCAAAACTTTGAACACAAACCCCCATTATTTTATTTTTCTTGATTTTTGGGAATTTTTTTCAAAATATTTTTTAGCAAGGGATGCACCCTCACAAGCCCATTTTTGATATCCCATGCACCCCACTCGCGGGGCCCAGCTAGCGTGTGCACTGCACACACCGATCTTCTTCCTCGATGAGATTTCGAGCAGCCTCTATTTTTTTGTTATTTCTCCTTCGTTTAAGCTCCGTTTTGCCTCTCGTTTGAACCTACGCCTTCCTCTCTTCATTCTCTACAAGATTATATCTTCAAATTGGTCGATTGGAGAATTTTTTTACTGCTCAATTCAATTTTTCAATGAAGCTCGATTTTTCATCGAAATTTCATATCTCGCAACAAAAATTGCTCAAATTTCACAGGAATGATCCTCTAGACATGAGGAACAAAAGACCTTTATCTTTTGCTCTCAATTTTTTCCCAAACTCTTGGATTTGAGAGTTTAATTTTTCACTTCATTCGACTATTCCATAAACCTCTATTTATAGGCAACCCCGAGCCTCAAAACACTCATGGCTGGTCGATCCAACCTCCCTGAGACCTCTACCTGCCCCATATCGATCCAAAATCCTCAAAGATAGTCCACAAAAGTCAATTACAGTGGCTCGATTTTTTAGCCACTTTCGGTTGAAATTTTGCCATTTCGGTCGATGCCAAGGCCGATTGTCGACCTAGGTGTTGCCCCATGGTGCCTCAGCCCACTCCCTCGAGTCTTCCACCATCGAATTTGATGATGGGGAGGGTGGCCATAAGCTTGGTCAGTCATGGTAGCTTCCAAGTTTTGGAAATTGTACTTTTACCCCTTCATTTTAACTTCTTTTCATTTTTGCCTTTCTATAACTTCCATTGAGTCCCTCAAGCTTTGAAATCTTCATTTCATCCCCTAAGATTCTAAAAAAAAAAATGTCATTTTGACCTCCCTCAGGAAAATTCGAGAAATTACACTTACGCCCGAATCTTCATTTTGGTCGTAAACACTTTTATTTTTTCCTAAAACCACTGAAGGGTTGTTCTACATACTAAATATGAACCTCCCAGGGGTTCCTTTGATCTCTTGAAAATCTCTTACGATAATTCAGTTTTTCAACCCAAATCATAGCTATATTTTAATTGTATCGAAAATCATTCCAAATCTAATTTCTTCCGATGCCATAAATCATGTCTTGAAATGCTCATCATTGAAAAATCATTTTCCTTAGATATCTCGGCTCCAGGACACTCCCTACAATCAATTCGGTCAATTTTTTTGGTTATTTAGATACGAATCTTCCCCGAAATTTCATTTTTCTAATAAAACACTTATTCTCAAATAATCTCAATTTATTTGGTATTACAGTCTTGGTGACCAAAAGAGTCTTGATGATCGAGAGACCTACAAGACGAGTGCACGATTAGGGGCGCAAGTGGGTGTCCCCACGCAAACCTTCTAATGCTTAAATCAATTCTTGAGAGCAAGATCGAAAGAAAGTATTCCAAGTGCTAGAGAGAACGTACCTAAGGTTGGAGGTGGAGTCTCTTATTTATATATGAGGGAGAGAGGAGACACGTAGTGACTGCGCTAAGAGTCTTGCAACCTATCCCGCAGATTTTGAGGCCCATCCGAGAGTTTCAAGGCCCATCCAAGGGTGCGCCCAAGGGTTGAGATGTGTGTGAGTGACACTCACTCGGTCATATGACTGAGTGCCCTTGCATCTTCATGTCTTGATTCGCTACATGAGGTAAAAAAGAGGGAAAGAGTTGTCTCCCTACTCACTTGGTCATATAACCGAGTGAGTCCTATAAAGAGAGGGGAAATTCGTCCCTCCCACCCACTCGGTCATATGACCGAGTGGGTCATACCAGCCCTATAAAGAGAAGGGGGATTCGTACCCCCCACCCACTCAGTCACATGGCCGAGTGGGTCTTCACCCACTTGGCTTTCAGCGATCGTTTTGCCTTTTGCCTTGATTCAAACCCATCTCTATTCCAATGCTTGGATCTACCCCTTAACCAGATATAGGTATGATTTTCAAGGCATATCACCTTTCATTTGAAAACATTTAACTTTCTTAAGTCGATGCCTATGTGTGCTCATTGATGCAATGACATGATATATATATATATATATATGCATGCGTAATCATTTTCATTGAATGTAAGGAAATGACACAAAGTAACGAAAAGATTTAAAATTAAATATCTACAAGCCAACCACAGAGCACAATATTTCTACATTAACCGTTCAACATGGGGTGAAAGATAAAGAGAGTTTATTTACATGAAATCTTTAAAGTTCACTTCTTGGATTTGCAAGTGGAAGAGTCTTAGTTGCAGCCGACGTCAATGTGCCTCAAAAATCCTAGTTCATTATTATTCATTTCAAAAATTTCAATAATCCTTACCTTCTAAAGATGACTCTTGCTCACTATTATATTTTCTTAAGTAAATTTATCATATCATATATGTATAAATAGTAATTAATTGAAGGATATAAAGAAAACATTTACAATAGGAACTTACTAGTGAAACGTTACTAATTCACGAAATCAAACTGTTGGCCCTTACGAAAGCAAGCAGAACTTGAAATCCATAGCACGAAATCATGTGAATCCAATTCAATGGGCTAAATAACTCAAAGGGTTACATTCTCAATTACATTCAAATCAAGATTCAGATTACAAAACTCTCAAAATATTTTCCAATTCCACAAACATATATTTTTTTTACTGGAAGCACACAGTAAAACAAAAAAAAAATCATTTTGGAATAGGAAACGATGTCATAAAATTATAAAATTTACACAAGATGTATAAAACTCTTATAAGTTCATCATATTTAAAAACGAGCTCATGACAGTAACATTTGGGATACCAAAACATTTTTCTATCCTCCAAAACATCGTTCTTGCATAAATCTGCCCATGTACACGAAAAATGTCATAAAAACTTCTATAAGCCTCTGAATGATGTCATTCCAAATCTAGATGATAGAAAACTCATAAGGGATCATTTTCTAATTTGAATCTCTCCAAAATTTAACATATACAATCTGTGACGAATTTTTAAAGTAGGGGTAGAAAAGCTATCGAATCTAGACAACATTGTTGAATATTAAATCTATCAAAGTTGCATGCTTATAATACGTACCCAATTGACATAAAATTGAACCAGTTATATGTATTCAGTCACATCTATGTATATATATTATATGTAAAATACACATCTTATTAAAGACTGATTTGAGAAAAATTAAAAAAAAAAAAGAAAGTTACTTTCTTCTTCTTCTTCTTCTTCTAGGGGAGAGGTGATGTGTGTGCTAAGAGAAAAGAGAGAAGTGAGATGTGTGAGGGAGAGAGGGAGGCGTGAGGTTTGAGGGAGGGAAAGGTGCATTCGGGTTTTTTTTTATTAGGTTTTGAATTAGGTGGGCTTTATTTGGGCTTTTGGGTTTTTTTTTTTCTTCACTTATTAAATGAGTCTCTTATAAATTAAACAAGATTCAATTAATTTGTGTTCTAAATCCTATTAAGTAATATTAAAAATTTTCAGCCCAAATAAATGTATTTAGCCACTTGAAATGAATTTGATAAAAAATAATACACTTGATTAGTTTTAAACTAATAATAACACATTGAATTGCATAATAATAAATTACGATTTTTTTTTCCTAATTGGCACATTGAGTGTGACAGCGCCCAATTCCTTTCACTGCAAAACAAGGCTCAATAATTGACAATAATAATTATATTTTAATCATTTATTATGACATAAGTAGTAAAATTACGTAAAATTTATAAATGCATGTAAAGTGACACTCGGTGTAACAGAGCATGTCTTAGATTGGCATATGGGGAGTCTAGGTATATAAGTTACATTAATTATCGACAATATTCCAATCAAAATTTTATAGAGTTCATTGGTCAACATTTGATATCTTTAGGAATATCAACCATACAAGGTAAACATTAGCTTACATGATTCCTTAATATCTTTAGGAATATTCTAAGGAATCACTAAAACTATAGTCAATAAAAATAACATAAACAGAAAGACGATAGTCTTTGTAATAAGTTGCCATTAAGCTGGTAGGCTAGTAGATATAAAGCAAACTAAGGTTTAGGTGGGAAAAGAAAACGTGGAAGGACATGGAGGATGATTAACTTCAATAACTCCTTCAAGCATCTGAATAACCTTCCTCATTGAAGGTCTAAAAGATGGATCCTCTTGAATACACCAAATGGCTACCTTCACAAACCTCATCAACTTGTTCCAATCATTCAAAGCGTCCCTATCATTCTCAACCAAAGCTTCCAACTTCCCTTGCTCCAAGCAATCACTAGCCCAATCTGTCAAGATTGCTTTTTCAACTTCTCCATTTTCAAAATCCCCCACACTTCTTTGACAAGAAATGATCTCTAGCAGCAGCACACCATAGCTGTAAACGTCGACCTTAGCAGTGATTGGTTTGTTGTTGAACCACTCCGACGCCACATACCCTTTTGTCCCTCTAATGGTAGTTGCCATTGTCTTGCTCTGATTCATCATGAGAAGTTTAGCCAACCCAAAGTCTGAAATTCGAGCATTGTAATACTCATCAAGTAGTATGTTCTGAGGCTTTATATCGCAATGGATGATTTGGGTGGTGCATTCTTCATGCAAGTAAACCAGCCCTCTTGCAATCCCTAGCGCAATTTCAGTCCTAAGTTTCCAGCTAGGCTTTGGATCTCCAAATAGGAGGCTAGATAAAGTGCCATTGCTCAAAAACTCATAGACTAGCATCCGGTGTTCGCCTTCTTCACAGAATCCAAGCAGCTGAACCAGATTTTTATGATGAGTTCGGCCAATCACATTCACTTCAGTCTTGAATTCCTTCTCATTTTGTTGAGCCACTCTGTCAAGCTTTTTCACTGCCACAACTTGTCTTGAACCACCCATTTGTACCAACCCTTTGTAGACAATGCCAAAAGCCCCCCTTCCCAATTCTTCCCCAAAACCATTTGTAGCAACATCAAGCTCTTCGTAGGTAAAACGACGGAGACTTGTTTCACTTGTGGGGAGTCCTTTCACGATTTTCTTACGGTAGATAAAGAAAAAGCCCAAGCAGAAGGCACCAACAAATAGCAAATTGACGAAAAAAGATGTCCCCAAGAGAACAGATCCTACCACAATTATAGGCTCCCTGTCCTTCTTTCCACGAATAGTAGGAGGTGCGGTTGTAGGATTGGATGGATGAACATCAACTTTGCGGTACTTCAAGAAAGCCTTACTATTAAGACTGGTATCCCTCCTTCCATTTGAAAGTGGCAGCTTCTTCTTCCAGCATTGACCTGCTCTAAGTATAGCAACAGCACAAAAACAATCTTGAAGGCAAGTGTTTCTACACTGGCTTTCAGTCGAAGGGTTCAAGTGCTCGTAGTCAGACGTTGGCCAATCAATATTTACAAGAGTCGAGAAATCATACACATCTGCTGTTGAATTGGCATCTGCTTCTTCACAGCTTTGAGTGAAATTCGGGCTACAGCTGCCATACTCATCGTCTGGATCCATCAACAAAAACCCTTGTGGGCATTGGCATATTGGCCTCTTATCATCACCGAGGCTGCAGATGTTGTTATACCCACAAGCCCCACTCCCTTCATTTCCACCAATATTAACACATATATTATCTGGCTCGGACCAAACCACACTCCAGTTTGTGTTGCCAGAACTGGAAGACCTTGGATAAGCATATTGGACGAAAACTCCATCAAAATTGAGAGTTGCTCTGTGATAATTATCACTGGCAGGGAAATCCGTTGGCCTCGGAGTGAGATCAAACCTTAGGCCATTCCTTCTCAATATGTACATATAACCTGTATCAGGGAAGATCACTCGCTGACCGGAATTGGAGGCGTTAGAGGGATCAGAAGTGTCACTTGAATAGTAATTAGCATAAGCAAAATTTGAAACCATGTCTCTGGTATTAAGCAACAGATTCCCATCTTGGAAGCGAAGCTGGAATCTTCCTTGGGAGAAGTTGGTCTTCGACCGCCTGGAATACAGCACCAAGCCGGACTCCACTGTCTGCGTAGGCAGAAGGGTATCAGTCGGATATTTGAAGCTTTCCCATTGACTGAGAGAATTGCTTCCCATGAGCACAAAGTTGCCAGTATCATTCAGGAAACCATAAGCAACTTCATTCAAAACGCCCACAGATTCCCACACTTCTTTGCCATTAGGGTCCGTGACCACCAACCCTTTACCTGAAGTGAGTTCTACCTTCGATCCGCTCGAAAAAGGAACTCCCTCATTTGCAAACCAAACAATGGTCCGATCGGGTATCTTGTAGTACCATATGGAGAGCAAGAAGAGATTCTGATCTTCAAGTTTCCTAAAACCAAAAGCAAAATCGGCCGAAGGAGAAAGCCATGGATCAGCGGCATCAGTGTTGGCTGTGATGGACTTGCCCAAGGCTATCTTGCCATTAGATTGAGCAGCAACGGACAAAGGCAGAAGGAAGAGAAGAAACAGAAGAGCATGAGCCATTGTTAGATCGATCTGATCTGATCTCGCCATGAAACCCAAGCGAAGAAGAGTATTTGAGGGGAAGGGGAAGACTTGCAAGTCTACTCGGGTACACATGAAACAGTCAAAGTTCTTGTTCCCCTGCAGCAATATGAATACGATGTTTATTATTTGTATATCTATTGAGTCATAACTACGGGTCCCTTACGGCTAACATTTCTCTGTAAATTATTTTATTTTTAATTATTATTATTAAACCTGATCAGTATGGTTCGTATTTCGTCTAGATTTTGGGTACTAATTATTAACCCAGAAAGTCGGCACGTCTTGTCAAAGACATGTTAACTGTAAGCACCTTAAAAGAAGTCACGTGTTTTTCTATTTTTTTAAAAAATCTTTATATACAAGGATTATCCCAACAATATTATATAAATAAATAACAGAAAATTTGGCTCAAATTAGTCACATCCATGCATTAATATATATATATGCGTTTTATTACTTAAAAATCTTTTTTGAATTTTCGTTAAGTTATTTAAATTTCAACTCAATAGAAAGTGCAATTCATTTTGAAATATATATATATATATATATCAATATTCCTTACAAATCAAACCATTAAGAAAAATAGTAGTGAACTTGAGGGAGAAATTTGGGTGCGTGGAAATTTGGGAACTTGAGGAGGACCAAGAAGAATAGTAGAAAATTCCAAGCAAAATAGCGGTGGGGGTGGGGACACAATAAACCTCTACCTCCGCGAAAAAATCATAGTGGGGACACCATGAACGTACCATCAACTTTAATAATAATTTCTTTTCTTGGTATCATTTCACCTGTGAAGCACAAAAATAGATTAGGGGCACCATTTCAGCATTTTTAAATCGTTCCTCATTTTAGAAACGATAAAAATCACTCAAAATATTTTTTGGATCATTTATGTAATTTTTAAAAATATCGGAGTCATTTCATAAATTTAACAATTTGTCCAAAAACACGTTTCCAGCATACACCATTTGTTTGCCCTAAAAAATTCTAACGGGCTCTTTCCCTTTTTTTTCTTCTTATTTTTCTCTTTCCCTCTCTTTTGTAGCTGCCATCTGATTTGTCATCGTCGTCTGCTTCCAGAGCGCCTCATCATCTGCTTCATCGCTGTTTGTTTCTAGAGCAACTGCCATCTGCTTCGTCGTCGTCTGCTTCCGGTCGTCCACGCCGTCTATTTCCAGAGCCCCTTGCTTCATCACCCTCGCCATTCCCTTTTGTAACACTATAAGTAAGTTGGCGACTCCTGTTCAGGTTAGAACGATAATATTTAAGCCTTTTTGGTGATCTGCTGTTGTATTGGGAATTTTTCTAAAGGGGTAGACAATATTTGGACCATTTCTCAATTTGTGCTAATATTTTAGTGAATGCTTTTGAATGGGTTGAGGGGTGGACAATAAAAGTTGAATGTTTTGAGTCATTTTCTTTTTTCGGGGTGATAGAGAATTATTTTTATTTTGGATAGTCATAACTTAATTATGATTTAATTAAAATTTACTTACTATGGTTTTAAAGAAACCTTTTCCTCACCCTCCCAGCTTTATTTGTATAATTTTGTATGTATTTTTTTGTGGCTATTGTGATGTTTTGTGGCTATTGGCAAGGTTAAAGTAGATAATTTGTTAGTTACATAATACAGTCGATGATTTGTTGATATAATTAATTGTGGTTGTTATAATTGTTAGTTACATAATACAATTGATTATTGGCTGTTATAATTAAATTAATTGTGGTTGTTATAATTACATTATAATTGTGGCTGTTATAATTGATAGTTCATTAGATGATTTGTTGATATAATTAAAAACATTGATAGTTTTCCATGTATAATATGATTTATTATATCAAAGTTTGCTTATTACATGGATTATAAATTTGGTGAAATTTAATCTTATATTATGAACACTATATTTGATCATCTATTGATTTATTAATTTCATTCATAGGTCATATGGCTCATTCAACTTCAAGTTCAGAATCTAGCAGCAGTATTTTATCAAAAAATAAGGATGAGGAAAATAGTCCGTTATGGAAATATATGACTAGAATGGAAAAAATGGGAGAATGAGGGGGTAGTTGGAAATGGACTTGCAACTTTTGTGGTTTGCAAAAATTTGAAACATACACAAGAGTTAGGGCTCATCTATTAAGTATCAGTGGGAAATGAATTGTTTGTTGTAAAAAGATAAGTTCTAAAATTATAGTTGAGATGAAAAAAGTTGAAAGAGAAGTTGAAGAAAGATTATCAAGTTTACAACATAAGCAAGTGTCATTATTGACTAGTAGTGTTTCTTTGGGACCTTCTTTGTCTTTACATGAATCAAGAGTTTTAGAACATTTAAAGAAAAGAAAATCCATGGATTCACCTATTGCTAAAGCTTTGACATGCAAACTAGAGCACAATTAGATGCTGAGATTGCTAGGATGTTCTATACTAGGGGTTTGCCTTTTAATCTTGCTAGAAACCCATATTATCTGAGTTCTTATTCATTTGTTGCTAATAATCCATTAGGTGGTTATGTGTCTCCAGGTTATAATAAGTTAAGGACCACATTACTTTAGCAAGAAAAGACAAATGTTGAAAAATTGCTAGAACCTATTAAAAGCACTTGGTTGGGAAAATGTGTTAATATTGTTACTGATGGTTGGAGTGACCCACAAAGAAAACCCTTGATTAATTTTTTGGTTGTTTCTGAAAATGGTCAAATGTTTATCAAATCTATGCATTGTTCAGGTGACGTAAAGGATAAACAATTTATTGCTAATTTGATGAAAAAGGTAATAGATGAAGTTGGTGACCAAAAAGTTGTACAAATCATTACTGATAATGCTGTTAATTGCAAGGGAGCTAGGGAAATCATTGAGAGTATATTTCCATATATTTATTGGACTCCTTGTATTGTCCATACACTTAATCTTGCTTTGAAGAATATATGTGCAGCTAGAAATTTAAAAAATAATCAAGAGACATATGATGAGTGTCATTGGATCACTGAAGTGCATGGAGATGCTTTGGTTATAAAAAAAATTATAATGAATCATTCAATGAGATGGGCCATGTTCAATCGATTTAGTTCTTTGAAGTTGCTTGCAGTTGCTAACACTCGATTTGTTTCTATTATTATTATGCTTAAAAGATTTAAACTTCTTAGACGCGCACTTGAAGCAATGGTTATGAGTGATGAATGGGCACAATATAGAGATGATGACCAAGGAAAAGCTTGATTTGTTCATGAATTGGTTGTGAATGAGAATTTTTGGGAAAAAAATAATTATATTCTCGCTTTCACAGCACTTATTTATGATATGATTAGAGTTTGTGATACAAACAAACCATGCCTTCATTTGGTCTATGAGATGTGGGATTCTATGATTTTCAACATGAAAAAGGTTATTTATGATCATGAAGGCAAGCTGCCTAGTGATTTTTCATCATTTTTTCATGTCATTCATCGTATTCTTCTTACTCGTTGGATAAAACATAGCACTTCATTACATTGCCTAGCTCATTATTTGAACCCGAGATAATTTTCAAATTCAATGTTTATTTCTTACTAATTCAATACTCTTATGTATTATTTTTTTTTAAATTATTTTTTGTTGATTTTGCCTTTTGAAAGTATTATAGTGATAAATGGCTTCAAGAAAAAGAAGGTAGAATGCCTCCATATATGGATGGAGATGTCCCCACACAAAGAATGAAATGTTTTTGGAGACTTTTTCCTAATCTAGATGAGCATGTTATTATTGATGATGAGTTTGCTGATTTTTCTCTCAAAAGTGGGCAATTTGGAGACCCAGATGCTATCTTGAATAGCTATGACAGGGAACCTAGGAAGTGGTGGGCATGTGATGGTTCACATGCTCCTTTGCGTCAAAGATTAGCTTTTAAGGTGCTTGGACAACCCACTTCTTCATCTTGTTCTGAAAGGAATTTGAGTGCTTATTCTTTCGTTCATTCATTTAGAAAGAATAAATTAACTCCTAAACTTGCAGAGGATTTGATCTTTGTTCATAACAATCTTCGTCTTTTATCGAGAAACACCTCCCAATATTATGATGAGAAGACAAAGATGTGGGATATAGGTGGAGATGAATTTGGGAGTATAGAAGATGTAGGTATTCTCAAATTTGCTAATCTCTCCTTAGATGAACCAGAGTTGGAGTCTATACTCTTTGGTGAAGATATTAGCCAGTATATAGAGACAGAGAGTGATGAACTGAATGAACTTTTATAAATTGTATTATATTTGATTCTGTTATTTAAATTCACTGTTTGTTTTTAATTACTAAGTCATGTAAGGATAATAGAACTTTCTAAATATTGTTGATGGTTGTTTGAATGCATTGTGGACTTTATGTTTATGTTTGTTTGAATACATTATGGAACTTATGTTTATTGTTTATATTTGAATATATTTTTTTTCTATATTAAAAATTATGTTTATAAAAAAAACCCTATATTTTTTAAATTTACAGTTTACCTCGCTTTTCCGTTTCCTATCTTTTTAGAAAAATGTCGTTTCCACTTTTCCATTTCCTATTGGAAACGTCTTCCATTTTTATTTTCATGCAACCTAGCATTTCTCCCCCATTTCCTCTACAAAATATCATCCGCGATGCGGAAAATTAGTAGTAGCTTATGCTTACCATAGTTTGTGGTAAAATTGGTTGTTTTTAAATTTTTAGAGTTTTACTTTTAATAAAATATATTAGGATTTAAAGAATTTTAAAATAATTCCATTATTGTTCAAATATAATAATAAATTTTTTATAATAAAAAATATCATTGTCAATCAAAGGATACAAGGAAATTATCTTGTAAATATTTCGATAGTTAAATCAGATAATGAATCGTATTGAAATTAATATTAGAGACGTACCTTGCTAAAATGAGCACCTGTATATTTATAGAGGAGTATGGAGGTTTCATAAATCTCGTATAATTAATATTTTTACATATAATATCTATTTTAATATTCTAAAATCCATAAAATTAGAATTTTATAGATAAAGCTTATTTTGATATTCCGAGACATTTTTAGGATTATAATTCCTTATAGATGGTATTTATCCATTTTATGGAGTCTTTTGAGAGATTTTTAAACATCAAAATTATTCAATTTGCATGTTCTGTGGGACCCTCTCCCTTGTGATTTTGGAAAAATTACACATTTTTAGCTCAAAAAAGTTATTTTGAACTTTTAGTCTTTTTTAATCTTTTAATAGACTTTT
Organism: Diospyros kaki; assembly: GCA_036245055.1. Taxonomy (NCBI): domain Eukaryota; kingdom Viridiplantae; phylum Streptophyta; class Magnoliopsida; order Ericales; family Ebenaceae; genus Diospyros; species Diospyros kaki. Next base: position 13,087,581 of record BSEG01000001.1, on the reverse strand, counting down.
ATCTATGACACAACAATTGCTCCCCACTCTCTGATTCAAATTTTTTGAAAAGAATAGTAGAGGATTATGTCATGGCTTGTCTATATTTCTCTTATATTTCTCTTTTCTAAGACTGTTCCCATGCTTGCACTTCAATTTTGGGATTATTCTAGTGCTTTTTACTTCTCTAGTTTTCATATTTATCGCTTTTGATTTTGGTTTATCCTAGACCATTCTTGCACTTTGGCATTTTCAATTTTTCAATCTAGTTACATGCATTTTTCACTTATGATGCTAGTTTTTCCCTAAATAATTCTCACGTTTTTTTTACGTTTCTAATTCCTGATCATTCTCATGTTTTTTGGCATTTTTTATTCTGGATCATCCTCATACTTTTTGGCATTTCTAATTCTATATCATTCTCATGTTTTTTGCGCTTCATTTTTTGGATCATTCTTATGCTCTTTGCATTTCTAATATTAAATTATTCTCACACTTTTTAGCGTTTTTTATTCTAGATCATTCTCATGTTTTTTATTTTAGATCATTCTCACACTCTTTGCATTTCTAATTCTATATCATTCTCATATTTTTTGTGCTTCAGTTTTTGGAACCTTGAAAATATATAAGATCAAAGAATCTTGATAAGTTTATTTTTTAATATATTTTATCTATTAATGTTCTCATTTTTTAGATTGCTAAGATTGTCTTTCTCATATGTGTTAAAATTGTTTTATCCATATGTCTATAGGATATTCTAAAGATAATGCATAACTATTATGTAAAGTTCATCATATTCTAAGTAATCAAAATATGTGGCAGCATTACTCATAATTTAATAATAATGTGTTATATATTTCATAGCTAATGTTTAAGTGTTAAACATCAAGATTTTTGAATAATTATATACTCAAGGGATGGTTATTGAGTTTTGATCCAGTTATCTTAAATTTTCTATTAGATATTTTAATATCAAATTTTTAAGGTTCTCAATGTTGTGAAATTTAATAGAAAAATACTTAAAAAATTTATAATGTGATATAATTGTATAACAATAACACCAAAACCCAAAAGCTCATCCAAGAAACCATAAGAAACCTTATTCAAAACGCCCTCAGATTCCCACACTTCTTTGCCATTGGGGTCCGTGACCACCAAGCCTTTATTGGAAGTGAGTTCTACCTTTGATCCGCTCGAAAAAGAAACTCCTTTATTTTCAAACCAAACAATGGTTCGATCGGGTATATATCTTGTAGTACCATATGGAGAGCAAGAAGAAATTGGGATCTTCAAGTTGCCTAAAACCAAAAGCAAAATCGGCCGAAGGAGAAAGCCAAGGATCAGCGGCATCGGTGTTGGCTGTGATGAACTTGCCCATGGCTATGGTGCCATTAGATTGAGCAGCAATAAACAAAGGTAGAAGCAAGAGAATAGGGGTGGATCCAGGAATTTAGGTTAGGAGGGACTAAAAGTTTAAAAAGTTAATGTAATAAAATTCTTATGTAACCAAAAAGTCAATACAACAAATTTTTATTAAACTTGAGCTCAATGAGGTTTTGAAACAAAAAATTCATTTACAACAAAATCTATTGTAAGAGCAAGTTCTCTTTCAATGTAGAGTGTCATACAATCAGGAAAGAAGTCGTCCTCCATTTTGTTACGAAGTGTTGTCTTCAAAAGTTTCATTGCTGAAAATGCCCACTCAGTAGTTGCAGTAGAAACAGGTAATGTCAATATAAGACGAATCAATCTAGTTATCATAGTATATGTATCTGAGCTTCCACTATTGGTCAACTCCTAGCATAATTCAACAAGTGTAGATACTTGAAACCTTTGGTCAGCAATCACATCATGAACATAATACTTCAACTCATATTCTAAAGCAAAAATATCTTGACTGCTAAAATCTTCATTAAAATCTTCAAGATAAAACTTCTTTGCAAGCGTACAAATATCATCATTATTGAATGATTCAAATGAATTTTTGGGATCCAAAGCCGCACTGAGAGAAAGGAGTTTTACTGATTTATCATTAAATTGTGTACTTAACTCCATCAATACGAAATCTATTGCTTCATTGAAAACATCAAAATGATAATGGTGCTCAACTACAGTCTCATCACTACAACGACCAATCATATATGAAGAATCTAGATCCGGTATGTGAATGTTGTGTCTTGAATAAAAATCTTTTACTTCTTGAAGAAACACTTCCCAACCTTTTTCTCTCAATTCTTGAAGGATAAGTTTCGTAGTAGAAACAAATCTCATAGCAGCCAAAATGTCTAGTGATTTTTTTTGAAGGGCTTGACAAAGAACATCAGTTATTCTCATAATTTTGTGCATTAAAAGCAAATTGAACAAAATTCAAAACATGCAAAGTGTCTATAAGCGCCACGAACTTCAGCTCGAGAACTTGCTTTTGAACAATGAACTTTAAGATATTCAAGCACCTTGCAAGTTGCAGAGTACATGCTTATCATGCTTTTTACAAAATCATAATGAGAACTCCAACGTGTTGTTCTAGCACGTTGCAAATTACCTATTTGATTGGCTCCACTTCCAGACTCACGCTCTCCAATACTCAACATATGCTCAACTTCTTTTCTTTGAGCATTTTGCAACTCACTAATGCGCTGAGAAAAAGAATTAATAATATTGATAACATTATCCAAATGGGAAAAGAATTCCCAAATAACACTAACATCCTTAGCTGCAGAAATCACTGCTAGTTGTAACCTGTGTGCAAGGCAATGAATATAATATGCATATGGATAATCTCTAAGAAATAAAGCTTGAAATCCATTCCAAGTATCACACATATTATTAGCACTATCATATCCTTGACCTCTCATTTTGATAAGTTGTAGGTCGTGTCGAGCAAGAATATCAGATATCTCATTTTTTAGGTTTAATGACGTGGTGTTTCTAACGTTTTTGATTACAAAAAAATGTTCTGTCAAAATACTACAACTATTCACAAACCTCAAAATAATGGCCAATTGCTCTCGATTAGATTCATCTTTTGCTTCATCCACAAAAATACAAAAGCGTTCATCTCTAACATCCTCACGAATCATTTGTCGTACTCTGTTAGCCATAATAAGCAAAATATCTTCTGAATATTTGGAGCAATGTACTGAGCATTTTTCGAAGCATTATCTAATATAACTTTATCAACTTCGATACTCAATTGTGCAAAAGCCTTAAGCATTTGAATAAAATTCCCACGGTTCAATGAAAATGAAGATTCATCGTGACCTCTGAAGGCACAACCCTGAAGTGCTAGCAACCGGATGGCTATAACTGAAACCCTTAGGCACAAGCGATTTTTTTGAGATTCCTCTTTTGTTTGTGAATGAATTACCTTTTCAATATGTTGAGACAGATTCATTAAATCTCCAGTCGTTCTCACACAATTCAAGTGGGGTGACGAAGGTGCAGAACCAACATGAGTAAGAAAAACACATTTATTTCCTTGGTTAACCCTCTTCCAATTGTCAAATCTCACAGTAGCCAACGTCGAAATATTTGATGAATGTCCATCATTCAGAAATAGAAAACAGTAGAAACAATATGCCTTGTCTTTTGAAGGTGAATATTCCAACCACTTAAATTGATTAGATCAATTTTTCTGAAAACTCTGACGTTGATTTTCAAAAGTGGTATTCTTGTAATTCAAAAGTGATGGTTGATATGGCCCAACTAGCAGATATGCCGTCTAATCTCATCCCGTGCATTAATAGGATATTCACAAATTTGTTTTCTTTCTCTCGGATCCCGTTCAATACAAGAAGACCATTAACATTCAGGATTTGAAGATGGAGAAGCTTCAATTTCAGGAGATAAACTTGAAGGAATTGGTGTAAATTCACTAGATTGATTTTGCACATTATGAGTTGAAGTACTTTCACTAGTATGATGATTTCTCTTTCTGAAAAAAAATAACAATATTTTTCCTTTCTTCGCAGAAGGTTGTTGTTCCATTCTAAATTCTAAAATACACAAACAAAAAAATAACACAATTCAATAATCGAACAATTATAATATTTAACTCAAGATTTGAGGCAAATGCAAGGCCAATATAACAATTGTATTCCTAATTGAATGTAGCAGTCAAACAGCCAACTCCAAGCAAACACAAAATTAGCAAAAAAATCACTTATAACTTGCTAAAAAAAGACACCAACTTCAACGAATCAATCAACAACAAATCAAGCATAAACAAGTAAAAAAATATGGCAAAAAATAAAAAAATTACCTAGCTGTCAATCAAATGAAGCAAAGGCAGCGAGCAAGGGCGAGACCGAGAGGCAGAGTAGAGGGCGAGAATCGAGACTCAAGAGGCAGCGTCGTAGCAGCTAGGGCCGGCAAGAGCCAAAGGGGTCGAGCGAGAGTAAGAGAAAAGGGTGAGGGTGAGTGAGAGCAAGAGAGGCCAAGGGCTAGCGCAAGCAAGAGAGATGCAGAGAGCGAGGGGCCGAGGGCGAGCGCGAGCAAGAGAGATGCAGAGAGTGAGGGGCTGACGGTGAGCGTGAGCAAGAGAGAGGCAGAGAATGAGGGCCAATGTGAGCAGACGCGAGCAAGAGAGATGCAGAGAGTGAGGGGCTGACAGTGAGCGTGAGCAAGAGAGAGGCAGAGAATGAGGGCCAATGTGAGCAGACGCGAGACGAGCAAGAGAGAGGAGGCAGAGAGCGAGAGGCAGCGAGGGTGAGAGAGAGCGAGAATGAGGTCGAGAGAGGAAGAAGAACTGGAGAAGAGAGGGGTTTCTAGCGGGCAAGTGGGCTGGGCTGGGCTGGGCTGAAGTGAATTTGGGGTGGGTTATTACCAAATAATTAAAAATTTAAGCCTATAAAATTAATTTTTCTTGTGCGCTGCAAAGTTCAGGACAGTTCACATTTAAATCCGTCCATAAAAAAGAAAAAACATAAGAGCATGAGCCATTGTTAAATTGATCAAAGTTTAGGAGAGCTCACATTTAAATTCACCCCTAAAAAGAAGAAACAAAAGAGCATGAACCATTGTTAGATCGATCTGATCTGATCTCGCCATGAAACCCAAGCGAAGAAGAGTATTTGAGGGCAAGCAAAAGACTTGCAACTCAACTCGGGTACATATGAAACAGTCAAAGTTCTTGTTCCCCTGCAGCAATGTGAATACGATTTTTATTATTTCTATATCTATGAGTCATAACTACGGGTCCTTTACGGCTAACATTTCTTTGTAAATTATTTTATTTTTAGTTATTATTAAACCTGGTCAGTACAGTTCCTATTTCGTCTAGATTTTGGGTACTAATTATTAACCCAAAAAGCCGGCACGTTTTGTCAAAGACGTGCCAACTGTAAGCACCTTAAAAAGAAGTGACGTGTTTTTCCTTTATTTTTTTGTAAGTTTTTTTATACGAAGATTATCCCAACAATATTATATAAAGAAATAAGAGAAAATTTAGCTCAAATTAATCACATTCATGCATTAACATATATATGTTTAATTATTTAAAGCAGAAAGTGTAATTCATTTTGAAAAAAATATATATATACATATATATATCAATATCCCTTATAAATCAAAACCATTAAGAAAAGTAATAGTGAAATTGAGGGGGAAATTTGGGCGCGTGGAATTAGTGCTGAGTAACGGGAGAAGAAGTCCAAGCAAAATAGTGGTGGGGAGGGGATACCATAAACCTTCTATCTCACACTTATAAGAAGACAAAATGTTGCTTGTATAGAAACGGATTAGAGAAAGATTTATCAAAAAATAAAATATTAATTTTTTTTTTCTCTATCTCTCTCTCTCACACACACACTCTCTCTCTTTCTCACCCATAATTGTCCAAACTTCACCCATAGTCGTTCAGATGATAGGAACGTGCCACCATCATCGCTGTCACGCTCGTCACCGCTGCTCGCACTACTGTCGCCCACACCCGACTGACCTCGATCTTGAGAGAGAAAAACTCCACCGTTGTCACCAGTTGTCTCCCCCGTCAACCCCGCTCGCATTGCTGTCTCTCCCACCATCGCTGCTCTAGTCGTACACTCACTCGTCAGTCACAAAAATCCGCCACCATCGAAAGTTCAAACTTAGATCTATGAAAATTTAATCATTGGATCTTGTTGGTTTTTTGGTATGTGGGTTGATAGGGATAAGGGTGTCGGGTGGTTGCATCTGATCACCAAAAACCACCAACCACGCTGGCCGGTGGCGATGGCCAGTGCATTTTTTAGTTCTGATCGAAAATTAAAAATCAGATCTACAAAATTCAACCGTTAAATCTGACCAACTTTTATGTATATTAAACCCCCTTAATTTGATACTTCTAATGGTAGACTCTAATTGCTGGAATCTTAGCCAATGGTGGTCGCCGGTGGCTGGCAGTGGCGACAATTGTGGCTAGTTTAGACTATTTTTGCATGTACATACATATATTTATATATTTTTCTTTTTTCTACTTTAGTTTTCTTATTTTATTTCGTTGTTTTTTTTTTATGAGGTGATAATGACGATGATTTGGTTGTGAAAATGAAAAATAAAGAACATAATTTATTTTTTTATTTGATTGTTTGCATGTTGAGAAAGAGTTTAGGGTTCAGGCTTATGGAGAATCAGGCTTATATGATGTGGCTAGTGAATGAAATTTACCCGCTATCGAATATAGTGAGAAAAGGGTCGAAGACGATATTGAGGGAGACAAAACGCCTAAATATTACTTTGTTTGTAATTATTTTAGTTTTTTTAATATTGATTAAAATTTGCTATTTAAGTGTGAATTTAGTACTTGAAAAATTAGAATTTATGTAATTTATTTTATATTGTGAAATTTATCTAATATAATTAATTTTATATTATGTAATATACTTAAAAAATTACTACTCATAAGATTTTATGGAATATAATTAATTTTATATTATGTAATGTACTTAAAATTACAATTCATGAAAAATACAAACAGTTCATGATGCATTTTACTTGTCGATGACGTTACTCAAATCTTGGTGTAATAGTTATATTTGTAAAATTCACTCTCGACGCAAATATTAATTAAAATATTATATAGCATTTCCTTTAAATAGAAAAAAAAACATATTTTTGAAATTAATGTATGAATACTTGAAGCATCAAATACTAGATTAAAAAATAAAATAAGCCTAAGGGGATAATCGTAGCTATTGAACATACTATAAAATATCCCGATCTTTTTGTGACTTTAATATGAATTTCAATAAATATTATTTTTACAAAATAATTAAATAAGGGTACAATTGTACATAAGAAACAGCCTACAGCCAACGCTCCTTAGAGCGGAGAGATTTTCTTCACATATGATAAACAGTAGACACATTGTTTTAAGTAATAAATAATTTGATTAATGCACTCAAACTGAAGGAAAACTATAAACAAAACATGGAACACGCTTTGCAGAAACAATATAAGCAATATTTTCTTCCCCGACTATTAAACATACAACTTTCAACTTCTCAATATTTGAATGCATGTACAATATAATAAAAAATAAATCATGTTCTTTTATAACTCAAAATAAATCATGTTTCTTTAATTTTTATTTCAACAACTAAATCACCATAAAAAAAAATAACAAAAGCAAACAAAAAAACTAAAGCAGAAAAAAGAAAAATATATAAATGTATATGTTCCTTTCGATCTAACGGGGTTGGTAAGATTGGCTGTAGCGATGACGTACGGAGTGCCGTGATTCGGCCTGGGTGATTAGCACCTGCAAACACTCTGATACTCAAGTCAGTGAGGTTCAAAGTAATAAAGTATGGGTAAGGTTTGGAAAGAACATACCTTGATCTGCAATTAGACTGGTTTATATAGAGTCGAGGGTGTCGTGCACGTTGCCAGCAGTCATGGAAGGATAGGAGATTGAGACACACGGTAGTGATAAGGGCCATCTCGGAGGATCTCAGATTCTATGAAGATTAGGGGTTGATTGGGAATCAGCGTGCAAGTTTCTCGGAGTCAATAGGATCTATTATTGGTGTGAGGATCTCAGCTCGCATGGAAAGGTTATCAAAGCTTCTTAGGCTAAGATCTAGTCTGGAGCCGGGCGCAATGCTAGGCTATGGGCCCTTGGCCTAATGGATCAGTACGGTTTAGAGCCCCTTAGGTCGGATGTTCGCATGGGCGAGCATTTGAGCTAGGAACAGAGCTGAGGTGATGGTCATGTTCTTGCTTGCTTTAGCCTAAGACTGAGCTTGCTAAGGTTGAACTTGGCGCTGTTGAGGTTGATGTTGCTGAACTTGATGTTGCCGGGGTGTTTTTTAAGGTTCTGACAAGTAATGCATGCGGTTTCAAAATTTGGGCATCCGTTTCAGGAGCTGTAACGCCGTGGATGGATAGGGAGTTGTTTTGAAATTTTAACTTAGGGGTGTTTAGTGTGTGTCACTACAAGAGTTTTAACTTTTTCCGGCGGTGAAAAAACTGCCGGAAAAAGTTAAAAAATCGTCGGTAAAAATTTTACCAGCGGTAATTACAACCACTGGAAATACCTCCGTCGAAAAAGTTTTCCGGCGGTTTTCATAAACTGTCGGTAAAAGTAATAATTCCCGGCGGTTTAGGAAACCACCAGGAAAATTGTTCATTTACCGGCGATTTTGAAACCGCACGGAAAACAAGGAACAATAATTCCCAAAAACCGCCGGGAAAACAAGGAACAATTTTCCCCTGACAAAGGTTCTCATGTGCGTGCATAAATTTCATTGACCAAAAAACAACCAATGACAAATCAAGAACAATTGATAAATACCAATAAGAAGAGAACACATTACCAGTCTCGAAAGGTTTTATGGCCAGATAAAGGATTCTAGTTTATAGTGATAACCAGACAAGTATCACTGTCACATACAAAAGCAAAACATAAAACATGGTGTTCACCCCAAATAAGATGCCATTACTTTCTGAATCTCAGTCTAAATATTCTATTAAATAAATGTAAAGCATTTGAATCCACAAAAAATATAGGGGGAATGCCAGAAGGGGGAGGAGGAGGGAATAAGGCACAAATATAGTAAGCATTTTTCTCCCCATGGGAGACAGAGCAAGAAAGAATGGTTACAAAAGGATCAATTTTGTAATGAAGTCCCATCCAAGTAAGTGCAAGTGATCTTACATAAGTAGGCATAGATATGTTATTTAAGTAGAGCATAGATACAGATATGTTATTTAAGTAGAGCTTCAGAGTAGGCCAAACCAAGCACCAAAAAGATCGGGCAGGCAGGTTGGGTCCCTTTACAAGGGCATTAAGATCTATGTAGGAGAACCTTTAACGTGCTGAGTACAATATACCATAAAATTCAAGGCAGTTATCAAATACTGTCAACTAGGAATTTCTAGTAAGCCCTTGAAGCTCCAGGAAATGGCTTCTCTGGCTAGTGATATTAATGAGATACATGGATATAATGACATTTCTGTCTTAAGATTTTTAATTATCTTGATTTTCTGTACACTGTTTTATATAAAATACTAGAATAGAAGCACTACTTAATGCTAGCTTATTTCATCATAAATAGTTTAGTTTTCCTGTCTTCCCAAAATGAAAAAAAAAAAAAACCATCAATTAGAAAAATAGGAAGCAATCAGATATATATCATAGAGATATACATACATACATATATATATATATAGAGAGAGAGAGAGATCACGAAAGAAGAAAATGTGTTTTGACTCTTTCCTCAAGCAAGAACTCCCAGTATTTCCTCCCTCAAAAATAGGATACAATAAATTGAGTAATTTGGCTGGAGATATGGGGTAAAATTTTAAGCAATTTTCTTCTACAGAGGGAGTTGGGAAATATGCTCTTAACTTTTCATTGGCAATTAATTGAATCTAGAAATTCCATCCTATCCCCCAAGCTATATATATGGCTGATCAATCTAATGTAATTGTATTAAGCATTATATCACATAATATCTTCTACTTAGTCAGTCTCATAATGCAAGGAAAACATGCTAGTATTCTGTCTACAAACATGTATAAAGTTAAATGGCATCATTATATGATCTCTGCATACAAAGGGATGGGAGGAAAACTCCCTTTAATTGTACAACTTGCTACCAAAATAATAAAGGCTTTCCTTGGACTACAAGAACATTCTCCAGAAAAAGATGAACACATTCAGAGAGCCCCAAAACCAATCAAATAAGCATAAGCTAAGAGACTGTACAAATATGAAATTTATATGCTTTACCAATAGCATGAGCCGTAAAAAGAGATTCAAAATCTAGAGGTTGTGGCTATAATCAACATCAAAGTAACCTCTTATTTTCCCAAAAAATAACTTGGTTCAAGGGAGACAACGAAGTTCTCCAGTTTCCTGAGATCATTTCATACAAAAATGAATTTTCTTTCCATTAGGGCTTTGAAGCTCTCTGTTTCTGTGTCAGTTTAGTTTCACAATAGAGTTAAGGTCGACACTATATGACTCTCTGGTTCGATTAACTGATGTTTTGATTGTTTCAGTTAGGGCTTGGAAGCAAGAAAAAGGACAAAATCAGGATAAGAAAACAAAATTAAACAAAACGACTAACTTGCTGCGACTAGCTACGGTCAGCGTCGGCTTCTCCCGCCCTCTCTCTCTCTCTCGTTTTGATTTAGGTGCCGAAGGGTTTTTAGCTAGATCGATCACCTTGCAATCTTGAAATCAAGAATTAGCCTGGTTAGGGATTCATCGAAAGCTTCGACTCTCCACGTCGATCAAGAAATAGAAAGGCGAGCGAGCAATGAAGTGGGAAGAGAAGGGGAAGTTTTTTTTTTCTATTGCGAATGGGCTTTGCTTTTGGGGGGCTGGTAGTGGTAACGGATGGCGTTTTCTTCAAGTGTATTAATTTGGGAAGAGAAGAGAAGGAAGTTTTCTTCAAGAGTGAGCAATGGTGAGGGAGGCAGGGACACAGTGGCGAGAGCGAGCGAGAGAGATCACAACGAGGCACGAGCGAGAGAGTGTTAGGGCTTGCAGGGGGGATTTTGGAAGAGAAGGAGGAGGGAAAGATCAATTTGGGCGCGGGCACGGAGGTATATAAATCATAGAAACCGTCGGGGATGTGTGAACATTACCGGCGGTTTTTATAAACCGCCGGTAATGAATTAGTATCATCGACAGTTATTGAAAACTGCCAGTAATGTTCACACATCCCCGGCGGTTTTAGAAACCGCCGAGGATAGTAGTGTTTTCCCGACAATTGTTTAAACTATCGGGAAAAGTTCATCGGCAATACCCCTATTTCTTGTAGTGTGTGACAAGTGGTATGATCTTTGTGGGTGCTTGGTGACGTTTGATCTCTAACCGTTGGATGCATCGTGCGATATCTATATAAGGGCATCTATAGCCCATTTTCCCGCTTCTCACTTTTTGTGCTCACAATCGATTTCTGAATCCTGGTTCTTTAGAGTTCTCTCATTCTTCCTACCTTCAAACTCCCTCTTGCCTTTTTTTATAGACTTGCTCATTTACATAGGTAACTTTGCGCAACCTAATCTTTTGATTTTTTAGCCTTCATTTTCTTTTACTATTTTAGGCTGGTTTATCAAGAGTTGTGACAAGTCAGGGGAGTGAATCTGGGGAGGGGAGTGGTTTTGTGACCATCATCAGAGAGCTCCTGGGGAGGAATCCAACGCTTGGCCTTTGGCTTTGTTGGTTGAGCATAGGAGAGTGATTTGGTGTGTCAACCAAGGTAGTTGAAATATAGATCAAAGTAGGGAAAAAGGGAACGACTTCTGACAGCTCTATTTTCTTTGGTTCCCCTAGGGATAGTGTAGATTCTTTTTCCATGGATAGGTTATCTTCTAACCCACTTTCTGGCGCAAGTGGTGACTATAGTTGGGTGAGTAAGCACATGTCCAAAGTCGCTTCCACATACAATTCCTCGGATAGTGTTGTTGTTTTGAGATCGTGGATCCATTTGTCAGTGACTAAAGAAGATGAGGGTTTATTTGAGTGTCGACCTTGTGGGGAAGAGGAGCGGGTTTTCATAGCCGCAGACTCAAGGTTGATCTTTATGTACAAGATGTTTTTTACACGTCTTCGTCTTCGACTTTCATTCATCAAGTTCCAAAGCTCAGTATTGACGATGTTGAATGTTGCCCCGACCTAGTTGCTCCCGAATAGTTGGGTATTTGTGAGAGCCTTCGAAATGTTGTCCACCTTCCTAGGTTGGGAAGCGACCAACGAAGTCTTCTTTTCCTTCTTTCAGTCGAAGGACATTAGCAAGGGTAGTTGGGTTTCTTTGAATGGGTTGCCAAGAAGGAAGCTGTTGAAGGCTTTTGACAGCTCATACAAGATCTTCAAGATCGGTTACTTCAAAGTAGCCTATCGGTAAGATGTGCTCACCCTTTTTTTGGACAATCAAGAGCTGCTAAGTTCTCCTTGTGTTGGAGCAAGGAGCCAAGCTCTATCACGGGGGTGGAATACCGATGTCTGAGTTTGGAGGACTAACTGATGATGGATTTTCTTTTGGATTGCTCGTTGTTAGAGAGCTCGACTCTTATCAAACTCAGGAATGACCCAGAAAGTCCAGTCACCTATATGGGTCGGTTTTGTTGTGTTTTCCTTTTTCAGTTAATTCCTTCCACTTGCTTTGTTTGTTGTTTCTTACCTCGTTTTTTTTTTTTGTTTTAGGTGAGATGACCCCCAAAATGACTACCAAAGAGATAAGGCTACGTGCTTTGCATAAGGGGCCGAGCAGAACTCGGGGTCGGCTCGCAACGTCACTGAGAAGGACCTTGTTCTTGAGAAAAACACCCGGGTGTCCAAAGCCCTCGTTATACCCAAGGGTCCCACATCGGCTCCTCTGTCTTCCCAACCAACTTCTTCAAAAGGCGGGAGTTCTCGGGGGTCCTAGGAACAACCTGACATTGAGGAAGCCCCCTCTAACGGAATAGACCAATGACTGCTCTAGAGGAGGAGACTGGGCCCTCTAGGACCTCAAGCTAGGCTAACGACCAACCTTTGGGCTCTGGTCAAGCCCTGTCGAGGCTGAGCTTGTGAGGCTACAACAACAATGAGCTCGATTCGATGAGCCTCTAAAGTAAAGAGTTTCAACCTCAGGCCTTTGTTGAAGAGTGCCTCTACCTCAAGTTCAATCGAAAGATGGAGCTATATCTCGGGGTTGAGGGGCTATGCCGTTGGTTCGAGATGCAATCCCTTCATCTCACTAGCACCTGCCAGACAGTGGAGTTGGAGTTTTGGTCTCAGTCGAAGCGACTCAATCGAGCTCACTAGAAGGCGATGGAATGGGCCAGGGGGGAGGTGGTCGCTGAGATGGACAAGCTGCAGAAGCAAATGGAAGAGGCAGAGGAAATGGTTATCAAGGCTAACGATATCTCCAAGAAGTACCATCAGCAGTGGAAGCGTAGTGTAGAGGAACTAGCGATGTTAAGGGAGGAAGCCCATGCTATTAAAATTATTGCCATGGAAGGGGTCAAAAGGGTGGCAAAACTAATAGCCAACCTTGCCACCACCGTCATCCAAACTAACAAAACAAAGCTCGAAGCTGTCGAACTAAGGACTTAGGTAGCCACGGCATGAGCCGAGGTTGAGAGCTTGAAAGATGAGGTTGTCGAGGGTTTTGTCAAGGCCTCGTCTCAAGCTCAAGTGCTATTAATCCTTTATTAATTCAATTTCACTGTCAGATTTCTGAGCAAATATCAACGAAATAAATAAGCATTAAGTTCTTTAGAAACCTCTAATCTCGAAAAGGGATTTGACTCACTAAGCTTCCTCATTTCCCATACATGAGCTAATCATCTTTTGATCTCATAGTCAAACATGTGATTTATATTGCCTTTGGATCTAATTTATAACAATCCTTTAATCAGTCATGCATAAATCATTAAATCATTAAAAGGTGACCAATCTTTTAAAGCATTAAACGCAACAATATAAATTCCTCATACAAATAATAATCAAGTTTTGAATTAAACTAAACAAATAATCACATAATTCCAAAATTAAAATCCATCCAAACTCTAGTTAAAATAAATTAGTTAGACATTATTAAAGTAAAATAAAAATAAAAAATTAAATAAAGAAAAGAGAATGCTCCCTGCACAGATCTGAAACAAATCTAGGTTGTGTGTATGCATGAGGCGGCTCTGTGCACCTTGGCTTCTTCCTCTTCCATTCTGCTGCACTCCAATCCTCCCAATCTCTTCACTGTGGGCCGCAGAGCCCTCTTTCAAATCTTCACTGTGCCGCGTGCGTTCTTCCGTTCCTTTCCATGAGCCTCCAATCTCCCCTTTTCTATTATTATATATATATATATATATGAGGCACTGGGCCATGCCCTAGCCATCCAATTCCATCCCTTTTATTTTCTATTTAATAATAATATAAATGTGCACCCCCAGCCCAGATCTTAAGTCCCTCAATTCACGCCGCTGCCACCATTTATTATATATATAGATATATTATTTATCTTTTTATAATAATATATATAATATAATACATATATATAAATATTACAATATAATATAAAATATTTAATATACTATTAATTATAATAACTTTAATTATATTATAATATTAATTATTTAAAATATTTATTTATTTTAAAATTAATTTTATAATATATATTTTTTTCATTTTACATCCAAATCTTCAAATTAATTTCCTTTGCCGAGTTCCTACAAAAAAGAGATTAAAATAATATAAAATCTATATAAACACACATTTATGTAGAAAAATTAACACAAGGTTAAGATAAAAAATAGATAAAAATATATATATAGTTAAGCCCTATCAGGTGCTTTTCCCTAAGGTCGACTTCTTGGCCTGCGACGCCTTCAAAGAAGTGGTGGCCGGTTAGCTTGTGGATTTGCCTTTGGTGGATCCAGCTAGCCAGGCTGAGGCTTCGATGGAAGACGCCGATTAGCTTGGTAACCTCACGGTTGCCTTCGAGTTCACTTCTAGAGTGATTGTCGAACCCGTAGTTGATCCTGCCCTCGGATCTTCTAGACCTAACTACTATTCTCTTTGTTTTTGTAAATTTTAGTATAGGTCAGCACTCTTCTGTAATCTTGACTTCGATCAATAAATAATATTTCATTGATTCTTTGCTTTGTTTCTTCATTGATCTTCTGCTTTATTGCTTTCTATTTTCTTCCATGGTTAAGTCGAGAAATGTAATGGTCTTTCCTTAATTTTTTGCATTGTTCGGTGTAAGTGATGAGGTGATTGAGGCCGTGATAACCTGAGGTCTGCCTGCCGGGTCTGGCCCAAACGTAGGTGGGCGGACTACCCGAGCCCGACTGGAAGGGCTTAGCTTAGGAAATCAGGCTAACCTGAGGTCCACCCATTAGGATTGGCCCGGGTGTAGGTGGTCCGACTGATCGAACCTGACTAGGTAGGGCTCGGCTTAGAAAACTTAGGTGACTCGAGGTTCGCCCACCGGGACTAGCCTGGGCGCAAGTAGGCAAACTGACCGAGCTTGACTGGGCAGGGCTGGGCATAAGAAATTGGGGTGACCCGAGGTCCTCCCGTAGGGACTGGCCCAGGCAGAGGTAGGCGGACTAATAGAGCCAGACTGGGTAGGGCTCAGCTTAGGAAATCGAGGTGACCGAGCTTGACTAGGTAGGACTTGGCTTAGGAAAATGGGGTGACCCGAAGTCTACCCGCCGGGAATGGGTAGGCTGACCAAGCTTGACTAAGTAAGGCTCAACTTAGGAAACCAAGGTGACCTGAGGTCTGCCCATCGGGACTTGCTCGAGCCTAGGTAGAAGGATTGATTGAACTTAACTGGGCAAGGTATGACTTGGGAGTGTAACATAACCAATCCTTTAAGCATCCATTTTCATTGATAAGAAAAGCTCGGTGTAGAACCGAATAACATCTGACTTTATTAATAAGTGGAACTTGGTGTGAAATTCTAAAAAGTATAACATCTGATCTTATTGATAAGAGAACCTTAATGTAGAACCAAATAACATGCCATGTAACAAAACATTTGACTTCATTTATAAGAAGACATTGGTGTTGAATTGAGTAACAGAACATCTGAATTTATTGACAAGAGGCCCTTGGCATTACCAAAGAATAGATTGGATCTATATAAGAAACATGAAGCCAAATTGCAATAAAAATTGATTTTAAATCGTAAAAAATTCACAAGGATGATCAAGAGGACGATACTTAGTCATAGTACTTCTGTAGGCTGGCTTCGTTCCATGATCTCTACAGTGGTTGTCCTGAGAGTTCAATGAGGTGGCAAACTCTGTTGCTAAGGCTACGAATGACCTGATAAGGGCCTTCCTAGCTGGTGCCTAGCTTTCCTTCTCTGGGTTGCTGTCTCACGATCTCTACCTTTCTCAGGACTAGGTTTCCTTCCCGAAAACCCCAAGGGCTGACCCCAAAGTTATACCTTCGGCCTGCCCTTTGCTTAGCTACTTGTTCTCGGATGTGAGTTAGCTCTCGTACCTCCTAGAGGAGGTCCAAATTGATTCTTTGCTTATCTCCATTGGTATATTCTTGGAAGTGCTCCCTTTGGGGGCTTGGCTTCCCAACTTCCATCGCGATCATTGATTCCAACTCGTAAGTGAGCTTGAATGGGGTCTCCATTATTAATGTTTGAATTGTGGTATGGTATGACCATAGCACCATAGGGAGCTCTTCCGGCCATGCCCCCTTCACTTGATCCAGCCGCTTTCTGAGCCCAGTGAGGATGACCTTGTTAATAGCTTTGGCCTGCTCATTTGTCTAGGGATGCTCAACTAATGTGAGGGCTTGATGAATGCCGAGCACTCTAAAAATTTTTTGGAATTTTACGTTGGTGAATTGAGTGTCATTGTAGGAAATAATTAACCCAGGTAGGTCATATATGCAGATAACATTTTTTCAGATGAATTTTTTGGCATTCTATGCCATAATTGTTGTTAGGGGCTTAGCTTCGATCCACTTGGTGAAGTAATCGATGGCTACCACAATGAACTTGAGCTGGCTCAGGGCTAGAGGGAAGGGTCCGCGCAGGTCAATTCCCCACTTGTAGAAGGGCTAAGATATGTCGTGGCTGTGGAGTTTTTTTGTTGGGGAGTGATGGGCATTCGCATACTTTTGGCACTTCTCGCAGTATTTTTGCTGCTAGGGATTAGCCTGCAATGTGACTTTCACAGACCTTCTCATGGACTTCGGACACCAGGTGAGCAACTTGCCCCCAATTCACGCACTTAAGAAAAGGCATGATAAAGCTTCTTTTGTACAACTAATCCCCAATCATGGTGCAAAGGTTGGCTGTCCTCCTTAACTTCTTGGCCTCCTCCTAGTCGTCGAGCAACACTCCTTCATTCAATAATCGGATAATAGGAATTCCCTAAAAGCCAGGGTCTATCTCCACAACAAGTACTTTTAAGTCAATAGTTGGCAAGTTCAAAGTTTCCTCTATGACCGACTAGTTATTTCCTGGAGCCTTGGAGCTAGCGACCTTTGAGAGCAAGTTTGCTATTGAGTTTTTCTCCCTTGCTACATACTCAACATCAACAAATTCAAAAGCTTTGGATAACCTTGTCAAGATACTTGCCGAGCTGGGGACCTTTTGCTTGAAATTCACATTTAACTTGATTAGCCACTAATTGTGAATCAGTCCTTTCGATCAGCCTAGTAGCTCCAACTTCCTTGGCCAAACCTAGTCGAGCAATGAGGGCTTCATACTCGGCTTGGTTATCGCTCGCCCTGAAGTTGAAGGGGAGGGACTGTTTGATTAAAAGCTTGTCTAGTCCTTCCAAGATTATTCCTATACTGCTTCCCTTGATGTTTGAGGCTCCATCAATCGACAAAACCCAAGGATTACTATTAAAACTTAGGGTAAGTGAAGATAATTCATCACAAAAGTCGAATAATACCTGGGATTTAATGTGTTTGCGAGGTTGGTATTATATGCCGAACTCAGAAAGTTCCATTGACCACGTGATCATTCTGCCTGAAAGCTCAAGCTTTTGGAGCACCTGCTTAATTGGTTGATCAGTTAGCATTGTGATTTGGTGACTCTAGAAATAAGGCCTGAGCTTCCAAGCTACTGTAACTAGGGCTAGGGCTGGCTTATCTATCTTCTGATATCAGATTTCAGGCCCCTGCAAAACATTGCTAACAAAATAGATTGGTCGTTGTATTTTTCCATCTTCCCTTACTAAGATTGAGCTGAGGGTGCATTCGGAGATAGAGAGATAGAGTAAAAGCTCTTCACCAGGCTTCGACTTGGAGAGAATGAGAGGGGTGCTTAGGAAGTGCTTCACTTCTTGGAAAAATGCCTCACATTGTTTCGTCCACTAGAAGTCCATTGACTTTTTTAAACACTGGAAGAATGGTTAAGCTTAGTCTACTGACTTCAAAAGGAAGCGAGAGAGGGCAACAATCCAGCCTGTTAGTTATTGGACTTCTTTCACATTGTTGGGGCTTCTTTCACATTGCTGGGTTGGCTTCTATTCCCCAGCTGGTGAACATGAATCTGAGGAACTTTTCGGCTTACACACCAAAAAAGTACTTTTCTGGATTCAGCCCATGTTGTGTCATCGGATTTGCTCGAAGATCTCAGCTAGATCTGAGCAATGATCTCTGTTTTTCAACATCTTGGCCACCATATCATCAACATATACTTTGATGTTGCGTCCTATTTGACCAGCAAATACTTTGTTCATCAGCTGTTGGTTTGTAGCCCCTGCATTTTTTAATCCAAACGGCATGACCTTGTAGCAGAAATTCGCATCCTTGGTGATAAAGGTTGTCTTTCCTTCATAAAGCTGAGATATTGATACCCTGAGTAGGCATCCATAAAGCTAAGATATCGATCAATATTTGGTAAAGGGTAAGAATCCTTTGGACATGCCTTCTTAAAGTCAATGAAATCTACACACATCCTCCATTTCCATGAGGATTTCTTTACCATCACAATGTTTAACAGCCAGTTGGTATATTGTACTTCCTATATGAATCCGGCCTGGATGAGCTTCGACGCCTCCTCAGCTACTGCCTGCTGCCTTTCTTTGCCCAATTTTCTTTTTCTTTGCGTGATCGACTTATGGCAGATGAAGGATAGGTCAATGCCCGGCATGTCTGCGGGCGTCCAGGAAAAAAGGTTAGCATTTTGCCACAGGAATGAGGTCAACTGCTCCCTGAGGTCACGGGGAAGTGCAGTGCTTACCCTGATTATCTGCTCTGGGAGGCCCCCCAAGCTCACGGGGAGCAGCTCCTTTATGGCTTGTGGTCGGCTATCTGCAAATTTTCTCTGTAAGTCTAACTCGACCATGTTCATGCTATGATCTGCAGTTCGGGTACTGGTGGCTCCCCCTAGTAGGTAGGGGTCACAAGACTATCAAGTTGTCGATGTAGCATTGTCGGGCCTCTTTCTGGTCAGCATGGACCACCCAACATTAGCGATCGAGACCGAGAATTTCATCACCAAGTGCAGAGTGGAAATAGCCATGATTCGAGCTAATGTGGAGGAGGACAGAGAAACTACCATGGCCAAGTTCCTAGTTGGACTGAACCGTGATATTGCAGATGTGGTAGAACTACAACATTAGATTGAGTTAGATGACATGGTGCACATGGCCATCAAAGTGGAGCTACAATTGAAGAGAAAGGGGTCCACACAAATTGGGCAGAATTCAGGCTCTTCTTCAACATGGGAATTTAATTAGAGTGGAAAG
The DNA here is from genome assembly GCA_036245055.1 of Diospyros kaki. NCBI lineage: Eukaryota > Viridiplantae > Streptophyta > Magnoliopsida > Ericales > Ebenaceae > Diospyros > Diospyros kaki. The sequence goes on along the minus strand of BSEG01000001.1, from coordinate 13,067,949 downwards.
GATGAAAGGCACAATTCCAAGCCTGAGGCTGAAACCTCGAAAAATAACAAAGATAGAGAAGCACCAAATACGGTAAAATCTGATACTCCACTTCTTAGAAATAGAGATATCAAATGCTTTAAGTGTTTGAGGACAGGCCATGTCACATCTCAATGCCCAAATAAAAGAGTGATGATTTTGAAAGATGATGGTGATATTGAGACCGAAGATGAGTTCAATAATGAATCCATGCCACCTTTGGAGGATGCAAGTGGCATTGAGTACCCGGTAGATGGGGAGCTCTTAGTGGCAAGGAGAGCTCTTAGTGTGCAAGTCAAAATGGATGCGAAGGAGCAACGTGAGAACATTTTTCATACTAGATGCCATGTCAATGATAAGGTATGTAGCATGATTATTGATGGGGGGAGCTGTACTAATGTGGCTAGTACTAGCTTGGTGGAAAAATTGAATTTGATGACTTTGAATCATCCTCGGCTGTATAAGCTACAATGGTTGAATGATTGTGGAGAATGTAAAGTAACTAAACAAGTGTTTGTTTCATTCTCAATTGGGAAGTATAAAGATGAAGTTTTGTGTGATGTGGTGCCAATGCATGTGGGCCATATTCTTTTGGGGAGACCATGGAAGTTTGATAGGTGTGCAATTCATGATGGATATACCAATAGATTCTCCTTTGTACTTAATGAAAAGCTAATTACTCTTGTACCCCTATCCCTAAGACAAGTGTATGAAGAACAAGTGAGGTTAAAAAAAGAGAGTGATAAGAAAAAAAAGAGTGAGAGTTCAAGAGTAAGAGAAACTGAGATGATGAAAAAGGAGAGTGAGAGTTCAAAAGTAAGAGAAACTGAGACCGAACAGAGAGAAAATGAGAACAAAAAAGGAAAAGGAGTTTCGGTTAGTGAGGAAAGAAAAAAGAGAAAACAGGTGAACAACTATATAAGAGAGAGTGAGTTCAAAAAAACTATGTTTTTAAATCATACTATGATTGTATCTTTGTACAAAGAGATTTGTTTTACTACTACTGACCTTAACCCCTCTTTGTCTAGTGTTACTGTTTCTTTTTTGCAGAAATTTGATGATGTATTCCCTGAAAAGATACCTAATGGTTTCAAGAAAGTTGTATTTGATCCTCGGTGATTGGGTTTGGTGGCATATAAGGAAGGAACGATTTCCCATTCAAAGGTGTTCAAAACAACTTTCAAGTAAAGATGATCCATTTCAAGTGCTTGAAAGGATCTACAAGTTCGACCTTCCGGGTGAGTATACTGCAAGTGCAACCTTTAATGTTGCTATTTTGTCTCCTTTTGATGTAGGTGACGATTTGAGGACAAATCTTTTTCAAGAGAGGGGGAATGATGTGAATCAAGTTGCTAAAGCCTTACAAGATCTGTTGAGCATTCATGGAGGCCCAATAACAAGATTTGCAAGATTACAAGATTTGGGGTTGATAGATTGAATGAATAACTGATTGACAAGATTTTCAAGATTACAAGATTTGGGTTGATAGATTGAATGATTGATTGATTGAGAAGATTTGCAAGATTGCAAGATTTGGGGTTGATTGATTGATTGGTTGATTGATTGACAAGATTGCAAGGTTTGGGATTGATTGATTGATAGGTTTATTGATTGACAAGATTTGAAAGATTTGGAGATGATTGATTGATAAGATCTAGGAGCATAAAAAGAAATGGTTGAATATTTGACAATTTCCCTTATTTCCTACTTTGTTTTAAATCTTTTCTATTTTAGATAATTCTTGTTTCTTTATTATCAGATTATACTATTTCCTTCTCATAATCAATTCCTACTATGCCTAGGATTTGATTTATTTCCTTCTAATTTAGGATTTGTGTTCGGCTATATAAGCCAATGTAACCCAAGAGGAATTTAGTTTTTGGATAATATTAATAGTGAGAGTTTTTCTCTTTGGTTCTTCAACGAACTACTTTGAACTTATCAAGATTTCATCTTGTGGCATTCATCCTTGACTTATCACTCACAACTCTTCTCTTCTATCTTGAGTGTGGCGTCAACCCTAACCTTCTTATACCTTTGGTTCTTATCTCTTTATAGATAACGGGTCAAGGTCATTTGTTTTGTTTATTATGAATCTGTTTTAGAACGATCCTTGGCAAATGAACCATTTTTGATCGTCAAGTCTCACCTTCCTTCGTGGGGTTCACATCAATTCTTCAGTTATGTGGCCGAACATACTATGGTAATCACAACATTTGCTGGTGTCCACATTTGGGCCGAGGTTAGGCCAAGCTCTAACCTCAGGGAGTGGAATTATCCTCAAATTGTATACTTCTTGGAAGATTCGATCTCTCCTTGTCGTCAGAGGGGTATAAGCATCATAGCATAACCAGGGTGGCTCGGGTCCCCTAGTTGGCTTCCTTCACCCTCTAGCTCGATCCTTGCTTTCTCTTCTATGACCAAGCTTTCTCTCCGGGTGCTAGTCATGCTTGGTGGATGGGCCCGACCCTGGTTCAGTTGTGGTTGAACCTATGGCTGGGGGCTACTACGTCTAGTGGCCGACACTTATTCCACATTTAGATAACTGGCTGCTCACATTGGGAGTTTGCCAAGGTTAGTAAAGGGCTCGGGCTTGAGCCTCACCAAGATGGCGTGTAGTGAGACAGCCGAATTGAGATCCCTAATTTGGATCGGAGCGACTCGTTCTCTCCTTGCTTCAAGTTGATGAGGCTGCCTGAGGTTTTATGATGAGCTCAAATGGGGCAAAAGTGGGCGAGGAAGGGTGTGGCAAGCTCAGAGAAGTCGTGGATGGAGCCTGGCTCTAGAGTGGGGAACCACAACAAGGAGGACTTCTTCAATGTGCTAGGGAAAGCTCGGCACATGATCGAATCAGTTGCCCCACTTAACAACATCGACTAGTTTAACATTGTTAAGTGCTCTTGGGGATTAGTGGTTCCGTCATATAACTCCGATATGCTAAGAAGGCAGAATCCTTTTTGGTAAGGGGATGGACATGATGAACTCCGAGAAAGGGTGACTTAGAGTGTACAAAGATGCCAACTCTAGGGGAGCGAGAGTGTGAGTGGTCTGAAGCTGTTGCTGATGGCTGACTTCTATGTCGTCATCAACCCACTTGTTGCTCTGGTCACCCTACTGGTTGCGCTGTTGTCAACCCACTGATTAACAGTCAATTTTGTAAAAATTTTGTTATAATTTCACCTTTATTTTGATCTTAAAATTGATTTAAATTGAATATTAATATGTATTTTGTGATCATGCATAGGTTTAAAAAATTAATATAAAAATATATAAAATAAAAAATTATAATAATAATATATAAAGAAAGAAATATAATATATTATAATATAAATTACCATATATATGTCATGCGTAATACATATATAATATATAATATATAACATATATATATATATATATATATAATATTACATATTCTCAATGGATGCAGCCGTGAAGCCATTAAATTGGAAGCTCAAGTTGAAACCATTTGAAGCCCAGCGCATGCCCCCTTAAGCCTAGTCGTGTGGAATTAAAGCATATGCAATTGGAATGCAATTGAGGGCCCACATTAAAAGAAGCAGCAATTGAAAGCCGCGAGAAAGCCCAGCCAAATTGAACAACCCACGGACTGGACAGCAGCCCAGCCCACGCAAGGAGTCTCGCGGCAGCTTCTTAAACGCGGTCCCTAGGCTGTAATTTTACTCAAATTGCAAGGGCAATCTGGAGGTGTGTGATACATATATATACACGGCCGCACAGTGAAGAAGCCCGGAGACCCCCATCCGCCATTTCCAATTTTCAGAATAAGGGGGCGCTGGAGTGAGCAGAGAGAGCTGGAGACGGAAACAGCAGCAAGGAGGAATAAGCAGTGCCCTGTTCTTTCATTTTCTGTTTTGTTCAGTCTTCAATTTCTTTTTCCATTCCGTGTTATTTCAATTCCAGATCTTCTATTCGCTATTCTTTCATTTTAATGCATTGTTCATCTTGCTGTTGTTTAATTTCGTTAGTGTTTTGGTTTAGTTTCTGCTGTTAATCTCATGTTCCAATTTTCTGTTAATAAATTTTACTGTTCATTTATATTCTGCCATTTATTTTATGCGCACTTTGATTCTGCAACATTTCAATTGTGTCTTTTAATTTCAACACTTTAAATTCTAACATTTAATTTTTGCTATTTAAATTCTATTATTTTAATTTCTGTTATTTAATTTTTGCTATTTAAATTCTGTTATTTAATTTCGATAATTTACATTTCTGCCATTTAAATTTTGTTATTTAATTTCTGTCAATTAGTTTGAAATGAAGATGTGTGGCTAATAAGTTCTTGGACCAAGGCAAGGACAACGTCCGATGCCAAAATTTCCCGAGATAGCTTAACTTCATTGTAGTTGAGGTGTTTAAACTAATTTTAAGTATTTTTGTCAAAACATTTGAATTTGGATTGAGATATATGTCTAATCCGGAACCTTCATGCCATATATGTGGGTTACCCAACTTGAAAATATCATCATTCATCCCCAAGTTTAAGTGTACTATATCCATTTCGATTTATGTTAGTTGCTTAAGTTAGAGTCGGCATGCCATGTATGTCGGTTACTAGAATTAGAATCATTATCATCCCGAAATGTAATCAATAGCAAAGATCTTAAAATTAATTTAACCCGATGACACTGTCTTTTATGAGTCTTGGGAAATATTTGGATTGACACTGAAATTGTTTTGATCCGAGATGTTTGATTTTTAGTCGCACATTCAATTTTCTTTTCCTTAAAATCAGTTGAATTGGTCTGACAAACCCATTCAATACATAAAAATTTTCCCTGCTTTAATTTTCATCTTAATAAGATCTCCTAGTGAACCTGGACTCCCATCAAGTAAATAAATTTGTGTTGCAACGCACACTCATACACTGGCGAGTATAAACACCTTTTAGCTACATGCTTGTTTTCTTTTTTTATTTGTTTTTATGTGTTTATTTGAATTAATGGCACAAGGTTAAGTGCAGTCACCCACTTGTTGCCCTGGCTTCCTAACCTCTTTCGGCCCTGGGTTTTCTCTCTAGTGCTTTCATGACACAGGTTATATATAGAAACAAGTTTTTAGAGAACTTTCTAGAAATTTGAGTATTTGAACTATGTATGAAAAGTTCTTCTTGGAATGAAAAGCTTAAAAGAGATATATGGAAGTTTTTGAAGAGATTGGAGTAGTTCAATATATGAAGTTGCTATATACGTAACTTGGCAACATGGCATTGTTAACGTGGCATTTTGATGACATGGTAGCCACGCGGAGCACACTCACTAGTCCATATCAAGGCTACATCATCTCGTTGGTCTAAATATGGTAAGAGAATCATGGAGTAAATTTAAAAGTTCCTAGAAGCTCCTCTACTCAGTTAAATATGGAAGGATTTTTTTGAATTGCATTCAAATGGAGAAGTTAAAGATTCAATCTTATTGTACAACATTAATGGAGGAAATTAAGATTTGAAAGTTAAACCTTGATAGATATTACTTTCTTTTATTGCTGATTTTCTCTCATTAAAAGGATATGGAGATTCAAATCATGGAATTAAGTATCCTACTCATTATGGCTGAATTTATCATCATTATGGGAGAATATTCAAAGGATATCTTGCATATATTCAGTTGCAAAAATTGATTATCTACTTGTCAACATTTTTAGTATGGAAACTTGATCAATTAAGAGCTTTTAAAGTCATAATTGATATCTTCATTGTTGAACAAATTTGCTTCATTATTTGAGAATATTTGGCTGCATTTTACACCATTTGGAGATTTAAATTCAAATTTCAAATCAGTTATTCTTGTTATGGAAACTAAGGGATCAATTGCTCAATCAAAGGTCTTTGAAGATCAACTAGAAGTCAGAATTGATCATTTCTGATTTATGGATGATTTTGCAAGAATTATGAAGGATTTTGATGATATTTTATTTCTTAAAATCAGTCGTGCATTACTGGAGTTGATTTGCTCATTCAAGGCTGATTGGAGATCAACAAAAGTTAAAAGTCTTGAAGATCAATTAAGTTAGTTGATTATAGAAGGTAAATCAAGAATTTAATATGAATGACTGAGATTGGCTTGAAGACTTGACACATGGAGGGGTGAGATTGATTAAGGAAAACCTACTTTAACACTATATAAAAGGGTTTCTTGAAGGTTTTGGAACAACTTTTGGAAGCTCTATTATTTTCTACATTATTGGCTGAGATTTTCATTCTCTCTAAACTTTCTCTTTCTCTATCTTCTTGAGAGAAAACTAATAGAGTTCTCTACACTTCATTATATTATTTTAAGAGAACCCTATTTCTCAATCACTACTATTCTTGTTTTTGGTAAAGAGCGTACAAAATCCAAACTAGTGAGTGTGAGACTCTAGAAATAGTTTGGTGATGGTAAAGCCAAGTGAAGGCTTCGGTGGTTGTAATAAAAATTGCTTATAGTGGATTCGGTTGAAAATCCTAAGGAAGGAAATGCTTAGGTAGTGGATGTAAGCTATAAGGGCTGAACCACTACACATTGTTGTGTTCTTCTTTTCTTCACTCTTACTTATTCTTACTTGATTATACTTGTTTCTTTTTGGTCTTGTGCTATCTGAAGTGGTCGAATCCTAAGGCCTATATTCTTGGTGCTTATTTTAATTATATTCTGATTTGCTTTAATTGATTATTCTTTGTACTCATTCAATATTCCATTTGGTTTATTTAAAGACTTGTTATTGTGTGCATTCAAATCACTTGTTTTCACCAAGTTGTACTTTGTAGAGTATATTGGACCAAAGCACATACTAGCACAGCTGACGGATATCATATTATCCATCTAGTATTTATGTGCTCCCGTACTCTCTACTACAATTTTGGTTTGTATTAAATTTATTTTTTTCATATATATACGTGCATAAATTTTGCATTAGAGTTTTGAAAAGGTGTCAATTCACCCCCCTCTTGACTAGGTTAGAACTCATCAGTTCTTGCATGTGTCTTGCTTCATCTTGGTCTTTTTTGGTTTCATTTGTGTGTGGTTTGTGACTTACATCTCCTATTTCCTTTGTTCCAAGCATATATTTTCTATTTTTGCATGCATCATGACATTTTTGTGGTTAGTTGGCGGGTTATCATGTGTCATCATGCCCGTGCGGTAGGGTTGTGAAGTGATCACATGGCCGTGCAGTGGGGCTGGGGTGTTTGAACATGATGACTGGTGGGGATGATGGAAACGGGAGATTTTCATTTCATATTGCATATTGCATTTGCACGCACATACTTTCTTTTCTGAACCACTCATTGAGATGTTTCATATCTCATATCGACATATTCAAACGTTACAGGTACCCCAGAGACAAGTAAAGGAAAGGACAAATAGGTGGTTGAAGTCTAGTTTAATTTTCTGTTATTTATGTACTACAATCTTTGTATAAAGAGGAGTTATTGTAACTTTTGGGCTTTTCTTTCATTTTCATTAATTTTAGATGGATATGGATCATACTTGTAAGCGTTGTACTACCTATACTATACCAACAGGGTTGCAGTCAAGCTTAGGTTTATCTTTATTTCTTTGAGGGTTATGTGTCATACAAGTAGTCATTATGTATATATTTTGAATGATGCATTGCAGGTGCTATATAAGGAAGATGCGATGGTACTAGAGGTTTTTTTGTCGGATCTTTGGGATTTATGTTTCACAATTGTACTTGTACCAAAGGAACTTAATGGAAATCCTTGTTATATAGCTTTTAGTTAGCTTTCAGGTTCGATTATTCGCTTTTGTCATTAAGGATTTCCATAACGCCCGTGCGTGATATTGGCTTGTATTTAGCATCATTGTATATTTGAAAAACAGGGCATTACAAGACAAAAGTACAGAAGTAGTTCCAATGGCTAATGCAGCAACTACTGCTTTATTTCTAATTTTCAGAACCACCTTTTAGCTTCCCAAGCATCCTACTTTAATTGATATCATGCGCAGACAAACAAATATGAGAAGTAGCATTGAAATCAAATATCCATGAAGTATGATACTAACCAATCATAAGATCAGTCACAATCACATATAAGGAAAAAGAAATACTCTGACCTTTCTGACACTTAACCTTCAAGCTTTTGAGATGGTCAGGGCAATTTCTCTTTGAATGACCCTTCTCCTGGAAAAAGTAGCAATTACACTTACAAGCTACCTCCTTGCCTTTCAATTCTTTCTTACCTATATCCCTCCTCACCCCAAAAACCTTTCTTTTCTTCTTCTTTGATTTAGATTTTCTCTGAGAAGAAGATGAGCCAACGATAATAACTCTTTCTTTGCCTTTACCTCGCATCTATGATTGTGCCATTGTTAACATATTTAACAACTCGGGGAGAACACTCAATTTTATCCTTATAAAAATAAGTGATAAAGGAAGAGAAAGAGTCCGACAATGATTACAAGATAAGGTAAATCTGTAGATAAGAATCCATGGGGAAATCCAATACATCAAGCTGACCAATCCAATTAATCACATTGATGACATGTTCTCCCACATTAGAGCATTCCATCATTCGAGGACAAAACAGGTTCTTTGATATCTCATATCATGCTATTTGACTATGCTTTCCATAGAGGTCCCTAAGATTCTGAATCATGCTCGCAGTATCAGGAAAATTTTCATGTTGTTGCTGCAAGTCATAGGACATCAAGGTGAGAATATAGTTATGATATCTTGAGTTATGATCTTTCAAAATATCCCAAGTAAACATCTCCTCCCCAGTCATATCCTCGAGTATAGTAATAGGATGATTCAAGTATAAGACATCATCTATCTTTTCCATGCTAAGCACTATTTTAAGATTTCAAAACCAATTAGAGAAATTAGGGCCAGTAAGCCTATTTGTATCCAAAATATAGATTAACGAATTCATATTGGTTGTTATTTTTCTCTTCAAAAAATAAATAGATATATTAGTAGATGTATCTTTGTAAAATGTCATTTAATTAAGGACTTTAAACTAAATGGGTACTCTTACTAAATTTTTCGAATTATGCACTTCCCCAGTAGAAGACATGATCCTTTAGAATCCAATGACAAGTGATCGAGTTCTCTTTCATATGAATACCCTTCACATTTTAGTTTTTGAGGTACTAACATAATTGAGTAGGAAACAACTTGTCATAAAAAAGGGAGAGATTGATGTTTAGCTTTTGATATACTTTTGATGATGAAAAACCATTGTATTTTGATGATGTTTATTATCTTAATGCTCTAAATTAAATGATGCTTTAAGCAATCTCAAATGAATGTGGTCAAAGTATTTTCCAATATATATGTGGTGTTTATGATTTAGGAGATTGAAAAATGAAGTTAAAGACAATTTTGTGGCATCTGTCGACTAAGTGTTAAGTTGTTCTAAGAGAATAGTGGACTATGCCTTGCATCTATCGACTATGCTTACTTGTCTTCGACTATGCTTTGAATAGTCGACTATGTTTTTTGATCTATCGACTATCTCCATAGTTCTATCAACAAAATAATTTGATCTGTCGACTATCAGTGTGTATTTTAGAAGAAGTTTTCTTCATATTTTTGTTCTATCGACTATCCCATCTCTTTTGTCGACTATACCTTGTTTTATTTATGAATCTGTCGACTATCTATTGTCTTATGTTAGCTAACTCTTTTCGCAGAAAGCCATAACGGCTAGTTTTTCAACTCCAACGGTCACAAAACGGCTAGTTTTGGGCAAGGTTCTTGGGATGTTTATAAATACAAATCAAGGAGATCAAGAAGAGGCGAATGGATGACAAATAAATTGATTTGAGCTTATATCGTATACTTATTTGTATGTATTTACATTAACTGTGCTTTATTTTCTCTCTTCAAGGGTTTGATCTTCACTTGTAATTATTTACTTCAAGCCTTGTATCATTTTTGAGAGACATTTTAACTAAGAGATTTATCTCTTAAATCCTTTCTTTATTACATTTCTTGTATTTCCTAGCTTGTGTAGCTAGAGGGCCCATCTGTGTGGAAGGTTTTGTAATTTTCCTAGTCGCAGACTAGATGACCTATTTGGTTTAAGTAGGGGGTTTTAGTAGATTGTTTGGAAAATCCTTAGTGAGGAGCTAAGGTAGTAGATTAGACTTGGGTTAAGCCAAACCACTATATATCTTGATGTTCTTGCGTGCTTGTGTTCTTAAATTCTCTTTATTGTCAAGCACATATTCAATCCTCACTTGTATTGAATTCTTATTTTCCATTAAAAGGATTTCAAGTTTCAAACTAAGTTTTTAAAATTATCAATTCACCCTCCCTTTTAGTGTGTGCCATAGTACCTCCCAGTCTAACAACATGATCATTATCCACAATACCATGTGATCAATCATCAGTATCACATTCAATGCATTGTTTTCCAACAACCACCCACGAATTTACTAGAAACATCCCCATATCATATGGCATGTGACTCACCACCCTTACTATCAATAACTTATACTAATTAAGGTAGTAAACTCTGTACCAGTTCATACTCGACTAATCAGAGTCCTCATCCGATCAATCTAAGGACCAAGAATCATTTAAGAAGTACTGTCATTAGAGAATCTTGTCACACATTCTTAACACTTTAAGAATAAGACTTTCAAACAGGAGATCTAAGGACTCATTCATATAATAAACTATAGAGTTTATGAATGAAGATAAACTTGTCTTTTATTAATATATACAAAGATACAATAAATATATTTATTTCAAACTCACCAGATATGATACAAATCTAATATTAGAGCATACATCACTAACAAGAGTTATAAAAGAGTCAAGACAGTTAAGAATTGAAAGTGAGGGAAAGCTGACAGCCAAAATAAGAGAAAGCTGAGAATTAAAAGAGTAAGGGTGCTGAAAAAGTAAGAGAGTTGAAAATCGAGAAAGTGAGGCTATTGAGATCGATCGACTCGGAGAGAATAAAAGGAGAAATCAGTAAAAGAGAGCTAAGAATCAAGAGAGTTGAGAAAGCTAAGAATCGACAAGGTGCTGAGATCGGCTGATTAATTTTGTCTTAATTTCACCAGTTAAATTGCTTTTACACCCAGGGGCAAAAAATAGTCATTTTTCCTATCTATCCAATTCGCTAGGCAATGAATCTCGACCCCTCTCCCCAATTAAGTTATTCGTCATCCGCATGATTTAAAGTCCCATCTCATTTGTTATCTCACATGTATGAAAACAAAACAAACACGTGATACTTTTTATTTGACAATTTATCATATGCTATCTCGCGAACCAAACGAACCCTTTGTAATATATTTTTCTTCCTTTACATATAAAGATAAATTGAGTGATGAATTTTCATAAATCTTATTCATATGGGCAAGAAGGCCCAATTAATCTGCATGTATCTTTTCCTTTAATTCGATACATCCATCAAAGAATACAAAAGTTAATAATGAACAAATGAGATTTGTTTTGCAAATTTAAATAACCACCATAATCCCATAAAAAATGGGCTAATGGTTTAAATTTACATTCCTGTAAAATAGATACATTATCTAGTATAGAATAGTTTAGTCATGTGAGAGAAAGACAAAAATAGTTTTGAAAGTGAATAAATAGAAATAAGAAAGTTTGATGAGAGACTCTTAAAAGTATTATTTGAGTTAAAATAATTACACATAATAGGATTAAAATTTGATCATATCGTTACGGTACATTTTGAAAATTGAGAAATTTATTTAAAAAAATAATTATCTCAAAATAAAATTTAAAATCACCTTTCCTAGAGTTGATCTGATTTTTGAAATCATTGCAAAGACTCAATGACACATGAGAGAATCATCCACATCACATGCATTTCTGTAAGCAAGCCCATGAGCATTTCAAAATTGGAGATGTGTTCTTGTCAATTCTCTCTTATTTCTTTCCCTCCACAGTACCTCATGAGATGGAATCTCATCACAAACACTTACGTTTTAACCACAAAGTCAGGAAACTCACTTGGAATATGTCCATCGATCCGTCGATCAAAGCTGTTTAATCGTTGAAAACTGTTTCTAATTCTAAGACCAAATTAAGGAAATGCTTCCAAGTTGTCGGATCTTCCAAAACCCTTTCCAATTTTAAGACCAACTAAAGCAAAAGAAAAAAGAAAAAAAGAAAATTTCTAATTGGGAAGGGAATAGCTATCGTTAAAGTGTCCCAACATGACTCAGTTGGCGACCCATTTCTCAGGTAGCTCTTCTCTATGATTGCACTCCGACGGTGATCATAAACATTATCACAAATACACATATGAATCGACAATATTCATGTCTTTTCAACTTTTTCTTACTAATTATACAAGTAACAGTTTGTTACAAAAAATAAAATAAAATCTGAATGGAGAAATGCAGCTACTGATCACCATATATATTCAATCGCCATGAAATTAATGAACTGACTGATCTATTAATAAGTTATATATAGTTTCTTGTTGATACAAATCTTCATCTTAATTCTCCTCCTCCTACCTCCCAGAAGCCAGTACAAACTTGGAAAATAAATAATTCAACGAAAAATTAAATTAAATTACATCAAGAGAAAGGTGGGTCCAAATTAACAACTTCTTTATGGAGTAAACAACACTACTACTGTGTACATCAAATTAAGCCTCCTTAATTATCCTATGGAACTTGAAAAGTTAATTAGAAACTGCAAAAACGGGGATCACAGAGAGAGAGAGACCGCCGGCCCAGATGGTTTAATTGGTCTCTGCAGGCTGGCAGTTTCTTATTGAGTTCTCTAAGCAAAAGCTCGACTACTTGTTCTGCTTAGGATTTGATTTGCTCGGCGGCGCCTTCCTCAGATTCGTCTCCACCGATTCTTTAGGCTCTTTCGCGGCTCCTCTCAGCTTTCTTAGATCCGTGGAAATGGAAACCAGCAATCTCCTGGACGTCCAATGACTTACAATTCTCTCTCTTCTGGGATATTGAAGAGATGCCGAACAACAACACAATAGCGAATGGGTGAGCATCAGGCTCAAGAGGACAGCAGCAGCCAAGGCTGATCTGTGACACTTTCTCATACTGCAGCTGTTTGGTTGCAAAGAAAACGGATCAATACAAATGATAAATATGATGGGTAATTGGCGCATATATATACATACATAGTATATATGCACGTACATATGGAGATGCTTTGTGTAGGGCAAAGCCTGCCTGCTACTTGTAGCTTGTGCTATTCCTGACAAATCATGTGGAATATGTATAACTAATATATATTCTCCAAAAACTGTGCTTTCACAAGACTGATTTGACTGTATATATATACACACATATCTAGCAATTCATATTACTGGATTGGAAAATGGAAGTTGAAAGCAGCTCATGATCATGCGGCGGTGAATCGACTATAATTAGTAATAATTCACAGATGTAGGAAATCTTCCTTTTGGACTAAATAACATGCCTCATGTGACTTATCACATGACATCAAATAATTCACCATTTGTGTTCTGTCCTTGCTCCACCTTTTATATAATTAGCAGCAGGTTGTAATTAGTTTACTTCAAATATAAGTTTGTAGCAGAACCAGCTAAAGTTAGCTGTTAAAGCCTGCTTTCGGTACCCACAATATTTTCCCGGAAAATTCCCACATTCCTTTTTGCTGCTGTCTTACTCCTGCTTTCGGTACCCGCAATATTTTCCCGGAAAATTCCCACATTCCTTTTTGCTGCTGTCTTACTCTCACTTTACGAAATGATCCTTATACATATGGTGGTACTTCTTCTTCCAAACACTAGTCTTTGATTTATCCACTCTTAATTAGCTGGCTCATCAATGGATTAATCAAAATGGTGGTTCAGATTCAAGAGTTTTCTTGACTAAAAAGGTTGCTTTCATGTGATGATTTAATCTAGGGGAAACACTATAGGCACTGTTATCTTTATTGTTTTAGGTCGTTTCTAGTTTTTAATTTTTTAAAAATATAAAAATTTATTTATTTATCTATTTTAAAAAATGTCTTTTCTAAAACACAAAAAAAAAAAAAAAAAATTGCTCACAAAACTAAAAACAAAAAATATCTCATTTTAGCTATTTTCATCACAAATACATTCAAAATTTTCAAAACGCGAAATATGCTATAGACAAAAAAAAAAAATTACATTTTCAACAATTTCAAAATAGACAATAAAAATGCAAAATTTAAAATAAATTTAAAACTAAAAACTAAAAATAAAAATACAAAGAGAATAACCCAAGTTTTCTAAAAACCAATCTCCAAATCAATTCATTAATTATTGCTCGAGTTTATTAATTTTATTTTAGAATTAGAAAACAGTACTTTTCAAATAGCCTTCTTTAGAGATTCAAGATAGATTGAAGACCGATTCCAACGACTTTGAATTATTCTGTTATTTGAGATCTAATCCAAATCAACATCAACCATCTTTGACTAATTCAAAAAAAATTAAAACATTTGTAATTAATGAGTTCAAATTGGATATATATATATTTATTTATTGTAGATCTTCTTCTAATGTGTGTGATGAGATTCCATCTGCCTCAGTGGAAGAAAAGAAATTAAAGAGGGACTCAACATTATTTATGACTTCCCAAAATTGGATTTCTACTTCTACAAAGATTTGTATTGTTTTTGGAGAGCTCATGGGGTTAACACAAAAATGCATTCGCTTTGATATCATTAAATAAATTCTTGCTAAAAAGGATGAGAAGCAAACAATATATGTAGTCCAAAAATTGTTTATACATAGTGATACAGAATTCGAGTCAAAGAAATAATAGTAATTATGATTACTGAAAATCAATATCAATATTTAATATTATTCATTAAAAGTTTCATCTGCAATATATCACTAAAGGATTATTTATAAACAACTAATAGATAAAAATCTATTATAATTTCCTTGATATAATCTAATTAAAAGTATAAAGATAATCCCAATCTAATTAAGATTTTAAGAAATAAAAGAAATTAGAAAAAAAATAAAATAAATTAATTAATAAAATTATATTAATTTTTATTTTTACACCTAAAATATTGTTTATCAAAATATTTGTTTCTCTGATCTTCATTATTCTCCTCCGATTTAAAAGAACTAGGCTCCGATGAGTTAGACTGTAGCTACCGCCAAGAGTTCAAGATTTACATTTGTCAAGAAATTCAAGAAATTTTTGAATCTGGTTTATCTTTCCATTTGTCAAGAAAATGTCAATAACTACCACCACGAGACGAAGCTACAATCTCATCATCAAGCATAACATCAATCACATCCTTTTGTTACATTATGCATGAGATGCAAGGAACTTGCTGACCTGCAAAAGCACTAGTAGGCAAGAAAGGATGCTCAAACGTGCCGCTATAAGGAATTAAATCCTTCACATTAAAAACCAGACTAGGTAAGTCAAGTAAATAAGCAATGAGTCCAAATTTTCTAATGATAAGAAAGGGATTAGTAACTCTAAGAATATAGTTTATTGAAGTAATGTTTAGGGAAGCATTCTGGGAGAATACAAACCATGACAATCATTTTCACTACATTCCTTGAGCCCTATGATAACAAATTTATAATCAACATTACTCATTACAATTTTTCTACTTATCTCAACATGTAGGTTATGATTGTGTTGGGTAAAATTTTCAGCACGCTTAGAAATTTGGGCATCTAAGGGTAAAGGTACAAGATCAATAGGGTGCAAGAGGAGTAACCATGAACAATATTAAAAGAGCTTTTACTAATGAACCTATTAACAGAGTTACTATAGTCAAACTTAGTAGTTGGTGAAACCAAGTCCTAATTACCCAACTTTTCTTCTACAAGACACCTAAGCAAGTCTCTCAAACTACAATTCACAACTTCAGTTTGTCCATCAATTGGGGGATGGAAGCCATAATTGAATTTCAAACTTGTTCAAAATAGTCTTCATAGTGTATTCCAAAAATAACTAACAAATTTGACATCTCTATCAGATACAATGGTGATGTTGCACCTTTTTGTATATTAATTAGTTTCGGTGATGAAAAACATCTATTCACTTAATCCCTAAGTCATGAGTTAAGGTTATGGTTTTCAACATATATCAACTTCAAAATGAAAACCAAATTAATTTCATTCTTATACATATGGAGATTTGCAAAAACAAGTATTATGATTTAAAAGAATCTCCTAAAGTGATTTTCAAAATTAGCCTTGAAATCGTTGGTCAACATAAAACTAAAATTGTTCTAAGGCAAAAGACCAACTAGAACATGTTTTTGAAAATATTTTCTTTTTAGAAAACTATCTCCCGATATTTTGATATTTAATATCCATTAGTATTAAAAAAATTTTTAATGAATTTTTCATGAAATAGAAAATATATATTTTGGAGGTAGTAATTTTGTTAAATTTTGAGTTTGTACTAAAACCAAAATTTTACTTTCTTATTGTTATGGATTTTGATTTTTTGGATATTTTTATTGAATCCAAATAGAGGTACTTCCTTATTTACATTTATGTATTAAAGTAAATGAAAGGTAAAATGTAAATAAGTTGTGATATATGCATGCTATGGATTGTACTTTCAAGCAAATCTTTCTGAAAATCTATCATGTTTCTGTGCATGTTTCGAAATTAACCCCTTTCAAAAGGTTTTCAATGTTTTTCTAAGTGTTTGTTATTTCAAACCATCTATGTAATGCATATGCTTTCAAAATAGGTTTTGGACTATGTTTCGAAACCTATATGTCATGTTTCGAAACCTCTGACATTCTATAAACAAAATATTCAAATCCGAGATGCATGTGTCCTGCATTTTTGTCTCTATCTAAAAGTATTTTTTAAATGTATTCTCAATGCTCTAAAAATTCAAATTCAAATTTGAATGTAAGTGTTTTTAATTAATCATAGTCGGGAATAGATTTTGTCTCCCACTCATTGCTGTCTCTAAGTGCAAGTCCAACTGGAAAGGCTATATGTTTCGAAACCTAAGTGTAAAATTGTGATGTTTCGAAACCTATATGCTATGTTTCGAAATCTATTTTTTTGTCTTGTCTCTAACGGCTATAAAACGGCTAGATTTCTATCTCTTGATATAAATAGTAGGTGTTTAAAGACAAGAACAAATTTACAACAAGAGAGCACACACTAGAGACACATACACAAGCACAAGTGTTGATCAAATCATTTATTCAAGTTCTCAAAGAAGATCTTCTACAAATCCTATTCTTATGCATTGCAAGTGTTAAATTAGAAGCAAGTGCAAACAACGAGTCTCATCTCTTCAGCTCTCCTCACCTCAAGTTAAGAGGTTTGTGCAGCCATTGGTAAGACATTTCATTACTATAAATTTCATTGGGCTATAAAGATAAGTTTTATTTATCTTGTTAATGTTGTAAGGTTTGAGTTTAGCCTAAAACTCATTATGTTAAAGGTTTGAGTTGAGCCTAAAACTCACTTGGTGTAAGGTTTGAGTTGAGCCCATAAAAACTCATTGTACAAGGTTTTAGCGTGAACCGTGGTAAAACCCTTATTGTGATTGATCACTAGTAAAAGTGATTGGGATTAAAAAATCATTCAAGTGGGTAAGGTTGAAGGTAGTGGACTAGGCGGGGTGCTGAACCACTATATATCTTGTGTGCAGTTACTCTTTCGTTTTTGCTTATCCTTTATTGCTTAAGCTTTCAAAAAGATTGTTTTCAAACACTAAAACAGTTTTTCTTGAACATAAGTTTATACTCATTCATATAAATATATCTTTGATATACAAACATCTTTGGTATATTCTTACTTATGTAAATCATCTTTCCGAAAGATCATTTTTGGAAATACATGTTAAAAAATTTCGAATCAAGCAAAATAGAAAAGTATATTTCGAAATATACAATCTATATTTCAAAACAAGCTATAACAGTAAGGTATATTTCGAAACATATATAGTAGGTTTCAAAACCTACTTAACAGAAATGTTTATTTTGAAACATATACCCTATATTTCGAAACATATATAGTAGGTTTCAAAACCTACTTAACAGAAATGTTTATTTTGAAACATATACCCTATATTTCGAAACATAGTATTTTGCCATCAACCATTGTTTTAATTATCAAAAAATTTATACAAATCCCAATTCACTCCCTTCTTGGGATATATTTGCCATCATTAGGATCAACAAATGGAAGAAGGAAAACTATGCAACTTAACAACTTCTCTAAAGAACAATTTAGCAACATGGAAATAGTCTATTATCTTATTACAAGGAAGAAAATGTATCATCTTAGAAAACCAATTAGAACCAACCAACATATCTAACATGTCTTCTAATCTCGTAATAGGAAATCAGTACTTAATGGGGATGTTATTAATGGCTCTACTATCCACACTTATTCTCCAAGATCCATATTTCTTTAGGGTTAAAAAGGCAAGTATGACAAAGGGCTAAGGCTAATGTCAGACAAATCCCTTGGTCAAAAGGTCTTTCCATTTGTTTATTCAATTAAACTCTCTTCTGGGTTCATCCTATAATTAATTCAGAAAATTAGGTAATTAAGACCCAAGAACTAGATCATTGGCATGTTGGATATCTCTCACCAGGGAGCTCATTGGGCATGATATCAAAAAGTTCTTTTAATAATAGTTTTACATTAGATAAAAACTCTAAATGCTTAGAGAAACTCAAAATAGAGTCCTTTGTAATGATGACTAACACTATCCCTTTTCTCAATGGTCTTTTTCAAATGCCTTAGGAGCTATAAGATGGATGTTTTTTTTCCTTAGGGACTAGCGGTGATTGCTTGGCCTTAGTCCTAGTTGTAATGCCTCACTTTTTCTCGAGCGTGTCACTATACTGGGCTCAACATATAAATACATTTTCTCTTTCCACAATACATTTCTTAACTCCTCAAGTACCGTATTTTAAAGAGAATCCCCCAACATATCATTACAAATGCGGAAGCAATAATCGAAACCTGATATGGTACATAATCAAATCCACTTTATTCAATACATGAAAAATCGTACCATAGTATCTTCAAATACTTAAATACATGGAGACTTATTTGTCAAAGATAACAACTGAATCAAATAATACCTCGAATAACATTAAACCATAATAGTATTACATGATCGAATCTTAAACATCATCGTAATACATAACATTCTTACATTTAACAAGACTAATCATCAATGAAACAAAAGTTTCTCAACATGATTAAAACATAACTTGAATCATCATAAAGAAACAAATACTGGAGTAACTCACCAAATCCATCGGACACGTAATCACGTGTCATCACCTCTCAACCACTTCCCTGCCTATACTGCAAGTCCTAACTGAAACGTTTGAATATTTCAGGGTATAACCTAAGTTAGATGATGAATCATCTAAGTGAGTGTTTAAAAACAAATACATGAATGCATGATGCAACGACATGAACGAACATATGCCCTAGTGTAACTTTCCTAGCCATCAAGCCCGACATGAAACCCTAAACAGTAATCTCGACCTGCTTTCAGGGTACTCCTAATGTTGTTCCAACATACCTCCAGAGAATTACGGCTATACTATCAGGGCAACATCCCATTCCGACACCAATATTGATATGCCAATAATATCATGCCAAGAAAAAATCATGACTACCGATGCAACAATATATGTTTAAATATGACAAGATATTCATAAATTACATATAATTTAGCGACCATCATGCTCAACTTAGACAAAACATAACATGCACAAGCTTTTTGGCAAAAACCACTCACCTTTCAAATTAGATTCAAAACACCTCGAAAATTGTGCACGGTCTCAATTTGCTTGCAAAGCCTCAAAAGTCGCATAACACTAAATCTTGAGCCACAAAGCACCCTATTCATCATATTTATTCAAATAAATATCTGTGACGTCCCACTCCCACTAACGAGTGCCACTCGTGAACAATCATCCAAACTGTTCGCCTGCCCGGTCATTTGCGAAGGGCAGACTATGTTTCAACAAGAAACTCCCTATATGGGAACTAGGTCTCGTCTTTCCCTTCCCTCAACCCCAGAATCAACTAGCAAATTTGGGCTTTAGAAATTCCACAATCGACAAATAAATTTTAATTTAATTTGCCCAAATCCATTTAATTAAAATATTTCTTCTTCTTTTCCACTATACCACTGGGCTCCAAATAATTCAAAAATTCCAAACAACCCATTGATTTTCCCAATTTCAAGGAAAATCTCATAAATTTTAATTTTTCAAAAATTTGACATTTATCTCCAAAAATACCCGAAAAATCCCTTTATTTAGAAAAATTCCTCCAGGCCCCAAATTAATCCAAAATGCCCCAAAAAATCCAAAATTTCCCCAAAATTTTAAGAAAAATTGGTCGATTAGGCTTACTGGCGCGCTCGAGGCCCACATAGGGCCCTGCGGTGCGCTGGTTGTGCATGCCACGTGCGGCCGCACGCTAGAGGGCCTCCGTGCCTGCCGCTCGAGCTCGCACGCTAGGCTGCGTCTACCGTCTACTACGGCCCCCTAGTGGCCACTTGCTGGCCCCAACTACTGCCAATTGCCACCCGTCACTTTTCCTTTTTTTTTTTCTTGGGCTTTTTAACCCAAATTTTCTAGATTTAAAATACCACAATGAACATAAAAATCTTCAACTTTTCCTCCATTTCCACCACCAAAAATAAACATCAAACATACATCAAAATTTCCTTTTCATTCCACAAATGAGGCTTACACAACCCTATTGTTGCTCACACAACAATCATCAAAATAAAATACACTCCATGCCCTTAAGCTTCAATAAGTCATTACTAACAAAAATAAATTACAATACATGCTTTTGGCTTCAACAGACCATAGCTTAGAAAAAATCCATCATGAAGCTTCCAAGCTTCAAGCTTGCAACTCTTTTTTCTCTCTTAGCACATAAAAGATCTACAAGGTGAGGATGAAAACCTCATGAGCTATAAATCTCAGTAAGGGTGCAATGCATGTAAATATGAATATAAACATGATTATATATGCCAAATGCATGCAAATGAAGCTAGGTTCTTTCATCCTCATAACCCACCAAGGTTTGAGGCATCAACCTACCCCTCCCACAACACTAGTCCTCCATATAGCCATAGGTACACTAGAACTCATATCATGCAAGTGTTAACCACTACATGAAAATGCCACATAAGAAGCTTATAAACCATATTTACCAATTTGCAAGGCCACCTCCACATGAGGCTATCCCTTACCTTTTAAACCCTTGGATGCTTAACAAGCTTGCTTCCAAGAACCTCCTTGCTTCCAACTCTCCTAATCAAAGAAACCTTAAGAAAAGCAAGGTAGCTAAGCCACCATTCAAAAAGAATAAAGGAAGGAAAGCTTTACAGCCCATTTCAAGAAAGAACTCTTACCTTTCCTTTTCTTCTCTTTTCTTCTCCCATTTCTTTCTCTTTCACTCTCTGCCATTGCAATTCCTTTCTTCTTCCAAACTATTTCCTTCACTTTTTCTCTCTTTCTTTCTTTCATTAAGAGACTTTTCCTTTGTCTTGATATCTCAAACTCAAGACTCAATCCTAGCCCTTAATCTTTCTTTGTGAGAATAAATCTCAACCCTTGAAAGAAACACAATCCATGCCACTTGATCTCTTTAAATCCCAACCTTTGGATCACTTTGTCTTTTCCAAGACTTAATCTCAACCACTCAAAGAAAGCACAATCCATGTGCTTAACCAAGATTAAATCTCACCCATGGATTTATTTGGAGAATAAATCTCCACCATCCACCTTATCTCCCTTTATATAAATATCCACACATTTGGCAATTCATGCCAACTTAGAGCCTTTAATTTTCACCCTTGGATTTATCCAAATTTCAAAACTTATTCTGCACCCTTGGATCAAGTCTTAATTTCCCCTAAAAATCTCTCATATCTCATTTAAATAAAACTTGACAATTTTCACTCATCACTTGAGTGACCACATGAGAGACATAAATCTATTTCTTTTCTCATTTAAACAATTCTCCCATTTTCAAAGCATTTATGAAAGACTAATATCCGTTTTATTTTGGATTTCTTTATTCGAACATAATAATGGCCCTCATTAATTGCAAGAGTGGCCATTTTCCATTTGCTTTTTCCTTTATTTTTATCTCTCATTTTTCTTGGACAATAGCTTGTCATGTGTCCCTTTTAGACACTACCCTTGGTTTCCAAGCTTAATCCAAGCCAACCATGTGGCTTCACCACATTTATTCTCTATTTTAGGGAAAATAGATTACTTCTCACATATAAATGAATTATAATTAATTTTTCTCTTTAATAATTAAATTTTCTCACGGAATTATACTCCAAATTATCAAAATGCCCTTAGGAATTAACAATCCCATCAATCTCCATACAATTGCAAAATGAGAATAATTCACAACAAATTCTCATTCCAACAAGGAAATACTTTCCAAATTTCCTAATTGCCCTTTATTGGGTCTCGCTACCCAATTTATCAAAATGCCCCTTCTCGAGGGCACCATTAATCCTATAGATCCACTTATAACAAGGGCACTTTTCGAAAGTTTCTATCAATCTTCCATATTTTCTAACACCAATAACACTGGGTATTAGAATATCAAACCCTATTTTTTCACTATTCTTTTTATCTATTTTTCTCTAATTTTCTTCTCTAATATTCCAAAATAAATACCTACTCAAATATTTTTCCAAATATTTCTCCACAATAATTCTTAAAATAATTCTAGAAAAAATATAAAAAAAAATTCCAGAATTACCTGATAGGCCACGCGCCCTTACGTGTTAGGCGAGTGGGCTATGCGAGATGACCAGCTCGTGTAGCCTACGCACCGGTCATCTTCTCTAGCACCAGTACATCAGCGTTGTTGGATCTTCATCCCATGCTGATCTCCTCATCCAATTGATCCCAATGGAGCATCCCTTGGCCCAAAACAACCATCAAAAGGCCTTCAACTGGTCATTTAAAGACTCGGCTCTGTCGTCCGCCTGTTTTTTTGACCAACCCGCGAAAACACCCTCTACACTTCATGAAAGCTCATGAAATTTTTCAAAAATCATCCTCTAGACATGGGGAACAAAAGCCCATTATCCATTTACTCAAAAAATTTCTAAAACGAGAGGAATTTGAAGCCCAACTTGTGAAAACTCTCGGCCAAACCCTCCTCTATTTATACTTAAAATCGAGATTTGAAACACTTATGACTATCCAATGTGAAGTCTCTAAGGCTTCTACCTGCCCCATATCAACCCAAAACCCGGTTATAGTGGCCCAAAATTTTGGCTAAAATTTCCACCATGTTTGTTGTCGACACAACCCGTTGTTGGTCAAGGAACGGCCTAGGCCTAGTTTAGAGGCCCCTCAACCCACTCCTTCTGTAACACCCCGTCTCGCCAGGAGTGTCACTATAAGGGTATTCTCGGGATTTCCTTTTTTTTTTCTTCAAGTTCAACACGCGCGGTATATCAAGAACAATTTTCACATGCAGATACAAAATCCCGCAAACCCCAGCCTTGCCCGTTTAACTATCAAGATCAATAATCTTAAACTAAACGAGTCTTAATACAACGCAGCGGATACATTAATATCAAAACACCGTAGTTCTTACATTGTATTTCCTTAGCAAAATACGCAATACAGATCAAATGTTATCATTGCTAATATACAACTGTTCATTTACAACCTGAAATACATATTAAAGCCTCCAAACATTACAATGACTATCAAACTAAGCACCATTGGCCCTCAACCGGCCACATCCTTGCCCTCGCAGCAGTCCCTGACTGGAACATTAAACGTTCCAGGGGCATAGCCCAGGTTAGATGATAAACATCTAAGTGACGGCATGAAACAGTTTATACAATGCATGAGAGACACACGAACATGGCATACTCAGACAAACGAAAATATGCAAGACACATCTAACTTGAGAAATTTTCCTGACATACTTAATCCCCGGGTGCCCTACCGTGTCACTCGGTTACCAGTCCCGGATGCCCTACCGCGTCACCCGATCACCAGTACCGGCCCCGGATGCCCTACCGTGTCACCCGGTCACCAGGATTAACCTTGTCCCATTCTCAAGTAGACCCCATCCCGTCCCACACAGAAATAACATTGACACGAATATCAATACCCCGATGATATGAAAACCACACGCCATGCACCGACCCTTTTATAAGTAAAAATAGTTGATGCAATACATCACATGAAAAATATGCAAAAGATAAAATACATAAGTGAAACGCTTTTGCAGAACAACCAAAGTTCCGGAGGGTAAAATCGCTCACTAGAACTGGTCCCATTTGCGTGTAACCTAAGTTCGGGAGGGTAACACCGTCCACCTGAACCTACTACACACCTTCCAACATATTTTCAAGATAAGGTAAAGATAGGATCAGACCACTCACCTCGAATGTATTCAAATCGCCTCGATCCTCGTGTAACGCCTCGGTTTGCATGCCAAATCCCAAATGCTTGAACTTATACTCAACCTCGAGCCATAATACTTCCTAAACACCATATCTAATTAAGGAAGCATTAAAATCCATTTTCCTCAATTTTTCCATAATTTTCTCTATTTTTTTCCATTTTTCACCTCAATAATTCCAAAATAATTATCTCCTCAAATATTTTTCCAAATATTTCAACATGATAAATCATAAAATAATTAAATAAAAACACTGAAACAAAATTACCGATTTGCCCCTGACACACGCGCCCTCACGCGCCCTGCGCGTGGTTGCGCGTGAAGGATGGCGCGTGCAGCCACGCGCCGATCATCTTCCTCAATTTCCCGACGCCGGCGACTGCTCCGATGGGCAAACTAAGGCTACGTCCTTCAAGCCCTTGTCCATTCGATCACAACGGCACCGGTCCCCCGCCGAAAAGACATCGAAAAGTGCCCCAAACGGGCCATTACAGGCGGCGAAAGGCGGATCCGTCACCCATCTCCGGCCGAACCCAAACGACCACCCAAATGCATCCAAAACACCTCCAAAAGCTCCAGAATTGAAGCCCTTACACCTAGGAGTAAAAACCCCATATCAAACCGCTTCGAATCTCACCAAAACTCGGCCAATTTGACGCGAAAATTTGTTAACTTTCGGCCCCCTTTTTATAGCCAAAACCCGACCGTTTTCCGACCAATCGCCGACCAAGCTTGGCCCCCAAGCAAGCCCAAGCTGTATAGCACCTCCCCTAGGCCCTACCGCGACCATCCCATCGCCGGAGACAGCTCCACGTGCGGTGGAAGGCGGCGGCCGTTTTTGGCTTGCTGCGCGTTCACACTATGCAAGTTTGATAATTTGCACTTTCACCCCTTGACTTTCCAAATGACATTTCTACCCTCCTCCAAAACACCCCTGATAAATCCAATTATATCACCATGTTTCACAAGTTTAGTACATCTCATTTGACCCTCGAAACTCCTGAAAAATTACCGTTTTGACCTCCCTCGGGCAAAATTAGAAAACTACACTTAGGCCCGACTGGTCAAATTGTCCTTAAATCCATTTGATTTAACCCGAAATCGCTTAATGGTTGTTTTATACTTAAAATATTAGTCCCTGACACGTTCCGTTGACTTTTCGGATGTCTCCTACGCCGATTCGATTTTCTCAGCCCGGTCGACAGCTGTATCGAAAACTGTTCCTGATTCAATTTATTTCATCACTAAAAATCATAGTTTAAATCGCTCATCGATACGATACCATTTTCCCTAGCTATCTAGGGTCCGGGGTACTCCCTCTGACTAATTCGGTCGTCCAAAGCTGCGTTAGTGTACCCTATAGTCTTATTTTTCTGCAAATTCCATTTATACCCATCATCAAATATTATTTATGGCCTTGCATTATTCCTGGGTATTACATTCTCCCTCCCTTAAGAAATTTCGTCCTTGAAATTTGATCCGCGATAATTGTATCACCACTATTGCTAATGTCTTCCGATTGCAATGTCCTAAATACCATTCTTAGTCCTTAACAATCATTCATAATTTATATCTTCATATGGTTTGAGTTTACCAAACTCGTTCTTATCTTCCAGAATATCCCGTTGTAGCTCCATATCGGCGGCTACTCAACTCCCAAAATAATTTATAAAACCTAGTATCGTGTTCCCAAAACATATTTTATCTGGCTTCTAAATCTCCCAACCCAATGATCACACCAAGATTGAACTAACTCAGCTGCCATGATGGCACAGAAATTGATAACATTGAACTAACTTGGCGTATCTTTCTTTCAAGTATCGGTACCTCGATTGCATATTAGCTCTAGAGATAATTTCTTAGCCTCTTACAGCTGGTCATGCAAATTATCCATTTAGGTCTCCCAAAAACACAATTTCACTTACAACAGCCTGACATCCTGATATGTTACTATTTCTCTTTCAAACATAATCCATCAATCAAATCAGTTTAGCTCAGCACAGAACTCCCATGTCGTTTCAATTTATCGACAACCTTCCATACTTATACACGTCTTTCATTTGTGGCTCCACAACTTAGTACCACTAAATGTTCTATTTCATCTAAACAATGCTTTCCATATTTCTCCACATGAGAACAATCTCTCTATTGAGTTAAACAAAATCCCTATTATCCCAGATCTTAGGAGTAGACATAATCTCGCCCTTCCTAGGCGATTCTAGTTTTCATACAACTTCTTTAAATGATAACCTTACTGGACAACTTTTGGTTTTTACCGGGTCTTTGACAATACCTAGCATAACTTTTAATAGCTTAGCCTACTGTCTTATAATCCGAATAAAATTTCCATAGTGGAACTAAAAACTCACTTCTTCCTTTATAACAGCTTACTATATGTTTCCTCAAGTCATAACACGTCTCTTGGAAAGATAAACACTTTTGTTTACTCATCAACTTATATCTTACCATTTCTTTATGTTGACTTTGACTTCATTTTGAAAAATCCACTCATGTTCTTAAGGGTACCTAGGTATACTTACTATTATTCCAATCTTTTTATGTCACCGAAGGCAAGGTTCGAAACAATTAATTTGGAGCCAATTGCTCACAATTCCTAGGGTGCGTACCAATAAGCACACGAAACTAAAAGTTAAGTCAATAACTAGGGTGAAATTTCTTCCAAATGCCACATTCAAGAATCATATTTACCTAAGTAAGTTCGCAACTCACGCTTATATCAAGGATCGTTCCATTCTTGATTAGAACCTACCTTGGCCTATGTACACAATTACTATTTCACCACAACTCCTAAATTTCTTGAGCGCACTCATCTCTTCTTGGTAACCTTAACTTCACAAATTTCTATCATGGATGTAATTATCCTAGAAGAATCCTTTACAAATCTCCGTTAACAGCTTGCCAAACATTGTTTCGTCACTCAAGATTACTTTTCCTTCTTTCGATTCTTTTTTTTTTTTGATTATCGACTACCATAATCCACATAGCAATTAACCTGCTTAGGTCATCTTCCAATCCTTCAACCTTTCCATAATGATTTAGGGATCCTGCCATGATGCTCTGGTCCCTTGGAACTTGGACTCTAAACCATACATAACATCCTCAGTGTCGCCCAAACTTTGGCATCTGACCGTCTCCACAGTTCATTGTGTTGCTTCGACTCGTAGGTATCACACCCCAAACCACGAGCCAATCACCAGTCCTCTGCCTTGGTCCCTAGGCTCAGATCCATTGTTACAGACCAACACCAATGGTGTTATGTTATGCTAGAATTCCTCATTCCATCTCTGAGAGCTACAGTGGTTCTATTGGTACTAATCCAACTCCCTGATCTTTTGGATTCCTAATGTTCTTTTCCAGAGTAACACTCAATCGTATCGAGCACCCTTATCCTCACCATCCCTAAGACTTCGGATTTCTTTCTCACAATTTAATCTCTTTTACTTTCCAAATTTGTTATGCATGTGACGGAACCTCGTGCTCCTATTGTTGCTCTTGCAGACGTTCATAAAACACTCCAACATCAATTGTATTTCCAGTTTATCATTTTCTAAACTTATACTAGATCGTTCAACCATATTCTCGTCACGGTCGTATGCTTAATCTATCACAAGAATTGGCTTGGAAATTTCATTCTTCTTATATGTTTATTCCACGATTGACTTTCAACTAACACTCACTATACAGGTCATTATGTCAATCATTCCTATTTCTTTGAATCTATTAGGACCAACTTCAATTTTGCTAAGACCTAATCAAATCCCAAGATATCTTTACGAGCTTAATCAAGCTTTAGCAAGCCTATCTCATTGCTTGGTGCCTTAAAACTCAAACCAAGACTTTTATGACTATCTCTCAGTCCTTGATAATCATCGTTATACTAGCTATTTTCTTTGAGTTTGTATCTTCTTAAATCGGCTAGAGTCATTTCAAGCTTAAAATATAATCGTCTTAAAATATAATCGTCTCCACAAGTTGAAATACCATTTTATCTCCAAGTATATACGGTACACGTAAATTTTCTTTTAGCAACCTCAACAGTCATACGCATAATTCCCTTATCCCAAGATTTTTCTAATTTCCAAGGTTCATTTTAAATCACAAATCTCTAATCTATCGTTGTTCCTTATATTATTTACAATCTCAAAATCAAGTAAGGTTCCATTTTGCAAATTCTCTATAAGCCAAAAGATTATTTCAACTTCCAAGGGAAAATTCTAATCCTCGAAACATGCAAACTTTATGTTTTACATCCTAATAACTTCCGGTTGTACCTTGATCCTAACTATGGCTGGTTTACAATCGATCCCTCATTGTCTAGTAGTGACCATTAATAAGGAAATTAGATTGAGATTACATTCTAAGATTTCATTCAAAAGGAAAATTCTACCTGGAGTACTTTATACAAGCCAAATTTTTCCGAGAAAATCTTCTAAACACCTCAACAAGAATTCGATTCTCATTTAGTTTCGATTTGTTTTCCTCGTCTAATCCTAGGTTAATGTCCTCGATACACTTATTCCTTCTATTTAAAACTTCCATAAGTCTCAAAGCTATACCTAACTCTCGTTATCCTTGAATAACCAACACACACCGTTTCCTTATAGCAATCTTTCCCTATTTCCTTTGTCCTCAATCTTGGATCCTTTGTCTCAGTATCCCTATCCACAATTTTAGATTCCTAACTCAAATTTTTTATTCTCAAGCTCTTATCGAACCATCCTAGGTTGCTTACTGCAGATCGTTTTCTCGAGATTTATATCAAGTCATTCTTACCCTCGATTTTTCATATCATCTGTTCACAAACCTAATTTATCATCAGATTATGTCATATCAAACTAAACATCCCAACTTGTTTACTCTTATTAATCACCAGATATCCCAACATTTAGTGTAAAGGATTTTGACTAATGATCTCCAATTTATAGTTTCCAGATCTTACGAATCCTCAGTTATGGTTTATCGAACCAACCTTACATTCAACCCATATTATTGGATGCTAACTCCCGATTCAACGTTCCATCACTTAGCAATATCCAGTATTCTCCAATTAATAATTTCAAAGACCTCAACCGACAAACCCCCAAATCTCCAAGTAGGGATTGTCTTTTTGATCTATTAGTTTCCTTCCCCTTAAGTCTCCATTCGGGATTTTCATTAGTTAGCCCTAACTGAATCCGTTCTTCTTTGGTCCTCAATTCGGATATCCAACTTAACCTTAAGATCTTCAAGTCGTTTCTTTTTCTCACGCCCTCAACAGGTTCTCCTAATAACCTCCGTCACTTCACTCATCTTTGTCAGGGCATGACATCACCATCATTTAACATGTCCCAATCGGGAGGGTATTAAGACAATTCACTAAGATTCTTCCGAAAGAGATTTTATACTATACTTCAAGTTGTACCAGAATCACCAAAGTATTTATTCCTTAAAGGTTTTGGATCATATATCTCTTTCATTTCGACGACCCTCTTCACTAGCTTCCTAATTTTCAAAAGATGTGGATAGAATTTGTTCATCTCCACTTGATGCTGAAAGTATATTCAAATTGAAAACCTCAAATTTCTCATTTCTAGAATCTCCATACCATTTTCGACTATGTTCCGTATGTCTCCTAGAATCCATAATCCCGTTCTAAGTTCTCATTCAATAGTTCTAACCATGCTAAGTTCAACAACCTAGCCAAATAGTCCTAGGGTTTTAACCTAGGGCTCTGATACAAATTGTAACACCCTGTCTCGCTAGGAGTGTCACTATAAGGGTATTCCCGGGATCTCTTTTTTTTTTTTTCTTCAAGTTCAACACGCGCGGTATATCAAGAACAATTTTCACATGCAGATACAAAACCCCGCGAACCCCAACCTTGCCCGTTTAACTATCAAGACCAATAATCTTAAACTAAACGAGTCTTAATACAACGCAGCGGATACATTAATATCAAAACACCGTAGTTCTTACATTGTATTTCCTTAGCAAAATACGCAATACAGATCAAATGTTATCATTGCTAATATACAACTGTTCATTTACAACCTGAAATACATATTAAAGCCTCCAAATATTACAATGACTATCAAACTAAGCACCATTGGCCCTCAACCGCCCACATCCTTGCCCTCGCAGCAGTCCTTGATTGGAACATTAAACGTTCCAGGGGCATAGCCCAGGTTAGATGATAAACATCTAAGTGACGGCATGAAACAGTTTATACAATGCATGAGAGACACACGAACATGGCATACTC
The DNA here is from genome assembly GCA_036245055.1 of Diospyros kaki. NCBI lineage: Eukaryota > Viridiplantae > Streptophyta > Magnoliopsida > Ericales > Ebenaceae > Diospyros > Diospyros kaki. The sequence goes on along the minus strand of BSEG01000001.1, from coordinate 13,037,281 downwards.
AGACAAACGAAAATATGCAAGACACATCTAACTTGAGAAATTTCCCTGACATACTTAATCCCCGGGTGCCCTACCGTGTCACTCGGTTACCAGTCCCGGATGCCCTACCGCGTCACCCGATCACCAGTACCGGCCCCGGATGCCCTACCGTGTCACCCGATCACCAGGATTAACCATGTCCCATTCTCAAGTAGACCCCATCCCATCCCACACAGAAATAACATTGACACGAATATCAATACCCCGATGATATGAAAACCACACGCCATGCACCGACCCTTTTATAAGTAAAAACAGTTGATGCAATACATCACATGAACAATATGCAAAAGATAAAATACATAAGTGAAACGCTTTTGCAGAACAACCAAAGTTCCGGAGGGTAAAACCGCTCACTAGAACTGGTCCTATTTGCGTGTAACCTAAGTTCGGGAGGGTAACACCGTCCACCTGAACCTACTACACACCTTCCAACATATTTTCAAGATAAGGTAAAGATAGGATCAGACCACTCACCTCGAATGTATTCAGATTGCCTCGATCCTTGTGCAACACCTCAGTTTGCGTGCCAAATCCCAAATGCTTGAACTTATACTCAACCTTGAGCCACAATACTTCCTAAACACCATATCTAATTAAGGAAGCATTAAAATCCATTTTCCTCAATTTTTCCATAATTTTCTCTATTTTTTTTTTATTTTTCACCTCAATAATTCCAAAATAATTATCTCCTCAAATATTTTTCCAAATATTTCAACATGATAAATCATAAAATAATTAAATAAAAACACTGAAACAAAATTACCGATTTGCCCCTGACACACGCGCCCTCACGCGCCCTGCGCGTGGTTGCGCGTGAAGGATGGCGCGTGCAGCCACGCGCCGATCATCTTCCTCAATTTCCCGACGCCGGCGACTGCTTCGATGGGCAAACTAAGGCTACGTCCTTCAAGCCCTTGTCCATTCGATCACAATGGCACCGGTCCCCCGCCGAAAAGACATCGAAAAGTGCCCCAAACGGGCCATTATAGGCGGCGGAAGGCGGATCCGCCACCCATCTCCGGCCGAACCCAAACGACCACCCAAATGCATCCAAAACACCTCCAAAAGCTCCAGAATTGAAGCCCTTACACCTAGGAGTAAAAACCCCCTATCAAACTGGTTCGAATCTCACCAAAACTCGGCCAATTTGACGCGAAAATTTGTTAACTTTTGGCCCCCTTTTTATAGCCAAAACCCGACCGTTTTCCGACCAATCGCCGACCAAGCTTGGCCCCCAAGCAAGCCCAAGCTGTATAGCACCTCCCCCAGGCCCTACCGCGACCATCCCATCGCCGGAGACAGCTCCACGTGCGGTGGAAGGCCGCGGCCGTTTTTGGCTTGCTGCGCGTTCACACTATGCAAGTTTGATAATTTGCACTTTCACCCCTTGACTTTCCAAATGACATTTCTACCCTCCTCCAAAACACCCCTGATAAATCCAATTATATCACCATGTTCCACAAGTTTAGTACATCTCATTTGACCCTCGAAACTCCTGAAAAATTACCGTTTTGACCTCCCTCGGGCAAAATTAGAAAACTGCACTTAGGCCCGACTGGTCAAATTGTCATTAAATCCATTTGATTTAACCCGAAATCGCTTAATGGTTGTTTTATACTTAAAATATTAGTCCCTGACACGTTCCGTTGACTTTTCGGATGTCTTCTACGCCGATTCGATTTTCTCAGCCCGGTCGACAGCTGTATCGAAAACTGTTCCTGATTCAATTTATTTCATCACTAAAAATCATAGTTTAAATCGCTCGTCGATACGATACCATTTTCCCTGGCTATCTAGCGTCCGGGGTACTCCCTCTGACTAATTCGGTCGTCCAAAGCTGCGTTAGTGTACCCTATAGTCTTATTTTTCTGCAAATTCCATTTATACCCTTCATCAAATATTATTTATGGCCTTGCATTATTCCTGGGTATTACACCTTCAGTCTCCCACAGTCGAAATCAGAGGTGTAGCTGGAAGCTTGGTCGGTCATGGTTCCTCCCAGTTTTGAAAATTCCACTTTCGCCCTCTCTCAACTTTTAAAATTTCATTTTAATCCTTTTCGGGCAACCCCTTGGGTTTCCAATTATTCCATTAAGGCCCAAAAGATCTAGATTCTTCATTTCATAGCCAAAACTTTTAGAAAAATATATTTTTGACCTTTCCCGGGCAAAATTAGAAAATTACAGTTAGGCTCGAATAAATGATTTGACCATAAATCCTTTCGTTTTAACCCGAAACCACTTAAGGGTTGTTATACATACTGAATCAAGGTCTCCTTAGGGTTTTGTTGACTTCTCAAAAGACTCCTAGGACAATTTAGTTTTTCAGCCTAAAACATAGTTATACCTAAAACTGTCTCTGATTTGACTTCTTTAGATGCCATAAATCTTGCCTCGAAATGCTCATCAATGCCGTATCATTTTTCTTAGATATCTTGACTCTAGGGCACTCTCTGCAATCGATTCGATCACTCACAACTGTGAGAAATTACATTAATATCCTCAAAGCTTTTGAAAATTTCCTTTCCACCCCAAGATAAATTACTCTTGAGTGCTTTGAAAATTCTTGAGTATTACACTAGTGCCTCTACTAATACAGTTTGGTAGGGATTAGTGTGAGTTTTTTACCCTCCTAGTTAAAAACATATGTATTTTCTCACGTATAATGAATTACACTTATGTTATAAATCCAAGGGCAACTAGATATGAGATATAGGAAACACCCATAAGCAAAACATCACAAAACATTTCAACCTTGTAATCACCTAATTAAATAGGAACAAGGCATCTCTTAGTGAATGGAAAAGTTGTGTTATTCACCTATGCAACTTTAAATAGTTTTCGATGGTTCTACCTTAAGGCTGAGTCAAGTAATTGCAAACTTAGAAATCACGTTCATGGAACTACCCTTATCAATAACTAGTATGCAAGTTTTCTCACTACTCCTAATACATGTCTAAAAAACACTAGTTTGTTTCCATTCATAATCATGGACACTCTCAATCTAAGAAAATACTAGTGTACTTTCTATCCATCATCATGGGCACCTCATAATGTTAACCTGCTCTATGAAATCTAGTTCACCATCAGCCTCTTCCTCTCCTCTGGAAAAATCTAATGGATTAACCATTCCATCTTCATCCTCAAGTTGATCAACAAATTCTTAGTTTGCTCTAAAGTTTAGGCACATTCAAGACAACTAGCTACTGTGTGACCTTTCTTATGACAATGGTGGCATATTGAATGGAAGGCTTATGAGGACGGGAAGTACTAGGTTTGGAATTATTGGAAGAAAAATTTCTATTCCTAGCAATATTATCCCTAAAGGTTGAATAAGAGATTGCCTCACTAACATTAGTATCTTGAGGGGAAGATAAAGGAAAGGACCTTCATAGATGAGAGTCAAATAATTGTGTGGACACTTAATGAAAAAGAAGGGCCTTAAGGTATTTTTCTATCTACAAGGCTTTATGATAAGCTTCTCTTATAGTCTCAAGGGAGTGCAACATCTCTTTCTAAATGTTCATCCTCAATCCATTTATAAACCTTGAATTGTGAATAAATAATCCTCATTTAAATCACATCGAATAAGAAGATTTTCAAATTGTGTCAAGCATTCAGTTATACTTAAATTTGATTGTTTTAGGTTTAACAATTGTTATTGTAACTGACCTTTATGGAAGGAGGGTAGGTATTTCTCCTTTAACTATTTTTTTTTCATGACAACCCATTAGGAGATGAAAGGCTCACTTGATTTCTCAAAATTATATTGAAAATTTTGTTACTATTTCTTTGCAAAATCAGTCAATTTCATTTTGTGAAATGAACCATCTCAATGTTATTCATTTTATAATAAGTGAAGTAATCTTCCATGTCATCCAACCACTCTAAAAATGCATTAGGGTCTAATCTACTATCATACTCTTAAACATGCACTTTCATATTCCTATTGTTTCCCCTATTGTCCTATTATCTTCTTGTCTATTCTTAAGAGGCAGAGGTGATTGCCTATATTCTCTTTCTAGATTCCTTTCAGGATGTGTGTCAATTCTAAGATTCTCACCTATAGGTTTTTAAAAGTTCAAATGCCTATGGTTATACCTAGGTGCTTTATGGCTTGCATTTCTATGATAGGGTTTGCCTAGCTTCAAGAGGAGACAGTGTCTCACGTCATTGAGGAATCTTATTAGAAGTAATGTATATTCTTAGAGTACTAAGTGTTTTTTTGATTTTGGAATTATTTTGATGATGAAAAACTTCATAAGTGTTATTTCAATAAAACTATTTTCATGACATATTTTTACTCCAAATAACAATCAAGCTTATATGCTTATAAGATGAAAAATGAAACTTTTGTATGTTCATGTATCTTGTATCTTTGAAAATTCAAAATAAAAATAAATCATAGTGTTGCAAAATTATCATATGTTCATTTAGTCTCTTTGGAATGATGCATGGCAAACCCAAGGAAATTCTTTAAAGTATCATGCATACCTTCTTTTTCAAAGTAACAAACTATCGACTTGTTTGGAAGAACATTCGGCTGATTTATGCAATTAAATTCTTTTGGAAGACTAAGTTCATCAACTGTTGGCTTTCTTAAAGAAGAAGTTGACCTTTTTTGGTCTTTGGCCAAAAACAGTCGACAGTTTCCTTAATCTGTTGACAGCCAAAATTGATGCCTTGGTCCAAATGATTTTAATTCAAAATCAATCTATAGTGACTGTATACTGTTGACATTTCTCAAAAACTGTCGACTTATTATTCAATTGTTATGGGTAATTTCTAAACCACCTTTTATGGACTAAACTTTACCGAGCAGGCTGGACCAACCTTTCGAAGTCCAATAGGCCTAAGGCCGAGGACACCTTAGTAAGGTCGTAGATCGCTGAAACCCGAGCTCTGATAACGAGAGTAAGCAAGCTCCCAGCAAGGCCTTTAGCCTGCTCGCCAATCCGATCAACTCACAGGATAAAAAGGCCGTGTAATAACTAGAGGCAAGGCCCACCTGCCTTATTTGGAGCAAACCACATCCTAGATAATGGGGACTCTATTCCCGATTTTGTGGAATTGAGAAGGACATATTATCCCCATGATATTGTTTTTCCATATTTAGGAGTCATTCAAATTGTAAACACCCCACTCTATAAATAGGGGTTAAAAAACTACTGTATGGGCATGATCAATTACATATTGTTACTTGCCAAAGTTATCAAAGAACAGTCGTGGAGTAGGCATATTCTGTCTGAACCACATAAAAACTCTCTTGCATATCGTTTGTTATTTGTGCTATTTGTTTCTTTTCTTTGCATTCGTGTTTGTTTGATCAGTGCGTACCGACAAATCACAGTCGGCCAATTCTGAACGTCGACATTTTGGCGCTAGAGGAAGGGCCTCGCTCTGATCGATATCAATGGCAAGAGGAAGAACCACAAGGAGTTCTGAAGTGGTGGTCAACTAACCCAAAACCATGTCAGCTAATCGCCAGAAGTTCCGCTAGTCGGGGGCACAGTCGTAACCACTGCAACTGCTTTTGTTCCCCCATTGGTTGGAACTGCCTCAAGCATCCCCTCATGGGTTCCCTACCATCCTGTGACCCTTGTCCTAGGGATAGAGGCGATTCAGGCCTGGCAACAGTGTCAGGAGGCGTTAGAGAACACAGTCATGCAGCTCGCAGATGCAGTTAGTGTGTTAGCCCAAACACAGCTCCAAGTTGTCCAAAAGCAGGTGGAGATCGCACCACCTAGAGGTGTCCTACAGCCTTGGGATGAAAGTCCCATTCCATATGAAAGGAAAGGCAGAGAAACATCACGACAAGCTGGATCTATGCATTCTTTGAACTCACGGTCCAGGGCGAGAGCAAATCATTATGGAGATCGCCATGAAGAGGTTCATGAGAGGAGTCGGTGATGTAGGGGTTCACGTTTAGGGGAGAGCTCGACCAGGATTAGCCCAAGTCGCGCCACATACCGCAACTCGCTGGATCCTGGGAATAGGAGACGATATACGTAGCGAGATTGCTATTTTCCAGAGGGAGGTAGCGGATGAGAGAGACGGTCTCCTCTAGGACGATCTGTGGATCAAAACCCAACCGTGGAGGAATTACTACAAAGGGTCTAATGATTGCAGGCACGACATGGAGCACACGATCGGAGGGGAGATCGCGATGAGAGGACCCCGTTCTCTAGGGAAATTGAATTGGAGCCTCTCCCTCATAGATTCAAGGTCCCTAACATCCCTCAGTACAATGGAGATGGCAACCTATACGACCATTTGAATGCTTTTAACGTCTAAATGGACTTGCAGACTTCAAGTTCATTGGTGAAGTGTCGAGTATTCCCCGTGACCCTGGGGGACATACCTCGGATGTGGTTAAGGAGTCTCCGTCCTCGTAGTATCTGTAGCTGGGAGGAGTTCAAAGGAGGTTCATCAACTAGTACAGATCACTTTGGAGGCAGCTTGCTCCAACATGTCACCTAGCTATGGTTTTCCAGCAATCCAGAGAATCCTTGAAGGATTACATAGAGAGGTTCAAGTGCGAGGTCAATAATGTTGAGAACCCATCAGACGAAAGTATTCTGATTGTGATATCTGCGGGGCTTCGAAAAGATGGGAAGCTCTATGAGAGCATCTATAAGTCCCCTGTAAGGGACTTGGGTGAGTTCTACAAGCGAGCTGCGAAGGAGATTAGATGGGAAGAAACTTTTGGCTCGAAGAAGCCCGGTAACCAAAAGGATAGAGGCTGAAGCACTAACCAGAATAAGAAACTGGGAAATGGCGACAACGATAAAGGAGGCTAAGGGAAAAATCCTAATGAACAGGTCGCTAAGAAAGCAAGGAACAACCAAGGAGGCAAGCGACCTCTACGCCGAGGTCGCTATGAGAACTATAGTATCCTGTCAGACACACAAGATAGGATCTTCGCTATTGAGAAGAACATTGAGGATTTTGGGAAGCCTAATCCCATAAGGACTCCTAATAAATTCAGGAACAAGGATAAGTTTTGTGTCTACCACAATGAGGCAGGGCACAACACCTCTGAGTGTTGGGCATTGAAGGACGCAATTAAGGAATTGATCAAAAGAGGTTGATTGCGTGATTATATGGTGCGGATAGGAGATCAGTAGTCCCAATAACCGGCTCAACCAGAGCCCCGTCAAGCTTTCGAGCAAGAGCGAGCACTTACGGTAAGAACTATCTTCACTATTCATGGTGGGCCTCATGTTGCAAGAACATCTAACAGGTCGCATGAACGTTATGTGCAGGAAGCTGGTCACCTATTGCTCACCGGATACGACAGACAAGAGGGACCACCTAAGAAGGCCAGGTCAGCCCCCAACGACATTGTCTTTATGGAAGAAGACAACAGAGATGTGCACTGGCCTCATAACGACACTCTTATAGTCCAAGCTCGAATTGGAAATGTTGAAGTGCGGAGAATTATGGTAGACTCGGGCAGCTCGGTGAATGTGATGTACATGGGATGTTTCAACTAGATGGGCCTGGGGTTGGATTAGCTAATCGCATCCCCAGAACCGCTTTATGGTTTTACTGGAGATGCGGTGATTCCAATGGGGCATATTAGACTCCCATTCACAGTTGGAGATTCAGATCGCCAGTCTTCCGTGATCGCCAGTCCCTCTCGGCATATAACGTCTTCATGGGAAGGTCCGCAATGAACGATCTAAGTATGGTCGCCTCGACCAGAGCTCTGGCAATCAAATTCCCAACTTTGAATGGGACTGGGTGCATAAAAGGTGAACAATATTCAGCGAGACGTTGCTATGAAGAGGCGTTAAAAATAGGGCTCAAAGGAAAGAAAATTAATGACGTCTCAAGAAGGAAGCCCCCTGTCATCAGTGGAAGGGGAATCAACCACGACCTGGATCTATGCGAGGTGGACTATGACTGAGCCACCGGCCTGATCGATGAGCTATAAGACATTGCAGTCAGCAACGCAGATGCTGAGAGGTGTCTCCAGCTGGGCAAAGACCTCGCTCCCGCGGTAAAGACTCAGTTGGCTGAATTTTTTAAGGAAAATCTAGACGTGTTCGCCTGGAACCATGACGATATGGTGGGAATAGATCCGAATGTTATACTACACCAGCTCAACATAGACTCCAATCACATGCCAGTTTGCTAGAAGAGAGGCCTATGACTGCAGAATGTTATGTGGCCCTAAAAGAAGAAGTAGACAAGCTACTGGGGCGAACAAATTTATCAGAGAAGCTCATTACCTGGTCTGGGTAGCTAATCTGGTCCTAGTAAAGAAAAAGAACGAAAAGTGGAGGACATGCGTTAACTTCACGGACTTCAATAAGGCGTGCCCAAAAGATAGCTTCCCTTTACCCAGGATAGATCAGCTTATGGACGCAACAACTGGTCACCAACTCCTTAGTTTCATGGATACTTATTCGGGGTACAACCAGATTCCTATGAAACTTGAAGATGAGGAGCACACCTTATTTGTCACAGATCGAGGGTTATACTGCTACAAAGTGATGCCCTTTGGGGCTGAAGAATGCTGGAGCGACCTACTAGGATCTAGTTAATATGATGTTCGAGGATCTGATTGGGAAAACCATGGAAGTATATGTGGATGATATGCTAGTGAAGTCTAAGCAGATTGACGACCATGTTCGCAACCTGGACGAGATGTTCCAGATCCTGAGGAAATATCAAATGAGGCTGAATCCATTCAAGTGCACGTTCGGCGTAGCTTCTGGGAAATTCCTGGGCTTCATGGTGAACGAAAGGGGATTGAGGCCAATCCTGAGAAGATTCGAGCTCTGCTAGACATGAGATCGCTAACCAAAATAAAGGATGTGCAAAGCTTAAACGGTCAGATCGCTGCCCTTAGCAGGTTTGTCTCCAAAGCCTCTGATAAATGCATTCTATTCTTTAATGTGTTGAAGCAGGAAAAAAGATTCTAGTGGATGGAAAAATGTGAAGTCGCCTTTCAACAGTTGAAAGAATGCATGGGACGCGCCTCGCTCATGTCAAAACCAAAGAAAGGAGAGGAGTTGATCGTTTACTTGGGGGTGTCTCAATATGCCATCAGTGCGGTGCTAGCGCGAGAAGAAAACATGGTGCAATACCTAGTGTATTATGTGAGCCATAGACTATTAGATGCAGAAACCAGATATACCCCTATGGAAAAGCTCGCCTGTTGCCTAGTGGTGGCATCGAGGAAGTTGCGCCCTTATTTCCAGGCACATCGAATCAATGTATTGACCAAATACCCGCTGAAGCAGATTCTACAGAAGCCCAATTCCTCTGGCCTTTTACTCAAGTGGGCCATCGAGCTCTCTCAATTTGACATAGAGTTCAAACTAAGGTTGGAATAAAAGGGCAGGTGCTAGCGGATTTCATTGCTGAGTTCATAGGCCCAGTAGAAGAGGAGCCCGAATCTTCAGAGAATCCATCCTGGGAATTGTATGTGGATGAGTCTTCCGATGAGCACGGAGCTAGATCTAGGGTACTCCTAATAAGCCCAGAAGGGCATAAAATCCCCTATGCCACAGATTCGGGTTTAAGGCAACCAATAATGAAGCAAAGTGTGAGGCCTGCTAGGGGGACTATGCCTAGCGAATGAGGTAAAGGCAGAAAGATTAATGGTCTTCAGTGACTCCTAGTTCGTGGTATGTCAGATATGAGGTGAATATCAAGCTAAGGACTCGAAGATGGTGGCTTTCCTCTAGAGAGTCCAGGATCTAATGCAAACTTTTGAAGGGTGCGAAGTGAACCAAGTGCCAAGGAACCAGAATTCCCACACCGATGCCTTAGCTAGCTTGGCATCAACCCGAGATGCTGACTCCTTGGGAGCGATTCCAGTGGAGTTCCTAGCAGAACCAAGCATGGAAAGGCAAGGTGAAGTATTGGCAATTGCAGTGAGCCCAGGCTCATGGATGAAGCCCATTGTCGACTACTTACAGGAGGGAAAGTTTCCGGGCAACAAGGTAGAGGCACGATGTATGCGAGCTCGCAAGGCTAGATACTGTATTCACGATGATATGCTCTACAAAAGGGGGTTCATAGCCCCATTGTTGAGGTGCCTCAATGACCTTGATTGCCAGGCAGTTCTTAAGGAGATACATGCGGGTCATTATGGCAACCACGTTGGGGGGTTGTCCTTGGCGCAAAAGGCACTTCGCCGGGGTTCTACTGGCCTACCATGAAGCAAGACGCTATGAATCTAGTAAGGAGGTGTGACACACACTAGAGATTTTCAAAGGTACCACGAGTTCCACCCGTTTATCTGTAGCAGTTGTGCAGCCCATGACCCTTCGCCATTTGGGGCATGGATCTGATCGGGAACTCCCAATAGCTCATGGCAGGTGTAAGCATGCTATAGTGGCAGTTGATTACTTCACCAAATGGGCGGAAGCAAAGGAGCTCGCAGAAATATCCTCATCAAAGGTAGAAAAATTTGTTTGGAGTAACATTATTTACAAATTTGGAGTTCCCCAATAGATAGTCATGGACAACAGAACCCAATTCACCAGTGAGCAGTTTATCTAGTTTTGTGAATCGCTGGGGATCCAAAAAAGTTTCACGGCCGTGGACCATCCCCAAGCCAACGATCAAGTCGAGGCTATCAACAAAATAATCAATAGATCCTAAAGACAAAGCTGGAAGTAAGAAAGGGAGCCTGGGTAGATGAGCTACAAATATTGCTCTGGGCCTATCGAACCACAGCTCGAACCACCACAAGAGAAACCCCATTCTCTATGGTTTATGGGTCTGAGGCAATGATCCTGGCGGAATACGAAGTAACCAGTCATCGAAGAGCCACCTTCAACCTGGAGAATAACGACCAGCTACTGGCCTCAAACCTTGATCTGCTCTAGGAAGCAAGGGAGCTAGCTCGCTTGAGGGTGGCACCTATCAGCAGCGGGTCGCAAGGTATTATAACAAGAGGGTTCAAGTTCAGTGCTATAGTGTTAGTGATCTCGTGTTGTGCCTTGTTCTTCCTGGAGCTCGCAAGGCCAGCAACGGGACCCTAGGGCCAAACTGGGAAGGTCCCTACATTATCAATGAAAATTTGGGCAACAGAACATATCACTTGGAGAATATGGATGGGGCTATCCTTCCGCGAGCTTGGAATGTAGAGCACCTCAAACCATATTTCCGATAAGCAACACTTTTGCTTTGCATAATACTACTCATTGATTGATGTTCTATTTATTCTGACATTATTCCATTAATAAATTTAATTCCTGATTTTTACTGTCAAATTTTGTTGTTTCCACCTTTTGTAAAAAATAAGAGCCAGGAAATAACACTAATTTGGGGTTAAAAGGCTATGGTTTGCGAGCTGGGGCCCATTCAACTTGGCCTACGTGCTATGGTTTGTGGCTTATCTGAGCACTCACCTTTAGTCCTCACCCTAAGCCGTAGCTCATGAACTAGAGCCCATTCATCTGGACCGCAGATTCATAGTTTGGTGCCTACTAAGTGACTACTTTAGCTAAAAACTTATAAGTCATGGTTCACTACCTGGGGTCCTCTCATCTTGACAAAAGTCATGGTTTGCGACCTACCTGGGTGTTCATCTTGACCTCGCTAAGCCCTTAAAAGTCATGGTATGTTAGCTAGGATCGAATTGCAATCTTTCTAAACATATAGCTTAACGACAAAATGCGATTCGATTTAACTTTCACCAAGCTATCGTATGTTAGGTTAGATTTGCTCTCGATTACTTAAGTATTTGTAGTTGTGACCTACTGGGTATACAACTCGAACTAACAAGATCTTACTTAACATATTATCCGAGATTATTCGATTTCAAAATTTAACAGTTGCGAGCTAAAAATATCCATGAGTTAAACTCATGCATGATTTCTATATTTGATTTTTAGCTTGCAAAAAATATCAAAGAAATAGATGTTCGTTACATATGGAAAAATGTATTGTTTCGAGACAAAAGTACAAACAAAAACAAGGAAAAAGAAAAAGTCCTAATGGCCTAGAGAGTGCGAGCTCGGAGCAGCCGCATCCTGGGGAGCTGGGTTGCCGGCATTTTTCGAAGGGAGGACGACCTCGGTCTGATCAAGCATGAGCGAGGTAGCGACAACTTCCTTGTTTGCCGGCTTCAGTAGCATACTTTTTTACCTCCTCCACCGCTTCCTCACAGAAGAAGGAAAAGTCGAGCTCTGGATGCGCCAGCCACAAAGTGAACAGAAACACACTGCAAGTATCGGACTCAACCTCCTCGCGCTCCCTGGCGACCCGAGCCTCGACATCGACCTTCGTTTGCTCGACCTCCCACTTTGTTGCCTCAGCCTTCCCAGATGCAACGTCAGCTTGCTGACGAGCTAGCTCCAGGTCACTTCGCACTTTAGCCAGCTCCTCTTTAGCCTTTTTGAGCTTCGAAGTGGCTTGGGAGAAAGCCGAATCATAAGCTCTCTTCTCGCGAACTAGTTCTTCTTTAGCCTCTTTCTTGGCTCTCTCGGCCAAACTTGAATTATTGCTTATCCTCAAGCAAAGAAAAGAAATTATAAACTCAAAACAAAAAACATATGTTTGGAATCATTCATTACATTCCAATCCTTTGTTATGCCCACATTTAAATTCTCAATCAAAAATGTAGCAATAGCAAATAAAGGAAACTAAGCATACTTATGTTCCCCAGTTCAAGAATCCATACAAAATTCTAAACTCAATTATGTTTTGTCATGTAATCCACATGATTAAATAGTGCAACAACTATTCTTGTAACCATCCCATTCTCACTACTACAAACAAAGGTAGCAAAGTAAGGTTCCTTTTTTTCTCTCTTCTTTCTCTTTCTTTCTTTCTTTCTTTCTTTTTTTCTCTTTTATTTTTCTAATTGAACGAGTGCATTTTATGCTCCATCTCGTTTTTTCTTTTCTTTTTTTTCTTTAACTAAACGAGTGCATTTTATGCTCCATCTCGCTCAACATTATTCACCTTATTTACTTAAACCCTATTTAGGCCTAGCTCAGAAGGAATAATCACAAGAAAAGCATTACATTTATCTTTCATGCTTAGTCACACAACTCACACAACTTCGCAAAGAACATGTACTTCAATGATCTTAGAATCCAAGTATACTTAATCTTGCTTTATAACATATTGCAAATTCCAAATCAAAGACTCAATGTTAAACACAATAAAGAACCCAAATGCAAATCTTGATTCCAAATAATAGATTTTGCTTATTTTTTCTTTCACTAAATTTTCTAGTCTAGGGGTTGGCCAAATATACACCTGATATAAGTTTTGTAAAAAAATTTAATATAAAAAACGCACAAGTAAAAGAAATAGCATATATTAACAATTAATAACTTATTTAACACATTGTCCTCAATGTAAAAGACAAAGAAAAATTAAAAGAGAATGAAAAATGAATACTCCTCTAGACACATAATTGAACACTATAATACCCATGCTAGTCCAAACTGAATCAGCTTTATTTTTCTTTCTTTTGAACCTACACAACATCATAAGTATGGGTTATTGGCCATATTTATTCAACAAAACTAAAATGAAATAATAAAAGCAAAAAGCAAAAAGAGCTTGGGTTGCCTCCCAAGAAGCGCTTGTTTATAGTCATTAGCTCGACTAAGTTTTCATCTTCATGGAGGCTTGAATCCTTCTTCTGTTAAACTTTTGTGCATGCCGGTTGATGAACTCTACTTTTCATGACTTGGCGGCTTGGCTTTTGAAGAAGAAGAAGAAACATCCAAAGACACCAATTTGTCTCTTTTGGATGGACAACCTTTTTATTTTTTTCCCAAATAGCCAACAACCACGGCCTTGTTCTAGGCATTTAAAATTTTTTCCTACTCATCAAAAGAGATAGCAATGCAATTTTCTATAGGCTCATCTAATCTTTTTACTAAATCATCAATGCCATCTATCCTTAAGACTTCTTTTTCATTGTTATTAAAATGTTTCGTAGCCTTAAACACATTAAAAGTAACTGTCTCATCATAAATTCTAAGGCTAAGTGTTCCTTGTTGGACATCAATCAACGCTCTCCCTGTGGCAAGAAAAGGTCTTCTTAAAATTAAGGGCATATCATAATCTTCTTCCTTGTCTAGAACAAGGAAGTCAACAGGAAAAATAAATTTATCTACTTTTACTAAAACATCTTCCACTACTTCCCTTGGATATTTGATACTTCTATCATCCAATTGAAGACAAATAGTGCTGGGTGTAGGTTTTTTCAGTCCAAGCTTCTTGAAAACAGAAAAGGGCATCAAATTAATACTTTCATCAAGGTCACATAAAACTTTACCAAAATTAATTTCACCAATAGTGCAAGGAATAGAAAATCTCCCTGGATCCTTGAGTTTTGGAGGCAATTTATTTTGTAGAATTGCTGAGCATTCTTCATTAAGTTTCACCATCTCAAATTCCTCCAACTTTCTTTTGTTTGCAATTATGTCTTTCAAAAATTTGGTATAACTTGGCATCTGTGATATATGAAGGACCGACACGAGGATCAAAGCATGCAACAGAAGCGATTTTAAACATAAAATCTATCCTCGTATTGTTTAGAATCTAGAAAACTTACTTTTCCTACGGATTACCGGACGGAATGGAGCGATAGGAGGAGGAGGGGCGACAACTTCTTCGCGTGGTGGAGACGACGGCTGTCCTGCAATCCTTCGGCTCCTTCGCATCAGATCTCTTGATCTTCCAAGGTATGACTCAACTCGTGGCCTCTCTTGGTGACGAAGAGAAAAACGACTTAGGTTGAAATCCAACAAAGAGAGAATATATATATAGGGAGAACCCTAGGGTTAAAACCCTAGTGGGCCAAACCCTAGTGGGCCAAGTCCAATTAATTAATTTTCTAATTGGGTTAGCCCAATTAATTAATTAAAACAATGAACTATTATTTTATTCTAGCCCAATTTAATTATGGACTATTCTGAATAAAATAATTCTCTCAATGTAATTCACCCAACAGGCCAAATGTATTAAATAATACATGAGTTATATCGAGCTACCCCGGGGACCAAAAGACAAATTATTCATGGCTACTAAAATGACCAAAATATCCCTGCTACCCAGTAGCAATATTTTGTCATTCTAAGTGTTCCAACTATCACCATATAGTAACACTGACCCCACGAATAATTTTGCATGTGCAACGTCTTTGACCTACTAGTGTAATGACAAAAATACCCCTCTGCGTAACACCCATCATTTAGAAAGGAATAATGTACTAACACCTCTCTAAATGATTTCTACCATCCTTAGATCACTAGTCCAATAATCCGTGACTACTCGAATGTACTTGCTTATCACCGGGAGCTACCCAGAAGCACACACTCTTAAGTCACGTTCCCAGGGCCCTGGATTATTTGATTATTCTTGGACAATCACAAGGGGGTGAATCACATAAACCATCTTGTATTAGTCTGTCTTAGCTAATTAGAAACCACACTCCCAACTCACAAGGTTATTGATCTTTGATAGACCTCACCTATAGTGAATCTAAGAATATAGCTCTAGGTTCACTAGACCACCAACTAATACTCAAGTATTAGAGTACTCGTCCACGTAGTAGCAGTGATAGACTAGATCCATGATAATTAGTACTTTGTCATTAGCTTCTATCACAGGTCCACTCTACGCATTCCAAATGCGCTTGTACAATTAGAGTAAATGGACTGTTTACTGGCTAAGGCAAGCCATCCTCCATTAGGATCTATTGCACAATGATCTTATCATGATAGAATGTCCAGTTCTATCAAAAGATCAAGAGTAATATTTTTCTTGCTTATTAAGTACCCATGATTCATGCCTAACTGTGAAGAACGACCCATCACATGAATCACTTACTTAATAGCATGGACACTTTTCCAACAATAAAATGCAAATAATATATGTGCCATAAACTGACTAAAAGAAACATCATTACCATAAATTAAACAAAACATGTCTTTAGGGCATACATTTCCAACAATATAGCATTAAGAAGAGGGATGTTAATATGCAACTTTTTAAACATTTTTAAAAATTTAGCAAATTTTTTATCCAAGTTAGCCTTCAGAAATCTTTTAGGAAAAGGAGGTTTGTAAGATTTTAAATTAAAAGAAGAAGAACTCCCTTTTTTCTTCATTGATAGCTCCTGATCCTCTTCTTTGGCTTTAAGCTCTTGTCTTTCTTTCTCTTTTGTATGTTCTTCATCTTTTTCTTTACATTCAAATTCTTTTCCACTTCGTAAAGTGATGGCTTTTACATGCTCCCTTGGATTCTTCTCAATAGTGCTAGGCAATCCTCTTTGTGGTCTTTCTGAAATTGCTTGGGCAAATTGTTCAATTTGAGTTTCCAAACTTTGCATTATTGCCTTTGTACTATTAATAAACTTTGCCATCATATCTTCCAAATTCAGGTTCTTCTCTTATGGAATTTGTTGTTGTTGCTGTTGTTGAAAGTTGGGTGACACTCTTTGTTGATTATTACTCAAGGAAAAATTAGGATGGCTCCTCCATCTTGGATTGTAAGTGTTGGAGTAGGGATTAAAATTTGACCTGTTGCCACCATAAGAAATAAAATTAGCTTATTCAGAAGAACTAGAAAAATGATTTCCTACTTGACAATCTACACTAGCATGTCCCCTACGCCCACAAAGCTCATAAGAAAGAAAATGAGAAGAAGAAGAAGAAGAAGAAGAAGAAGAAGAAGCATTCATAGCTGAAACTCCCATATTACCCAAATTCTTATTTAATTCAGCAATTTGAACAGATAAGGCAGTGATAGAATCAACATTATAAATTCCAACTCTCTTTTTATTTGCTATCTCATTATCCCATTGATAACTGTTAGCTGTCATCTCCTCCAAAAGTTCATATGCTTCTTCAGGAGTTTTCATCATAAGGGTACCATCGGCAGTTGCATCTAACATCGAACAAGAAGATTGATTAATGCCACTACAAAAAGTTTACACTTGCATCCAAACAGGTAGACCATGGTGAAAACATTTCCTAAGCAATTCCTTAAATCTCTCCCACGACTCATATAAGGATTCATTACCAAATTGTGAAAAGATTGTTATGTCATTCCTTAATTTAGCCATTTTAGTAGGTGAAAAATATTTAGATAAAAATTCTTGTGCCAAATCACTCCATGTAGTAATAGAACATGCAGGAAGAGAATTAAGCCATTCTTTTTCCCTATCTTTTAGGGAAAAGGGAAACAACCTAAGTTAAATTGCATCCTCACTAACTCCATTATGCTTAAAAGTATCACATATTTCAAGAAAATTAGCAATATGAGTTAGGATCATCATTAGGGCCAGAAAATTATACACTCATCTGGATCATCTGAATAATTGCAAGCTTGGTCTTGAAGTTGTTTGCTTGCACATTGGGCCTCTTAATGCTTGATGTAGTGCCATCCAAAGTAGGTGTAGCATATGAGCTCAATGTCCTTGGATTATTTTGGATATGTTGTTCTTGCTCTATCTTGTTCTTTTTCTCCTTCTTTTGCTTTTTCAGAGTTTTTTCAATTTCTTGATCAAGGGGTATCAATTCTCGACCACTAGTGCATGTCATGCACCATGAAACCTACAAAGAAAAAGAAAAAAAAAACTAAAATTAAAAATTAAAAATAAAATTTCTAAAAGTTGAAAAAAAATAAAATTAAATTAAAATTGCAAATCCTAAATGAAAACTGTTGTTGCCAAAATACAACAATCTATTTTTTTTTTATTGTGGACAGACGCAAGAGTCTCGGAAGTCGTGCCTTCACTGATGAAAATCCGGACGAGGAATTGGATCTGGTGGAGTTCCAAATCTGATAAACCGACAGAGCTGATGGTCTGACAGGTTGATGATCTTGGAGGCTGATGTTCTGGTGGCCTCAAAATGATCTGGTGGCCTCAAGATGATCTGGTGGCCAAAAGTGATCTGGTGGCCTTAAGATGACCGGGTGGCCAAAAGTGACCGGGTGGCCTCAAGATGACCGGGTGGCCAAAAGTGACTGGGTGGCCTCAAGGTGACGAGAGACCTCGGAGTGACGAGAGGCCTTAGTGTGACGGGAGGCCTTAGAGTGACGAGAGGCCTTGTGGTGACGAGAGGCTACGGAGTAACGAGAGGCCTTAGAGTGACGAGAGGCCTTGCTGATGACGAGAGGCCTACAAAACAAGTACACCATTAGGGCGCGGGTGGGGGTCCCCGCGCAAACCCTCCGATGCTTAAATTAGATCTCGAGAGAAATGAAAAATCGTACTTTAATTGCTCAAATTAGCGTACCCTGTGATGAAGGCATGATCTCGTATTTATAGCGGAGGAGAGAGAGAAGATGTGCGAGAATCTCGCGGCCTATCCGAGAGGAAAAAGAGGAGAGACTGGCCCAAGCCCACTTGACCATGATCGGATGGGGGGTCACTCGGTTATGACCGAGTGGGGGGGCCACCCGATCATGCATTCTTCTCCCCTTTTCCTTGGCTCGATTTTGAGTGGTTCCCATACCTCAACTTCATGCCAGATTTTCATGTTGATTGAACGCGAATCTCTCAAAACTCAAAACATAAAAGTTGTAGATAATTCTCTTATATTTCCATAGAACTTTGAATCAGGTCAATCGGAGCTCGTATGAGAAAGTTATATCCAAAAAACTGAAGCAGTGTCATACCCACTCGGCAAAACCGAGTGGGTCATAAATAGCGAGTGGCCACTCGGTCATGACTGAGTGGGGGCCACTCGGTCATGTCTTCTTTTGCCCGATCGAGTGGGGGTCCACTCGGTTATGCCTTCTTTTTCCCTTTTGACTTGGTTCGAGTCCATCTTCCTTCAATACTTAACTCCGAGCCTTCATAGTGTAGGTGTATCAATTTCATACCCGATTTACCCCTTTATTAAGCCAGAATCTATCAAAACGCAAAACATAAAAGTTGTAGATAATTCTCTCATATTTTCATAGGACTTTGAATCAGTTCAATCGGATCTCGTATGAGAAAGTTATGGCCGAAAAACTAAGACAGTGTCGTACCCACTCGGCATAACCGAGTGGGCCCTCCCCACTTGGTCTCGGCTCGACCTCTTGCTCCTTCGGCTTACTTCCTTGATCTCCTACAACCCGTTGGGCCTTTGGGCTTCATTTCCATGTCTCAAGACTATTTTTTAGGTCTTGTGATTCTCCATGTTTACAGGGCATATCAATTGCTCCCTACTCTTTTAGCCGGAAGGTTCGGATGAAAGAGTATCTTGTCCGATAAACTTTTGAACACCACTTCTCTTTTAGATGCTTAATCTTCTACACATCCTCTTGAGCTTGTTAGCACATCATGCTTTTAAATTTCTGGACTCTTGTGATTTTCAATTCCTTTGCAGAAGTATGAGGTAGATATACTAGTAAGTTTGCTTTCCATAGATGTCGAACTATGCATCGAACGATGAGTTTGATTCTGCTCCCAGTTATTGAGTTATGCGCGGGACAATAGGCTTGCATTTAATTTTCCTTTGTTGTTAGGCTTTAAGCAGGACCATGAGCTTACGTTTGTTTTCTTTCTCCCGTTGTCGGGCTATAAGCGGGATAACGGGCTTGAATGTACTTTTACCTTGTTGTCGGGCTATAAGCAGGACAACGGGTTTAAATTTATTTTTCCCTCGTTGCCGGGCCATGGGCAGGACAACGGGAATGATCGAATTTTACCTCGTTATCGGGCCATATGCGGGACAACGGGCTCGATCGCGTTTTACCTCGTTGCTGGGCCATAGGTGTGACAACGGGCTTGATCGAATTTTACCTCGTTGCCGGGCCATAGGCAGGACAACGGGCTTGATCGAATTTTACCTCGTTGCCGGGCTATAGGCGGGACAACGGGCTCGATCGCGTTTTACCCCGTTGCCGGGCCGTAGGCGGGACAACGGGCTTGATCGAATTTTACCTGGTTGCCGGGCCATAGGCGGGACAACGGGCTTGATCGAATTTTACCTCGTTGCCGGGCCATAGGCGGGACAACGAGCTCGATCGCGTTTTACCTCGTTGCCGGGCCGTAGGCGGGACAACGGGCTTGATCGAATTTTACCTCGTTGCCGGGCCCTAGGCGGGACAACGGGCTTGATCGAATTTTACCTCGTTGCCGGGCCATAGGCGGGACAACGGGCTCGATCGAATTTTACCTCGTTGTCGGGCCATAGGCAGGACAACGGGCTTGATCGAATTTTACCTCATTGCCGGGCCATAGGCGGGACAACGGGCTCGATCGCGTTTTACCTCGTTGCCGGGCCTTAGGCGGGACAACGGGCTTGATCGAATTTTACCTCGTTGCCGGGCCATAGGCGGGACAACGGGCTCGATCGCGTTTTACCTCGTTGCCGGGCTGTAGGCGGGACAACGGGCTTGATCGAATTTTACCTCGTTGTCGGGCCATAGGCGGGACAACGAGCTCGATCGAATTTTACCTCGTTGCCGAGCCGTAGGCGGGACAACGGGCTTGATCGAATTTTACCTCGTTGCTGGGCCATAGGCGGGACAACGGGCTCGATCGCGTTTTACCTCGTTGCCGGGGCATAGGCGGGACAATGGGCTCGATCGAATTTTACCTCGTTGCCGGGCCATAGGCGGGACAATGGGCTTGAGTTTATTTTTCCCTCGTTGCCGGGCCGTGAGCGGGGCAACGGGCTTGAGTTTATTTTTCCTGTAAGTAGAGCATAGCAAACAAACTTTCACAAAGCAATGTGTAATGGAAATGCTTACATTTTTTGAAATAAGTGAGTACATCCACTGTTTCATTCTGGGTCTTATTGTTGCCTTTGAGCATGAAATGTTTAGTTTCTCGATCTTTAACATAGGCTCTCTTCAATGGGTCTGAATTTTTCTCCCAGTTTTCTCTTTGAGGGCATTAATGGTGGCTAACTACCTTCTTCTAAGGGCATGTCCTTTCGTGGCTTGTCTAGATGGAATAGGAGGAGTCCTTTACCATAGTTTCACTGCCCGAGATGACATGCATGGGCTCATGAACTAGTTCATTGTCTAGAGGTGGATTCTCCCATAAGTCCTTCCTCTCTCTTGACATCTCTGATTTGATCTCCCCCGCTCTTCCTGTCTATCTTCTCCTCTTTGAGGATCACCATCTTTGACCTGTACGTACGTTTGAAGATGTCCTTCACGAACTAGCATCTCAATCTGATCTCTTAACTCCCGGCACTGGTCAGTGCAATGACCACGGGTTCTGTGATATCTACAATATTCTTCTCTATTCTTTCCCATTGGATGGTCAACCTTTTTCGGGAGTCTAATGAGACCTGACCCTTCGATGGCTGCAAGTATGGTTGATCGAGGTTGGAGGAGTTTGGTGTAATGGTGGAACTGGGGCAGAGGTATATCTGATCTTCTAACCCTTTCCTGTCGTCGAATAGACTCTTCTTCTCCTTCGCGCTCCTTTTTCTTCCTTTCTTTGTCCTCATTCCCTGCCACATTTCTCATAATTTCAGTGTGAAGGATATACCTGTTTGCTCTGACAAATAGATCGGCTAGGGACGTTGGGGGGTCTAAAGAAAGTGACTCTTGGAGAGAGGCGAGGCGCGTCCCTTGGAGCATAGCAGACACTGCAACTTGGGCCTGCAAGTCGGGGACTTCAAGGGTGGCATTACAAAACATATCCACAAATTGACGTAAAGATTCCTTATTCCCTTGTCGTATGCTGAGCAAATATGTGGCATCCTGTTTCCTTCGACTGTTAGTCACAAAAGCTTTAGTAAATTCTGTCCTAAGATGCCCAAATGAGGAAATGGAGGCTTCTGGAAGGCTGTTAAACCATGTTCGAGCATGTCCTGACAATGTAAAGGAAAATGCTCGGCACATTATATCGTCGTCCCATCCATGCAATATCATCAGTGACTCATAATTCTGAACATGATCATATGGGTCGTCTTTCCCTGAGTAGAGGGTGATTTGTGGCATTTTGAATTTTCAAGGCAGTGGTCTCTCCAATATATCGGTCGTAAAAGGACATTTTCTTCGTTGGTGCTCATTTGTTGCAGGGATTAACTTTTTCCATTCAAGCACTTCTTCTACTACTCTTTTCATATCATCCCTCATAGTGGCTGTTGTCTGATTGTCATGTCTTGTTGGCGTACTGGCCACTGTTTCATGATACCTCCGTCTTTGAGGGCTTCTGGTTCTGTTTTCCATTCTGGGGTTTTCATTTCTTCGCGGTGCGGAATGAGGGTTCTTCCTTGGAGGTGGTGACCTAGGCCTACCCTCTCGTCTAGGCGTAGATCGAGAATGAGAATCGGGAGTAGCTTCTTGGTAGGAATCGGCCCCTACTTCGGGTTGAGGTTCTGGGGATGGCATAAACTTTTTCAGAGTATCAGGTAACGTCCCTACAGGCATCATACCTTGGAGGATTCCAGCCATGTCTCGAAGTACTTGCATGCCCTCAACGTGTTGTTATCTCAATACTTCGTACTCTTCCCACGGTACCGTGCGTGATGGCTGTCGTGAAGCCCCAGCTTGTTCAGTAGGAGGTGGCCTTGAGCCGATAAGTAGTGGCGATGGGACTGTTTGGTTCCCCACCTGCGGGATAGGGGAAATGGAGCGGTCGTCTCCTTCAGGTTGAGCATTATGTGGGGGAGGCGGTGCTCCCTCTTGCTGAGTGTTTCGTGGTGGTAGGCGTGTTTCTACGCCTTGAGAGAGAGTTCGTCGGTGTCCACGAGTGTTTGCCATTCTTAAGTTGACTTTTTGTCTTGCATTTCCCACAGACGGCGCCAATTGTTGTTGCCAAAATACAACAATCTATTTTTTCTTTTTATTGTGGATAGACGCAAGAGTCTCGGAAGTCGTGCCTTCACTGATGAAAATCCGGATGAGGAATTGGATCTGGTGGAGTTCCAAATCTGATAAACCGACGGAGCTGATGGTCTGACAGGTTGATGATCTTGGAGGCTGATGTTCTGGTGGCCTCAAAATGATCTGGTGGCCTCAAGATGATTTGGTGGCCAAAAGTGATCTGGTGGCCTTAAGATGACCGGGTGGCCAAAAGTGACCAAGTGGCCAAAAGTGACCGGGTGGCCTCAAGATGACCAGGTGGCCTCAAGGTGACGAGAGACCTCGGAGTGACGAGAGGCCTTAGTGTGACAGGAGGCCTTAGAGTGACGAGAGGCTACGGAGTGACGAGAGGCCTTGTGGTGACGAGAGGCCTCGGGGTGACGAGAGGCCTTGTGGTGACGAGAGGCCTCGGAGTGACGAGAGGCCTTAGTGTGACGGGAGGCCTTAGAGTGACGAGAGGCCTTGCTGATGACGAAAGGCCTACAAAACAAGAACACCGATAGGGCACGGATGGGGGTCCCCGCGCAAACCCTCCGATGCTTAAATTAGATCTCGAGAGAAATGCAAAATCGTACTTTAATTGCTCAAATTAGCGTACCCTGTGATGAAGGCATGATCTCGTATTTATAGCGGAGGAGAGAGAGAAGATGTGCGAGAATCTCGCGGCCCATTTCGATGATTTTGCGGCCCATCCGAGAGGAAACAGAGGAGAGACTGGACCAAGCCCACTTGACCATGATCGGATGGGGGGTCACTCGGTTATGACCGAGTGGGGGGGCCACCCGATCATGCATTCTTCTCCCCTTTTCCTTGGCTCGGTTTTGAGTGGTTCCCATACCTCAACTTCATGCCCAATTTTAATGATGATTGAACGAGAATCTCTCAAAACTCAAAACATAAAAGTTGTAGATAATTCTCTTGGCTTTCCATAGAACTTTGAATCAGGTCAATCGGAGCTTGTATGAGAACGTTATAGCTAAAAAACTGAAGCAGTGTCATACCCACTCGGCAAAACCGAGTGGGTCATAAATAGCGAGTGGCCACTCGGTCATGACCGAGTGGGGGCCACTCGGTCATGTCTTCTTTTGCCCGACCGAGTGGGGGGCCACTCGGTTATGCCTTCTTTTGCCCTTTTGACTTGGTTCGAGTCCATCTTCCTTCAATACTTAACTCCGAGCCTTCATAGTGTAGGTGTATCAACTTCATACCCAATTTACCCCTTTATTAAGCCAGAATCTATCAAAACTCAAAACATAAAAGTTGTAGATAATTATCTCACATTTCTATAGGACTTTGAATCAGCTCAATCGGAGCTCGTATGAGAAAGTTATGGCCAAAAAACTAAGGCAGTGTCGTACCCACTCAGCATAACCGAGTGGGCCCTCCCCACTTGGTCTCGGCTCGACCTCTTGCTCATTCGGCTTACTTCCTTGATCTCCTACAACCCGTTGGGCCTTTGGGCTTCATGTCCATGTCTCAAGACTATTTTTTAGGTCTTGTGATTCTCCATGTTTACAGGGCATATCAAAAACAAAAAGATGTTCAATCTAAGACTAAATTATGCAGTCTTGATATGTAATAAACTAGTCCTCAGCAATGGCGCTAAAAACTTGATGTGTGATTTATGCACAATTAATTCAGACAAGTGTACTCTACTCAAATATGCATATAATGATGAAAAGAGTGTTGATCTCACGAGAACTAGATCACAATATCAAAACAATTTTAATTAGTCTAAGTTGAACTAATTAATTAATTAGATAAATAAAAAAAAATTAAATAAAAAAATGAATTCATTATGAGAAAAATTAATTAATAAATGTACTAGGGTTTAGATTTCATTTAATCTAAATTATGTAATTATTTATTCAATTCCGATTCAAAATAAAAAATACTCTTATAGTATTTTATATTTATTTGTATGTGATGGTGGATTTCCCTTAATTAATTAATAAGTTTTCTTAAGTCATATTAATCTTTTATTAATTTAATTTCACTGTCAGATTTCTGAGCAGATATCAACGAAATAAATAAACATTAAGTTCTTTGGAAACCTTTAATCTCAAAAGGGCTTGACTCACTAAACTTCCTCAATTCCCACACATGAGCTAATTATCTCTCGATATCATAGTCAAGCATGTGATTTATATTGTCTATGAATCTAATTTATACCAGTCATTTAGTCAGTCATACATAAATCATTAAATCATTAAAGAGTGACCAATCTTTTAAAATATTAAACACAATAATATAAAATCCTCATGCAAATAATAATCTGGTTTTGAATCAAACTAAACAAAGACTTACATAATCACAAAATTAAAATCCATCCAAACCTTAGCTAAAATAATTTAGCTAGACATTATTAAAATAAAAATAAAACAAAAATTAAATGGAAAAAAGAACTTTCCTGCCCAGATCTAAAACAGATCCAGGTCAGACTGTGCGTGAGGTGACTGTTGTGTTCTTCTCATTGTGTCGGTCGTTCTCTTCTTGCCTTCTCGTGCGCCGCTCCCAGCCCTCCTGCTGTTTCCAATTGCGCCCCTCTCCGCCTTCTTCAGTGTGCACCTCCAATCTCCAATTCTTTTTGTGTGCCTTCCCCAAGTCCCTATTCTGTTCTTATAGTATATATACACGTACATTTATTATATTAATATATTATTATATATACACACACACAAACCACACACTCACGCATTCACATTACTAATAATAATATATAATATAATATAATATAAAAATAATATAATGTATATAAAGATAATATAATTTATAATATTTAATATACTATTAATTATATTATATTATAATATTAATTTTAAAATTAACTTTTTTATAATATCTTTTTTTTTTAACCCAAACACTAAGTAGTATTTCTGTAAAATAAAAAAAATACTAAAAATTAAATATATATAGAAGAAACTCAAAATACTAAACAATTATAAGTAAAACACATATAAAATATTAAAAACACTACTCAATTATGATCAATAAATGTATAAATTAATTCCCACATCAGCTGATGCGCCTCCCCAGATGCAGCATCAGCTCGCTGACGAGCCATCTCCAGGTTACTTCGCTCTTTAACCAGCTCCTCTTCAGCCTTTTTAAGCTTCGAAGTGGCCTGGGAGAAGGCCAAATCATATGCTCTTTTCTCGCGAGCTAGTTCATTTTCAGCCTCCTTCTTGGCTCTATCGGCCTCCCTCACTCGATCTTCCAAGCCATTAGCCCTACTCCGGGCTTTCTGGGACTTGGTGGTCAGGAAGGCCAAGCTGCTTTCCAGGTTCTTCTTGTCCTTCCTAAGCACCTCGATGACGGCCTCGAGTTGCTCTCTATACTTGGCGGCTCGGGCTCTCTCCTCTTTTTGTTTGAAGATGCCCAGGAAAGCCTATAAAACTTGAGAGGTCAGTATATAAGAAAGAGATAAACAAAATTTGCGAAGTTAAGTAAAGATCCTTACCAAAAGGGTGTGACGAGCTATGTAGTTGGAAAATGCATCCCCGACACCTCATTCTTGTTCAGAGCCTTGGTAGAGTTACCAAGGACCCCGTCCAAGCTGTCAAGGAGGACACCGAAGTATGTCTCCCCGGCCACGACCTTAGACGCGCTCGACCCAGAAGAGGCAGTTGCCTTCTTTCTTTTGTCCATGGGGGCTTGTTGCCTAGCATGAGAGGTAGGAGGCACTTTTTTCTTGCTCCCAACAATAGGGGCCTCCTCGCGAGCTACTGATTTTTCATGCCTAGCCTCAGCTACAACCGCCTCATGTTGAGAATAGGAGGCCGGCTATGCGTCTCAGGCATGCTCAGGTAATGTTGTGGCAGTTGTTGCAGGGTCAGAATCGGGCAGAGCGACAAGGCCGTAATTCTCGACGGCCACCTCGGAGCAAGGTTCCACTCTTTAGACATTAGCAGGGGGAAGAGATGAAGGAACAACTGCAGGAGAGCTCGAGCTCACGGACCGACCGTGCCTTTCGCATTGAAGCCTTACCATCTCTGATGACACTGGTAAGACCCCAACCATGGTTGCTTGACGAGCTCTACTTTCCTTGATCGGACTCCTGCTGAAGTCGACCACGTCGAAGGCTGACCTTACCTTCTTCTGTCCCCGAACTCCTATATCTTCCTCCCTGATGTCTTTGCAGCCAAGAGGGGGAGCGAGTTGGTAGTCGCGGAGCAAAGTGTCGGTAAGCTCCTAGTTGTCCGCGTCAATTTTTGCTTTCGAAGCCGACTCAAGTCCCTGGGCCTCAAAAATGGTCAACTTGGGTTTTCCACTAGCGACATCTGCAAGATCAGAGAAGAGACTTGTATAAAAAAAAAATAGCGCGAGTTGAAGTACTTAGAACAAGAACGAAATTGAAGTTGTTAAGGTGATGAAGGGAGGAGTAGGAGATATAAAACCTCTGGGACTTATAGTCCCCTACGTTGGACCTGCCCTTGGCCTTACCCTGAGGCAGGAGCTTCTTGTAATCAGAAAGGCGAGCTGCCATGTAATACAGCTCGTCCTTGGCGTCCTTGAAGTGGTAAAGGTACCTAAGAATCTTGGGCAAAAGGGTAGGAAGTTTATTCTTTTTAAAGAGTATGGCTAGGGACGTTAGTTGGGCGTAAGAATTTGGAGTCAGTTGGAAGGGTGAAAGTTTCAGGTCGTTGAGAATGGTTATAAGGTAAGGCTGGATTGGAAACCTAAGTCCAAACTCTAGGCGTTGGGGGCTAACTGCTATGAGACCTAGAAGAGGAAAGGTCGCATGGTCGCCAGGAGAAGGCACCATTACACGGCTGCCGTAGGGTAAGCGATACTCCGAGGCACACGACCTCAACTCGCTGATCGTTAGCCTCGAAGGATAACACTTGAAGACCTCACGAGCTGTGCATTCCTCAGTAACTCGTTGAGCGACTGCAGGGTTGACACACTGAGGTACTCTTTCAGTAACCTTTGCATCGGACGAGATCGTAGCCTATGCCTGTGCCCCTCCGTTATGCTTCGAAGAGCTAGAGGTGTCATCATCTTCTACCCTATGGTTGTGGCGCTTCTGACCTGATGTAGACATCTATGATAAAAAGGAAAAAAGAAAGAAGAAGAGTCAAGTCACTGAGGGCATACTGGTCCTCACGGACCAAAGTCCCTAAGGACACTTCCTATCTATCAGATCATGCGTTTCGCAACAAGGTATTACCTAAGACAAATGGGGCTAAGTCTATGAGTTTATCAAGCCTCCCAAAACAGATGAAAGCTAGCCCTAAAGACACACAGCCATCACCAGGAGGCGAGACACGGAAAAGGAATTGACAAAAAGAATGGGAGTAATGACAAAGTGAACTAAAGAACTATGAGAAACTTACTGTTCTTGGTTGATCGTTGCAAAAGTCGGAGGCAAGAACCAACACTTGGCAAGAATGCGACGAAGAAAGGTGAAAAAGCTTTGGAGTAGTCGGCAATGGAGTCTTGGAGTCGGAAGGAAGAAAAAGATTGCAAGAGCAATAGACGTTTTAAAATGACAGTGAGAGGGAAAACAATTCCCTCGCACTTATATAGATTGGGTAATTCCACCATTGGATTGAGAGACTGACGAACTGCTCTAGGTCTAATGGCAACACGTAAAGTCATGGGTCCCATGTGCATAATGATTAAGCGGTTACGGGGAATGTGTGCATTAAATACCCCTCAAACAAGACGTGCGGCATAAAACGACGCTATTTGAAACGATTGGGCAGAAGTCTGGAAGGTGGGCTGACAGTCTGCGTAGCCTAGATTAATCAGCATACATCAGCTCGCACTCTGAAAATCGCATCGCGAGCTGGGGGGGCTAGTGTTATGGGTAATTTCTAAACCACCTCTTATGGACTAGACTTTACTGAGTAGGCCAGCCCAACCTCTCGAAGTCCAATGGGCCTAAGGCCGAGGACACCTCAGCAAGGTCACAGATTGTTGAAACCTGAGCTCTGACAGCGAGAGTAAGCGAGCTCCCAGCAAGGCTTTTAGCCCGCTCGCCAATCCGATCAGTTTGCAGGACAAAAATACCGCATAATAACCGGGGGCAAGGCCCACCTGCCTTATTTGGAGCAAACCACATCCCAGATAATGCGAAATCTATTCCCAGTTTTGTGGAATTGATAAGGACATATTATCCCCATGATATTGTCCTGCCATATTTAGGAGTCATTCAAATTGTAAACACCCCACTCTATAAATAGGGGTCAAAAAAATATTGTATGGGCATGATCAATTACATACTGTTACTCTTCCGAAGTTATCAGAAAACAGACATGGAGTAGGCATTTTCTGGCCAAACCACGTAAAAACTCTATTGCGTATAATTTGTTATTTGTGCTATTTGTTTCTTCTCTTTGCATTCGTGTTTATTTGATCAGTGCATGCTGACGAATCACGGTCGACCAATTCCGAACATCGACAGTTTTCAATCTTTTCTCTCAAAAATGCTTTGTATATTAATTGTGTAACATCCCAGTAATTCAAGAACATTTAATGATTATTAATTATTGTATTTGAGGTGGTTATTAAATATTTTTGTATTTAAGGGAAAGTATTAAAATATTTTATATTAAAGAAATGGGCAAATAATTGTTGAAAAATTTAGGGTATAAGACTAATTATCAGGTGGGGGTGTGTCATAATTTTTGAAAATTGTGGTATCTAAGTGTAAATTTTGAAAATAGGCTGGGGATCGCTTTAAATTAAATTTGGGCATTATAAGTGAATATGGGTCCAGCGTGTACGGTCATGCGCGAGGGGGGATGGGCCGGTGACGTGGGATCGAACCCGCGGGTGTGTGCGAGCAAGGGAGTATTTTGGAAGGAATTTTCCAACCACACCTTGCCTAAAACATGGTGGGCAGCAGCTAGCTGCAACGCGGCTAGTGCTAAGCCGCCCTTTTTTTTTCATTTAAAACCTCGATTTCAGCAAGTCTCGGGCTGGATTTCGAATAACAACACTGAAGGAAACACGAAGAAGAAGAAGAAGGCACACACGGAGGTTGTAAATAAGGGAGGAAAACTCAAGAAAAATTGCAAAAAAAATTTAGGTTAACTGAAGTTTAAATAATCAAGTGGGGTAAATTATACTAGTAAATCCGTATGGTTGGAATTTAATTTAGGGTCCGATTTTGCTAATTTGGGTTGAATTATATTGATTTGTAACGTGTATTAATTTATTGACGTGTGGGCATAAAAATACCAAAATCCGCTATTTAAAGGCAAGCTCATTACCTCCTTTGTGAGTCTCTTTCGTTTTGTGAATTCCATTACATCCCTTAATTCGATTTAGTTTTGAGTATTAATTATATAAGTTAAGGATTTCATTAGTATAAATTAACTTAAATTAAATAGGAGACTTCGGGGGTTTTCTTTGGTAAGTGCTTACGGGGTATTGTACCACCCTTACTTCATTGGAAATGATGCCAAACCAGTTTGGGACTAGGTTCCTAGAGGATTGGCAGGTTTTGGTTGTGGTTACGATTTTCGCAAGTGTGAGTCATGGTAGTGGGATGTAGGAGTAGTCGACTGGTGAGGTGACGTGTCAATCGTTTAGTAACGCTAGAGTGAATCATCAACTGGGCCGAGGACAGTTGTCGACCAATTGCTCTTAGTCACGGACTATCAACTGGTGCCTAGTCATTATTGACTGGCTCTGTCATTATGTGACATACCACATGACATCATAGTGCATGGGATTAGGGTTGCATTCATTGGGGGTCATGCTTGTATGTGTTTGAGAGTGTGAGCATTGGCATGACACAGTTGGCCAGTTGGGTATTGACTTGTGTATGTTAGGTGAGCATATGCATTTAGAGCATTCGCTTGTGAAAATTCCTATGTGGGCGTACCATGGCCTGATGCTTGGCTTATAGGGGCCTTGTCATCATGTTAATGCTATAAAAGCTATTGCCTTCCTTATTTGTTGCATTGCATGGTTACAATATGATGTGGATTGTGGTATGGAGTTAAACATCGATAGCTATGAGTGGTGCTGGGCTTCAGGTAGTTATGACTCGGAAACTCTGGCATGTGGGTATGATGAAAGCCTCAGGCTTATGTGGATTATGTTGTGAGAGCCTCGGGCTCATGTGGATTGTGTTGTGAGGGCCTCGAGCTCATGTGTCATATGTCAACCAATCATAGCTGTGACAGGTTTGTATGCTGAGACTTGAGTGCCTGGTTGTGCATTTTTTATGTGGACCACAAGGACCATTACATGGATTGGTTTATTTATGTTATGCACTAGATATCTTAGTGCATGGTATAGTGTGACATTATCATTTGTGGCATTGCATTGTGTGGGGCATATTTTGGGTGAGAAATTTATTCCTAATCTTATCTTTATTCTTCTATTGTACTTGCTAAGTCTTGTGACTCACCTTGTCTATAATATCATTCCAAGTATGGGAGTTGATGTCAAGATCGGATCATTTAGCATGTCGATCTTAGGTGGCTATGTGTACAGGGCAATCCTGACTAAGAAGATCTTTGGGGTGTGAGTTGTGATGATTAGGGGCTCGGATAATATATTTATTGTATTTGATTGATTGATGTTTTGCTATGTAAGGAAACGCCCCTGAAATGTGTGTTTATAATTAATTTGCTTCCGCTGTTGTAGATTAATTAAGAAAATTCTGGGTCCTCACAAATTGTATAATTTTGTTTAAGTCTTTATGTATAATTTTTTAGAGACATTGTAATTAAGATATTCATATATCAAATTATCTCTTCTTCAATATCATTGTATATTGCCTAACAATATTGAAAGAGGGCCTACTTTATATAAGTAGGAGGTTGTAATTCTAGTAGTTGTACTAGAAAACCTATTTGAGTTTAAGTAAGAGATTTTAGTGATTTTCAAAAATCTTTAATGAAGAATTAAGCTAGTAGATTAGGCAGGTCAGTTAAGCCGAGCCATTTTATATTGCTTGTGTCATTTTCATATCTATCGTTTATTTGTTCAATCTTTACAAGCATCATCTTATAATATTTATTTTATTTCACTAAAATCTCATTAATAAGCAAAATAAAATACAATAAAATAAATATAGACTTCAATGATTTTTAAAAACATCCAATTAACCCCCCCGGGGGCGTTTACACAACCTAACAATAAGTGTCATTTA
Source organism: Diospyros kaki (assembly GCA_036245055.1). NCBI lineage: Eukaryota > Viridiplantae > Streptophyta > Magnoliopsida > Ericales > Ebenaceae > Diospyros > Diospyros kaki. The sequence continues at coordinate 13,005,367 of BSEG01000001.1, read as the reverse complement.
CAAGCTCATTAGAATAGAGGGACTCTACAAAATCATCTCCTATTTTTTGCTTACCTAATATTTTGAGGAATTGTGTTATATGTTCAATAAGTGTTCCTACTGTATTCGAAAGACTATCGAGATTGTTTATTCTAATATTTTTTGATTACCTAATATGTTGAATAATTGTGTAATTGGGTCACAGGTTATAGGGTTTCTAACTGGGTCGGGTATGGGTAATGGGCCTCAAATCAAGTTAAGGTTAGGGTTATTTGCAATGAAGCAAAAAAAAAGGTGTTATAATGCAACAAGAGTGAGTGATGGTGGTGTGGCAGCTTCAGGGGAGATCATAGTTATAACTTGCAACGACAAAGGACCTCCAATAGATGGCATGGAGTAGTTGGTACGGGAGGCGACTAGGGTTTCGTTAACGGTAGACAAGCACGAGAATGGCGTTAGTTAAGGATTGCTGGCGGCTGTGAAGATTCTAGTGAGGTTATCACTTACTACTTTTGGTTTAACTTAGGCAAAATTAGGGTTTCCTACATATAGGTTCTTTTCTTGATATTGTCACTTTCATTGGTTTCAAATGTCTTCAATGGTGGCAAACAAACTAGCCTAGGTAGAAGCTCCAAAGGTTTAGTGGGGAAGTCAAGTGGGCTTGCTAGTGATGGTGAGCAAATTGACTAGTTCCAACGTCACCATATATGGCTTCTGAAGATTGGAAGCTGCGATACTTTTGCCGAGACTGTTGCCTAGGATTCAAACTCTCTTGCGATGCTTTGTAGGGATCTTCGTGATGACTTATTTGGGTAAGGTTTTCACTACTCTATATAGGCGTGGGTGGTGCAAAAACTTTGAAGAATTGCAGGTTGTGAGGATATTGATTCTCAAAAAAAATTTTGAAAATCCCTAGGAATGATTTTAGACTTTCCACTCTCATATCAATTGATGCAGAATTCGAACAGAAGAAATAAGAGCGATATCAATTACTTAAAAATTAATATTAATATTCAATATTATTCATCAAAAAACTTTTCTATAATACATCACTAAATGAGTATTTATAGACAACTAACAGATACAAATATATTCTAACTAGAATTTCTTAATATAATCTAATTAAGATTATAAAGATAATCTTAATCTAATTAGGGTTTTAGGAAATAAAAGAAATAAAAAAATTAATTTAAATAAATAGACTAATAAAAGAATACTAGTTTTCTATTTTTATGACTAAAATATTATTTTTAAAATATTTATTTCTATAATTATCATCACATTATTTCAAAATCACATAATTTTGGGGAATGTGATTTCAAATGTTATTTTGGGACCAAAAAAGAAAAAGCTTTTTAAATGTCTCTATTTTTTCTTGTTATATATATAAATGTTTTTTTTTTTTTTTGGTTTAATTTTAGGGTACGTTAGATACTTTTCAATATTTATTTTCCATTGGGAGAATGAGATTGAACTTGTTTATCTTTGCTATCAATTTGTAAAAATTTGAAAACAAAAACAGAGTGCAAAAAATTTAAAAGGAAAACTAAAATCCAACAAAAGTACAATATGCTGGTAAGTGGTAAAAAAATCGAATAGGAGATTATATATTATTATTATTATCATTATTATTATTCAGCATTAACAACTAATACAAATAAATGTCAAAAAATGACATATATTACACGGTCAGTACTGTTTGTCATTCGACAGCAATATATTGTTTAATGTTTTGGGTTGTCCCACGAGATGGATTGGAGGATGCCTCATCTTTCCAAACAATATCACTAAACCCAAATACCTTGGCAAAACAAGAAATCAACTGCTCTTGAATCACTTCTTCCGCAGGAAGCACCATATCTGTCTCTCTCCTCAACGAGGTAACGCCCTTGTCCGCTATTCCACACGGCACAATATGCTTAAAGTAGCTTAAATCTGGGTCCACGTTAAATGCCAAACCATGGGACGTTATCCCAGATGAAATTCTAACTCCAATGGCGCCAATCTTCCTGTCCCCAACCCACACCCCTGTCTCGCCTGTTTGTCCAGCATGAGCTTTCACACCATATAAATATGCCATTTCAATCATAGTTAACTCGAGTTTCTCCACATACTTGCGCGCCCCAACTCCAATATCGCGCAGGGATATGATAGGATATAAGATGGCTTGATGTGGACCGTGAAATGTAATGTCCCCTCCCCTCCCCGTGTAGTGAAGTTCAGCTCCTATATTTTTGAGATCTTGTTCGGGTAGTAACAAGTTGTGATCTGTTCTCCTTTTGCCAAGGGTATAAGTAGGTGGATGTTGTAGGGACAAAACAGTATCGGAAATCTTACGAGCTTTTCTGTCAGAGACAAGCTTCTCCTGAAGCTTAAGTGCTTGTAAGTAGTTGACAGTGCCCAGTTTCCTAATCTCTAGGCTTCGAAGTATTCCCATTCCCTGTGAATCATGGCACAATCAATTTCTTACTCATGCTAAGGTCACCAAAAAAAGACAGTTCCAAGTTTATAGCTCTTTAGGCTTGGTAAAGGTCGCCAATGAGTCAGGTAAATTGAAGTTGCCATATGAACAAATTGAAAGAGACACAAAGCAATAGCAGGCAATAAGTTGCCATTGAATACAGTTGAGTAGGTAAAATCCAGAGTATCCAGTGACAGAAAACGGAAAACAGGATCACATCACAAAATTAGCCTTGGAAAATTCCCAGACAATAAAAATGCAATAGGAGGACGATAAAAGATAGCATAAAACAATTCAACCCATTATTCTCCATCATTAATCTGTAACTGAGAAGATTAGTTACAAAGTTTGACACATAGAAATTCCAGAAAATAGTAGTCATGGGAAGACAACAGAGGCAGGGTTTCTCCCAAATAAAGAAAAAGGAAAAATCATAGCTTTCTCAAATGCACTCATCTCAATGCCATCAGATAAGACGTACCCTCTCTTCATCTGCACAGAGTTTCCCAGATTGCAAAAAAACTAGGTGATGCACAAATGCATATTAAATTTCCCTACTCAGGCAAGAGGTGACTGTTTCAGAATCATGCATCCCTATCCCAGATTTCCAAATTAAAGGAAAAAAAAAAAACTAAACAAATTGTGAGTCAATTAAGGGTGGGCGAGGCATCATCCCATCTATGCCAGGAAAAAGAACAAAAAAAAAGAAAGAAAAGAAAACTGTCTCATCCAATACCACAAGCCACCAAAAGAATTCAGCACGAAGACCATATCACATGCAGTACCCCGCATGCCCATTCATGAACAGGAAAACTTCAAGGCAAACAAAGTGTAACCATCATAGCTTAAATGTGTTGTGCAAATCACATAATTTGAAGGAAGGAAAGCAAAACTAAACATAGTTCTTATACCCTCTCAACAATCTGGCAATTGTGAACAATTTGTTCTTATACCCTCTCAACTAAACATAGTTCTTATACCCTCTCAACAATTTGTTCATAAAATCTGAACATGTGAAGTTAATTCAGTGAAGAAATATCATAGAAAGATGCACTGGTAACCATTTAATTGTTCACTGAAGATTTTTCCTATAAGCGGTACTAAAAGTAGGAGCATGGAGGCTGGTGCTGGAAATAAAGGTCAAAAATCATGTTCAAAGAAAGGATTATAGAAGTTGTAAAGTTTGTGTCAGCAAATTCACATGACAAAACAATTTGTCTTATGTACATTTTTCAGGCTTCACTTGTATTTGCATGGGCTTTTGGCATATAGTCTAGGTGAATGTGCAAGGTGTTTTGACATTTTTAAATATTTCAAAATGCAACTGTGTGTCAACCTTAGGAGCAATGTTGAAATCAAGAATATGGATTTCAGAGGTTACCATTGATTAGTATGCAAAAACTATGTTCATCATAAGCAAGACATTCTAAATGATCCATTCTAGTAGCCAGCCACCATAGCCAAAGCATGAATAGCAAGCTCACAATAGCCAAATAGTAAGCAGGAGAATTACAGTAATGACCACAGTAGGATAGATTCTGGTTAGAAAAGAAAGAATCTTTTTAGGGATCTATGCACAACTATTCTAAGACATCAATAGGGTTGAATATGTTTGGGATTACAATCCAAATTTAAATAGTAATTCTTTCCCACATTAAAATTCTTATTCTAGATGGCATGCAATATCCCAATTGACAAAGGCTTTCATTACAGAACTTCAAGATTAAAGGCTTCCTTATTCAAGACTAAACCATTGTTCAACGGTCTTCTGAAAAGCTTTAACCTACAATACCATTTCATCATCCATTCCCTGTGATTCACAAAAACATGTCTAGTTCTTGGCCAAAAAAATCCTTCATATCTGTCCTAGTTAGCCAATGAGGAAGTATCCCCTTTCATTCAACAAAAGAAGCAAGAATACAACCCTAGGAGAACCAAAAATTCAACTGATGAAAGTTGCTACGTAATATACAACTAGGCCGGCCAAGATATTTGTCATGCAGTGTCACTTTATTCCCAATGGTTGACATTGCATCTAATTTTCTACTGTTTTTCCCAGTTTAAGTTTTCCATATAAAAATAGCTCATCTGGTGTTGTTTCCAATTCAATGTGTTTTATTTATTTGTGTGGATTTTTATTTATCCCATATTTCAAATACAATCTCAATAGTTTAAGTTTGATAAGAAACAGTATCCAAATTGTTTTAGATTTAAGACTTTCACTCCATGCTACTCTTGAACCCTCATCTCTCAAAACATGATGACAGGAACCAGACAACAAAATAGGAAGACAATAACTTCTGCAACCTTCTCATAGTCATATAATGAAAAAAAAAAAGAGTTTTCCTTAATATAATTAAGGAAAACTCTTTTTTTTTTTCATTATATGACTATGAGAAGGTTGCAGAAGTTATTGTCTTCCTATATTATATTAACAAGTTGTAGGTGTTGTGTTTCCATATTGTACTTGTTGGTTTCACCATGTCAACTAAGTTATGGAACACAACTATATCAATTATCTTCATTCACCACCATCTCATGAAATTTCTCCATGTGAAGATGGTGTTCAAACTTCATTTCATCATTACTCCGCCAGGGGATATTATCCACTGCCGGTCCCAAGCCTGGATAAAGGAGGAGGGTTGCGTTAGGTAGCCGACAGCCAGCGTAAAACCTAGTCGGATCCAAATATGAATTCTAGACAAACTATCTGTTGGGATGTAACCCACATAGAAGTCTAGAATTCATATAGCCAACCCCACATAGTGGGATAACGGCTGGATATGTTGTTGTTGTTTATATTAACAAGTTGTAGGCTATTTAGGGGAGAGAACAAGAAGGAAAAAAACACATACTGTCCTCCGCCTCCTGCTGTGGTTCAAGGAAATCAACATGCTTCTGATGTCTAATGAAGAACAGTGAATAGAAAAGAAGAACACATAACTGAACAGGTGTTTTTATTAGCAATGCTGCAGACATTTTCAAGCTGCTATTGCCATACTCATTCCTGCCACAAATTGGCACCACTGGTGACCCACAAACATCATTTAGGGATTTTTAACCCTGATATTACCTTAAGATCGCTAAACTTACTTTGGTACGAACAATGTGACTACGCTACTATGAGATATCATCTAAAATATCTTTTAGAAAGAAAAGGGGAAAATACTTTCACACTTTTTCACCAACATATAAAAGATGACTTTTCCAAGTTTACCAAATTTCCCCACTTATTTTGAAGATCAAAATGAACTAGCTCATATCTTCTAGAAATCTGACTTCAAAGTTCAACCGTTGTACATATTGGGTTTGCGACCTAGTTGTATGTTAGATTTTGTGAAATTTGCTCACATTGTACAATTACACTTATCGAGTGTTTTTTCGCTTACTTAGTGTTGAATACAATAGTTAACTAGGACAGTCAACTTGAGATCAACTTGGGAAACCTGAGAACCTGTAGGGTCGACTCATCAAGTGAAGAATTGATTGAAAGTTAACTGCTAAGTCCAGTACCCAATTCACCTCAACTCACCAAATGGAAAGTCCAAGTAGTTCTCAACTAACGAAATGGAAAGTTGACTTGAGGTCAACTGTCAAGTCCAATAACTAATTCGCCTCCATTAACTAAAGGGAAAGTCTGCTTAAGGGTCAACTTGGCAATTCCATTAAATAATTTACATGGTACAGGAAAGGAAACACTTCGTGGCAACCTAACCAGGGAGCTCTGGATTGTTTATCCTAATTCAAAAGTTACATTGAATTTTATTTTTCTATATACTTGGCTCTCTTCGTTGGTCCAAATGGCATTAAACTAAATTTTATATACCATATGAACAGTCATTGAAATTGTTGAGAGAGCTTCAAGTTGACACACTGCTAGCCAAAAGTAATTCATACTCAAAACCTTTAGCAGCTTCATTTCATTTTTATTCCATTCCTGCACATTTGGGGTTCTCAATCTTAGATTATTATAATCCAAACTAGTACACAACAGGTCACAATATGGCCATTCATGATCTAACAAGAGCTATATAACCAATGCTACCATTCAATACAATAGTTTGAATGCTGTCAATCTATTCATTACATATTCATCAAATTCAACACCAAGTGACCAGTTTAGCTCAAAACATACAAATTATAATTCATGAAAATTTGATCAAAACATGTCAGTCTCTTTCGTGCTTCCCAGACTAAAACATAGTATTACCCCGGGGGAGAATGATAGGGATATCAGAAGATTTATTTTATATATCTTCTCTTAGTTAATCTTTTGAATAGATGATAGAGTTATATTTAGATTAGGTTTTACCTTTCCAACATCCTAGATCTTTAATAAGTAAGCAATTCAAGTTTGCTAGCTAAGACTAGCAACCGAAGAAGGGCATTTTTGGTTGAGGAGATGGAGAGACTGGAAATTATGAGGAACAATCAATCAATTTGGGGTCTTCCGAAGAAGTCCTGTAAATATTTAGTGATAGAAGTAGCTAGAGCTTCTAAAGCATTGGAGAAACATCGAAAGAATCCGCTAATGAGAAAGATTTGACACGGAAGATCGAAGGTTTGAAAATGGAGAAGTTAGGAACTCACCGGAACCTCGCTGACGACGAATCTGAGGTAATCGGTCTCTCTTTAGAAAGTGCAGTCCGGCAACGGCGGAGGTCACTGACTACTGTACAGCCTTCCAGTTCCAGCCGCAAGCACAGTGAACGCAAACAATATATGTATATGTGTGCGATAGACACAACAACCCAATTTCATAACCGAATTGGCTGAGACCCATCCACTTCGAAAGATACAACAGCCCTTAGATTTTGATTGTTTACTTTATCGTCCTTAATTTTTCAAAATTTGCAGAAAAGAAGGCTCAAAGTTTTTTAAAATAGCATAGTTTAAGTTTCTAAAAATTAAAGAAAAATCCCCAAAACTTATGGATATACCCTCAGTTTAAGTAAATTTTAGAACCGTCGCTCTGCACCAGAATTTTGGCATTGAGTTTGGATGTGAGGTTTAGGGAAAACCATTAATATTATATTGCACAACGATGAAAAGACCTTAGAATTAAGGTTGATAATGGTTTGATTTAGTTTTCATTTTTACCAAAATTATAATCAAACTAAATTTAAATTATTAAAACTAAAATCAAATCATTACCCATTAATTTTAAAAATTAAAAACTATAACCAAATCATTCAGTTTCGGTTTTAACCATGATTTTTTTAGTTTGATTTATACCAATAAACAAAGACAAACTGTTATAAATAGCATTCATAACAATTTTTGATAACTCCACAACAAATAAATACAAATTCTAATAAAGTTATCTTCTTTTTTTTTTGTATAAAGTTACAAATTAACTTCAAACTTCTTAGATATAATTATTTGGTTGATAAAAATAAAATAATTTAATATTAGGTTTTATTTTTATTGGTTAATTACTTTATAAATGTTAAATATTTTATATATTTGTAATGCAATAGTTAAAATACTTGTAAAAAAATACATTAGTCAATATATATTATGTGTATATATAATATATTAAATAAATAAATATCTATTATATATATATATTCAGTTTGATTTGGTTCGGTTACCCACATATTTGATTTGAGTTTTAGTTTGAATTTAGTAAAAATCATAACTAAACTATATCCATTAAAATAGTGTTTAGTTTTTTTCCAAACTAAATTATTATCCAATCAAATGATTTTTAACCGCATTGATCGGTTAAATTTTGGTTTGATTCCTCGATTGCAATTGCCATCCGCTATTTAGAATGCCAAAGACTAGATTTTTTCAATAATATAATGATATTGATATGGAGTTATTATGATTCAAACTACGGAGTTGTTGAGGAATTAGACTATTTTAACTTGCATTACATTAAGATTGGGTAAGTGATTATTCTCTGGCAAGGGCAGACCCACCATGGGCTGATAAGGAGGTAGCTACTCCACTAAAAATTAAAATTAATTAATTTGTTGTGATGTTAACTTTTAAATTGACTATGTTGGCTTTTCAATGTGTAACATTTGCTTAAGTGGGGGCAGAATGTTAACTTTTTGTCACGTTATACTTTACACTTTATTTATGGCTCACTAATGGACTTTTTTAACCCTTACCCCAAATCCTATGTAAATTCAAATATTGGAATTCTAAAGGAAAGTACAGAAGACTAAATAAACCAAACAATAAATTTTAAAAAAAAATTAGAAACACGTCAATGGCAGGTACATTCAAACAATCAAAGTTGCACAACGCACTTCCAAACAAAATTAGAATAAGTAAAAAATTTGTTGAAAAACATAAACCTATGGTGGTAACAGATGATAAAGGCTAAAATCGATGAAAAAGAAAGCTAGATTAAACACCACTTAAAAAGGAATGTAAGGGGAAAATCAATCTTATCTTAATACTTAAAAAACCCTTGAAATATTCAATAAATATCAAGAAAGTTTCGAAAGAAGAGAATCCTAAGATCTAATTGTCACGACCTAGATGTAGGTAATGAATTAAGAGCAATTGTACTTATTTCTTATTGTTGTTGCAAAATATAATAATTCTTTTTTTTCGTGGAAGAATATAATTTGTGTGTAGTTGATTACAAGAATCTCAAGAGTGTAGTGTCTTATGAGTATCGGGGATCCTGAGAGTCTTGAGGGTCTTGAGAGTCTCTTCACTAAAGTGGCTTGAGAGTCTCGTCACCAAAGTGCTCCGAGAGTCTCATCACCAAGTGTTCCGAGGATCTCGTTACCAAAGTGTTTTGAGGATCTCGTCACCAACGTGTGCTGAAAGTCTTGTCACCAACGTGTGCTGAGAGTCTCGTCACTAACGTGCGCTGAGTGTCTCATCACCAATGTGTCTTGAGAGTCTTGGTGACCAAGAGAGTCTTGATGACCGAGAGACCTACAAGACGAGTGTATGGTTAAAGGCGCATGTGGGTGTCCGTTCGCAAATCCTTTGATGCTTAAATCAATTCTTGAGAGCAAAAACGCGAGAAGGTATTCCAAGTGCTAGAGAAAACATACTTGAGGTCAGAGGCATGGCCTTCTATTTATAGAGAATGGAGAGAGGGACACGTGGTGGCCATCCTGAGAGTCTCGCGGCCCATCCGAGGGATATTCTTGGTGGCGAGAGAGTGTTTTAGGCATGAAATGGCGGGGTAAGTAAGGAGAGAACACTCTCTCGGTCAAATGACTAAGAGAGTCTTCCTTGTGTGGCCGAGAAGGTCTCTCGTCTCCCTCTCTCGGCCTACTTAGGTTGCTCTTTTTGGACTCTCGTCACATTTAAGACTTTCGTCACCTTCTAAACTCTTGTCACATTTTGGACTCTCGTCACCTTTTGGACTCTCGTCACATTTTAGACTCTCATCACTTTTTGGACTCTCATCACATTTTAGACTCTTGTCAAATTCAAGCCCGATTTCAACCTTTATTCAACTATTATCTCTCAAAACTCAAAACATAAAAATTGTAGATATTTTTCTTGTCTTTCCATAGGATTTTTAATCACCTTAATAGGAGCTCGGACAAGAGAGTTATGTCTAAAAAACCAAAGTAGCACCAAAGCCACACCCACTTAGTTTTATAACCTAGTGAGTGTTCCCCACTTGGTCTTGGCTCGACCTCTTGCTCCTTTGGCTTGTTTCCTCAATGTCTTACAACCCGTTTGCCCTTTGGGCTTCATGTCCATATCTCACGACTCTTTTAGGTCCCGTGACTCTTTTGTAGCTTTTATTCTCTCCAAATTTGCAAGACATATCAATTGTTCCCTACTCTTTCGGCCGGGAGTCCTGGGTGGAAAAGTATCCTTTCCTATAATATTTTTGAACATTATTTCTCTTTTAGCAGCTTCATTTTCTGCACATCCTTTCGAATCTGTTTGCACACCGTGCCTTTGAATTTTTGGGCTCTTGTGCTTTTCAATTCCTTTACAAAAGTATGTGGTAGATGGATTGATAAGTTCTCTTTCCATAGATGTTGAACTATGCACCAGACAATGAGTTTGATTTTGTTCCCAATTATTTGCATTATGCGCAGGACGATAGGCTTGCATTTACTTTTCCCATGTTGTTGAGCTATGAGCAAGATAATGGGCTAGAGTTTGTTTTTCCCCGTTGTCAGGCCATAAGCGAGACAACGGGCTTGCATTGGGTTTTTTTCTTGTTGTCGGGCTATAAGCAGGGCAACGGGCTTGAATTCATTTTTCCCTCGTTACCGGGTTGTAAGTAGGATAATGGGCTTGAATTTGTTTTTCCCTCGTTGCTGGGCCGTAAGCAAGACAACGTGCATGAATTTGTTTTTTCCTCGTTGCCGAGCTGTATGCAGGGCAACGAGCTTGAGTTCGTTTTTCGTTCGTTGTCGGGCTGTAAACAGGATAATGGGTTTGAATTTGTTTTTCTCTTGTTGCCGGGCTGTATACGAGGTAACGGGCTTGAATTTATTTTTCCCTCATTATCGGGCCGTGAGTAGGGCAACGGGTTGAATTTGTTTTTTCCTCGTTGTCGGGCTGTATGACAATGGGCTTGAATTTGTTTGTTCTCGTTGCCAGGCCGTGAGCGGGGCAACGAGCTTGAATTTGTTTTTCCCTCATTGTCAGGCTGTGAGCGGGATAACAGGCTTGAAAATGTTTTTCCCTCGTTGATGGGTTGTGAGCGGGGCAACGAGCTTGAATTTGTTTTTCCCTCATTATCGGGCTGTGAGCAAGACAACGGGTTTGAATTTGTTTTTTTCTCGTTGTCAGGCTATGAGGGAGACAATGGGCTTGAATTTGTTTTTATTTTCTGGAAGCAAAACATAGCAAACACATTTTCATAAAGCAATGTGCAAGTAATGAAAATGCCAACATTTTTTGTATGGTTTTGCAAATAAGCGAGTGCATCCACTATTTCATTTTGGGGTCTTATCGCTGCCACTGATCACGAAATACATAGGTCACAAACAATTTCAAATAGTTTAGTTTCTCAATCTTTCACATAGTCCCTCTTGAATGTGTTTGAAGTTTGTTCCCATTTTTCTCTCTGAGGGCGTTAATGATAGCTAATCGCCTTCTCTTAAGGGCATGTCCCTTCGTGGCTTGTCTTTGCAATGGATAAAGTCTCTTAACTCTTTTTCCCTTTTATGGATGACACATAGCAGCTGCGTGCCTTCTTTTGATCTCCTCGAACTTGTCCTACTCCTTTGATCGTGGGGAACTTCATCAGTAAATAACAAGAGGACACAATAGCCCTCATATCATTGAGCAAGGGTCGGCCCAGGATTATGTTGTATGTCACTAAAGGTGCTCTGACCACCATATAATTTGCCTGCTGAGTCACACTTTGGGGATATGAGCCCAACGTGATTGGCAATTGAATGAACCCTACTACTAGGACAGCTTCCCCGGTGAAGCTGTATAGGGGGGGTGGACTCTTTCATTAATCGATTATGGGTTATATGCATTTGCTCAAAGCAATTCTAGTAGATGAGGTTAATAGAGCTTCCAGTATCCACCAAGAGTTTACTGATAGTGTGTTTTGCAACAACCGTGAAAATTACTATTAGATCGTCATGTGGAAGTATTATATTTCCTTTATCAATAGGAGTGAATGTAATTAGTTCCTCATCATCTTTAACCTCCATCACTGAATTAATCTGGTAAGCCTGATGGGCATATGCCTTCTGTGAAGCTAAAGTATCTCCAACCAGAGTTTCACCGCCCGAAATAAAATGGATGGCTTAGTGGGTTGGTTCATTATCTAGAGGGGGGTCTTGTCTGTGATCCCTCATCCTCTCTTGTTATCTTGGGTCTTGCCTTTCTTAGCCCCTCACACCTGTGTTCCCTTCGTTGGGGTTCCCTACCTTCTTGTTCTTTATTTAGTATACATCTTTGTAGATGTCTTTCTTGGATGAGCATTTCAATCTGATTTTTTAATTCTCGACACTAGTCATTGGAATGAGCACGAGTCTTATGATATCTGCAATATTCTTCTCTATCCTTCCCCATGGGATGGTCAACCTTTTCCGATATTCTAGTAGGCTTGAGTTCGCCTAACCCTAATTGTTGATAAACGCTACATGACAACAGGTTGACGCTTGCCCCTAGATCCAAGAGTGTTTGATCAACCTTTTGGCTCCATATAATGCACACAATGGTTGGGCAGGCTGAGTTTTGTATTTGGGCAGAGTTTTTAGTTGAAGGATGGAGTTGACTTGTTCAATCAGGAATGTCTTTTCATGTACGTTGATTTTTCTTTTGACAGTGCATAGATCTTTTAGAAATTTAGTGTATAAGAGTGTTTGTTTGATTACATCCAGCAACGGGATGTTGATTATCACTTGTTTAAACACCTCATAAATGTATGCATTCAGTTGATCCCTCTTTGTAGTAGTTAATCTATGAGGGAAATGAGGTTTAAGCTTGAATTGGGCTCCGTCTATGACATTTTTGCCTTTTTTTCTCCCTTTTTCTTTGTTCTTGTTCTTCCTCCAAAGTTGTCTTGATAGCCGGATCACTGTGATAAGCTATTTTCTCTTCTTGAGCAGTGGGGGGTATCATCCTGGGGTCATCAAGTTTCTCAATTATTTTTCCACTCCTCAGGATAGTCACTACTTGAACTTGCTCATAACTTTTGTTCTGACTGGTGATGCTTCTACCATATGGGTTTGACCAATGGGGTTTGGGTTGGGTTGGGATGGAAACCATCTAGGTTCTCTTACGTTTAGTGTATGGGTTAGTTTGGTCAATTGGCTTCTAATGTCTTCCATGGCTGTAATACCTTGAGAGCCCAAGGTCAGGTTTAAGAAAGGACTCCAGAGAAGTTAATATATATATCGAGGATAGTAAGGAAGGAAACAACACCAGCTAGATATTTTAAGGTTGAATGTGGATAAAGAACTCTCGGGTTAAACGTGTTTGAGCTAGAATAGCTCAAGGATGTGCGACCCTTGGGAAGTTCATATAAGCCCATCAAGGTAAGTTGATCCGATCCTTTTTATCGCTTAATGCATGATGTTACAAGTGGTATCAGAGTTGACCCTTGGAGAAGGCGGTCCGATGAGGGCGAGGAGTGGCACCGGGCTGTGAGGGCTTGAACAAGGAGTGACTCCTGACAGGTTTCTAGGATAGCAACCCCTAAAGGAGAGAAGATCTGGGACCAGTTGTAAGGTCATATGAGGAGGACGTCATGTGCTCATGGGAGGGAGAATGTAATACCCCAATAGCCCAAGGTAAGGTCTAAGAAGGGACTCTAGAGAAATTAATATATATATATATATAGGATAGTAAAGAATAAAACAATACCAGGTAGATATATTTTGGGTTGAATGTGGATAAAGAACTCCAAGGTTAAGCGTGCTTGAGTTGGGGTAGCTCAAGGATGGGTGACCCCTGCGAAGTTCATGTAGGCCTATCAAGGTAAGTTGGTCCAGTCTTTCCTATTGCTCGATGCAGGATGTTACAATGGCTCTATTAGTTTGTTCTTGGAATTTGGCCACTTGTGCGTTGGTGCCCATTTGACCTTACATGAATTAGTTAAGGGTGTCTTCTAAAGATCTCCTATGAGGAGGTTGGTACGTGTTAGACATAGACCCCTGATTCACCTGAAATTGTTGAAGTTTGTGAAGGGAGAGGTGCATGTGGCTGGACTACAGTATCATTTCTCCATGAGAAATTTGGATGATTGCAGGAGCTGGGGTGATAAGTGTTGAAGTTCGGATTATGACCAACTAAATAAAATATCCCCCCTTGGTTCTAACCTAGGTAATGCCTTTCTTCATTGATGTGTGAGTGTGTGTTGCTAGTTTGAGCATACAAAACCTCCTTGAAAATAAGTAGTATAAGACAGTCGTCTATCTTATGACTTGAAGTTTCACACACAACACACCTAACCTCAACCTCATTGACGGTTTGCGATTTCTTCAACTCCATAGTTTCTATTTTCTGGGTTAACAAAACTATCCTAGCATTCAAATTGTCATTCTCACTCAACTTATACTTACCCTTGGGTTATGGATAGTCTCTTGAGTCGTTGAAGGATATTGGCCCAACTTCCCAATTTCTTGTATTTTCTACTAATGTGTCAAAGAAGTGGAAAGTTTTTTTTGGAGTTTTCTCGTAAAACTCTCTGTTGCACATTGTTGGCACTAGCATTTTTAGGTTGGGATTCAGGGAATCATGAAAGAAAATGACTACCCTCAATTGCTTAAAAGCATGGTGGGGATAAGCATGGAGTAGGTACTTAAACCTTTCCCAAGTTTGAGCGAAATTTTTAGTTAGCTTGCAAGCAAAATTCATCAGTTGCCTCTAAAAGGTAGTTGTTCTATTGGGTACGAAGTATTTCTTTAGGAACTTGGTTTGCATTTCCCTCTAAGTGCCAATAAACCTAGGCTCAACTATGTTCAACCACATCATCGCCTTATCTTTTAACGAGAATGGGAAGAGTCTCAACCTAACAACATCCTCATTCACTGTTTGGTCCATACAGGTACCACAGACCCCCTTAAACTCTTTCATGTGAGTGTAAGGATTTTCAAAGTCCATTCCATGGAAAGTGGGTAACAGTTGGATAGTGCCCGGTTTAAAATTAAATCTATGGTGATTAACCAAAAGCACTATGCATGATGTAGTGGTTTGCCTTGAAGGGTGAAGATAATCCCTAAGAGGCCTAAACAAGTCTGGGTTCAAGGGATCCTGATCACCATGAGCATTCCCTTGTGCAGACATGCTATTGTTATGTTGAGACATTAGTGGTTGTGAAATTGACAATTCATGTAACACCCCATCTCCTAGAATCCCCAAGGAAGAGGTGTTACTGGGAAACAATATAAAATAACCAATTACAGACGAATGATATTCTTTAATTAATTTACATTTGAGACAGATTTTATTTGTCTCAAAAATTCATCTCAAATTATAGATGGAAAAATCTGTCTTAAGAATTTGTCTCAAATTACAGACGAAAATATTCATCTGAAATTTTCATCTCAAAATCTGTCTCAAATTTCATACGGAAGAAATTCGTCTCAAAAATTACAAACATCAAAATCTGTCTGAAATTTCTGTTTCAAAATCCATCTTAAATTTCAGACGAAAAAAATATGTTTCAAATTTCATCTCAAATTTTGAGATGAGCATTTTTTAGACTATCCAGAATCTGTTTCAAAATTCATCTCAACTCGAAAATTCATCTCGAAATTCATCTCTAATCGGCGATTTTCTTGTAGTGAAATCCCTTCTAAAATAGGTAAGTCAATCCTTTGTTAGACTTGTTTGTTTGTTTGTCTTCAGGTCAGTGAAAAACCCTTTTAAGCTTGGGCGGAGTTTAGCCCAAGTGGCTAGGTGAGGCTTAATTTGGCGCAAATGGTTGTGCAAGGCTAAGCGTAGCCTAAATGGCAATACTAGCCTGAGCATGCCCTAGATTGGCATATAGGGAGTCTACGTATATAAGTTACATTAATTATCGACAATATTCTTAGCAAAATTTTATAGAGTTCATTGGACAACAATTGATATCTATCCTCCACAAAATTATTGCAAAGAACTTTTGATCAACCATATAAGGTAAACATTAGCTTACATGATTCCTTAATACCTTTAGGAATAGTCTAAGGGATCACTAAAACTATTCAATAAAAATAACATAATTAGAAACAGGATAGTCTTTGTAATAAGTTGACATTAAGATGCATGGTAGGCTATCTATAAAGTAAACTAACGTTTAGGTGGTGGAAGAAAATGTGGCAGGACATGGAGGGCGATTAACTTCAATAACTTCTTCAAGCATTTGAATTACCTTCCTCATTGAAGGTCTAGAAGATGGATCCTCTTGAATACACCAAATGGCTACCATCACAAATCTCATCAACTTGTTCCAATCATTCAAAGCCTCCCCATCATTCTCAACCAAAGCTTCCAACTTCCCTTCCTCCAAGCAATCACTAGCCCAATCTGTCAAGATTGCTTTTTCAACTTCTCCATTTTCAAGATCCCCCACACTTCTTTGACAAGAAATGATCTCTAGCAGCAACACACCATAGCTGTAAACGTCAACCTTGGCAGTGATTGGCTTGTTGTTGAACCACTCCGAGGCCACATACCCCTTTGTCCCTCTAATGGTAGTTGGCACTGTCTTGCTCTGATTCATCCTGAGAAGTTTAGCCAACCCAAAGTCTGAAATTCGAGCATTGTAATACTCATCAAGGAGTATGTTCTGAGGCTTTATATCGCAATGGATGATTTGGGTGGTGCATTCTTCATGCAAGTAAACCAGCCCTCTTGCAATCCCTAGCGCAATTTCAGTCCTAAGGTTCCAGCTAGGCTTTGTATCTCCAAATAGGAAGCTAGATAAAGTGCCATTGCTCAAAAACTCATAGACTAGCATCCGGTGTTGGCCTTCCTCACAGAATCCAAGCAGCCGAACCAGATTTTTATGATGAGTTCGGCCAATCACATTCACTTCAGTCTTGAATTCCTTCTCTTTTTGTTGAGCCACTCTATCAAGCTTTTTCACTGCCACAAATTGTCTTGAACCACCCATCTGTACCACCCCTTTGTAGACAATGCCAAAAGCCCCCCTTCCCAATTCTTCCCCAAAACCATTTGTAGCAACATCAAGCTCTCTGTAGGTAAAGCAACGGAGACTTGTTTCACTCATGGGGAGTCCTTTCACAATTTTCTTACGGTAGATAAAGAAAAAGCCCAAGCAGAAGGCACCAACAAATACCAAATTGACAAAAAAAGATGTCCCCAAGAGAACGGATTCTACCACAATTATAGACTCCCTGTCCTTATTTCCACGAATAGTAGGACGTCCAGTTGTAGGATTAGATGGAGGAACATCAACTTTGCGGTACTTCAAGAGAGCCTTGCTATTAAGACTCTTATCGCTCCATCCATTTGAAAGTGGCAGCTTCTTCTTCCAGCATTGACCAGCTTTAAATATAGCAACAGCACAAAAACAATCTTGAAGGCAAGTGTTTCTACACTCGGATTCAGTCGAAGGGTTCAAGTGCTCGTAATCAGACGTTGGCCAATCAATATCTGCAAGAGTTATGAAATCATACACATTTGCTGCTGAATTGACATCTGCTTCTTCACAGCTTTGAGTGAAATTCGGCCTACAGCTGCCATACTTATCGTCTGGACCCATCAACGAAAACCCCGGTGGGCATTGGCATATTGGCCTGTTATCATCACCGAGGCTGCAGATGTTGTTAAACCCGCAAGCCCCACTCCCTTCATCTCCACCAATAGCAGAACATATATTATCTGGCTCGGACCAAACCACACTCCAGTTTGTGTTGCCAGTACTGGAAGACCTTGGATAAGCATATTGGACGAAAACTCCATCAAAATCGAGAGTTGCTCTGTGATAATAATCGCTGGCAGGGAAATTCATTGTCGTCGGAGTGAGATTGAACCATACGCCATTCCCTCTCAATATGTACATATAACCTGTATCAGAGAAGATCACTTGCTGACCGGAATTGGAGGCATTAGAGGGATCAGAAGTGTCACTTGAATAGTAAATATCATAAGTAAGATTTGAAACCATGTCTCTGGTATTAAGCAACAGATTCCCATGTTGGAAGCGAAGCTGGAATCTTCCTTGGGAGAAGTTGGTCTTCGACCGCCTGGAATACAGCACCAAGCTCTCAATTGTCTGCGGAGGCAGAAGCGTATCAGTCGGATACGTGAAGCTTTCCCATTGACTGAGAGAATCGCTTCCCACAAGCACAAAGTTGCCAGTATCATTCAGGAAACCATGAGCAACTTCATTCGAAACGTCCACCGATTCCCACACTTCTTTGCCATTAGGGTCCGTGACCACCAACCCTTTACCTGAAGTGAGTTCTACCTTCGATCCGCTGGGAAAAGGAACTCCTTCATTTGCAAACCAAACAATGGTGTGATCGGGTATCTTGTCGTACCATATGGAGAGCAAGAAGAGATTGGGATCTTCAAGTTGCCTAAACCCAAAAGCAAAATCGGCTGAAGGAGAAAGCCATGGATCAGCGGCATCGGTGTTGGCTGTGATGGACTTGCCCACGGCTATGGTGCCATTAGATTGAGCAGCAATGGACAAAGGCAGAAGGAAGAGAAGAAACAGAAGAGCATGAGCCATTGTTAGATCGATCTGATCTGATCTCGCTATGAAACCCAAGCGAAGAAGAGTATTTGAGGGCAAGGGGAGAAGACTTGCAAGTCAAGTCGGTACATGTGAAACAATCAAAGTTCTATGAGTCATAACTACGTGTCCCATACGGCTAACATTTCTCTGTAAATTATTTTATTTTTAATCATTATTATTAAACCTGATCAGTATGGTTCGTATTTCGTCTAGATTTTGGGTACTAATTATTAACCCAGATATAATTAGTACCCAACAATATAATTAGTACCCAACAAAAAGTAAAGAAAAAACATGTCACGTCTAGCTGTAAAGAAGTGACGTGTTTTTTCTTTATTTTTTTAAAAGTTTTTATATACAAGAATTATCCCAACAATATTATATAAAGAAATAAGAGAAAATTTGGCTTAAATTAGTCACATTCATGCATTAATATATATATATATATATATGTTTTATTACTTAAACAAATAATCACTTTGGTGTTTTCTATTTCGAATTTTCCTTAATTTTTTTGAAAAAAAGAAAAAAAGAAATATCAATATCCCTTAAACATCAAACCGTTAAGAAAAGTAATAACGAAATTGAGAGTCAAATTTGGGTGCGTGGAATGGAGAACCAAAGAAGAATAGTAGCAATGGGTGACCTGAGATGAAATCATTATCTCCACTGCCTCGCTAAAATATCATCCGTAATGCGGAAAATTAATGGTACCTTTACAGGTACCAAAAACTATGAATATGTATTATATATATATATATTATATACGCAGTTTTATTTTTAATACACTTTTGGATGTTTTACTTTTAATAAAATATTAAAATAATTATGTATATATATATATATTACAGCCCCAAAATTTTTTTAAAGCATCGTTATATGTTAATAGCAAATTACTAAATAATTTATATAATAAAACACAACTATTTTTGAAATGTCTCAACAGTATAGACATTTCAATGGCTGAGATCAATTTGGCTTAAATGAATAACTGAGATGAATTTTTGTCCCGCCCATCACCTCTGTCTCCCCACCTTCCCTCTCTATCTCTCTCTCCCTATTATTCTAGATCCCAAGGGTGGCGACGACAGAATGAAGATCCATCAGATCTTAAACTGAGCAAGTTCTAGTATGAGGGCGAGAGGTCACCGGAGAAGAAAGAGATGCAGTTGTGGTTGGCCGCCAGAAATCGAAGAAGATGACGAACGGTGATGAAGAACAGAAGGATGGCGTTGGCTGGCTGTGGCCGGACAGCGCAGAGGGGGGTGGAGCGACACTCTGATCTTCAACGAAGAAGATGAGAGAGCATTTTTCTGATAATCACTTCGGTTGCTTGGTAATTTGTTTGTTTTTGCTTCTGTCTCTCCTGATTTCTCTCTGTTTGTGTTTGGGCTGTGACGTCTCTTGCTCTTATCGCGGTCGACGGCCGAACATACACATACGCAAATATACACACCCATCGTATATATATATATATATAGACAGATGGAGGAGAGGTGGGTCGGAGCGTGACTGCCAAATCTCCGTATTTTATCTCTCTGTCTTCTTTCCCACTGATACTTAAAGAAATATTAGGTTGATGGAGTAGAAGTGGAAGAAACCATTGGATTAGATTCTGGAATTGGTGTTATTGTTCGATGTGTAGGTGTTCCATGTAATACCCTAAGTTTATAAATAAATTTAATTAAGTTATGTTAAATAATTTATTAGGTGTATGTAATTAATTTGGTTAATTAAATTTACCTTAAGTATGTTTATGACAATATGTAAAATACAAATAAATATATAAATAAGCAAATGAAAATAATATGATTTAAGATTAATATAAGTATATATAAGTATATATGTATGTCGTGTATATATGTATGTATATATATATAAAAAAAAAAGAGAAATCCAGAAAATCCAGATTTCTGCAGAGCAGTGCGCGGCCAAGGCATGGCCGCGCCTGCAACCGAATTTTAGGGGAGAGGGGGCCATTAAATGGCCGAAGTGACGTCGGAGTGACCTTAGGGACGTGTGGTCGTCCATGATAGAACGAGTCACGTCAGATTTGGGCTATAAATAGCCTCGTTCGAGTGAAGCAAAGCATCCGAGAATATCAAGGCTTAAATCGGTTGATTGGGGGAGCGTTTGAGAGATTTAAAAGCTGGGTTTTAGTCCTTGCTTCGTGGGTAGCATTTCTGGTAACTTTGGGGGCCAACGGAGCTGTGGAGAAGGAGGAATCGAGCTCGTCGGAGTTTTGAAGCTTCGCTGGAGTCGAGGAGTATTTCGGCCGATTCAAGGTAAAATCGACCTTATTTTTCATTAATTTTTGCACCATTGTGTTCATAACATCAAGATCTAGAGGCTAGGAGAAGAAAAATCAAGTTTCGAGGTCGAATCGCCGGCCGGCGATGAAGATATTCGCCAGAGAAGAAACCAGCACGGGCGCGTGGGTGCACGCGCCCGCGAGTAGGAAGACAACGCGTGCAGCCCACGCGCCCGTCAGGAAATTAAAAAAAAAAAAAAGAGTAAAATTTTGAAAAAAATTTATTAAATCTAAAATGTTGTTTATGATTTAATGGTAAAGAAATTTTCTAGAAATGCTAAATTTATTAATTATTTAAGTGAATTTTTCTATTATGGAAATAAAGAAAAAATAGGATTTTAATTCAAAAAAATTCAAGAAAATTTCAGAGTGTTATAAGTATTATTTAAGATATATTGGTGAAAATAAATTGAATAAAATGAAATATTAGGTAATTATTATGTAATAATTACATATTTAACTATTATGAAATAAGGGAAAAATAGGAATTTAAGTTAGAAAATTTCAAGAAAATTCCAGAATATTAGGAATATTACTTAAGGAATATTGGTAAAAATAGATTAAATTTTTATGAAGTCTAGATAATTATGGTGTAATTTCGAAGAGATAAAGCTTAGAAATAAAAGAAAAAAATGGAAGAAATTCTGAAAAATAGTAAATGGTGTTCTAAAAATAAATTTATGTTGTAGGAGGCCTTGTGAGCAAGGAGATTAAGGAATAGCCGCTTGGCACGTAGTTCGAGACAAATTAGCTGTAAGTATGCTGCTTGAATTTAATACAGTTATAGATTTTGAAAATGTTTTTATCATATTGACATGTTATGATATGAAATCATCACGTAGACTGTATCAATGACATGACTATGAAATACATACATACACAATGATATTGTTGATCACACGCATATGAGGCCGTAGAGAGTACGAACTGGCACCGCTATCCTATCAAGGGTGCACCCATACACCCCGGCTTCGAAAGAGGTGGCCGCTAAAATTATAGGCAGCATGAGGGGTGTAGTTGACACCTACGATGAAAGACATTGCATACACTCATGACATTGCATATGGTATCCTTACTTACATGATTCATCATCTAACATGGGTTCGCTCCTAGAACATTTAATGTTCCAGCCGGGACTTGCAGAGATGATTCAGAGATGGGTGATGAATAGTGATACGAGACATCAAGATACGAGTAAATGTACCCTGTTATAATATGATTAGTTTAAGAATCGTGTACATTGTTTTACCATCAAACACTTATGTATTAACTTGTAATGAATGCCATGTTCAATTATTAATTTATGCATTGCCATGAGCAGGTTCGATTCAGCTTCCACTTTGTATTTATTTCTAGCCTAGATATCTCATCTAGTACTAGATACGACCTTAGGGAATTTCAAAAAAAAAAAAAAAATGGACCTAATTTCCTAAGGCATAACATGCCCGAGAAGGCGGGCTGTTACATTCCAACTGGGAATGTTATTTTTAATGGCGCAGAACAACCATTGGATTGAACAAAATGGCGCAGAACAAAATGTGAGTGTTATTTTTAATCCTCATTACCTTCTGTTGTTTTTCTTTCCCTTAATTCCAGAAGCCAAGCGGGTTTTCTTGCTTTTTCGATGAATGGGTATGTTACTTTCTCATCTGTAGATTTGAGTTTGATGTTTGATTATGAAAACATTTCCTTTTCTCTCCGCGTTTTTGTGTTTAAATGAGTTACTGTTGTTCTTCTCATTGTGGCGTTTTTGTTTTCCAGCCTGAGTTTGTGCAAATCAGCTTTTTCATGACTGATTTGCTGAACTTATTTTGCTAAATAGTTAGGATTGTGGGGGCTAGATATCAGTACTATATTATTTTTTTAAATAGCAATACTTATTTTTTTTTAAAAAAATTATCGATTAGAAATTTTTTAAATAAAAAAACACCAAGGGTGGAAGTTTTAATTTTTTTAAATATGTATAATTTAAGAATTTGAATAGTATTTTTTAAGAATAGTATTTAAAAATATTATTTTTTTTAATGGAGTATAATTTGAATATTATTTGAATAGTATTTTTTTAAATACTTAATTTAAGAATTTTTTTAAATAGTATTTTTTAAATCATGAATGATTTAATTTCAAAAGAAATAAAAACCTTTCTTTGATGATGATCAAATTTCAATTGGTTAATTTATTTTATTGAGTTATAATTTAAAGATGCAGATATTTAAAAATAATTAATTTATTTGTATTATTTTTTAATTTAATTTTATTAATTCTATTTTTTATTTTGTAACAATAATATAAAAAAATATGTTCCCCAATCATGCATGGTCGGGAACTCTTGGGGGCTGCTTTATCATATGGATAGTAATTTTTTTTTCTTTTTATTATAAAACGTTAATAAATATACAATAATTTTTATTTTTACTTTTTTATTCAGCGTTTATAATTTTTTTTACTTGCTCTTATATTTTGATTTATAATATTATATGTTTGTTTCTTATTTGAGTTTTGTAGAGCGTTTAATATAAATAAAATTATTACAACATAATACGTGTAAATTATAAGTACATTTTAATCTTAATATTATTTAGATCATGACTTTAGGCAAGGGTTCCTGACCACTCAAGGTCGGGAACTTAAGGTTCTCCGATCCCGAACTGGGATTCCCCTCCTTTGGTCGATGGTAGAAGCCAGCGATAGTTGGTATGTATTGTTCGATATTTAATTTTTAATTTAATTTGTTCAGATTGTAAAACACTTACTGATGTGTTTTATTATATAGATTTAATAATTTTTTTTCTTTTATTATAAAAAGTTAGCAACTATACAATAATTTTAATTTTTATTTTTTGTTTAGTGTTTACAATTTTGTTTACTTACTTTTATACTTTAATTTGCAATATTAGTCAACATTGTAAATCTTATATGTTTGTTTCTAATTTGAGTTTTGTAAAACATTTAATATAAGATTATTACAAGTTCTTCATAATTTTTAACATAATACGTATAAATTATAATTATATTTTAATATTAAGAGTCAAATTTTAACATAATACTTACAAATTTTAACATATTATTTATATCAATCCTAGGAGAGTTCTTAGCAGCCAACCATGAATTTGTCCATACGTAGTTGGGTTAATTACAAGTCAATATTTAGAGATCGGACCAGGACAAAATTGTGGTTGAACTTTGAGTTAGTTTGATTACCGAACTCGAACTCATCAAAATGCTGAAATAGAAATCAAAAACCTAAAAAATAGAACAAATAAGAAAAAAAATAGAACCAGTTGAAAAAAATTGACAAAAAAAATCGATGTTGTTTATGACATTTTGATCGGTTTGGTTATTAAAATCTTTTTTTCAATACAAAAAAAAAATCGAAATAATCAAAATTGCCAAATTTGAAAACTAAATTGTATTGACCCTTAGGTTGAACTGAACCGGCAATTTTGATCGGCTAGATTCGATTATTTCGGTTAAACTTGAATTTTTTTTATATATTTGATTTGTTTGGAATTATAGAATACAAGTTGGTATGTATTGTTTGATATTTAATTTTTAATTTAATTTGTTCAGATTGTAAAACGCTTACTGTTGTGTTTTGTTATATAGATTTAGTAATTTTTTTTATTATAAAATGTTAATAAGTATACAATAAGTTTAATTTTTATTTTTTGTTCATTGTTTATATTTTTTTTTTACTTACTCTTATATTTTGATTTGCAATATATCGATAAATATTATAAATCTTATATGTTTGTTTGTTATTTGAATTTTGTAGAGTGTTTAATACAAGTAAAATTATTACAAATTCTTCACAGATTTTAACATCTATATGTAGAACGTTTAGTAATTTTTTTCTTTTTTTTCCTTTAATTTTTACTTTTTATTCAATGTTTATAATTTTTTTATAATATTAGTGAATATTATTATATTTTAATCTTAATATTATTTACATCGTGCCTTTAGGCACGGGTATACGCTAGTATATTATATATAGCAACATATTAAACAACATTATTATAGTTCATAATATTATAATTACAATATAAAAATAAGAACAACATTAAAAAATTTATAATAAATTTTATATTTAATAAACTATTACAATTTGCCTGATTTGAAAATACTTTATGATTTTATATTGATTTTTTTAATTTTTTTTTAACAATTTCACAATCTATTTTTCATGATTCTAAAATATTGGTGTTGTAATATCAGAAAAAAAAAAAAGATGTGAAACTAGAATTGGGAAATGTCCTTGTGATACTAAAGAGTAAGGTCTACAGTACTAACAATTGGCGTTTTTTAAGTTCTAGAATATTGGTGTTGCGATTATAAGTGAAGGAATGGTATTTGAAATTGGAGTTTGTTGCAACAGTACTAAAAGTTGGATTTTTTGTTCTATAATTTGGTATTGCGATACGAAAAGGTGTGATATTAGAATTGAGGGATGTCCATGCAGTACTAGAACTAAGGGATGTCTCTACAATATTTAGAAGTAAGGTATGCCATAATAGAAATTAAGGTTTTTGCTATTCTAAAATATTAGTATTGAGGTTTTAGAAAAAATGGAGGTGCGAAGCTAAACAAAAAGGGTATGCCATCATGGAACTAAAAAGAAAGAAATGTAAAAATTGTAAATTGGGTTTTAACAGTTCTAGAATATTGGTGTTGTGGTTCTAAAAATGAGGGGCGCAATATTAAAAATCGGTGTTTGTTCTCACACTATTAAAAGGTGGAGTCTGGAATAGTAGAAATTGGGGTTTTCATAGTTCTAAAATATTAGTATTGTAAGTATAAGAAAATGGAGGTACAATACTAGAATTGAGGGATGTCCCTACAATACTAAAAATTAGAGTAGTATTGTAGGAAGTGTCCTTAGGAACTTTGGTTCGTGAGGATTGGTCTGCTTTTTGCGACCTAACTCTTTTTTCTCTCTTTGCCTTTTTATCATAGATGTCCACATTAGGTCAAAAGCGTCGCAACCACAAGGTAGAAGACAATGACGCCTCTAGTTTTTCAAAGCACAGCGGAGGGATACTAGTGCGGACTATGCAAGACGTGTTCTCGTCTGACTCTAAGGTCGCTAAAGGAAGTACCTTAGCGCCCTTCCCCTGTAGTCACCCAGCGAGCTGCCGAGGAACGCACAACTCGAAAGGTCTTTAAGCGTTACCAGTCGAAGCTAACGATCAACGAGCTGAGAACATGCGCTTCAGAGTACCGCCTACCCTGTGGCACCCGCATAATGGTGGCTTCTCCCGGCAACCACGTAGCCTTTCCTCTTGCAGGGTTCGTAGCCGTCAGCCCCTAACATTTGGAATTTGGACTTAAGTTTCCACTCCAACCCTATCTCATAACCATTCTAAACGACCTAAAGCTCGCACCCTTCTAACTAACTCCCAACTCTTACGTCCAGATAACTTCCTTAACCATGCTCTTCAAAAAGAACCAACTTCCTCTTCCATCACCCAAAATCCTTATGTACCTTTATTCTTTCAAAGGTATCAAGGATGGGTTGTATTACATGGCAGCTCGTTCTTTTGATTGTAAGAAGCTCTTGTCTCAAGGGAAGGCTAAGGGCAAGTCCAACGTAGGGGACTACAAGTCCTAGTGGTTTTACATTTCTTGTTCCTCGCTCCACGATCTTAATAATAGCAGCTTTGTCCTTGTACCAAGTGAGTAGCCATAACATGAAAATGCTACATAAAAAATTTTATAAAACATATTTACCAACTTGCAAGGCCACCTCCACATGGGGTCATCCCTTATCTGGCTCGAAACTTCATCTTTCCTTTAACACGAACTCCAGCCCGAGCCTCGAACTCTTCTAAGACCACCGCCTCCTTGGCTGACCTTAGATGCAACCACACAAAACCCAACTCCATTACATTACACTAGGGCTTATGTGTTTGCCATTTAAAGCAAAGATCACCCATCGACTATTTCCAAAACAACCCCAACCGAGGGTCTAATCTAACCAACAATTCAGATCACATCATCTCCACAACATCCCAACTATATGAAAATACTTGAAAAGCAATTTAATTAATTTACCTCGATCAATCTGAAAAAGAAATCAGGAAAATGCCCCTACCTCCGTTGTAACCAGCAACCATCGTCGGCCACTGTGGCTTCCAACGCCGCTAGTGAAGCTTCTTCCGACCACCGGAATCGTCGCTCCACGCTGCTGCAAGGCTATCACCATTGGCTGCCTCCTCTACGAGCTGCTGCCTCATCGTCGGCCATGACAACTACTGCCATGGTCGATTGTCTCTCTCTCTCACATTGCTCTCTCTCTCTCTCTCTCTCTCTCTCTCTCTCTCTCGGCCATAGCTCCCTCGACCCAACTCTCTCTCTCGCGATCTCATTTCTCCCTCTCTACTCTAGCACTCGCCCATTGCTCTCTCACGAGCTCTCTGCATTTTGACTTCCAAAAACAAAACATTTAGGAAGCTTCTAGGAAGCTCACGCGCATATAAATATATATATATATTTAATTACATGTTAGCCCCTCCAAACTCTTATTAATTCCATTAGAGGAATTTAATAATTTCCATTAGACCCTTCAAGGCTTAATTAATTATCACCAAGCCACAAAATATCTTGATTTTCTAAAAATTAATAATCGACCTTTACTCGAAAATGCTAATTTCGTCCCTGTGGCTCCACGAGACCTTTTCTCCACCCAAAACGCTTCAAGGTTGCCTCGCACTCAAAATCAGACCACCCCAAGGGTCCCCTCAGCTTCTCGGAGGTCCTCTACGACAATTCGGTACTAGCACTCATTCGGGCTTATATATAATTTATTCCAAAAATTATTCCCTGTCAGACTGTTTCTTGTGTCATTAATCTCACCTCGAGAAGCTCACCAATTTCATGCCCTCTTCCACGAATATCCAAGTCCCGAGGCATTCCCTACCATCGATTCGACAAATTTTTATTAATTAATTCCTTGAAATCGACTTTTGGCATTCCCGAACCACTTGAGGTCCTTTTTGAATAACTTGAAATTATTCTTTTTCAACACCATGTAATACCGGGTATTATAGGTAAGGAGAACAAGGCAGTATTGTCAGATATTCCTATAGTTCCAGAATTTCCTGATGTGTTTCCTGAAGAATTGTCAAGATTACCACCACCAAGAGAGATTGATTTTTCTATTGAGTTGGTGCCAGGTACGTAGCCTATTTTCAAGCCCCCTTATAGAATGATTCCTAATGAATTAAAGGAATTGAAGATGCAATTACAAGAATTGATTAATAAGGGATTCTTCTGCCCGAGCGCCTCACCTTGGGGTGCTCCAATATTATTTATAAGGAAGAATAATGGATCCATGAGACTATGCATTGACTACCAGCAGTTAAATTAGGTGACGTTGAAAAAAAAGTACCCTCTCCCATGTGTTGATGACTTGTTGGATCAACTCCGGGGAGTTTCAATCATTTCAAATATTGACTTGAAATTGGGGTATCATCAAGTAAGGGCCAGAGAAGAAGATGTGCAGAAGACAACATTTTGCACCTGATATGGCCATTATGAGTTTGTGGTCATGTCATTTGGGTTGACGAATGCCTCGACAGTTTTTATGGATTTGATAAATAGAGTATTCAGGGAATACTTGGATTGTTTTGTTATAGTGTTCATTGATGATATTCTCATTTATTCATCGAGGTTGGAAGAACATAAGACCCATCTCAGGACAACCTTGTAGAGGCTTAGGGAAAAATAACCATATGCAAAATTCAGTAAATGTGATTTTTGGCAACGAAATATGGGTTTCCTGTGGCATGTAATGTCTGGCGAGTGTATTTTAGTGGATCTTGGAAATGTGAAGACAATGGTTGTTTGGCTAAGGCCAACTATAGTGACAGGTATCCGAACCTTTTTGGGATTGACAAGCTATTATAAGAGCATCATTGAGGGGTTCTCCCGGTTATCTTTGCCTATGACTAAATTGACTTGAAAGGTAGTAAAGTTCGGGTGAAATGAGGCATGCGAGAATTGCTTTCAAGAGTTAAAGAAAATGCTGATGACAACTCCAAGTCCCTTACGACTAACATTTCTCTGTAAATTATTTTATTTTTAATTATTATTAAACTTGATCAGTATGGTCCGTTTCTCGTCTAGCTTTTGGGTGCTATTAACCTAATCAGTATGGTAAAGAAGTGAGGTGTTTTTTCTTTATTTTTTTAAAAATTTTCATATATATATATATATGTTTTATTACTTAAACAAATAATCACTTTGGTGCTTTCTTCTTAAAATTTTCCTTAAATGTTTTGAAAAAAAGAAAAAGAAATATAAATATCCCTTAAACATCAAATCGTTAAGAAAAGTAGTAGTGAAATTGAGAGTCAAAATTGGGTGCGTGGAATGGAGGACCAAAGAAGAATAGTAGCAGTGGGTGACTGGAGATGAATTCCAAGCAAAATAGTGGAATCATTCCTCGCCAATGCCTGGGTAAAGTATCATCCGTAATGCGGAAAATTAATGGTACCATACAGGTACCATAGTTTTTGGTAAAATTAGTTGTTTTAAAACTTTCGGATGTTTTACTTTTAATAAAATATTGAAATGATTTTGTATAAAAAAATTTAAACAATTTCACAATATATTTTTCGTGATTCTAAAATATTGGTGTTGCAATATCAGAAAAAAGGGGTGTGATACTAGAATGAATTGGGAAATGTCCTTGTGATACAAAAAGAGTAAGGTTTGGCTTAAATTAGTCACATTCATGCATTAATATATATATATATATATGTTTTATTACTTAAACAAATAATCACTTTGGTGTTTTCTATTTCCAATTTTCCTTAATTTTTTTGAAAAAAGAAAAAAGAAAAATCAATATCGCTTAAACATCAAACCATTAAGAAAAGTAGTAGTGAAATTGAGGGTCAAATTTGGGTGCGTGGAAGGAATGGAGGACCAAAGAAGAGTAGTAGCAGTGGGTGACTGGAGATGAATTCCAAGCAAAATAGTGGAATCATTCCTCGCCACTGCCTCGCTAAAATATTATAATTACATTATAAAAATAAGAACAACATTAAACAATTTATAATAAATTTTATATTTAATAAAATATTACAATTTGCCTCATTTGAAAATATTTTATGATTTTATATTGATTTTTTTTAAAAAAGATTTAAACAATTTCACAATATATTTTCCACAATTCTAAAATATTGGTGTTGCAATATCAGAAAAAGGGGTGTGATACTAGAATTGGGAAATGTCCTTGCGATGCTAAAGAGTAAGGTTTGTAGGAAAAAGTCTTGAGAGTCAGACAGACTTACCGACGAGGTTACCGAATAGAGGTAAAAAGACAAAATTACCTCCGCGTACTTTGTAAATTTACAAAGTGGACCACTGCTCTCTCTCTCCTCTCCCCTCCCCTCCCATGGTAGCGAGGCACGGCGGTAAGGCGAAGGCAATGACGAGACAGCTGCCATGGGAAGGGAGACGAGAGACCAAGGCAATGGCCTATTTTACAAATTTGCAAAATGAGCGGGGGCAATTTTGTTTTTTTACGATTCAGTTGGCATTTTTACGATTCAAGAATATTAGTGTTGCGATTATAAATAAAGAAATGCATGATACTAGAAATTGGAGTTTGTTGCAACAGTACTAAAAGTTGGATTTTTTGTTCTATAATTTGGTATTGCGATACAAAAAGGTGTGACATTAGACTTGAGGGATCCAGGGATGTCCATGCAGTACTAGAACCAAGGGATGTCTCTACAATATTTAGAAGTAAGTCATGCCATAATAGAAATTAAGGTTTTTGCTATTCTAAAATATTGATATTGTGGTTTTAGAAAAAGAGAGGTGCGAAGCTAAAAAAAAAAAAGATATGCCATCATGGTACTAAAAAGTAAGACGTGTCAACTGTAAGTACCTTAAACAGAAGTGACATGTTTTTTCTTTTTTTTTTTAATATATATATATATATATAAAGATTATTCCAACAATATTATATAAAGAAATAAGAGAAATTTTGGCTTAAATTAGTCACATTCATGCATTAATATATATATATATGTTTTATTACTTAAACAAATAATCACTTTGGTGTTTTCTATTTCGAATTTACCTTAATTTTCTTGAAAAAAGAAAAAAGAAATGTCAATATCCCTTAAACATCAAATCGTTAAGAAAAGTAGTAATGAAATTGAGAGTCAAATTTGGGTGCGTGGAGTGGAGGACCAAAGAAGAATAGTAGCAGTGGGTGACCGAAGATGAATTCCAAGCAAAATAGTGGAATCATTCCTACCCAGGAAAATTAATGGTACCTTACAGGAAAATTAATAGTGGAATCATTCAGCTACCAAAAACTTTGAATATATATATATATATACACGTAGTTTTACTTTTAATAAATTTTTGGATGTTTTACTTTTAATAAAATATTGAAATAATTATGTATATATATAATAAAATAATTATATATATATATATATTACGATCCCAAAATTTTTTTAAAGCATCGTTGTATGTTAATAACAAATTACTAAATAATATATTATATATAGCAACATATTAAACAACGTTATTATAGCTCATAATATTATAATTACATTATAAAAATAAGAACAACATTAAACAATTTATAATAAATTTTATATTTAATAAAATATTACAATTTGCCTCATTTGAAAATATTTTATGATTTTATATTGATTTTTTTTAAAAAAGATTTAAACAATTTCACAATATATTTTCCGCAATTCTAAAATATTGGTGTTGCAATATCAGAAAAAGGGGTGTGATACTAGAATTGGGAAATGTCCTTGTGATACTAAAGAGTAAGGTTTGTAGGGAAAAGTCTTGAGAGCCAGACAGACTTACCGACGAGATTACCGAATAGAGGTAAAAAGATGAAATTGCCTCCGCGTACTTTGCAAATTTACAAAGTGGGTCACTGTTCTCTCTCTCCTCTCCCCTCCCCTCCCATGGTAGCGAGGCACGACGGTGAGGCGAATTCAACGACAAGGCAGCTGCCATAGGAGGGGAGACGAGAGACCAAGACAATGGCCCACTTTACAAATTTGCAAAGTGAGCGGGGTAATTTCGTCTTTTTGTCCCCATTCTGTAAACCTCTCTATTACCATCTTTGACTCTGTAGAAGAACCTCATTTGTAGTACTAACAGTTGGCCTTTTTACGATTCTAGAATATTTGTGTTGCGATTATAAATAAAGAAAGGTATGATACTAGAAATTGGTGTTTGTTGCAACAGTACCAAAAGTTGGATTTTTTGTTCTATAATTCGGTATTGCGATACAAAAAGAAGGTGTGATATTAGACTTGAGGGATCCAGGGATGTCCATGCAGTACTAGAACTAAGGGATGTCTCTACAATATTTAAAAGTAAGGCATGCAATAATAGAAATTAAGGCTTTTGCTATTCTAAAATATTGGTATTGTGGTTTTAGAAAAAGGGCGGTGCGAAGCTTAAAAAAAAAGGGTATGCCATCATGGCACTAGAATATTGGTGTTGTGGTTCTAAAAATGAGGGGAGCAATATTGAAAATGGGTGTTTGTTATCACGCTACTAAAAGGTGGAGTGTGGAATACTAGAAATTGGGGTTTTCATAGTTCTAAAATATTAGTATTGTAAGTATAAAAAAATGTAGGTACAATACCAGAATTGCGGGATGTCCCTACAATACTAAAAATTAGAGTCTAGGTATCTAGAATTTTAGGTTTTTGTAATTTTAAAATATAGGTGTTTTGATTCCAAAAAAATTAGGGTGCAATACTAGATATTGGAACCCTATAAGACTAGAAAGTTGTGTTTTCCATACTAAAAATTAATTTTCATGGTTGTAGAAAATTGGTGGTGTTGTTTCGAAAAGAAAAAGGGAATGTGATATAAAAAAGTGAGGTTTGTGGTATTAGAAATTGGGATTTCGCACAATTGTAGAAAATTGGTTGTAAAAATGGGGGTATGGTGTTAATTAGAAGTTCAAGTTTGTCCTAGTGATATAAAAATGAGGTACGTGGTACCAAAAAAAAGGATTTTTCATGGTCATAGAAAATTATTGTTGTAGTTCCAAAAACAAAGTCGTGTGAGGCTAGATGCAACGTCCCTAATTTCTCTTAATTTTTTGTTTAGATAAGCTCTGATAATTATAGCACCCTCATCATTAGAGACCATGCATTCAAGGAATCCAAGAATGGTCCATAAAAAATGAGGGCACATATGCAAAACCCAATTAGAGGCGCCAAGCATATTCCTTGCTATTAACAATGGAAGCCACATTCATACATCATTACTCATTGACATATGCATATTAGGATCTACATACCCACATATCCCCTCAAGGGTACAACCTAGAACATAAACAAAATGTAATTTAGTATTACACATCTCAAAAACACCCTCCAAGGAACTTTCAGTTGAGACGACTTTGTACACACTTCTACCCCACGGCTCCAACGCTACTTGACTCGTCCACCTCTTTAATCTTACCCTTACTTGGAATGATGCAAACAAATATAAGTTACAAGGAACAACAAGTATAATTGAAAGAAAGTGAGCATGAGAATTATGAGTAACGAGCACAATAAAGATCATGAATAACATTTATGGCACTCATGCCACACCTTTTTACATTACTCTACATGATAACAAGATGAAACATGTATTCATGCTCATATGCAATCTCTTAAAACTATAATCATGGGACCGAAATGCATATCATAACCATGGGACTGAAGTCCATCTTTGAGCCGAAGCTTTCTCTGTGGATATATCCTATGGATCCCATTTGCCACGCGCATCATGAAAACTTTAGGCATTTAAAAACCCTTTTTCATGCACATGCTCCATGCACCATCACAACTATGCATATCAATATAACTTATCATATATAACTAACATACGATTACCCGAAGTAACATACACCAGAGAGCAAAACTCATGTAACACAACATCAAATCCTTGCATGTTCTCAATAAAACATCATTTCCAAAGGAGATAGGATGATACAAAACCTTATTTGAGATTCAATAGGTATAAATGAGAACCATGACAAGCTACCAGAGTAGCCACATAGGACACATGCAAGCCGATCCCTCCATAATTGAGGGTTACTTCTCTCAAGAAGTCAAGGCATCATAAAAGTAAAGGCAATAGAGTGCTAAGAGCTTGCATAATAGAGGAAACATGAAGAAAATTGCAAGAAAAATAAAAGAACTTGCAAAATATAAAGTTAAGAAGCATGAACTTGCAAAAATAGGAAGAAAACTTGTCTCAGATATTTTTCTTCAACCCTTGCAACGTACTAGAGTCACTGATGTCACAACTTAAGCCTACACCACCAAAATTTCCCCTAATTTCTTTTCAAAATTCTCCCATTTCACTCAAACACTCACTACCTATTTATATGCCAAGAGGAATGAACATCGTAAAAACAACGTGGCAACAAGGGAGATTAATTCTGGTGGCAAACAACCAGCTTGGACATGTGGCATGGTGGTTGGACAACTGGCAGTGACTGACAGCTGCTTAGTTCACAGCAAGGCCACCCAAGGCCCTGCGTGGCATGACATGGCCATGCACCTAGCGTGCGTGCAGCCCTTACCCCAAAACGACGCTATTTGGGTCTTTCTTTGTTGAAAAATCAGCATTTTTTCCTACTAGCCGTGCCTACCCTATGATTCGAACTCGCGACCGCCCTTAGCCTCCTCTCGTGAGCGTGGCATTTAACCTACATGCTTCCTCAATTAATATTGTGCATAACTTATATTTATCGTGATTCAACCTAGTTTCTAAAGTTACACTTAAACCCCAATATTTTTTAATAATTGCTAAAACTCCCTTAATAAAAAATACATTAATTTTTTTTCACTTAATTCTTTACACACAAATTTACATTAACCCATAAATAAATGGGTCATTGCAAACCCTCCCCTGCCCCTCTAAAAGAATTTGGTGCTCTAAATTTGCACCTAGCTATTCAAACAACTAAGGGAATGAACGTTTCATTTCATCTTCTAACTCTCATATGGCTTTTTTCGAACCGTGATACTGCCATTGGACCTTTACATAAGGAATAGATTGGTGTCTCAACTCTCTCTCTCTCTCTCTCTCTCCCTTTTTGTTCTAGAATAGCTACTAGAAGTTCGTCATATGACGCATCTTTCTTGACCTCAAGGGTTTGATAATTAATAATATGCTGAGGGTCCAGTACGTACTTTTGCAACATGGACACATGAAATTCATTATCAACATTGGCTAATAATGGAGGTAAGGCTAGTCGGTAGGTTAAGAATCCTACCTGTTCCAATATTTCGAATGGTCCTACATATCGAGGAATAAGTTTTCCTGAGACCCCGAATCTCCACACGCCTTTCACAAGCATTACCTTCAGCCATACATGGTCCCCAACAGCAAACTCGAGGTCACGACACCGTCTATCAGCATAACTTTTTTGCCTATCCTGGGTTGCCTTCATTTGAGCCCTAATAAGTCAAATTTTTTCAGAGGTTTGCTCAATTATTTATGGATCAAGTAAAGTCACGTCTCCTTCTTTTTCCCAACAAATGAGCAATCTACACAGCCTACCATAAAGTGTCTCATATAGTGGCATCCTAATACTGGAATGAAAGCTATTATTATAGAAAAATTCCACCAATGGCAAATGATCATCCCAGCTACCACATAAATCTAGCACAGGCTCTCAATATATCTTCTAGGGTCCAAATAGTCTGTTCTACTTGTCCGTTCATTTGCGGATGGAATGCAATACTAAATTTTAAATTTTAATTGGCAAGAAGTAGGCTGACTTCGTTAGTCGATCTACTATTACCCATATTACATCATGCCCCTTTGAAGTTCTAGGCAACATTTTGATAAAATCCATAGCAATGTGATCCCACTTCCATTTTAGGATCGATAGTAAGTGAAACAAACTGGTGGGTTTCTGGTGCTTTGCTTTCACTTGTTGGCATGCTAGGTATTGTGAGACAAACTTGGCCATGTCCCTCTTTATATCATCCCACCAAAATTGTCGCAGCGGATTTTGATACATTTTTGTTGTACCTTGGTGTATGGTATAACAGATGTTATGAGCTTCAATTAGAATTTCTTGTCTCCATTCTTCGTTCTCCGACACACAAATCTGCCCTTGAAAAAATAATAGTCTGTCACCCCTTTGACTGTATCCTACTGCCTCAAATTTCTCCATGTTGGCTAAAACTTTGGCTAGCTTCTCATCAGTAGACTGTTAGACTCGAATCTATTTAACCAATTCCGATTGCACCTTTATATAACTGTAAATCACAATTGGTCTTTCCTTAGACGGAGAGATAAAGAAACCGTTCAACTACTCCAACAATAACCATTCTTGCACCATTATAGTTGCAATGGACGCTCCCTATCAACTTAAAACATCAACCACCACATTGGCCTTCTCTAGGTGATATCAATCATAGTCTTTAAATAACTCTACCCCCCGACACTACCTCATATTCAATTCCTTCTGGGAGAAAAGGTACTTTAGACTTTTATGGTCTGTGTAAACCTCCACCTTCTCACCATATAGGTAATGTCTCCAAAATTTTAGTGCAAACACTACGCCAGCCAATTGTAAATCATGTGTTGGGTAGTTCATTTCGTGTTTTTACAATTGTCGCGAGGCATAGGAATTTACTCGACCGTCCTACATCAGCACACATCCCAATTCTGTATGAGAAGCATCACTATATATAGTAAATTTCCTCCCACTCTTAGGGATAGCTAACACTGGGGTGGTAGTCAGTCTTTGTTTCAATTCTTGGAAGCTGGTTTCACACACCTCATCCCACTCGAACTTCACCCCCTTCCACATCAATTTAGTGATAAGAGCAGATAATTGGGTGAAGCCCTCTATAAATCTCTGATAATAGCTAGCCAAACCAAGGAAACTACGAATCCCTATCACTGTCGTAGGCCTCAAACAATCAACCATTACCTTGACTTTCTTAGGGTTAACTAAAGTACCTCACCAAAGACAACATGGCCTAAAAATCCCACTCATCCTGCCAAAAGTCACATTTATTGAGTTTGACATATAATTGTTTTTCCCTAAGTTTTTGCAAGGCTAGTTTGAGATAACCTCATGCTCTTCTAAACCTGGTGAGTAAATCAAAATATCATCGATGAAGACAATTACAAAGCAATCTAAATACTCCTTAAAGACCCAATTCATTAAATCCATGAAAAGCGTCGGGACATTAGGTAACCCGAATGGCATTACTACAAAGTCATAATGCCCATAGTAGGTTCGAAAAACTGTTTTCTGCACATCTTTCTCTCTAACGCGCACTTGATGATAACTAAATCTCAAATCAATTTTTGATAACATCGATGCCTCTCGAAGTTGATCTAGCAAATCATCCACACGCGACAGTGGGTATTTATACTTTACTATCACTTGATTCAACTGTTGATAATCAATACACAACCTCATCAATCCATCATTTTTTTATACAAACAATACTAGAGCACCCCATGGCGACGCACTAGGATGAATGAAGCCCTTATCAATCAACTTTTGCAGCTGAGTCTTTAACTCTTTCAATTCAATGGGGCCATTCTAAAAGGAGTTTTCAAAATGGGTAAGGTGCCCGGTACTAGATCAATAGAAAATTCAATCTCTTTTCGAGGTGGAAATCCTGACAATTTATCTGGTAACACGTTAGAGAACTCACAAACTACCGAAAGCTCCGATAATTTTGCCTCAAGGTGGCAATCCTAACAATTTATCTGGTAACACATCAGAGAACTCACAAACTACCAAAAGCTCCGATAATTTTGCCTTACTGTTCCCATCAGTAGTCACAAAGGCAAGATACGCCTCACAACTGTGTCGTACCAACCTTTCTGCCTTCATTGTCAAGACTATTGGGATTGAACTCACTAGCTTAATACCCTTATACATAATAACTGGTTGTTGGGATAACTCAAAATAAATCGTCTTTCTCTGATAATCAATCTTGGCATAGTCATACCTAGAATAAGATCAAAGTCCCTAATACCCAACACCACGTTGCCAAGTGATGCGTGTGGAATGCATTAAATAATAAAATTACTCTACTTATAATTAATAGTAATAGTAAGTAAATGTCGATCTACAAAGACTAGTTAATCAAATTTAATATCACAATAAATAAATGAAAATAAAAAGAAATATGAGGGGGGTTTAATGCTATAAATTAATTGATAAAAGAATAATTTAATAGAAACATAATTAAGTAACTAATTTGAGATAAAATCGATTCAAGAAAAATTGATTATTGATTTCTAATAGATATTTTTCTGTAATCAAATATTTAACTAACGATTGTCAACAAGAGAGACAAGTTTTATTTTATCTAATTTAATTAATCTTAGCCCAGCATCCAAATTAATCCTTATCAATAAACCAATTAGTATTAAACAATCCTTATGAATTTACTAATTACATTAGGAACTAAAAGTTAAAGATGAATAATAATCGACAAGCGCCAGATTATTTAATTCATTCTATATTTCCCCTAAGCTAGTAATAAAAATTGAGATCATAATTATTTTACTTAATTGCCACTTCAACTTAATATCATAACAATTATTAATTATAGATTCAGTTTGACTATAGATCACACAATTAAATCAATTAATAGATCTTTTTAATTAATCAAACTATGCAATCATTAACATATAAAATAAAGACATACAGATATTTAAATAAAAAATAAATAAAATTAAGAACAAAATCTCACAATTTTACCAACTATTTTCAAATTTTTTAAATTTACTAAAAAAATTTAGTCAAACATAATAAAATAAAAAATACAAAAATCTAACATATCTTCCCTTGTGTTTCCATCCTATTTGCTGTGCGTTGTGTCTTCCTTCCGCCGCTGCTGTGCGCGGCTGCTGTGCGCGCCGCTGCTGTGCGTTCCCTCTTAATGTGCACTGTGCGTCCCAGCCGCTGCTCCCCCTGTGCGTTCTCTTAATTCCTCCCTTGTATTATATATATATTATGAGTGCAGCGAACCCTAGCCCATCTCAATTTCTCCATTTCTCCATTTCTCCATTTCTCCATGGCCCACACAATTTCCCCATGTGCACCCGGCTTCTTCTGGGCCTTCAAATTCATGCTTCCAATTAGCCTTCCTATTTTATGCTATAATATATATATGGGCAACCACATATATATATAATTGTGCATCCAATTTGGTATATATATATATATATATATATATATATAATATTATATATAAATTAAGCTTCAAATTCATGTGCACATGGAGAAATTGAGTGGGCGTGAAGACCAAATTGGAAGCTTCCAATTAGCCTTGCTATTTTATGTTATAATATATATATATGGGCCACCACATATATATATATATATATATATAATTGTATGCACATGTGTAGGCTTCCAAAATATATATTATATTATAAATCATTTGTAACTCCAATTTGGTCTTCACGCCTGTTTGAATATATATATATATATAATATTATATATAAATTAAGCATGACTCATTGATTTCTTTTCAATTTATTAATAAATGGGCCACGTTCTTTAACCTTGTGCCCTAGGTATTGTTGGCCTTTGGTTAAGCTGGGGTCCCAACCCTCTAAATCTTTACCCTTCACACTGAGACTGAGCCGGTTGCGGACAATTATTTGCTCGGTGCCCCTTCTGACCACATTGAAAGCACTTCACCTTTGCGTTAGTCATTACCCTATCTTAACTACGAAGACATTCCCTTCACACATACCCCACTTTTCCATATAAATAGAAAGCTCCATTACCAAAATGATAGGGTTCCTTATGTCTATTGCCACAATTACCATATGGCTGAATTCTTATCATCCCACTTATCGAACGTGCCTCCCATTTATTACCTATTCCTTTTTGCACCCCTTGTCTATTCCCTAATTCAATCTTGTCTCGCTCAATGGCGTAAGCTCTCTACACCCCAGTTGAATAATTCAAAATCCTTGCTCCAACCAGTGCATGTCGAATCTTAGCTCGTAGGCCCCTTTGGAATTTCATCACTTTTCGCTTCAGTTGACACCAATTCTGGAGCAAATCTAGCTAGCTCAATATGAACTCAGTTTCATATTGAGCCACTGACTCACCTTCCTTGCACTAGCTCAATAAATTCATATGTCTTCTGCTCTAGAACCCACTCAAAGAAGAATTGTTCATTCATTGAACGCTTCTTGAAACTCCGCCCATAATGGTTCCCTTCCAATGTACCTCTGACGAGCTGTTTCCCACCACCTTTCTGCATCCCTTCTCAAAAGAAAGTTGGCAAATTGCACTTTATGTGCATCACTTTATCCCATAATTTGAAGATATTTTTCTATAGACAACGTCTCATTTTCTTCAACCAAAACGTCTATGCCTCCGTAATATTCAAGAGGTCGAAGCGCCATAAAGTTCTTTAACAATTGGCCTCTTGCATTGTTCTCCTCCCTTGAACCATTAGATTGGAGACTTGACCATTATTATTCTCGACCTCCCTCTGTACCTGATCCTGCCCCTGATCATGCCTCAATCGGTTGATACAAGTATGTCAATTGTCCTCTATATCCCGCTAAAACTTCGTTGCCCCTCATCCATCTCTTGTTGCAACCCTCCACTGAACTCCCCCAAAGTCTCAGGCATGGGTGTAGTGGTGCAGTTGGCCACTCCCTTGGCTCCGGGTCGGTGGCCTTCCTTGACGAGACCTCATATTCCTACACAACTAACATATCTAGATTCAAATTCTTACTTAGCTTGATGTTTATTTGCTCAAAATACCCTTAACTCTACCCGACATTCCTATGTGTACAAAGACTCATCCCAAACCTGCTTTGATACCACCAATTGCAATGCCCATAATTTCTCTCAATTTCTTATTTAGACAAGCTCTGATAATTATAGTGTCAACATCACTAGAGACCCTGTATTCGAGGAATACAAGAAGGGTCCATAAAAAAGGATGGCACATACACAAAACCCAATTAGAGGCATCAAAGTATATTCCTTACTATTAACAATGGAAGCCACATTCATACATCATTACTCATAGACAAATACATATTAGGGTTAACATACCCACCATATCCCCTTAGGGGTACAACCTAGAACATAAACAAAACGTAACTTTGTATTACACATCTTAAAAACACCCCCCAAGGACCTTCCAATTGAGACGGCTCTTTACATACTTATACCCTATGGCTCCAACACCACTTGATTTGCCCATCTCTTTAGCCTTACCCTTACTTGGAATGATGCAAACAAATATGAGCCACAAGACCCAGCAAATATAATTAAAAGAAAGTGAGCATGAGAATCCTGGGTAACGAGCACAATAAGGATCGTGAATAACATTTATGGCACTCATGCCACACCTCTTTACATTACTCTACATGATAACAAGATGAAACATGCATTTATGATCATATGCAATCTTTTAAAACCATAATCATCGGACCGAAGTCCAAAATCATGGGGCTGAAGTCCATATCATAACCATGGGGCCGAAGTCCATATCATAACCATGAACCGAAATCCGTCTCTGAGCTGAATCTTTCTCTGTGGATATATCCTGTGCATGCGCGTGCATGGCCCCTGCCCCAAAACGACGTGGTTTTGAGGTCGTTCTTTGCTGAAAAATCAACATTTTTTCTTCCCAGTCGGGCCTACCTTGCGATTCAAACCCTCGATTGCCCCTGGCCTCTTCTCGCGCCCGTGCTATCCGAATTACAAGCTTTCTCAATTAATATTATGCATAAATTATATTTAAGGTGATTCAACCCCAATTTCTGAAATTACACTTAAGCTCCAATATTTTTGAATAATTGTTAAAACTCCCCTGATAAAAAATACAATAATTTTTTTACTCTTAATTCTTTGCACACAAATTTACATTAACCCATAAATAAACGGGTCATTACAAATCGTCCCCCCCTAAAAGAATTTGGTCCTCCAAATTTGCACCTAGTTATTCAAACAACTGAGTGAATGAACATTTCTTCTTCTAGCTCCCATATGGCTTCTTCCGGACCGTGATACTGCTATTGGACCTTTACATAAGGAATATATCGGTGTCTCAATGCTCTCTCTTTTCGTTCCAGAATAGCTACTGGCAGTTCGTCATATCACGCATCTTGATTGACCCCAATGGTTTGATAATTAATAATATGTTGAGGGTTTGACACGTACTTTCGCAACATGGATACATGAAATACTTTATGAACATTGGCTAATAATGGAGGTAAGGCCAACCGGTAGGCTAAGGATCTTACCCATTCCAATATTTCGAATGGTCCTACATATCAAGGACTAAGTTTTCTTGAGATCCTGAATCTTTGCATGCCTTTCATAGGCACTACCTTCTGCATACATGGTCCCTAACAACAAACTAGAGGTTACGATGTCGTTTTTCATGGCTTGTGTATAGATGGAAAGAACCTCTTTGTTTTTAATCAATGACCTTGAGAAAAAGAGAGAGAGTGAATGATAATTTTTTCAACTCGTTAAAAACCGCAAAAACATTTATCCTAAAGGGGTATTTATAAAGGTGCAAGGCCTCCTAGGAATTCCTAAACCCTAATGGATATGGGCTGGTCCATTTATCCTAAGCCAAGTAGGTGCTTAATTAAATAGTGTTATCCTAGTCCAATTAGAAACTTAATTAAATAACACAAATCCAATTATGAGTTTAAAAAAAATATTTGGTCCAAATGCAGTGCCTGCATCATCTTAGAAGGGTCCAAGGGAGTATTGATCGAGCAATCACTTTGGTTCAGCTTCAAGGCAAGCAACAACCAAGCGGAGTATGAATACTTTGATATTGAGCACATCCCTAAGGAACAAAACACATAGGTAGACCTGTTCTCGAAACTCTCCAGCACAAAAAAGCCTGGAAACAACTAGTTTGTCATACAAGAAGTCTTGGACTCACCTACTGTCGACCTAACTGATGTCTAAGCTGTCGAGAAAAGATCAAAATTCTGGGGGTTCGCCATTATCCAATTCCTATGAGATGGGACACTTCTCGCCGATACTGAGGAAGCCAAAAAGTTTAAAAAGTTAGCCTGCTTCTTCACCTTGGTTGGGGATCAACTGTACAAAAGAGGCTTTTCCACACCACTCCTCAAATGCGTTGACACCAAGTGTTCCACATACATCATGGCTGAGGTACATGAGGGAGTGTCTAGAAGTCACCTCGGAGGACGATCCCTGGAAGCGAAGGTATTGAGAGCCGGATCTGTGCACAATTATCCTATTTTAGTGCAAGGTGTATCCCTCCTTTTTGAATGCACTATCTCATTGCTTCTTTTGTCCATCTCTGTGCTCTTCCTCTTTTTCACCTTCTCCAACCTATTCCATCACTTCTGTTTGCTGTTGTTGTTTACTTTTTGTGCGTGGGTGGAACTTCTCTCTGGTTTTGCATTCTCAACAGGCAAGTTCTCTTACCCATTTTTATTCCAATGCAATTTCTTCTGCACTTGAACGTTACCCCTCAGTGCGAGCTCTCTATTAGATATATTCTATATTGCAATGTAAGCTTCCTTGATTTGCAAACTATTGCTTATTGTGTCACTTCGCTGTTAGTGTTTTCCACTGTGTCTATTTTGTATATAAATTTC
Organism: Diospyros kaki; assembly: GCA_036245055.1. NCBI lineage: Eukaryota > Viridiplantae > Streptophyta > Magnoliopsida > Ericales > Ebenaceae > Diospyros > Diospyros kaki. The sequence goes on along the minus strand of BSEG01000001.1, from coordinate 12,961,879 downwards.
ATAGTTGCTGGGAAGTCCATTTGATGTCTCAAGTAGGGTTTGATTCACCCTAATATTTGTTCGTGAAAAATGTGTGATTCGTACAAAAAATAATTTGACAAAAATGTCAATCTGAATTCATCCATCTCATTTAATTGCAAAAGTCTCTTCTCACCTGCAGCCTATGTTACACGAAAACACCTCATAGGTGCCATTTGCCAGTTTTCGAAACGTTTCTTATTCCCGTTTCGGATCCTATTTATGCCTATGTTTTTTAAAAAAAGTCCGTTTCCACGTTTCTGTTTCTTATCGGAAACGTTTCCCGTTTCCGTTTCCGTGCAACATAGCCTGTAGCTTGCATATCAAAATTTAAATGCTTGATAGCCCAATATGCATGGTGTTCAAGTTCAACAAGCAAATAACGTGCTTTACCAAATACAAGTCTATAAGGAGACATTTCAATAGGAGATTTGAATGTGTTAGATTTGAATAGTAATGGCACCAACACCAAGAGGGGGGTGAATTGGGTTGTTTTAAAAATTTTATTGAACTTGAAAATCCTTTTAATGAAAAATGTGATTTTAGTGAAAGTGAGGATTAATGAAATGCTTGAAATAATAAATGAAACAAATAGCACAAGCATATAAGAGATACAACGATATATAGTGGTTCGGCTTAAACCAAACCTACTCCACAACCTTAGCTCCTCACTAAGGATTTTTCAATCAATCCACTAAAAACCTCTTATCTCTTCGGATAGGCCCTCTAGCAACAAGCTAGGAAATACAACCCCTTGCTTCAACAAGCAAGTCCTCTAGCACAACAAGCTAGGTATTCAACCCCTTGCTTTAATAAGCAAGTCCTCTAGCATAACAAGCTAGGAATCAAAATCCTCCTACAAGCAATGTAGTCTCTCTAGCAAAACAAGTTAAGAAAATTACAAAGAGATATAAGATAGGAGAGGATCTGAGAAACAATATTCTCAATTACAAACTCTCTCAAATATAAATACAAGGCTTGATAATGAATTTAACAAAATGAATACAAAGCCTTGAAGAGAGAACGAATTTACCAATTAAGCACACCCATGATCTTAGCACTTGGGAGCTTGTAATGTAATCTCTTGGTTTGTTTGAATCATTCATTTGACTTGTATTTATAGTCTCTTGAAAGCCCATGGACGAATCTTGTCGTTGGTAGTGGGAAACCCACTTTGAGTGAGTGGAAAAACTAGCCGTTGGGGGTTTCTGCGACACAAACGGTCGACAGATGCAAGGCATCGGTCGACAGATTAGCAAATTTTTAAAATTCGGTCGACAGATCAAGAGGAACGGTCGACAGATGCTTGTGCGAGTATTCTGCCGGTCAACAGATGCAAAGGCATCGGTCGACAGATGCTTGTGCGAGCATTTTGCCGGTCGACAGATGCAAGAGTATCGGTCGACAGATGGTCTAAAAATGAAGATTCTATCGACAGATGGTGAGACATCTGTTGACAGATGAAGCCATCATTCAGGACATATAACAACACAACTTATTTACATTTATTTACATTTATTTTTATTTATATTTTACCTTCATTTACTTTAATACATAAATGTAAATAATGAAGTACCCCCCATTTGGATTCAATAAAAATATCTAAAAAATCAAAATCCATAAGAATAAAAAAGTAGAATTTGGGTTTTAGTACAAACTTAGGATTTTGCGATTTTACCACCTCCAAGATATACGCTTTCCATTTCTTGAAAAATTCATTAAAAATCGTTTTGGCTCTAATGAATGATAGATATCAAATTACCGGGAGTTTGTTTTCTAAAAAGAAAACTCTTTCTTATACTTCTCCTTATAAGGTGCTAATCTCCCAGACTTAGAAAAATTTTGAGACGTTATCAAAACGAGTTTCAAAACATGATGCATGAACTAAAGGATTTTTCATACGTTTAAATTTCAAACCAAAACCTTTCATGCATGCTTCAAAATATGAAAACTTATTTTGAAATATGAGATTAACATAAATGATTTTCATACTTAAGATTGAATTTTCATCAAACACATTTATGTTCAAGTTGGTCTTTTGTCTTAGAACAATTTTAGCTCTATGTTGACCAACGACTTCAAAGCTATTTTGAAAATCATTTTAGAAGATTCTTTTAAGACTAAATACTTTAATTTCCAAATCTCCAACTAATATAGAAAATCATAAATCATTTTGGTTTTCATTTTAACAAAGTAGATCTTGATATTGAAATTGATATATGTTGAAAACCATAGCTTTGACTCATTTGGTTTTCATTTTAGCAAAGTAGATCTTGATATTGAAATTGATATATGTTGAAAACCATAGCTTTGACTCATGACTTGGGGATAGAACAAAGTATTGTTTTTCATCATCAAAACTAAACACAAGGGTAGAACATCAGAATGCACTTCTATAAGCCCACAATGCATCATCAAGCTTTTGAGACCAATCTTTCCTAGACCCAATCACTATCTTTTCCAATATTCTTTTAATCTCCCTATTAGAAATTTCAACCTGTATGCTAGTCTGTGGATGAAAAGCAGTGGAAACTTTATGGGTAACCCCATATTTAGCAAGCAAAGCATCAAACTATTTGTTTCAAAAATGTGAACCTCCATCACTGATAATTTCCCTAGGAGTGCCAAACCTAGTAAAAATGTGCTTTTTCAGAAATCTAGTCACCACTCTAGCATCATTCTTAGGCAATGCCACTGCTTCTACCTATTTAGAAACATAGTCCACAGCAACTAAGATGTATTTATTTCCAAATGAAAAAACAAATGGTCCCATGAAATCGATACCCCAAACATCAAATAGTTCAACTTCAAGCATTATGTTTAGTGGCATCTCATGTCTGCTAGATATGTTACCTACTCTCTAACATCTATCCCAATTTTTAACAAAGTTAAAGGCATCTTTAAAAAGAGTAGGCTAATAAAAGCCTGACTGTAAGACTTTTGCAGCAGTCTTATTCCTTGAAAAATGACCACCACAGTCTAAGGCATGACAGTGCATCAAAATGTCATTATATTCTTCACTAGGCACACATCTCCTAAGCAATTGGTCATTACAAATTTTGAACAAATAAGGTTCATCCCAAATGTAATACTTAACATCGTCCAAGAATTTCTTCTTTTGATAAGCATTCAAATCAGGGGGGAGGACTTTACTTACAATAAAGTTGACAAACTCAGCATACCAAGCAATTTGAGAGGTCTAAATAGCTAGTACTTTTTCATCGGGAAACTCCTCTCTAATCTCATCATGTGCTAGCTCATTGTGGCCATGTTTCTCCAATCTACTTAGGTGGTCAGCTACAAGATTCTCAGCACCCTTTTTATCTTTGATTTCCAAGTCGAACTCCTGTAACAACAATACCCACCTAATAAGTCTTGGCTTGGCATCCTGTTTAGAAAGAAGATATTTGATTGTAGAATGATCAGTAAAAACAACAACTTTAGAACCAATTAAGTATGATCTAAATTTGTCAAAGGCAAAAACAATGGCTAGTAACTCTTTCTCAGTAGTAGCATAATTTAGTTGAGCATCATTAAGAGTTTTACTAGCATAATAGATGTTGTGAAACAACTTACCTTTCCGTTAACCTAACACTACACTTATGGCATGATCACTAGCATCACACATCAATTCAAAAGGTAAGTTCCAATTAGGAGTAGCAATAATAGGTGCAGAAGTTAATTTTTCTTTAAGAACTAGAAAGGCATCCATTCATGTAGTATCAAAAACAAACGGCACATCCTTTTCAAGCAAGTTGCACAAAGGTTTAGAGACCTTAGAAAAATCTTTGATAAACCTCATGTAGAAACCTGCGTGGCCTAGAAAACTTCTTACTTTTTTAACTGACGTAGGAGGTGGTAACTTGGAAATTATGTCAATTTTAGCACAATCAGCTTCAATACCTCTCGAAGAAATTTTATGGCCAAGTACTACACCCTCTCTAACCATAAAGTGACATTTTTCCCAATTTGACACAAGGTTAGTGTCTTCACATCTCTACCAAATAAGTTTTAAGTTAGCCAAGCATAAATCAAATGAATCACCAAACACAGAAAAATCATCCATAAACACCTCAATGAAATTTTCAATCATGTCAGAAAATATGGCCATCATGCATCGTTGGAAAGTAGCAGGTGCATTACATAAACCAAATGGCATTTGTCTGAAAGAAAAAGTCCCATAAGGGCAAATAAAAGTGGTCTTTTCTTGGTCCTCAAGGGCAATAGCAATTTGATTATAGACCGAATAACCATCTAAGAAACAATAAAACTCATGACCAGCTAATTTCTCCAACATTTGATCAATGAAAGGTGGAGGAAAGTAATCTTTCCTTGTGGCCTTATTAAGTTTCCTATAATTCATGCAAATCCTCCAACTGGTTACAGTCCTAGTGGGAATTAATTCATTATTCTCATTTTGCACTACAGTCATCCCACCCTTCTTAGGAACACATTGAACAGGACTAACCCATGAACTATCAGAAATAGGGTAAATTATGTCATTGTCTAACCATTTAATTATCTCTTTCTTTACCATTTCTTTCATGATAGGGTTTAATCGTCTTTGTGCGTCAACAGTTGGTTTACTATTTTCCTCCAAATTAATCTTATGCATGCAAATTGAAGGGTTAATTCCTTTAATATCAGATAACGTCCAACCTATAGCCTTCATATGCTCTCTAAGGATCGTAAGCAATTTATCCACTTGTTCCTCATTCAAATCAGTAGATATAATCATAGGAAAAGTAGAAGATTTACCTAGAAAGACATACCTGAGATGAGAAGGCAAAGGTTTCAATTCTAAAGTAGGAATAGCTCCGCTTACATCCATACACTACTCATGGGAAGAAGTAGAAAAATCTGAACTTTTACATGGCAAATGATCAATTTTTGTCTTCTTGGCCAGGACTTTTGGTGTAGCATCAAGTAACCTGCAACACTTCTCGACTTCATCATCAAAAGCCTCCAAATTTGTCAAGGCAACCTGGAGCGGATCATCTTCTTTAGGACTGGGGGAAGCAAACATCAAAGTGTCCAATGCATCCAATCTGAAACAATCATAAGCACCATTAGGAAATTTCATAGCTTTAAAGACATTAAATGTGACTTCTAGGTCTTGAACTCTCATGGTAAGTTCTCTTTTTTGAAAATCAATCAAAGTTTTGCCTGTAACTCAGAAGGGTCTTCCAAGGATTATGGGAATATCCTTGTCTTCTTCCATATCTAGAACAAGAAAATCGGCAAGCAAAATTAGTTTTTCAACTTTAATTTCTTCTTTCTTGTTCCCATCTTTCTTCTTCTTTTTTTGCCTATTAGAATTTTCTCCATATGCATCAGATTTAGCCTTATTTTGGTTAACTAAAGGCACTCCCTACTCATTTAACTCTCCATATCCACAAATTGCTCAAAATCTGACTGGCCTTCCACTAGATATTGACTTGTTTCCTTTGGATCCGACTATGGAGCATATAAGCTGGTTAACTCATGAGTTTGGTGGCTTGAAATTGCTTTCCATTGTTCTTTGCCCTCTCGCTTTAGATTTTGCTCAGTGTTGCTCGGGAAAGCACCTTGTGGTCGAAAATTCATGGAATTTTCCAATTGCCCCAATTGATTCTCTATATTTTTTATTGCAATTCCTTAACTCTGAATTTGTGCTAATTGATTCTGAAAAAGATTTGCAATTTTCTCCATGAACTTATTCAAAGACTCCTCGACTAATTTAACCTTGTCTTACACTAGATTGTTATGGAATCCCGAAGGACTATTATTCGGCCTTTGAATAGGCTGTTAAACATTCTGATTGTTGCTCCATGAAAAATTTGGATGATTTCTCCAACCTGGATTATAGAAATTCAAGTTGGGATTATTTTGCTGCCTGGTATAATTGCTGACATATTGTGAAAACTCCGTGTTCAATCCACACATTTCCCTGAGATGATTTCCTCCACATAAATCACATGATGCCATAGTTTCTTGAGGTGTATGAATTCCACTTTGAGCTAACTACTTAGTCAAAGCATGTACCTGAGCAGTCAAGGTAGATATTGCATCAATTTCATAAACGCCTGTAGTCCTTCTTTGAGGAGTCCTATCAAGATTCCATTGATAATTGTTTGCAGCCATGTCTTCAAGTAAGGTGTAAGCATCATCAAATGACTCATCCATAAGTGCTCCACCTGCAACAACATCTATGATTGTTCTTGTGTGTCCCAATAAACCATTATAAAAAGTCTGTACCTGTAACCAATTGGGAATACCATGATGTGGACATCGTCGTAATAGCTCTTTGTACCTCTCCCAAGCCTCATAGAAAGTCTTTGAATCTTGTTGCATGAATGAGGTAATGTCATTCCTCATCTTTGTAGGTGGAAAAACTTTTGCCAAAATTTTTTATGCCAAATCAGTCCAAGTAGTAATGGATCCCTGCAGCAACGAACTCAACCAACTCTTAGCCTTATCTCGAAAAGAGAAAGGAAAGAGCCTTAATCTCACTGCATCATCGGACACCTCATTAAACTTGAAAGTGTCGCATATCTCTAGAAAATTACTAAGGTGTTGGTTGAGATCATCATTTGGAAAACCTCCAAATTGAATGGATGTCTGAATCATCTGAATTATGGATGGTTTGATCTCAAAATTATTTGCCTGCACTGTTGGTTTCTGAATGCTCAAGCTAATCCCATCCACCTTAGGCATAGCATACTCTCTCAATTTTTTTTGTTCTTCTTGTTGAGCCATTGGTTCCTTTTCGTCTTCACTTGATAATTTGGCTTAATCTAAATGGTTAGATTCACCTCTCCTTGCTTTTCTTAAACAAGAAATAGTTTGTTCAATTTCCAAGTCAAGAGGAATAGATTCAATGCCCTTGGATCTTGTGTTCATGTACTAGCCCATTTCCCTGCATGAGTAAATAATAATAATAATAATAATAATAAAAATAAATAAAAGGTCCAAATTATAATTAATTGTAACTGGTATTAATATTAAAAGGAATAGTAAACACAATCCCTGGCAACGGTGCTAAAAACTTGTTCGTGATTTTATATAATCCACGAATAACACGCAAGTATATGCAATCAAGACAAGTAAAGTGATGAATAAGATATCGTTCCTACGGAGATTGGTTACTAACATTTTAAATACTAAAATTATTCACAATTAACTATATTTGGACAATTGATTAATTAAGAAAATTAATTAATATATAACTAACAATTAACTAAGAATTAAAAATCAATTGGTTAAGACCTAGGGTTTTCTAAATTCATCTAGCAAATCCACTTTATCAAATTACCTCAATTTTTGATTGACTAGATTATGAAATATGTCAATGAAGCACTCTAATTTATTTGTTAGCTTATATCTAGATCTAACAAGTTTATTCAACTAATTTAACTCACTATATGTTTATGTGAATTAGAATTAGAGAACACATTAAATATAGGTACTCACTATATGCTTATGTGAAAATATTCAGAGTTTGGTTAGATGTGTACAGAGATGTCCGAGTCTCAAAGATCAATGGGTGCAGTTTAAGGGCATGATTAGAGAGTTTCATTTTGTGTTTAAAGATTTGATGCCCTTTTACTTTGAAATTGTATGGTTTGTAAACCCGAGCTTGTAATGTAAATAATGATGTATAATATTTATTTTGGCTCTTATTGATAGTGAGCAAATATGGGAATGAGAAGAATTTTTGACAAATTTTGAGTGATATTTGTATCTGTATCCATTTTGAATAGACCTTCTCTCGGACCTCCTATGCTAGCGAGTAATCAAAGAGCGAGTCATGACACCCCCCCTCCACCTTCTCTCTTTCTGTGACTCTCACTTCCCTCTCTCTCTTTTGTGCACTTCAACACTCAACAACATCTGTGTTTTGTTCTTCTTACTCTCAACCCCTCTATCTCTCTCTCTCTCACTTACTGTTACTATTGGGTCGGCTTTGGTTTGGTCGATGGTTACTTCAGTTCGGTGTTTCTGGGTTCTACCCTCTCTCTCTCTCTCTCGTAGGTCTGGGTCGAAGCCTCACTAGCTTCAGCCTTCAGGCTTCTCCGCTTTAGTAACAATAGTTAGCATATGTGTTTGCCTGCTCGATACCCATTTTGATTTATTTTTTTTTTTACTTTTGTTTCTGGGTTTGTTGTTTTTTACACTTTCTAAGTTTTCTTGTGTGGGTGTCTTTTTGGTTTTTATTTGTTGTGAACTTGTGATTAGCTATCTTTCATTTTGGTTATGTGATTCACTGATTTTGAGTTGTTAGTGTATGCCTATACTCTATTTGTGAGAATTACTTTAAGAAAAAAAAAGAAAGAGAAGTTTTGGGTGTTTAGATTAGATGCTCAAGGATAAGAACTTTGATCCAATTTCAAGTATTTTTGCTTTATACTTTTACAGACTCGTCATGGGTGAAGCTGTAAATTATTAAATTGGTGTTTATTGTCAATTTCACTTTTATGGATCTTTTGTGTTTGTATTAAATCGGTATTTATTGTCAATTTTTTGGGATTAAATAAGTGGTTGGATTCATAATGTGTGTGCATTTTTTTATTGAAGAGTATGTTTATGAAATTTAAATAATAGGCAAGCAGAAATTAGACTTATTTTTTAAATAAATTTTATTTAAATAATCTATGATTTAAGTTAATTTTCTAAAGACTCTGTCTATTGTGGTTTCAATCTAAGATTTGATATTTGTTAAAAAGTGGCTATTATACTATTGTGATTTAAATCTAGGAATTTTAGAAGAGTGTAATGGTGTCATCAACCCTCTTTGTCTATTGTCAATTTTTTTCTTTTTTTTTTGAATTCCAATGTGTTTATATTCTTCTATAAAATTAAATGTTATGATTCAATTGATTTTCATTCAATTAACACTCAAATTTATTTTGGTTCATGTTAGGATTCAATTGATTTTATTATTATTGAGGAAAATCATTTGAAGAGTTTAATTTAAATTTTGGAAAAATATGGGATTGCTATTTACTTGGAGTTTATAAGTCTTTCTAGGTGATACCTTTCTTTTTATTCAATTGCTTAATTTTTATCGCCAAGTTAATATGTCCAATAGAAAATATGCATCAAGGTATGAGAAACTTAAGAAAATAGGAAAATAGATAGTTTGATTCAATATAAAAAAAAAAATGCTCTTAAAAAATTTATCATCAGTAATAAGAGAGATCTAAATAACCAAAATAATAAAACAACTGAATACACAACTTTAAATGAAATACAAGATAATGAGATGATGGTAGATCAAACATAGAGAATTATAACAATAAAAACTATGATAATAATATGGTTGGTGGAAAATGTCAAGAAAATATAGAAAAAGGAAAATTAACATGAAAACTAAGGATATTAATAGTAACCCGAGTAATGTTTCTATTAATATTTATAATCCAGGAAGATAGAAAAATATTGATATTAAATTAAGAGACTTGTTAGTCGAAAAAAGTCCAATTAGAGAAAGTGATAGAGTTTTCGAATAATGAAATTTCTAGGCATTTCTCCACTTTTTATTATACCAGGAGGCTATCAAATAAGGAAACTCGTGATAGAAGATGGGAGCCAATTTGGCAATGAAGGAACTAAAGATTGAAAAAATCTTTGTACTAAGCTGAAAAGTCATGAAACTTATAATGAACACTTATTTAACATAGATGCTTAGTTAGATTTAGAATTGAGATTTCCTAAGAGTAAAGAAATTGACAGGAATGTGTAAGTAAGAATTAGTAAAGAAAAAGAATATTGGAGAAATGTTTTAAAAAGACTCATTGTTGTGGTAAAATGTGTGATTTGTAGAAAAAATAATTTGATAAAAATGTCAATGATAATAAAACACAATCTACTGAAAAAAATTTAGAGTTGATTATTTTATATATGTAATTGATTAAGTCATTTCTTAGGTTTGAGGAATTTGGAATATATAAAAAACAAAATTGGATTTTTATGCAATTTCAAGAAATTAAAACCAATAGGTGGAGATGTTTTAAAAGAGTATTGTTTGAATCTTGAAAACAATCTTAACTTTTAAACTTTCTGATATAGATGATTTAGATTTATTTTTAAAATTAAGAGTGTTAAGAGAAATTTTTCAAGAGGAAAAAAATAGTCTAATGAAAATTTTTTATGATATCAAAAGAGTCCATTATTTTTTGAATGCATATATTATTTATAGAATAGTATTCACAATTTTAGTTTCAGTAACTTCTGTTGAAAAAAGTTTTTCAAAATTAAAGTTGATAAAATTATATTTGAGGTTAACTATGTAGCAAGAAAGACTTGATTATAAAGATTTAATAAATAATTTTTCATTTTAAAAGACAAGAAAAATAAATTTTACATAAAACTAAACATAGTTCAATACATGTTTATGGAATGAAAATTTGGTCATGATTGGTGAACTTTATCTTCTTAATGCTATCAATTTAATGTTTTATTTTGTTTCTTTCTATAGAAAAATTAAGAATGTATAATTTTTTGCTCAACTTGTACCGATCTTCGTAAAGTTTTAAAAAAAATTAATTTTATTTTATCTTTGTTTATTGTAGTAGGTAGGTTTTTTGGTTCTTTTTTTTTTCTCTAAAATATTATATTTTAGTTGAAAATTCACTATTGTTAATAGATTATCGTATTTTGTAGTTGATTGAATTTTATTTTTTTAATTTAATAAAATGATAAAAGTTTTTTATAAAAATATGTATTATTTATTTTTTTATAAAAAAATTAATATTTTTAAGAAGATCTCCACAAATTTTTTGACCTCCAATGGGTCTGCCCTCAAATGACCATACTAGATGTACAACAATTTTGTACATCATGGGCTACATAAAGGGTATAATGATCAAAATGTCTTACGCCTTACATGCGCATCACGCGATTCTATGCGTCTCATAGAGACTTTTTTGTAATTGATACACCTTTATATAGTTCAAAAAATACACAAAAGTATACCAATAATATTATCCACTCTCAAATCTCATCCGTGTATGTGTACATTAACCTGAGCGACGGGAGTTCCAACAAGGGGAACCCACGCTGCTAGGGATTAGCTCGGGCTTGGGCCTCCAAAGGGGAGCGACAGGAGTTCCAACAAGGGGAACCCACGCTGCTAGAGATCAGCTCGGGCTAGGGCCTCCAAGGAGGGGGGGGGGGGCGGTAAACTTGGCAGCCCATTTTCCTATTTTTCCACTTATGTTTTGTGTGTTTTACTGGGAATTTTAGAAATAAACTGAAAATTTTATTGTTTTCAGAAGCAAATATGTTGTATTTAGAGACTCCAGCTGGAGTAGGTTTCTCTTATTCTAGTGATACCTCCTCCTATGTGGCTGTAAATGATGAATCAATTGGTAATCTTCAATGTTCTTTAAGATTTTTTTTAAGATTTTCAGTGTTTATAAATTAGATGCTATAACCCAAGGTTGGTCTCGTGTTAAGAGAATCTAAGGGTCTCTTCTGCTACTAAGATTTAAATCTCTTTTTTATATTTACTTGGGTGCACCAACCAAGTGAATTGACAATGCAAAAATTTATACTATATTGTTAATTAAAAAATTTTACTTTTTAAATTAAAATACAAAAATTTAATGAGTGATTTTATATATTAAAAAATAAATAAATAATTTTTTAATCATTTTTATTATTTAAAAAAATTATTAAATTAATTATCGCCTAGAACATTCCATCACGAGCTGGCCCTGGCTTCGGTTGGCTTTAAGGCGATGATATAATTTATTTTTTCAATTTTTAGTTCTAACTGTAAGAGAGTGAATCGTCTTGGTCGAAGGTCAGGTGAGATGAGCTACGTGGATTAAGGCAATGTCAATTTGATTATATAACAATATTTAGAAAATTCATTAATTCAAGTTGATTATATATAAATTGATCACAAAACCACGAGATCAAGATCAACTAATCCATCCCCCCAGTGAAGTCAGCTCATTTATCTTATTATGTACTTCAAGATAAGATACACACGAGGGACGTACAACTAGTAGCATGTTTGATAGTATACATTTTTATTAAAAATATTAATTATGGATAATTATAATATATATTTTATATAAAAATAATCAAGTATTCTTAATTTTTTTTATAAGAAATATATATAGTATAAACGTTAAAAGATTCTTTCCATAAAATTTATTTTATAAGGAGACGTTTGTTAATCAAGATATGGGGTGAAAAAATCAAGATATGAGATGCATCCCGAACTTCTATTTTTTTCAACATGTTTGTTAATTTTATCTGACCATTTTAAGAAAATCATTAATAACCTATTATTTTATTTTTTTAAAATTTGCTTATCTCTCCACCCCTTAAGATAAGTATATTTTGGTCTCTATATATAAAAAAAAAACTGACGTCTGTGTCCCTTAATGCATTTTAAAGAATTTAATAAATAGTTTGATAAAAATTTTAGAATATTTCTTAATTTTATCTTGATCATTATTTAAAAATCATTACACATTTATCTTAATACTCTTTTATGTTACTTATTTTAATAAATGTCATTTTAAAAAAATAAGGTAATTTTTATTTTTTAAATAATTATTATTTAATATTAAATTTTAAGTAATGCAAACAAGTATATAAAAGTAATTTAATCAAGCAAATCCAAAAATAGAAGCCGGCCTGAACGCGCGATCGAGGAGTTTCGGTCAAAGTCGCGTTGATTTAATTAATGAGGCGACAGAGATCGTTCGCCTGCACCTTCCTGGAAAATTAAAAACCAAGTAAAGGAAGTTTCCCTCAAGATGTATACATAAGAGAAGCACCGTTTCAGTATGCACTGCCGTCGTTGCAATTCGTTAATTCCTTCAGCGTGATGTTGCGTCCTGTTTGGGCTGGCACTTTCTTTTGGTTCCAACTTGTCCTCGTGTTCTCTGGTGCATCAGTCGCGGCAATTTCCCGCATGGAGATCTTCGGGAAAGGAAGTTCTCTGGTTGATGTGGTCGTGGAGTTGGCATTAGTGTTGGGATGGGTTTTCGGCAACCTCGTGTTTTTCTTTGTCTTCGTTCTCCAACTGAAAAATCCAAGCGTTGATCGGCTGTTTCAAGGCTATGGAGCCGTCAAGAAGGCCACTGGAGGTGCACTGCTGTTCTTCTTGGGCAACATTCTCGTTTACTACTTATCGGAAAAGTCGGTGGCTTGCATGCTGGCCTTCTTCTTTGTCGCTTGTTCCTGGTTCTGCGCTCTCTGTTGCCTGCAACCTTGCACGGATTTTGGAGTTCTCGACTTTCTCCTCTCTGCCTGTCTGAACGTGGCCCTCAACCTTTTCGGGCTTAGAATCTACACGTGGCTTCTTTCCATCGCTTGCATTCTTGTCCTTTTGCTGCGCTACTTCCTTGACCCCATGTGGCCTCCTGAGGAAGCCGCTAGCAGCAGTTCCCAGGTGGAGTCGCGGGCCTCTGATTTGCCATTAAGAGCATCTCTGACGGAGCCTCAATTGCAATTTAACGCGTCCCTGACAAATACACCAAAATGGTGTTGGGTAAAATTTTTAATTATTAAATTCGGTATTGAGTAAATAGTATAACATTAAATTTGATTTTGGTGTTATATTATTTATTGATATCAATTTTTTTTTTATTTTATTTCTAATTTTATTCTTTTGTATATAACTTCAAAATAACTTATTCCCTTTATATCTTTTATCATTTTTATTATATTTATGTATTTTGATTAATAATTAAAAATATAAATTAAATTATTATAAAATATATATACAGATAAAAATATTTTATTAAGATCTATAAAATGAGTATAATATTGAATATATTTTAAAATATTTAATATATTTTATAAATACCATGTTAATATAAAATGAAATGTTTTTGTTTATGTATATGAAGTTTTGTATTTTAATAATTACTTAATAAAAAGAAAATATTCTTAATGCAAAAATTCAATAATATAATGAAAACAATGATTTTTTCATTAACTTAAATTAAAAATAACATATTTTGAAAAAAAAATTTAAAAATTATGACTATAATTTTTAATTTTTTTTATAAAATATGACTAATTATTTTTTAATTATATTATACTATTAATATTTATTTATAGAATATTCTTTAAAGATTTTCTTTTACACCAATTTGGTGTTAGACATTGGAGACAACATCAAAATAGTGTTAAATTTTTTGGTATAAATCACTGTTAGACATCAAATTGGCACTCAATTTGGTGTCCAACATTAGAGATGCTCCAAATGAGCGCCAATTGCAATTTGGCGCAGAATCGTCTCCGACGAATACACCAAAATGGTATTGGGCACAATTTTTAATCACCAAATTTGGTGTTGAGTGAATAATATAACACCAACACCAAATTTTAAAAATACATGATGAATATAGTATTTTGTTTTTCCATTAACTTAAATTAAAAATACATGATGAAAATAGAAAAAAAAACTTAAAATAAAAACAACAACAACATGGCTTAAAAATAAAATGTTTTCTATTCTTAATTCTAAAGTACCATTTAAAAATTCAGACGATCATCTCCATTTCCTCCATAACCACCAAAATACTGGCTAAATGAATTTGATGATCCGCTTCCTCCTTGAAATTGTTGCTCACGAGCTCTTTTTTCACAAGTTCTCATTTGCTTACGTCGAATAACATCACGTACCATTGGATCTTTTATAAATCCACATCCCTTTGTAAAATTTTATTCTCTTCGCGTCATTCTCGCAACTCTATTTTTTTTGACTCATTTTGAACTTGTAATAGTTGAATTTCACAATTCCTTTACATTAGAGCTTGCGTTTCTTGCATACGTGTCTGGCTTTCTTTAAACATATCCATAATTTGTTGATTTTCTTGTTTCATTTATCTAAAAAATTGCATCATCTCGTCACCTTGTTTTTTTTTTTTCATTTTTTTCTTTTTTCCTCCCAACAGGTTGCTCAATTGAATCGTTCTTGTCATTAATATCATTATTTTTTTCTTAACTTTCGAAGTCTACATTTAAATCAAAACAAAATAACGATGTACCTTCAGATTGTGATGCTCCAGAATTTGATTATGAGGTTTCTTTACCTTCATTTCTCTTTCGACGGCTTGCAGTTTGTATGCTAAACATATTGGAATATTTCTCAGTATCTTTAAGCAGTGGCCATACGTGCTCAAATTTGAATCCTTTACTATAATTTGGGTCCTGTGCTAGTAAGGCTTTAGCTTGAATTAACTGCACAATGCAACCAAAATTTGAAGTTGTCAAAAATGAGATCGAAATATGAGTAAAATGAATTTCATAAAACATTTATAACTAAAAAACAGAAAATACTTACGATATCTTGTTCTGAAGTGCCATTTGGATTCAAATTTTCAACTTGTTGAACGCATCCTCTCAACTTGCTAATTAATGCATTGATTACTTGCATTCGCGACGTTAGAGATCTTCTAGGTTAAACTTGAGTAATATGCACTGGTAATGCCTTTTGATATTCAATCTCTATGCGAGACCAAAATTGAAGACTAGATTGGTTTGTACCTATAATTGGATTTTGAGAAACATCAAGATATACATGGCATAGGAGTTGGTCTTCCTCATTTGAATATGAAGCACTTCGTAGAGACATTTTTATGAAAATATTTTTCTGCTCACAAGAATTGAAAAAGAGAGATGTTTAAAAACATTTTTGATCAAGAATAAGCCATTATTTATAGAACAATTTTGAAAGAGATAAGGATACCGTTTAATGGTTGTGATCAAATCATTTTTCATCCGACAGTTGAGATGAGATCTTGCTTTATTTTTGTGTCATGTCTTGGATAGAGTGTGGAAGAGATAAAGATACCATTAATGGTTTAAATTAATTCACTTTTCATCCAATGGTTGAGATGAGATCTTGCTTTATTTTTGTGTCATATCTTGGATAAAGTGTGGAAGAGATAAGGATATCATTAACGGTTTAGATTAATTCACTTTTCATCCAATGGTTGAGATGAGATCTTGCTTTATTTTTGTGTCATGTCTTGGATAGAATGTGGAAGAGATAAGGATACTATTAACGATTTAAATTAAATCACTTTCATCCAATGGTTGAGATGAGATCTTGTTTTATTTAAAATAAACATACTTTATTAATGAGAAGTAAATTACATAAAGAAAAGGAAATTATATAAAATAAGCATACTTTATTAATGAGAAGTAAATTACATAAAGAAAGTGGATAAGATATCCCCAACATTACATCATAGATAATGGGTGAATAATATTTATTCACTATTATTATTACCATGTAACTCCCAAAAATGTTCAATTAATGTATTATGGAGTGCGAGGTGAGCTTTCTTATCTTTGATTTGCTTATACCGAGCAAGAAATTGTTGAAATCGAGTCATTTCATCTACCACTATATCAACTTCAGGGGTTGGTGATGAGAATCATCACGAAGAACAAGCTGACTCAAATCATTCAAGTGACCCATTGCATGTTCCAGTAGGGCCAATTACAAGGGCAAGAGCTAAAAGACTTAAAGAAGCCTTGAATGGGCTGGTTCTAGATATGTGGGCCAATCAAAATTATCAAGATTCTGACCTAAAAAGCAAGCAAGACGTCATCAACATTATATGGGCTGAAGAGAGAGCTGTTGAGAGTCTTTTGAGCCAAAATACTATTAAATGAAGAGCTTGGGCCATAATGGACACTTGGGCTGACTCATTGGGGCTTGTACTTTATTATTTTGGGCTGCACATGTTGTTTTAAATCTTAGCCACATGGGTGCACAAAAATTTAATCTTGAAAACCCAATCTAACTTTTCATATTTCCAAGCATCTTTAATACTTTGAGTTTCTAGGCTAATTAAGTTAAACATTTAATATTTTGTGGGAAATCAGATTTGAATATTTCCTAGGCTAGTAATTATGGTTTTTTTTCCTAAGTGTTTACTCTCTCTATAAATTGTACTCTCCCAACAATTGAAAATCAATCAATGAATGAGTGATTTACTTGCGCTTGAGTTGCCTTTCTACTTTTATTGCCACATGCAACATGTCTTCCAACTCCACATAATGCTGCAACTCCACTGTATTAGCTATCTCTTTATTTAATCCATTCAAGAAACGAGCCATTGTAGCCTCCCTATCTTCTGTCACATTAGCCCTTATCATAGCCACCTCCATTTCTTTATAATACTCCTCCACACTCTTAGAGCCTTGCATAAGGGTCTGCAATTTTTGATAGAGGTCTCTAAAGTAATGGTTAGGAATAAATCGCCTCCTCATGAGAGTCTTCATTTCTCCCCAAGTTGCTACAGGCCTCTCACCATTTCTTCTTCTACTCAAAACCAATTGATCCCACCAAATGATTGCATAATCAGTGAACTCCATGTGGCTAAGATTTAAAACAACATGTGCAGCCCAAAATAATAAAGTACAAGCCCCAATGAGTCAGCCCAAGTGTCCATTATGGCCCAAGCTCTTCATTTAATAGTATTCTGGCTCAAAAGACTCTCAACAGCTCCCTCTTCAGCCCATATAATGTTGATGACGTCTTGCTTGCTTTTTAGGTCAGAATCTTGATAATTTTGATTGGCCCACATATCTAGAACCAGCCCATTCAAAGCTTCTTTAAGTCTTTTAGCTCTTGCCCTTGTAATTGGCCCTACTGGAACATGCATTGGGTCACTTGAATGATTTGAGTCAGCTTGTTCTTCGTGATGATTCTCATCAGTTGGTGTTTCCCTCCAATTTGAGATGTTTGCATGCACATCACATTCATCCTCAATGATCATATTATGCATTATGATGCATGCAGACATTATATCATGCAATACATGTTTATTCCAAAAACGTGCTAGTCCCTTGATTATTGCAAATTGTGACTGAAGAACTCCAAATGTGCATTCTACGTCCTTTCTACATGCTTTTTGTTTCATAGCAAATATTTTTTTTTTGGGGACCCCGGGGATCATGAATAATTTGTACAAGAGTAGACCATTTAGGGTATATACCATCGGCTAAGTAATAACCTATGTTGTACTCTTTTCCTTGAATGACATAATAAGTCGGAGGAGCTATACCTTGAGCGATGTTTGCAAATAAATTAGATGCCTCCAACACATTAATGTTACTGTTGGAACCGGGCAAACCAAAATGTGCATGCCATATCCAAAGATCATAATCAGCAACAGCCTCAAGAATAATAGTTGGAGATCCACTACGTCTATTGTACTGTCTTGCCCAAGTCGTTGGACAATTTTTTTAACTTCAATGCATACAGTCTAGACTCCCTAGCATTCCTGGAAACCCACGTTTCTCACATATTTGGAGCAACCTAGCAATATCATTAGCGTTAGGTGATCTTAGGTAACGCTCTCCAAATACCCTAACAATAGCTCGACAAAATCTCTTCATGCTTTCAATTGTTGTAGACTCTCCAATTTTAATGTACTCGTCAGTAGAATCAGCCGGTGCACCGTATGCTAGCATTCGGAACACAGTTGTTATTTTTTGCAAACTAGATAATCAAAGTTTGCTGAAGCCATCACGCCGTTGTACAAAGTAGTTATCATGACTTTCGACAGTGTTGACAATACACAGGAATAAACTTCGACCCATTCGAAATCGTCTGCGGAACATTGATTCATTATATCATGGGTTCTTCGAAAAATAGTCAGCCCAGAGATTACGTTCAGCATCTGCTCGCCCACTATAGATCACTCTATGACCAAGAATCAAGCCTCCATGACTTGCTTGGTTGTTGTCTTCTTGATTGAGATAAGCAATGATGAGGTTGTTGTTAGCATACGCATTCATTAATGCTCTTTGTTGTGCATTAAATGCTTGGGTTTGTGCGTAAATTGCTACAGTTAGATCAAGTTCATCTTCAGGATTTGAGGATGAAGATGAAGAGGATACATGAGATAGACCGGCTTTGAAACTTATTTGGAAGATAAATGCCAAATGAATTCTCTTTCACTTTTGTGGAAGGTTGATGATGAAATAGATGGTAATGTGTTGCCTTTTATAATAGAAAAAACAAACTTAATGAAAGGTAGGTTATCATACATTAGATAAAAGTTAGTGTTATGTAGTAAAGTTAGTTGTGAAATAAATAGGAAAAAAATATATGGATAAAAGAAGATAAGAAAATTAATTGAAATATTAAGTGAAAAAAACATTTATGGGAAAAATAGTTTCTTTGATTTAAAATATTAGTTGAAAAATGAGATAGATAAATAATTAGGTGATAAACAATTAATTTGATAAAAGTTAGGCGAAAATAATTAATTAAAAATTTAATAAAAAAATTAATTAGAATAACATATTTTGAAAAAAATTTAAAAAAATTATGACTATAATTTTTTATTTTTTTATAAAATATGACTAATTATTTTTAATTATATTATACTATTAATATTTATTAAATATTTATTTATAGAATATTCTTTAAAGATTCTCCTTTACACTAATTTGGTATTACACATTGGAGACAACACCAAAATGGTGTTAAAATTTTTGGTGTAAATCACTGTTGGACACCAAATTGGTGCTCAATTTGGTGTCCAACATTGGAGATGCTCTAAGAGCCTTGAGGCACTCGAGAAGTATTTGACTAGATATTTGGATATAAAAACGGAGTGGGAATTGATACACACACTAAAGGATTCAATTGAAGTATATAATGCATTGTAAATAATAAAAATATTTTTCATTTTTCATTGCTTTATCTTATCACGCCATAGCTTATCATCTTATACCACCTTACTATCTTGAGTAAGGGGTATTTTAATCATACATGTTATCGCCTCACTACTTCATCTCATCGTCTTGGTTGAAGGGTATTTTAGATATCTTAGCTACATTATGTAGATGTATCAGCAGCATTTTTCATTGATATTTAACTTTGGTCGTTAGAGATTATAGCTCCAACAGCCATTCTCTATTGATCTCCCTAACGACAGTTAATCACTTAGCAAATCTCCTTCATAATATGAATTTTTCTATTTATATAATAGTAAGATGGTAGTAAAGAAAAACCATATAAGCAAAAACTTTCATGTTTGTTTTACTCAAAATGTAAATCACTGAATTGGGGTGTGAGAGAAAGAGCTATGAATGTTGGGTGTTCATGGGATCTTTGAGCTTGTACTCGATAAATTCTTGTGGATTGTGAGAGTTTTTCTTGTAATGTTTACTGTAAATTGTGTTCTTAATTTCTAGAGTGGATTAATTAAGGGATTCCCCCTCCTGTTGTGAATAGGATTCATTTAAAGAATTCGAATGCGTAAATACTTGTGTTCTGTTGTGCGTGTGTGCTTGTTGTGCCACGAGAATCGGGGGAAGGAAAATAAGGATTTTTAAGTCAAAAATAAACTGTTAAAGGCTCTTGGTGAGAGGCCTTACCATAAGAGGCTCGTAACAAGGGCCTTGTCGCAAGTGGCCTGGCATCAAGCGGCTGGCCGCAGAAGCCTCAAGACAACAACCTCACCACAAAGGGCCTCGTGGGAAGGGCATTGTCGCAAATGACCTCACAGCGAAGGCGTGGTCACAAGAAGCCTTGTAGCCAGTGCCTTGCCGGAAGTAGCCTCGCAGTAAGAGCATAGCTGCAAGAGGTCTTGTGGTGCCATGAACCTCACAGTAAGAGCCTCCTCCCATCCAGACCAAGCCTACCACTAAATAAGTGACAAGTGTCAACACTAAGCATCCTTGAGAATTATGTCCTATAAATACCTTGCTACAAGACCATAAAAAGGATTTCCAAATTCGATAAAATTTTGAGACATTGACTACATTTTTACGATTTTCATGAACAAATTATCTTGATTCGGTATAGACTTAGGCATAAAGGGTCATTGCGGGCGAGGATTCCCGCGAGCCTTCTAACCCATTTTTAAGTATCAACAGGGCAATTTCCCTATGGCGACTTCTCTTGTGGCAAAAGTCATCGCGGTAAGATTCTTGAGGCAAGATTCTTGTGGTGAAAACTCTTAAGGCGAAATCCTTAAGGCAAAGATCCTTGGGGCGAGATTCTTAAGGCGAAGTCCTTAAGGTGAGATTCTTGTCACGAGATCCTTACGGCGAAGACTCATAAAGTAAGATTCTTACGGTGAGATCCTTGCGGCAAAGACTCTTAAGGTGAGATTCTTATGGCAAGATCCTTGAGGCAAAGATTCTTAAGGTGAAGATCCTTGCGACAAGATCCTTAAGGAAAAATCCTTGAGGCGAGATTCTTAAGGCGAAATTCGTAAGACGAGATCCTTGAGGCAATGATCCTTAAAGCGAACTTCCTTGTGACGTGCATCCTTGTGGCAAACTCCCTTGCGGCAACACTATTCCACTAAGCATTGAGTTCAAGTAGGTCTCACCTTATAAAATTTAATTGTTGTATTTTTTGAAATATACTAAAAGCCAATCTTAACACAAGATGCCAAGAGGGAGAAGGTCAGTTAGTTTGGCGAACCCGCCTAACTCCACCCGAATGAACGCTCATACCAGGATAGGAGCCATAGGGGACCCTAGCCAGGTGCCCCACACAGTGCCTGGACTTTTGGAATATCACCCAGATAATGAGGTACGCTCAGGGAGAATTCCCATTCTCGAAGGCAACATGACTACTAGATTGGGGGGCATGGAACATTAAAAACAAGGAGAGATACGTTGTTCGATTAGGGAGACAGGCGACAAGGTAAGGGAGGTAGGTCCTGCCCACAATACCCGCAAATCTGGAACAATACTCCTTAGGTCCTCAATTCTTAGAAGGAACCCCATGGCAACTTCAATACCTCTAGGACCCTTTGGGACAGCTCCTGTAATACCCAAAACTTTTGGCTTACTTTTGAAATAAGTATATGAAAAGAAATATGAAGTTTCAAAGGAATCAGTATTAGAATAGCTTAAGAAAATGACCAAATCAGCCAAAAAGAATGCCCGAGAACTTAGATACATAAGGAAATGGGTATTTCCTTAACGAGCATCTCGAGGTATGATTTATGACAATAAAATAAATTGGATTAGAGACAGTTTTTGGTACAGTTTCAGATCAGGGTTAAAAACTAAATTGTCGTAGAAGACTTCAGAGAAGTTAATAGAACCCCCAAAATTTTCATATTTGGTATGTACAACAATTCTTCAATGGTTTTGGAAAGAAATAAAAGGGTTTACGGTCAAAACGTACATTCGGGCCAAAGTGCAATTTCTTAATTTTGCCTAATGGAGGACAAAAAGATGTATTTTTAGAATCTTCGGAGATAAAATGGAAATTTTAGAACTTGTGAGATGTAATGGAACTGTTGGGAAGCTTGGAGGCTTCAAAGAAATGACCAAAATGCAAAATGGAAAGAGTAAGAGGTTAAAGTGTAATTTTGCAAAAATCTTGCAAAGAGAAAACTATCATGGCCAACCAGCCACCTTGTTGGCCTCCAACTGTTACTTTCGGCCATGAGGGGATCGAGGAAAGTGGTGGGGGATGTTTAGGGCCAGGCCTAGGTCGTTCTTTGGCCAACAATTGGCTGTGTCGATAGTGGAAATGGCCAAAATTTTGGCTGAAAATTGCCAAAAATTGGGCTACTATAATCAAGATTTTTGGATCGATCTAGGGCAAGTGGATGCGTCAGTGGCCTTGGATTAAACAAGAATGGAGGTTTGGAGGGCTGATTTCAAGTATAAATAAAAGAAGATTTGACTTAAGGCTTTCACAAATTTGGCTTCAAATTGCTCTCGTTTGAGAAAAAATTGAGGGAAGAAGATAGAGGGCTTTTGGTCCTCATATTTTTAGGATCATTTCTGAAAAGTTTAACGAGATTTTGTGTTCATTTGAGCGGGTTTTAAGAGTTCGTTGAAAAATCGGGCGAGTCATGAATCTGCATGTTTGAGGAAACATTGAGGGAGAAAGATAAGGAGCTTTTGTTCCTCATATTTTTAGAATCATTTTTGGAAAGTTTGGTGAGATTTCGTGTTCATTAGAGCTAGTTTTAAGGGTCACCGAAAAATCAGGCTATCACCGGAGCCAGATTGTAATTGGCCGATTTAAGGCACTTCTGGTGGGTTTTTCGAGCATCCAAGGGCACCATTGTGATCGGCTTGAGGAGATCTTCCAGAAGGTGAAGTCGAATTGAGTATCGGAGCAAGTTGCAAATCGTTGTCGTCGAAGAAGACAACCGGACAAGATAAGAAGAATAGAAAAATAGAAAAAAGAAGAAAAAAATAGGATTCAATTCTGAAAAATTTCTAGAAAATTTCAAAAAATTTGAAATATTGTTTTATGAATTATTATGGAAAAACATTTGGGAAATTATTTAAGAAATATTTATTTTTGAGAAAAAATGAAGTATGAAAATTAGAGAAAAATAGGAGAAAAATCTGAAAAACTCTAGAAAAATTTTAGAGTATCTGGAATATCATTTTATGAACTTTTGTGTAAAAATTTTTAGAGAAATATTCGAGTAGGTATTTATTTTAGATTTTTCAAAGAGAAAAATAGAAAGAAAATAGAGAAAAATGCAATAAATTATAGAAAATAGGTTTTAATATTTATTTGAATAAATGTGATGGATAGGTGCTTTGGGGCTCAAGATTGAGTGATTATGCGAATTTCAAGGTTTGACACAAAAATCAAGATTGTGCACATTCTTCTAGTTGTTTCAAACTTTGTGGAAAATGTGAGTGATTTTCTCCAAAAACTTATATATGATATGAATTGCCTATGTTGAGTATGATAGTCGTGAATGTGCTAAATTATATGAGCATTTTGTCATACCTATGTGTTATTGCCAAAATACAACAATTTATTTTTAATTGTGGACAGACGCAAGAGTCTTGGGAGTCATGTCTTCACTAATGAGAATCTTGACGAGCAATTGGATCTGGTAGAGGTCCAGATCTAGTAATTCGATAGAGCAAATGGTCTGATAAGGCTGATGATCTGATGGGCTGATGATCTGGCGGCCCAAAATGACCGAGTGACTTGAGGGTGATAAGTGGCCTTGCTAACCGAGTGACCTGAGGGTGACGAGTGGCCAAGGTGACCGAGTGACCTGAGGGTGATGAGTGCCTTGCTAATCGAGTGACTTGAGGGTGACGAGTGGCTAAGGTGACCGAGTGACCTGAAGGTGACGAGTGGCCTCGCTGACCGAGTGACCAGAGGGTGACGAGTGGCCTTGTTGAGCGAGTGACCTAAGGGTGACGAGTGGCCTTGTTGAGCGAGTGACCTGAGGGTGACGAGTGGCCTCGCTAACCGAGTGACCTTAGGGTGACGAGTGGCCTTGTTAACTGAGTGACCTGAAGGCGATGAGTGGCCTTGATCGAGTGACCTAAGGGTGATGAGTGGCCTTGACCGAGTGATTTGAGGGTGACAAGTGGCCTTACTGACCAAGTGATCTGAGGGTGACGAGTGGCCTTGCTGACCGAGTGACCTGAGGGCGACGAGTGGCTTACAAAATGACAGCACCGTTAGGACGCGGTAGG
Source organism: Diospyros kaki (assembly GCA_036245055.1). Taxonomy (NCBI): domain Eukaryota; kingdom Viridiplantae; phylum Streptophyta; class Magnoliopsida; order Ericales; family Ebenaceae; genus Diospyros; species Diospyros kaki. The sequence continues at coordinate 12,937,441 of BSEG01000001.1, read as the reverse complement.
GGTCCCCGTGCAAACCCTCCGATGCTTAAGTCAGATCTCGAGAGAAAATGAGAAAATTGTACTTAAATTACTCAAAATTGTGTACCTTGTGATGAAGGCATGGTCTCATATTTATAGTGGAGGAGAGAGAGAAGACGTGCGAGAATCGGGGCGAGAATCTCGCGGCCCATTTCGATGATTTCGCGGCCCATCCGAGAGGGAAAAGAGGAAAGATTGGCCCAAGCCCACTTGACCATGACCGATTGGGGGGCCACTCGGTCATTATCGAGTGGGGGGCCACCCAATCATGCCTTCTTTTGCCCTTTTCCTTGGCTCGGTTTTGAGTGGTTCCTGTACCTCAACTTCATGCCCGATTTTCATATTGATTGAGCTTGAATCTCTCAAAACTAAAAACATAAAAGTTGTATATAATTCTCTTAGCTTTCCATAGGACTTTGAATCAGCTCAATCGGAGTTTATATGAGAAAGTTATGGCCAAAAACCAAAGCAGTATCGTGCCCACTCGGCATAACTGAGTGGGGTCATGAAAAGTTGTGGAAAATTGGTCTCCCCATGACCGAGTGAGGGGCCACTCGGTGGCCACTCATTCATGCCTTCTTTTTGGCTTTTGTCTTGGTTCGGATCCATCTTCCTTCAATACTTTGACTTTGAGCCTTAATAGTGCCGGTGCATCAACTTCATGCCCGATTTTCACATTGACTGAGCTCGAATGTCTCAAAACTCAAAACATGAAAGTTGTAGATAATTATCTTATATTTCCATATGACTTTGAATCACCTCAATTGAAGCTCATATGGGAAAGTTGTGCCTGAAAAACCAAAACAGTATCATACCCACTCGGCATAACCGAGTGGGCTCTCCCCACTTGGTCTCGGCTCGACCTCTTACTCCTTCGACTTATTTCCTTGATCTCCTACAACCCATTGGACCTTTGGACTTCATGTCCATGTCTCATGACTTTTTTAGGTCTTGTAATTCTCCATGTTTGCAGGGCATATCACTATGCATGTATCATTGAATCGTTATTCGTGATATTTCATTAACATGATATTATTGGCATATCGATACTTGTGTCAGAACGAGATATCACCCTAATAGTGTAGCCGTAATTCTCCAAGGGTAATTAATGAAACAACATTAGGATTATCCTGAAAGTAGGTTGGGATTCTGCCTAGGGTTCCATGCTGGGCTGGTGGGCCAGAGAAGTTACACTAGGGCATATGTTTGTTCATGTCCATGCATTACTCATTAATGATTATTTTAACGCTCTTTTAGAATATTCATCTTCTAATGTTTGACATTTGTCCCTAGAATATTTCATGTTCCAGGCGAGACTAGCGCTCAAAAGGACAAAGGGGTGATCGAGGCATGAGTATGATAGAGGTTTTGTGGGCCCTATGTTAGGGCTAGGACCCTGTATCAGATGACTTTGTATTTTAGTTTGTACCTATCATCATACAATTTTTAAATTGTTATTGTAACATTATGTTGGGCGAACTATAACCACCCACTTTTTCAAGCGTGATATAACTTGGAACAATTCTGGGATAATAATTTTTTTTAAATCAATACTAATGCTAAATCATATCATTTTCTCATATCCATCCCAAAATTTTCATACATCTATCTCGGAAAAGAATCATCATATACATCAAATGTGAAAGTTAGAATCGAACCTTAGCTTAAACATTAACCATAAATAAGATTATACATCATCATTTCTCAAAAAATTCAAAATTCAAAGTAGCAAAACTTAAATACATGGACTACATAACATACATTCAATTCATCATGCACTTTGCTAAGTGTTATTTCATGCCTCATTCATCCTCGTTTCTGCTACAATCTCCATCTGGAACGTTTGAATATTTTAGAGGCAAATCCCAAGTTAGATGTTGAATCATCTAACTAAGGGTATGACATTTAATGCATATATATGTATGCAATGCAACTCTTATCATTACTCCATGTTTGGGTCAACCTTACCCAACTGTTACCTGCCGTTTTTGCAGTCTCCTTGCTAGACCGAGGTGTATGGGTGCACCCTTGGCAAAGCAAGAACGTCAGCCCTAATCCCAAGCCCATGCAACGTATGACCGTGAATCTCATCGTGCTCATATGCATATTTCATCATTAGCATCGCCTCGAAATGCGTGCATCATCTCGATTTACTTGCCAACCTCAAAATTTTCACAAATCACTTTAATAAATCCAAACTAAATATTTCTCAATTATTTTATTAAATAGTTCACTATAACAATTCATAAAATAACATTCTTGAATTTCTGAAATTTTTCTCACCTTGAGTTAGCCTCTTAGACTTCCTCGGTATGCTTGCTCTAACCTCAAAATGTGTGCTCGATCAATTTTCTGGCTTCGGGCATGCTCCTCTAGCCCCAAATTAGTTCCTAGAATTTTTTGGGATTTTTTGAAACATTTTCCCTATTTTTACTTCCTTTTTCTCCATTTTCTTTTTGTTTTTCTTCTTCTTCTTCTTCTTTTTTTCTTCCCCTACTTCTCCTTCCTGCGCGCACTGCCTGCACACATCCATTTTCACCATCCGCTTGCTCCAATGGCCGTCTTGCCCTCCCGTCGACTGCCATCTCCTGCCGGCACCACCACTAGCCGCACCGCGCAACCCCAGATCGCCGCGAGCCCATTGCCAGTGTCGGTCTCCCATGCGCGTTGCTGTCATGGCTATCGTCAAAGCTCTTGGCCACCTGCTTACTCGCTAGTCACCTCCAACAACTGCGCAACCGCCGGCCACTCGTGTGCCTCAACTACTGCTGCTCCGCTTGCTTGTTTCTCTCGGCCACTGCAACAACAGTTGCCATAGCCGAATTTGACTGTTTCTCTCTCTCTTTTTATCCTTCTCCCTTTGCTTCCACCTCTTCTTCCTATCTATAGCCGATGAAGCTTGGGCCTCACTCTCCCTCTCGACAACCCTCTCAATCCCTCTAGAATTTCTCAGCCCAAAGCCTCAAGCCTGCCTTGGCTTACCACCCTCAACCAATCTCTCGATCTCTCTGCAATCTTTTGGAAAAAATTACTCTCAAATGAAGAGCCAATTCCATCATGCTTTTGCAATTTCTCAGGAAAAATTCTCAATTGAAAAGTCAACCCCGCAGAAAATGCTCCCCATGCTTCACTAGCATGCATATACATATTATATATATATATATTATATATCACACATTTAACCCCATATTACATCTTTATTACATTTGGGAATTTCTTAAATTGCAAATACACCCTCTGACTTCAATTTAATTTACATTACGATATTGATGAGCATGACCAACCCAAGAAACCTGAATTTGAGATGCATGAGGGTATACTCAGATTTCGGGGAAGAATATGCGTGCCAAATCAAAGGGACTTGAGGCAAAGAATCCTGAATAAAGCCTACAAAGCTTGATATACAATACACCCAATGTTCCTTCCTGACAAAAGGGAACGATCGGAGGCAGGCTCGCAATGGCAGGGCGTGGGCTCTAGCGACAAGTCCGTTCGAGGGGCGACTGGCACCTGCAAGCACTCCGATGTTAGAGTGAGTAAGAGAGTAAGGAAAGGGCAGTGTATTAGTAGGTCAGATGGCAAAACATACCTTGACTCTGAAAAGAGCTGGCTGATATAGAAGGTGGAGATGTCCCCTTACATGCATGCATTGTGTGTCTGCAGGTGATGAGACTGAGTATCCAACGCTGGTGGAGGTTCCTAGGTTCCAACATGGTGGCGATGGGACCCTCATTAATGTGGATGGGATCCTATATTAATGAGGATGGGATTAAAGGCGGCCACATGGATACCCAGTGGGGGTTGCAATGATGTTGCAGCAGGTTGGCACGAGGCCAAGAGATGAATCGAGCCCAGAGATTTGGCTAAGAGATGGGCCAAGATTAGGCCCAAACGGTCCACAGTCCCCTAGGTCGGATGCTCGAGAAGCAAGTGTTTGAGCTAGAGAAGGGAGGCCTAGGCAATTTTGCTGCATATGCTAGTTTTGGAATGTTGGATTGTCATTAAGATCTGACCGAGGCAGACGACTGAGATGACTTTGGTTTTGTTTGAATAGATGTTAGCTCTGGAGTTGTCTGAAGTAGGCCAAGGTAAAGTAGTTTTCTTCATGTGTTGACCCGTAACACGTGTGGGGTGTTATCTAGGTGGTAACTGATGACTCTTTAGATGTGTTATGGGTGAATTTCATGACTGTAGATCTGTGGGATGTGTTGTAAGCGCTCTTCAGCGATCTTTATAAGGATCCCCTTTGGGCCAGGGTTTCCTCATTTTCTCAGCGACAAGAAGAAAGAGAGGTGCAGGGGTTTTTGCAAACCTTGCGTGCGACAGCTTATTCGATTGCTCTCTTGCCTGTGTGTTTTTGTAGGATGAATGGCTTCCGCATATGGTAAGAAATATATTAGGGAAGAGATGGACATGTTTCACAAGGAGGGGGATAAAACTGCGTCAGGCTCTGCGCCGGCAGATAGAGCAGCTGGGAGGGCCCTAGTTGCATCGGTACCAGTTATTCCTACTGCGCAGCCCCCTATTATGGTTGCTGTTATCATAGCTCTAGGTCCTGGCTCTAGGGAACCTACCATTTTTGAGGAGCTGGCCTGGCATAAGGAGCGTCAGAAGGGTCTTGATGGGGAGATTCGATCACCTAGTGGCTCGAATCCTGCCGGGAGTGGCAACTACCTAGTTTCGTTTCAGGATCCAGAGTTTCGAAGCGACCTTTTCATCAACGCCAATCTTGATCTGTTATCAAATCAGATAAGGCTACCAGGTTTTAGCTCGTCAGCCGCATTTCATCAAGTTGAGCACCAGGTGCTCCAACTTGTTACAGATTGTCGCTTGCTCGAGGTGAGCGTGGCGACTCATCTCTCCAAGATGAAGACGGACTATGAAGAGGAATTACGCCGGGCTCGAGAGTCAATAAGAGGAGAGGTTAAGAAAGCTGGAGAAGTGATCGCTGTTGAAGCCAAAAAGCAAGCTGATGGGGCTGATCGTACAGTTGATGTCCTTCAAGTTCAACTGGATGCTATCGGTGCAGAACTGAAGAAGTTGGAAGCGGAGGTCGCGCTGGGCAGGTACAAGGTGACGGTGACGGAGATGAAAGCAAAAGCCAAGGTGGAAGCAAACTGAGATGGCAAGGGCAAAGGTGAGAGTGGAGGAGTTGAGAAAGAAGGGGTACGAAGTAGCCTTGTCCCACGTCTGAGCTATTTTTCCAGAGTTAGATCTCTCGACCTTTGGCTTTTCCAAGGAGGTCAAGGACGGCTGCCTTATAGATCCGTCAGAGAGGAGTCGAGTCGAGTCGTGATTTTGTGTGCTAGCATAGGTTTTGGTCATGCATCTTGTATTCTTATCGGGTACTTCCTGCTTAATAACACATTACCTCTATTTTCCAACCACGATGTCTTGTTTCTATCCTTCTTTCCATGCGTATCTTGATTGACCCCTACGATTTTGGTACCTTGATAGGCTTGTAGTGCCTGAGGTTTAGATCTGTGGGGAGGGCCCGAGTTGTCATTCCTTTTGGGGATTCGGTGGTTTGATTTTGGGTTTTGTTTTGGCTCCTTTATTTGATTGTGCAGGGCTCCATAAATTCTGAGAATTGAGGCGTCTGTCCAAGGGTGTGAGGCGTCGCCTGTAGGTATGGAGTGGCCTGCCGCCCTAGGGGGGGCAGACACTCATTGTGGGACATGTGGTGGAACCTCGTTGGCCATAGGTCATCTATCGGGCACCTTGTGCGATGCCTATTTATATGAATTACCCTCGTGCATGCAAAACCCATATGTTCGCTCTTGAACTGGTCCTCTTATCCTTATTTTTTATGTCCGATTGCTCCAGCTAACCGACCTTTGAATTAGTCAAGGGTGGTGTGCTAGTCAGCTTGTCAATGGCGATCTCCACTTTGAGATCTGTTCGCGCGTATAACTGGGTAAATGAGGAGGTTGCTTGGATTGCATCAAAGTTTTCTACGGATTCGTCTTTGGGGGCAGTGAGAAAGAAGATCGCCTCTTAGAGCAAGGAGGGGAAGGATGCAAAAAGGAAGACTCGGAAGGAAAAGTTCGCCTACCGCCCTTATGGCAGGGAGGAGCGTGTTTGTCATTTGGCCCCAGATTCTGGGTTTCTTTATATTTACGTGGTGTTATTTACTAGGCTACGATTGCGACTTCCTCTTACTGAGTTTAGGGTTTGGTTTTGGAGGCGATGAATGTTGCCCCGACACAGTTGTACCCAAACAGTTGGGGCTTTATTCATCGCTTCGAAGTGCTGGTCAAGTTTCTCGGTCGTAAACCTACCAAGGCGATTTTCTTCGACTACTATCACTAGAAAGGTGTCTATCGGGGTGGTTGGATTTCTCTGACCAGTTGTATGGGGAAATTGGTATTGAAGGCCTTTACCACGTCCCTCAAACATTTTAAGGATGGTTTTTTCAAGGTTGGCTCGAATGAGAAAGAGCTCAGTTTTTTCTTAAACGAGGAAGGTAAGGAGAAATACCCCTTGTTTTGGTAACCGAAGCTGAATCCTCCTATGGAGGTAGAGTATGGAAGTCTCAATCCGGAGGGTCAAGCCCTAGCGGATGCCTTTTAATTATCCCCCCAGCTCGAATCTACAAAGCTTGTTGAGTTTGAGGGGATCCTCGAGCTTTGTCCGAGTATATGGGTACGTTGTCATTGTGTGTCTATGTTTTGCTTTTGTTAATCGATGGCTCTTATTGGGACCTTGTGTTTCAGGGCAAAGGGCGCTGGGTTTGATGGTGGAGGAGGTCGCGAGGCACACGGTAGAGAAGAGTACCGGGGTATCATCTGTGGCCCTTATAAGTAAGGGGGAAGCTACTGCTACGAAGTCGAAGGGTCCTATTCATGCTCAACCAATTTTTACAATTGCCGCTGACACCTCTTCCCCACCAGAGGCCAAGGAGGTGCCTCTCTAACATAAGAGATATAAGGTAGCTATCAAACTGAGGTCCTCTAATCAAGCTCCTGATGCGTCGGGCTCTTTGAGCTAAGCTGCTGATGTGCCAAGCTCTTCAGGTATTGGGTTGACTATTAACATTGCGAGCCCTTCAAGTTCAAATCCACTCATCGATGCCTTGAGCTCGATCGGATTGATGATGAGCCGGCACCCTCCCAATTGATGCATGCTCCGAGGCCAGGCTTATGGGGTTGCGACGATGCCGAGGATAATCCTTGGAGCCTCTAGAGTCATTCCTTTCGGTCAAGGATGTTCGTCTAGGACCAACTCCTTATAGAGGACGACTAGATGAGGCTTGCCTCCCTTGGGGAGGAAGGGTTGTATCGATTGATGGAAATGTTACAACTGCGCACTATCAGTGCCACTCATTTTCTATTCATGGAGTCGAAGCTAAGGAAAGCTAAGCCTAAGGCTGACTCTGACAGCCTTTATGGGCGAGCTACTTCGACCGATGAGGACATGAAGAGGCTAGCGTCTAAGTATGTGAGAGTGGCCGGTTAGAGTGACGAGGCTCAGCAGAAAATGGTTGAGCTAAGTGAGAGGATTAAGGAGTTGGAGGTGGAACGAGATGCTTCTCACCAAGAAGTTGCTCGCCTGGAGGCTTGTGCAAGGAAGAAATACCTTTTGTAGTATCTTGGGGGCTTTGAAGCGGCGTTGGCGCAAGCTTCGTTATTCTATCTGGGGGTAGATTTTACTGGGTGTGACCCTTCCAAGAAGGTAGCGGGTAGTTGGCTTGTGGATCTGGGCTCGGCAGATCCGGTCATCGAAGGTGAAGCTTTGGATAGGGTGCAAGGGGCGGCTGATCAATCAGAGGGAGGTGTCGAGCAGCCCGATGGGGTTCTTGATTCCATTCAGGCGGATCAGCCCGTCATCCGTCCCTATAGAGGCCTTTGCTTCTGTTGCTTTTCACTCTATGTAAATGGTTAACCTTGTTACCCTAGCCTTATTGTTTAAATAAAAGAGATATTTCTAAATATGACCCGAGCTACACTTCTTTCTATTCACCTTGCTTTTCCTTGTTGTTGTTATAGGCCTGGGACCTGGGTGTCGAGGTTAATTGGTAACCATAGGTTAGTGCGGTATGAGGTGACCATGTCTTATCCTCGATTTTTCTTAGGATGCCCAAGTGCAGCGGTCTGGGAGCTGTGTTTTGAGAACATGCACAGCGCGAAGTCTAGGGCTCATGGATATGGGTAAAATAACGTTCGGCGATGCAGGATGCACCACTTTCCCAAGAGGTGTGTTCAAACGGTGAGGGGGCACTTTCTTAGGAGGTGCACCAGCTCCCTAGGGCGAGGTAGTAACTACTTAGGTACGTGGCCTTATTTTGAAGGTGGCCCTTTTGTTGGTGAATGTGGGGCATTAATGTTGGGATAGGCGGCGCTATCATAAGCGAGGTGGATGACACTAGGTGTTCCTCATTATGCCTATAAAAAAAAGGGGTTTTTTCTTCCTTCCTTTCATGTATCCTTCATTTGGTGCCTTAGCATCCTTCTTTCTACTAGATATCTTGGGATCCAATGGTTTATAATGTCAGATCGAGCCGAAGTTCTGCCAGTCCGCTATAATGTCTCTGGCGGCGACGTTGTCGATTCAAGTGATGCATTAACAGCCAGAGTTAGCCATGATTTGTGGTTTTAGGTGTTTGCAATATGCAAGTTAGCGATTTTGGGTGGTCGCGATACGAGGGTCTATTTACTCCTCAACTTTGAGGGGTTCACCCTTAGTTGCCTTCACCTTTCTGCCTTCCCTAGGATTTCGAGTTCCTTGGGGTCTACCACCATTGTGCTAGTGTTGTTGCATTTCTTGGGCCTCACTCTGGACTTCTGGCTCATGCCTTACTTGCACGGGTCTATATCGCTAAGGTGTGACTTGCGGACGTGTCGGCTCCAGCGTTGGCCACAATGTCGATCTCCAACGACTCGCGCTGGGGAGCTACTAGGGGCTTTGTGGAGGGTGAGTGTTTAACAGCCGAGTTGGCCTTGTGGTGCTAAGACTTGATTAGCTATGTTGGTTTGGTTATGCTAATATTTGATTAGGGTAAAATATTGAGCTAGTTCGGTTGTATTTTTGTTGTAATCACTGAAAATGTAATAAAGGACCTTGTGTAACACCCCACTTTTTCCCAAATCGCATTAACCCAGAATTTTGGGGATACATATATTTTTTTTCTCAACAATCACACAACGTAAATTAAAACCCCAACAATCCCGATCTATCATCTTAGCATATTAACTTTAAAGGAATAAGCTAAGACTAGTAACCATCATCTCATTAGCGGAAGTAAGCTCGAAACCTTGAATATACATAACCGAATTCACTTTATTTATAACGTAGAAATCGTTTGACAAGACATTTCAAAACAAAATACATCAAGTCTCATCTCTCAACAACAATTACTAACACCTCGAGCATAGACTAACTATATGCTAACAATTACTAACGAAATCAATGAATACATCTCGAGAACCCCCTTTCCTTTAACGCCGCTACATTCACCTGCAACTATTGAATATTCCAGGGACATAGTCCAAATTAGATGATGAATCATCTAAGCGAGAGTTGAAAAATATTTTCATGAATATATGCAAACCATGATGAAACTGACATATCCTTCAACTATCATTCAACATAAATCAAATCTCAACATGTCCCAACCTAAGAGAATCTCACACAGCACTTAACCCTAACCGGGCAAAATACGATCTCTCTAAAGGCAACACAACCACATCAACACATTGGCATAACACAATCCTGCTTAAGAATGACAACCTCAACGCATGAACCCGGGTACACCCTTATATCATGTTAAGCATTATGCTCCCACCCAAAAGCATCTGGATCCCAACAAAACCTTGGCCACAAGATGATCAACATTATTCTGGGAATCCACGTTAACCTTAGGAACAGTACTACTGCTCAATGGTCCTGGGGTGGTGTCCACTCACAGCCCCGCTACTTTGAGTTAGTCCAGGGTGGTGTACTCTCTCAGCACCACCATTTGTCGACTCACAAGGGTGAAGTCCGATCTCAGCTCCCATCACAAATGGGCATTTTCCCTTGGAATGCTTCTCTTGTGCTATCACTCAAGTGCCACACACAGGTTGACAACCCACATGGACATCACACAAACATGCTAATGCCACAACACCAACCATGCATCATGTAAACTCAACATTTCATGTACATAACTTATTGCACAAAATTCAATACATATGCATAAACATTTAGGGACGAACCGCCCTCATGAAAACAACCATCACAGGTTAAATCGTTCGTGTGCAACAAAACCATTTGCAAGGAATCAAATCAAGTTTAAGAGAATCAAAACCAAGTTTTGTTTAAACTACTCACAAATCAAAGCATTTGCATGAACAAACCAAGTTTTGGTAGTGAAAAATTCACAGTAAACCAAGTTTTCGCTAGAACTACTCATAATAAATCAAGTTTTCGATCAGGAACTCTCACAAAAACCAGGTTTTTAGGTTAGAACACTCACACGTCAAAACCAAGGTAAGAAACTCTCATAAAAACTAGGTTTTTAGGTTAAAACACTCACACGTCAAAACCAAGATAGGAAACTCTCACCTTTAGATACAACTCGAATTTTCTCAAAAAGCGTGCACTGCCTTGATTTGTGTGCCAACCTCAAAATTTGCACAAGTCACTCCACCTTAAGCCCAAAGGCACCCTAATCATTATGTTCATTTAAATAAGCATCAGAACATATTTTTCCTCATAATTTTCTCAATTTTCTCTCATTTTTCCTCACTAATATTCCAAAATAAATATCTCCTCAAAGCTTTTTCTTAATATTTTCACACAATAATTCCTAAAATAATTTTTTAGGAATAATACAAAAAACAAAAAATCAAAAAATACCTCACTTGCATGCGCCCCCATGGGCCTGGTGTAACGCCCCGCTTTTCCTAAGCGTTAAATAACTTAGGAATTTCGAGAATATATTTTTTTTTATATATAAACCATCTCCCGACAATCCCGTTTTACCTTCTCAACTCACTAAATAAGAATCAATAAGCTAAGATAGGTAATCATCACAAATGTAGAAGTTTAAAATCGAAACCTGATATGGTACATAATCAATTTCACTTTATAACCGTATAAGAATCCGTACCATACATTAACATCATATCCTCAATATTGAAATACATAAATACATAGAGATTCCATAATGTTCTAACAAGACTAATCATCAATAAAGTATCAGCCAAAACATATTCGAGTCAGCTTGCTGAATCTATCGGCCACGCCATCACGAGTCGTCTCATCTCAACTTGATCCTTGCCTAAGCTGCAAGTCTAAACTGGAATGTTGAATGTTCCAAGGGCATAACCCATTAGAAGATGAATCTTCTAGTGAGGGTTTAAAAACATGATGCATGAATACATGATGCAATAACATAAACAATCATATGCCCTAGTGTAACTTCTCGGGCCTACCAACCTGGCACGGAACCCTAGGCAGAATCCCGAACCTCTATAAGATAATCCTAACGTTGTTCCATCATTGCCTTTGGGAATTACGGCTACACTCTTAGGGCAACATCCACATCCCATGCATGAGTATCAATATGCCAATAATATCGTGCTATGCAAGAATAACGTATTTCCATGCAATATGAAATGATCATAACTTCAATAAATATCATGCATAATGAAGCAAAGGTTTCATATATAGGTTCTTGAGATAAAACCACTCACCTTTAGACGTAAATTCAAATTTTCTCGAAAAACGCGTATAACCTCGTTCTGCGTGCCAACCTTAAAAATAACATAAATCATCAAGATCCATGGCCAAATCACTTCCTGGCCAATCATTTCCAAGTAAGATCAATAATATAATTTTTTCATACTTTTTCCTTATTTTCTCTATTTTTTTCTTTATTTTTCATAGTCATAATTTCTTCCAAAATTCAAAATAAATACCTAATCAGGTAATTTATTTAATTTTTCTTCATGAAAATTCCTAAATTTACATTTCTAATCTCTATGAATTTTATGAGAATTTTCCAAAATCTCTTCCTATTTTTCTCTAATTAAGTTTCCTTTCAAAAATTAAAAATAATTATTTCATCATAACATTTCTCAAATAAAATTTTATAAAACTGAACTATTACTTTTTCTTGTATTTCTGGATATTTTTCCAAAATTTTATCTCTCTTATTTCTATTTTTACTCTATTTTTCTTTATTTCATCATTTAAATAATACTAAAAATTATCTCCGGTCATCTTCTCCGGCGCCGGCACACCTGAAAATTAAACTGATTATACCAAAAGATATCTTACCTTGAGTTGATCACTCTGGCCAAATTTAAGTTTGAAAGAACACTTGAAAGACCTCCCACCGAGCAAAATTCAGTTCGGTTCCGGCGAGATCCGATGTTTCCGGCGAAGCTCCGATCATCCCTCAAATGAACTCCAAAATTCCTCAAACTTTCCAGAAATGATCCTCAGCTTATGGGCAACAAAAGCCCTATGGTTTGGTGCCTCAATTTGTTCAAAAGTGAGGTCAATTTGAAGCTCAAATCTTGCAAAACTCTAAGCCACCATATCCTCTATTTATAGGCTATTTCGGCCCCATAAATGACGGATCTCGCTTCAATCAAGGCCTCTGATGTCCCCTATTGTCCTTAACAAGTCCAAAATCCACCGAAAGAGCTCCATTTTCGTGATCTAAGTGGTCAAACTTTCAACCACTTTTTCTTCAATTTTCGGCCATTCCATTGCTTGTTGTCGGTCAAGCCCTTTACAAAAGATGCTCCTTGAGCAACCCTCTTTCCATCCCTGTGGCCAATTTCGGTGATTTGATGGGTTGGTCGGCCATGGTTGTTTGGAGGTTTTCTTAAAATTGCACTTTGGCCCCTCAAACTTTGGCTGTCTCACTTTGGCCCATTTCACCAAGCCCCTCGACTTTTGATAATTTCTTTCAAGATCCTCAAGTCCTAAAACATCAATTTGACCCTTGAGGATTCCGAAAAAATATCGTTTCGGCCTCTCTCCAGTAATTTTGAAAAACTGCACTTAGGGCTGAATCTCCGTTTTGGCCCTAAACCTCTTCGTTTCTTCCTGAAACCACTGAAGGGTTGTTCCTTATAAAAAATTGAAGCCCCCTCAAGCTTCCGTTGACTTCTCGGAAGTCGTCTATAACAATTCGGTATTAAGCCTAATTGGTAGCTGTATTTTAGCTATACCAAAAACTGTTTTCGATCCAATTTCTTTTGATGTTATAAATCATATCTTTGGGTGCTCGTTAATGCCACATTATTTTCTTTTGTCATTTCGGCTCCAGGGTATTCCCAGCAGTTGATTTAGTCAATTTTTCGGACTATTCAGATACCAATTTTCTCTGAAACCCCATTTCTCTAATAAATTGCTTATTTTTAATTAATCCAAATTTCTCGGGTATTACACCTGGCCCGTGAACTATGGGTAGCAGCCACGCGTGAAGGCCATGCTTTGGCTTTCTTCTCCGATGACAGGAGATGGTTGCACCTCAAGAATCCTCAACTCCAGTCAATCACGATGGTGCTTCTTGTTGCCTAAAACGAGCACCGGAGGTGCATCAAACAGAGGCTTAAAGCCTCGGCCAGTCCTTTTTTCCGACGAAGCTTCAAATACCCCTCAAACGCACACCAAAATGCCTCAATTTCTCCAAAAACCTTCCTCAACTTATGGGCAAAAAAAGCCTTATGATTTGAAACCCTGATTCATTCACTAACACCCTTGATTTTGAGCTTCAAACTTGCCAAACCCTTGGCTAAACTTTCGACTATTTATAGGCACAATCGACCCTCGAAACGCCCATGGTTGCCTTCCTCGAGGTCTTAAGCGCCTCACCCATCCCTTGGGTGACCCAAAAGCACCATACAGGTCGCGCCATTGCCGAAATAACCACGGTCAATTTTCTCGATTTTTCGGCCACCCTCGTGCTCGCTGTCAGGCTGGCTTTGGTCCTTGAGCTTCTCTGACCATCCCTCTTGAGATCCCAATGGTCAGAAGCCTCGATCAATGACCGGCAGTGGCTGTCGTCCATGGAAGTTTCATCTTTTTGGAATTTACACTTTTGTCCCTCCATTTTGACTTCTTGCACTTTTCCCCTTTTGATAAAGCCCTTGATATTTCAATCATTTCCATTTATACCCTCAAATTCTAAAATCTTTATTTCATCCATAAAGATTCTGAAAAAATGTCCTTTTAACCTCCCTCAGGCAATTTTAAGAAATTACACTTAGGCCCGAATTTTTATTTTGGCCATTTGGTTTCTTCCTAAAACCACTGAATGGTTGTTCTATATACCAAATATGTCCTTTCTCGAGGTTTTGTTGACTTCTTGGAAGCCCCTTACAATTATTCAATTTTTCAGCCTAACTCACAACTGCATTTTTAGTTGTACCGAAAATCATTCCTAATACAATTTCTTTCGATGCTAAAAATCATGTCTCGAGATGCAAGTTGATACTATATTCTTTTCCTTTGATTTCTAAGTTCCAGGGCACTCCCTTCAATTGATTCAGTGACTTATGTTCACTATTATACCCATTTTCGATATTTTGATATCACTTAAATTACGTGGAACCCTTATGCCAAAATAGGGTCTTACACCTTGTATTGTTAATATGTTTTGTAATGGAATGGAGTAATGAAATGAAAATTTTCCGAGTATGAGTACTTTGTGCTTTTTCTTTACTTTTGTTTGCTTTAGTGCTTGACCATCCAACCATTGTGAATGTCGAACGATTTAGGGTTGCTGCATCCACCTATTTTGTAGTGGGTTTTGGCAAGGCCAAAAAGGCTTCTGATTTGCGAGCATTTGAATAGACCTCGTGTTATTTAAGTAATAAAAAAGAAGGTACTGAGGTTCCTAGGAGCTTCCTTTATTGGGACGAGACCGAGATGACTCGTGATCTGTTGATGCCTGACTGAGATGACTCTAGGGCTTGTTTGTTTCAAAGCTTTGCTGGAGATAGGCAGAGGTTACTCAAGGCCAAAGGTAGCAGACCAAGGTAACTAGAGGTCCACCGAGGCTTATTTGTTACAAAACCTTATGATTAGTGGTTAATTTTGTAAAATTTTTGTTATAATTATAACCCCCATTTTGATTTTAAATTGGTTTAATTGAATAATTATGTGTAATATATATCTATATATATAATATACAATATATTATAATAAACATGTAAATATAATACATATATATATACTCAATGAAATGCATGCATGGATTATCTATATAATATATAAGCATATAATATCCCATATAATATATCATATCAATATATATATAATATAATAGATGATTTATTAATAAATTACTTATTTATAGGTATGAAGAATGTGGACTTGGAAGCCCAAAAAGAATTCAAGTCCATGAAGAATGAAGAATTCAAACTCAAAAAGAATTCAAGCCCATGAAGAAAAAAAGAATTCAAGTCCATGAAGAATGAAGAATTCAAGCCCAAAAAGAATTCAAGCCCATGAAGAAAAAAAAAGAATTCAAGTCCATGAAGAATTAAGACCCAACTTGAGCATCCCATGAAAGATATCATTTGAAGAAGGCCCAAGGATTATTTTTAATCTTAATGAAGATTAAAAATCAATTTATAGAAATCTATTTTTATTTTTTATGTGAGTGCTTTATTAAGTGTGTCTTTTAGCTAAAATCCATTTAACTATTAGTTGTGTATTATAGCTAAAATCCATTTAACTTTATGAGTGCTTTATTAGGTATGTATTTTAGCTAAAATCCATTTAACTTTAATTATGTATTATAGTTAAAATCCATTTAACTTTAAGTGTGTGAGTGCCCATTAGATATAATTATGTCTAGTTGAATAATTAAAAATTGTGTGATTTGTATTGCATCTTGTGGCCTATAAATAGGTCACTTGATTGCATTTGTAAGTGTGATTATTATTCTTGAATCAAAGTTTAGTTGTTTCCTTATAATTCTCTCTTTGAGAATTGTTCTTGTTCTTTCTCCTTTTCTTTATTATTTTCTCTTGTGATCTTACTTCATTTCTTTCTTCTTTTAAATTCTTATGTCATTTATTGTTACTTTATTAATCACCGCCTAAATGGCCGGTTAGTTTATGCCTTTAAATTTTTGCAATTTTAATTATTGTCTTTTAAATATTCACCGCCTAAATGGCTGGTTAGTTTTTGCTATTTTAATTCCTGTCATTTAAATTCTGTCATTTAAATTACGCAATTTAAATTCTTGTTAATTAATTTACAAATAAATATGAGTAGCTAAACCCAATCTTGGGTTAAGGCAAGAACAGTGTCCAACGCCAATGATTCCCAAAGAAAGCTACGCTTTAAAAGAGTAACATTAATTTAAATTTCACTATGAGTGTGTATTTTTAAATTAAGAAATCACTAGGTTTGAATTGAAGCATAAGCCTAACTTAGAGCTTTCATGCCATGTATGAAAGTTACTAGAATTGAAAATGCTATCATACCCAAACCCGGATGATTAATTTAGTTGTTTTGTGTATTAATTGTAATTGGATTTATGGTAGTTGCTTAAACTAGAATCTCACATATCATGTATGGGGATTGCTTAAATTAGAACTATCATCATCTCTAATTGCATTTAATAACAAACCCTCATATCTGAAATTAAATTAATATTACTAACCTTGTCTATTAAAATTTGGGAATCAACGGTTTGGCACTGAAATTGTTTTAACCCAACTACTATCCAATTTCATATTCTTACATTCAGTAATTATTTCAATTTCTGCTTTGTTTTATTTCCTCATATATGTTGTCTAAAAAACCATAAAAAAACCTCGTTGCCAATTTGTCCAAGTGTGTGTGTTTATGTGTGACATTCTTTTTAATTTGCCATAAATAAATCTCTCAGTGGACGACCTGGACTCATCCAGAAAATATAAATTTAAATTTGGACTACAACTGCACTCGTACACTGACGAGTATAAACCTCTCACCAATATAAAAAAATATATATAAAATTTTTTATTGTGTTTTGTTTTGTGTTTTAATTGCAGGGTGAGAGTGCAGCCAAATTTTGGCGCCGTTGCCGGGGAGATTGAGGCAAAAACAAAAAGAAAAAAAATCTTGGCATGAAAGAAAAAATAAAAATAAAAAAAATTTTAAAAAAATATATATATATATATTTAGATAATTATTAGTTACTAAACAGTGCAAGAGATTACGGTCAGGTATGATTATTGAAACATTAATTGATTCATTAGTATCATTATCTGTCGTTGAATTATCATTTTCATATTCTTCATGTCTCAGTATTTTAGTAGCTATGTGTCTTCTAATGCATTTGGTTATCCCGATCCCATAAAGAAAAATGAGTCTAGACCTCTTAGGGATTATTTGCTCCTTCCTAAGCAACCAACTCCATCATGCATCAAACATCCGGTCAGTTTTTATAGTCTCAAATTCGACCCGCGTACTACCCAATTGTCATCCTTAGATCCTTTAAGAAATCATGTCAATTCACAACCGAGTTTCAATGAGGATGATGATTTTAGTGCTAGGTTGGATTCTTTAACCCGGAAAAAGGAGTTGTTAGAGTTGGAAAATTTTCAAACTTCTAATGAGATAGAGGTGAGATGTTCAGTGTGTAAGTCTTTAAATCATCAAACAGATGATTGTCCTACCATACCTGTTCTTAAAAGATTTCTGAAGGGGCAACCATCTGATTTTCACTCACACCACTGTGAGGATAGGTTTTCTTTTAACCAGAGTTAGAGTCAGGGGGATGATTCTTATGTGTCGAGTTACAACCTAAATCTTTTCCCTTACCCCAGCTCATATGATAATCAGAATTCTTTTTGGAGAAATGACTCCGTGTTCCAATCTCATGAACCTTTTCCTCCACCACCTCACCAATTTGAATTAGAACAAGGGGTTAGATTTGATACTTATCAATCTCATGATGAAATGTTTTTAGAGGACACCCTTCAAGAGCTTATGCAAGGTCAAATGAGTTTTATTACACAAGTGGCCAAATTTCAAGACCAAACCTCTAAGGCCATAGGTGATATTTTAGATCAGTTGACATTGTTAACACAGACCTTGAGCGTAAGTGAGCCTGACGAGTTTCCAACCCAACCTAATCAAAATTCCATAGGTCATGAGTCGGTCCAACCAACACCCATCCCTAGGAGTGATGACCCAATTGAGAGACCCGATGACCCAAGGATGGTGCACCCTGTCATAGAAGAAAAATTGGACAAAAAAGAAACAAGTTTAGAAGAAAAAGCCCGAGAGGAAGAAGAGGATAGAAACCAAGAGCCAAAATGTAAAGATATCATAGGTTTATCCACATTTAAACCTAAATTTCTATCTCTTAGGCTAGTCTATATTATTGGGGATTAAATTAAACCAAACATGTGTGAGGGAATTAATGTGTCGTGCTCTGATGTAATAAAACCAACACCTCCGGATGATATATTTTCAAAATATGTATGTGCATTCATGAGAAAAATCAATTTACATAATTTTGAAAATAACTTTAAAAGTGCTGTAATGAATGGGAGTTATTATACGATTAGGTGGGCAACTACTCATCTGATCCTTAACTGGAAGAAAAGAAAAAAAATAAAAAAAAATTAAAAAAAATCTAAAAAATAAAATAAATTTTTTTAATAAATAAATATATATTTAAACAAAAAAAAAGATATATAAAAAAATATATAAATATATATTGTTCTTTTTCTGCATTACTTAATTAATTTTGACTCAAATAGTGTTTCTTTGTGTGCAGTTTAAACAAAATTTTTGCATACGAGTTTATACATTGAAGACCGCCAGGTATCCCTATCTTCTATCCTTTTATTGCTGGTTGAGGACAATGTGCAATTCAAGTTGGGAGGTAAGGTGTACTTAGGAATTGATTTATTGATATTGATCCATTGTGCAAATAATTTTGTTTGACTCGATAATATTAACTTGTGTGGTATACATACTTTTATTGAACCCCTTAAAAAAATTTAATTTAAAAAAAAAAACAACAATAACAAAATTTAAAAAAAAATAAAAAAATTTTCAAAAAATAGGGAGACAGAATTGACGTTGGGGGTAGCCACTTTTCTTGAGCAGTGTAATCACACTGCCCTATAAAGAAAGAGACACACTGTCAAATGTTAAAAAATGAGACGCCAGACGACGCCAAGCGTGTCAGCGCAATTATGGCAGGTCTCGAGCCGAGTGTGGAATAGTGATGCCCATTGCTCTATAAGAGACTCCATATCTGTATGAGGCAAGTCACCCTTCTTGAGCTCAATCATCTCTCCTTTGTGTTATTCTCCGATCAGGTACTCTCATCCCTTTTGTAAAGTTTATAGTTCTTTATTTATTTTTATTTTTTTCTTCTTATTAGAGTTTTCTTTTAAAAAAAAAAAATGGATCTTCAGCTTTCAAAAATTCGCAAGTACTATCCATCTCTCCCAATGAATGATTTGAAAAAAATTTATACTGGTAGGTGTGTAAGACTTGGGACATTGATGCGTAATAACATTCCTGAAGATATTCGTTGGCTGATCGAAGCAAAAGTTCGATTAGCTGGCGAAACTTCACCTAGTTTTAAGCACTTCCCAGGTTTAGGAAAGAGTAGTTTTGTGAAGAAACGAAGAGCTAAAAGAGTGAATGGTTGTCACAAGTGTGCTCGTTGGACCTGTAACACTCGATACAAATCTGTGGGGTTTACGTCCGTAAATCGAGAAGATAAAATTAGTTTCATAAAGGATGGACTGAGTAAGGAGTCATTGGATGATATCCGATTGACTCTTGAGACGCATCCATGTGGAATAGTGCAAAGAGAACTTCTTGCTTTATGGACCCAGTTCATAAGTGACCACCAACGCTATAGTCTTGGGAATCTGACTAAAAACGACCCTATTTACCAATCTATAAGAAAATTGGATGGGAAGCCTATCCCCACTTCATAGAAAGTGTTTAAGCCGTTTCTGGACGTAAAACCAGAGGAAGATGTGAGCCACAATCACAACTATTTGTACATACGCATGATTTTTGTTTGTATTTATTTCTTGTTAAATTGTTGTATAGCTACTTTTGATCGCCAAACCTTTTTCTAGGGCATACAAAGAAACATAAATGGAAGGTCAGTCAGTTCGTCGAATCAAGACCATATGTGTACTATGTGGCTTTCAACTTGGGAGCGATAGTTGTTACGCACTTGCAGCAAGCGAACTTGGCTTAAAATTAGGAGAGAAAAAAATTAATTTGGTATATGGAGGGGGAAGTCGTGGATTGAATGGTTGTGTTTCACAAGCTGTACATCTTGGAAAATCATATGTGTTAGGTGTAATGCCAATCCCTTGGGCTGAACCACATATTTCCGGGATTACACGCGGTCAACTTATAGAAACGAATTCTATGTCCGAGCGCATGGCTTGTAAGATTTATCAGTCAGACGCCTTCATTGCTTTACCAGGAGGTTTTGGTACACTTGAAGAAATCTTCTGTATAATCTCTTGGGCCAAGAGCGATCTATATACCAAACCCATTGGACTTTTAAATGTTAACCATTTTTTCGATGGGTTGCTCTCGTTTCTTGATCAGGCTGTGGATCAAAAGTTCATTTCTCTTTCAACAAGAAAGATTCTCATTTCTGCATCTACCATTGAGGAACTGTTAGAGAAATTACACACTTATGTTCCACAGCACGATCCTTATGAGCCTAGGATAGATTGGTCTAAGGCAATCAGAAACAAACGTCAAAAAGGTCCGATTAATTTAGATTTATCACTGTGAGGAGTGCTCTTTAATAAGATGGCTGAGTAAGGAGTACTTTTTGTACTCTTGAGACGCATCTAATTATTGTGCAACTTGTAGGATTTTTCTTGGTTGTGTTTCTAAAAAAAATGTGGAGTGTTATTAGATAAGTCTATGATAAGATGGCTGAGTAAGGAGTACTTTTTGTACTCTTGAGACGCATCTAGTTATTGTACAACTTGCATGAAATTTCTTTTCTTGTGTTCTTAAAAAAAAAAACTGTGGAATGTTGTTAGGCAAAGTCTTTGATAAAATGGCTGAGTAAGGAGTATTTTTTGTACTCTTGAGACGCATTTTGTTTATCTTATGACTTGCATGCAATTTTTATTTTGGTATGAAAATATAAATATATAACTATATGGTATGCTCATTTGTTTGTTTGAGTTTTAGCAGTTCACAGTAAATCTATGGACTTTTGGAGTTACAGGTATTCTTAACAACCCTATTTTATTACTGCAATTCAGGTTGAAGGGTGTAAGGTCTAGTTATGAATTATCTGGTTCATGATTAACTATGAATTTGCTATTGCATGCTTGTAGTCTTGTGTGAATTGATTATCTTTATCTGCTTTTATTAAAAAAAAAAAAAGTTTGTGTGTTTTAAATAACGTTATTCCTAAAGCTTTGGAGTTATGCACTAATAGCTGGTTAAGTTTGCAATACGGAACATGAATGTATTGATTTCTTATTTGAAAACGTATATGCATTAAAACAAGTAATTTACATTCATCGGGTATTCAAAATTTAAAATTGGTTATTGGTCATAAAGTTAAAGGTAACAGTAATTAGCTGATTAATATATTGAATGATCCCTCAATAGAAGTGGAGACTATTACCCAAGTGAGTGTTTGAGCCTAATAACCGTTAATTCTGAGTGAAATAACACTTACTCTAAATATGCTTTATTGTTTATCTCATATTTTCAATGGCTTCAAAACATCAATTTGCTTTGAATGTCTAGTATGATAGCTGATGAATTTGACTGGTTTCAAATTCTGAATTAGATGACTGAGTAGCATTATTTTGAAGCATGATAGGGGGATCAATTTCTTTCATTTTGGGCTTATTAACCTTTCTTTCTTTACATTAACCTCCCTTGCTAGCCCATTGAGCCAATTGTAGTACAATTTTTCTTTCGTTACCCTCGTTTAACCCATAACCATATGAATTTTGTTCAACCTGGTGTGTTTTTGAGAATTAGTCTGTCTAACTATTTTCATATTTAAAAAAAAAGAAAAAAAAAGAAAAAAGAGAAAATGAAAAAGAAAAAAAAAAGAATTATCTTAGCTATTCAACACAAGTGTTTCAAAAAAGAAAAAAAAAATTGTCTAGTTTGATATTAATGTTAAAAAAAAAAAATCCAACACACCATTTGCACACTTTACCCTTTTATTTGACAACCAGTATTAACCTCATAGCCCCATTACAACCCGGTCTGGTCCCTCTTGATGCTATAAATCATGTGATCTCAGAATTCGAGTTTGGAGTAGGGAATCATGTTTAAATTCAGAAGTTACTCATCTAGAGCATTATTCCATTCATGAAGCTATGTCATCTTCCCTGTTTTTTTTATGAAAATACGTTCCTTGTATTTGGGATGACACCGAGTTTTGAACTTGTTCTACATTTACTCTTATAACGGTGCACCCCGTTGTGTGTACACCTGAGGAATCCTTTTTATTAGAGGGAAAATCCATAGTAAGGTTTAAAGTCAAAACTTTGAGGGAGTAATTCTGTGTGTTGATTATCCTAATTGTCATTCCTGAGATTGTATGACCATTAACCAAAAATCTGATTTAGAATGCTAAATTACTTATTCGATTTTATGCAGTTCGGTTTCGAATTTGAAATTTTTACATTCATACAGTTATTGCGAATAAAGCTTGGCAAGTGTATAGTATGATTGCTAAGGGACTAGCAATGTTTAAGTTGGGGGGTATGATTAGTGGTTAATTTTGTAAAATTTTTGTTATAATTATAACCCTCATTTTGATTTTAAATTGGTTTAATTGAATAATTATGTGTAATATATATCTATATATATAATATATAATATATTATAATAAACATGTAAATATAATACATATATATATATACTCAATGAAATGCATGCATGGATTATCTATATAATATATAAGCATATAATATCCCATATAATATATCATATCAATATATATATAATATAATAGATGATTTATTAATAAATTGCTTATTTATAGGTATGAAGAAGGTGGACTTGGAAGCCCAAAAAGAATTCAAGTCCATGAAGAATGAAGAATTCAAGCCCAAAAAGAATTCAAGTCCATGAAGAAAAAAAGAATTCAAGTCCATGAAGAATGAAGAATTCAAACCCAAAAAGAATTCAAGCCCATGAAGAAAAAAAAAAAATCAAGTCCATGAAGAATTAAGACCCAACTTGAGCATCCCATGAAAGATATCATTTGAAGAAGGCCCAAGGATTATTTTTAATCTTAATGAAGATTAAAAATCAATTTATAGAAATCTATTTTTATTTTTTATGTGAGTGCTTTATTAAGTGCGTCTTTTAGCTAAAATCCATTTAACTATTAGTTGTGTATTATAGCTAAAATCCATTTAACTTTATGAGTGCTTTATTAGGTATGTATTTTAGCTAAAATCCATTTAACTTTAATTATGTATTATAGCTAAAATCCATTTAACTTTAAGTGTGTGAGTGCCCATTAGATATAATTATGTCTAGTTGAATAATTGAAAATTGTGTGGTTTGTATTGCATCTTGTGGCCTATAAATAGGTCACTTGATTGCATTTGTAAGTGTAATTATTATTCTTGAATCAAAGTTTAGTTGTTTCCTTATAATTCTCTCTTTGAGAATTGTTCTTGTTCTTTCTCCTTTTCTTTATTATTTTCTCTTGTGATCTTACTTCATTTCTTTCTTCTTTTAAATTCTTATGTCATTTATTGTTACTTTATTAATCACCGCCTAAATGGCCAGTTAGTTTATGCCTTTAAATTTCTGCAATTTTAATTATTGTCTTTTAAATATTCACCGCCTAAATGGCTGGTTAGTTTCTGCTATTTTAATTCCTGTCATTTAAATTCTGTCATTTAAATTATGCAATTTAAATTCTTGTTAATTAATTTACAAATAAATATGAGTAGCTAAACCCAATCTTGGGTTAAGCCAAGGACAATGTCCAACGCCAATGATTCCCAAAGAAAGCTACGCTTTAAAAGAGTAACATTAATTTAAATTTCACTATGAGTGTGTATTTTTAAATTAAGAAATCACTAGGTTTGAATTGAAGCATAAGCCTAACTTAGAGCTTTCATGCCATGTATGAAAGTTACTAGAACTGGAAATGCTATCATACCCAAACCCGGATGATTAATTTAGTTGTTTTGTGTATTAATTGTAATTGGATTTATGGTAGTTGCTTAAACTAGAATCTCACATATCATGTATGGGGATTGCTTAAATTAGAACTATCATCATCTCTAATTGCATTTAATAACAAACCCTCATATCTGAAATTAAATTAATGTTACTAACCTTGTCTATTAAAATTTGGGAATCAACGGGTTGACACTAAAATTGTTTTAACCTAAGTACTATCCAATTTCATATTCTTACATTTAGTAATTATTTCAATTTCTGCTTTGTTTTATTTCCTCGTATATGTTGTCTAAAAAATCATAAAAAAACCTCGTTGCCAATTTGTCCAAGTGTGTGTGTTTATGTGTGACATTCTTTTTAATTTGCCATAAATAAATCTCTCAGTGGACGACCTGGACTCATCCAGAAAATATAAATTTAAATTTGGACTACAACTGCACTCGTACACTGACGAGTATAAACCTCTCACCAATATAAAAAAAAATATATAAAATTTTTATTGTGTTTTGTTTTGTGTTTTAATTGCAGGGTGAGAGTGCAGCCATCTTACTAGAGATAAGTCGAGGTTACTTGAGGCCAAAGGCAACAGACCGAGATAACTCGAGGTTCGCTAAGGCTTATTTGTTACAAAGCCTTACTAGAGATAGGCCTAGATTACTCAAGGCCAAAGGCAGCAGACCGAGGTAACTCGAGGTCAGCCAGGGCTTGCTTGTTACAAAGCCTTGCTGGAGAAAGGCCGAGGTTACTTGAGGCCAAAGGAAATAGACCGAGGTAAGTCAAGATCCGTCGAGGCTTGTTTGTTATAAAGTCTTACTGGAGATAAGCCAAGGTTACTCGAGGCCAAAGGCAGTAGACCAAGGTAACTTGAGGTCCGGCGAGGTCTATGATAAGGAAAGAAAAAACTTTGGGTCTGGACCCATATAAGTATTTAATAAGTAATAGGAGAAAATATATTTATCCAAATGTTATAAGAAAATAGTCACTTAGCTATAATATTTCCACAGGCTGGCTATGTTCAATGACCTGGTCAAGAGTCTTCCTGAGAGCTAGGCTAGGTGGTAAGCTCCTCTGCCGAGGTTATTAATGACTCGGTAAGGTCCTTCCTACTTGGCACCGAGCTTTCCTTGTGAGGGTTGTTTTCTTGTGCCTTAAATCTTCCTTAGGACCAGGTCTCCTTCCTGAAATCGTTTGGGATGCACTCCTTTATTATACTTCCGAGCCGCCTTTTGCTTAGCGGCTTGTTCATGAATTTGGGCTTGGTCTCAGATTTCCTGGATAAGGTCGAGGTTGATTCACTATTCTTCATTGTTGGTGTCTTCTCGAAAATGTTGCCGCCTGGGGATGGGTTCTTCAACCTCGACCGGAATCATGGCTTCTGACCCATAAGTGAGTCGAAAGGGCATTTCCCCGGTTGAGGTCTGAGTTGTAGTGTGGTATGACCATAGCACCATGGGAAGTTCTTCTGGCCAGGCGCCTTTGGCACCATCGAGTTTCTTTTTTAAGCCTATCAAGATGACTTTGTTGGCGGCTTTGGCTTGGCCATTGGTTTGGGGGTGCTCGATTGAGGTAAAGATCTGGTGGATACCGAGCTCTTGGCAAAAGTCCTGGAGCTTGCCATTGGTGAATTGGGTGTAGTGTTCCGAGCTTAGTACACTAGGGAGGCCATATCGGCAAATGATATTCTTCCAAATGAATTTTCGGATTCTTTCGGCGGTGATTGTAGCCAAGGGCTCTGCCTCGATCCATTTCGTGAAGTAGTCGACTACTACTACCATGAACTTAAGTTGTCCCGCTATAGTCTGGAAAGGTTCGAGGATGTCTATCCCCATTTGTAAAATGGCCAAGGGCTACCGAGATTGTGGAGTTCCTCCGGGGGGAATGATGTGCATTCGCGAACCTCTGGCACTTATTGCAACGTCTTACATAGGTTAGGCAATTGCTCCTCATTGTTGGCCAATAGTATCTGGCTCTTAACACATTTGCTGCTAAGGATCGTCCGCCGAGGTCTCCTCCACATACCCTTTCATGTATCAGTCATGATGTAGGTGGACTAATTGGGGTTGACACATTTGAGAAGTGGAGTGGAATAGCCTCTTTTGTACAGTTGGTTCCCGAGTAAGGTAAAGTAGCAAGCTGTCCTTTTGAGCCTTTTGGCTTCTTCGGTGTTGGCAAGGAGCGTACCCTCTTGTAGGAATCGGATGATAGGGGTTCCCCAGAATTTTGTCTCTGCTTCCATTGTTTGTATGTCAGGAAGGTTGATAGTGGGTAAGTCCAGGGCCTTCTGTATGACCGATTGGTTGTTCCCAGGTTTCTTAGTGCTGGTGAGTTTTGAGAGCAGGTCTGCTTGCACATTTTGTTCCCTGGGGATATATTCAATTTGGAAATAGTCAAAGGATCTGACAAGGTTCTAACCTTGTAGAGGTATCAGATCAGCTGTGGTTCTTTCGTCTGGAATTCGCCCTTGACTTGGTTGGTTACTAGTTAGGAGCCGCTCTTGGTGATTAACCAGGATACTTCAATTTCCTTTGCTATAAGAACCTCGTATTTTTCTTGCTTTTTGGTTGCCTTGAAGTTAAAGCGAAGTGACTGTTTGAGCGTCAGCTCGTTGGGTCCTTCTAGGATGATTCCAGCTCCGCTTCCTTTAATGTTGGAGGCTTCATTGACAATTAATATCCAGGGGTTGGGTTTCAGGTTTGGATCAGATGGCGAAAGCTCAACACAGAAATCAGAGAGTACTTGGGACTTGATGTGTTTGCGGGGCTGGTATTGTATGCCAAACTCCAAGAGCTCAACTAACCATGCGATCATTCTTCCTGAAAGCTCTGGCTTCTGGAGCACTTGTCAGATCGATTGATCAGTCTGGAATGTGATCGATGGCTTTGGAAATATGGCTTGAGCTTTCGGGCCGCTGTCACTAGTGCTAGCGCTAACTTCTCAATCTTTTGGTAGCACAACTCAGCTCCCTGAAAGGTTTTACTGATGAAGTACACCGGCTGCTGTATTTTGCCTCCTTCTTTTACCAATACTACGTTGAGGGCATTAGTGGTGACAGAGAGGTAAAGTGAAAGTTCTTCCCCGGGCTCTCGCCTTAAAAGAATAGGGGGTGCTACTAAGAAGGTCTTTAGTTCTTGAAAGGCGGTTTCACGCTCTTTCATCCACTAGAATTTGACTGACTTTATTAGGCTTTAGAAGAATGGCTTTTCTTGGTCTGTCGATTTTGGGAGGAATTAGGATAAGGCTATTATCCGGTATGTTAGTTGTTGGACCTTCTTTATGCTTGTAGGGCTATGCATCGCAAGGATGGCTTTTCATTTGTCAGTGTTGGCCTCAATTCCCTCGTTGGTTAACATGAATCCCAAAAACTTGTCAACTTGCACCCTGAATGTGCATTTGTCGGGATTAAGCCTAATGTCGTGTTGCCGGAGTTGCGTGAAAATTTCGGTTAAGTCAAAGTAGTGGTCCTATTTTTTTGTTGTTTTTGCCACCATGTCATCTACATATACTTCGATATTCTGGCCAATCTGTTTGGCGAACACGTTGTCCATTAGCTATTGATATGTCGCGCCTGCATTCTTTAATCCGAACGATATAAGTCGATAACAAACATTGGCATTTTCTATGATGAATGCCATTTTTTCTTCGTCTCCGAGGTGCATCCGAATCTGATTATAACCAAAGTAAGCATCCATAAAACTAAAGTACCTGTACCCGGAGGCCACATCTACAAGTCAGTCGATGTTGGGTAACGGGTATGAATCCTATGGGCATACCCTATTTAGGTCGATGAAGTCAACGCACATTCTCCATTTCCCTGAAGATTTTTTTACCATGACCACGTTGGCAAGCCACGTTGTATATAGGCTTTCTCTGATGAACCTAGCATTCAAGAGTTTAGTTGTTTCTTCAGCGGCCGCATGCCGTCTTTCTTTTCCCAGTCTTCTTTTTATCTAAGCGACGAGTCTGGCCTCTAGGTCCAATGCCAGCCTATGGAAGATGATGAGCAGATCTATCCCAGGCATGTCAGTGGGCATCCAAGTGAAAAGGTCGGCATTCTATTAGAGCAAGCTGATGAGCTTTTCCTTCAGTTCACTTGGCAATGTAGAGCTAATACGGAAAACCTATTCTGGGCGAAAACCCAGCCTTACAGGATGGAGCTCTTCTGTGGGCTAGGGATGTTTATCCGAGAGTTCGCTTCATGGGTCTAATTTGGCTGTATGTACATGGTGACATAGGCTCTGGTTATTGACGCCTGTTGCTTGACTACTGCCTCCGGGGACTTCGTTTATAATACCCGAGAAATCCTTAAGGTTATAAACAATATTTGATGAAGGATATAAATGGAAATTTCGAAAGAGTGAGGCTTTAGGGTACACTATCTCAGGTTTAAGCAACCGAATCAGCCAAGGGAGTACCCCAGACCCTATATAGCTAAGAAAAATGGAATAGTATTAACGAGCAATACGAGTTATGATTTTAGGTGATGAAAGAAATTAAGTCATGAACAATTTTCTATACAACTATCGACTAGGCTGAGAAAACTGAATCTATGTAGTGAACATCTAAAAAGTGAACGAAGAGTGTTGAGGACTAATATTCTATGTGTAGAATAACCCTCTAGCGATTTCAGGTTGAAACGAATGGATTTAAGGTCAAATCGATTTGCCAGGCCTAAGTGTAATTTTTCAATTTTGCTCAAGAGAGGTTGAAACGATATTTTTTCAAGAAATTTTAGGATGAAATGAAGAGTATAAGACTTGTGGGCCTTAGTGGTATAGTTAGATAGTTCAAGGACTTAAGGAAAAGGGCAAAATGACATTTGAAGAAACTAGGGGGCTAAAGTGCAATTTATGAAAATTTGGCAGTGTGAATGCAAGCCAAAAATGGCTGTCGCACTACCACAACACGTGGTCGCTGATTTCAGCGATGGGACGGCTTAGAGAGAGCTGGGGGAGGTGCTATACGGTGTGGGCTGGCTTGGAGGCCAAGGATTGGCCATTGATTGGTCGGATTTTGATCGAAAATCGCCTATAAATAGCTAGGTTTTAGCTGAGAATTTACATTCAAATTAGCTGCGTTTTCGTGTGAATTGAAGAGAATGGTTAAGGGGTTTTTCATCCTTAAAGAAAGGAGAAGGATTCTGGAGCATTTCGGATCGATTGGAGCAAGTTTGGTGGCTATTTGTGAGTTGCCAGAAAACTCGAGGCGGTCCGCCTCTACTGACTTGTAACTCTACGTTTGGGGCCCTTTCTGGTGGTGTTTCAACTGGCAACTGGTGCCAGTAGGATCGATTCAATGAGGGTTTCAAGGGGGTGGCTTTAGTTCGTCCATCGGAGCCGTCGCCGGCGGCCAGAAGCGAGGAAGAAGATTAATACGTGTCTGCACGGGCCAACTTTCATGCACAGACACGCGCTAGGCGAGTAAGGGTGCATGTGATAGGGGCTTTCCTAGGAATATTATGACTTGAGGTTGAGTATAAATTTGGGTGTTTGTGATTTGGCACACAAATTGAGGCAATGCACGAGGATCGAGGCAATCCTAATACGTTCGAGGTGAGTGTTCGCTCCCAAAACTTGAGTTACTGTGAGTGTTCTCCTCCAAAACTTGATTTACTGTGAGTGTTCACCCCAAAACTTGATTTACTGTGAGTGTTCAATCTGAAAACTTGGTTTTAAGTTGTGAGTTGTTCACTACCAAAACTTGTTTACTATGAGTAGTTATATCCTAAAAAATCTGGTGTTTGTTCTATCTAAAAGTATTGTGACTTGTTCATGCAAAACAATTTTAATGCATGCAAACGGTAACCAGTGATGGTTGGTGTTATGAGAGAGGTTCGTCACTAAACATTTTGAACTTGTGCATTATATTTTATAAAATGTTGTTTATATGATGCATTGAATTGTGAAATGTGGCATTGTCTTGCATTTTGTGTGTTCATATGGAATGTTAGCCTAAGATGTTGTTTGGATAGTGTAGCCATAAGTCTCTAAGGGCGTGACAGAATAATAGGGGTATCTAGTGCTGGTGAGCATGTCAGGATAGCTGTCTTGGTTTTCGTGCCAAGCAATTTGGTAAAGGAAGTTGCACTAGGATGACTAGGTGATCTATATTATGTTTTTCATGTGGGATGTCAGTCTAGGATGTTGTCTGAATAGTGTAGCCATAATTCTCCAAGGGCGTGACAGAATAATAGGGGTATCTTGTGTTAGTGAGTATATGGGGATAACCGCCTTGGTTTTCGTGCCAGATCATTTGGTCAGGGAAGTTGCATTAGGATGACTAGGTGGTCCATGTGAAATTTTGGAGTTGGGATTCTGTGGTGGTTCCTGGATGCTTAGAGTGGGAACGTAATCTCTGACGTAAATGTGGTGAGCCGGGTTCCTGTGTTGATATGACCCTCCTAAGCCAGGGAGTTGGTAACGATTGTTCCTGAGATGTTGGAGAGATGCGTTAGCTTGCCCTTTTTAAGCTAGAATCGCATCATGTCGTTGAGTCAGTATGGTAGCATAGCTTTCAAAGAGATTGCTCTTTTTCCTATAGTAGGGTTAAGCGCTTAGGATTCTCTTAAGCTAGGGTTTACTGGGTGTATTCGTTTCTTTCATGTCTTACATTCATTCATGAAAAATGTGTTTTTGAACTCTCACTTAGATGATTCATCATCTAATATGGACTTTGTCCCTGGAATATTCAAATGTTCCAGGTGAAGGCAACGGTGCGAATGAAAAGGGAATTGCCGAGGAGTGATGGCGATTAGTGGATGTTTTATATTATGTCATTTCAATTATGTTGTTTATTTTGAGGACGTCATGTAAAACGTTCGTTTGACTTTATATTATGAATAAAGTGATTCGATTCGATTATGACTTTATATTATGAATCTAGCTTCCACATTTGAGATGATGTACTTGTCTTAGTTTATTGATGGTTCATAGTTGATATACTGAGCAGATGTAACAGGATCTTCGGGGAACTGTTTTGTGTTGAGTTTCCGTTGATTGGAAAAAAAAAATATCCCCAAAATTTTACGTTACGTAACGCCCCAAGAAGGCAGGGTGTTACATCTTTTCTCTTCTCATCCTTGCTAAGCTCGGGGCTCCGTGTTTCGAGGCTATCATGGTAACACTATCGGGCCTCCTTTTGATTGGCATGGATAACCCCAACCTTAGTATTTGATATGTGGAATTTCATGGCCAGATGGGGGGTAGATACTATTGTGCCCAAGGTGGTAAGAGAGGGTCGATCGAGGAGCGCATTGTATGGTGTCTTGCAATCCACAACCAGGTACCCAATGGTGATGGTTTTGACTAAGGGAGTCGTCCCGAATGAAGTCAATAAGTCGATGTAACCCCTGACACCTACCTGTTCTCCCGAGAAACCAATCAGGTTCCTGTGAAATGGTCCTAGCTCCTTTTTGGGGATACCCATCCTTCTTAGGGTTGGCCGGTATAACAGGTTAGCTGAGCTGCCTTAGTCTACCAGGACCTTTTTTACCAAAAAGCTCGTGAGAAGGATTTAGACTACCATGGGGTCGTCCAGGTTTGGATCGATGCCTTCGAAGTCTTTCCCCTTAAAGTAGATTGTGTAAGGCCCCGCTTTCTCGAGCGCCTTGTTTCTTGGGACAATTCCGGGATGCTGAATTTTTTTCTTTCAAACTCATACTAAATCACTCATTCCTCGTATCCGTCCCAAAATTTCCATTCGTCTTATCTCTAAAGAGAGAATCATCACATACATCTATTGCGAAAGCTAGAATCAAACTGACATCTTACCTTAACATAAATCATAAATCAAATCTTTACATCGTCGCTTCTCGAACTTAATCCTCAATACAAGGCTATTCATCAATGGAACAAAAATCCTCAACATGACATACATCCTCGATTAACATCAACCCTAAATCAGGTTATACATCATCATTAACCATAAGGTTATACATCATCGTTCCTCAAACATCAAACATACCCATATCTTACATCATGGACTTCCAAATCGTTTAGATTTCAAAGTAGCAGAACTTAAACACATGGGCTATATTACATACATTCATTTCATCATTCATTTATCGTGCACTTGGAAAGTGTCATTTCATGCCTCATTCATCCTCATTTATGCTACAATCTTTATCTGGAACATTTGAATATTCCAAGGGCAAAGCCTAATTAGATGATGAACCATCTAAGTAAATGTAAAAAATCATTTTCATGCATGTATGCAAAATACAAAATGTCATCATTCCTCATTTCCTTCCGTGAATTGACTGCACCTTATACCCCCCATTGCTATAGCTTCCTTTCCATGCCGAGGTCAATGGGTGCAACGGTGTCGGTCCGCATTCTCGTTTGCACCTTAATACTACCCCCCATTGCTACGGCTTCCTATCCATGCCGAGGTCAATGGGTGCAACGGTGCTAGCCTGAACTCATATGCAACGCATGATCAATAACATCATTGTGAATATATGCACATTTCATCATCAATACATGTAAATGCAATATACATGACATAATCACATCAAGACATGACAACATAATAAAATCATTCGCATCAAATAAGGTTTTTGGGTTGAACCACTTTCAAATCAAGCATTTTTCATAAATCTAAATTCATTTGGTAAGTACCACTTACAAACAAAGCATTTTCCATAAATCCAAATTCATTTGGGTAGTACTACGTACCTCATTCGCATCTCATAACTGTTGAGTGTAGATTTTAATAATTGATGATTAGCATGTGTGAATGTGAATGTACATTTATATTTTATGTACTAACAAAGCATGAAGCCTTCATAAGGCTTACAAAGCTATTCTTTAGTGATTTCATGACACAGGTTATATATGGAAACTTCTTATACTTATACAGAGATTTCATTATATATGGAAACAAGTTTTTAGAGAGCTTTCTAGAAATTTGAGTATTTGAGCTATATATGGAAAGTTTTTCTTGGAATGGAAAGTCTAGAAGATATATATATATGGAATCCTTGTTCATATATGGGAAGTTCAAAAGATCTATATGGAAGTTTTTTAGGAGATTGGAGTAGTCCACTATATGGAGTTGCCATATATGTATCTTAGCGACATGACATTATTAACGTGGCATTTTGATGACATGGCAGCCACGTGGAGCACACTCATCAAGGCTACATCATCTCGTTGGTCTAAATATGGTAAGAAAATCATGGAGTAAATTTAAAGGTTCTTAGAATCTCCTTTACTTAGTTAAATATGGAAGAATTTTTTGAATTGCATTCAAATGGAGAAGTTAAAGATTCAGCATTATTGTTCAACATTAATGGAGGAAATTAAGATTTGAAAATTAAACCTTGATAGATATTTCTTTTCCTTTATTGCTGATTCTCTCTCATTAAAAGGGTATGGAGATTCAAATCATGGAATCAAGTATCATACTCATTATGGATAATTGATATCTTCATTATGGGAGAATATTCTAAGGATATCTTGCATATATTCAGCTACACAAATTGATTCTCTTTTTGTTGTCAATATTTTTAGTATGGAAACTTGATCAATTAAGGGCTTTTGAAGTTATGATTGATATCTTCATTGTTAGACAAATTTGCTTCATTATTTGAGAATATTTTGATAGATTTTACACCATTTGGAGGTTTAAATTCAAATTTCAAATTAGCTATGCTTGTTATGGAAGCTAAGGGGTCAATTGCACAATCAAAGGTGATTGAAGATCAACTAGAAGTCAGAATTGATCATTTCTTATTTATGGTCAATTTTGTTAGAATTATAAAGGATTTTGATGATTTTTTAATCCTTAAAATCAGCCATGTATTATTGGAATTGTTTTGCTCATTCAAGACTGATTAGAGATCAACAAAAGTCAAAGGTCTTGATGATCAATCAAGTTAGATTATTATGGAAGATAAATCAAGAATTCAAATGAAGGGCTGAGATTGGCTTGAAGACTTGACACATGGAGGGCTGAGATTGATCAAGGAAAGCCTACTCTAGCACTATCTAAAAGGGTCTCTTGAAAGTTTTGGAACAACTTTTGGAAGCCTTATTTTTTCTACATCATTGGCCAAGATTTTCATTCTCTCTAAGTCTTTCTTTTCTTCTATCTGCTTGAGAGAAAACTAAGAGAGTTCTCTACATTTCATTGTATTATTTTTGAGAGAACTGATGGCGTGCATATTTTATAGTATTTATCCCTCTTATTCCATCTTCATTGCACTCTATTTAGGTTATTTCATTTGTCTTGTATTTATTTTATTTTATTAGGCTTCACACTATTTTTATTCTTATTTGGCATATTCGGGCCGCAGATTTGAGCTATTTCGATAGAGACGCAAGTGGGCTTCGCAAGGTGGATGGACATCGAGTTTGAAAGAGGCAACCATACTTCATTATGGGTTATGAGTAAATTTAGAATCCATTGGGCCCTTTTAATTAATTAAATTATGGGCCATATGTAATAAAAAAAAACCCTAAGCCCATTTAGCCTAGGTTTTTCTTTTCCAAAATCCTATAAATAAGAGCTAGCTAAAAGGCATTAGGGTGTGACCAATTTTGGAGGATTCTCATGGTTTCAACATGGAAGATATGGAAGGCTAATTCGCTTGTAATCTGCTACATTCCCGTACCCCTTGCCCGGTTTGAGTCTCGATCATATAGTTGAATCTGGTTTGGAACTCGATTTTCATGTTTTTATTAATGATTTCGTTTCTTTTCCTTCTCTAAGTTTATGTATGTTTCTTTTACGCGGCTGTGTGAATGCATGCATGATCTTTGGATGGGTTTAATTGACATGCTCGGTTGAGGCTTTGATTAGAAAGAAACGGTATATTATAAATTGTATGAACGATTACTCGTTTTGATTTAATCTTTTACGATTGTAGAAGAGTTTTTCAAATCAAATCAAAAATCAAACCAAACAGATTATTTTCATAAGTGAGATAGGGATTACCGTGGTAAGGAGGTAGGGTTTGTAGCGGGTTATGTTTTAGTTAGTCGAGAATTCATCTTTGTTTCATTCTTAAGCATTTTTAAGTTCGGTTTTCATCACAACCCCCCTCGTTTAATCTTGTTTTGATAGTTCGTTGACAGTTCGTTGGGAGACGACCTGGGGAGCATCCTAGCTGCAAACCAGTCCTAATACATACACTAATCTGGTCGGTTCGACAGCCTCGATCAAGATTTTGGCGCCGTTGCCGGGGAACCATCTATCTGTTCTGCCATAACAAGATTTATTTCTGTTTCTATTCTTTTGTTTCTTTTTAATTCTCTTTCATTCTTTGTTGCTTTCTTTTTGTTTTTCTTTCTGTTTTTCTCTTTTGTTTCTCTGTTCTTTTATTTCTTTGTTCATTCTTTCTGTTTTTCTTTTCTGTTTTCTTCTTTTCTGTTTTCTGCCATAACTAGCACTGTTCACCGCCGTCAACTATCTCGGAATGCCCTAATTTTTGGTCTCCAAAGGAATGGGGGTTTGAGGATAAATAGTCACTGCTTTGCGATGAGGAGGGTGTTTTTTGGCCAAATTCCAACGTTTAGACCACTTTTTAGGCCATTTTGTGTGTTTTTGGTGTGTTTATGTGATCTTTCCTTGTGTGTTTTTGTTTTATTTTTGTTCTTGTTGATATTTAGTGCATGACCAGATCATCTAAGGGTGAACTAATTGATTTAGATCCAGAAATTGATAGGACCCTTAGGCGACAAGCAAGAGAACTTAGTGTCTTTCCCATTGTCTCTGATACTGTGTCTGAGTTCCAACCTAAATTGATCAATATGGCCGCCAATGAAAACAATGGCAATGAGAATAGGAATAATGGGAATAATGCTAACAGGACTATTAAAGAATTGGTTGCCCCTGATGTGCATTATCAACCCTTGTGTATTCACTATCCTCAATTGGAGGCAAACTTTGAACTGAAATCTGGATTGATACATTTGCTTTCTAAGTTTCATGGTCTTGCAGGTGAAGATTCACACAAGCATTTGAAGGAGTTTCAGGTGGTATGCTCCACCATGAGGTGGCAAGGGGTTGATGAAGAACAAATAAAGCTAAGGGCATTCCCTTTCTCTCTTGATGGAGCTGCTAAAGACTGGCTGTATTACTTGCCACCCGCTGCCATTACCAATTGGGATGGCCTGAGGAGAATATTTCTGGAGAAGTTCTTCCCTGCTTCCAGAACAGTAGCCATCTGGAAGGACATTTGTGGCATCCGATAGATAGGTGGAGAAAGCTTGCATGAGTATTGGGAGAGATTCAAGAAGTTGTGTGCTAGTTGTCCTCATCATCAGATAAGTGACCAGCTCCTCATTCAATATTTTTATGAAGGCTTGCTCCCCATGGACAGGTACTTAGTGGATGCTGCATCTGGAGAAGCCTTAGTGGAAAAGATACCAGCTGCAGCCTGGGACTTAATTTCAAAGATGGCTCAAAATGCACAACAATTTGGTACCAGGTTGAACACTCCCATGAAGACTGTCAATGAGGTTGGTTTTGCTGCACCTATGGACCAACGGAGAATAGAAAATAGGCTGGAGGAACTAACTTCAATAGTTCGCCAGTTAGCCCTTGATCGAAACCAGCCCCCGCAGGTATGTGGCATTTGTTCATTATCTTCACATGTAACTGATCAGTGCCCACAATTACAGAATAACACAGAATCATGTAATGGAATCTTCCCTGGAAGACCGCTTCAGCAACAGCCACAACAAAATAGGTATGATCCCTATGCTCCCACCTACAATCCAGCATGGAGAGACCATCCCAACTTCAGATATGGGGGTGCTTCAACTCAACCATTCCAACAGAGGTTCAATGCACCGGGTCAAAGTAATGCCACACCAATGAAGCAACAAGCACAAACATTACCCAAGGTCGAACTGAGTTTGGATGACATAGTGCAGCAATTGGCTGTCAATACTCTCAAATTCCAACAATGAACTGACACCACCATACATAATTTGGAGACACAAATTGGGCAGTTAGCAACTAACATAAATGAGCTAAGAAGTCAAGGCTCAGGTCAGCTACCTTCACAGCTAATATCCAATCAAAAGGGAAATGTGAGTGCGATCATGCTGCGTAGTGGTAAAGAAGTGAATGTTCCAGAGAAGGCACAAGAAGAAACCGGTAGAAAAGAAGAGTCGCAACCCCTCTCAATTCAAAGGGCCAAGCAGCACATCAACAATGATCAGGACAAGGGAGAGAACCCCTACACCAATCCATTGCCTTTTCCCCATAGAGCCACTCAAAACAAGAAGAGGGCTGAAGTGGAGTTGGATAAGGAGATCATGGAGACTTTCTAGAAGGTCGAAGTCAATATACCACTCTTGGTGGCCATCAGACAGATTCCCAAGTATGCCAAGTTTCTCAAAGACTTGTGCACCCACAAGAGGAAGCTGAAGGGAAATGAGCAAGTCAACCTTGGAAGGAATGTCTCAGCCCTAATCTAGCCCGCCATGCCTTTGAAATGCAAAGATCCAGGGACGTTTACCATTCCTTTCACTATAGGAGAGCTGCAATTCACAAATGCTTTGCTAGATTTGGGTGCTTCCATTAATGTAATGCCTAAGTCTGTTTATGCATCCTTGCAGGTTGGCCCATTGAAATCCACAGGAGTGGTAGTCCAGCTAGCTAACAGGAGCACGGCCTATCCCACGGGAGTCTTGGAGGACGTGCTGGTTAAGGTTAAGGATCTTATCTTCCCAGCTGACTTTTATGTTTTAAATATGGAAGATGATAACAAACTTGGACATGCACCATTGATACTAGGCAGACCTTTCTTGAAAACTGCTAGGACAATAATTAATGTGCATGAGGGTACCTTGTCTATGGAATTTTCTGGTAATACTATCAATTTCAACATTCTTGATTCCATGAAGTATCCTTCAGAAGATCATTCCTCCGGGCATGTTAATTTTATTGACTTGATGCTTGATGTTGCATGTACTGATCTTGCTGACTTTGTTTCTGAGTTCCCCACCATCCATGACTTTCCTGATAGTGTGCATTGCCCTGATTATCATAATGGATTCAGTAAGTGTGCCGCTTGTTCTGAGATAGATGAGTTTTTAAATCTTTCTAAATCTAACATGAGTTTTCAGCACGCGCATCCCACTACCTTACATGACTCTCATGAGCCTTCCATGGCGAATGTTTCCCTTGCTGAGAATGTCATGCAAGCAGATGGTTCTCTTGACTTAAACACAAACAGATTGTTGCCTTCAATCCAACAGCCACCTGCCTTGGAGTGCAAACCCTTACCTGACAACCTCAAGTATGCTTACTTGGAGGAGGGAGAGAAGTTGCCAGTACTCATAGCCAACAACCTCCGCCCTCACCAAGAGAAGAGATTGCTGGACCTACTCAGGAGGAACAAAGGAGCAATAGGCTGGACCTTGGCGGACATACTAGGTATTAGTCCTTCTTTGTGCATGCACAGGATTCATTTAGAGGAAGGAGCCCGACCAGTGAGGCAGCCACAGAGAAGACTCAATCCCACCATCCTAGATGTGGTGAGGAAAGAGGTAAGTAAGTTACTTTTGGCTGGTATCATCTATTCTATATCTGATAGCAAGTGGGTGAGTCCAGTGCATGTCCCCAAGAAGAAAGGTTTCACAGTGGTGGCTAATGAAAGGAATGAGCTAGTGCCCATGAGAGTGCAGAACAGCTGGAGGGTCTGCATCGACTATAGGAACCTCAACCAAGCAACCAGAAAAGATCACTTTCCCCTTCCATTCATCGACCAAATGTTGGAAAGGTTAGCAGGTAAATCTCATTATTGTTTTCTTGGTGGCTTTTCTGGTTATTTTCAGATATGCATAGCACCAGAGGATCAGGAGAAGACCACCTTCACTTGTCCTTTTGGCACTTTTGCCTACCGAAGGATGCCATTTGGCTTATGTAATGCTCCAGGTACGTTCTAGCGGTGCATGATGAGTTTATTTTATGAATTTCTTGAGCATTGTATGGAAGTATTCATGGATGACTTTTCTGTTTATGGCACCTCATTTGATGACTACTTGGTTAGCTTGGGTAAAGTTTTGGAAAGGTGTGTTGAGAAAAACCTTGTTTTGAATTATGAAAAATGTCACTTCATGGTTGAGCAGGGCATAGTCTTAGGTCATGTTATCTCCAGACAAGGTATCGTGGCCAATAGTTCCAAGGTGGATGTCATTGCTTCTTTACCTTACCACGCGTCTGTGCGGGAAGTACGCTCTTTCCTTGGCCATGCAGGGTTTTACAGGAGGTTCATCCAAGACTTCAGTAAGATTGCCATTCCATTATTCCACCTCCTCCAAAAGGATGTGGATTTCAAGTTTGATGAACAATGCAAGCAAGCCTTCGAGGAACTTAAGAGGCGATTGACTTCTCCACCGATAATCCGGCCACCCAACTGGGAGTTGCCCTTCGAGCTCATGTGTGATGCTTCAAACTTTACAGTAGACAGCGTTCTCTCTCAGCAGGTGAATAAGAAGTCGCATGTCATTGCCTACGTCTCACGTACCCTGAACAGTGCTCAAGCCAATTACACCATGACTGAAAAAGAGCTCTTAGCCATTATCTTTACTTTAGATAAATTTCGATCATACTTATTGAGATCTAAAGTTATTGTGTTTTCTGATCATGCAGCCCTGAAGTTCCTTCTGAAGAAGCACGATGCAAAACCTAGGCTTATCCGGTGGATGCTGCTACTCCAGGAATTTGATATTGAGATCAAAGACAAAAGTGGAGCTGAAAACTTGGTAGCCGACCACCTGAGCCGGATACCTGCTTTTCCCGACTCGTCAGACATGGATCATCCGCCTATCAGAGATAAGTTTCCAGATGAGTTGCTTTATCACTTACATGGTACTGAACCTTTGTATGCTGACATGGTAAATTTCCTAGTTGCTTCTGAATTACCTGCACATTTTAAGAAAGCACAATTACATAAATTTAAAAGCGAAGCTAAGTACTATGTATGGGATGATCCATATTTGTGGTGCTTGTGTAGTGACCAATTCCTTAGGAGGTGTGTCCCTGATCATGAATTTGCATCTGTCCTACATTTCTGTCACACTCTTGCATGTGGTGGTCATTTTGGTCCGCAACGTACTGCTAGAAAGGTCTTAGACGCAGGGTTATATTGGCCATCCCTTTTTAGAGATGCATATGGATTCTGTAAGAACTGTACACGTTGCCAACATATAGGTTCAATTTCACGCAGAAATGAAATTCCTCAGAAACCTTTATTATTCTGTGAGATATTTGATATATGGGGCATTGATTTCATGGGTCATTTTCCTGTCTCTTTTGGTTTTGTGTACATTCTTTTGGCTGTAGATTATGTTTCGAAATGGGTGGAAGCTAAAGCCACCCAGACTGATGATTCTTCTGTGGTTGCAGATTTTGTTAGATCTCATATTTTCTGCAGGTTTGGCATTCCCAGGGCCATCATCAGTGATCAAGGATCCCACTTCTACAACAGAAAGATGCAATCCATGCTCCGAAAGTATGGAGTTTTACATAAAGTGGCGACGCCCTACCATCCATAGACCAATGGGCAAGCTGAGGTTTCAAACAGAGAGATCAAGCAGATTCTAGAGAAGACAGTCTAGCCCAACAGGAAAGACTGGAGCCAAAGGTTGGAATATGCACTTTGAGCCTACCGCACGGCCTACAAGACTCCGATCGGCATGTCCCCATATCGACTGGTCTTTGGGAAAGCATGTCATCTGCCAGTAGAGATTGAGCATAAGGCCTATTGGGCGGTGAAGCAATGCAACATGGACATGACAGAAGCTGGTTCCAAGCGGAAGCTTCAATTGCAAGAGCTTGAGGAATTGAGGTTAGCGGCATATGAGAAGTCCAGGATCTACAAGGAAAAAACCAAAGCTGCACACGACAAATTGATTACCAAGAAGGAGTTCAACGTTGGCAATAAAGTCCTCATCTACAATTCACGCCTAAAGCTGATACCTGGTAAGTTGCGTTCTAGATGGGTTGGTCCTTTTGTGGTTACTCATGTTTTTCCTTATGGTGCAGTTGAGATTATGGACGAGTCGACTACAAAGAAATTCACAGTTAATGGGCAGAAGCTTAAACATTTCTACGAGGGCTTTACAGAACACACAGTGGAGGAGCTATCTCTCTTGAACCTTCCCCCGACTTGATACCACCAGGCTGTTTCTGTCTCCTTACTTTTTCTTGCTTGTCCTATACCTGATTCTTGCTACATGCTTACATTGAGGACAATGTAATGTTTGAGTGTGGGGGGGAGTTTTAGAATAGAAGTTTTTTTAAAAAATATATATATATATATTTATTTGAAAAATGAGGCAAATTGAGTTTGAAAGAATTTGGCATGATTAGACAGTCGATCTTATCTTTTTGGGCTTTCAAGTAAATTGGAAATGAGTTTGGCTTGGTGGG
Organism: Diospyros kaki; assembly: GCA_036245055.1. Lineage (NCBI taxonomy): Eukaryota > Viridiplantae > Streptophyta > Magnoliopsida > Ericales > Ebenaceae > Diospyros > Diospyros kaki. The sequence continues at coordinate 12,895,900 of BSEG01000001.1, read as the reverse complement.
TTGATTGAGGTAGTCTTTGTGAGGATATTTGTGCATGTTCTTTCTTATGTTATGCGTGCATTCACTAATTATGGGTATCACTCTAGAGCTTGTTTTGAATCTTTATTGAAGCTATCAGTGCTCATGCATGTGAAAAGATGATTAAGGCATTCTTTCATTTTACTCGCCATACCCAAAAAAAAAAAGATTTTTTCCCTTCTTTAGGTTGAAGAACGTTCATTGCATCCCTTGATTATGGAAAATATTAAGCAAGTCCTTTGGAATCAAAAGAAAAATAGATAGAAAGGCCAAAGGCCAAGGTGAGATGGAGCTTAAAACGCACTTACCAAGGTGAGATGGAGCGTAAAATGCACTCACCAAGGTTGGGATGGAGCATAAAACGCACCCACATTAAAAAAAAAAAAAAGTTCTATTTTCTGCTTGCTTAATAGTTCTTCATTGATCTTGGATTGTCTTGAATGTTTTCTTTCTTCCTAAGGTTTACTTTTCATTGTTATCTTCCTATCCCTTTCACCTTACCATGTTGAAGCCATGAATAAAAGTCCTTTTGATTTGCATGCATAAAGCATTGAGAGTGGAGATTTAGAAGATGAGCATATCTAGTAGTGAAATTATGATTCGGTGGAGTTAGGCATGGCATTTGAGGAACTTGAAAGCATGTTCTTATTCTATGAGGGTCTGCTTATTTTGACTCGTCTTGCCAAGTAAAATTGCCATGCTACTTGTTTGTCTGGGAAGTGTAAGAAAGATGATCTTTGAGTTTTGAATTCCTATAAAACTTGTCGTGCCTCTCATTTTGCATTCTTCGCATCCTTTTTGTTTGAAAGAGTGAATGTTAGCGTTTAGTGTTTTGCCCAGGAGTGCAAAAGTCTAAGTGTGGGGGAATTTGATGGCGCGCATATTTTATAGTATTTATCCCTCTTATTCCATCTTCATTGCACTCTATTTAGGTTATTTCATTTGTCTTGTGTTTATTTTATTTTATTGGGCTTCACACTATTTTTATTCTTATTTGCAGATTTAGGCCGCAGATTTATGCTATTTCGATAGAGGCGCAAGTAGGCTTCGCAAGGCAGACAAACATCGAGTTTGAAAGAGGCAACCATACTTCATTATGGGTTATGAGCAAATTTAGAATCCATTGGGCCCTTTTAATTAATTAAATTATGGGCCATATGTAATAAAAAAACCCTAAGCCCATTTAGCCTAGGTTTTTCTTTTCCAAAACCCTATAAATAAGAACTAGCTAAGAGGCATTAGGGTGTGGCCAATTTTGGAGGATTCTCACGGTTTCAACATGGAAGCTATGGAAGGCTAATTCGCTTGTAATTTGCTACATTCCTGTACCCCTTGCCCGGTTTGAGTCTCGGTCATATAGTCGAATCTGGTTTGGAACTCGATTTTCATGTTTTTATAGATGATTTCGTTTCTTTTCCTTCTCTAAGTTTATGTATGTTTCTTTTAAGCGGTTGTGTGAATGCATGCATGATCTTTGGATGGGTTTAATTGACGTGCTCGGTTGAGGCTTTGATTAGAAAGAAATGGTATATTATAAATTGTATGAGCGATTGCTCGTTTTGATTTAATCTTTTACAGTTATAGAAGAGTTTTTCAAATCAAATCAAAAATCAAACCAAACAGATTATTTTCATAAGTGAGACGGGGATTACCGTGGTAAGGAGGTGGGGTTTGTAGCGGGTTACGTTTTAGTTAGTCGAGAATTCATCTTTGTTTTATTCTTGAGTGTTTTTAAGTTCGATTTTCATCACAACCCCCCTCGTTTAATCTTGTTTTGACAATTCGTTGACAGTTCGTTGGGAGACGACCTGGGGAGCATCCTAGCTGCAAACCAGTCCTAATACATACACTAATCTAGTCGGTTCGACAGCCACAATCAAGAACCCTATTTCTCAATCTCTACTATTCTTATATCTTGTAAAGAGCGTACAAAATCCAAACTAGTGAGTGTGAGACTCCAGAAATAGTTTGGTGGTGGTGAAGCCAAGTGAAGGCTTTGGTGGTTGTAAGAAAAGTTTCATATAGTGGAATTGATTGAAAATCCTAAGAAAGGGAATCCTTAGGTAGTGGATGTAAGCCATAAGGGCCGAACCACTATAAATCGTTGTGTTCTTCTTCTCTTCACTCTTACTTATTCTTGTTTGATTATATTCTGATTTGCTTAAATTGAATATTCTTTGTACTAATTCAATATTTCATTTGGTTTATTTAAAGACTTGTTATTGTGTGCATTCAAATCACTTGTTTTCACCAAGTTGTAATTTGAAGAGTATATTGGATCAAATCACATACTAGCACAGCTAGTGGATATCATATTATCCATCTAGTATTTAAGTGTTCTCGTACTCTCAACTACAATTTTGGTTTATATTAAATTTGTTTTCCCATATATATACGTGCATAAGTTTTGCATTAGAATTTTAAAAAGGTGTCAATTCACCCCCCCTCTTGACTAGGTTAGAACTCAACAATAATGTCTTGATTCTTGTGCCAGGCTTCTAACGTACTCAATTCAAATCCTCAACATACCCTGGCCATCATATTCATTCAATAAATCAATATTCTATTTTTCCTAATTTCCTCATAACTTTCATTTATTTCTTCCTACTTTCCTCAATAATTCCTTAAACACTTTCCTCATTGAATAATTCCTAAATAAATAATTCCTCAATAATCCAAACTAAATATTCCTCGAATATTTCTCAATTATTTCCTCAAATATTTATCTATAATAATTCATAAAATAATTTTTCTAATTTATTGGAATATATAGGGAATTTTTACTTACATTAACTTAGCCTTTCAAGCTATTTCGGTATAAGCACCCTAACCTAGAAAGGCGTGACCGACCTCGATTGTCGCATAAATCCTCCATTCTCGCACACTACCTCGATTCTTGCACATTACCTCAATTCTCGCACATAACCTCAATTTTTTTGTGACATCTCATTTTTCGTGCATTGCTTTGATTTTCGTGCATCACCTCGAAACGCGTGTCCAAACCATTTTTCTCATCAAAAACTCTAAAATATTAATAAATCTCAATTTCCTATTTTCTGATATTTTTCCAACAATTCTTCTATTTTTTCTCCATTTCTTTTCTTTTTTTTCCCTTCTTTTTCCTTTTTCTTCTCTTTTCTTTTTCTTTTTCTTTTTTTTCTTCTTCTTTCTCCTTCTTCTTCCCCTTCTCTTCTTTCCTCCATGGCCGCGCGAACCAGCCATCCCAGCTACTGCACCCTGCACGATCGACCACCATTTCCCACACCGGCAACGCCCTGAGCCTCCCCCAAGTCCGCCCGTCACCGCCAATACCAGCTCGAGTGTCAACCAGCTCCGCCCGCAACCTGCTGCTCGTAGCCATGGTCTCTCTAGTTGCTGGAAGCTTGCGACCATGGCTGCCGCAAGCTGATGCCGCCACTTTGCGCCTCCTCGCACCACCCACATCGCTCTTCTCTCACTTCATGCTTGGCCATGCTCGGCCGAGCTTGCTGCTTCTTCCTCTGGCCGCAGCCATGGTTGCATCTGCCCGCCTCCAGCCAGCCATCGCTCGGCCTCTATCTCTCCCTCACGATCCCTCTCCTTATCTCTCTCGCAACTCTCATTCTCTCTCGATCTCGATCTCTCTCAAGCTCGCCCTCAGCCTCACAAACTCTCGGTCAGCTTGCTGCCATGGCCGAATTCGGCCATTTCTCCCTCCCCCTGCAACTCTCTCACTCTCTCATTTATATATAGGCGAGCACCCGATAGCCTTGGCCAACACTCTCGACAACTCTCTCAATCCTTCTGCAAAACCCCTTTCCTCGATCCAACATGCTGCAACTTGCCCCTATCACGCGCACAAACAGAATTCTAGAGCTTTTCCCCTACCCCTCACTCGTATATACATATATATATATTTTATATAATTTCTAATAATATAATTATAGGAAAAAATACACATTTAATCCTCTTATTTTATCCTTATTACACTTGAGAATTTCTTAAATTGTAAACACACCCTTTGACGTCCAATTAATTTGCATTACGATACTTTAAATCTACAATTAATAACTTCGATGATACTTGTAATACCCCGAGAGCCCAGAGAAGTTAGTATATATCGAGGATAGTGTAAGAAAGGAAACAACACCAGCTGAATACCTTTTGGGCTAAATGATGGCAAAGAACTCCCAATTAAGCGTGCTTGACCTGGGGTAATCCAAGGATGGGTGACCCCCCTGGGAAGTTCGCGTAAGCCCATCAGGGTAAGTTGTTCTGGTCCTTCCTATTGCTTGATCGGGTCATTACAGGTGGTATCAGAACTGACCCCCGAGCCTCTGAGCACGATGGTGGGGCAAACCTCAGCGAGGAGGCTGAGTCCTGAGGGAGGCGTGTAGGCCCATATGGGGGTGCGTGTAGGCACCTTAGGCAAATCCTACATCGGCCATACATGACGGGAGAGATCTGGGACCGGTTGTAAGGTCGCATGACGAGGACGTCATGTGCTTAAGGGGGGAGAATATAATACCCCGAGAGCCTAGAGAAGTTAGTATATATCGAGGATAGTGTAAGAAAGGAAACAACACCAGCTGAATACCTTTTGAGCTGAATGTTGGCAAAGAACTCCCAAGTTAAGCGTGCTTGACCTAGGGTAATCCAAGGATGGGTGACCCCCCTAGGAAGTTCCCGTAGGCCCATCAGGGTAAGTTATTCTGGTTCTTCCTATCGCTCGATCAGGTCATTACAATACTCGATAAAATCAATTTCTCCCCCGAGCCCTTGATTCATCCCATAACCACTAAAGAGTTATTCCTCACACAACACCGGAGCCCTCTCAAGGTTCCGTTGACTTCCCAAAAGTTCCCTATGACAATTCAACATTTCAGTCTAAAACGAAGTTGTATTTTAGTTATACCGAAAATTGTTTCAATTCTGATTTCTTTTACTTCCATAAATCCTATCTCGGAATGCTCATCGAGACCATGCTATTTTTCATAGCCAATTACACTCCAGGGTATTCCCTACAGTCGATTCGACACTTATAACTGCAAGAAATTACACTTAAGTCCCTAATCCTTTGATAATTTCTCTATAACCCAAGCTCAAATTACTCTTAAGCCCTTTAGAAAAATTTAGGGTTTTGCATATTGTAAGGCATCGGGCTATGTAAGAGTATTGTTCCTGTGTCGAGCTTGACGCTCCATTCATAAAACCTCTGAAAATGGTGTCAATGACTTTAGCTATTTGATTAGCTAGGGGTGGGCCAACACGGGTAGAGACGTGGGCGGTTAGATGGTGGTAGGTTTCGCCCGGCCCTTGGGTAAGGGTGCTTTTGGCTCGCCCGATGGTACGGGGATGGGGTTGGCTTGGAAGGCTCTAGTGAAATTTTGGGATAGGTAAGTTTTACCAAGCCCTACGGTAGGCGCCAGATGTTCCTTCTTGACTAAAAGAAACAATCGGAGGCGGGCTAGCAACAGCAGGGTGCGGGCTTTGGCGATGAGTCCGTCTGGGGGGGCGGTGTAACGCCCCGCTCTCACTTACAGGTGTTACTCGTGAACAATTACCCGAATTGTCCACCTGCCCGGCCTTTGATGAAGGGTGGACCATGTTTCAAGACGAAATGCCCTAGGTGGGAACTAGGCTCGTCCTTCCCTTCCCTCAACCCCAGGATTCATAGCATAATTGGGCTTCAACCACACCGCATTCGGTTAAAAAGAAAACTCATGAAGATGCCCAACCACCATTCTCTTATTTATATCTAATTCTTTTCCATCCAAGAATTTTACCGGGCTCCATAAATCACCATTAAAATCAATTCATTGATTGATTACCAATTTTGGAGGAAAAACTCAAATTTTCAATTTTTCAAAATTTCGGCATTTTCTCCAAAAATGCCCGAAAAATCCCTTTGTTTTGAAAATTCCTCCAGGGCCCAAAATCAATTTAGAAATGCCACAAAAATTCTCAAATTTACGAATTTTAAAAAAATTTTGGCTGGCAGGGCCCGCGCGGGTCCTCGCTGCGCATCAGCCGCACGCAATGGCCGCGGGCCCCCGCGTGCGCACCTCCGTGCCCCCACGTGCCCGTGCGACCCAGCTACGCCCCCAACCTGCTGCCACTTGCTGTTCCTGCCTCCTGCACTTCTTTTTCCTTTTTTTTTTCTTTTTCTTGGGCCTTTAAACCCACACTTTCCAGAAAATAAATTAAATAAAAATACTTCACTTTCATTCAATTTTGCCTCTAATTCTCCATAATTAAGGCTTACACCACCTCTTTGATAATTACACAACATACATCAAAATTTCCTTCCATTTCACACATGAGCCTTACACAACCTATTGTTACTCACGTAACAACCTCCAAATATAAATACCACACATGATCAATACAACAAATAGGCTTTCCTAAGCCATAAGGTCACAAATGAAATAATGACATGCCTAGGCTTCTTAAAGCCATAACTTTACAACAAAATAAATAATACACTATGACCTTCAACCACAAGTTTGCAACACATTTCCTTTTCTCTTTTGACATAAGAACAACCTACAAGGGGAGGATAAAACCTCATGAGCCACAAAGCTCAATAAAGGTGCATATACAAAGTAAATACAAGCATAACAAGTCTATGTAATGGCAAATGCATACAAGCATGGTTAGGTTATTCCATCCTCACAACCCAACAAGGTTTGAGGCATCAACCCACCATTTCTTTCCCACCCCCATGGCCATAGGTCTCATGAACAAGTGAAGCATGCAAAGAGATACATAAGGTTTATGCAACCTACTTACAATGCAATGCAAGGCCTCCTCCACATGGGGTCATCCCTTACCTCTTCTTGAATCTTCAAACCTTCATTTCAAGAGAGCTTCGATCAACATCTTCTTCCATCTAAGATGACATTCCAACTTGTCACTCACTTTGCATACAAGAATACTAAATAGAGAAGAAGAAGAATGGAACATACCTTGATTTGATCTTCATTTCTTCTCCATTCTTTCCTTTCTTCTTCATTTCTTTTATCTTCTCCTTTTCTTTCTTTCTTTCCTCCTTTGAGAGATTTTTCCCTAAGTCTTGATATCTCAAAACTCAAGAGCACATCCTAGCCCTTGATCTTTCTTTTTGAGACTCCATCTCAACCCTTGGAAGAAAACACAATCCATGCCATGGTCTCTTTAATTCTCAACCATTGGATTATTTTTCCTTTTCAAGACTTAATCTCCCCCATTAAAAGAAAGCACACTTTTGATGTGCTGGCAATCCATACCATTTACTCTCTTTAAATCCCCACCCTTGGATTTATTCTCCTTCTCAAGAATGCATCTCACCCATTAGATCTCTTGAATTTTCCATTTATTTCTCATTTACTTAAATGAGACTATTTTCCAACCATCACACTTGAGAGACATAATTTAATTTCCTTCCCATTTAATTTAATGGGACCAATTTTCACCATCACATAAGAGACCACTTTGAAAGACATAAACGCTTTCTTTCTCATTTAATAAAATCCCCATATTTTCCAAACATTAATGCATGACTAATTTATTTTCTTTTTGGATTTTCTTTTAATCCAAACCATCATGCCTCTCTTTAAATGCTTGAAAGACCAATTTGAATTTCCTTTGCATTTAATTTAATCTCTCCATTTAACTTGGACCACAAAATGCCAAGTGTCACAACAAGACACTAACCTTGGCTTCCAAGTTCTCATCTCATCCATCCATGTGGCATTACCACATTTATTCACCATTTTAGGGAAAATATAATTATTTTCTCAAATAATTGCATATTCTCCATTTTTCCTATTTTCCATAATTAAATTCCCAAAATACCCTTTGTGAATTTATTAATCCCATATATCTCCATATAAATACAAAATTGAGATTTAATTCACTTACACACCTAATTCCACTTAGGAATTATTTCCAATTTACAAAATACTCTTTTATTGGACTTCACTATTCAAATTACCAAAATGCCCCTCTCATAGGGTACTAATATTCTCAAGGATCTAACGCCTTCTCAATGGCATTTTTGAAAGTTTTCTTACTTCCTTTCTCATTCTCTTAACACCGGTTACACCGAGTGTTATAGGCGGCTAGCACGTGCAAGCACTCCAACGCTCAAGTAAATAAGAGAGTAAGGAAATGACAGTGTATCAGTAGATTAGAGGGGAAAACATACATTGACTCTTAAAAGAGGTGGCTGATATAGGAGGAGGAGATATCCTCCTGCACGCATGCGCCGTGCGTCTGCAGGTGATGGCGCCTATGGAGGTTTCCAGGTAGCAGCATAGTGGCAATTGGACCCTCATTAATGTGGATGGGATCCGCCATTAATGAGAATGGGATCTAAGGTGGTCGCGTGGATACCTAGTAGGTTTACAATGATTCTGCGACAGGCTAATGTGGGGCCAAGAGATGGACCAAGACTAGGCCTAGAGATTTGGCCAAGAGATGGGCCAAGATTAAGCAGATATTGGGCCCGAACGGTCTACCCAAGAGCCACGAAAATGTATAGAGACCTTCGAGAAGTCTACTAGTGGCTGGGAATGAAAACAAGTGTGGCAAGAAAGGTGACTCAATGAAACACGTGCTAGAGAGTAAAAATCGAGCACCAGAAAGCAGAAAAGCTCATGAAACCCTTAGATATCCCAGAATTGAAATGGGAACATGTCACGATGGATTTTGTGACAGGGTTTCCCAAGAGTCAAAGAAGCAATGATGCAATTTGGGTTGTCGTAGACCGACTAACAAAATTAGCACACTTTTTGCCTACGCTGATGGATAGGTCAGTTCGAAAGCTTACGAAGCAGTACACTGGAAAAATAATTAGACTTCATGGCACGCCAGTAAACATAGTCTCAAATTGGGACCCAAGGTTTACCTCAAGATTTTGGGGAAGCTTATAAGAGTGCATGGGGAGTCAACTTAATTATAGTACAACCTACCACCTGCAAACTGATGGACAATCAAAGAGGACTATTCAAATGCTAAAATATATGTTAAAGTCCTATTCCCTAGATTTCTACGGTAGTTGGGAAGAACACATGTCATTAGTAGAGTTTGCTTATAATAACAACTATGACAACAGTATAGGAATGGCACCTTACGAGGCTCTGTACGGGATGATATGTCGCTCGCTTATTTGTTAGAGCGACGTAGAAGATAGGCAAATATTGGGGCCTGAGCTAGTGCAACAAACTACGAAAAAGATTTGATAGATTTAAGAGAGAATTCGAACAACGCAAAGTCGACAAAAATCTTATCCACACAAAAGAAGACCGGATTTAGAGTTTCAGGTAGGAGATCATGTGTACCTAAAGGTAACACCTCAGCACTTGGCAACTCAAGAAAAGAAAAAGGGCAAATTGAGACCTCGATTTAGATTACCTTATTTGGTAATAGGCGAGTTGGACCATTGGCTTATCGTCTAGAACTTTCTCCTAGCCTGTCCAACATCCACAATGTTTTCCATGTGTCTCAACTTTGAAGGCATATACCGGACCTAACTCAGGAAATTCGGGTATAAGTGATCAAGCTAAAAGACAATTGACATATCCAGAGTTTCCTGAACAGATCTTGGATTATCACGACCAAACCTTAAGGAATAAATTCAATCTGTTGGTAAAGATTTAGTGGAGAAATCACACCAGAAAGAGGTTATGTGGGAGCTCAAAGATACGATTAGGGAAAAATATCCCAAGTTGTTCGAGGAAATAGTATAGAATCGCATATTTTTGTGGATATCCAAAAAATGTTACCAAGAATCTTGTGAAGAAAAGAAATTGTTGTTGCCAAAATACAACAATCTATTTTTAATTGCAAACAAACGCAAGAGTCTTGGGAGTTGTGTCTTTACTTATGAGAATCTTAACGAGCAATTAGATCTGGTAGAGGTCCAGATCTGGTAATTCGATGATCAAATGGTCTGATAAAGCTGATGATCTCTAGTGGACTAATGATCTGGTGGCCCAAAATGATCTGGTGGCCTAAAATGATCTAGTGGCCCAAAATGATCTAGTGGCCCAAAATGATTTGGTGGCCTAAATGATCTGGTGGCCTAAAATAATCTGGTAGCCTAAAATAACCTAGTGACCTGAGGATGACGAGTGGCCTCACTGACCGAGTGACCTAAGGGTGACAAGTGGCCTTGTTGACCGAGTGACCTGAGGGTGACGAGTGGCCTTGGTGACCGAGTGACCTGAGGGTGACGAGTGGCCTTGGTGACCGAGTGACCTGAGGGTGACGAGTGGCCTTGGTGACCGAGTGACCTGAGGGCGATGAGTGGCCTTGGTGACCAAGTGACCTGAGGGCAATGAGTGGCCTTTGTGACCGAGTGACCTGAGGGCGACAAGTGGCCTTGATGACCGAGTGACCTGAGGGTGACGAGTGGCCTTAATGACCGAATGACTTGAGGGTGACGAGTGGCCTACAAAATGAGAGCACCGTTAGGACACTGGTGGGGGTCCCCGCGTAAACCCTCCGATGCTTAAGTCAGATCTCGAGAGAAAATGAGAAAATTATACTTCAATTACTCAAAATTGCGTACCTCGTGATGAAGGCATGAGATCATAATTATAGCGGAGGAGAGAGAGAAGACATGCGAGAATCGGAGAGAGAATCTCGCTGGCCATTTTGATGATTTCGCAGCCCATCCGAGAGGGAAAATATGAGAGATTGGCCCAAGCCCACTCGACCATGACCGAGTGGGGGGGCACTCGGTCATGATTGAGTGGGGGGCCACCCGATCATGCCTTCTTTTGCCCTTTTTTCTTGGCTCGATTTTGAGTGGTTCCCATACCTGAAATTCATGCCCCTTTTTTATATTCATTGAGATCAAATCTCTAAAACTAAAAAAGTAAAAGTTGTAGATAATTCTCTTAGCTTTCCATAGGACTTTAAATCAGCTCAATTGGAGCTCATATGAGAAAGTTATGGCCGAAAAACCAAAGTAGTGTCGTACCCACTCGGCATAACCGAGTGGGTCATGAAAAGTGACGGAAATTGGTCTCCCCATGATTGAGTGGGGGGCCACTCAGTTATGCCTTCTTTTTCCCTTTTGTCTTGGTTCAAATCCATCTTCCTTCAATACTTAACTACGAGCCTTAATCACGCAGGTGCATCAACTTCATGCCAGATTTACACCTTGATTCAGCTCGAATCTTGATGTGCTAATATTTCCTACATATTTTCTATACCATTCTTACTTAATATTATACTTAATTCTCATGTTTTTATATGTTTTTTATATTAAGTTTGTGTAATTTATCATTTTGGCAGGATTTGAAGGAAAACTGAGAAAGAAGAGTAAAAATCATGAATTTTTGTTGTTCAAGGGTCTAATTGAAAATAAAAACTGTATCAATTGGAATGTCTAAAAATTATGAAAAATATATGTGATATCTCTGTATGTCTAGTTTTCTATGCTTCAAACGGTTCGTAAATTCGATTTTTCTACAAAAAGTTATGGCTATTGGAGTGACAGAAGGTCGGAGCTGCCAAAAAAATCAGCAACACCTACGAATTTATCTTCTATTTTCTCCAAGTTGGGCTGAATTGTGGATCAATTAAGAGACCTTTCCAAGGGTTAGTAGAGCTATTTATTTCATTAAGATTTTGGCTCAATTGGACCAAAGAAGCCTAGCCCAAAAGCCTAATCAATTTAAGCCCATGTCTTCCAAGAATCCTTAAATTGTAATTCTTGGTATGTTGAGGGATTATTTTGTATTATGGGATCTTGACTTTTGAGGGGACATGGTTGGCATGAAACATGGAGGAGAAAAGTATGAAACATGGTGGAGGAATTTATGGAGGCAGGGCATGGTTGTCCATTTTCTTATGGAGGAAATTGGGGAAAAGAAGAAAAGAGGATGAGAATAAATATGAGAAGAAAAGAAATAAGTGGGCAGGATTTGGGGAGAAGGAAACCAACGTGAGAGAGCTTGAAGCTTGAAGAAGTGAAGAATTGGAGCATTCTTGGTGGAGGATTTCTTCAAAGATTGGTGACAACATTTTGGAGAAGAAATTTCTGCACATCAAAAGAGTTTTTTCTCTTCTTCCATTTCTTTTAAATCCTATGTTTATGTTCATTTATTATGTTATGAATTTTATCATTTGTAATATGAACTAAACTTTATAACTAGGGTATTTTGATGTAGTTTAATTATGATAATTTGATTCTCATGGATTGATTTTCTTTATTTATGCAAGTGTTTATTATTATGCTTAATGCTATCAAATACTTGGCTAATATTTGATTGATATGTTGATATAGATTTAGGCCGAAAGGAAAAATCTATAACTTGATCTAGATAATAAACACCATAAGAATATAATTGGAACGGAAGTAAAAATTTGACTTGTGTGGTTAATTATCATTGCATGAATAATTAAATTTGGATTATCAACCATTTAAATTAAATTGGATTAATTAGGTGAAATCGAAATACCCTAGTGCTCTCCAAAACTTAGAACTCTCCATAATTATTTTTTGCTTATTATTTTATTTTGTTAATTAATCACCCTTCATCAATTGTTTAAATAAAATTTGGGTTAATATAATTTTGGTAATTATTATCCGATCCTCATGGGAACGATATTCTACTCACTATTGTATTACTTGTGTGATCCGTACACTTGCGGAAAATCGCTATCAAATCTCTTAAAAATCAAAAACACAAAAGTTGTAGATAATTCTCTTGTCTTTCCATAGGACTTTGAATTACCTCAATCGGTGCTCATATGAGAAAGTTATGCCTGAAAAACCAAAATAGTATCGTACCCACTTAGCATAACCGAGTGGTTCCTCTCCACTTGGTCTCAGCTCGACTGCTTGCTCCTTCGGCTTATTTCCTTAATCTCCTACAACCCATTGGGCCTTTGGGCTTCATGTCCATGTCTCACAACTTTTTTAGGTCTTGCAATTCTCCAAGTTTGCAGGGCATATCAGAAATGTTTTTGAATAATGTATTTACATTGAAATGAGATAAACTATTCTTGATGTATGTGACCATTGGTAAAGAGCTACAACAGGAAATTCTATAAAGATACGGCATGCTGAGTCAGTATTGCTTGTAAAGTGGTACGAATTTGGATGATTACAAAGAAAATTAGTGAGAAATGTATGGCTGAGATAATAAGGTCATTGCAATAGCAAGTTGTTCACCAAATATTGGTAATTTGGCTGGGTAAACGCAAAAATTTTGAGGACAAAATTCCCTTAACAGGGAGAGGATGTAATACCCAAAACTTTTGGGTTACTTTTGAAATAAGTGTATGGGAAGAAATATGAAGTTTCAAAGGAATCGGTATCAGAATAACCCGAGAAAATGATCGAATTAGCCAGAGGGAATGCTCGAGAACTTAGATACCTAAGGAAATAGGTATTTGCCTAATGAGCATCTCGAGATATGATTTATGACATTGAAAGAAATCAGATCAAAGACAGTTTTCGGTACAATTTCAGATCAAACTAAAAAATTGAATTATCGTAAGGGACTTTCGAGAAGTCAACAGAACCCCCAAGAAGGTTCATATTTGGTATGTAGAACAACCCTTCAATGGTTTTGAGAAGAAACAAAAGGGTTTACGATCAAAACGTACATTCGAGCCTAAGTGCAATTTTTAAATTTAGCCCGAGGTAGGTCAAAAAAACGTATTTTTTGAATCTTCAGAGATAAAATGGAAATTTTAGAACTTATGGGACAGAATGGAACTGTTGGGAGGCTCGGGAGCTTCAAAGAAAGGACCAAAGTGCAAAATGGAAAGAGGATGGGGTCAAAGTCTAATTTTGCAAAAATCTTGCAAAGAAGAAACTGCCATGGCCGACCAACCACCTTGCTGGCCTTTGACCGTTGCTATCATCCATGAAGGGCTCGAGGAAAGTGGTGGGGGATGCTTAGGGCCAGGCCTAGGCTGTTCTTTGGTTGACAATCGGCCGTGTCGATGGCAAAAATGGCCAATATTTTAGCCAAAAGTGGTCAAAAATTGGGCCACTATAATCGGATTTTTGGGGGCTCTCATCGAGGTTTTTGGACTGATTTAGGGCAAGTGGATGCATTAGTAGCCTTAGATTAAACAAGAATGGACGTTTGGAGGGCTGATTTCAAGTATAAATAGAAGAAGATTTAGCTAAGGTTTTCACAAATTTGGGCTTCAAATTCCTCTCATTTGAGAAAAAAATTGAGGGAAAAAGATAGAGGGATTTTGTTCCTCATATTTTTAGGATCATTTCTGAAAAGTTTGGCGAGAATTCGTGTTCATTTTAGCGGGTTTTAAGAGTTTGTCAAAAAATCGGACGAGTCATGAATCCGCATGTTTGAGGAAAAATTGTGGGAGAATGATAAGCGACTTTTGTTCCTCATATTTTTAGGATTATTTCTTGAAAGTTTGGTGAGATTTCGTGTTCATTTGAGGTGGTTTTAAGGGTCATCGGAAAATCAAATCGTCGTCGGAGTCAAACTATAATTGGCTGATTTAAGGCACTTTTGGTGAGTTTTTTTAGCATCCAAGAGCACCATTGTGATCGGCTTGAGAAGAAGGTAAGAAAAATAAAAAAAATAAAAAAGGAAAAAAATACGATTCAATTTTGAAAAATTTCTAGAAAATTCCAAAAAAATTGAAAATATTTTTTTATGAATTATTGTGGAGAAACTTTTGGGAAATTATTTAAGAAATATTTGTATTGAGAAAAATGGAATTATGAAAATTAGAGAAAAATAGGAGAAAAATATGAAAAACTCTGGAAAAATTCCATAGTATCTAGAATATCATTTTATGATTTTTGGTGTAAACATATTTGGAGAAATATTCGAGTATGTATTTATTTTAGATTTGTTAAAGAGAAAGATAGATAATAGAGAAAAATACAAGAAATTATGAAAATATAGGTTTTAATGTTTATTTGAATAAATATGATGGATAAGGTGCTTTAGTGCTCGATATTGAGTGATTGTGCGAATTTCAATGTTCAACACAAAAATCAAGCCTCTACACGTTCTTCGAGGTGTTTCGAACTTTGTGAAAGGGGTGAATGATTTTTCCCAAAAGCTTATATATGATATGAATTACCTATATTGAGCATGATAGTCACGAAAATGGCTAAGTTATATGAGCATTTTGTCATGCTTATGCATGAATCGTTGTGTTGTTATTCATGATATTATTGACATATTGATATTTGTGTCGGGATGAGATGTTGCCTTGATAGTGTAGCCGTAATTCTCCAAGGGCAATTAATGGAATAACATTAGGATTATATCCAAAAAGTAGGTCAAGATTCTACCTAGGGTTTCCTGCCTGGCTAGTGGGCCAAGGAAGTTACACTAGGGCATATGTTTGTTCATGTCCATGCATCACTCACTCATGATTATTTTAACTCTCTCTTAGAATATTCATCTTCTAATGTTGGACATTTGTCCCTGGAATATTCCACGTTCCAGGCAAGACTAGCAGCCGGAAAAGCAAAGCGGTGATTGAGGCATGAGTATGATAAAGGTTTTGTGGGCCCTATGCCAAGGCCAGGATCTTGTATCAGATGACTTTGTATTTTAGTTTGTACCTATCATCATATGGTTTTTAAATTATTATTGTAATATTAAGTTGGGCGACCAATATGTATGAACTTATGTATGTCATCCTTTTCCAGGCTTCTTAAGGTTCTGATCTTGCTTCCACTTATATTTAAGTATTTCATTTCCTTAGTTATATCTTGGAAGTGTTATTCTTATATGATTTGTTGAGGATTTTGCATGATTCATATATATATAAAAAAAATTGTAGCATATATGCAAAAATTAAACACCCTAGAGAGTTAGGGCATTACAGCTCCATCCACAGTCCCACTATCAGATTATGAATAGCTGCAGAAGAATTTTGAGGAACTGAAACACCAGAATGATGAACTCATGACGAATAATGAAGAAGGCATGAGAACACTACAGGAGATTACTGCTTTTCTACATGAATTGATGTCTGATATCCACATTCCCCACATGGGTCAAACAGGCACGGGGGGGAGAACATTAGAGATCTCAAGAAAATCCTCTGAGGATCGCACAACAAAGGATAAGGATTGGGACTCCAAGGCCCAATAACCAAGTCCCAGAAATGGAAAACCCGAGAAAGGATTATGACAAGAGGGCAGGCAAAGTCCCTATGAATGAAGAAACAGCAAAAAATACCCCTCAAGAGATCTCTATGTCACACCTTCTCGCAGGAATGAAGTAGAACAAGAAACACTCAGAGCGTCTGATATTAAGCGCCTCATAGAAGAGGTGCTAAAGCATAAGCAATTAATATTGGTGCCGAATAAAGCACCCATGAAAGGGTTTCCTCTGTCTGAAGAACTCCAAAAGCAACAAGTGCAACCAGGGTTCAACTTACCACAGCTTTCGGTATATTTGGGGAAGGAAGACCCAGAGAAGCAGCTACAACACTTCGTTGCAATGATTGTGTTACATGGGTGGAATGAGGTCACCAAGTGTAGAGCTTTCCCACTCTCTCTGGCAGGACAGGCTTAGCAATGGTTAACTGAATTACCAGCAGGGCATATATAGTAATTCAAGCAGTTGAAGAAAGAATTCCTGAAGGCGTTCTCTACTTACATCCTGAAGAAAAAGAATGTTATGGTTCTGATGAACCTGCAGCAAAAGCCCAATGAATCTTTGAAGCAATATATCGAGCGATTCAGAGCCGCGATGCAGGAAGTAAGAGATCTCCCAGTCGGACTGGCAGCATCAGCCTTGCTCAACAGAACTTGATATGCCCCACCTAGAAGACCCCTAGCCTTTTCTGAGCCAGATTCTATAAGCAAATTATTTACCTGGGCAGAACAGTTTACTGTTCAAATGAAAATTTTGGATGCATGGGAAGGTAAAAGAAAAGGAAGGCCGAATGATACTAGATTAGACAAGGCAATAAAGATACAACGAAGAGAAGAACCCCTGAAGATGCAATTCTGAAGCTTTACCTCCCTCATTGAATCGAGAGCTGCTATCCTTTCCCCCGTCGCACTTTATCGCATCAGAGCATTTTCAGAGAATTAAATGCTCTAATGCAAATGATAAGAGATGGTATAGAAATGGAAGAGGTGTGAGTGACTATGGAAAAAAGGAAAGGGATTGGAAAATTGAGTTTTGGTGGATTAAAGAAAGCACCCAATTATGCGAGTTGTTATCCATGTTCTCTCTTCTTCTTCTTCGTCTTTGTTTCTCCTTCTCACTTGTTGTCCGTCTTTCTCTTCTTTCTCTAAGCTACGGTCTTTGCTCGTTCTTACTTCGAGTTTGGTTGGTGCAGCTTCCTTCATCTTCTTCTTCCCATAGAGAGGTTGTTGGATAACTAACAAGCAATCGAAGAAGGGACCACGTATAGCTTTAGGTCACCTCCGTTTGAGAGTTTTGTGGCTACTCAGGCATGGACATATTAGGTCCTCTACACTTGCGGAGGAAGGTTGGTCACCTAAGTGCTTGCAAGGATGAGAAGCTTACTAGATAGAAATAAAAAGAGGTCACTACATAAGCAACTAGCACCGAACTTCATCCGAAAGGTATACCAAAAAAACCCCTATGGCATGGGCTTTTTCTGTTTTTCATGTGGTTGATAGATACTGAGTTTGGCAAGGTTTATTTTGGTTTTTGCTGTGTATGTTTTATGCTTCCGTTGTGTTATTTTTCTATTGAAAAATGCTTTGAGAATAAAACCCTTGCATAGATCCACACTAGGTTGGTGTTTTTGGCCTTCCTTTAGTCACAGGCTTTCAATTTTCTCCTTCCACCCTGGCTCTCTTGCTCCTTCGAGCCAGGGGAATCTCCCATTCCTTAATCTCCTTGGAGTTAGAGGCTCGTGTAGGTTGTTGTTGTTGCTCCATCTATCGTCACCTCTTATTTTTTTTCTCGACCTCTTGGGCCGGCTTTATCGCTTTGGCCATCTTGGGCATCCCGATTCTTTGAAATTTCTCTATCTCTACAAATAGTAATCATAACAAATCATTATTGGATTCCAAAAGCAAATAATTAAAGTGATTAAATAAAAAGAAAAAGATAGGCCAAGGGTAAGCACCCTCGGGGTCCGTCTCCCCTTCTTCTTCTTCTTCTTCTTCTTCTTCTTCTTCTTCTTCCCCTCTAGCTTCATCATCATCACCCATTACATCTATTTCTTTATCTTCCTTTTCCTCCTCCTCTTCCCCTTCCTCTAAGCAAGGTCCTTGTGTCTAGCTGACTCTAAAGGCCCTGCATCTTGGGCTACGAGTTCCAACAGGCTAGCACCCTCATCTCCCTCCGTCTATTGTCCTCCATCCCGCCGCAATCAAGTGTTCATCGACAAGCAAATTGGACAACACCACTGGTCCTCTTTAAGCCAAATTATTAATATCTTCTTGGTATTCCTTTACCAAGGTCTACACGTCCGGCCACTTGTGCACCATTTTCTTCATGGAAGCAGTGCATCAAAATGGCAGTGCCTTCCAGGTTAGAGGTGGTCAAACCACTAGCCACTTAGTTTCAAAGCCGTCCACCTTTTGCGGCATGCCTCTAAATAGATTCACCTTATTAACAGTGTTTTTCAGTGCCCCGAATTCCTTATCTCCCCACGTGGTCCGGACACAATAGAAACAGTGAAATAAAGCAATTATAGGCTCTACCTCATGCTCCTTGCACATGACAAAAAATCCTACCAGCACAGCCCAGCCATTTGGGTGTAGCTAGGCTAGCGTCAGTATCTCTTCCTTCAAAAATTACATCCTAAATGGGTGCAATGGAAGTCTAAGTCCTACCCTTAGACTATCAATGTGGATCACCACCTCTGCACTTTCAATCGTGGTCGTGAATTCCTTCTTATGGGGTTTTCTTAGCAGCCGTGAGAGTAGGATGCTAAATGCTTATGCAAATCCCCTAACGTCCCTACTCCTCATCACCGATGGTTGCAATCTCAAAGAGATGATTACCCTAGCTATACCCGATCTACCCACTCACGGCATAAGAATTGGTTGAGAAGATGCCATGAGTTTAGGGGAGCATAAAATCGGTTTAACCGATTTAACCGAACTGAATCGACCGATTCAATCATTTCGGTTTAGTTTGATTATCCATTGTGGGTGGATCGGGTTCAGTTACCATTTTCCAAATAATTCGGGTAGTCAATTTGGTTTGGGTATTTGGGCAAAAATAATCGCAAAATTGAACCGAGACCGCGTCAACCCCCTAGCCCCTCCTGTTACCCAAACCCAAGTCCAAGTTCATTCCTTTCTTTCTTCTTCTTACACACTCGATAACCTGAGATCAATCGCCTCACCCCCCACCCATCGTCGAAGCATCGAACCCTAGCCCTAGGTCACCGGTCAATCTTCACCTCATCGAAGCCAAACGCCTTGGTCATCGGCTTCTCCCCTACCTAAAACCAAGCCCCCCTACACCCGATAGCCCGAGAGTGACCACCTAGTGGTCAAACAAGATGGTTCTAATCTTGTTTTTGCTCCCCGCCCAGTGTCCCTAACCTTACAACGACGACCTCTTGCTTGCCATGGAATAGTTTGATTTCGAAGACAAGGTCTATTCTCTTTCTTCCCTCTCTTTATCTCTGTCTTTCTCTCTTTTCCTATTGAAGCATTGAACCTTAGGTCACTAGCTAACCCTCTCCTCGTTGTCATCATCGGCTTCTCGCCCACCCAACACCCAGCCCTCCCTGCACCCGAAAACCCGAGAGTAGTCACCCCTTATCCGTCGAAGGCGACAACAAACCCTTACCCATTTCACCCTTACCTCGCCGTCAACGATCTGGTTGGTTTCGCTGTCAACGATTGAGAAGGTAATCATCTTGTGGTTTTGTCATATCCAATCTAGTTGTTTTCCCTTGCTGTTTGTTTAATTTTTTGATGCTTTGACTTGGCTCTGCAAATTTGTTATGGTCTGAATTAGTAGAATTATTGGTGCGGATTCCTGTTTTAAACATGCAAACCTCTTTTATGTTTGTATTGCTTATTTTCTATAAGTTTAACTATGAGTGAATACCTAATGGTAGCTTTTTTGGTGATCTTAAGGCTTATGACTTCAAGGATTGCTTGATTTTGGTCTTTTTTGGGTTTTCGCAACTTTGATTTTGGTCTTTTTTTGGGTTAATTTTTCTAGAAACCTAGTTTACTTAACTTGTGTAACTTCAAAAAACAACAGATGAAGTTAAACTCATTACCTATGGTTAAGTAAAATGGAGCAAACATTTGGAGATAGATGGGAGATGTAATTAGGAAAAATAAGAGGAGATTGAAATAGATGTAGCATGGACATAAATTAATGAAATGAAGACTTCTTGCCCTATTCATGTTGTATTATTTCTAGGCATTACTTCCATATACTTGCTTCACTTCTCATAAGCTATATCTTCTAGAGAGCCAACTATTTCCTGGAAATTTACTGTTTTGGCTACGTGTGCAAATGCCCAACTCCCTTCAACTAGAAATTTAGCCTTTAATGACTCAATGTTCTAATTCATCCTGTATATCACTGCAATGACTGAAATTACACAAGCTAGTTGACCTTCTAAAAGCCCATATGAGTCATTATTCGAGGTGCAGCTTGGTTAAATCAGTTTGGAAGATGTGTGTCAATTAAATCAGTTTTTTGTTTATATTTAGTCCGACTCGGTTCGATTTTTGGGCTATGTTTTCGATTCAATTTTTGGTTCGGTTAGCTCAAAGTCCAAATCAATTAGTTCGATTTTGGTTAATTCAGTTAGTGTATCAAGTTGGTTCGGTTATATCCTTAAGTTCGGTTTGGTTAGCTAAAATCGGGCGGTTCGTTTCGGTTATAACTGAACACTCACCCCTACATTAGTTTACCTTGAAAAATGAAAAGTCTTTAGAAAATAAGTCTTTGGAAAGAAAGTCTTGCAATGAGTCTAAAGCCTTCTGAAGAGTCAGAAGAGTCCGCAGTAGTCTTCGGGTGAGTTGGAAGAGTCTTTAGGTGCTTTGGATGACTGCAAAGTCTTCAAGTAAATTCAAGCAGAAGGTGTGACCTGCATGGGACCGCCACTATTTATAGTCATGTCTTCGAAAGATGAATCAACATATAATCATTACACACTGACTGCTACGCTACCCTGCACATTTATTCATCAAATTATAACCAAATTCATCAAACATCAATCTTCTTATTAAAGCAGGTGTAGGGCGATTATACTCATCCATGTGCGAGTGTGCGTGTAGTACAATTTTAAATTTATATTTTGGTGAGTCCGAGTCGGTTCACAGGGAGTTTATTTATGGATGAATAAAAATCACATAATATTTTGTTTTAAGAGGTGATTAAGATGATCTAAAGGCAAGAATTAAAACTAAACTAACACTTGAATTTAAGTAGCTTGGGTCAAGACAATTTCAGTGTCAAAACTAATTAATTCCCAATTTAATAGAAAAGATCAGTAATATTCATCTGAATTAAGTTTTATAGATCCGTCAGTAATTTTAGTTCAAAATAATGATAATTCTTGTTTAAGCAATCTCTATACATAACAAGAAAATTCTAAATTAAACAATTACCATAAATTGAATTATTTTCACAAACAAAATTTATAGATACAGATTAATCATTTGGGTTTGGGTATGAAAACATTTCTAGGTCTAGCAATCTCCATACATGGCATGGAAATTCTAAGTTATGCTTATGCTCCAATCCAAACTCAAAGATATACTATACGTACATTGTTCAAATTAAATCAGATTAATATTACACATTTGAAGTGCAGCTTTCTTTGGGAATCATTGGCGTTGGACACTGTCCTTGCCTTAACCCAAGATTGGATTTAGCTACTCATCTTCATTTGCAAATAAATTGACAGGAATTTAAATGATGGGAATTAAAATTATAGAAATTAAAAAACAGTATTTAACCAACCATATAAGCAGTGGAAATTAAAAGACAATAATTGAAAGACAATATTTAACTGACTATATAGGCGATGTATAATTAAAAGACAGTAATTAAAAGATAGAATTTAACCGACCATATAGGTGGTGTATAATTAAAAGACAATAAGAATAACATAACATAACTATAAGGAAACTAAAATTTGAAAAATTAAGAGAGAAATTCTAAGAACAAAACTATATAAAAAAAAACTAAAGTTGAAAATTTGAGAGAGAAATTATAAGAACACAACTATACTTTCATTATAGGAAAATTGAATGATTACAAATGCAACCCAAGTGCTCTATTTATAGGCCACAAAATGTAATGGAGACCACACAATTTATCTAATTTAATAATAAAAATGATAAACAAATATTTAATTTAATAATACAAGATAAACAAAATATATAATTTAAAAAATACAAATATAAACTAAATATCCAAGAAGCTTCCATAACTTAGGCCTTTAGGTTTGAGCTTGGACCTTCCTTGTTTTGGGCTTAGGCTTTCCTTGTGTTAGACTTGGGCCTTCTTTGTTTTGGGTTTGGGCCTTCCTTGTTTTGGGCTTGGAATCTATAATATTATATATATTATATATTTTTTTATTTTATATATTATATATTTTTTTTTATATTAATATTTTTAAACTTGCACGTAATCACAAAATGCATAATAATATTCAATTTAAACCATTTTAAGATCAAAATAAGGGTGAAATTATAACAAAATTTTTATAAAATTGATCAATAATCACACCCTCCAACTTAAACATTGCTAGTCCCATAGGAATTAGACTTTACACTAGCCAACATTTATATAAAAATTTCAAATTCAAAACCAAAATACATAAAACAGAACAAGTTATTTGACATATAGTCGAATATTCTAAATCAGATTTCGATCAAAGATCATAAATCTTATAAACGACAATTAAGGTGACTAACACACAAACTTACCCATTTTGACTTCAAACCTTACTATGGATTTTCCTTCCAATAAAAAAAATGATTCCTCTGGTGTACACACAAGGGGGTGCACTCTTATAAGAGTAAATGCAAAACAAGTTCAAACTCAATGTCATCCCAAATACAAAGAACGTATTTTCATAAAAGAACAGGGAAATTGACATAGCTTCATGACTGGAATAATGTCTTACATGAATAACTTCTGAATTTAAACAGAATTCCCTACTCCGAACTCAAATCTTGAGATCACATAATTTATAGCATCAAGAGGTACCAGACCAGGTTGTAATGGAGCTATGAGGTTAATACTGGTTATCAAAGAAAAGAGTAAAGTGTGCAAATGGTGTGTCGGGATTTTTTTCTTTTTCTCTTTTTTTTTTTACACTAATATCAAACTAGACATACTGTTTTCTTCTGCATTTATTTTGAAACACTTGTGTTGAATAGATAAGAGAACTTCCATTTTTTCTATCTTTTTTCTTTCTTTTTTTGCTCCTTTTTTTATATAAAAATACCAAAATAGACTGATTCCTAAAAACACACTAGGTTTGGACAAACTTTATGTGGCTATGGTTTAAATGAGGATAAGAAAAGAAATTGTGCTAAGAACATCTCAAATGAGCTAGCACGGGAGGTTGATGTAAAGAAAGAAAAAGATTAATAGGCCAAATTGAAAGAATTTGGTCCTCCTATCATGCTTCTACAAAACAATGTTACTCAATCAACCAATTCAGAGTGTGAAACCAGCCAAATTCATCTACAATCATACTAAACATTCAAAGCGAATTGATGTTTTGAAACTATTGAAAAAAATGAGATCAACAATAAAGCACATTTAGAGTAAGTGTTATTTCACTTAGAATCAACGGTTATTAGGTTCAAACACTCACTCGAGTAATAATCTCCACTTCTGTTGAGGGATCATACGGTGAGTTAATCAGCTAATTACCATTGCCTTTGACTTTATGATCGATAAACCAATTTCTAATTATTGAACACCCGAGGCATGCAAATCACTTATTTTAATCCCATACATTTACGTTTTCAAATAAGAAATTAATACATTCATGTTTCATTCTACACACTTAACTGGATATCAGTGTATAATTTCAAAGCATTAGGGATAACATTATTTAAAGCACACATAATTTTTTTAATTTTTTTTGAAAGGAGGAAACAAAAATAAACAATTCACACAAAACTACAAGCATGCAATTACAAATTCATAGTTAAACATGGACTACATAATTCATAAATATACCTTCCTCCCCCCCAACTTGAATTGTAGTAATAAAATAGGGTTGTTATGAATACTTGTAACTCCACGGGCCTTTAAGTTTACTGTGAACTGCTAAATCTTCAACAAACAAGTGAGAATACCTTATATATATTTTTCTTTCCACAGCGAAATAAGAAAAATTTATGCAAGTCATAAAATAAACAAATGAGTCTCAAGAGTACAAAAATACTCCTTACTCAGCCATCTTATCATAGACTTTCCTTACAAGGATAAATCTAAATTAATCGGGCCCCTTTGTTGCTTGCTTCCAATTGCCTTAGTCCAGTCTATCCAAGGCTCATAAGGATCGTGCTGTAGAATATAAGCGTGTAATTTCTCTAACAGCTCCTCAATGGTGGATGCGGAAATGAGAATGTTTCTTGTTGAAAGATAAATAAACTTTTGTTCCACAGCCTGATCAAGAAAAGAAAGCAACCCATCAAAAAAATGGTTAACGTTTAAAAGTCCAATGGGTTTAGTATGGAGATTGCTCTTGGCTCAGGAGATTATACAAAAGATTTCTTCAAGTGTACCAAAATGTCATGGTAAACTAATGAAGGCGTCTGACTGATAAATCTTGCATGCAATGCTCTCAATTTCTCTCCCAATTTTACGCCAAGTTCACTTGCTGCAAGTGTGTAACAAATATCGCTCCCAAATTGAGAGCCACATAGTACACATATGGTATTGATTCGACGAACTAGCTAGCCTTCCATTTATGTTAGTTCTTTATGTATGCCTTGAAAGTAGAACTGGTTAAAGAGGTTTGGTGATCAAAAGTAGCTACACAGAAATTAAACAATAAATAAACACAAACAAAAATCATACGTATATACAAGTAGTTGTGATTATGGCTCACATCTTCCTCTGGTTTTAAGTTCGGAAATGGATTAAACACCTTCTATGAAGTGGGGATAGGTTTCTCATCCAATTTTCTTATAGATTGGAAAACAAGGTCAATTATAGTCAGATTTCCAAGACTATAGCATTGGTGGTCACTTCTGAACTGGGTTCATAAAGAAAAAAGTTCTCGTTGCACTATTCCACACGGATGCGTCTCAAGAGTCAATCGGATATCATCCAAAGACTCCTTACTCAGTCCATCATTTATGAAACTAATTTTATCTTCTCGATTTATGGAAGTAAACCCCATAGATTTGCATCGTGTGTAACAAGTCCATCGAGCACATTTGTGACAACCATTTAATCTTTTATCTCTTCGTTTTTTTGAAAAAATACTATTTCCCAATCTTGGAAAGTGCTTAAAACTAGATGAAGTTTCGCCAAGAAATCAAACTTTTGCTTCAATCAACCAACGAATATCTTCAAGGATATTTTTATACATTAACAGCCTAAGTCTTTCACACCTAGTGACATAAATCTTTTTTAAATCATTTGATGGGAGAGATGGATAGTACTTGCAAATTTTCAAGAGCTGAAGATCCATTTTTTTAAAAAAAAACACAACTATGGTAAGAGGAAAATAAAACAAAATTATGAATCTTACAAAATGGACGAGAGTACCTGATTGGAGAACAACACAAAGGAGAGAAGACTAAGCTCAAAGAAGTGTGGCTTGCCTCTTACAGATACGGGGTCTCTTATAGGGTAGTGGAAATCACTATTCCAATAACCACACTTGGCCCGAAGCGTGCCACAAGCATAGTGTCACATCTGGCGTCTCATTTTTTCACCATTCGGCGTCTCTTTTTTCTTAATAGGGTAGTGTGTCCTTTTTCTTTATAGGGCAGTGTGATTGTACTGCTTGAAAAAAAGGGGTTGCCATCAGCATTAAGTCTATCTCCCTCTTTTCTCTATCTTTTTTTTCGTATATATATATATAAATATTTATTTATTTATTTTAAAAAACAAATTTTATTTTATTATATATTTTTATTTTTTTTAGAGTTTTTTTTCTTTTCTTCCAGTTAAGGATCAAATGAGTGGTTGCCCACCTAATCGTATAATAACTCCCATTCATTATACCATTTTTAAAGTTATTTTCAAAATTATGTAAATTGATTTTTCTCATGAATATACATACATATTTTGAAAATATGTCATCCGAAGGTGTTGGTTTTATTACATTAGAGTATGGAACATCAATTCGCACAAACACCTCACACATGTCTAATTTAATTTGATCCCCAATAATATAGACTAGCCTAAAATATAGAAATTTAGGCTCAAATGGGGATACACCTATGACATCTTCACATTTCAGCTCTTGGGTTTTATCCTCTTCTTCCTCCCAGGCTTCTTCTTTTCTCATATCATTTTGGTCCAATTTTTCTTCTGTAATTGCTCGTACCATCCTAGGGTCATTAAGTCTCTCAATTGGCTCATCATTCCTAGAGATGGGTATAAATTGGACCAACTCTTGACCTATGGATGCATTGAATGATGATTCCTCCCCAAGACATTGACCTACAGAATTTTGATTGGGTTGGTTTGGAAACTCGGCAGGTTCACTCACGCTCAAGGTTTGTGTAAACTCGATCAATTGTTCTAAAATGTCACCTATGGCCTTAGTGGTTTGTTCTTAAAGTTCGACCACTTGTGCATTAAAACTCATTTGATCTTACATAAACTCTTGAAGGGTGTCCTCTAAAAATTTTTCATCATGAGATTGATAAGCATCAAATCTAACCCCTTGTTCTAAACTCAAATTAGTGATGTGATGGAGGAAAAGGTTCATGAGATTGGAACACAGAGTCATTACTCCAAGGATAATTCCAATGGTCATAAGAACTGGGGTAATCAATGTAAAAATTTGAGTCGTAGCCTGATAGATAAGAATTCTCCATCTGACTCTGGTTAAAAGAAAACCTCCCCTTACTAGGATCAGGATGGCTAAATGCATTAGAAAACACAAATATGCTAAAATACTGAGACATAGAGAATATAGAAATGACAATTCAACGGTAAATAATGATGTTAAAGAATCAATTAATTTTTCAATAATCATACCTGACCATAGTCTCTTGCAATGTTTAATAACTAAAAGTTATCTAAATATTTTTTTATTATTTTTTAATTTAACTTTTTTTAATTTATAATTATTTTATTTTTATTTTTTATTTTTTTCAAATATATATTTTATATATATTTTTGAAAATAAATTTTTATTTTTTTTAAATAATAAAACAACAACAAAATTCAACCAAATTTAATCTCCCCGGCAACAGCGCCAAAAATTAACTGCTACGCTGCCCTGCACATTTATTCATCAAATTACAACCAAACTCATCAAACGTCAATTCTTTTATTAAAGCAGGTGTAGGGCGATTATACTCGCCAGTGTGAGAGTGTGCGTGTAGTACAATTTTAAATTTATATTTCTGTGAGTTCGAATTGGTTCACAAGGAGATTATTTATGGATGAATAAAAATCACATAATATTTTGTTTTAGGAGATGATTAAGATGATCTAAAGGCAAGAATTAAAACTAAACTAACACTTGAATTTAAGTATCTTGGGTCAAGACAATTTCAGTGTCAAAACTAATTAATTCCCAATTTAATAGAAAAGATCAGTAATATTCATCTGAATTAAGTTTTGCCGATCTGTCAGTAATTTTAGTTCAAGATAATGATAATTTTTATTAACAATCTCCATACATGGCATGAAAATTCTAAATTAAGTAATTAACATAAATTGAATTATATTTCACAAACATAATTTGTTGATACAGATTAATCATTTGGGCTTGGATATGAAAACATTTCTAAGTCTAGCAATCTCCATACATGACATGGAAATTCTAAGTTAGGTTTATGCTTTAATCCAAACTCAAAGATACATTATACGCACACTATTCAAATTAAATCAGATTAATATTACACATTTAAAGTGCAGCTTTTTTTGAGAATCATTGGCGTTGGACTTTGTCCTTGTCTTAACCCAAGATTGGATTTAGCTAATCATCTTCATTTGAAAATAAATTGGAAAGAATTTAAATGATGGAAATTAAAATTACAGAAATTAAAAGACAATATTTAACCGACCATATAGGTGGTGAAAATTAAAAGACATTATTTAACCGACTATATAGGCGGTGTATAATTAAAAGACAATAATTGAAAGATAATATTTAACCGACCATATAGGCGGTGTATAATTAAAAGATAATAAGAATAACATAACATAACTATAAGGAAACTAAAATTTGAAGAATTGAGAGAGAAATTCTAAAAACAAAACTATATAAAAAAAACTAAAGTTGAAAATTTGAGAGATAAATTCTAAGAACATAACTATACTTTTACTATAGGAAAATTGAATGGTTATAAATGCAACCCAAGTGCTCTATTTATAAGCCACAAGATGTAATGGAGACCACACAATTTATCTAATTTAATAATAAAAATGATAAACAAATATTTAATTTAATAATACATGATAAAAAAAATATCTAATTTAAAAAATACAAAGATAAACTAAATATCCAAGAAGCTTCCATAACTTGGGCCTTCCTTGTTTTGGGTTGAACCTTCCTTGTTTTGGGGTTGGGCCTTCCTTATTTTAAGTTTGCGTCTTTCTTGTATTGGGCTTGGGTATTTCTTGTTTTGGGCTTGGAATCCATAATATTATAATATTATATATATTATATTTATTTTTTTATTTTATATTAATATTTTTAAACTTGCACGTAATCACAAAATGTATAATAATATTCAATTCAAAATAAGGGTGAAATTTTTACAAAATTGATCACTAATCACGCATGTGGGCTTAGTCATCCGAATACCTCTTTCGATGACTTAGGCCAGCGCAATTTTCCCTTAAACCTAACCAATCTGCATTCCAGTCTTCGGGAAACTTATCACCTAGAGATATTATACTCTTCCATTTGTCTTGCAACCAAAGGCAAGAGTGATGAGCCATTGTTGTGGGACAACTCAGCAAAACCCAAACCAAAATCCAAGAAAGTATCAAAGAAGGCCGTAGACCCAAAACACCCTAAAGAGTCTTCCGGGAATAAATCTCCCAATGACTCTAAGGAGTCTTCAAGCAAGCAACCCTTTGAAATGCCTTTTAAGTCCTTTATCCCAAAGACTTTTCTCAAATAGTCTTTGAGGCCAGCCCCTTAATCTTGAAGACCCAAAGAGTCTTCAGGTATTCAAGGAAGTCTCATCCAAAGGATTCTCTTCGGGGCATCCCATCCTCGAAGGTACCTTCACGTCCTCCGGCCTCATCCGTAAACTTTTCGGTTGAAGAATCAATCCACCCAAGCATGCCACGTGTCCAGCCTTACCACATGTGTAACACCCAGTGTTACTAGTATTAGGAGAATGACAAAGGAAGTGAGAAACTTTCAAAAATGCCCTTGAGAACGTGATGGATCCTTGAGAATAAGGGTGCCCTATGAGAAGGGCATTTTGGTAATTTGGATAATAAAGTCCAATAAAAGGTAATTCGGTAAATAGAAAATAATTTCTAGGTGGAATTAATTATGAAAGTGAATTGATTTCCCATTTTTGTATTAATGAGGAGATAAGTAGGATTAATAATTCACAAATGGTATTTTTTGTAATTTTGGAGTAAATTCCATAAAGTAATTAAATTATGGAAAATAGGAAAAATTGAATATATTCAATTATGAGAGAAAATAATTGATTTTTCCTAAATTGGTAAATTATTTTTATAATTAATGGATGGTTGAGATGGAATCTTGGAGGCAAAGGCTTGTGTCTAGTGGTGACACATGGCAAATTCTCCTTTAAGGAGAAGGAGAAATTAAATAAATGAGAAATTGGGGAAATGGTGGTTGGTGACACATGGCATAATCTTGTGGAGTAAGAATAAGCATTTAAAGGAAATTCAAAATTGAGAAATAATGGTCTTTCAAGCATTAAATGCAAGCTATGATGATGTTGCCTAAAAAGAAAATGAAAAATAAAAGAAATTAGTCATCCATTAATGGTGTGAAAATTAAGAGAATTTTTTAAATGGAAAAGAAAATGATTTATGTCTTTCAAGACTTTTCTTGAAAATAGTCAAATTAAATTAATTGGAAATTAAAATGAAAATTTCTAAGTGATCCAATGGTTATGCTTGAGTCTTGGAAGAAGAATGGATCCAATGGCTAGAAGTGGATCTTGGAGAATGGCATGGATTGCCAACTCATTTAAGAGTATGTTTTCTCTTAAGGGTGGAGATGGGTTATACCAAAATGGAGGGATGGGATTGTGTCTTGCAAGGGCACATGGATTGTGCTTAATTGGAAGGCTAGGATGCATTCTTTCAACTTAAGTAAAATCCTAAGGCTGGGATTTATTCTTGCTATGGAAACAAAATAAGTAATTAAAGGGAATTTTTGGCTATAAAAAGGGAGGTAGAGAAGAAGGCTAAGCTTTTTGGCGAAGTGCTTAATTGAAGAATGAAAGAAGAAAAGAAGAAGAAAGAAAGAGTAAAGGATTGGAAGCAAGGAAGGCCTTGAAGTTAAAGCATGTGGAAGCTTCAAAGAATGGAAAGAGGTAAGGGATAACCCTATGGGATGGTGGCTAGTAAGGTTGTAAGTATGGTTCATGATTAAATATATGTACATTGGCATGTTATTTGTGTTCAAGGACCTATGGCCATGAGATTGTGTGGGGTAGGATAGATTAAAGCCTCAAACCAAGGTGGCTGTGAGGATGTGGAAGCCCTAACTTTATTGCATTGCATGCATTGACATTACATTTTATATTGATGTTCATGCTTATTGTCATTGCACCCTTATTGAGCTTAATAGCTCATGAGGTTTTTACACTCAACTTGTAGGTTGTTTATGTGCCAAGAGAAAAAGGGAGTGTTGCAAGCTTGAAGTTAGAAAGCTCATGGTGGATTTTGTTAGTTTATGGCTTATAGAAGCCTAAGCATGTGCTTTATTTATTTTGTTGGTTCGTGGCTTGTGGAAGCCAAAGCATGTATTGTAAATATTTTTATGAATGTTGTAAATATATGGTGTTGTTGCCATGCGTATTGGGTTGGACCCTCGTGAGTTATAATGGGGCTCAAATGAAAGGTTTGAATAAAAATTTGTTTCCAAGGCTTGAAGGCCAAAGAGTCAAGGTGGAGTGAAATGTAGATTTTTTGATGCATTTTATGGTTGTGTAATTTCTGGAAATTTTGGGCTAGGAAGCCCAAGAAAAAGGGAAAAAAAAGAGTGAGGTTAGCAGATGGCAGCAGCCGGGGGCTACAGCCGACAGTAGTGAGGCCCAGCACATGTGGGAGTACAGCAGGTGAGGCCAGCGACGGGCACGCGGCAGATGCACGCAGCCTGCACGACCAGTGCACTGTGGGGCCCCACACGGGACCCGCCAACCAATTTTTTTTAAAAAAAAATAGAATTTTTGGGGCATTTCTTGGTTGATTTTGGGTCCTAGAGGAATTTTCAAAATAAATGAATTTTTCAGGCATTTTTGAGATAAATGCTGAATTTTTGGGAAAATGAAAATTTAAGAATTTTTTCTCGAATTTTGGAAAACCAATGGGATGTTTGGAATTTTAAAAATATTTGGAGCTCGGTGGAATTCTCAGAAGGAAAAAGAATTAAAATAATAATCATGATGATTTGGTAAGTTTAATGGAAATTAATTAGCCAAGTGTGGTACGGTTAAAGCCCAAATTTGCTAGTTAATCTTGGGATTGAGGGAAGGACGAAGCCTAGTTCCCACCTAGGGCGTTTCATGTTGAAACATAGTCCGCTCTTCACAAATGGCCGGGCATGTGAACAGTTTGGATGATTGTTCACGAGTGGCACCCGTAAGTAGGAACGAGGCATCATAGTTTGGTATCAGAGTGGTAGTTAGAATGCCAAGTAGAGGATGCTTGGCGTAAAATGGAAGAGGGTTGATCGAAGTCCTTGGAGGTAGGACCACGTGTCTGAGGACCTTAGGAGTTAGGTCGAGGCATTAAGGTCTATGGTGATATGAATGGAGTGCTCGGATATTCCTACTATAGGAATAGGAAAATATCATGGGTTGAGATGATATTTTGTAAGAGGTATACGAGTCAAGCAAAGAATAATTAAAAGGTCCAAGTATGGGTGTTAGTGTTGAGAACCCAAATGTGAAAATTTGGGGGAATATGAAGCGTTCTAAGGATGATAGTTCCTTGTGATTGAAATGTTAAGGCTCGTGTGGGGACACGAAGCTGAGTCATGACAAAAGTTATGAAGGGGCAAGGAATGCCAAAGCATAACTAATACGAGAAGGGGTTAGTGGAGCGTCCCTTTGTTGGGGAGATGGTCAAGCATGTATGAGGGAATGGAGTTGTTTCCTTAGAGGTGGTGCAATAAGGGTTGTGTGCTTGGGATAGAGTGAGCTAAAGTGGAAATTAGCTCAAAGCTCAGGGTAGGCATGACGTTGGTAGCTTGAGAGAAGACTCCAAGAGGAGTCGGGTGTGAGGTATGCATGACAAATGTATATAGTATGAGGTGATCGTATTGTTATGGTGATCCCAAAGGGGATGTGACTAGGGTATGGGTGGACCCTAATTTGTTTCATAATGAAACAAGATTTATCCTAAGGAAGGATATGTGGGTGGAAAATGGACCCTAGCGGGGGTGTTAATGAGATGGAAAATCCCTAGTGGGTCAAGCTGGGGTCCAAGGGAATCCAGATTAGGATAAAGGAGTTGGGCATGCGTTGATAAGTGAGAGCCATTAGATTAAAAGTCCTGGTTGTGAAAGGCCAAGTGACTGGTCGTGTGAATGATGGATGAGGGGCCAATTAAACTCTCATGGTGACGCTTGGGGTCAGGCGGGACACCTAAGGTCGAGAGATGAGAGGTGAATAAACCCTCATTGTAATGCTTGGGGTCGGGGATGACGCCTAAGGTCACGAGATCCTTGTTAGGGAGACGAAGAGGTCACCCCATGAGAGGTATGAACGAGTATGTGGGCCTAGAGCAATGAGTTTGTGGCAACAGGACATCCATGGGCTATACGCACATAGGAAATGCCAACTCCAGATGCCCGAGTGGGCAGGGGCATGGTGAGTGAAGTAGAGGCCCCAGGTTGTAATTCCAAGTCATGGAAGCCTGAGTGAGGCGTGTTGAAAGGCCAAGCTAGGCATGATGACTGAATGCATTCATGTGTGTGCAAGGAGAGACGGGAGGTCTCGATTTACTTGAAGAGTAAGAGTAGGTGCTCTAGGTTATGGGTGCCGGAGCTTGAGGTAGGCTCAGCATGTCGGTTGCGGATTGAGAGATCGTTGATAGTCAAGGTCTAGGATGAGCTGGGTGGCGAAGTGAATCATGATGGACTTGGATCCATTGTTATGGAAAGTTGGAACTTTCAAATGTTGGTTGGAAGTCGTGATGTATGATCTCGTGGGGTAAGATCATGAGGCCTTAAGAGTTGGAGTGGTTTGAGATTCTCTTAGGTGGTAAGAGACGTTGAGTCTTAAGAAGCGAAGCTCCTGGTGTCAGCTTGAGGTTGTTTTTGGTCGAGGGTGGTAGAGCCATCGTAGCTTACAGAGGCTATAGTAGCATAATGCTACGAGTGCAGGGCTCGTAGTGATGGGTTATAGACCGTGTGGCAAAGGACTAATGAGTTGGCTCGCGATGAGGACATGTGGCCCATGGGCCAAAGGGACTTAGTGAACTGCATGTGATGATTAGATGCCGAAAATCTGGAGCAGCACCTTAGAAAATTTGGTCAGGTGAGACTAATAGTCTCTTGCAAAGGATAGGACATCTAGAGTAGTCCTATGGAGGAATCATGGAACACGGTAATGTTCCGAGGGATTAGTAGCCGAGTAGGAAGCATGGTGGGAGTAATGGTTGTAAGTGTGGTGGGTAGCCATATCGAGTTCAATATTAGAGGTGAGACCGGAAGGCTTAGAGTTATACTACTGGTGCAGAGCAAATCAGTGATGGACCTAAGCCATGCAGTTGGGAACTATGGTCAACCCAGTGTAAGGGGGGCAACACGGTAATGATGTCTAGGTGTTGACTCTTCGAAGCACAGGGCAACACAGTGATTATGCAGATGGTCAGGAGATGAAGATCTGTGAGATGCACGGTAGGGGTGACGAAAGTTGTGGTCAGTCCCACAACTCAGCTATGAATAATAAGAGTTGTTGAGGCATCACACCCGAATGGGGGTTAAGTCCTTTATTTCAGTAAAGCGGTGACAAACGGTTTGGCGAATGTTTAGGTGTTGTAGCATCTTGGGATGTTTGAGAAAGAAACCCGTGGAAAAGAAACGGGTCTAGCATAGGAATAACGCTAAAATTGATGCCTACCAGTGACGGGTCTAATACTAGGGATCACTGGATACAGACGGTTGATTCACAGGAGGGACTGCAACTCTCTATGTGGAGTAACCCGTCTATGGTGGAGATGATTAGACGCTGAAAACCAGGGGTGTGTTGTAGGTTATCTTTGGGTTAGACCTAAATTTTCGTGAGGATTGAAGTATCGTGATAGTGCCTTTAGTTTGTCATGGCAGTTAGAAGGTTTGTGAATTGATTGGGTGATATCTTATGGTGTGATAACAAGATGCGTGGTGATACTCCTTACTAAAGGATGCTAATGTAGTTAGGGCTAAATTTGATCCAAATTGATCTGGTAAATTGGGATGATGGACCCAGTGTGACCTTGCAATAATGCGGGAAGATGGGTTGATTGGTGGAGCTGGTAAATGACTCTAGAATGTAAGTAAGTGTCGTGGAGGGCAAGACTTACGAGATGAAAGCCAACCATGAGATGGGAATGCTAAAGCATGCGAAGGTTTCATGTAAGGGGATCTCTAATCTTGTGATGTGCATTGTGGCAGGCTAAACACGTGGCTGAGGCATGGTTCGAAATCTGTGAAGGCTCGTAATTGCTCAGTCTAGTGTTAGTCTTGAATGTGTCAAGGCGAAAATAAGGAAGTATCCTCATGCAGCACTGGATGGGTTTCCAGTTGATGACACAAGATCAGTTGTCAGGTGGTAGCACCTGATGGCAATGATGGGAGCGTGAGGCTCGAGGACTGTGATGTAAAGCTTTGTTGATTGTCGTGTATTCCTTGAATATAAAGGTTTAACGGGTCCTAGTGGCTAGACCAGGTGGATTTTGAGAAAGAGATTCAAGGTTAGAAGATGGTTGGACAAGGCAACATTATGCCGCTTGAAGGAGTGTTACTCCAAAACGAAGGTTATAGATGGTAGTGTTGAAAAGTGGCCTCGGTAGAACTTGATATGTTCTCCTAAGAAAAGTTGAGCATAGGGTAACAACGCTAGATGAACTTCCTAATGCACAACAACTTTATCAGGATGGATCACCCGAGGAAAGCCAACGTGATGGCAAATGCATGAGTAGGAAGGTGAGTCCTATGGCATCGAGTGAAAGCGTGAGTTCCATAGGAGTGGCAGGGGTGATTTCAAATGGGTGGAGTTTAAATTGAAGCAATAGTCGATGACTGCAAGTGTAATGCCTAAAGGAAGGTTATGTTGGTTGTGAGCTGGGCGATTCGGCTATAGCTAATCGAGTTGGTTAGATGAAAGTTGAGGGTGAATTTAAGATGTCGCCAATGGGTGACAAGAGCTCGAAAGGAAGAGCTTATGGGATGATATTGGTTCTCAGGAATGGTGTTTAGGTGATGAGATCACCTAATCGTTGTAATTGATACAGCTAGGGGGAGGCCCTGGTGCAGGGCTAATTGATGGGAAATTAACCTCATGGCTAAAAGTTAATGGTTGTGAAAGGAAATCAGTAGGTGGGGCTGTTGTGGCATTAAAGCCAATACGGTCGCTCACCGAGTGATGTGAGCTGATTAAAGCAAAAGGGTATAAGAAGAATTCAGGAGAAGCCAAAGTTTTTCAAGGAATTAGTAAGCCATTCGAGAAATGGCAAAGTGGTAGGGAAAAGCTAATCCAAGATTAAGGTTGTATGGGTTAAGTTAACCTGTGAGAGTTGAGATGCAATGACCGTGGAAGGAAATTCGCTGTTGTCATGGTATTATCCTTGACGACGAGGACAATGGGAACCATTATGCATGGTTTAAGTCAAGTGTCTAATGCGAATTGAGAATGAAATTGATTTAATGTGGCTGAAAAGTTTCGTGCCTCTAGAGTATAAGGCTCTGTCAGGAAATGATGGAATTTGAAAAGTCCCGATGAAATGGAAGCTAGGCGAGTAAATTTGGCTAGAAGACTGTTACAAGGGTGGGGGTGTAACCATGTTAGCTAGTTATGGTATGGGACCAAAAGCACGAGTCATCCTATAAATGCATTAAGTGATTGTGCAGATGGTAAAGAGCTTATCACTTGTGCCACACACCATGGGTGATGATGAGGGTCAGTTAATGGTTCCACGTCTTTAAGCGCAAATGGCAAGATCCCAGACTCGTGGTAGGGTTTAAGATCCAAGGTAAGGCCTAGCATGGGACATGATTATGAAAGATGAAATTGGGTGAAGAATTGAAGGGGGGTTGCTCCGTGAAAAGTTCCCCGGTATAGGTATGAGACCCCTACTAGCGAGTAGTATTGGCCAGTAAAACAGGCCTAAATGTCTCTGTATCCTTATGCGAAAAACTCCTAGTTGGGATAAGGTTATGGCCCAAGCATGGTTAAGCTCGAGGTGAAAATGTAATGGTGCATGCATCGCCAAACTCGAGGTGGACTCGGGTAGTGCACGTATGGTTGAAATTGCCTGGCATGGTGTATGAGTATGTCGTTTATACTTAATCATATCGATAAGTGAGGGTCGGCTAGTCAAGGTAGCAGACCATGTGAGGAATGGTCGGGTATGGCTAAAGGAGCCAGATGGTTGCTTCCCATATAGTGCTAGCATGTTTTCTTGATCGGTAATGAGAAGTTGCCATGTGGATCAACTCAAGCTATGCATGCATGTGATTAATGGCAGTATACCATGGTGGAATGGGTGTCAGAGTGTCTTGTGGGCACTAGAAGTGACATTGCTGTGGATGATCAGTACTAAGACGTTACTGGTTGAACCAGCGTAAAATCATGGCCATGTGTGATTGGCAGTGAGAAACGTTATCGTGTGTGATCGGCGTAAAAATTGAGGTGGACTGATCAGTGATGCAATGTTAGCGTGTTTGGTTTCGGTTAATGCAAAAAATGGGAAGTGGACTGCAAAGCGATATTTCGAGATAAAGGAAATCCATCAGGAGATGGACATTGTTGTAGTAAGCATAACCAGCGACCGGTGGTGCGGTTTGGCGGGAGGCCAGAGCGGTATTCAGTTAATGAATGACCTTGAGAGTCAGAGGACCAAAAGCCTAAGCGAAGCCTTGAGATGGGAATAGCCCAAGGAAAAATAGAGAAATGGTTAGGCTATGAGATTCTCGAGCATGAGAATTTGGGGAATAGCCCGAGAATGTGATTGTCTTGGGCAAAAGAGTATGGTAAAGTGAATTTCAAGGACAAAATTCTTTTAAGGGGGGTGAAATATAACACCCAATGTTACTGGTATTAGGAAAATAAAAAAAAAAGTGAGAAACTTTCAAAAATGCCCTTGAGAATGTGATGGATCCTTGAGGATAAGGGTGCCCTATAAGAGGAGTATTTTGGTAATTTGGATAGTGAAGTCCAATAAAGGGTAATTCAATAAATTGAAAATAATTTCTAGGTGGAATTAATTATGGAAGTGAATTGATTTCCCATTTTTGTATTAATGGGGAGATAAGTGGGATTAATAATTCACAAATGGTATTTTTGGTAATTTTGGAGTAAATTCTATAAATGAATTAAATTATGAAAAATAGGAAAAATAGAATATATTCAATTATGAGAGAAAATAATTGATTTTTCCTAAATTGGTAAATTATGTTTATAATTAATGGATGGTTGAGATGGAAGCTTGGAGGCAAAGACTTGTGTCTAGTGGTGACACATGGCAAATTCTCTTTTAAGGAGAAAGAGAAATTAAATAAATGAGAAATTGGGGAAATGATGGTTGGTGACACATAGCATAATCTTGTGGAGCAAGAATAAACATTTAAAGGAAATTCAAAATGGAGAGATAATAGTCTTTCAAGCATTAAATACAAGCCATGATGATGTTGTCTAAAAAGAAAATAAAAAATAAAAGAAATTAGTCATCCATTAGTGGTGTGAAAATTGAGAGAATTTCTTAAATGTAAAAGAAAGTGATTTATGCCTTTTAAGACTTCTCTTGAAAATAGTCAAATTAAATTAATTGAAAATTAAAATAAAAATTTCCAAATAATCCAATAGTTGTGCTTGAATCTTGGAAGAAAAATGGATCCAATGGTTAGGAGTGGATCTTGGAGAATGGCATGGATTGCCAACTCATTTAAGAGTGTGTTTTCTCTTAAGGGTGGAGATGGGTTCTACCAAAATGGAGGGATGGGAATGTGTCTTGCAAGGGTATATGAATTGTGCTTAATTGGAAGGGTAGGATGCATTCTTCCAACTTATAAAATCCTAGGGCTAGGATTTATTCTTGCCATGGAAATAAAATAAGTAAATCAAGGGAATTTTTGGCTATAAAAATGGAGGTAGAGAAAAAGACTAAGTGTAATACCTGAGAAATTTTAAAGCACTCAAGGGTAATTTATCTTGGGGCAAAAAAGGAATTTAAGGATAAATAGAGGATATAAGGGTAATTTATTACCGTATAGATGATCGAATCGACTACCGGGAGTGCCTTGGAGCCAAGATGCCAAAGAAAAATGATATGACATTAACGAGCACCTCGAGAAAGGATTTATGGTGCCGAAAAAATGAGATCGGAAACAGTTTTTGGTACAGCAAAAAGGTTGCTTCCAATTAGGATGCAAAACTGAATTGTTATAGATGACTTCCCAAAAGTTAACAGAAGCTTGAGGGAGCTTTGGTTTTTCATGAGGAACAACCCTTCAGAGGTTTTAAGAAGAAACGAATGGGTTTGAGGGCGAAACGAAGATTCGAGCCTAAGTGCAGTAGTTTAAAATTGCTAAATGGAGGCCAAAACGATGAGTTTTCGGAATCCTCAAGGGTTAAAATGATGTTTTAGGACCTGAGGGCCTTATTTGCAATAATGGAAAGTTAAGGGGCTAAGTGGAAGGGGCCAAAATGGAAATAGCTGAAATTGGGAGGGCCAAGTGCAATTAAGCAAAACTTGGCCAAAAATCCAACCATGGCACGGACGGTAGCCGACTGGAAATCTGAGGCACGGGTTGCATGAGGCTTGGTTGGGGGACCAACTTTTTTAAAG
This sequence comes from Diospyros kaki, assembly GCA_036245055.1. NCBI lineage: Eukaryota > Viridiplantae > Streptophyta > Magnoliopsida > Ericales > Ebenaceae > Diospyros > Diospyros kaki. Next base: position 12,856,598 of record BSEG01000001.1, on the reverse strand, counting down.
GCAAGAGGCATCATCAATCACTGGAGTGGCCGAAAAAAGTAAAAAACCGACCGAAAGTTCGGTCGGTTGGTCGTGACACCTGCAAGTCACTTTCTTGGTCGGATAAGGCTCGGTTAGGGTCGATCAAAGGTAGGTTTATGCTCCTAAGGTGATGGGTAAGGCGGCCCAGGCATTTGGTTGCTCGAAAATGCCTATAAATAGGCGTTCAATTGTGGTCGAAAATGGAGAGATTTTTAGCTTCAAATTGACCGTGAAATCAAACAAATTGGCATTCCAAATTAAAGGGCTTTTGAAGCCCATAAGATGGAGAAGCTATCTGGAGATTTTGGGCCATTTTCATGGAGGTTTGAAGGGCATTCGAGGGGTCGCCGGAAAACGAGGCGGACGGCCAAGCCGAGGCTTTAGCCGCCCGGTTCAGGGGTCTCCGGTTGTTCTTTCATGCTGAAATAGGTGCCTTTAAGATTGATTCAAATAGGGCTTTCAAGGGGTGGAGAAATCCTAGATCGCTGGCACGGCCGTCGCTAGAGAAGACGACCGGTGCGTGCCGGTCACGCGCTGGCTCCCACGCGCCACCACTCGCCCTAGGCACGTGCGAGCGCGTGGCTAGTTCGAAAGTTTTGGGAAAAATGTAGAAAAATTCAGAAAATTATTTTGTGGAGGTTTGTGCAAAAATATCTAAAGTTGGGATTCCCAATGTCTCGGTTTTCGCACTAAAGAACTTTGTTCTGCGTGAAAACGCAACATTCAGGTAAGTCCAGTATTTTTTCTTGGAATTTTATAATCTATTATGAATTGTTGTGAAGATAGATTTGAGGAAATAGTCCCAATGTATTTATTGGGATTTTTAGAAGGAAAAATAAAAGAAAATAAAGGAAAAAAAGGAAATAAATGGAATATTGAGATATATAGTGATGAAATATTATTTTTATGTTTGAGGTAATCGAGATGATGTTAGTGGTGCAACTTTTGAGAGTTGGCACAAGAATCGAGGTGGGGCATGCATATCGAGGCGTGGCACGCTTTTTGAGAAAATGCAAGTTTATCTCAAAATGTGAGTTGTCCTATTCTATATGATATTTATGATATGATTGTTATATATGCATGTTATTTATGAATGCAATATTCATTTGTCATATTACATGGAAAGTCGTGATATTTGCATTGTACGATATTATTGTCATATTGATATTTGTGCATGGGAATGGGATGTCGTCCCCAGAGTGTAACCATAATTCTCCTAGGGCATTGAGGGAATAACGTTAGACTTATCCTATAGAGGTTCAGGATTTGTCTAGGATTTCTAGTCGAGCTGGTGGGCTTGGGAAGTTACATTAAAGGGCGCAAATGTTGTTCATGTCATTGCATCATGCATTCATATATATGTTTTTGGACCCTCAGTTGAAGTTTCATCTTCTAATGGGTTATGCCCCTGGAACATTCAACGTTCCAATTGAGACTTGCAGTTAGGGCAAGGAGAAGGTTGAGGTATGACGGCACATGATGGCGTGGTCGATGGATTCAGCAGGAGATTCCAGTATTTTATTTGTTGAGAAATGGCTATGCATGTTCGAGGTTTCATATGATTTGCACCTAGGGTGTTTAGATGTTATCTTGGGAAACGTGTCTCAATGTATTTTATAATTGAGGATATGATGTAATATATGGTACGGATTCTTTATGATATAAAATAAGATGAATTCAGGTATGTACCATATCAGGTTTCGATTATCGCTTCCGCATTTTTAATTATTTGCTGGGGGGTTTCCCTTCGAGATACAGTATTTGAGTTATGAGAAATGTATAAGAAAAGGGAATATGTATGTATACAATGGCCCCAGCATAGTGACACACCCTCCGATGGGGTGGGGTGTTACACTAAGCTTTTTAGCCAAGTGCTTAGTTGAAGAAAGAAAGAATGAAAGAAGAAAAGAAAAAGAAAGAAAGAGCAAAGGATTGGAAGCAAGGAAGGCCTTGAAGTTAAAGCATGTGGAAGCTTCAAAGAATGGAAAGAGGTAAGGGATAACCCCATGGGATGGTGACTAGCAAGGTTGTAAGTATGGTTCATGATTAAATGTGTGCATTGGCATGTTATTTGTGTTCAAGGACCTATGGCCATGAGGTTGTGGGAGGATAGATTGAAGCCTCAAACCAAGGTGGTTGTGAGGATGTGGAAACCCTAACTTTATTGCATTGCATGCATTGGCATTACATTTTATATTGATGTTCATGCTTATTGTCATTGCACCCTTACTGAGCTTAATAGCTCATGAGGTTTTTACACTCAACTTGTAGGTTGTTCATGTGCCAAGAGAAAAAGGGAGTGTTGCAAGCTTGAAATTGGGAAGCTCATGGTGGATTTTGTTAGTTTATTGCTTATAAAAGCCTAAGCATGTGCTTTATTTATTTTGTTGGTTCGTGGCTTGTGGAAGCCAAAGCATGTATTGTAAATATTTTTATGAATGTTGTAAATATATGGTGTTGTTGCCATGTGTATTGGGTTGGACTCTCATGAGTTATAATGGGGCTCAAATGAAAGGTTTGAATAAAAATTTGTTTCCAAGGCTTGAAAGCCAAAGGGTCAAGATGGAGTGAAATGTAGATTTTTTATGCATTTTATGGGTGTGTAATTTCTGGAAATTTTGGGCTAGGAAGCCCAAGAAAAAGGGGAAAAAAATGAGGTTGGCAGGTGGCAACAACCAAGGCCACAGCGGGCAGCAGCGAGGCCCAACGTGCGTGGGCGCATAGCAATTAGAAAAAGAACCAACATTTTCACCTCACTCATTATAACCCAAAATTTTCAAAACTTAGAGAAGATGGTGAAAATGAAGTAACCCAAAATTTTGAAAAGCTTTCAATAGAGTAAAATGAATCAAATACTCAAGATAATGATCCTTTTGAAGGAGAGCAAGAGCATCAAGTAAAAAAAAACCAACATTTCCAAGAGAAAGGAAATATGTCAAAAAGAATGAAATCATAGGAGATCTATCCAAAAGCATTAGAACTAGATCATCCATTAGAAATGAATGTCAATATGCTGCCTTCTTATCTCAAGTTGAACCCAAAAATATCAAAGAAGTTTTAGAAGATGAAAATTGGATTATAGTCATGCAAGAAAAATTAAATCAATTTGAAAGAAGTGGAGTTTGGAAACTAGTACCAAAACCAAAAGATTATCCAGTTATAGGCACAAAATGAGTACGTTCAAATAAAATGGATGAAAATGGTGTAATAACTAGAAAAAAAGAAAGGCTAGTGGCTTAAGGTTATACCCAAGAAAAGGGTATTGACTATGATGAAACTTATGCCCCTATTGCCAGGTTAGAAGCCATAAGGACGGTACTAGCATTTGCTTGTTACAAAAACTTCAACCTATATCAAATGGGTGTTAAGAGTGCTTTCTTAAATGAGTATATCAATGAAGAAGTTTATGTGTAACAACCTCCTGATTTTGAAAATCATAAGTATGAAGACCATGTGTTCAAGTTGTCCAAAGCATTATATGGTCTAAAACAAGGCCCTAAGGCATGGTTTGAGAGACTTAGTAAGTTTCTCTTAGATAAAGGATTTAAAAGAGGCCAAATAGATACAACCTAATTTATAAGAAGTCATGACCAGGATATTCTATTAGTTCAAATCTATGTGGATGATATCTTATTTGGATCTACAAATAAGTCTCTATGAGATGAATTTGTAAATCTTATGCAAGGAGAATTTGAGATGAACATGATGGGTGAGCTTAAATACTTTCTTGGATTACAAATAAAACAAGAAGATGAAGATATATATATTTCTCAACAAAAATACATAAGAGATCTTCTTAAGAGGTTTGATGTTTAAGATTGTAAACCTATGGCTACACCTATGAGTAGTTCTCAAAGCCTAGATAAAGATGAGTTAGGGAAGGCTATAGATAACAAGCTTTATAGAAGTATGATTGGCCCTTTGCTTTATTTAACAACCAGTAGACCTGACATTATGTTTAGTGTGTGCTTGTGTGCTAGGTTCCAATTTAATCCCAAAGAATCACACTTGAAAGCAGTTAAAATAATCTTGAGATACCTAAAAGGAACTGCAAATCTAGAACTATTTTATGCAAAATCAAACACTTTGATCTAATAGCCTACACTGATGTTGATTATGATGGATGTAAAATAGATAGAAAAAGTACAAGTGGTTTATGTCAATTCCTAGGAAATTGCTCAATATCTTGGTCAAGTAGGAAGCAAAATACAGTAGCTTTATCATCTACTGAGGCTGAATATGTTACAGCAGGTAATTGTTGTACTCAAATATTGTAGATGAAATATCAGGTAGAAGATTATGGCATAAGACTTCAAAACATCCCCATAAAATGTGACAACACCAGTGCTATAATTAGCTTTAACTAAAAATCCAATGTTTCATGCAAGAACTAAACACATAGAAGTAAAACATCACTTCATTAGAGATCATGTTCAAAAAGGAGACATAAATCTTGAATTCATAGATACTAATCATCAAATAGCAGACATCTTTACAAAGCCTCTTGATAGAAAGAAGTTTGAGTACTTTAGGAGTGAGCTAGGATTAATTATTACATGATTGTCTATGGTATTATTTGACTAGATATTATCACTAGTTTATTAAAATTTCAGATATATTTTTTTTGATATTCCTGTTGTAAGGCCAGGCATTTAAGTCTGCCAATTAAATGAAATAATCTATTGACAGTATGCATTTCAGCCAAAATTTATAAGTGATGTTGGGCACATCTCTGTAAGTAAAAATTCTTTTTATCCTTCAGTATAGTCGACAGATTTCATGTTTTTGTCAACTAAAGTGATCTGTGGTTGCCAAGATAGTTGACAGAAGGCTCAGCCTTAGTCGATTATGCGTTATATTTAAACCAAATATGTCGACAACACCTCAGTGTTTGTCGACTGTATCCTAGATCCTCACTATAATAGTCGACTATGCCTCTCGATTCTGTCGACTATTTAGATTCGCTTATTTAAAGATTGGACGACTATCGGATTTCTTAAAACCCTAACTTCTCTTTGTGTGGCCAAATTGCTCTCTTTCTCTTTGAGTACTGAACCCTCCTCTCTCATTTTCCTTTGTATTCTCGATCATATCTTGCTATCCCTCTCTTCCTCTCTCTCTCGATTGCATCTTTTTCTCTCAAAGGCATGAACAAAGAACTTGGGCAAGGACAAAGGAAAAGGAAAGGAACCGGCCTCTTTAAGTTGTCCACCATCTCAACTTAGGCCTCAAATCCAATTTTTCAACTCTAAGGATCAACAAGAAAGGTATTCCATTCACTTTGAATCTCGAGAAGTCCTAGAAGGTCGTTGCTTGGACATAACGTTTCTAGAATCTATTGGTTTTCCTTATATTCAAATGTTTAAGGACTTTGGCTGATAGGATTTCTTAATAATTCATCGATGCATATATGAAGATGTTGTTAGGGTTTTTTACTCAAATGCAGATAATACCTATCATAAGAGAAAGTCGAATAAAAAGTTTAAAACAAACATTGGGGATTCTCACATAGAAGTTACTTTGACATTGATTAACAATCATTTTGGAATTCCTTTAGATGGTGAGGATTTGCCTCTTGGACCCAAGACTATGTTCAGGCTAGTAAAAAAGTCATAGGAGATGACTCTATTACATCTAAAATCACTAACACAACAAGTATGGACTTAAACACTAGAATTCTTCATCTTATTTGATGTCAGATGATTTACCCTAGGAGTGATATTTTTTCTCTGGTTACTAGACTTGATTTGTGGCTACTTCAATGCATTAAGGCTAAGAGAAGGCCAAATCTATGTCTACTGATGATCAACTTGATGATAGAATCTTTCTCAACAAAGACTAGGTCACTTCCTTATGACATGGCAATTAGTGAATTATTGGATAGTTTAGTGAGCCACATGGAAAGTGCTAGGGAAGTCTATCTTAGCCCCTCTTAGCATATTAATGACAAGACATCCATTAGAATTGGCTATGCAAGTAAGGATGGGGAATGGGTCAAGGTTGATAAGCCAGAAAATCCTAGGAAAAAGAGAAGATCAAAAGGACCATCTTCATCTCAACCTGAGTCTCACGATGAGTTAGTGGTTCAAGGGATGGCAGATTTAAAATTGGATATATCAAGGGTTGAAGCAAGTTTGACAGAGTTTAGGGAAGAGGCCAGATTAGATTTGTAAAGTCTCCATAGGTAGTAAGAAGATCTTTTATCTCAAATTGGACGGCTCATTCAAATGCTATCTTCTCAGTATCCTCCTCCTATTACATCTCCATCTCTGCCATCAGCTTCCTCTCCTTCATCAGCTCAATTCTTTCCATCATCCATTTCTCATGATGTCTAGATGATGCCCTCATCATACATTCTACTTTACTTTTGATATATGTATGCTTATTTTGACAGTATTGAATGTTGTTTTTTTGTTTTGTTGAACTACATTATTCCTCTATGAATGAATGTTTAAGTATTGACATTTTACTCTTGTTAATGAATATTTGACTCTAACTGCATGCTTCAATAGTTGAATGATCTCTAAGAGGTGCTTGGTTTAAGGGGGAGCCTCAGTGTGTTCTAAAAAGGGGGAGTTTGAATCTTTTTGATTTTGACAAAAATGGGGAGACAAAATGAATGAATTGATTTTCATATTTGTTTTATCATCATCAAAAAAGGAGAGATTGATATTTTACTCTTGAAAAATAAAATAGTTTTGATAATAACTATATGAAAATCAATATTTAAATCTATACTTTAAATATGAATTAATTTGAAAGAAAAGTTTATGAAAATCAATTTTGAATTCTATAAAGAGTAAGGTTGAGTGTGTTTAAATTCAAAATGAATATCTTTTTGATAATCCCAACTTGCTTTCAAAAGAAACAAAGTTAGGAAATATCAAGTGTTCAAATTTTTAAAATGGATAGTCGACTATGTGTATAAGTGCTGCCGACTATGCCTATGAATAATCGACTATGTGCCTAAGTGTTGTCGACTATGCCTGTAGATAGTTGACTATGGGTTATGATCTATCGATTATGCCAAAGCTTCTGTTGACTATATTGTGTTTTGTTGACTATGAAAATTCCTCTGTTGATTATATATGTGTATGATGTTATAAAATTTCTTTATATTTTTGGATGTGTCGACTATGTAGCAGTGTTTGTCGACTATCAGTAAAATTGGTTGAGCATCTGTCGACTATCCATTCTTGTTTGTCGATTATGCCTAGTTTTATTTGAAAATATAGTCGACTAACTTATTTTGTTTGTCGACAGTTTGTTTCTCAAAAACTTGTGACGACTAGTTTTTAGCGCATTTAATGATCGCCCAACCACCCATAATAGTCCAAATTTTAAACTTATCCACCATCAACTATAAATAGGTGGTTGAAGATACATTAAAGACTGCTAGAAAAATTTATTATTCAACGTCCGAACATTCAAGCATCAATGTGCCTTAAATTTCTCTCTCTCTCATCTATATTATCTTTGTGAGGATTTGCATTTAATTTGTAACACTCATTGTAAGCCTTGATTTTTCATTTAGAGAGAGCTTGTAACTAAGAGTTGTACTCTTAGACTCTCATTCTCATTATCTTGTATTTGACCTAGCGTAAGCTAGAGGGCCCATTATATTGGGAGGTTTTTAAGTTTTCCTAGTCACAGACTAGAGGATCTACTCGAGTTGAGTAGGGGGTTGATAGTGAGATTGCTTCAAAATCCTTAGTGGGTAGTTAAGGTAGTAGACTAGACTTGAAAAGCCGAACCACTATAAATCATTATCCCCTGTGCTTTCCATTTTGCTTATTTATGTTAGCATTTTTATCCCTACTTATTTCGTTCATTCATTCATAAGATTTCATATTTATTTTTCACAAAACGATATTGTCTTTACATGGTTAATACCTCATCATGCCATTTCAAGGTCTTAAGATTTAACGAATCTGTGGTCTTAATAGACGACATCTGTAACACCCCGTCCCATCGGACCGTGTCACAATGCTGGGGCCCCTCGTATACATATATATTTCCTTTCTTAAATACATTACTTATTTTTCAAATACCGTATTTCAAAGGGAAACCCACCCAGCAAATCATTCACAATGCGGAAGCGATAATCGAAACCTGATATGGTATATACTTGAATTCACCTTATATTATATCATAAAGAATTCGTACCATATATTACATCATATCCTCAAATATAAAATACATAGAAACACGTTTCCCGAGATAACTTCTAACACCCTAGGTGCAATCATAAGATACCTCAAATACATAGCCATTTCTCAACATATAAAATACTGGAATCTCCTGCTGAATCTATCGGCCACGCCATCACGTACCGTCATATCTCAACATGCTCCTTGTCTAATCTGCAAGTCTAAACTAGAACATTGAATGTTCCAAGGGCATAACCCATTAGAAGATGAAACTTCTAGTGAGGGTCCAAAAACATATATATGAATGTATGATGCAATAACATAAACAACATTTGCCCTTAGTGTAACTTCCCTGGCCCGCAAGCTCGACTAGGAATCCTAGGCAAATCTCGAACCTCTACAGAATAAGCTTAACGTTATTCCCTCAACGCCCTTAGGGAATTACGGCTACACTTTGGGGACGACATCCCATTCCCATTCACAAATATCAATATGATAATAATATCGTACCATGCAAATATCACGACTTTCCATGCAATATGACAAAATGAATATTGCATTCATATATAGCATGCATATAAACAATCATATCATAAATATAAGTTCTTGTGAGAAAATCACTCACATTTGCCCAAAGATCAAGACACCTCAAAAAGCGTGCATCGCCTTAATATGCGTGTCCGACCTCGAATCTCGTGTCAACTCTCAAAACTTACACCAATCACATCATCTCAATTACCTCAATCATAAGAATGATATTTTATTACTAAATATCTCAATATTCCATTTATTTCCTTTTTTCTTTCATTTTCCTTTATTTTTCCTTCTAAAAATCCCAATAAATACCTCGAGACCATTTTCTCAAATCTATCTTCACAAAAATTCATAATAGACTATAAACTTCAAGGAAAAAATACTGGATTTACACGAATATTGCGTTTTTATGCAAAATAAGGCTCTTTGGTGTAGAAACCTAGACATCGGGAATCCAAACTCCCAATCTTTTTGCACAAACCTCCATAAGATAATTTTCTCTATTTTCTAGGAATTTTTCCTGATTTTTGAAACACCTCACGCACCATCACGTGCCTAGCGCAAGTGGGCGCGTGTGGAGACCAGCGCATGACCGGCACGCGCCGATTGTCTTCTCCGGCGACAACGACGTCGGAGATCCAGGCCGACACTACCAGAAGCTTCCCCTATTCCAATCGATCCTTTTGGCATACCTTTGAGGCTAAAAGAACCATTGGAAGGCATCCCATCGGGGCCTCGAATGTTCGGCCAGGCGGACCGCCTCTTTTTTCTAGCGAAGCTCAAACGGCCATCAAATGGCCATGAAAATGGCCCAAATTCTCCAGAATGCATCCTTAGACTATGGGCAACAAAATCCCCTTAATCTTACCTCTCAATTCTTTGAATAAAATGGCTAATTTGAAGCTCGAAAATACCAAACTTTCGGCCACTTCGAATGCCTATTTGTAGGCAAAATCGAGCCCTCAAACGCCCTTAGCCACTCGACCCACTTGATTTAGAGCTTCACTTGCCCCTGGATCAACCTCGAGCAAGCCTTATCCGACCACAAATGCAAGTTGTAGGCTTTTGACATTTCAACCGAATTCTTGGTCGAATTTTCGGCCACCCCGGTGGCTTTGGTCGGCCAAACCCTTTACAAAAGTTGGTTTCCAGACCAAGCCTCATGCAACCCTATGGTCCATTTCGGCGGTTGCAGACCGGCCAGAAACTAGTCGATTTTCCATTGGCCAATCTTTTGCCAAATTGCACTTTGGCCCCTCTAAGTTTGGGTTTATCACTTTGACCCATTTCTACTTAACCCCTCAATTTTTTGATATTGCAAACAAGACCCTCAAGTCCTAAAACATCATTTTGAACCCCGAAGATTCCAAAACAACCTTGTTTCGGCCTCCCTCTAGCAAATTTTAAAAACTACACTTAGACCCGAATCTTCGTTTTGGCCTCAAACCCATTTGTTTCTTCCTGAAACCTCTGAAGGGTTGTGCCTCATGAAAAACCAAAGCCCCCTCAAGCTTCTGTTGACTTCTGAGAAGCCTCCTATAAAGATTCGATTTTGCAGCCTAATTGACAGTTACCATTTTGCTGTACCGAAAACTGTTCCCGATCTTATTTCTTTCAGCTCGTTAATCCTATCTCGGTGTGCTCGTTAATTCCACGTCATTTTTCTTTGGAATCTCGGCTCTAGGGCACTCTCGATAGTCGATTCGATCATTCATACAGTAATAAATTACCGTTATACCCTCCATTTATCCTTAAATTTCATTTTTGTCCCAAGATAAATTACTCTTGAGTCCTTTAGAATTTCTCGGGTATTACAACATCTCTGTTTCTCAAAAGAATTTTTTTTAATATACCAATTCACCCCCCTCTTGGTGTGTGCCATACCATTTCAATTATATCAGACCTAATCATTGATCTCACATCATTCATCTGCCATCTGACCACATTTTGGTCGTTACTCTCATTATCTCTTTGATAGTCTTATTGTCCAACACTCTCATTATCTCTCTCATAGTCTTATTGTCTGATGCCTTCATCTTTGGTGATCTTTCTTTGGTCTTAGAATCATTTAAAGGTAATATATGAATCTATTTTCATTTTGCTCGTCTTTCTTATAGTCTCGTTTGACCCCTTCATCTCCAACAATCTCTCACTGTTCTTACAATCCTTTTAAAGATTTTGTTCTAACTTTTATTTTACTCATTGATTTTGATTTTGATTTTGTTGTAAAAGCCCTATATAGAAAATGGGTGAATATGGGTTTACAGGAATTCAATTAAAACTTTGAATGAATGCTGTTAATGCTTGTTGGAACACATTTATTTGGACAGTTCAAAATTATCAAGATTTTGGTAAAAAAATGATTAATTTGAAATATTGGTTAAATTAGTCCTCGCCCCCCTTGTCGGCGGCGGCTCGCCTTCATTCTCTCTTCTTGCTGCTCCGTAGGACTGTTGCTCGCTGCCTCTCTCTCCTCTCGCTGCTCAGTCGCCCTTGCCCTCTCATTCTCTTGCCTCTCATTGCTCGGTCGGCGGTCGCTCACTCTCGCCGGCTCGCCTCGCCCTTGTGGCCGGTGGCAGTTCGTCCTCGTTCTCGCCTCTTGCTGCTTCGTCAAACCATCGCTTGTTGCCTCTCTCTTCTCTCGCTACTCCATCGCCTTTGCCCTCTCGTTCTCTTGTCTCTTGTTGCTCGGTCAGCAATCGCTCGCCCTCGCCGGCTCACCTTGCCCTAGTGGCAATGGTGGCTTGCACTCTGTTGCTCACTGCCTCTCACTCCGTGTATTCTACAATTCGAGGCCCATTTTTACATTTTGCCGTATGGCTCCAAAATTTCAAGTACGACACTGCATTCACATCGTTAAGAAATTCAACAAATGGCTAATCTATAATTCATTTATCAACTGACATGGTAGTAAAGTCAACAATTGAAGATATTTCTCAACCAATTCCACCCCAATCTCAACCTCTACCTATTATTAATAAAGGGGTATCCCATTAATTACGTACGGTTACGTACTCCCAATTCTAATCAATGATGGCTAAATGAAAGAAATTGCTTCTTTTTAAAAGAAAGAAAGAAAAGAAAAATATGAGAGAGACTACTTCTTAAAAGAGACTGCTTCTTTTTTTTTACCAAGCAAAATGAAAGAAAGAAAAGAAAAATATGAGAGAGAGAGAGAGAGAGAGAGAGTTCACATTGAACGTGCAAAACAAACAAAGAACTTGGAAACTCTCAAACTGGCATCTCTACCACACTTCCAAATTTTGTCTTGGCTTTCTTTTAATTAATTGATTTCCTTTAATTTGTTACTTACTTGAGTCTCATTGTACTCTTCAAGAGGTGCTCCAGACAAATTTGAAGATTTGACCAACTCAACCATTGTGATATTCTCAATTTGAACAATAGTGATACGATTTTCTAACATCATCACTCATACTTATAGATTTATCTATTCTTATTTCTATGTTCTAGACCAGCAATATTGTATATATGTTCTTTTAAGCTTGCAAGCACTCTCTTTAATTAGCGTTGATGGCATTGTTAACATTCATAACTAAAAGAAACTCATAAATCCCATCTCCAAGCTCTACATCTTTCTTTTTTTTTCTTTATTCTCACTCTTTTTTTTTAGTCTAATCTCCTCATAATTCTTAACAAAGTCAATATATATAATGGGATTGGAAGGGTTTAAATTTAAATGGTGGGTGGCTGTCTACCTACCTATGGCCATCCTTACCCTGCCAATAATCAATCAATAATTTTTTTTATATAATTAATAATAATAATAATAATAATAATAATAATTCAACATAAAACGACGTGGTTTCGTTGTTCCTTTCTTCCCTCTCCCCTGCTCCCAAGATTCTCTCCTTTCTTTCGTTCTTTCTTTCTTTCTCACCTATTCTCCCGTCTCTGTACTGGTCGTATTCTTCTCTGTCCATATAGTATAATAGAATGGCGACTTTGATTGAGCCCTGAGTAGGATTGCTCCTTCTCTACTGCTTCCGTAAAGCTTCCTCTTTTGGTCTTTGCTCGACCACTCATCAACTATTCCTGCTTCGAGTTTTGGGGGATTTTCTACTGGCTTCAAGAATCTCTTTCTTTGGCATAATATACGGCAATGGTGTGCGGCCTTTCGGATAGCAGTGGTGAGTTTGTCATCAAAGACTCTCTTTAACACTCGCACTCCCTTCTCCACTTTCTAGGGTTTTACGGGACTTCTACGTTTGAAATACTGTTTGTGATTCCGTGATTTGTTACTTATTAATGGTTTTGAGAAAGAAGGAATTTCGTAATTAGGGCTTAGGGCTTGATGTGGGGTAGAATTAAAAATGCCTTGTCATCTTCATGTTGCGACTGTAAGCTTCTGCGTATATGAAGCAATGAGATTTTAAGGGTTTGTTGATCCAATAAGATATGACTATAGGGTTTCAAAACAGTACCTTGGGTTGGGTATTTCTGTAGGGTTTGATGGAAGTCAGTGGACTTCATGTCACCAGGGGACTGGCTATATGAAAACTTAAGAAAAAAAAGAAAAAAAAAAAGTTTAGGTAGAGACACCAAGATTTCGTCATTCAGAAGATTGAAAAGGAACAAGTAAAAAGAAGCTTAGGGTTTATGTATGACGGAACATGCCCACGTAGACAATCAATAGGATTTTTTTAGTCTTCAATTTTATTTCCCAAGAGACAACTTCTTTCTCAGTGAGTTGTGTTGGATTATACTGAAGCTTTATTGAATACATAGAACATGTTTTGATCAAAATTCTCTCTTTTGTTTGTTATTTTACTTGGTATGAGCATGTTTTTGATTGGTAAATAGATGCTGCTAGCTCTGCTCATGGATTAGCCTTTTTGCACAAGAGATGCTGTTCGCTAGGTATTTGATCTAATCTTGTGCAGAAATGGACATTTCATTTTGATGGACTATTACACATGCAACAATATATTATAGAATGGGTTGCATTAACCATTGAAGAAATTGACCCTAGGTTAATGGATTGGTTGCAGTACACTTAATTGAACATTATAGAACCAAAATTATCACAAAGGTCTAAACCATGATGGGAGGACTCTCAATTCATGGTAGTCCATTATTTTAGAATACAAGGAGTGAGACTTCCATGTATGACACCTCTGTATGTTGGGTAACTGCTATCAAGAATTTGAGAACTCTTAACCACAAAGTTGCCACACCATTTTTGTAAGAAACTTATTATGCCTTTTTTGGTGCAATCTATTAGTTTGTGTTTATTAAATTTGATTGGAGTCATTCTGATAAGTTGTTGTTAGGATTATGAGCACTAGGATCCTCTCAATTCAATGCCAATCTCACACACTCTCTCACTCGAAATGAATTCAAACAACAGAAATAAGAAAGCAAAATATGATTTATACAGACTTCCTTACAAGATTAGGAAGTTGCCAAAGACAAGCTTAGGAAAGCTTTCTAAACCTAGATTAGGAAATATACATCTTTTAGGATACAACAAATTAAGGAAATATATACTAATCTAGATCTAGAAGATACAATCCTAATTTAGGAAATATATACAATCATAATTAATCAATCATTCATAATCAGTCAATCATCAATCAATCAATCAACACTGATCTTGCCTGAGATTAGGACCTAATTGTCGACACTCCCCCTTAAGATTGGGTGTGAATATCTTGCATTCCAATCTTGCTTATCATTCTTCTGAACATGGCTGCAGGCAAGCCTTTGGTTAGCATGTCTGCTAACTGATTATGTGATGAAATGTAGGGTGTGCATATAAGTCCACTATCCAATTTTTCCTTTGTGAAGTGTTTGTCCAATTCAACATGCTTTGTCCGGTTGTGTTGAATTGGATTACGAGCGATACTGATTGCCGACTTGTTATCACAATAGAGATTCATAGGTGTGGTTCATGAGATCATTTAGTAAAATTTTTAGCCACAATAATTCACACATATCTTGAGCCATGGATCGAAATTCCGCCTCAGCACTTGACCTAGCAACCACATTTTGTTTTTTGCTTCTCCATGTTACCAAATTGCCTCCCAACATGGTACAATAACTAGAAGTTGATCTTCCATCTATAACAGATCATGCATGGTCAGTATTTGTGTAGGCCTCTAGTGTCATGGCTTCTCCTTTCTTGAATAAAATGCCTCTCCTAGGTGCTTCCTTTAGATAGTGAAGTATTTTGTACACAGCTTTGAGATGACTTTCTTTTGGGTAGTGCATAAACTGATTGACCACCCCGAACAACATAGGTTATATCTAGCCGAGTATGGGCCAGATATATCAATTTCCCTACTAGCCTCTGATAAGCCCCTTTGTCAACTATATTGTCCTCCAAAGCCTCTCCTAGCCTATGATTCAGGTCAATAGGGGTTTCAACTGCCTTGCAACCTAGCAATCCGGCTTCATTTAGGAGATCCACTATATATTTTCGTTGGGAAATGAATATGCCTTCTTTTGAATGAGCCACCTCTATTCCCAAAAAATATTTTAATCTCCCAAAATCTTTGATCTCGAATTCCTTCACCAAACACTCCTTTAGTTGGGTCATACCTTCCTCATTATTGCCGGTAACAACAATATCATCCACATACACAATAAGCACTGTTACTCCCCCTGTGACCGAGTGCTGAATAAAAAGTGTATGGTCTCCTTGGTTTTGTCTATATCCCATACTAAGTATTACACTTGTAAATCTGCCAAACCAAGCCCGTGGGGACTGTTTCAGTCTATGCAGGGGCTTTTTTAGTTTGCATACAATTGGTTCTTGTGTGCTTGTCCCATAACCTGGTGGCATTTCCATATATACCTCCTCTAGATTCCGATGCAAAAATGCATTTTTGACATCAAATTGATGCAGTGGCCAATTTAGGTTAGTAGCCAAAGAGAGGAGGGCTCTAACTGTATTCAGCTTTGCCACTGGTGCAATGTGTCCAAATAGTCCATCCCATACACTTTTGTATATTCTTTTGCAACCAATCTTGCCTTGTACTGATCTAGAGACCTATCAGACTTATATTTCTTAGTATAGAGCCATTTACAACCCATCGGATGTTTTCCCTTAGGCAATTTCACCAAATCTCAGCTCTGATTTTTTTCTAGGGCTGCCATCTCAGCCTCCATGACATCCTTCCAGTTCTTATTCCCTATAGCTTCAGAAAAATTTCCTGGGATAGGAATAGTATGTAGGCTGGTAAAAAAGGCTCTATGGGTAGATGATAGCTTAAAAAAGGAAAGAAATAGGTGTAAATGATGTTTGGTACATGTTCTAGTTCCTTTTCTAAGTGCAATGGGCTAGGTCATATGTATTTGTCTCGAGTGTGGATTCAATAGGTTTTATAGAGCTATTATCAAGAGGGTCGGTTGAGAAGATACCCGGAGATGGCTCTGAAATGGTGGTAGAATTGTCAATGTTACTTCTGTCTGGGGAGATTTTAGGACTAATAGGACTTGCAGTGGATGTTGGGGCTTGCATAGGATTAGATTTAGGTTTCTTTCACCTTGAATATACCTGTAGTGGGTGGGGAGTAGATGGTGAAACTTTCTCTGGTGTCACACTTACTGAATCATTCAGATTAGAAGATGGGTTCAAGGAAGGTGACAGGTCATAGTTAGAGAGAATTAAAGGAGAATCCCTATTGGTCAAGGTTAGATTTTGTTCTTGAGTACTAGAGGATTTAAAGTAGGACTCACTCTCAACAAAGGTTTCGTCTATAGATACAAAAAATTTCTTTGAAGAAGGGTGATAGCATCGATAACCTTTTTGTGTAGAAGAATATCCAATGAACACACTTTAAGGCATGAGGATCTAGCTTCCTCTAGTGGCGGTACAATTCGAGCTTCCACAGCTCGATCAAGATGATCCCTTTTGAGGCCCTTTACGATTACAAGCCAGATTTACTTCCTACCCTAGGAGGCCACACAACAGTCGTAGTAGTTGAGGCCTATTTACACTAGAGACAAGAGGTACTAAGAATGGTAAAAGAAGAGTTGGCCGAGGCAAGGAATAGGATGAAGCATACTAGCAGAATGAAGGAGGAGTGAATGAGAATTCTCAATGGGGGATGAAGTATAGTTGAAGCTCAGCCAGCAACATTTCAAGGCACTAACCAAACAAACCATATCTAAGTTGAACCCCAAGTATTATGATGGTCCATTGAAAATTTTGGAGAAAATAGGAGTTGTAGCTTACCGGTTGCAGCTACTTAAGGAAGCAAGGATACACCTTGTCTTCCATGTCTCTCTTATCAAGAAAGCAGTGGGTAAACTAAGATCTACCCCAAAATTACCTTCTATGGTGGGAGAAGTACCTCCAGATGCCGTGCCAACTACCATTGTGGACAAAATTGTCATACAACGCCATGGAGTTCCTCTAATCTAGGTGTTAGTTCAATGGTCCTCCCTTCACTCTGATAACAATACTTGGGAGTACTTGTCGGAGCTTCTTCAACAATTTTCCAATGTTGCAAGCTTACTACATATTTCTTGCGGACAAGAAATACTTTTAAGGGGCCAGGATTGTAATGATAGCCAGCTGATTATAATAAATAAATGTGTAATTAGGGTACTAGGATTTGAATTTTCGTTTAGCATAGCTAGTAGAATGTGTCACGATAGACAATAGAAGAATCCTTGAATCAGTGTGATACAAGGATGATCAAGGAAAATACAAGAGAGGAAGAGAGGAAATAGAAGAGTGAGTGAGACTGGAAAGATAGTCGAGAGCGAGAGAGAATTGAGAGAAAAGTTCTTAATCATTCATAATCCTTCTCCATCAGTGGAGAAGGTAATATATCCGCTTGGAAGGGAGAATCTCGCCCATGCAAGCGGTTACAACTAATTCTTTTGTCTTTTCCTCAGGCCTTACACGTGGCCTGACACCTAACAGAATGCAAGCTGTAGTAGCAGCATGCTTAACGGAAATAAGATTTGTAATGAAACAGAAAATTAACTAGGCTAAAGCAAAAAATTAAAATGTCTTGCAGCTGGTTCGTGACAGAATGTTCCAGCATGCTGTAGCCACTTGCAAGCGCACATGGGCACGGTGCTAACTGTTTTTGGTGCCCAAACTATTGGATTAGTATAAATAATTGATCTGAGGGCTTAAACGAACATGTTGAATGAATTTGGATATTAGTTTTCCCCCAATTCTCTCTAAATCTCTCTTTGCCTCCATTCTGATCTCTCTCTCTCCCTCCCAAATATCTTCCACACACTCTCCCATTTTAGTTCTCAATTCCTCAAGAACTCTCTTGTTAGATTCGTAATCTGACACCTTTCTTTTCTAGATACTTGTTATCAAACTGTTTGGGTTGGTACACCTTCTAGATCATTTTTATAGTATACATCATGATCTATAATTGTTGGGAAATAAGGAATATTTTTTAGAATTATCAGATTTATGGATTATTGTTTGTTTCCTATAGTTGTGGGTTGTTTTTCAATTATTTTTATTTGGTAGTGGGTTGAGTTATGGTCTTTAATTTGTGTTTTGTTTCAAATTAGGTGGTTAAATAGTGGTTCCTTATTTTAAGGAAGTGGGTAGTTTCTTCTCCTAAACTGTATATATAGTTAGTCTATTGTGCTAGAGATAAGGTAGTTTTTCCTTGCTAAATCCTAACATGGTATCAGAGCTATAGGCACTCTATTTCTAGGAAGTCGATACTTTGTTCTATCGTGACCTTGAGCCTAGCAATCTTGTGACCCGAGAGATCAAGTGCAATTTATCTGGAAGCTATGTCTACTGCAATAGAATTGAGTGGTGCATTTGAAGCACCAGTTACAACAACTATTAGTGGGGAGAACAAGAGCACTACTCCAACCAGAGAATTGCAGAACATCCAGGTATAAGCTAAATGGTAAGAATTATTTGAAGTGGTCTCAATTGATTCGTACATTTCTAAAAGGGAGAGGCAAGTTGATCCATTTACTCGGTACTGGACCTAAACAAGGAGACCCTACATTTGAAGCTTGGGATGAAGAAGATTCTATGGTAATGTCTTGGTTTTGGAATTCAATGTTTCCTGAAATAAGTGATACTGTTATGTTCTAAGTACAACTAAAGAAATTTGGGATGCAGTCAAGCAAACTTATTCTAAAGTTTGAGATGCAACCCAGATATATGAGATTAAAACAAAGATCTCTGCATCAAAGCAAGGAAACTGATCAATCACTAAATATTCCAATCTTTTGCAAACTTTGTGGCAGGAAATGGATCACTACCAGTGTATCAAAATGACCTGCAATGAGGATGCAACTCTACTAAAAAGGTTTGTTGAAGAAGGCAGGATTTATGAATTTTTTTGCTGGTCTAAACATTGAGTTTGATATAGGAGTACAAATACTTTGGAAAGAGGACTTGACATCCCTATATGAGACTCTAGATATTGTCCGTGCTGAGAAAGGAGGGAGATGAGTCATGCTTGAAACTCCTACAATGGAAAATTCTGCACTAATGACAAGAAAGGTACCCATGCAGGATTCTAAAATTGAATGCCAAAGGGGTGAGGCTAAAAGAACTCCAAATGGGTCTCAGTCAAACAAAGATCTATTGTGGTGTACGTATTGCAAGAAGCTTAGACATGCTATAGACAAATGATGTAAGTTACATGGAAAAAGCCACAAGTTGAGAGTAAAGGGACATCAAGCAAAGGGAAAAAGCCACAAGTTGAGAGTAAAGGGACATCAGGCAAATAGAAGAGGCATGAGGAGGCCTATTTTGCAAACACACAATAGGCTGGAGAAATGGATTCTTCAAAATTATTGACAACTGAGTTTAATATGGAAGAAATTACAAAACTAAGACAATTAATTGGATCCTTAGGGAAACCTATTGGTTTAGGTACCTATACTTAACTTTTTAAGGTATTTCTTCCTTCTCTCTTACACTAAATGCCTCAAATACTACTCTCTCAAGTGCCTTGATTAATGATTTAGGGGTCACAGATCATATGACCTATTCCTCCCAAAAATTTATTTCGTATACCTCATGTCCTAGTAATAGAAAAATTACCATAGCTAATGGTACAACCACAACCACTACGGTAGCAGTTCAAGGAGATGTGTATATCAATGAATCTCTTACCTTAAAAAATGCTTTGCATGCACTTAAGTTATTTACTAATCTTGTTTTAATTCAGAAACTCACCACATATTCTAATTGTAGGGTGATTTTTCATCCTTCTCATTGTGAAATTTAGGAGCAGGGCACAAGGAGGATGATTGGACATGCTAAAGAGAAAGAAGGTCTCTATTATCTTAAAGAACAAAGTGGCTAAAGAGAAAGAAGGTGTCTATTATCTTGAGGAACAAAGTGGATAGGAGACTAAGGCAGTTAAGTTCTCTCCAATGTCCTATATGACTGATTCCTCACAGTCACGTAGAGAAAGGATTTGGCTACAACACCTACGTCTTGGTCATCCATCTTTTAATGTTCTTAAGATAATGTATCCTTTATTGTTCAAAAGATTAGGTGGAGAAGACTTTTAGTGTGACATATGTGAATTTGCAAAACATAAGGGGACATCATTTCCTATTAATATGAAAAGAAGTCCTTTTCCCTTTGATCTTATATATACTGACATTTGGGGTCCATCTCCTATTCCTAATATCACTGGAGCTCGGTGGTTTGTGTCATTTATTAATGATTGTACTCGTGCCACTTGGATTTATCTTTTAAAAAACAAATCTAAAGTGAGTTCTATAGTTTTTGTTTTCTATAATATGGTAAGAACTCAATTCAATGTTGAGATCAAACGAATCCGATCTGATAATGCTAAGGACTATTTCAATCAATTCCTTACTTCCTATTTCCAAGCAAGAGGCATAATTCATGAGTCATCTTATGTGAATACTCCACAACAAAATGGGGTGGCCAAAATAAAGAGTGGACATCTTCTAAGTATCACTAGAGCTCTCTTATTTCAAAGGAATGTTCCAAAACAGTATTGGGGGAAAGCTATCTTAACTTCTACTCTATCTCATAAACCGACTGCCATCAAGGAATCTAAATTCTCAAAGTCCTCTCCAACTACTGCCTCAATTCTTTCCACAAGTTCCAATCTCTAATGGTCTTATGCCTAGAATATTTGGGTTGTAACATTTGTTCATTTACACACTCAACAAAGGGGAAAACTTGATCCTAGAGCTCTTAGATGTTTTTTTGTGGGATATTCACTTACTCAAAAAATGTATAAATGTTTTCATCTGCCTACCAAAAGATTCTTTTATCAGTAGATGTTATATTTGCTGAACAAAATCAATATTTTGTTCAGAATTCTCTTAAGGGGGAGACCTCAATAACTGAGGAAAATGATAGAGATCTATTTCTTCTTGAGTTTCCTTCTTTATTACCTTCCTCTGTTCAGCACATACAACCTACTGTTACATCATTACAACTTGTATCTAAGCCTCAAGAATAGATACAAGAAGTTTTAGTTCTGGAACTTGAACACTATCCACTTCAAGTATACTCAAGAAGAAAGAGACCAACTGCTCCTTCAGTTCTTGCTCAAGCATCTGAATTATCACTTGGTCTTGACATTGAGCATAATGAGGTAACCACTTCTACTTCCATCTCTCCTAATGAAATTGAACTTCTTGATGATATATCTAACTCAAGTGATAGTGACCTACCCATTGCTACTTGCAAAGGAAATAGAACTTGCACAAAACACCCCATGCACCTATTGAGTTCAACAAAAGAAAAAGCTATGGTATGCAGGTTAAACAAAGCTCTATATGGGTTGAAACAATCACCGAGAGCTTGGTTTGGAAAATTTACCAAAGCCATGCTGAAGTTAGGATACAAACAAAGCCAAGGAGACCATACTCCATTCATAAGACATTCTGTTAGTGGAAGAATGACTGTTTTGTTAGTCTATGTAGATGATATTATAATGACAGGAAATGACTTGGAAGGAATGGAAAGTCTAAAGAAGTGTTTAATAAAAGAATTTAAAATTGAAGAGTTAGGCAAGCTGAAGTATGTCTAGGGTATCGTAGTAGCTCACTCTTAGCAAAGAATTTTCATATCCCAACAGAAGTATATTCTTGATTTATTAATCGAGATCGGTATGCTAGGATGCAGGCCGACTGGAACCCTTCTTGAGCCTAATCATAGACTTAGTAGTAGTCCATAAGATGTAGCAGCTGTAATGAAACCCCAAGGCACGAGAAGAAAGACGCGAAAGAAAATGAACAAAAGGAATTCACTCAAATTTACTGAAATGAGAATGTAAACAAAATTACAAGAGGGAGAGTGCGTAGCTGGATTTATGTACAACTCACCTCACTAACACATTGCTGTTGCAATCTTATAACAATAGAAACCACCTTAAGTAATAGCCTGACTAACAACCACTACTTATACTGACAGAACAACATATATAAGCATTACAATTATCAATCATCAAAACATAAGTAAGGGCTGCTACTCAAATGCTAAATGCTTCCACATTCCCCCTCAAACCAGACTCCATAGTAGAAGAAATTATTTTTATACGTGAACTACCTGTGGAGTCATTAGAGCTAATATGCCCTAGTGATAACTTAAGACCAAGTTTATCACACAAGAACAGAAATCGGGTCCTTGGCAATCCTTTAATAAGAATGTCAGCCACTTGATAAGAAGTAGGAACATATCTAATCTCTATTTCACCATTCTCTGCTTTCTCTCGAACAAAATGCACATCAATCTCAATGTGCTTAGTATGAGAATGAAAAAAAGGGTTTTTAGCAATACTCTTTGTAGCCAAATTATCACTCCAAACAATCGGGGTAGTAACAGATGGATATCCCAATTCTGAAAACAAAGACTTCAGCCACTAGATCTTTGTAACACCTTGTGCAATTGCTCGGTATTCAGCTTCCCCAATTGACCTAGCTACCTCAGACTGCCTTCGTGACCCCAAACAATCAAATTCTTGCCAAGAAACACACATAGCCCACTAGTGGACTTTTTTGTAACCTAAAAGCCTGCATGGTCAACATCATTATACACAGCTAAGGACATATCATTAGGAGATAGAGAACCCAATAGACCCAAACCAATAGTCCCAAACCAATAATCCCCTTAAGATACCTAAGTAGTCGTTTGCAGGCTAACCAATGCTGTAGCTTAGGAACTGACAAAAATTAGCTTAACTTGTGAACTGTAAAAGCAATATTTTGTCGTGTATACATCAAATATTGTAGGGAACCAATGATAGTCCTATATAATGCTGGATTGGAAAAGGAATCACCTTCATCAGTTAAAGAAACACTCGAAGTCATAGGTGTGACACTGTTAGTGTAGGCGCTCTAAACTCAATCAGATTGGGCATGTTGTACATTGACAATTGCAATCTTATTTATTATTGAATAAAGAGTTATTCAATTTCACAAGAAATCGTAGTTTCTTGTTATTATTGTAATGACTAGATTATACTAGATAGAAGTCCATATGATGTATACTATGAGTAATCTTTAAAGATGTGAGATAATGCATCACAGTTTGTAGATATCATTAAATGTCCCAAGTCGTAGCAATGTCAAAAATGGACATTGAAAATTGCGGTAAGACTTGTATGTGCTATGTTTTTGCTATCTGATAGCATTGGGGGTCTCACACCCATAGGCATGGGGATGCCTAGACATGTGCGTAGGTGACCAATGTTGGAGAACATGTGGACATGACTCGTCATGTGAATCCATTTTGGTTATATATTGATGGAATTCTCATACGAGATGGATGTAACTAATCTTTGGATTTGAGGTTGTCACAGTCATCTCATAAGAAAATCGGTATGCTTTGACATCGTTACGATAGGCATAGGCCTAGACAAAGGCTGCACATGGGTGATCGTTAGGCATATCGTGAAGCTTATGGAGATGGGTGCATAACCAAGATGGGACTCGTCTATCCCTTGAAAGAGGATGATGTATCTAAGGCGCATTCGGTGAATATTCACTTTAAATCTACGGCCATGGTAAAAGAGATCAATAAGGAGTTATTGATTTACTTTCTATTGAGTGAGGATATCCGGAGGATCAAAGAAAACTCATGTGATTGTAATCAAGCAACACGTCGCTAGACTTGAGATCATAGAAGATACATTGACGAGAGGATCGAATTATACGGTAACTATGCTTGTGAAATGTTGTTTGCGGATTATGAATCCTTTTGAATAATTGGGTAGGCATGATGTTTTGCTAGAGACGAATCTTGTATTATGTGTTAGTACCAACACATTGCTAATATATTCGAAAGCCTATTTAGTCATACACAAAAGATACGGTCCCTGGCTTAAATGAGGAGAGCAAACATATGGTTTAGTGGAACACTTCGATAAGAAGTTGTGCCGTCGTAGGTTCTCACAAGAAGAAAAATATATATATATATATATACATAATGACGTCAATTTGACGAGTGGTCATCATAAAGGAAACATTTTTCTAAAATTGCCATTGATTAAATTAGAAAGGAGTTTATAATTTAATAATTTCCTATATTTATTAGAGTGGCAAATAAGAAATAATATATATTCAGGATATATATATATATATATATTTAGGCTTAAATTAATATTTGGGCTAAATAGAGTATTTGAGACAAATATTAAATTAAATATTATATTTGGGTTAAATTGGATTTGGATCAAATATTTTATTTAAACTTATTATAATTGGATTTGAGCCATTTAATTAAATTCCTAGTTGGATTAGGATAAAACTATTTAATTAATTAATAGTTGGACTAGTAAAGGGCTGACCCATATTCATTAAGGTTTAATAAACCCTAGGAGGCCTTGCTTCTCTATGAATACCCTTTTAGGGGTTGCCCAAAGTGTCAAGGTTTGTGTGTTATTGTTTCTCAAGAGTTGAAAAACAAAGGTTGTCATTCACTATCTCCCGTTTTCTTTCTGCATCGATTTAAAACGAGGAGATTCTTTCCGTCCCTACACAAGCCATGAAGAAAAGGAGCTAGCACTCCTATTCCACTCTCCTCGCCAAAGGACACGCGCTGCATATCACGAGTTAGAGGCTGGACACTTGGACGGCTCGGATCCGCAAACAATTTAGAAATCTAAAGGTTAAATTTATTTTATTATGTATGTGAATGTTTTGATTTTGACGTTGATCCAATCGCCGAGATCAGGGTAAAGTTCAAATTTTTGAATTACGCTGCTTGCCCCGTAGTGATCTTGATTTATTTTCAGGCATAGGGTTTACAATCCTACAGTGCTGCCTTCTTCAGCAAGTCCAAAGCATACTTAGATTAAGTAAGGTAGATACCACTATCATCTCTATGCACCTCAAACCCTAGAAAGTAATTGACTAACCCTATAGTTTTAAGAGCAAAGTGAGTGTCCAAGTCCTGAATACAAGATTTAAGGGCTGTAGAATCTAAACTTGTAATCAGGATATCATACACCAAAACAAACAACACATGTCTAGAAGTCCACTTAATGAACAAAGAAGCATCAAAAGTTGAACCTGTAATCAGGATATCATCAACATACACCAAAACAAACAGCATTTAAAGAAATCCCTTAGCTCTGGGAAAACCCCAATTCTGTAATGTAGCCCTTAGCTTTGTATACCAAATTCGAGGAGCTTGCTTAAGACCATAGAGTGACTTTCTCAACCTACACACGTGAGGGAAATTGAGAGTTCACAAAGCCTTCAGGCTAGGACATAAACATTGCCTTTGTCAAGTCACCATTTAAAAAGTCATTATTCGCATCTACCTGCTGGATATCCCATCCAAAAGTGACTGCCAAGGAAAACAACACTCTAATAGTTGGAGCCTTAATAACAAGACTAAAGGTTCCAGCATAGTCAACCCCTGGAGTTTGAAGAAATCCCTTGGCCAGTAATCGGGCCTTGTGTTTAAGAATTGATCCATCAGAATTGTACTTGACTCGAAACACCCATTTACAGCCGATAAGATTCATATCTTTAGAAAAAGGAACAAGATCCCATGTATGATTACGCTGCAAAGCTAAATATTCCTCCTCCATAGCCTTAACCGATCGTGAGTCTAAAAGAGCCTCATGAATTGAGTTAGGTTTGAGAGAACTCACTAAGGTACGAGAAGAGGTTGTCACAAGTTGCTTAGACTTTGACTTACTAAGCATAGGGTGAATGGAAGGGAGCTAGAGCAAGTTTGATTCTAGGTAAACAAGCTTTAAGTGTAGATTGCTGAGGACAAGGTGACTGTCTCATGAATAGAAGACAAATGGTCAGTAGATGAAACATGAGAATCAGTAGAAACAGGGCTAGATAAGATAGGAATTGAGGGCTGTGCTACTTGAGGAGGAGAAGAAGTAGAAGGAAGAGATTGAAAGTACATAGTAGAGAGACCATTAGAAGCTGATGGAGACTTAGAAGAAGAAGATGAGGGTGAAAACAAAGTATGAAATGGAAAGTCATCAGGATTAAATTACACATAGGACATAGACCTTTCCTGATGGATGCAAACACTTGTAACCAGCCTAAGCATGACTATACCCAAGAAGCACACATTTGGTGGAGTGGAAATCAAATTTGTGCTTGTTATAGGGTCCAAGGTAAGGAAAATAAGCACAACCAAAAGGTTGTAGCAGGACATAATTTGGTGATTTGTGATAAAGTAGCTCAAATGGTGTATTAAACTTGATGGGAGAAGTGGGGAGCAGGTTGATAGTATGAACTACAATTTGAAAGGCTTTCTACCCAGAACTTTAGAGGCATGTGAGCATGGGCTAACAATGTGAGACCTATCTCAACTATGTGTCTATGTTTTCTTTTTGCAACACCATTCTGTTGATGAGTGTAAGGGCAGGTAAATCGAGGCTGCATGCCATGGCTATGAAGATAAGGTAAAAAGGCTTTAAATCCCCCCCCCCCCAATTATCAGTTTGTATGGTTTTAAGTTTGGTTTAGTATTGAAGTTCAACAAATTTATTAAAGACCATAAAGGTGGATAAGGCATCAGATTTAAGTTTCAAAGGATATAGCCATGTATACCTAGTGTATGTATCCACAAAGATAATATAATATCTATATCCTTCAGTAGACATGATAGGAGAAGGACCCCATAGATCTGAATACACCAATTCCAATGATTTCTTAGACTTGATTTCACAATCAGAAAATGGAAGCTGATGTAGTTTCGCAATTTTACAAGAATCACAAAATGAAAGAGTTGAATGAGAACAAGGAACATGAATTTTATTCAAAACAAATTGTAATACATTGGAAGATGGATGCCCTAATTTTGCATGCCATTGTTGACACACGTTGTTGTTTTGGGCAACATTGACACTAGGTGACAACTCATGACAAAATGAGTGTTGTTTGTTACATTTATTTAAAGAAAAATCATTATTAGCAAATGAGTCAGGCTTGATGGATTGGGCTAAGTTGCTATGAGCAGCATGATCAAGTGCTAGAACCTACTAATAAAATTCATCCTTAAAGGTGTTATTGAAGTAGGACCAGCCCTGAACCTTTGTCCTTGATCAAACAAGAATTAGAGTAAAATTCAGCAACAACATTATGGTCTCGTGTAAGTTGTGAAGCACTAATTAGGTTTTTCTTCATATTAAGAACATGAAGAACATTAGGCAATGAAATAATGGAGGTAGGTTTGGTTTGTGCTTACAATTGATAGAAAGTTTCTTACTATTCCCAACAACTATTTTGTGAACACCGTTGTATGGTGTATGTAATGACAAGTTGTTGAGATTAGAAGTGATGTGATTTATTGCTTCAGAATCTACAAACCATGAGGGGTCTAGCAAAGAGGGTTGAGATAGATTTTCAAAAGGCTAGGAAAAGTTACCATAGTGAGTCCCTTGAAGTGATCCTGCTTCACTCATGAAGACTTTGTTAGAATCACTAAGGGAGGCTATATATGCTCTCGGATCTGACTAAACAACAATGTTAGACCTTCCAAAACCTTGGCTAGGTGTTCGTTGGAAATTTCTATCAAATCTGTGATAACACTTATCCACATAATGCCCTAGTTTTCCACATAGCTGACAATAAATCCTCCTACCAAATGTTCTACCGCGGCCTCTTCCTCCTCTGTTTACATAGCCACCCCCTCTTGATGTGGTCACAACCCCACTACCATTCCTTGATAAGTATGATGCCACATTAACATGCATAGACGAAGGCATAACAGACTCAAAATTAGCAGAAGATTGTGGCAAATTTTTGGCAGCTAATCGTTTCTCATGCATCAACAACAAATATTGCACCTTTTCTAGGTCTATGTCATCCATTTAATATATTATGAGACTAACAATAGTCTCATACTCATGATGCAAACCATTTAAAATAGCAAGCAACAGATCTTTATCATTCAAAGGTTCTCCAATGGCAGCAAGTGCATGCCCTATTGTTTTGATCTTTAAGATGTAATCATTGATAGACAACAAGTCTTTCTTAATGGATCTCAATTGCTGCTTTAATTGAAAAGACTTAGCTATAGTTTGTCTAAAATAGAGGTTTTCCAAAGAAGACTCTGCAGATGATTCACAGTAAATCACTTGTGCTAATTCCTCTTTATCAATGGTAGAAAACAACCATCCAAGCAGCAACTGATCAAATCTGATCCAACTCATGTACTCGGGGTTGATCGAGGGAGATCTAGACTCGCCTGCCTCTAGATCTACCAAATACTTTACCGGAGGTGGTGACTTGTTGAGAGATGGCAGTAGATCAAATGCTTGAATCGTTGCAAGGATCTATGCTTTTTAGAAAATGTAATTGATGGAATCCAACTTAATTGGAATGAAACTGAAAGCCTTTGCCATTGTTGCCAAATCTGACTGTGAGGCGGATAACAAGGAAGGAGAAGAATGAGGTGGTGGAGAAGAGGAGGAGCTAAGAGCTAGATTAGAGGCCATTGGCTCTGATACCATGTAATGAAACCCTAGGGCATGAGAAGAAAGACGTGAAAGAAAATGAAGAGAAGGAATTCACTCAAATTTACTAAAATGAGAATGTAAACAAAATTACAAGATGGAGAGTGCGTAGCTGGATTTATATACAACTCGCCTCACCAACAGATTGTTGTTGCAATCTTATAACAATAGAAATCGCCTTAAGGAACAACCTAACTAACAACCACTACTTATACTAACACAACAACAACATATATAAGCATTACAATTATCAATCATCAAAACATAAATAAAGGCTGCTACTCAAATGCTACATGCTTCCACAGCAACAAGTAAAGGTCTCTACCAAAGATTAGTTGGTCTCAGATCCTTTATCTGCTTAGGGTCCTTCTCGTGATTGCGAGAAGGCCGGTTAGGTGGGAAAGAGAATTGAGGGAGGGAAAAGAGAGGAAGAGGTAGATTGAGGGAGGCAGAATTTGAGAGAGAAAATTCTAAGGAGGTGCACCTGAAAGCAGTGCATAGAATTTTGCATTATCTAAAGGGCACACTAGGTAAGGGATTTTTTTTCAAAAGAGGGCAAGAATGAACTCTTGAAGCCTATACGGATGTTGACTATGTGAGATCAATAGTTGACAGGAGGTTAACATTCGGGTAATGCACTTTTCTAAGGGGGAATATTGTGATTTGGAGGAGCAAGAAGCAGAATGTGGTGTCAAGATCAAGTGCAAAGGCAGAATTTAGGTCCATGGCCCTTGGGATTTGTGAGTTACTATGGATAAAAATAATTCTAGAAGATCTGAAAGTCAAATGAAAAGATCCTATGACGCTATATTGTGATAATAAGTCAACTATTAATATTACACACAATCCGGTGCAATATGTTCGAACTAAGCATGTGGAAGTTGACAAGCATTTTACAAAAGAAAAGCTTGAAAGTAGTCTAATTTGTACTCTATTTGTGCCTACAGGAAGTGAGCTTGTAGATTTACTCACTAAAGGCCTTCCAAGAACAGCTTTTCAACGATTAACAAATAAGCTGGAAATGGAGGATATACATTCACTAGTTTGAGGGAGTGTTGGGAAATAAGGAATATTTTTCAGAATTATCAGATTTATGGATTATTGTTTGTGTCCTATAGTT
This sequence comes from Diospyros kaki, assembly GCA_036245055.1. NCBI lineage: Eukaryota > Viridiplantae > Streptophyta > Magnoliopsida > Ericales > Ebenaceae > Diospyros > Diospyros kaki. The sequence goes on along the minus strand of BSEG01000001.1, from coordinate 12,826,869 downwards.
GTGGGTTGTTTTGATCTGATAGTGGGCTGAGTTATGGTCCTTAAATTTGTGTTTTGTTTCAGATTAGGTGGTTAGGTAATGGTTCCTTATTTTAAGGAAGTGGGCAGTTCTCTTCTCCTAAACTGTATATATAGTGAGTCTATTGTGCTTGAAATAAGATAGTTTTTCCTTGCTAAATCCTAACAATAATATTATTGTATTAAGCATGTGAAAGTTTGGAATTGTAAGAAATCATATCTGGGTCTTCATTTTGTATTGTTATAGTTTTTTAGTTTTTAACTTTCTTTTGCTTTTTGTTTTTTTTTTTTTAGCTTGTTCTGGTGATTTTGCTGTAACATGTGAGCAAGTAACCGATGTTATGTACTAAATTGCTGTAGGAAATTGTTTTAAGTTACAAGAGTTTTTTTATAATTTAAACGAATTTTAAAAAAAATTAAGAAAATAAAACTCAGATCAGACTTTTTTCATTTCTAAAACTCTTGACAAAATTTGACAGTTTAAAAAAAATCTACAATTTCACCTATTAACACATCCAAAGGATTTGACATGCAAATAACAAAACGGTAAAAATGATTTTGAAGAAAACAAATAAACTGCTTTTATGGTTTTTCATCAATTAAGAAAACACATGAGAGGTTCTTTCAATAAATTATAAAGAAAAAGGCAAAACCACTAAGTTTTGCTTAAGCAGGCAAAAACCATATTACGGTTTTGCTTAAGAAGGCAAAAACTGTATTTATGGTTTACAGTTTCTGCCTTCTATATTTGAGCCAAAAGCTTCCACTTTGCATTTTAATTATGATCTATATCAATTACTTTGCACTGGCTGGCTCATAAATAGTCGTCTTCCACTTTACATTTCAATTATGAATAACTTTGCAGTGTGCCTCGTAATTAGTTGTCCTTGGCAGGAATATAGAAAGCAAAAACTGTAAATATGGTTTTTGCCTTAAGAAAAACTGCCAAGTGTGCTTTTGCCTTTTTTGTTTTCAAATGGTTGGAAGAACCACTTTTGCAGTTTCTTCACCTACTGAAAACCGCAAAAGTGCTTTATTAGTTATTTGCATGTCAACTCTTTTGTCTGTGTTTATATAGGCAAGAGTTATAGATTCTTTTATACAGTCGAATCATGTCAGAATTTTAGAAATGGAAAAACTATGATCTGAGTTTTATTTAAATTTTTTTTAGTCTTTTAAGTTATGGAAAAACTCAAGTTACAATACAACATGGATATCTTATATGATCTTTGCTGATCATTTTAGCTTATGTTTTTCATCGTTTTTGGTATGGGTGTTATGTGTTTCCTAAGAAGTATGGAAACCTCCATGACATGCCTGTATCATGTCCAACACTGACACTTGTCATATACTTACTAATCATATGGGCAATTTGCCAAAATGCCTTGTTAACTTTAAATTTTTTAATTGAAACTTGGGACACCATTACTTTTGAAGATAGTGAACATAAAAGTCTCCAAGCTAATTGTGGTAGAATTGATGGGCAAAGCAGCAACAGCAATCCGTTATTGCCCATCATTAGATAGTAGGTTGCTTCCTCGCCATTTAGTAGACAAGGGAGGATATTGTGAAACTTATTTTGGAACCTTAAGATATCATATCCATGCCTTCCTTTTATATTACTACTTATGTGCATTTTTTGGTATTAATCGGTGTTAATCTCTATTTAACGTATCCTTTGCTAGTTTTGTAGCAAGACCATCTTACTGAATGTGGAAAGTAACCAATGGTATACTGTTCTAGGTAGCACCATATTTAGGCTACTTTGTTTTTTATGGGTACAACATTTATATATTGTATGCTCTTTTCTTATTTGTAATTTATGTTTGCCATAGCCTTGGGAATCAAATTGGGTGTTGGCTTGAGAAGGGCGAGTACTTCCATGAAGGTGCTTGTATACTGTTCAATACCAACAGTAGACTCAACAGACACTTCTATAATAGTATAAATAGGCAAAGCAACCAATGGCTCTTTACTGTGGCCCACTGTCCAAGCTTAAAAACTAGTTAGTGGGCAGCGTAGGAAGTTAGAATACAATGGCTATAATTGAATCTTGTGAGAACCACAATATAAGTTGTGAAAGCAACATTGTCAGTTTACTTGTATTAGTTCTTTCCTCAACTCCTAATTTGAAAAATTTAAGTGGTATTCTCTTTGTATTTCAGTTTTGAGTTTTGATTGTGTTTTGAGATTTTTGAAAACATGTTCTTTTTTGTCATTCTGAAAAATTGTTTCTCAAAATAAAAAACTGGAAAATGCGTTTACTTTGAAATTTTTAGAAAATTTATTTTATAATATTTTATTAAATAAATTTGATTTAAAATAAATTATAAATATTTATTAATAAATTATAAATTTGATTCAAAGACTTTAAAGTATAATTCAAGAGATAACTGATAATCTAATCTTAGAAGCGAAAGAAAGTAATTATAAATTACAAAATAACATAACATTATCACATGTATAATCCAAAATCTTAGAAATATCTTTAAAAGAAATTAAACAACAACAACATCAACAACATATCCAGTCTTTATCCCACTATGTGGGGTCAGCTACATAAATTCTAGACTTACATGTATTTCTGTCTTTTGTTATATCTTCATTTAGATCCATACACTTCATATCAAACTTTAATGTCTCTTCCAAAGTTTTCTTGGGTCTGTCTCTACCTCTTTTTTTGATTAATTGTTTTATTTCATCAACTCTTTTCACAGGAGCGTCTCTTGGTCTCTTTCTCACATGACCAAACCATCTTAGTTAAGTCTCTCTCATCTTCTCCTCGATTGGCACTATTCCTACCTTATTACAAATAACTTCATTTCTAATTTTGTCCTTTCTTGTATGGCCGCACATCTATCTTAACATCCTCATCTTTGCTACACTCGTCTTTTGCTCATGCTGGTATTTGACTACCCAACATTCTGAGCCATACAGCAAGACTGGTCTTATAGCTATCCTATAGAATTTTTCTTTCAGTTTTAATGGGATTTTATCATCACATAACACCCCCAATGCATTTCTCCATTTTAGCCAACCTGCCTTAATTTTATGTGCGACATCCTCGTGAATTTCTCCATTTTTTTGAATCACTGATCACAAATATCGAAAATGGTCTTCTCTTTGTAAGATTTGGTTTTCCAATTTTATTATAATATCATCCACTCTTGCATTCTTACTAAATTTGCATTCCATATATTCTGTTTTCTTTCTACTTAATTTAAATCCCTTAAATTCTAAATTGTTTCTCCACAATTTAAGCTTAGTGTTCACTTCTTCTTTTGTTTCATCCACCAACATTATGTCGTCTGCAAATAGCATACACCATGGCACTTCTGTCTGAATATCTTTAGTGAGTTCATCCATTACTAGAGCAAAGAGGTATGGACTTAGTGCAGAATCTTGATGCAATCCTATTGTAGTTGTAAACGGTTCAGTATCCCCTCTGCATGTTCTGACCCTTGTCTCTACATCGTAATACATGTCCTTAAGGGCTTGTACATAGGCTATTTTAACTTCTTTCTTCTCTAAAACCCTCCATAATACTTCTCTAGGGATTCTATCATAGACATTTTCTAGATCTATAAACACTATATGCAGGTCCTTCTGATGATCTCGATACTTTTCCATTAGGTATATAGCTTCCAGTGTTGACCTACCAGGCATGAAACCAAACTGATTTTTCAAGACCTTTGTTTCTTTTCTGAGCCTCTGCTCTATTACTCTCTCCCAGAGTTTCATGGTATGGCTCATTAACTTAATTCCTCTGTAATTTTCACAGTTTTGAACATCTCTTTTGTTCTTGTATATAGGACCCAAAGTACTCTTCCTCCACTCATCTGGCATCTTTTTTGATTTAAGGATCGCGTTAAATAATTGCGTTAGCCAGGAGATGCCCTCTTCTCCCATGCATTTCCATGCTTCTATTCGTATATTATTTGGTCCCACTGCCTTATGATTTTTTATTTTTTTTAATGCTTGTCTTATTTCATTTGAACTTATGCGTCGATAAAATGTATAGTTCACGTTCCCTTCGGAGTTACTAAGATGTCCCAACCTAACTCTTGTGTCGCCACCATCATTGAATAATTTTGTAAAATACTCCTTCTATCTCTCCTTAATCGTTCCCTCATTCACTAATACATTTTGATTTTCATCTTTTATGCATTTCACTTGATTTAAATCCCGTGTTTTTCTTTCTCTTGCTTTAGCTAGTTTATATATATCTCTTTCTCCATCTTTTGTATCAAGTCGTTTATATAGATTCTCATATGCTTTTGACCTTGCTTCATTAACAGCTCTTTTTGCTGCATTTTTTGCTTCTTTATAATTTTTTTGATTTTCTTCATTGTTGCATTGATATATAGCCTTATAGCAAGTTTTCTTATTTTTAATTTTCAATTGTACCTCTTCATTCCACCACCAAGACTCCTTAATGTTAGGTGCTCTACCATTTGTCTCTCCAAGGACTACCTTTGTCGTGCTTCTCAGGACGTTAGCCATTTCTTTCCACATTTGGTTTGTCTGTCCTTCTCCATTCCATTCCCTTCTACCCCTTAATTTTTCTTTGAAGATTAGTTGTTTCTCCCATTTTAAATCCCACCACCTGATTCTTGGATTTCGTTTTATGTGATTTTTTCTCTTCTAATTTCTTACTTGGATGTCAAATACTAGAAGTCTATGTTGAGTAGTCAAACACTCTCCCGGTATCACCTTACAATCCCTATAACATAACCGATCCTCTTGTCTCATGAGGAAGTAATCTATTTGGGTGCTTGATGTGATATTTTTATATGTGATTAAGTGTTCGTCTCGTTTTTTGAACCTAGTATTGGTTATGATGAGCCCATATGCCATAGCAAAATCTAGAATAGACTTACCCTCATTATTAATTTCCCCGAATCCATACCCTCCATGTACCTCTCTATAGCTGTTTTTGTCTCTACCCACGTGCCCATTTAAGTCACCTCCTATAATTACTTTCTCTGCTCTTGGTATCATTTGTATGAATCCCTTTAGGTTCTCTTAGAATTTTGCTTTTATCTCATCACCTAACGCCACTTGTGGTGCATATGTACTAAAGATATTCATAGTCATTCTTCCTAAACTAACCTTCACCATAATAATCCTATCCCCTATTCTCTTTACATCCACTACCTCGTCTACTAAGCTTTTATCCATAATAATCCTCACTCCATTTTTCACTCGATCATTTCTTGTGTACCATATTTTATATCCAGTTTATGATAAAGTTTTTACTTTTTTCCCTTCACATCTCGTCTCTTAAAGGCACGTAATATTAATGTTTCTCCTAATCATCACATCTACCACTTCCATAGCTTTGCCTATTAATGTTTATATGTTCCATGACCCAATTCTTAATCTATGATTTTGTTTTTGGCCTTGACTTTGAATTTGATTTTGTTTTTGATTTTGATTTTGATTTTGGACTAGCTTCTTTACCCACATCTGTCCAAACAAATGCGGGAACCCTTGCTCATTTGTCACTACATCCAGGCGCCGATGCAGCGACCCTAGCTCACTTGACACTACACGCAGACAATGTAGCGCGTCGCTATGAAGGGTTACGCCCACACTCAAACGATTTTTCATAATTTGTCTAGAGTTCATGTTTTGGATCCGAATAAGTTTTACGTTGGCTGTCGACTACCTAACACAACTCTCCTCCTTTATCCGAACTTGAGACCGGTATGGATAACATCCCCAGGCGGAGTTATCTTTAAAAAATTAATACAAAAAAATCATATTACATATTTAATTTAATATTTAAATAAAATAAAACAAAACAACAAAAAAATCAAATCGTAGAAGGGGAGGGGCCGCAGCAATCAGGAAGAAACCATGGTGAAGGGGAGGCGATGCTCGGTCGTTCGGCCGTGGGCCGTGGCGGGCGCGATGCTGGGGTTGTCGGGCAACGGTTGTGGGCGATGGCGGGCGCGATGCTGGGGTTGTCGGTCAACGGCTATGGGCGGTGGCGGGCCAGAAAAGGAGAGGAGAAAGGAGGCGGGGGGTGGCCAACGGCAGACGCAATGCAAGGGTTTGCTATGGGAGGCAGTCAACGACGGTTGTTGCGGTGGCGGTGGAGGAAGCAGTTGACGCAATGATGGCGATGGTGGTGGCGGTCGACAGCCAGAAGAGAAGAGAGGAGAGATGTGAGTCTGTGCAGTGGGGGGGGAGGGGAGGGGAAGTTGCGTGCATTTTCCGTGTTTTGGTATTTGAGTGTGTTTTCACTGAAAACACCCAAATTGTTGTTTTGGGTTTCATTTACCAATTTTTTTCTTATTTTCGAAAATGCGTTTTTGAAAATAAAAAATAGAACGCGTTTTCAATATTTTGAAAAACTGAAAAATCAAAACGGGTTAAAAATAGCAAAGAGAATAGGCCCTTAGAATTCTAGAAATTTTAACTTGTTTAAAATCTCAGCTACTATATAAAATGTGATTTTTTGGTCTATAAATGTTAAATAATGTTAAATGGAGCATCTTTATTACACCATAATTTTTGAAAATTACCATCATCATCTTGGGGTGTTTGTATCATGTTGTATCAATGACCATGCCCATCCATATCCATGGTTCTTAGTGTGGAGGTATATATTGAAGTGTTGGATTTGTCTAATTCTCATGTTTCCAAATTTCATATTAACTTTTTTAATTGTAAAATGGTGCTTACAGAAACATTGTACAACTATTTCTAAATGATAAAGGAACTCTTCTACCTGTTTAATGAGTCCATACCTAACTAGTCATCTAGGACATATTTTGTCCCAAGTGCCAACTATATCGTCATGCATTTCACAAACATAAAACTGGTGTAACATAGACTGCAATCCTTGTCATGTTCAAATTTTGCATGTTCCTGTTTTTCTTTAGGGGAAATTACACTGAGCACTCCTGATTTTTAGCAAAAAGACACGGACCCCTTGACATTTGAGAAATGACAAAGACTCCCTTGCTGTTTAAAACATAGTAAAAAGACCATTTTAGCCTTATGGCTTGAACTATTTCTCTCCACTTTCTCTCGTCAGTGACAGTCAATCATCTCTCTCTTGCTAGTCTTTCTTGTTGCTGTAGAACAACCATGAGTGTCTCTCTTTCTTTTCTCCATCTCTCTTTCTATTTGCTCTCCTCTCCCATTTGATTTAGCAACAAAGCCAAGCTTGATCAATCTCTCCAAGCGTTGCTGGATAATTCCACCCCAACCATCGCCAAATGGTTTTTGATTACTCTTTCACAGGTCTTTCTCATCGACGTCAAAGGTCTCTCTCTTAAAACCTATAGGTGATGTGGAAACTCCATCGTTGATCCTTGTCTCACTTTAACTTGCTCTATCAATCTGCATCTCTCTTTTCACTCACTTTCTCTCTTTGCTTCTCTGAACAACCCCATTGCCAATGGGTTTTTCCCCCTCTACTCAACATCCCCCCCCCCTCTCTATCTCTCTCTCACACACACACACGCGTGCGCGCTCACGCACAACCCTATTGCTGTCGACGGGGTTGCAAAAAACCAATCAGACCCTTCAAATCTGTATCACTCTCTCTCCCCCCCCCCTTCTCTCTCCCCCTATAGGGTGATCGGTGGCCAACCACCATTGGCAAATGTTTATTTTTTAATTTTCTTTTTCTATAATTTCTAAGAGAGGATGAGATGAGTGAGAAAAGGCATTTTTGGTATTTAGAAATGTTGGAGAAGATAAAGGAGAAAATTTAGGCTACAACCGAGAGGATAAGAAGAGAAGATGCTAAAGATAAAGATGAAAGATATAACCAGCTGGAAGGATATGGATATTCCTTAAAATCAAATAAGGAAATCCTAGTTTATATTGATCTTAATCTAAAGTATATTATTGTAATCTATACCTAAATATTAGGAGTGTAATCTAGTCCTAAATTCTAGGAGATTTCTTAGGAAACTTTGTATATGTATTTATATACTACATATCAATGAAATTTAAGGAAGTTATTCCATTCATTAAAATTCTAGAAAGTTTACTTTTCATGGTATTAGAGCCATGGTTTCGTGGCAGTTTTTCCCACTTGTTTTTCCTCTTCTACCATTGGTAGATCTCTGTAAGTTCACAATATGGCCGAGACCATTGCAACAAGTGAAACTTCTACCAATTTACCATCTACAACAAGGAATACTCAAGTCCCACAACCTCCAATCACTCTCAATAGTAACTCTCTCCAGATCACTCAGCATAAGTTGAATGAAACCAACTTCAGAGAATGGTTTCAGTCAGTTTTGTTGGTGATTCGAGGAAAGGGCAAGGCTAGATATCTAAATGGAACAGTTTCTAAGCAATCACTAATTCAGCAAATTATGGTATTTGGGAGGCTAAAAACTCTATAGTAATGGCATGGTTAGTTAATTCTATGGAACCAAAGATTGGGAGGACCTATTTGTTCTACAACACAGCCCAGGAGTTTTGGGAAGCTGCGCAAGAAATCTACTTGAACATGGAAAACACTGCCCAAAGCTTCTAGATTCGCTCTACTATTCGAACAAGAAGGCAAGGTAATAGTTCAGTTATCGAATATTATAATGCCTTAATTGAATAGTGGCAAGAGATGGATCTATTCCATGAGATTAAATGGGAGTGTGCTGAAGATGGAAAGAAGTATGAAAAGATGATAGAAAAAGAAAGAGTGTTTGATTTTTTGCATGGTCTAAATTCTAATCTTGATGAAGTATGAGGGAGGTTGTTTGGAACCAAACCCTTTCCATCAATAAGGGAAGTTTTTGCAGAAGTAAGAAGAGAAGAAAGTAGGAAAAAAGTGACGCTAAATTCTTCAAGGGTCACCAATTCTAATGAAAACTTACAGACATCAAATCCATCCAAAAGAGAGCTTCAAAAGGAAAAACCTTGGTGTGATCACTGCAATAAACCGTATCACATGAGAGAAACTTGCTGGAAAATTCATGGAAAACCAATAAACTGGAAACCTAGAAATCAGAGAAAGGGAAATCAAGCAGCCTATGGAGAAGAAGTGGAAACCGGAAAATCAACCAACCTGATTTTATCTACAGATTAGTTGGAGGTGTTACAACAACTATTGAACCAAACCAAGATGACCAAATCTGATATAAGTGAAGCTCCTAACCCGGTAGTGTCTCTTACTAAGCAAGGTATACCCATACACTGTCTAATCTCTTTAAAATTCCCTATAGATTGTTGGATAATCGACATAGGTGCCTCATGTCACATCACTAGATCTTTGGGAGTACTATCAGCCTATGAACCTTGTGATCAAGATTTACCAATCTCAATGGCTGATGATACTACAACCATGGCTCAAGGGAAAGGTACAACTAATGTGGCAGGCCTAAAACTGAAATCAGTGTTGTTTGTGCCTAATTTAAAGTGTAATCTGCTATCAGTAAGTTAACTAAAGAAGAGAAGTGATCGGTGACATTCTTTCCTTCCTATTTGTGAATTTTAGGATCTATCTTCGAGGAAGATGATTGGCAATGCTGAGGAGAAAGGAGGCCTCTACTATATTTCAAAGAATGGCCAGTCCCTTGGATCTAGGTCTCAAATAAAATCTTCCTTGTCTACTATTTCAAATTTTGAACTTATGCTATGGCATCAGCGTTTAGGACACACTAGCTTTAATTATCTCAAAGTCTTGTATCCCTATCTTTTTATTAATAAAAGAAGTCATTCCTTTCATTGTGTGCAATGCATCCTTGCTAAACAAACCAGAATTTCTCATCCATCGCATACACATAAACCTACAAAGCCATTCTATTTGATTCATAGTGATATCTTGCGGCTAGCAAAGACTTCTAATTTGACTAACACTCGGTGGTTTATCATATTTATAGATGACCACACAAGGGTTAGTTGGGTGTTTCTAATGAAAGACAAATTTGAAGCCTATGCTGTATTTAAAAGGTTTCATCAAATGATCAATAATGTCTTTCAATCTTCAATCCATGTTTTACGTATAGATAATGGTAAGGAATATTTCTCAAATAAATTCAATTATTATCTAACTAAACATGAGATCATTTATCAAAGTTCATGCCCTTATAATCCTCAACAAAATGGGGTGTCAGAAAAGAAAAACTACCACCTTCTTGAGACTACAAGGGCAATTTTATTTACTACCTCAGTCCCTAATGCCTATTGGGGAGAAGCTGTTCTTACTTCTTCTTATCTTATTAATTGGCTTCCCTCCAAAGTACTTTCATTTAGAACCCCTTTGAGTGTCCTACTTGATTCCTATCCTCAGTACAATCGGGTTCTAAATTCCTTATCACCAAAAGTCTTTGGGTGCACTGTGTTTGTTCATAAACATCAACCCTCTCAATCTAAACTTGAGCCTAAAGCCCTTAAATGCATATTTGTTGGGTATTCTCCCACTCAACAAGGTTACAAGTGTTGCTACCCTTTTACAAGACGTTTCATTGTGTCATATGATGTGTCATTCCTTGAACATCAACCATTTTTTCATACCACTTCTTTGCAGGAACAAAGGCCCAGTGCAAAGGAACAATGGGACTCTATTTTGCCTCTACCTATGATCCAAGATCCTGAACCCCCCACTGTCATTGAATCAGTCCTTGAACCTCCTATTCCTACTCAAAATTCAGTGTCTAATTCAAGGGGAGATCAAGAAGACCGGATTCAAGAAAATCCAGCCTTAGATAAACCATATTTGGTATATTCTAGAAGGCCTCGTGACCCTCAACCAAACCCAATGTTTGATCCAGAGATAGGTCTAGAAATTGAGGGCAGTGATAGCATGGAGAAGGCTACTTCCAACAGGTTTGATGATCTTGATATCCCAATAACTCTAAGGGGTGAGATTGTGTACAAAGCATCCTATTTCAAACTATGTGGGATATTCAAAACTATCTCCACAATTCAAGGCCTTCATAGCTAGCATTGATGATGTAGTGATTCCTAAGGATATATATCATGCATTGCTAGATGAAAAGTGGAAGGAAGTAATAATGAATGAAATGCAAGCCCTAGAAGCTAATGGCACTTGGAATATTGTCAAATCTACAGATGGAAAGAAAGTTGTTGGCAGTAAATGGGTTTTTATAGTGAAGTACAATTCTAATGGAAGCATTGACAGGCATAAGGCAAGATTAGTAGCCCAAGGGTTTACCCAAACCCAAGTACTCGATTATGAGGAGACTTTTGCTCCGAAGGCCAAACTTAATTCTATTCGAGTGTTGCTTTCAATGGTTGTTAATCTAGATTGGAAGTTGCATCAGTTGGACATCAAGTATGCATTATTGAATGGGGAGCTGGAAGAGGAAATTTATATGAAGGTCCCCTCGGGTTTTGAGACAGAAAACACGAGGAAAGGTATGCAAGCTAAATAAGTCATTATATGGTCTAAAGCAGTCTCCAAGGATCTGGTTCAAATGATTTAGTGACACCATTATTCAGTTAGGATACAAACAAGTGCAAACAAACCATACCCTCTTTACAAAAATTGAAACTGATGGCCGGAAGACAATTCTTATTGTCTATGTGGATGACATCATCATCATAGGAGGCTGAGAGCTGGAAATTGAACATTTAAAAGGAAAGTTGAGAGCTACATTTGAAGTAAAAGATTTGGGAGAGTTAAAATACTTTTTAGGGATGGAAGTAGCCAAAAGCAAGGAAGGGATTTGCATGTCTCGAAGGAAATACACTATTAATCTGTTGAAAGGAACTGGTAAGCTGGGATGCAAACCTATTGGTACACCCTTAGAACCTAACTAGAAGAATAAAGAAGACTGCAAACAGGAGTATTAAGTAGACAAAGGGAGATATCAACGATTTGTGGACAAGTTGATCTATTTATCACTCACAGGACCTGACATTGCATATGTTATAAGCATAGTAACTCAATTCATGCATTTCACCTACAAGAAGGCATCTTAAGACAACCTATCATATTCTTAGGTACCTCAAAGGAACACCCTGAAAATGACTCTCATTTAAGAAGAGTCAAGACATAGGAATAAGTATATTTGTGGATGCTGATTGAGCTAGTTCTATTGAAGACAACATGTTTACATCTAGTTTTTGTACTAAATTGGAGAAATTTGGTGACCTGGAGAAGCAAGAAGCAATCAGTGGTGGCAAGAAGTGGTGCAGAAGCAGAGTTTAGATCTATTGCACAAGGGATATGTGAGGTTATTTGGGTAGAGAAAATGATGGAAGACTTACAACTTTTAGTATCTTCACCAAAAGTACTTTACTGTGACAGTAAGTCTGCCATTAGCATTGTGAATAATCTGGTACAACATGACTGGATGAAACACGTGAGGATTAACTAACACTTTGTCAAGCAAGAAATAGAAAGAGGAGATATAAGTTTCACCTATATCCCTACTGAATTTCAAGAGGCAGACTCCTTACTAAAGCAATGCAAAAGCAAGGATTTGAATCTATTGGAGGCAAGTTGAGAATGGTAAATATCTGTTCACCAGCTTGAGTGAGAGTGATGGAGAAGATAAAGGAGAAAATTTAGGCTATAACCGAGAGGATAAGAAGAGAAAGATGCTAAAGATAAAGATGAAAGAGATAACCAGCTGGAAGGATAAGGATATTCCTTAAAATTAGATAAGGAAATCCTAGTTTATATTGATCTAAATCTAAAGTATATTGTTGTAATCTATACCTAAATATTAGGAGTGTAATCTAGTCCTAAATTCTAGGAGATTTCTTAGGAAACTTTGTGTATGTATTTACATACCACAGATCAATGAAATTTGAGGAAGTTATTCCATTCATTAAACTTCCAGAAAGTTTACTTTTCAAGAAAAAATCAACATCCATTTTCTAACTGCAGGGGGAAAGTGATGCATGGTTAATAACCTCGAGTGAGGTCTTTTTCATTTTTGAGGTCTGTCTTTTCGTCAAAACTCAGCGGTGCCCTGTGTAATATACCCTTGTCTTTGTTGTCTTTTTAACACATGATTATCTGGGCAAGCATGTTGAGGATGGCATGCTAGATGCTCCAGTGAATGAATGTTGTACTCAAGTTCAAATATATGCACCACAACAGTACAGAAATTGTTATAAACATTTAGCTTCCTTCTCTCCTCTCATGCTTGAGCACATGATGCACGCTGAGGAATCAACATTGTTACTAGTCAATGTTGTTGCCTGATAATTATCTTATGATTTTTGAAATGTTCATGAGGTTTTTCCCTAAATCTACAGATTTCCTTTTTGTTTTCTGTTTTGGGGGTGTACAGTGACAGTGAGGAGTATTGATAGAGTAATTCTTATTTGATATTACTGCAGGTACGGATGATGACCTTCCTGCAAGACATCAAAATAGATTTCCAAGGGCGGGCCGTGCTGCAGGGAATGTAGGATCTGCAGTGGTCATTACTGCTCAACTATCTCGTATGAATAATGATATGGAGACCCAGATCCACCATATAGAACAAGAAGCATATAGTTCAGTGCTCCGGGCATTCAAAGCTCAATCTGATGCCATTTCATGGGTACATATTACAGTTTATTGTGTATTCATTGTATCAGATTCTTTGGATTGCATTACATTGCTTTGAAATTCTTTATTTTGTGTGTATTCTAGGATAAAGAAGGCTTAATTACTGAACTTAGAAAAGAACTTAGAGTGTCGGATGAGGAACACAGGGAGCTTCTATCCAGGGTTAATGCTGATGATATCATCAGGAGGATAAGGTTTGATGAAGTTGTATAGTTGAGAATAGTTCATCGTGTATCTTGTCACACCTGTGCAGTTACTCCTTTTTATGAGATTCTGTTCAATAATGTCATTAGGGAGTGGAGGAAGGCAAGAGGCCTCCAACCTGTTATGCTCAGCAGTAGCCAGCCTATCCATGATCCCATGCCTAGTCCTAGTATTTCAGCATCACTTAAGAAACAGAAGACATCACAGTCTGTAGGTTCTTTATCTCGAGGTGCACCATCCCCACCACTGCATCCAACAACGCAGCCATCAGCAGCAACTTTGAAACGGGGGCCTGTCTCTAGATCTAGGGGCAAGAAGACAAAATCAGTAAGTCATATAATTTTCTGAGAAGAGTTTTCTTTAAAAAGATGAAGATTGTCATGCACTATACGCCTTTTTTTTCTGTTTTGAAAAAACTGAGTGAGACATTCATTGGTATATGCAGCACACTTCTGCAGGTTTAACTGGAAGGGCCAAAGTTGCAAATCAGGGTTCTTCAGGTCCCCTTGGAGTTCAACCCTCTGAAGCTGCAAATTTTAATCCATTAATTGGAAGGAAAGTTTGGACTAGGTGGCCTGAAGACAATAACTTCTATGAAGCTGTGATAGTTGACTATAATTCTGGTGATGTATGTCCAGTTGTCTATCAATGTTACTGCAATATTCGATGGGCCTAAACTTAATTAACTAATCACAAAAATGCCAGGGTCGACATGCTTTGGTTTATGATATCAGGACAGCAGATGAAACGTGGGAATGGGTTAATCTCAAAGAGGTAAAAGATGCAACTTTCCCACAGTTTCAATAATTATATTGCTGTTTTTTTGTTTTTTTATCCTGGGTTAATACATGTGCTTTGTTTAGCTACCTGCCCATGTAGAAACTGCTTGATTGTAAAGGTTAGATGTTGTTGGCCACATATGACAACATTAAAGAGGGGTCTGAATAGCATTCACTCAAAAAATGCTAATTTCAACAAATCACAAGTGAAAGTATTAAGTGGGTTAAGTGTAACGATACAAGGCAAGATGTACAAGCTATATGAAATATTAAGCAAGCTGTTTGTTAGTTTGCTAACCACCGATTCATTTGAAAGATTTAGTTGTTAAATAGAGGGCTAATTTTATTTTTTATATTATTAGTTTATACTCTCTATACATGCCCCTTTGTGTGTAGCTAGAATTTGTCTGGCTAAACTTAAATTATTCATCACAATCTCATTCAAAAGACTAAACTTTTACAGAGAGTAATTCAATTTTTCTATTGTTATTTATATGCTTAAACACTATTCCTTGCTAATTATAAGATGCGAGTGTTGTGAGAATATGATGAATATGAAACTAAATATAAAAGTGATAAGAGGGAAGAGAATAGAAACATATGGATGAACTCACTAAACATATGGAGGAGAAACATGTTCCATGAAGTAGAAACATGTATCAAAATAAATGGAGGAGATATTAAAGCTTTTCCCATTACAATGGGATTACATCAACGATCTACATTAAATCTTTACCTATTTGCCCTAGTAATGGATGAACTCACTAAACATATCAAGGCAAAAGTGTATGCATGTTGGATGAGACAAAAAATAAGGCATGAACACTAAGCTTGGGATACGGAGGAAAACTTTAGAAAGGTTTGGTTTGTTGCTACTCTTGTTTCTGATCTCATGGTGTATTTGGTTTTGTTGCTTCTCAAAAGAAAGGTTCAAGAGTTCAAGAGAGATTACGTCATTGCATGAATGTAGTTTAAGACTTCAAGAGGGATTGCCCCTTGTATCAATCTCTTAATGTACATAAAGACAAACAAAAATTAAAGACAAGTATATGTCAGGCAGATTTCAAAATTTCATGATTTATTCATGCGCTCGTGTATGATATGGAATGAGTTGCTTGCTATCGCACGAGATGTTTTCAAATTAATCGGAACTATTTTCATTCTAACTTTTGCCATCCTCTATACTTGTGGCTGGTAGCCTAGCATTGCATGACTTGCATATGAAAGGCAAAAGTTAATTATATGATCTTCTGATTGTAGATATCAGCGGAAGACATCCAGTGGGAGGATCCAGGAATTTCTCATAGAGGGGGTCGAAGTGGACCAAATCGTGGATTTAAGAAGCCAATGGCCCACATTGGTGCCACATCAAGAGGAAGAGGGACCACGAAGCATCAGCCAAGCGAAGACCTTCCTTCATCACAAAAGAAGGCTTTGGGCGATATTGAAATACTTAATACTGATACTCTAATTAAGGAGGTATGCTAAATCTTTTAAAACTTTTGCATGAAACATCAAGTATGTCGACCCTTACTTTTTTTCCTTTTTTTAGCATGGTTTTTTGGTTCCCACGCTGATGTGAACTTCTTTAGGTGGAGAAAGTTTTCAGTGCAAACCAACCAAATCCAAAAGAGGTTGAGAAAGCAAAGAAAGTGCTTAAAGTAAGAACTAGTATCTGGCCATAGATTTGCGTCACCGTCTTTCCTAGTAGCAATGGTGACACCCCTTTTTTAATTGCAGGAACATGAGCAAGCCCTTGTTGATGCAATTGCGACGCTTGAAGATGCTTCTGATGGTGAGAGCAGTACTAACTGACTAAATATAAACACACTAGACAACTAGGCAAGAATTAAACAAAGGAGCTTTCTCTTCTATTGCAATTTGGAGCTCATGCTTCTTATGTATATCAGTTTGTAAGCTGTAAAATTTTGTCAAAACAAATTATTCAAATTTCTTCATAGAATGGCCTCCAGATGGTTCCATTTCCTTATCAAGCTCTTCGTTTTTATCTTCGGCTAGCATTCATTGGCTGCTAGTTGAATATAAGGCATATAATTTTGCATATATTCCTCTCTCTACCACTGGTAGTTGCCGGAAACTGTAATTTTGTATTTCCTTGTTGGCCCTAGAATCCACCACTGGTAGTTGCCGGAACCTGTAATTTTGTATTTCCTTGTTGGCCCTAGAATCCAGATGCATGTTCTTGCATCATCAAGTTTCTTCTATTTAATCCTCCAGTAGAGTTCCTAGGATTAAAAAGGCTGCTCTAACCAGCATTTGGTGACAAAGAGTGCATTGTTACACATGCTTTTCTGGTTTCTTTTCCTATCCAACTTTTGAAGCAGATGGAGAAAGGCAATTGATGGAACAAGATGATCAGTGCCGAAACCAGAATTATCATTCCGTGATAGGAGAAGGTGGTCCAGATGGCAACAAGAGAGATACTAAAGATGGAAAGGCGGGTTCTCAAGCTCAAGAGCAGCAGCCACAAGAATCCACTGCCTTGAAACATGATACATGATGTAGTTAGTTTAACGAGGAGGTAGGTGAAATGAAAGTGCTTGGTTTAGCGACTTCTTACATGTAATTTTAACTGTCAGTCAAGCTGGAGGAAACATGTTAGTGTTGGTTGTATAATAAATGCTTTTAACGACCAGACTAGACTAGACTAGACTAGGTAGCTAGAAATTCAACAGTTATGTTAGTGGCTAAAGCTGTGAATATATATATATATATATATATATAAAGAGATAATTGTTTCTGGATATATTTGCCCCCAATTCTACCTGTAAATGCATGTCAAATCACGTGGAGTCGTTGAGGTTATATATATATATATATATCGCGAGTTTTCATTAACATATTTCCATTGGTCTTGGTGTTGAGCTTTGTTTAGTGAAATGTTCTAATAAAATGTCAGATTGGAAGAACATAGACTTACCACTACTACTACTAGTCTATACTTTCTTTACATTATTATTATATCAGTTCTGTCTTCTTCTGTTGTTTGGAATTATTTACTATATTTTTCTAGCCAATAATGCAACTGTAAAATTACATATTGTGTATAAAATATTGTTGCTAGGACACGACTGTTTTATTGTAGCATTTAAAATTTCAATTCAAAATCAAATCTTGATTTCACTAACAAATGTTTAAATTTTTATCTATAATTTTCTTTACTTAACTGAAAATAACAAATATTCTTGTTTAAATATTCATGATTTTTCTTATATACTGTCCCACTGAACGAAAGTCTTGGGTATCTTGTGGCCATAATTAGCCATAATATTATCAAGCAGAACACCACACCTTCCTCCAATTAAGAATTGATTGAAGACCAAACAAAGCAGTAGTGGTAGGATTGCAACAACAGAACAGCTATCATATTCATAGCATAGGAGATGCATGCAACAGCTTTGCTAAATCTTCCGCCATAATTTTTTAAGTATTGCCAAATCAAGCCAATCAAGCAGATCCCAGTAGTTACCTGCCAACGAGATAGGTCATGGATGCTACAAGTTTTAAGGAGCTGGTAGAGGAAATGATTCCACCAAATCTAAATCGATTCGTTCGGGGAATGGGAACGAGTTTATTCCATAACCTGAAGAATTATGTTCTTGCCAATTAGAGTAGTCAGTCTTCCAAAAGTCCAGTGGGCCATGACTACATATGCACATCTGATTCTCTTATTCTCTTTCCCACTTAGATTAATGGCTTCGAACTTCAGCTAAATTCATGCAAAAATGACCACCTAGCTCCTCCATATTTTCAACATCAGATCATAACGCAAAGAGATATTATCTATAAAATAAAATTTTGTTTTGTATGTGTGGTAGATCCCAAATGTCTTTAACGAACAATGCCCAGAAATAACCCACTCAAAATGTCTCATCAACCCACTATTTAATTGAGATGCCCAGATCCGACTTTGCATCATAGGCATGCCATCTGTGCTGAGAGAACAAAGGTAAAGGCCAAAAAGAGAAAGATCCTAGATACTACCTGATGAGTACAGTGCTTTAAATGTAGGGGTTTGGGTGGTCATTTGCCTAGTGGTCTATCAAAGGCCCTAGTAATTGAGGAAAGTGGAGTGAATGATGGAGGACACCTAGAGGAACAAATCTATGAATGTAATAATATTTAATGAGGTTGGTGATCTACAGGATGCTTATGATTGATGATAATATCTTCAAGTTGTGTTAGAAAATCACCTCCTCTCATTCTGGTTCATCAGAGTCTATCCGGCATAGTCATGCCATATTCCCCCGACACATCAAAATTAATCAAGAACTTCATAAGGTTATACAATGCAATCTCCTCTAATCATGTCCCGCCTAGGGTTAAAACCAGTACCTCATCCCAGCCTTCTAGTGTTTCCTAGGAAGATCCTCTTCCATAGTTGGGAAAGCACGATGCTCAGTGCCATTCAACTCCTAGCTAGATTGTGAGGTTCAAATTTGGTGTGATGTTATTCGTACTGATGTTGGTGTCAAGTCTCCAAGGAGAGACTTGAAGTTACCGTGAATTAGAAAACGAGAGAGAGAGAGAGAAAGAGAGAGAGAGATTATCATTCAAACCGAATAACTCCCACCCTCCAATACATGGCCTTATATAGGCTCTTCCCATGGAATATGAACATAATCGTGAGGCGCATCTACAACTACTTACATGCATGTGGCCATGTGGCTACTTTTCTTACAAAAAATTTCAATAATATCCCCGGGTCCTAACATTTTCCCACCCCTATAAATAATTCTTGTCTCCAAGAATTTAGAGCAGCCTTGTAGCTCGTGGGAATTGATCTAGTAACTTAGGTAGGTACTCTTATGTTGTGTGGTTGGGGTCTTTCTTTGTCCACTTTACCAGCACCTGAGTCAAAGGCACCGAGCCCTATTATAATACCTTTCTATCTAGAATAGCTTGGGGTTCTACTACTCCTTTTTCCTCTTCATTCACCTGGGGTAGGTCTAGACTGATAGTAGCATGGGGCTCAATGGACTTCTTTAGGAAGGACACGTGGAACACCAAGTGCACATTGACTCCTTCGAGTAATCTTAGTTTGTAGGCCATCTTCCCAACCTTTGACTCCACCTCATAGGGACAGGGCTTAGTTTAGATGATAGTATGTTTGTAAAAGGTTGTTGTAAGAACATTTTCAACCTTAAGAAAACCCTATCCCCCACCTCAAAGGACCAATCACTCCTCCGATCAGTGTGTTGCTTCATCCGATTCTGAGCTATGCTCAGTTCTTTCTTGAATATCCTCAAAACTTCCTGTTTCTGTTGGAGATACTGTTCCACCGTGGTCGTGGTGGCTATGGCACTAGATAGGGCTGGAATCAGAGAGGGTTTGTAACCAATACTGCTTTGAAAGGGCTCATGTTAATGGCATTGTGGTCGCTTGAATTGTACCACCACTAGGCTAAAGACAACCATTTATGCCAGATCTTAGGTTTAGTGTGACACATGCATCTCAAGTAGCCCTCTAAGCATTGGGAGT
The DNA here is from genome assembly GCA_036245055.1 of Diospyros kaki. Taxonomy (NCBI): domain Eukaryota; kingdom Viridiplantae; phylum Streptophyta; class Magnoliopsida; order Ericales; family Ebenaceae; genus Diospyros; species Diospyros kaki. The sequence continues at coordinate 12,806,866 of BSEG01000001.1, read as the reverse complement.
ACCACAGAAATTGTTTGGCATTGTCTAACCTCTTTCTTCCTCGATAGAGCATCTGTTACCACATTTTCCTTTCATCTTCGATACTCAATGGAGTAAACTTGCAATTTTTGTTGGGATAAAAATTGCAAACTCTCATGATCGGTTTTAATTATAAAAGGGTTGGCCTCAAGATAGTGCCTCCATTTCTCAATAGCCCCCAATACTGCCAGCAGCTCCTTATCATACACACTCAAACCCAAATGCCTGGGAGCTAGTGCTTGACTAATGTAAGCAAGGGGCCTTCCCTCCTGTATTAACGCGACCCCTATTCCTTTGTCACTTGCGTCTGTCTCCACCATAAATATCTTGGAAAAATTTGGAAGGGCTAGCACAGGGGCCTCTGTCATGGCTTGCTAAAGGGTCAAAAAAGAAGCCTTTGCCCGGGAGTTCCATTAGAAACTGTTGAGCCAACTTGCTCATATTAATTAAGTTTTGATGATTAACAAAAATATTTTTATGATATAAATATTTTCTCTTACTCATGCAAAAAGTAAATTTATTTTGAATTAAAAGATAATTATTTTTAGACATATTTTCTTATTTTAATCATTTATGTCTCAAAAGTTTATATTTGAATTTTGAATTAAAGGAGAATTGTTTTTAGACATGTTTTCTCTTACTCATACAAAAAGTAAATTTATTTTGAATTAAATGAGATTATTTTTAGACATGTTTTCTTGTTTTAATCATTTATGTCTCAAAAGCTTATATTCAAATTTTCAAATTTTGATTTTTCATGCAAAAAGTAAATTCATTTTGAATTAAATGTGAGACCTATTTTCTTATTTACATTTTTTGATTTTCAAATTTCATATTAACCCTTTCTTTAGTGGCTAAAATGCTTATAAATACCCCCCAAACTCATTTTTTGAGTATCCAAGTACTTCCATTACATATCCAAAGCACTCGAAAGCTCTCAAATGCTCTCAAACAAAACATCCAAACAATCTGAGACTCTCGAAACATTATTGCACATCTACCGAAGAGCCACAAGACAAGAGGAGAAAAGTTCTTCAAATGTTCTACGACAAGTCTGAACTTCTCCATTTGAGATTACAAATTTATTTATTTATTTAAATATTATTGCATTGTATAATTTGTTCTTAATTGTTTATTTGTGTCTAAGTGTGGACAAATTATTTGTGAACATTTAAATTATTATTGAGGATTGTATAGGTTTCCTAGATCCATTAAAATCTAGGTGAATCTAGTTTCCAAGGTAAGTTAGGAAGAAAACCTCGGTGTAGAGATTGCCTAGAACCCATTGTAATCTAGGTGTATATCTAGTTTCTAAGGTGAGCTAGTGTGGAAACCTTGGTGATTTTGATTTAGTGGAACCCCAAGGGTGGTTAGACCTTGGGAAAGTGGATTAGGTGTGTGTAAAAACACTCAACCACTATAAATTGTGTTGTGCCTCATATTATTTATTTTTCTTATATCTTGTGGCTTACATTTATTATTAATTTTAAACATAATTTATTATATTTATCAAATATATTTTCCAATAAAATCTTTAATCAATAATATCTATTAAAATTGAGAAAAATTTTAATCACTCAATTCACCCCCCCTCTTAAGTGGCCATACCCTAAAGGACCAACAGAAACTATCTTTCTTGAGGAGCTCTGTAAGGGGCTTGCTAATGAGCCCACAATTCTACACAAACTTCTTGTAATAACCAGTTAAACCTAGGAACCCCTTTAACTCCCTTACTAACTACAATCTAGGCCTACTCAACCATAGCTACAACCTTTTGAGGGTCAATCCTCACTCCCTCCCCTAAAATAATGTTGCTTAAGTACTCCACCTCTTTTTGAGCAAATGTACACTTGGATAGCTTAACATATAGTTTGTTAGAATTCAGGACCTTAAATGTTATTCTTAGGTGGGTTAAATGTTGGTCAAATTCTTAGCTATATACAAGGATATCATCGAAAAAAACTATGATGAATTTCCTTAGGTAAGGCTGAAATACTTGGTTCATCAAGGCCTGAAAGGTTGATGGGGCATTGATGAATCCAAAGGGCATCTCCATAAATTCGTATAGTCCTTGATGAGTACGGAAGGTTGTCTTATGTATATCAGGGGGTGACATTCAGATTTGATGATATTCGAATCTTAGGTTCAATTTAGAAAAGATTTTCGCCCCATGTAACTCATCTAAAAGGTTATCAATGAGGGGTATATGGAATTTGTTTTTTATGGTATTGGAGTTGAGTTGTCGATAGTCAACACAAAACCTCCGAGTCCCATCCTTCTTTTTCCCGAGTAAGACAGGGGATGCGAATGGGCTTTGGCTAAGGCGTATGATGGTTGAAGAAAGCATGCTAGCCACTTGTTTTTGAATCTCCACTTTTTGTATGGGAGAGTATCTACAAGTTCTCAAGTTCACTGGTTCAGAGTGAGATTTAAGGAATATCGAATGGTCTAAGGTCCTTTGGTGTCACAACCCCATATTCAGGGAGCTACGACTAAAAATTTAAATCAAAATACCATCCATTTTCCTCACTATTCTTTTACATAACAAGAGTGCAATGTTTACAACATGGTCCCTCTCATGCATAAATCAATTAAAAATTCCTAATGAGGATTACAAGCATTAGACCCCTTGGCCTAGCACATCCCCAGAATCTTCGCGATTGGGACGACCATGTATGCAATCACCTATTCATCGATTCCCTTAGGCCTTCGACTTCTGCCACACATATACCTAGAATGATGTTAAAAACAATGTGAGCTACCAGGTTCAACAAGCATATCTGAAGTAAAAGACATCATAGGAAATTTTATCATGAAGGAATCACCATGACTAGCCACAACAAAGCTCCCCATATACATTCCTATGTCATCCTATACATTACGGTACATATTCACTACGCTTTAAATTAATGCCCTTGTCATGTTCTAGATTCATATGGCACATGTTCATGATTATGTGAATGGTTGTTTGGGCCCATTTCATATTGTATACCATGCACTATCATGCACGCCCACGTTCACATTGCTTTTTACATTATGTACCCCCCATGAGAGGTTTCATATCATAATGCAACACATGTACATGCTCAAAAAAATACAAATAGCCCTTAGGCTCACACCTGTCAATATGTTCATCAGCACCACACCCAATATCAAAACCCATAATACTCATCAACCATACGTCACCCTCTTTGGCATGGCAACATAAGTCTATCTTACTCGGACGTCACCGGCACAGCGATAGCAATGCCCCCGCTCAGAGGCCGAGAGGACAAATACCCATCATAAACCTCATCTGATAATCATATATACAATATCATGCATGATCATATGCAACTCACACCTTCATGTATATGCAAGGGTTTTTACACGGTTGTTAAGGGAATATTTATTCAAGTATTTTAAAGCCAGAAACCCACATAGATAACATTAGTATATACTTTAAACTTGGCAATTCATAAGCTTTTCATGACTCTTTCTACAATCTTTTCCATTAAAACTTTTAACATAACCCTATAAAATCCATCCCATGCACTTATTAAACTCCTTCTTCGCTTAAACCCTCAATACATTAACACGCTCTCATTAAAATCAATGAACTCATAACACAAGACCAAACTTATATACCATATTCTTGCAAGATGACCCAATATCTTGCGTACGCCTAAACCTAGCCAAAAAGCATCATTCCAAAGGAGTAATAGGGTGAGACAAACCCTATTTCATGCTCAAGATGAAGGTTACAACAAACTCAAGAAAGACCGAAGATAAACTGATGGATCTTACGTAAGGGAGAGGGGAGGGAGCTTGCCTTAAACTTCGCTTATGACGATCTTCCTCGACTTCACTTCCTTCTTTTTTCCTATCCTCTGCGGTTGGCTGTGTTTTCTTCTTCTTCCTTGAGTCTCCTCTGGCTTCTCCTCTAGCTTCCTCACGAAACTTCTTCTGCAATTCTCTTTCCTGGCCGAGCCTCATGCTTCTATTTATAATTGCTAGGTACTCACAATGACATCCTCACCATTGCACCATCCCTCTAATTAATTTTCACAGTGATTAGGTAATCTAAACCCATTCCCAACCATGCTTTCCCTAATTTCTCCATGCCTTGGCACTCATTAATACCTTACTTGGCCACAAAGTAAGCCAGAACTAGAGAGACAAGAGGAAAGAAAAGCGAGAAAATGAGACGCGTGGCCAATATCCAGATGATTCTAGGCTATCCGAATGCTATCTTACTTCTTTTGTGAGTGATATCCGAATAAACTCCCCCACATCCGAATACGACTCCCTCTCTTTGTCTCACATATCTGAATACAATTACCCATATCCAAATATGCATCTTGGAATATTTGGATGGCCCTCAAGCTATCTGAACTGGCTTTCCTCTTCTTCTCTCACATATCCGAATAAGGCCTAGCATATCCAAATGCATGACCTCTCATATCTGAATACCCCTCACACTATCTGAATACATACACTCTTCTTTTCCTTCGACACATCCGAATACCCCTCACGCTATCTGAATACATACACTCTTCTTTTCCTTTGACACATCCGAATACCCCCTCACATATCGGGATATGATCCTCCTCATTTCTCTCATATCTGAACACCTCTTGATATATCGGAATAGGGCTTCCCCATATTCGAATGAGGCTTCCCCTCCTTTTGAACATATCCGAATGAATCCCAGCATATTCGAATAGGCCTTCTCATATTGAATATTCAGCTCCCACATCTGAATATGGCCTCACATATCTGAATAGGACCCCCTCATATTCGAATATGGTTTCCTTCTTTTCTTCTCATATCCGAATAAGGCTTGGTATATCCGAATGGGATTTCCACATATCCGAATAGCCTTCAACACATACAAATATCTTCCCTTGCTATTCGAATATGAAGCCTCATATCCGAATATCTCATCCACATATCCGAATGCCCCCCTTGCTATCCGAATAAGACGTCCTCTTTCCTTAATGTTCCTTCAAACCCCACTTAGTTCTTCTATCTCTTCCAGAAGATAACTATTGTGAGAACAATACGAAGCCACCTTGCTCTTTGCCCTGAAAACTCGGGTCATTACATTTGGGGTGGCAGGGCGTGAGGTTCAACAAAGAGATCCTTAAATTCTTTTAATAGTAAAGTTAAACTATTTGGAAGTGATACCTGAGTGGTGGATTAGAGCAATGCTAAGCTTCCTCTCCATAGAAGATTCTTTTTTGTATCCCTGCCCTCTAGTTCATGCCCCTCTAATGCATGGATTGAATACAATTGGGTTATTTAACCCTTTTTACTCTTCATCCATCTCTGTAGTTTCTCTCCCCTTATCCATTTGCATTCTCCTTGCTCCATGGTCCCTTTCAAAACGAGCTTATAATTTTCCCTTTCCACCATGACTTCCAGTTTGTTAAAATCAAAAGTGAGAGGGCTGACAGTCTTCATCCAGTCCACACCCAACACTATGTAATAGCCACCTAATTCTAGAACCCTTCAGTCAGCTTGGAATACATGTCCTTGCATCTCTTAACAGAAACCTTCACACTTTTTGTGGCTATACATCTTACTCCCATTAGCTACTGTCACCGAGAAAGGAGTTGTAGCCATTAATCTGCACTTTAATTCCATGGCAATAGCTTTATTCAAGAAGCTATGGGTGTTGCCATTATTGATCAATATCAACAGTCTCTTTTGTCCCACCTGCCCCTACACCTTTATGATTTGACCAGTAGGCCCCCATTTCAAAGCATGGAAGGAAATTTCTCCTCCCTCATGTTATGTTTCTTCTTTCCTCACTAGTCTAGCTTTCTCTTGAGTTTCCTCCTCCTCCTCTTCTAATCCGTTGGCATTATGCTTCTCCTCCCATTCCATGTTAAGGAGCTGCCTCCTGCACTGATGCCTTGCATGATATTTCTCACCACATTTGAAACACAACCCCATAAGCTACCTCTGCTCCATGGTTGTGGCAGAGGGTTAACTTTAGGACCCCCAAAAGGCCCTCCCACTAATAATGGCCTACTATTCCCTCTTGCAAGGTAATTAGGAGTTGGCATTAGCCTAACAACCACCCTATTCCTTTTGAATATCGCCTCTAGTGTCAATTCATACAACCTAGCCTTTTCTACCGCTTGCCTAACCGTCATTGGCATCATCATTTTTATCATGGATCTCAACTCATCTTTGAGGCCACTAATGAAGCTAGATGCAAAGTACTAATCGGTGAGGGTTGGTTGAGCACTCCATATCAATGCTCCTAACTTCTCAAACCTCTCATGATATTTGGCCACTGACCCTTCCTGTTTGAGTTTATTAAACTCCTCTATCACATCTGTCTTATTTCGTTCCCCAAAGCGTATACACAATTCCCCCGCAAAATCAATCCATCTAGCATCCATTCCCCTTGATCTATACCACCCTTTAAACCAAGCATCAACCGTATCATTTAGATAGGCTATGGCTAGATTGATCCGTTGATTCTCAGCAATTTGGTAGAACTGAAAGAACCTCTCACAGCTCCAGATCCATCACCTAGGCTTGGATCCTTCGAATAGAGGAAACTCCAACCTTGGCATAGACCCTTAATGAGAATAAGGAGAATTAAATTCCCTTATCGGTTTTGTAGTGTCCTTGTATGATGAATTCCCCATTTCTGCCACTCCTTGGGGTTAGGGAAGAATTCCCGCTCCCTCCATACCAGCTTTTGGAACTAACTGGGGAGGAAATTCTGGCAGCAATCGAAATTGAGGGAGAGCGGACAGCATCCTGACCACACTGCCTATCCGCTGCTCGAACTGATCTAGCATCTCCTTTTGCCTTGCCAATTCCCTCTAGACTCCTTCTCAGGATGACGCCATATCCTCCCTTAATTCATAGCGGATCGCTTTGTTCTCTTCCCTACTCTACGTTACTACTTCCTGCGTTTGAGTCATTTTGAACTCCATCGCTTCCATTCACTCTCCAGTTGTTTCAATCGAGTTCCTTCTGCCATCTATATCTCCGATCACTTCGCCTCAATCCTACCAATTGAACTAATTCCCACACTTGGAACCACAACCAAGGATGACTAGCTCTAATACCAATTGTCAAGTTTCCAATGAGAGACTTGAAGTTACTCTGAATTAGAAGACGAGAACGAGAGAGAGAGAGAGTGAGTGAATTTAGAGGCAAAGAGATTATCATTCAAATCGGATAACTCTCATTCTCCAATACATGGCCTTATATAGGCTCTTCCCACAGAATATGAACATAACCGTGAGGCACATCTACAACTACTTACATGCAAGTGGCCATGTGGCTACTTTTATTACAAAAATTTCAATAATACCCCCAGGTCCTAATAGTTGGTCATGTCATTTTGGGAAAGTCATGGTTATTTGATTTGAATGTCACAAGATCTAGCTGTCCAACACTTGATCTTTTGAATTCAAGAACAAGAAAATTCTCCTCCAACCCCTACTTCCAAAATCTACTAACTTGAACAAAAGTGGGGAAGTGATGGAAAGAAAAGAACTACATATCATTACCCCAAAAAAATTTGACCTAGAGATTAATGAAGAATCTCTTGCACTTGTGCTGGTTAAAAATGTTCCTAGGAACTTGAAAGTAACAGTTCCTAAGGAAACCTGCCAAGTCCTTTATGAATTTTATGATGTCTTCCCATAAGATTTTCCAGATAATTGCCACCCTTGCATGAGATTTAACATGCTATAGATTTTGTTCCAGGGGCCACCCTTCCCAAGTTGCCTCATTAAAGGATGTATCCTACTGAGCATGATGAACTACTCCAAAGGCAAGTAGAAGGATTGCTCCAAAAAGGTTGTACAAGAAAGTTTAACCCTTTGTGTGAAGTACCAACCCTTTTAACTCCTAAGAAAGATGGGACACGAAGGATGCATGTTGATGGTACAAGAATAATAAAGATCACTGTAATGTACCACTTTCCCATCACTCAGTTTGATGATATACCAGATATGATGGTAAATACCACAATCTTTTCTAAAATTCAGCTGGAAAGTGGATATCATCAAATCAGGATTTGCCCATGCAATGAGTGGATGAGGGCCTTTAAAACAAAGGATTGCCTTTATAAGTGATTAGTCATGGCTTTTGGTATATCAAATATACCTAGTACTTTTTTGAGGACCATGACTCAATCTCTTAGACCTTCTATTGGATGCTTTCTAGTTGTTTATTTTGATGACATAGTCATCTATAGCAGGGACCAGAGAGCAACATTTAGAGCATCTTAATCAATTGCTCGATTCTATGGAAGAAATCTTTATACAAACTTTAAGAAATGTTTGTTCTTTACAGATCAAGTAATCTTCCTGAGGTTTTTAGTTTCCTACAAGGGAAACTAACTGTGGATTGGCATAAACCGACGGTCTATTCACAATGTCAGGAGCTCCAATGGTCTTAGCTACCTTCTGCTGTCAGTTTTGGATTGGATGTCTCTATGACGCCACATTTTCTATATAAGTGTCCAAATAGATTTAATTATGTCAATTTAATTGGAATGAGGATATTAGTTATTTAAAGTGGGAATGTGGAAATTAAGTACACATTTATGCGAGTTAAATTGTGTATTTGATTTAATAAATAATTAACCTAATTTAGAATTATGATAGATATCAAGTTGGGTTAATTAGTTTAATTTTTAGATTGGAGGTGATACTTTTAAGTACAGAAAAATCCAACTTGAAATATGCAAAGTCTTGAATTAATACAAGACTTAAGGAAGAAATATAACTTCTTGAAACCTCAGTAACATGTAAAATAATTAATATGTCATAAGGTGTTAAGGGGAATTAAAATTTTTGGAGTCGGAAGGGAAGTTTAATTGTAGCCATTAGATCAAAAAGAAACCAATAGCTTAGATCAAGTCTTGCCATAAAGAGCAAGTTAATGAATCAAACACATGCAAGGCCTCAAATGAAGTGAATTGGAGGGTGGAGATCAATTCTTACCACTAACAAGACTTAGTGGAATGGATGATTTTTGGTCTTTAGATCAAGAGAAATGGAAGACTAGGATGAACTCTTATTTGTAGGTATAAAAGCAAGAAATGGAAGAACAAATAACACAAAAGAAGACAAACTCTCCCCTTTGGAAGAAGAGCACTCGTTCTAGAGGTATAGGAGCAAGGAGAAGAAAATTTTTGCCCAATTTTGCTTAAGTTTTTGGCTATTGTGAGCCAATGTAAGGGGTATGAACTATTTTCTAGCATTATTTGACACGATTCATTGATTGCATATGATCTATTACGAACATTTTGTTGAGAATGGCCATGCATGTGCTAGTTTTGCGTTCATTGAGAAATTTCACATCTTATAGGACATAGATGACGAGTGTGAGACTCAATCATGGATTGGAGGTCCATGAAGATGTTCCATGTCGTATAAATTTGTAGTTCCAATTGAACCAATTGTTTCGAAATTATGTTTAAATTGCAACTCCATAGAGATTTATTTGCATTTAAAGTTGTTGAAAAATGCTATTCATGTCAAAAGTTTTATGCAAAGCTTTTATCGTGTTAGGCTCACCACAAAAGTATTTTCCTTGCTACAATTATGTATATATGTAGGTGGAGATGCCTCTTCAAAAGGCAAGGTAAAGGTAAAGGTGGCTTCTTGAAATGCTCACTGGATGAATTGTTATGAGTTTTTGGAAGCATTTGGAAGCAAGAAATATGAAGAAATCCCTTGTTTATTTTACTTGTCATTTTCAGCCAACGGAAAAATTTTGTAGAAAATGATGTTGGGTACATAGGCTTGCTAGTTACATTGTTTAGCTGAAGAAATCGTATAAAAGTGGCCTATGTATAATTTTTCAATAGATAAGCCAAAACATATGTTGTTTTCTTGGTAAATATGGCTGACTTAGAATGTTTATGAAACTACATAGTTTGTATAATTACCCGAGTGGCCAAATTTTTGGAAGGCCCTAAAGGATTTTATTTTGTTGTGTAATTAATGATACTTGTGGAAGGTTAATTTCAATGCACGGACAATTGTCATGGATATATGATACTAGAAGAGATTCATGAACTTGAAGTACATATTTTGTTTAGTTATGGAGGATCATGTGTTATTTAGTTCATGAATAGGCTTTATAAAATTATTGTTATTGAAGGTGAAAACATAACATGGTTATTTATTATTAAGGTAAGGTATTATGATTATTAAGTATTTATCTTGAATGTCAACAATGTAATTGGTTGTTGTGTTTCCATGTTGTACAGGTTGATTTCACAATATTAATTGTATATGTGATGGAATGTGACGATATCAATTATTCATAACCATTTCATGAAACTTTTCCATATGAAGATGGAGTTAGAACTTTATCCTATCGTTTGTCTTGCTAGAGGGTTGCATTAGGAAAGGCATCTGGCACAAAATTTGCCACATTTTGCATTTGTATTACCAATGTGACTTTTAGAAGTCAATTGACATTATGAATGTTGCGCTATCAATCCTAACTTAGTTAAGAAAAGATATAGTTAATAATGAATGATCATAGAACGATGTAAGTGAAAGAAAACAATAGAGGTTTATTTATTTTTATGTTCATAATCTTACTTTATAAGTCTTGTTGATTTTTGGAAATTTTAGAAATGTAAATGAGATAGTATTGTGGATAAGTCTCATTTATAAGTGTATGTGATGGATTATTACAGGGAAATGCATACTTATATGTGGAGCCCTGAATCTTAAACAAAAAAAAAAAAAGCCAATAGTCTTCAGGCTGATCTTTGGAATTCTTTATAATGAATTAAATAAACTCTAGGCGGGATAATATTAGTTAAGAAAAGAAAATTTGTTTTTTGAAATGTGCCTAAGATTATAAGTGAAACTCACTTAGCTATAACCCTTAGTAGGCATGCCTATATGGGGATGGGTCTCGACAGACTGCCAGTTTATTAATGAACTTAACACCATTATGGTGCCCCTCAGAGTGTAGGAAAGAAGGGGAATTCTCCTTAGCAAAAACAGAAAAGAAGGGAATTCACCTAGATAATGCTGCGAAAGCATTTGGGGACAGAAAAAAAGTAACTGAAGCTCCAATAATGCAACTCTAGACTTCTCAAATGTGTTTGTGGTAGAATGTGATGCATCAAATAGAGGCATAGGAGTCCTTATCTAGGAATGCCAACTTGTTCCTTACTTTGGTCAAAAGTTGAATTCCCCAATAATGCAACTACTAGACTTCTCAAATGTGTTTTTGAGGTAGAATGTAATACATCAACTAGAGTCATAGGAGTCCTTATCTAGGAGTGTCAACCTGTTGCTTATTTTGGTGAAAAGTTGAATGACTCTAAGCAAAAATACTCCACCTATACAAACAATTTTATTATACTGCAAGCTCAGAGCTATTGTCATAACATTTGTTACCCTAACAATTTGTTCTCTACTTTGACAGTGAGGTCCTTTGTTAACTCAACTCCTATAAAAGGTTGAACCATAGACATGGTCAATAGATGAAATATTTGAAATCCCATTAGTTTTGTCATGATACACAGGCCAATGGATAAGAACAAGTCGAGCCTTCAGTAGACACGCATCCTTGTCTACTCAGGCTTTTTTTGTGATAGAGTGAAGATTATTAAAGAGATAAAGACAAACAGTGCAAAATGACCAACGATAACCCAAAGGAACAAAGACAGACCTGGGAAGAAACAGAAAAGAACAACCAAAATAGCACCAACCCAAGAACAACAAATTTAAGCTAACAGGGAACTCAAGGCAGCATACACCCACTAAATGCATAAAGAAAACCCAGCTTAAAATCTTCACAATAACAGAGCACTCAAGGCAGAATATACTGAGTGTTATTGTTATAGGACTTGAATGTGTCAATCAATGAAGATTAAGAATCCTACCATGGCCTTAGAGAGATTTTTTTAAGCTTGCAGGAAGAAGAACTTAATGCCACTAATAGTTTTCAACTTCAAGATGGATATCGTTTAGGGTTAATAGAGGTTTGTATCCCATGAGCCCTCATAAAAGATTTTCACGCATTGGAAATACATGCAAGTTGTCTTTTGGGATATTTTTTGGGTGAAATATAACCAAAGGAGAGGTTGAACGCCAATTTTATTGGCCAAAGTTTAAACAGAGATGCCAATGTCACGAATGCAACCAACCAAGCATAGAAAACAAAATACTATATTCTATATACCCCACTGCTTGTACCTAGTCACCTTTGGAAATATGTGAGTATGAACTTCAAGTTAGGTATTCCCCATACCCTTGAGAAACACCATCCTATTTTCATGGTGGTATATCATTATTCAAAAATGGCTCATTCCATACCATGTAGCAAGACAAACTATGCTTCCCCATTGTTGCCAATATGTATATATATATATATATATAGATATTTGAGATTCTCAAGTTGTAGTTGTTCTTCCTAAGACTACAGTGTCCCACAGGGATGTTCACTTTACTAATTGAAAACCCCATGGCATTTGGTTGGTACCAAATTAAATTTTCCACTGCTTACCATACCCAAATAGGTAATCAAATCAAGGTTGTTAACAAAGTCTAAGAAACTTACTGCAATGCTTGATGCAAGACAATTAGAGAGATTGGAATTTAATCCTTTACACAACCCAATTAGCCTACAACAATTCTGTCAATAGCTCTATTGATATGAGTCCCTTTGAAGTACTAGTACACGGTTACAAACCTAAGAAATCTTTACATCTTATTTGTATATCTTCCAATAATAAAGAGTCCGACTTGGCCCAGGCATTTGCACAAGGCATTCCCAACTTGTACAATGAGATCGATAAGTGATTTTAGGCAGGTAATACTTATTATAAATTTCAAACCGGTTACATCAACATCATGTTGAGGTTAATATTGGAAATTATCCTATAGTTCAACTACGATTGGAGTTGTTTCTTTCTAAGTCTCTTTCTAAATTTAAAGCTCACAATACTAGTCTTTTTAAAATTTCAACATGACTTGAACCAAATGCATGTCATTGATATACAGTGTAACTTTGGCTTTATGTCTACACTTAAGATTGAGAACCTTGTTGCATACAAAGGCCATCCTAATTTCACAAATAATTCGTTTGCCAACCCATTCACCAAATCCAATCTAGAGCCCATTGTGCTCTTACCAGTGCCCTTCACCCTGCACACAAAAATAAAATTGATACTATTTTAGATGAACAAATGTATTTACCAGGGATGGAGAAGTTTTTTGAGTTTGTTTGGTGTATTTCCATATTTAGATTCAATGCAGACTACTAGAGATGAATTATAGCAGATTAATCCAAATTTATTGGAGTTATACAGAGGTAGATAGCGGGTGGGAAGAAGACCCATCACCCACCTTATGATTTGGTGATTAAGTAATTCAGAATCAGCAGAACTCAAGCACAAGTTTTTCTCCAACTGGGGAGAAATGGTAGGGATCAAGGAAGATAAAGGTATTCTAGGAGAAGAAAAATAGAAAACATAATCTAGAACAATCCAAAACAAATTAGAATTAGGTTTATATT